>CM075649.1:88417289-89667289 GCA_037953625.1 Crotalaria pallida | reverse complement strand
TCTTGAGTTATTGGATCAGAAAGATTGAAGAACCCAAAAATGTTTTTTTTTCCCGGTCGCTATGTTGCTTCCTCTCTGATTCTCGCGTTTCCTTCCTATTACTCACTTCCTTCGTTCTTTTCTTTCTACTATCTGAGACTCTCTTATATTCAAGTCTTTGAGCCTCCCCTTTTTTTTTTATCTTTAACGTGGTGGCCTTAGGGCCACACGTCCTTATTATTTATTTTTTTTCTTGGGTTGTCACGGGTTTTGGGTATTATTTTATGCTTAGTTATCATTTGTGGTTCAATGTGTGTAGGTATTTTGGATTATAGTTAAAAGTTGTATGATACTAAAAATAAAATATGTTTAGGTAAAACAATATTGTATTTTTAATTACTCAAAACTGATTGAAAAATAATAAAGCTACCGGTCCCTCCGGATAACTATTGGGTAAGAAAAATTATCGAAATTCAAAAGTAAATATATTTTCTAAATCTTGATATTAAACTTGATAATATATAATATTTTAAAATTTTGAAGTAGAAGATTAGTATATATAACTTAAACCGGTAATATATTAAACCAGTCCAGAAGCTAAAAATAAAACAGCCTCCGAACACTATGAAAATTTACAGGGAAGCTCAAAATATTAAGTGAAACATATTTTTCTGAAGAAACTATTTATAAAAATGCCTCTAAGGCTTGCCACTTGAGCTCCCTGTCAAAATGTTAATTAAACTAAATGAAAGTACTACTTTATTTTTAGAAAATGTATGATAACAAATTTATACTTATTTTGATTAGAAAACATATTTCAAATATAATGATTACATCAAAATTTTATTCCAAGACTCAAATATTGAAAACATCATATTAAATCATTTAATTATTTTGCTAGAAGTATTAGAAATAACGGGATGTTACAGGAAAGCTTGTTCGAGTCTCAGATATACCGATCAAGAAGACTCATCGAGCTCGACTTTTGGCACAATTAATCAAAGATCAAATTTCAAATGCTTAATGGGCAA
Source organism: Crotalaria pallida (assembly GCA_037953625.1). Classification (NCBI taxonomy): domain Eukaryota; kingdom Viridiplantae; phylum Streptophyta; class Magnoliopsida; order Fabales; family Fabaceae; genus Crotalaria; species Crotalaria pallida. Next base: position 89,666,279 of record CM075649.1, on the reverse strand, counting down.
ACACAACGAGGAAACCTCAGCCAGCCGAACAATGTCCGAACATAAAAACACTGAGGTAACCTCTACATCTGATTCTGACTCTGAATCTGAATTTAATGACTCTGATGAATTGTATTCTACTTATCTTGAAATGCAAACCGAATTCAAGAAGCTTGCTAAAAATTTCATTAAGTTGAAAGTCAGTCTTTCAAAATACAAAGAGCAAGTTCTTGATTTGGAAAATTCAATTGAAATTCTGAAAAGCAGAAACGAGTCATTAGAAAACACTATCACTTAGTTGAAAAATGAAAATCTTGAATGCTGCACTAAATATGAAAAGGAAATTTCTGACCTAAAATTTAAAAGTGCAACTGTCATCAAGAGTGATGACTTGTTTGATCGGCTTTTAGCCGAACATAGGAACTACTCGAACAAAACTGGCCTCGGCTACACTCAGACCAAGAAGAAAGCAGTAAGGAAACTCGGCTATGTCTCAAACTTTAATAACTCAAAACGGCCGAGCTGCTCCTACTGTGGCCTTCATGGTCATACACCCAATGAATGTAAAATCCGACGTCACGGTGTAACCAAGGGCAACTTTGTTTGGGTAGTCAAAAAGAAAGATCCAACTGCTAACCCCCAGGGACCCAAAACAATTTGGGTACCAGAATCAAAGAAGTAATATTATTGTGATGCAGGTGTGCTTCCGAGCAAAAGAGAGCCGATGGTACCTTGACAGTGGATGCTCGAAGCACATGACGGGGGACAAAAATCTATTCATTGAACTTTCACATTCAGATAAGGGCTACGTCACTTATGGTGATAACAACCGAGGTAAAATATTGGGTGAAGGTAAAGTCAGTAACTCTGCCGACTTGGTTATCAATAATGTTCTTCTTGTAAAAGGGCTAGAACACAATCTTTTAAGTATTAGCCAACTTTGTGATATTGGTAACCATGTTGTTTTTACCTCTACCCATTGCATTATTAAAAGTGACGAGGACAACTCTGTCAAATTTGTTGGAAAACGATTTAACAATACTTATTTGGTTGATTTGAATGAAATCACCTCTTTGGTAACCACTTGCATGGTTAGCAAAGAAAGTGACACATGGTTATGGCATAGAAGGACAGCTCATATAAATGTAAACCAGTTAAAGAAACTACAATCAAAAGAATTAGTGATTGGTTTACCAAAGCTAAATTTTAACATTGAGGGAGTTTGTTCTTCATGCAAGAAGTGCAAACCGATCAAAAAGAAAAACGATTTTCCATCTAAGTTGATGGTCTCGACAACGCATCCGTTGGAAATGTTACATATAGATTTGTTCGGACCATCACAAGTCAAAAGCTTTGGTGGCAATCTCTATGCCTTAGTAATTGTAGATGACTTTTCCAGGTTTACATGGACTTTATTTTTAAAATCAAAAAGTGAAAATTTTGAAACTTTTAAAGAGCTTGTTAAGCAACTCCAAAACCGAGCTAACCAAAAAGTAGTAGTAATCCGAACAGACCATGGCGGTGAGTTCGAGAACTACAAATTTGACAAGTTTTGTTCTAAGTTCGGAATAGAACATCAGTTTTCCGCTCCTCGGACTCCCGAACAAAACGGAGTTGTGGAACGGAAAAACCGAGTTCTAGAAGAACTAGCCCGGACCATGCTAAATGAATACAATTTACCACATTATTTCTGGGCCGATGCGGTAAACACAGCTTGCTATGTAATGAATCACATCCTCATCAGACCAATTTTAAAGAAAACTCCATATGAACTTTATAAGGGTAGAAAACCAAAAATTTCTCATTTCCATACATTTGGCTGCAAAGTCTTCATTTTAAACAATGGAAAAGAGCATCTCGGCAAATTTGATTCTAAAGCCGATGAAGGAATATTTTTGGGTTATTCTACTCATAGTAAAGCATTTAGAGTTTTTAACAAAAGGACCTCCACTGTGGAAGAGTCCGTGCATGTGGTATTTGATGAGTCTCCTCGGAGAGACAATGTTAGTTGTGCAGATAGAGAGGATCATCATATGGCTGAACTCGATCCGAGCACAACAACTGAAAGAGCACAAAAGGATGAAACTGCTGAAGACAAAGATCGGAGGGACGAACTTGTTCCGAGCCATACAAACAAGGAACAAACCGAACTCAGTCCGAGCCAAATTCAAAATAGTCAGTCCGAACTCATTCCAAGCCGAGCAGAGCAGTTTGAGCTCAGTCCAGCCTGGAAGAGAGTCAAGGACCATCCGATAGAGAATGTGCTCGGCGACTTGAATAAGGGAGTTTTAACTCGTCGTTCTATTCAGAACTTTTGCAATTTCACTTCCTTTGTTTCTCAAATTGAACCTAATTCGATTGATCAAGCAATTGATGATGAACATTGGGCAATTGCCATGCAAGAGGAACTGAATCAATTCATCAGAAATGATGTCTAGGAATTGGTTCCTCGGCCCAATGATCATACGATAATTGGCTTAAAATGGATTTTCATAAATAAAACAGATGAATCAGGCTCAATATAAGAAACAAAGCAAGATTAGTTGCTCAAGGCTACAACCAAGAGGAAGGTATCGATTATGATGAAACCTTCGCTCCAGTTGCTAGGCTTGAAGCAATCCGAATTTTACTTGCTTTTGCATCTATTATGAATTTCACCCTTTTTCAAATGGATGTAAAGAGTGCTTTCTTAAATGGCTTCATAAATGAAGAAGTATATGTGAAACAACCTCCTGGCTTTGAAAATTTTGAATTTCCAAACCATGTATTTAAACTCAAAAAGGCTCTTTACGGTTTGAAACAAGCTCCGAGAGCTTGGTATGATCGTTTGAGCTCATTTTTACTCGAACAAGGGTTTGAGAGAGGGAAGGTTGACACAACTCTATTCATTTATAAATCCAAAAAGGACATATTGTTAGTACAAGTTTATGTTGATGATATAATTTTCGGTGCTACTAACATGTCTCTTTGCAAGAAGTTCTCTGAATCAATGCAAGGTGAATTCGAGATGTCGATGATGGGAGAACTCACATTCTTCCTTGGGCTGCAAATAAAGCAAGTTGATGAAGGAACCTTTGTGCATCAAGGAAAATACTGCAAGGCACTCCTCAAGAAATTTGGCATAGAAAATTGCAAAGAAGCTGCCACTCCTATGAGCACATCCAGCTATCTCGGCAAGGATGAATCAGGTAAAGCCGTGGATGTGAGCAAATATAGAGGCATGATAGGAAGCCTTCTATATTTGACTGCATCTCGGCCAGATATTATGTTCAGTGTTTGTTTATGTGCTCGTTTTCAAGCTAATCCCAAAGAATCTCATCTTTCGGCGGTTAAGCGAATTTTTAAATATTTAAAAGGAACTGTGAACACTGCTCTGTGGTATCCTAGGGATGCCAATCTTAGTTTGATTGGGTATTCGGACTCAGATTTTGCTGGGTGCAAGCTTGACAGAAAAAGCACAAGTGGAACTTGTCATTTGCTCGGTAGTTCCCTTGTGTCGTGGTTTTCTAAAAAGCAAGCTTGCGTTGCCCTGTCAACAGCTGAAGCCGAATACATTGCTGCTGGTAATTGTTGTGCTCAAATTCTTTGGATGAAACAACAGTTATCAGATTTTGGCTTAATTTTAGATCACATTCCTATCAAATGTGACAATACAAGTGCAATCAATCTAACTAAAAATCCAGTGCATCATTCTCGAACAAAACACATTGAAATTAGACATCATTTTCTACGAGATCATGTCCAAAAGGGTGACTGTGTCATTGAATTTGTTATTACTGAAAATCAATTAGCCGACGTGTTTACAAAACCCTTGCCGAGGGAAACTCTTTATAAAATTCGGCGTGAGCTTGGCATTCTGGATGAATCCAGTGTATGCTCAACATAAGCTCGGCATCATGGATGAGTTCAGCATGTGCTCGGCATGAGCTTGGTTTACAGGATATCATAAATTTTGATCACCTTCATAGTCTCATCTTTACGTTCAATTGTGTATTTGTTTATATTTCCTGAAATTTCACATCCTTCAAAACTTCTTCCCTTCCTCTAAATTTTTATCTAAGGGGAGAAGAGTGCTGTTTTTAATATTTGAACTTTCATATTATGTTATTCGTCATTCTCACCTTTACCTTTTTAACTTCTCGGATGAGAAGCATGCTTTCACTGTTAAAGGGGGAGAACGATGATAATGAAATTTTTATTCCTTGGTTATCATTTTAAAGTCTTAAGGGGGAGAACAGGAGAACAGTTTTTTTAATCAACAAGTGGTACATTACTAACAAGTGGTACCGAAAAATGTTAATCTTTTTTTCCAAAAAGGGGGCGAAAGGTGTTAATCTTTTCTTTAGTTTTTATTTCTCTCTTTTGGCGAATGTGCTTAATCTTTGGCTCCTTTTTGATCATGCCAAAAGGGGGAGAAAGGGTGTGTTTGTTGTTTGTTTTTGATGTTTCAGATTTTGCGAGCATAAATTCAGGGGGAGTGTTTGACGAGTTGCTCCTGCTCCACATTTTTACATCCTTTCAACAAGTGGAAGGGGGAGAAAGGTCTGATAAGTGCATTTTCATGTGCAACATGTGGTGTATTTTCGAGCAAATTCCAATCAGTGCCAAGTCCAATCAGCTTACGAGCATACAGTCAGGGGGAGAACAGAAAAAGCAACAAACTGTTAAAGAATATTTGTCATCATCAAAAAGGGGGAGATTGTAGACTCACAATGCAAAATCAAAGAGCTTTTGATGATGTCAAATAAACAGACTCGGCTTGTGCTTAGCGTTAGACAAGTCAGACTTATCATCGCAAGCGTTCAGCTAAAGGTACAAGATCTGCAGAGGCTCGGAATCCTTGTTTTGCGTATTCGTTCCGCCAAAGCCAGAGGCTCGGCAGAAGCTCAGAAAACTAGGGTTCTTCGCTACCTGCATCAAGTCAGCTTTTGTAGCTCAAGCTCAGATTTGACTCGGCCCGTGATCAAGGCCAAAGTTCATCCAAGTTTACAAGCTCGGTTCTTCATTTCAAGGCAGTAAGCTCGGATGATGATTTGCTCGGTATTCGTTCGGATTAAGCTCGAAACAGCCACAACATCTGATAGAGTAAATAAGCTCGGGTTGATCATTCTAAACTTGACTATTTGCCGACGCTCAGATCAAGCTCAGAAACACCAAGCTCGAACAAAGCCAAAAGCTCGGCAATCTCTGTTCATCGTCTTCAACAATGCATCGTCTTCAACCTTCGAACTCTGCTCAACTGTTCCGTACTTTTTATTACCGTTAAGTCTGGGTAGAAGTCCTAGGTTTAGCTCCTATGCTCTGACAAGTTTGAAATTCAAAATGAGTTAAATCAAAGGTTGGTGAACTGTCACCATCACTGCTCTGCTGTCTAAATGTTACCGTTGGAAACCCCATCTTCCTACAGCTCTCTTTCTCTCTTTCTCTGCAGAAAAGAAGAGACTATAAAAGAGGGGGTCTTCAACGTTAACAGAGATCGATTCTTTGACAACCATTTTTTTCTCAGAACTTAAACTTTCATTTTTACTTTAAAACAGAGTAGAAATCTAAAACTCACAGAGAAGAAGAACATTCGATTTTCATACGAACTTAGAGAGTTAAAACTTTCAAATCTTAACTCTAAGTTCGAATCAGTTCTTCCCTGTGAAATCCTTCTAGAATTGACTCACTCTTGTTATTCAATCTTTCATCATATTCGAAGAGTGTTTCGAATTGGAGCCATACACTTTCATCATCTTCTTCGTTGTATTTGCTGTTGTGAGAAGCTGGTCTCTGATCGAGAAAGCTTCAATTTGCAAAGGTTCCAAAGAGGTTCTTTGGTCGTCGATTTGTTGTGGGTAGTTTGTCACGAGTTTGGTACACTCGTTTGACTGGATAGGTCTAGAGGGGTAGGCTCTTGTAAATCCTTTGTAACCCATAAAATCGATTTTTAGTGAAAGCTCTCTAAAAGGTTTTCAGAGGGGACTGGACTAGCTCTCAGGGTGAGAGTGAACCAGGATAAATCTCTGGTGTTCTTTCTTTACTACTTATCTGTTGCTGCCGAGCATAACGTTAATTCCGCTAATCTTCATTTATTTAAGTTTGAACTGTTATTTTTCTTAGCTCGGCCCTTTGAGTATTGTTCTTCGAACTTAAGTCAAAAACCAGCTCTACCTTGAAGCAGCTCGGTTAACTGATTAACCATTTTGTTTATCTGATTGGTTAATCATTTAACCTTGTCTGCTCGGAAAGAAGCTCGCGTTATCTTTTAAAACCGAACAACATCAGGTTAATTTTCAATAAATCGAAAAATTGCCATATTAGCTTCAATCTCATATTCACCCCCCCTCTACTCGATTGTTAGGCCTCTTGTTGGTTTCCAACAAGTAGGATTTAACCTCCGCTATGGTTGTATTATAGGCCTAAAATTCTCCTCTAGGAGAATCTTATGCATGCAAAAAGAAGGACTAATTCCCTTTATATCTGATACACTCCATCCTATAGCAAATTTATAGTGCCTCAACAAAAACAACAACAATAACGGAAACAATTAACAAAGCAAGATATTAGGATTAGCTCTGCTAGGGTTTCTCCTCCCCACCACTCGCGGTTCTCCACCGCTGCTAACCTTCATGACAAAGAAAAGAGGGAGACCCCCTAAGTCCCCTAGTCCTTCTTCCACCACAAGCAATGAAACACAAAGGCAGGGTCTTGATCTACTGGAACTTGATGATGAGGACTTGACTGATATAGATGGATTGTCTCCCAAGCAAGCGGATAAACTGTTGGAAAACCTTGAAGCGATCCGGTTAAAGCTGCAAGAAAAAACATCAGAACCATTAGTACAGGTGGTAGTCAATAATGAGGAAGTGCTAAACAAGGAGGCTGAACCAACGAGAATTGCTAGTGTTCCTAGCGTCTCAAAACCTCCTTCGGTATGGGACTCGTTTGATATAACTAAGTTGAGAAATGCTGGTGAGAAATTAAATTTTATCCAACCTGTAGTGAAGGAAGGCGTTGCCATGGGAAAGATTGACGTGGCTGATGTTGAACAGGTAGAGAAGTTTTGGCAGCAGGCCTTAGTATGCTATGTCCTTGGAGCTAGAGCCCCATACTCTGTGATTAGGGGATACTTGAAGAAAATATGGGGTCAATTTGGAACAGAAAAGATCCTAATGAATAATTTTGATAGGGATCTTTCAATAACATGGAAGCCAGAAAGAAGGTCCTTGAAATAGGGATCTTTCATTTTGATAGAAAACCCCTAATAATTGCACCATGGACTGGAAGGCCAGTGACAAGAAGCCATTTAGACTGTGTGCCTGTGTGGATTCAACTCCCAAATCTTAATCTGAAATTTTGGGGAGCCTCTGCCCTTAGCAAGATAGCAAGTCTGGTAGGGACACCAATTATGGTGGACCAGGTTACAAAGGACAAAAATCGTATAAATTATGCAAGAGTGCTTGTGGAGGTAAATCCCACTATTCTGCCTGAGGAGATATATTTTGAGGATGATAAGCAAAATGTCATTACTCAAAAAGTAGATTATGAATGGAGACCGGTTCGATGTGCAGCCTGTGCTATGTATGGACATGACAGTAAGTCATGTAGAAAGCAAATTAAGATGGTTTGGGTTAAAAAGAAGAAACTTTCTAGAGAAGATATTGAAAAGGTTGATGATATCTTAAAATTAAAGAAATCCTTGGAGGAGGAGATCATTCCAGAGGAAAACAGGGAGGCAGCTTTGGAGACTATAAAACAGTTTGACAAGCTAACTGTCAATCCTGCTGAGGAAGAACCTGTTACTGACTTGGAGGTGAATGAGAGGGATAAATATGAAGGGCAATGGACCACAATGACTACTAGAAGTAAAGCACAGTTGAGGTATGTAAACCAAAAGGGTGAGAGTTCTACTTCTCATCTTAATGGATAAATTAGCCATATGGAATATTAGAGGGATCAACCACCCTCAAAAACAAAAGGAAATAAAAAGGTTGATTTTGAAGATGAATATAGGTATTTTTGCAATCCTAGAAAATAAATTGAGAGCTTCTTCTTATGAGATGGTGAAAAGCAGGATGTTCAATGGCTGGGGTTCTTTCATTAATTTGGAGGATCATCCACTTGGAAGAATTTGGTTTGTTTGGAGGAGAGATATGTTTGACATTCATATTATACAGAGTTCTGGCCAGTTGGTGCATTGCTGTATCACTCATATTATTCAACAATTCAGATTTTATGCTACTTTTGTGTACGCAAGCATTGACGCAAATGATAGAGTTGATTTACGAAATGATCTGATAAATATTCAGCAGGGTATGAATATGAGCTGGATGATTGGGGGTGACTTCAACTGCTGCCTGAATACGAATGAGAAGATTGGAGGGTTGCCTATTGATGAGAATCACATGCAGCAATTCAGGGATTGTGTTTATCAATGCCAGCTTCAGGATATGAAGTACAGTGGTAACTTTTTCACATGGAATAATAAACAGGAGGGTGCAGACAGGATATATAGAAAGATAGTCAGAGTAATGGTTAATGATGCTTGGTGTGATCAATGGCCTGAAGTAAAAACAGTATTTCATAATGAGGGTATTTTTGACCATTGTCCAATGGTGGTGAGTTGGAGGTGTGAGAGTAGAAGGAACCCTTCGGGTTTTAAATTTCTGAATATGTTGGTGATGGATGATGAGTTTATTATTATTGTCCAGGAACATTGGGATAAGGAGGAGGAGGGATATGCTATGTTTAGAGTAATGAGGAACTTAAGGAGACTCCAAAAGCCCCTTAAGGACCTTAATGCTCGAAAATATAGTAATATAGACACAAAAGATATCATATTCAGAGAAAAATTAGAAAGATTTCAAAGTCTCCTGCAACAGGATCCAATGAATGTGCATATCCAAAAGATGGAAAGAGAAGCTTGCCAGGAATATCAGTCTGTGTATAAGGCTGCTCTGAGCTTTTTGAGGCAAAAAGCTAAACAAAACTGGTTAAAGGATGGGGACAAGAATACTAGGTTCTTCCATGAATCTATTAAACAGAGGAGATATAAGAACAAAATTCTGAAGATTCAGAATGTGGAGGGACAGAGTTTCACAGATCAGGAGCAGATTGCAAGAGCTTTTGAAGACTATTATAAGACTCTCTTAACAGGAGGGGATACTGGTTGGTGCATTACTGAGGAGGACATCAGTCAAGGGAGGGTTTTAAACCCTGATCAATAGATCATGTTAATTAAACCTGTCACTTCAGACGAAATAAGGCAGAGTTTTAGAGAAATGAATGGTGATAAGACTCTTGGGCCTGATGGATATGGGGCTGGTTTCTATAATTCAGCCTGGTCTGTGATAAGGATGATGTTACTGAAGTTGTCAGAGACTTTTTTTCTACAGGTAAAATGCTAAAGGAAGCTAACCAGACTAATCTTGTTCTTATCCCTAAAAGTGATTGTCCTAATTTGGTAAGTGATTTCAGGCCTATTGCCTGCTGCAATACAATTTACAAATGTATTGCTAGAATTCTGAGTGGTAGAATGCATAGTTGTCTGTCTGATATTGTGCATGAAAATCAAACAGCTTTTATCAAAGATAGATCTATCATTCATAACATCCTAATTAGCCAGGATCTCTTAAGGCTCTATAGAAGGAAGGTTGTGTCCCCTAGATGTTTGATGAAGGTGGATATAAGGAAAGCTTATGATAGTTTAAGCTAGAATTTCATTGAGAATAGTCTACAGGCTCTCAAATTCCCACAAAAATTTGTTAATTGGATCATGGAATGCATCAGAACAACATCATTCAGTATAGTCATAGATGCTATCTAGAAGGGGACTGAGGGAAGGAGACCCTATGTCCCCTTTGATTTTTTTTATTGCAATGGAAATGCTATCTAGAAAACTTATGTCTACAGCTGCTAAACCTGGTTTAAGATATCATCCTCTGTGTAAGAGTTCTGGGCTTGTTAATTTAGCATTTGCGGATGAAATAATGATTTTTTGTAAGGCTAATGATGTTAGTGTGAGCCTAATCTCAAATGCTTTTCTAGAATTCTCAAATAGCTCTGGTCTCTATGCGAATCAGAATAAATCTCATATATTTATTGCGGGTGTAGATGAGCAAGTACAACTCAGATTGCAACAAATTACTGGGTATGAAAGGGGAGTTTTTCCGTTTACATACGTGTGTTTACCAATTACTGTCAAGAAATGGTCTGTTCATACTTGTAGAAGCTTGGTTGATCGACTAGCCAGACGCATCAATTCTTGGACCTCCATATCTTTATCTTTTGAAGGAAGAGCTCAGCTGGTGAATTCGGTTTTGTTATCCTTGCATGTATATTGGGCAAATGTCTTTATCATTCCCAAAACAGTAATTAAAGAAATTGAGAAAAAATGCAGAGATTACCTTTGGGGGGTTGATCAACGAGGCAGAGCAAAGGCCAAAGTAGCATGGAATTTGGTTTGTACTGGTAAGAAGCATGGTGGTCTCGGATTTCATAATCTAGCACTTTGGAATGCTGTTGCGGTGGGCAAGCAGGTATGGCACTTAATTGTAAAGAAGGATCAGTTGTGGATTCGGTGGGTTGATGTTGTATACTTAAAACGTTTGAGCTTCTGGGAAGCTACCCCCAACCAAACTCACAACTGGAACTGGAAGCAGGTCCTGAAGATTAGGGATCAGATGAAGGATTTGTTCTTGGAAATGATGAGTATGAACAAGGAATACACGATCAAAAACAGATATGATTTCCTTCTGGGTAATCGTCAGATCTTTCCCTTGTACAAGAAGATCTGGAATCCAGCCTCGATTCCAAAGCACAACTTCATATTCTGGCTCATGGCGCATGACAAGCTCAAGACGGAGGAGAATGTGTGCAGATATCAACTAATTGATCCCCATTGTGAACTATGTGCTACGGAGATTGAAACGAGAAATCACCTATTTTTTGAGTGTCAATGGAGCAGAGAGCTTGTAGAGTTGCTGAGAAATTGGATTAATCTGGACTTGATATACTTCAAATACCAGAACTGGACAAGATGGTTAAAGTATGGTTTTCGGAAAAAAAAAAAAAAAGGTGTCAAGTTGTAGTAGCTACACTGGCAGCTTCTCTTTACAGCATCCGGATTGAGAGAAATAGAAGATTATTCACTAATCAAGCCAAGCTTCCACATCAAGTTTTTATTCTTGTTAAGAAGGAGCTCTCCTATAGATTAAATGTTTTTTATGTTGTTGAAACTCTTAATAAGGTTTACATAGCTGATAGGGTGTTAGCTGAACTTTAACTTATTTTTAGTAATCTAGTTAAAATCAAACGCTACATAGTAGGTGGGGATTTTGGCTAGATGACTCTTGTATGAGGTTATTTTTTGATCGTGGTAATAAGATTTTTCTTCTACCAAAAAAAAAATTTATAGTGCCTCAAAACCCTTAATAATTTTTATGTTTGAGATTCAGTTAAGGCACTACTTATAATTATGGGGAAATATTCAGTATCATCAAGGAAAACATACCTGAGATTGGCTGGTAAAGCCTTGAGCTCTGGCTTTGATCGATCCTCCATTTCACCTAGCCTCAGGTCTGCTGGTTACTGTCCCTTCTTGATGTCTTAAGATCCATCAAGAAGGGTCTTAATGCGGTAAGCCTCTGTTCCTTCCTCACAATCAGTAAATAAAGCTGCCTCCACAGGGTCTTCATAGCACATCGCCTCAAACACCGAATCCAAAATAGACTCTTTGACATCTAATCGCAAGCACTGATCATCCCCCATGGCATTCTTCATTGATTCATAGACATTGAATTTTACCGATTCATCATGAACTCTCAGCATTAGTTTACCATTTTGCACATCAATCAGGGCTCTCCCAGTAGCTAGGAAAGGTCTTCGTAATAGTGGTAGAATATCCTGATCTTCATTCATGTCTAGAATCACAAAATTTGCTGGAAAGGTAAACTTATCCACCTTGACTAGCACATCTTCCACTTTACCGAATGGCCTCTAGATAGGTCGGTCAGCCAACTGAAGGGAGATCATAGTTTGTTTTGATTTCACCAATTCCCAACCTTTTGAAGATGGAGATGGGCATCAGGTTGATACTAGCCCCTAAATCACACAAAGCTTTACCAATATCCACCCCACCTATATTGCAAGGAATAGTGAAGCTACCTGGATCATTCAATTTTTGTGGGAGCTTCTTCTGAAGGATAGCACTGCACTCTGATTTATCATCTCTCATCTTCCTCTTGTTGGTGAGCAGCTCCTTCATAAATTTTGCATAAATGGGCATTTGTTCAAGAGCCTCTGCAAATGGTATATTGATATGGAGCTTTGTGAATAGTTCCATAAACTTTGCAAACTGCCTCTGATTCTTCTCCTCCTTATTCAATCGCTGAGGAAATGGTACTCATGAAAGCACTTGTGGTTTTTGCACTTCAGCTTCAACTAGTTTCACTACAGGACTCTCTTCTTCAGGTTTTTGCTTGGGTTCTTCTTTTTGCTCAATTGCCACCTCATCACTCTTCTGATGTGGCTAATCATAAGCTTTGCCACTTTGAAGAGTAATGTCTTGGCAATCACTGGCACTGCTGGGAGTGTGTCCTGAATGAATCTCTGATAGCTACTTAGACATCTGCTCTACCTTATTTTTCAAGTTGATAATACTAGCTCCCTGGTTGCTCAAACATGTTCAAACTTCTTCCGCAAACGAGCCAGTTGACAGAGCCAGCTTCTCTACTGATATCTCCCATAGTTGCTTCTCTGGTGGAGGATTAGGTGCAGGATCAACCCATGAAGAATTTGGGTATCCTTTGTATCTTTAATTGTGAATGTGATGGACCGGAGTCCTCTTCTAGCCTTCACCAAAATAATTGTTTGCCCCTCATTGAGCCTAGTTGTTGTCCCAGCAAAAGCAGATTCGCTTCCACAGAATTTGGAGACAGGTATTGCCATCTTAACTAGACTCAATTTCTTGGTCAATGTTGCTATCTGCTTTTGCATCATTTTGTTTTGCAAGATGAGGGTCTGAACATGTGAGGAATCATCTTTCTTAGTTGTCCTCTCTGGTTCTGCCTGGATGCTATTTTCTACCATTTTCTCAATGATATCTCTGGCCCCTTCAATGGTCTTCTTTCTAGCTAAAGATCCACCAGCTGCTACATCTATCATGTCCTTGTCAGATTGTTACAGTCCATCCTAAAAAATTTGGATTTGCATATATTCTGGTATTCCGTGAGTTGGACACTTCTTCAACAGCGGGTCATATCTCTCCCAGGCTTCATGTAAGGGTTCATCTTCTTGTTGTGAAAATGAGTTGATGCTTTTTCTTGCCTTAGCCCGATCAACTAATGGAAGATACTTGTCGTAAAATTTATGTACAAGCACATCCCGTGAAGACAAACTCCCTACTGGTTGTTTGATAATCCAGCTCTTTGCTTTATCTCTCAGAGATACTGGAAACAATCTCATCCGGATGGCTTCTGCGGAGGCACCCTCTATATTGAAGAAATCCAACATGCTAAGAAAATTGGCAATGTGCTCCATTGGATCTTCTTGCGGACTACCTCCAAATTGATCCTTCTGAATCAAGTAAATGTATTGTGGATCAATTGCGACGTGTGGTGCATCAATAACAGGTCGGATGATGCTAGTTGCACATGCATCCATGCTAATTTTTGCATAGTCTGCAAGAGTTCTTTGTTTAACTTCCTCCTTTTCACCCATTCTTCTGGGTTGTTTCTTCTTCTCAATCTGCTTTTGCTTCCTCTTCTTCTCCTTCTTACCTAAGGGAGACAAGTGCATAAAAAGAAAAAGGGTCAGCAGCACCTGTTGAGATAACACAAATAAAATAAATTTCACTAAATAACTATACATAAGTACCGAAAATTATTGAAATCGAATTTCAATCCCCGACAACGGCACAAAAAACTTGTTGGACTTCCTAGCAAGTATACCAGATCGTACAAAAGTAATAAAGTAGAAGAAAAATCATCGTTCGCACGAGGATTGCAAATTGCTTTCAATAAATTTCACCTTATTATAATTTCTAATGATACTTGAAAATTAAATTATATTTTTGGGTTTTTTTATTAATTGGAAAACTAAAATAAATAACAAAACAGAAAATAAATGATGTTTGTGAGATAAATAGGAAAAGCGTTAGGAACGTGATTTCATTGCAGGACCAAAGTTACTAGTTATGAATCTCTGTTTTTCATTAAATCCACGACATCCCAGAGGTAGTAAAAAATTGATTTCTCTACGAAATTACGCTTCTTACCTAATCACAACCCTTAATTCCTTAAGCAATTAATGATTAAAGTAACAAACAACACTTGAATAATAAAGTCATATATGCCCTAACTGTATCTCTACACATTAGGTGGTTATAATGTTTGATTGAACGACCTATTATAATCCTCAGATTTCTCTTGTTGAAATAGAGATCCAAAACAAAACATAAATTGATCAGGTTCATGAATTGTAATTAAAACACAACCAAACAATATATTTAAATGAAAAACATCAATTCATAACTTCATAAACTAATTAGAATCCATACAAATCCACCATGTTCCTAACTGAGGGTTTTAGTTACTCATATTGAAATAAGAAAAACATAGAAGGAATTCATGATCATAGGCAACCTGAAATTCCCAATAGATCTTCAATCATCAAGCCGGATTCCTCCGCTCTTGATCTTCAATCCTCTTCTTCCTCTAAAATCTCTCTCAAAAACTATGTAATCCTCCTTTCTCCACACTCTATTCTATTTCGAAAACCTAATTCAAATATTAAAAATTAATCCTGAAACAAATCTATCAAATCTTATCAAAAATCCCATAAACTCGCTGCACGTGCGCCTAGGCGCGAGTCACCCACGTCTAGGCGCGACTATCAGGTCTGATTTGCCAATTATGCACGTTGCTCGAGTGCCTAGGCACAGACCTACCTGATTTGGTAGCTTTTTTCACAATTGATTTTAGTAATTTGAACCCTTGTTCTTGGACTTTTGACCACCAAGCGCCTAGGCTTGATTAACATGCGCCTGGCCGTGGATCACTTGCTCAGCACTCGCTTTTTCTCCATTTTGACTCAAATCTCAAGGCCTTCAAAACTCCTTTCCATTCCATAATTCATCACATAAAGCTTCAAAATACCTGAAATCAAACCCAAAACAGATGAAAATGTTCCAGGATCATAATTTACCTAGACTAACTAAAAACTCAACTAATCTACCTAAATCAGCTAAGAAACAAGCCAAAACCATAGCAAAAGGGAGATAATTAATGCTCTAAAACATCATATATTGGACCCAAATCACCCTAACTTGTTGTTAGGTGATGGCCCGATACTTAGCATGCATTGAGATGCGCCCACAGAGCAGTGTATGGGAGTATGAGGAGCATCGAGTTAGGTTCAAGGGAGAGGTGGAACTGATCTTTCGCCACCCTAACCCTCTATCTCGTATGCGACCCCATAGGTTTCGTATACCCATGATTTATACCCAGCACGTACCCCCGGCTTATACATTTCGTCACGGTACTCCACCCCCACCTGTGCGCAGATCCTCACGTTTTCGTTTTTGTCCACCTACTTGTTCTCGTACCTCGTTTGAGAGAGTGATACCAGAGGACACTTCTCGTCTTGGTCCATCTCGTACAGTCAGGCTTGCACCATCACCTGACCATGTGCCTAGTGACAGGGCACAACCTCATATGGACGAGGAGGAGAAGGAGAAGGAGGATCCTATCGAGTACGTGGATCGGGCAGCTGTTGAGGGTAGCTATCAGACGATTCAGTCTATTAGGAGTTAGTGGATGTTGGGAGATCCGTGAGGGTTTGTTCCTGGTAGATGTCATGTGTGTATGGGACTTTGCTACAAAAACTGAGTTGATGGACCTGCTTTGAGTTATCTACATGTATATATTTGTATTTTGGAGTTGGATAGGTCAAGGTTTTGTATAGTTCTTTTGCATTGACCATCTCATTAAAAAACAGAATGTTATAAAGATTGGTAGAAGTTATCCCTTTAGCGTTTGCTACTGTGATTGTCATTGGTAATTTCTTGATTCTTTTACTCTTGTTCGCAAGCATGACATTTTTTCATATTTTCGGTACAATAGGTTTTTTTCTTTATAAATCCCCATACACGTACACACATAATTAATAAATGGTTTCATGTTACAAAAAGGTGAACTCTTGATGACAAAGGAAGCAAAAACGAGACATCGATATTATAATGAACTTGCATTGAATGGACATTTCTCTTTCGCCCTTTTCGTTGTAAGGGAGTATCTTCCATCTTGTAAGGCTTGAGATTAAGCATTGATGCTTAAAAAATAGGAAATGTTGCACATTTTGTTAATCATTCATGTGATGGTGGTAATTTAAGCACAAAGCTAGTTAGAAGTTTAGGATCTTTGTTCCCCCACCTTTGCTTCTTTGCTTTGAAAGATATCCAAGAAGATGAAGAATTTAATTTTAGCTACGGAGAAATTTAGAAACGGGCTAATGGTTTGCC
The DNA here is from genome assembly GCA_037953625.1 of Crotalaria pallida. Lineage (NCBI taxonomy): Eukaryota > Viridiplantae > Streptophyta > Magnoliopsida > Fabales > Fabaceae > Crotalaria > Crotalaria pallida. The sequence goes on along the minus strand of CM075649.1, from coordinate 89,649,799 downwards.
ATGCTTTTACGACAGCTCTTCTTGCTTTGGAACATTGCCCTCAGAAGACACTTAAAACATATTTTTGTTTATGGATGTAGCTTGCGTTTGATTGTTGTTTTCATGAGATTGTGACTGAGATTAAGACAGGGTACTTTTTTTTTATAAATTTAAAAATATTTCATAACAAGCATTGCAAACCAGTAGCAGTCAGTTGAATATATCCTCGTAATAGGTGGGTGTGTCCAGTTAACTAGTAACTAGTCATGTCTGTATGTGTTATGACTTAAGACATGAATATTGGCTTCATTCAATTGATACTGGTCAGGTTGTAGCCCTGACAACTTCAATCATTGATCTATATTTAGTAGAATATCTTAGTCCAGCCTATAGTTTTTTTTTTTGTATTTTTTGTAGTCATCGAATTATATTTGGTTTGTTAAATAAATTCTCGTAATAGGTGGGGTGTGTCCGGTCAACTAGTAAGTACTCATGTCTACATGTGTTATGATTTAAGCCATGGATATTGGCTTCATTCAATTGACACTGGTCAGGTTGTAGCCCTGACAACTTTATTCATCAATCTATATTCAATGGAATATCTTAGTCCAACCTATTTTCCTTGTGTATTTTGGGTGGTTAACCATATGTGGTGAAATAATTGTACGAGATATGATTGAATTTCTTCAAATAGTCTAATTTAAGAAAGCTTAAATTGGGTTTGAGGTTCCATTTTGTCTTTGTTAGAAGACTTCTCTAAGTTCATTTAATAGTCTGACACTAGGATTTAGGACTAGGAAATTATTAGCACTCTAAATGTTGTATATTCCAATCCATATCATGAGGTGTATCAGAGGAAGGTGGCGTAGTATAAGTTTTGACTTCTTGGGTGTTGTATTTTGGGTGGTAGGTACTGACGTGATTTGTGAAACATTAATATAATGAATCAATACGATACCCAACATGGACTTGCCTAAAAAACTTTCTTCTCTTTCCTTGGAAAGCATGCTTGTTGAGTTTTATTTCCTCATTAAAACAATTTTCAAATGCAGGTAAAGAAATTAAAGTTTCATGATTAACAAGATGAAAAATTAAGGATAAAATGATAGGATCATCATCAAAACATTTTATTAGGTGAAAGGATCATTGACAAAATATAGGATTAAGCGAAAGGATCATAGCCACAACATATGATAAAGTAAACATATGATAAAGAGATTGACGATGTTATAGCAAAGTAAACAAGAAATGGAAACTCAATGGCCGTGAGGCCCAATGTCATGGTTGAAGATTTGCGGTATCTTGCTTTCTTCTTCATCCTCTTCCTCATACTGGGAAACCAGCGAGAGTTGAAGAGGCTCCAAGCTTTGTGATGAGGGTCCTGTTCCCGTTGCAAGGCCAAAACCAGGGTTGAAGTTCCTCATGTTCATAAAATTGATGGATGCAGATGAATTGTTGGAGTATGGTGGCTGCATTACCATGTTCATGTTTGGCTGCTGTAGTGGAAGCTGTTGTGTGTTCTGCAGAGCAGTTGCATACACAAACCTGTTAGTTGTTAGCTGAGTTTGAGTCATAACGATCTCTGCTTGCAAAGATGCAACCTGAATGTAGAAAAAGAAAGAGTTATTCATTGTTGAATAAAATTCTATAGTTCATACCCCAATTTATTCTGCTTTTAACTATATAAAGAAATTAAAACGAGGGATGCGATAAGCTTTAGAGTTTTTTTTTATAGGTAAAGTATGTTTTAGTTTTTTGTTTTACGGGGATAGGGGAAGGGAAATTAAATGAGTAATTGGTCAGATTGGTCCCTGACTTTGTAGGCATCGGTCAAGTTAGTCCCTAACTTTATCGAAATAGCACTTTAGTCCCTGAGATAGCATTTTAATTCACATAAGTCCCTGTCTTTATCCCATTTAAAGCAAATACATCCCTGCGATAGTGATCGACGTTCTCCTTTCTTAGGGACTAAATTGCTATTTTGATCAAGTCAGGGACTAACTTGACCGATGCTTACAAAGTCAGGGACCAATCTGACCAATTACTCGAAATTAATTCCACCAAATTGTGGTGCCTGAGATCGAACCCAAGACTTCCAACTCTCGAGCCTTAAGACTTGGTACATGACCATGTGGGCTACACCCACTTGTCCATAAACTTAGAGTAATTTGGACATACAAAATCCCTTTTATATCTTATCTTTTGATATATTTCATCAGCACCTATTTTACACAATATCATACATACACTAATAACATGATCTAAACCACTTGGATGAAAAAATATATAACATATTTCCCTTAAAGAGGTTAGTAAAGGGATGGAATGGAGTATAAATAGAAAAGGTTGGGGGTGGGATCGTTTGTTTTTCATTTCATTTAATTAAAATATTTTCATTTCAATGTATTCCATTCATTCAAACATAACATTAGGTTGTATTAGAAAGTGGGAAAAACAAATTAGTCAAGGCAGGATTTTTTCTAGCATGGCACTATTGAAAATGGTTTTAAAAGTAACCGATCTTTTTGTGCACGAGTGATGCTTGGAGCTATTTGGTACAAACCTCGTATGGAAAGGTTTAAAAGGGTCAACAACTTATCACATTCCACGTTTTAATAACAAAGTAAAAAGCATGTGCATTAATAAGTCGTTACCATTAATTTATGTTTACGAAAGAGTAAATAGAAGCTGAAAACTGGAGTAGAGATATATTCTAATGAACCTGTTTTTGCAAAGCAAAAATGGAGGACACACAGCCATAAACCGGATCAGCCAGCCTTGCCTGAGCCTCATAAAATATAGTTGCCACTGCTTCAGATCGGCGGCTCTCAGGAACATACGACAAGAGCTTGGAGAAATTGCTAGCACCAAACACCTTGTGCACAACTGCAAACTTGGATGCACCCTGGTCTACACCAAAGTGGGGTGCAAAGATGCAACCAGCGACGCACTTCCTCTTCATAAACTTGCAAGCACCACAAGGCGATTCTGCCATTGTCTCTTGCGACTGAGCTACCATAGTGGCACGCCTTGCAACATGAGTGCCTTTGCACCCTGTTCCAGAAGAAGTGCCATAACCTTGAGGTTGATCAGCCATGTTTGTAGATTATGAGATAAGAAGAGAGCTGATGAGATAGATGTTGTGTTGGGTTGGGTGTTATATATATATGAATTATTGAGGGGGGATAGCACGTTAGTCTTGTGACTGGGTTGGCAAGGTGAATGTGATAAGCTAGTTTTTTCTTTCAGATAGAAGGAGACGTTACGGTTGGTAAAGTAGTGTGTGAAAAGGACGTGCCTAGGAATTGATGATAACGTGGCTCTCTATGTTTTTCTTTTTTTCTATCAAATAGAAAATAAAGATAAATTAAATAAGTTAAATAAAGAAAACAAAAATGGCATGCTGCTTGTTATGTTTGTTAGATAATATATAATAAAAAGATAACGGTAAAATAGTGGTTGTGTGAAACTTGAAAAAGGTGGTCTTTGTGGGAAAGCACAAGAACTGTGCAGTCTTTGTTGCCCTTCACGCGTAGCATGGACAAACTTAACGTGCATAGGTGTCATGGCTAAAACTCATTCAAGATTGCTTTTTTCGTTTTCTCTTCTTCTACTTTCGTAACCAGTACGCAATGCAATAGTACAACTGAAAGTGCAAGGTAATCATTCATAGTGATGCATGTTCACCTTTTACTGAAAAATAGGATGACTAAAGTTCAGTTTCATTTTCTTTTCCCCTCCTCTCTGTACTTTTATTCGTTGATTAATTTTTGAACTCTGGTTAAGAAAACAAACAACAATTAGAAATTGAAATGAAAGTTCTATATAATTTACACTAACAATTAATAACTGAATTTTTTTACTATTTTTTATTTATTTTATTTTATTATTGATTTACATTGATTAACGGCATAGTATTTCTTTTAATTTTATTCGATTGACGATTTTGAGCATTATTTTCCTTCATGTATAGGGTGTCTTTGATCATAAAAGAAACGTAAAGTTCCTATGATGAGTATTGACACATCAATTCCGCAAAGTAACTTGCGATATCTCCACTGTCCTATATGAATACATCTAACACATGATAAAGACAGTGAATTAATTCAATTATTCAATTTGTTCACATGAATAATTATACTATTGTTGGAGTACATGGTAAATGAAAACCTTTCTTTAAATTGATTTCCAGTTAAACTTTAGTTTTATTGTGTTGTAACGTTTAAAAAAAACATTGTGTTGTACGTACATTTCATGCGTAAAAATTACGTCTCTTCTACATTATTTTTAAGGTTTAGGAGATTCAAACTGTGGTATTTGTGGATAGGGTTATGTTATCGTGGTGGTGGACCATATGTTTGTTTATACCCTAAAAAAAACAACAACAGAATCAGGCCCAATCCTCACCAAAAAGCCCAATAAATTATGCGAACAAGTATACTCAAACAAAAAATGTTACTTTACTCAAAATACCACCAGTCTTAAGCGCCTCCTTCACAAAGAGCGACGCCCAGGCATAACACACCTAGAAAAACAAAGGGCGATCGGAGCAGAAGAGAATGTGGCTAGCTTTCCCTGCTCTCCCATGGCTTGTGCAACAAGCCCTAAGGATGGAATATTTGCATACCTCACGTTGGTCATTCCCACCAAATGATGAAAATAGTATGGCTTGCACTACCTTCTTTATGTACCATTACTGCCAATGCCAAATATGGAGAAAGAAATAAAAAGCACCTAATAAAAAAGAAATACTCAGTAGATAAAGTGAAAAGTACCATTACCCAACAGGTAAAAGAGGGAAAAACAATACCATTTGGGCAAAGGCAACACTATAAATAAGTGTTACATTGCTTCCTTTCCACTGGATCATCACCACCAAGAGCCAAAATGGCTTGGACAATGCAAATCCTGCACAAAAGGTTAACTTGGTAAACGCAGATGCATCGCCAAATGACTTTCATGTGACGACCATCGCTGGTGGATTTGAAAGTGGTGGGGAAAAGCGACCGACCAAAAAATATATGTCAATTAAGTCCTCTTAGAAAAAGACTGGAAAGAGCATCCCTCTATGTTTTGGGGATGAAGACTTTGAAGACATCATACGAGGTCGTCACAAGTCCTTACATAGTAAGGCACAGTTCATAAAACATTAATGCGATTCGAGATTTTTACCCATAAAGTGAAGATGCCTTGGGCATACGAGATTAATGGAAGTTTTCCCTACTTGCACGATTCGAACGATGTGCCGACGATGACGAGACCTATTCGAATTCCACTATACGCGGATTTGTTGGGGATGAAGAGAAAATTTCTAAGAGTTAACTAAGGTCGAAGCCCGTTAGAAGCGCGACTTAAAATGGGTCAACCAAAACCCCCCTATTATTAATATAACTTAAATGACATTTTGTTTCCTTACTCTGTGAGATGAGTATGGAGTAGTGGAGAGGAAGGTTACCTTGCGTCACCTACGGGTACTCAAGCGAGCAATTGTGATAGGGGGGCAAGGATGGTGAAACGTCAAGAAGCCTTGAGCACTTTCCAAGGCGGGACGAATCTATATGTGATTGGGGGCCTTAGGACCCGGTGGATCGCAGCGTGTATCGCATCACGAACTAGAAAAGTGTTGACGCCCCCTTGATAAATTTCAGAACAGTGGAGGTAACCTGAACGATGCTAACTGTCTAATGGTTTAGGGGCCCTGTAATATCGTGGTACGATATTCCGATATTGTAAAATATTACTGTTATCATTGCGGCTGGCCACGTGTGGTGGTTACAGCATTGTTTCTCGGCTTCTAGACCTGCACGGGTTAAAGCACCTGTACGTCCCATTCGCTTTCGATCTAGGTTTTTGGAGGATATTGGAGGAGATGTAGCCATGTGTAATACTAAACCCTTTTACCTCGATTATGTTTCTTTCCCTGTTTGTAGTGTTCCAATATTACTGAATACACCACGATGTGTTTGGTGGGTTGTAGTACCTGATGAGGGTGACCCTGTTCCTACGTATCCCTAGTGAAAAGGGAATCAAGGCACTTGTAGTTCTTTAAGAGTAGTGTTGAGAGAACATACCTTAGCCCCTATAGCATGGTGATACTTATAGGGGAAGTTGTTATGTGCAAGTGGGCCTCTTTTGGGCCTGAAAGGTGGTTGTGTTTAACTAGGACTAGGAAAGTGATTGAGGCCGTACCCGATCAAAATAAAAGGGGTTTAAATCTGTAGTACTAGGAAGGTGATCCTAGGTCGTTTCCCAGCGAATATCGGTCTAAGCAAAGTATCAAACACGTAGTGTGCAGTAAAATGGGGGGGTTTTTGTGTGTAACAAATGTGAAGAACAAAACATAAATAGAATATAAAAACTAAGAAAATCAGAAACAAAAGCGAGCAAACCCCTTTGGCTACGTACACTACTCAATCCTAGCTCACTAAAGATCGATTCCTCTCCTCTCCTCTATCCAACTCGTGATAACCAAATACTAAGCGAAAATTCAGTTATCACTCCAAACCCTAACTTCTAATTAAGCATCAGAAACCAGAATTGGAGTTTTTACGAGTTAATACAAATTAAGCATTTATATTCATGTATTATCTCTACGAAATGGAATTATGCAAACCACTACACATTGATAAACATGAAAACAGAGAAGAGAAAACGAAATTGCATTAATAACAAGAGCTCAAGAGTAGATAATACAATACCAAAGGGATTAACCCTTGAAGTTAGCCTTCCATGATCATAAATCAAGAAAAACGAGTAGAAATGGGGAAGAACGAAACCCTAGCAGCCACCACCACTTGGGAGAGCCAAGAGAGAAGTTCTAACCTAGAGAGAGAGTGAGAAATCTGAAATGGAAGTGTATTCCAAACCCTTACACGAATTTCCCTTCTTTTAGTTATGAAAATGGGCCTAAAACATGGGCCCAAGTCCTAAGAAACACTATTATGAAAATTACAACTAAAAAGGGACCTAAATGCAAATTACAATCTTCACTTCAATACTTCAATCTTCATTTCCAAAAATGCCCATATATAGTGTCCTTGTGCCACATATGACCTGAAAATAGAAATAGAATTAATTAGTCTAAATAATCCCAAATTAAACAATATTCGGAATATTAGTCCAATAAACTCTAAATCACAAAATCAAGCTAAACAATGTCAAATGGGCAACAAGTATCAATAATAAGAGTAAAGTAATGCATGAAATAATGGGAAATAGAATGCTCATCAAATACCCCCACACTTATCCTTTTGCACTCCTGGGCAAAACCAAAAGATAGGACTATGAAGATCAATATGCACCAAAGTGAATCATGCAACAAGATGACTACAACTAAGAAATGCAAACCTAAGAGATTACATACTTCACAATGAATTCTAGGAAATGCAAAAAATGGGCAAACTCAAGCACACAAAATGGTTAAGGATCAAAGAGTCAAAGCATCCGTGAACATCATCCAATTACTTCAAGTATGCAAAGAAACCAATGACATCAAGAGGATAGTCACAAAGATGATAGAAACTCACAAGGATCACTCAAAAGTGTTTACACTCAAGTGTTTGGGGTTAATCATTATTTACACTCAAGGCACATCATAAAAAACAAACACAACCATAAGCTTGACAAGCCTTTAACATCAACTATCAACACACATGCACAAAATGATCAAAAGGTCTTTTAAGGGTTGTAATGGGGCCAAGGAAAAGGTAGGATAAAAATATGGGAATGTAGCTAAAACCAAGGGAATAGAGGAGCAATGGGGAATAAGTAAAAAGTAAGCAAAATCCACCCCAAAATCAACAACCACTAATTCCAATCCTCTTTGCCTCAACAACCTTTTATTCACTTATTTTTTATTTTTCTTTCTTTTAGCATTTTTTTTTGTTTTTTTTGTCTTCTATTTTTTTTTTGAGAGATATACAAAAAGAAAAGAAGAAACAACAAAAATGGCATGAAGATGAAGCCATAACTACAACAACCAAAGAGGTAAAACCAAGAACTCAACCAATTGAAGCATAGAGCACACTTCTTACCTAATACCCATTCCCAAAACAATTCCAAAGCTCCAAAATTCCCTAAGGTTAGGACAATCATGGTTTTTCAGTCATAGGCTTGTAATGAGCTAAAGAACAAGGAAAGGGATAAAAAGGCTCAAAGGGGCTAGCAAAGGATACATTCATTCAAGGTAGGCTCATATGGCTAGTAGCTTATTCAAGAAAGAAAGTGCCTAAATCATTTCAAAATGTGCATGAGCAATCAAGTATCAACAAGAGTCAAGTCAAGTTCTAGAGTGCAAGTAATCCAGAGTGCAATCACACATGAAAGAAAATTAGGTGGAATATACAGCAATCCACCCACAATTAAGGCTCAAATCCTCACAAAAGGGACAATTCTATCACAGTGTTACTACCTCTTAATTATCGAAAGCAACTTTGCACACAGAAATGCATGAATTCAGACACAAGATACCAAGACTCTACTAAAATGAAGCAAAAACATGCAAGAAAATGCCCAAAACTAAGCAAAACCTAAAAAATCAAAGCAAAAATATGCAACCTAAACTACTCTCCCCCCACACTTAAATTACACATTGTCCTCAATGTAAAACAACCAGAAAATCTAGACAGATATACCAGCCAGTAGATATAGACAAGTGCAATAAAAAGAGTAAGGAAGGAGAAAAGAAGACTCCCTAAGTCATGGTGATTCAAAAGTGGGGTCGACCAGTGAGGCCTCCTCCACAGGTACATCATCTAAAGTAGGAGTAGATAGGAAAGGCTTGAGTCGGTGGCCATTGACTTTGAAGCTCTTGTCCGTGGACTCACTCTTGATCTCCACAGTGCCATAAGGAAACACCTGGGTGACTACAAACGGTCCATTCCACTTAGAGCGGAGCTTTCCACTCATGAGTCCAAGCCTAGAGTTGTAGAGCAACACTTTTTGACCAACCAAGAACTCCTTTCTGGAAATTGAGCTATCATGAAGCTTCTTGGTCTTCTCTTTGTAGAACTTGGAGTTATCATAGGCCTCCAAATGGATCTCATCTAGCTCACTCAACTGCAACTTCCTCTCCTCACCCGCTTGATCAAGAGCTAAGTTACATTGCTTCACTGCCCAATATGCACGGTGCTCTATCTCCACAGGCAGGTGGCATGCCTTACCAAAGACAACCCGATAAGGTGACATCCCTATGGGTGCCTTGTAAGCGGTCCGATGGGCCCACAGGGCATCCTCTAATCGTGTTCTCCAATCCTTTCTATAACACCCTCACAAATATTTAATTAAATTGAGTTTTATAAAAATATGGACTTGAAAATTTCGTTTTATATCTTAACGAAAATCCGACAGAATCTCCTCTATTTATCGGACTTTCCCAGAAATAACTTTTATAAACCTGTCAACCAGTACAATTCAGAAAAACATTTCAACTTCTAAATATAATAATTAACTTTACCAGCCCCAACAATGACATATATTAAACTCGGGCTTACAATGATTAGATTATTTCAAAAACCCAAAATAGATTAATTATAATAAAATGACCATAATACACTCTAAACTAAATCTCACTCCACGGTGTGGAGTGTACTCCTGCTCGGCCAATAATAATGCAATCTCAATCTCTGTACCTGTAAATGATAGTAAGGGAGTGAGCATTGCACATGAAATAAAATTGCAGTTTCCATATAATCATAATAAATCCACTAGGCCAAACACAAATAGTAAAGTAATGACATATAGCATTTACAAGTCTATTCACAATCAACCTCTTTCTACCCATTTTATTCTTTATCATGATTCCATCATTACCTTTTTCCTTAACATGCCCTTATCTAACATTAATGTTTATTACCATCTCTTTTATCCCCTTGCCATATTCATTTCCATTGCCTTTATCCATTTTCATATTTATTTCCATTGCCTTTATCCATTTTTCCTTTATTCCTTTTTCCATTAGGCGTAATCCCAAAACAGAGATCTACGCTTTCCCTTGGGTGTAACCTCAAATCAGAGATCTACACATTACCATCGTGTGTAATCCCAAACAGAGATCTACACATGGTGTATGCAACCACAAACAGTGATCTGCATACACTTTCCCTTTTTCCTTTTTAATTGTACACCACTAGGATTTTGGTTACCCGCTAGGTAATTGGCACACCTGTCTAGGGACTTGAAACACCTGCCCAGGACTTTACACCCATCCAGACCATAACCTGTAGGACTATGTACATTTTTACCATTCCATTATTTAATCAAATTATTGATGTGGAAAATTGATCCTGTGGGTCAACCGGCGCCTACAGGGCGGTTTGGCCTGATGGGTAATTGGCTGGCAGGTAATTGGCCCTAACAGGTAATTGGAACACCTAGCCGGGTACCTAGTGTTCCGGGCCCCACTGTTCAATTTCCACTTTAGTTACCTTTACCATTATTAATCAATCAACAGGCCAGTCCATTAATTATAACCATCAACACAATTCCAATAATAATCACAATATGTATAAACATAAACCATTCCAATCATTATGGTCCACAATCTAAAATCCCAGCAACATTCATATAACACTATAGTACACGTAACCCTCAACTTTCGCATGTAGTCTTACATTTAAACCCCAGTCCATTTATTATAAGCATAACCACCATACCCTCAATAATCACAATTAAGTATATTTATAACTCGTTTCAATTACTTCAAGTACATAAAGATTACTCCTTTCGAATAACCACAAATACACACTTATTATCGACAATCAACATCATAATCCATTCCAAATTCAATAAACACATAATGCACACTATCCATATTGTCATTTTGAAATAATCACAAATAAATATTCTATCATCAATAATGTAGGCGCCGGGTGACCCACAGGATCAATTTTCCACATCAATAATTTGATTAAATAATGGAATGGTAAAAATGTACATAGTCCTACAGGTTATGGTCTGGATGGGTGTAAAGTCCTGGGCAGGTGTTTCAAGTCCCTAGACAGGTGTGCCAATTACCTAGCGGGTAACCAAAATCCTAGTGGTGTACAATTAAAAAGGAAAAAGGGAAAGTGTATGCAGATCACTGTTTGTGGTTGCATACACCGTGTGTAGATCTCTATTTGGGATTACACACGATGATAATGTGTAGATCTCTGATTTGGGGTTACACCCAAGGGAAAGCGTAGATCTCTGTTTTGGGATTACGCCTAATGGAAAAAGGAATAAAGGAAAAATGGATAAAGGCAATGGAAATAAATATGAAAATGGATAAAGGCAATGGAAATGAATATGGAAAGGGGATAAAAGAGATGGTAATAAACATTAATGTTAGATAAGGGCATGTTAAGGAAAAAGGTAATGATGGAATCATGATAAAGAATAAAATGGGTAGAAAGAGGTTGATTGTGAATAGACTTGTAAATGCTATATGTCATTACTTTACTATTTGTGTTTGGCCTAGTGGATTTATTATGATTATATGGAAACTGCAATTTTATTTCATGTGCAATGCTCACTCCCTTACTATCCTTTACAGGTACAGAGATTGAGATTGCATTATTATTGGCCGAGCAGGAGTACACTCCACACCGTGGAGTGAGATTTAGTTTAGAGTGTATTATGGTCATTTTATTATAATTAATCTATTTTGGGTTTTTGAAATAATCTAATCATTGTAAGCCCGAGTTTAATACATGTCATTGTTGGGGCTGGTAAAGTTAATTATTATATTTAGAAGTTGAAATGTTTTTCTGAATTGTACTGGTTGACAGGTTTATAAAAGTTATTTCTGGGAAAGTCCGATAAATAGAGGAGATTCTGTCGGATTTTCGTTAAGATATAAAACGAAATTTTCAAGTCCATATTTTTATAAAACTCAATTTAATTAAATATTTGTGAGGGTGTTATATTGTGGTATCAGAGCAGTTTTCCTCGGCCTATTGTTGTAATTTATTACTCCTCTAGTTACTCATCAAGCGAGTAACTTGTAGTTAGATATCAAACTGCTTTGTGATTTAGTTAGGTATTATTGCTAGAATGATAATTGGTATAGTTACATAGTCTATTGCAGTGAGTACTCTAGGTTCCTTCCAGTTTATTGAGTGATTTGAGTAGTGCGATTAGTATATGACAATTTCTTTCGAAAAGCATGGTAAGCATTAGAAAATCTTTTCTAAGTTTCTTTAAACTATGTTCAGTTTACCATGCTAAACTTGAAATCTTGTGGAAAATAATGAGTCATGTTTAGAAGTGGATGAATGACGAGACTAAGGAAAGCAATACCCCAACGGGCTAGAGCACAAAGTTGCTACCCCACCGGGAGAAAGTGATCTTTAGTTTCGCGCCAAGTAAACCAGTTCTAAATGTGACACACAAAACAAGGTTTCAACGTTTTTAAAACTAATAGGTTGAGTGATTCGAACTTAAGAAAGACGAGAATGGTCTTATCACTAATATCATGCATGTTTGAGCTTGATCACCTCAAGCATACATGTACTGGGAGATATCATCATCCTGTCCTTAAGTTTCAGCGAGTATCTTGGGAATTTAGTAAGATCCCAAATTTAGGAGGATTAGAAGGCATTGTCATAGGTTTCCGTATGCGTGGACATTTTTCGAATTAGAGTTGCGCAGCGGAAGTTGTAGTTAGAGTTGTCTAGTATTAAGATAAGAGTTTTAGCTAGTTCAGGAATTCTAGTTAGTTATAACAGTTTGTTAGGGTCATTTTGCTTAGAATAGAAAGTGAGAGACTCTAAAATAGTGCATAGTGATAGTCCTAGGCCTAGGCAACAAGTGCAGGAGACCCTAGGTGACGTAGGAGCTATGATGTATGTTTGATGATAAATTGTGCATTGGATGATACCTGCTATTGTTCGAACATGTGAATGTTGAAACTGTTTGGAGCATAACACCATTTTCGAAAACTTCTTTATAAAATAGTGTTGCTATCAAAAGATCGAATGGTTCCCAAGTATAATAATTTTAAAGTCAAGAACCATTTGATATTTAAGTATGATAGTAACCAAAGTGAATTTCAATGTTTTGAAAACTGAACTTAAAACGAATTTCCCTGTTTTAAAATAGAATCAGAAATCCTTCCAAATTGAAGTCTCAGTCGCAGGATAAAGTTTAAGAAGTTAGTAAGGAAACCAAAGATTCTTAATTAATCAGGCGATGAAGTAGTTCATTGTTTTAATCAAACCACACGCCGATTAAATAGGAACCTTTATGTGCGACAAAAATCGATTTGGAACGAAATTTGATTCTCAAACTCAAAGTTAAAGGGAATGTAACTATTTCAATTTGTGAAGAAGTACCAAAATAAATTTTCTAGTCAATTGCATATTCCCTTTTTCATTGAGCTTGCCAACCTGGAGAAGTATTACACTTCTTCATTGAAGTTTCCACGAAATTGGATGGAAGTAATCCTTTTTGAAAAGACATGATTCATTTGCAAAGTTTGTTTTCAGAATTTTATCCAAATTATTTGGCAAGAAAAATGTCAAGGTTTTAAAGTACACAGTAATTTGCATGATGGAGTATTTTACTAAGATTTTACCCAACAGTAAATGTTCTTCCATCAAGAAAAGAATTCGATTTTCAAAACCTCGATTCTATCTGCATACCTCCACATCAATATTTTTCTAATATGCTACTTTGACCATATGTATATATAAACACCTTCCTTGTATGCAATTCTAATTTTTAAACCTAAACCAACACATACATATCTCCTGACATGTTATTTTGGTTTTATATATATAGATATATATATATATATATATACAAATGCATAAATGATCTTCTTGAACTCCACCTCGATTTTCAAAATGTGTAAGTATTCTTGTAGTATGGGGATTGTATTTATTGAACTTTAATCCCCATACATGGTGATTACTTTTATCAAGTTTTGGCATAGCATTTGAATGGTTTGATTTTTTTTGAAACTTTGCTTAAGTGTGCGTAGATGTAAGCCTAAACCTTAGGTTAGTCCAGGTAGATCATGGCTAGATTAGGAAGAGCTAGAGTTTAAGTCATGATTGATAGTTGTAAACATGTGTTGATCTGAAATGTTGTTGTGCATGTTTGAATTTTGAATGATGTGTATGTAATAAATGCTTATTTGAATAATGAATGTGTTTGATTAGGACTTAAGAGTAGTACATAAGTTGTTTGTACCTGGGTAGAGTAGGATCAAATCCTTGTGGATGCTGCCGGTTAGATAGGGTGTAGAAGTAAATTTGGGTTGTTCTGAGTGCGACAGTTGCTAAGTGTCAGTGTTGTTAGTGAACCTGACCATGATGTTACCATTGATGGATAAGAGATTGGGATGGGCACCTCAATCTTTTCATTTATTAATCGCCGATATCATTGGAAGTCTTTAATTAGCACCAAACCAAACAGGCAATGAAGGGAGGAATTCGCCTGAATAGTAGTATTCCCAACCCTTATTGTAAAATCCCTTGAGAAAACCCAAATGACCTTAGAAAACTATCTCTAATTGTTGGGAGAACCGTACCTGATTCTTGAAACCCAAGACCAAGTGGGAGTCTTCCTTGTAGGACTCTTGAAATGAGAGACTGCCAATAGTGTCAAACCTTGAAATACCTTAGAGCATTTCGCATCGAAAACTAACCAAATTGAACCATAACTTGTATTCTTCATTGAGTGCAAGAGTTCAGTGGCATACTAATACAAAATGGTTTGCCGATTCCAAGTGGGGGAGTAGAACCAAAGAGAAGTGAGTGTCTTAGTTAAAAGACCCTTTGTCTGGGATGGTTCTCCATTTGAAGGAATTAACGGAATTTCGGGGACGAAATTCCAATAAGTGGGGGAGAATTGTAACATCCCTAAATTTAATCCCTAGTATAATTATAAGTTTTATCAGATTAAATATATGTTTCTTAAAAATAAATTATTTAGTTGTGTATTTTTATAAAAATACATTATGTTAATTACGAAAATATATTTCATTTCTTTTATGTTCTAAAGTAAATTCATTTAAAATAGTTATCCCATATCAAAAAAAAATATACACTTTATGTGTTTTACTTTACTTGTGATATATTTCATATGGAAATATTTTATTGGAAATACTATAAGTTTCTGACTTTATGATTTTACTCTAGTGTTTAAAAATTGATTATGGGTATTTTGAGTTTTAAAATAAAAGAATAAGTAAATATGTGTGGGTATGTGTTTAAAAAAAAAAAAAAAAAAAACGTGTTGTGCTGAATGTTCCTTAACCCTATCCTCTTCTTCTTCTTCGTGGGTTGCCGCCGGCCCTAGATTTTCCCCCCTCCCTCATCTCATTTCTTCTTCTAATGTCCAGCCATCACCCTCCCCATTTCTCTCTCCCCCGCCGACTTTGCCACCATCCGGCCGCCATCGCCACTGTCGTGAGGGGAGGCTCACGAATCGCACGCTGGCCTTCGTTCATCCCTCTCTCTCACCTCACGCTGGTCTCTCTCTTTTCGTCGCTGCCTCAACCACGACATCGCCATGCTCGCGCCCTTCTCTGCTGACGAAACTGTACGCTCACGCCGTCCTCCCTCTCCTCCCGACGCGAGCCTCCACCGTGAGAAGAAGCTCGATCCGCTGCTGCTGGACGCCATCGTCGAACCAGCCAGCGCCGTCCTTGGTCTTTTCTTCCTCGCGAATCGTCCTTCCTTGTGCCGCCGTGGACGCCTCCACGACTGGGGGAGACGAGATGTACTTGCAGCGAACTAGCCACAGCCTTCGCCTCCTATTTGCGCCGGCGACAGCCACCACTGGCCAAACCGCCGCCGCCTCTTCGGTGCTCTTTGCTTGCTGCTGTGCCGTGAACCGTTCGGGTTGAGATCGACCGAACCGGTCTTAGTCCTTGCTGCTTCAAAAATCCGATGTTGAGGGTAAATACCTAATTCCTTTTATTTATTGTGTGTGTTTTAATAATAATATTAATAATATTGGTAGTAATTATTTAGTGTTAAATTGTTTTGGAAAGTTAGTGTTTTGAAAACCTCATTATTGTTTTGGGAAATTTGATGGTATTATGATTCTGTGTTTAAGATTAATATATTGTTGATAATAACTCAATTAGTTGCTTTGACTTGTTGTAATACCGGGTTAATGATTATGTCGAAAGATTAGTTTTTAAAAGTGTTTTTTTGTGAAATGCGTTGGGTTCCTAAGTAATTGAGTTGTAGGTTAGTCGGGCTGGATTGTCCCTGACTAACAATACACCAATTAAATAGGAATTCGATATATGTTCGACATACGTTAATTCGGGTTAAAGGTTTTGACTTTGATTTCGAATTGAAAGGAAGTGGGATTGCCTGAACGTTAGAAACGTAATTTGAACTTATTTTGGATTGAGGCATTTCCTTTTAATTCGGAATTAATAGTGTCAAGTAAAATTAACATTTGATTTTGTGAATTATTATCAAAGTTACGTGATTTTGGTTTGTTTTGAAAGATTATACAAGTTCTGAAAGTTAAGGTCTTTTTAATAAAGAGTCGTACTATTTTATCGAGACATAATGATTTTAAGTTTAATTTCCATTTGACTTGGGTTTATGAATTACGTTCAAACAATCTTTTGATTTGATAATCTGTCAAAATATGATATGTTGATATTTATCAGTTTGGTGATTTCGAAGAAGTTTGTTTTGATTTCCAGATATAAACTCCCTATCACGTAAAGTTTGAAAGTATTTGTTTTAAATATGTTTTTGACGTGTTTCCACCTTGAGATTAGCTTGCTAACTTAGATTAAAATCTGTTTTTGAGAACATCAAAGGACTCCCCTTTTTGTTAATCTACTTCATGTGTAACGTGTAAGGAAATGTGTATTTTTATAACGTATTAAATCAAACCACAAATCCAATGCCGATATTGGTTTAGTAAATAAAAGCGTCTTTGTGGTTGTTTAACTATTGTCTATGAGTAGGCCTTGGTGCATTATATTGATTTTATATATTATGATTAGACGACGAAGGAGCTTGAGAACTTGTCGCCACGTGTAAGCAATGGGCTAAGATACTCTTGGACAGTGTCGCACAAAAAGGAGCGTGTCTTTGGAAAAGCAAGGTAAGGGGGTGAATTATAGTGAGCATTGGTTGATCTAAGATTGGGTATCCCTATGGTTATAGTGATTTTCTAGGAGTTATGTGTTTATAAAAACTAAGGGTAGAATCTTGGATAGTAAATTTAGGAAATGGTAAACATGCTCGGCCAATAATAATGCAATCTCAATCTCTGTACCTGTAAAGGATAGTAAGAGAGTGAGCATTGCACATGAAATAAAATTGCAGTTTCCATATAATCATAATAAATCCACTAGGCCAAACACAAATAGTAAAGTAATGACATATAGCATTTACAAGTCTATTCACAATCAACCTCTTTCTACCCATTTTATTCTTTATCATGATTCCATCATTACCTTTTTCCTTAACATGCCCTTATCTAACATTAATGTTTATTACCATCTCTTTTATCCCCTTGCCATATTCATTTCCATTGCCTTTATCCATTTTCATATTTATTTCCATTGCCTTTATCCATTTTTCCTTTATTCCTTTTTCCATTAGGCGTAATCCCAAAACAGATATCTACGCTTTCCCTTGGGTGTAACCTCAAATCAGAGATCTACACATTATCATCGTGTGTAATCCCAAATAGAGATCTACACACGGTGTATGCAACCACAAACAGTGATCTGCATACACTTTCCCTTTTTCCTTTTTAATTGTACACCACTAGGATTTTGGTTACCCGCTAGGTAATTGGCACACCTGTCTAGGGACTTGAAACACCTGCCCAGGACTTTACACCCATCCAGACCATAACCTGTAGGACTATGTACATTTTTACCATTCCATTATTTAATCAAATTATTGATGTGGAAAATTGATCCTGTGGGTCACCCGGCGCCTACAGGGCGGTTTGGCCTGATGGGTAATTGGCCTGGCAGGTAATTGGCCCTAACAGGTAATTGGAACACCTAGCCGGGTACCTAGTGTTCTGGGCCCCACTGATCAATTTCCACTTTAGTTACCTTTACCATTATTAATCAATCAACAGGCCAGTCCATTAATTATAACCATCAACACAATTCCAATAATAATCACAATATGTATAAACATAAACCATTCCAATCATTATGGTCCACAATCTAAAATCCCAGCAACATTCATATAACACTATAGTACACGTAACCCTCAACTTTCGCATGTAGTCTTACATTTAAACCCCAGTCCATTTATTATAAGCATAACCACCATACCCTCAATAATCACAATTAAGTATATTTATAACTCGTTTCAATTACTTCAAGTACATAAAGATTACTCCTTTCAAATAACCACAAATACACACTTATTATCGACAATCAACATCATAATCCATTCCAAATTCAATAAACACATAATGCACACTATCCATATTGTCATTTTGAAATAATCACAAATAAATATTCTATCATCAATAATCATAACCATTTGCCAAGTCTTTACATAACATTATAGCACAATAGTCATAAACCTTCACATTTACATTCCACCTTACTTTCCCTTTATTATTTATAATTCGTAGATGCATTTCTACTATGTTTACCATTTCCTAAATTTACTATCCAAGATTCTACCCTTAGTTTTTATAAACACATAACTCCTAGAAAATCACTATAACCATAGGGATACCCAATCTTAGATCAACCAATGCTCACTATAATCCACCCCCTTACCTTGCTTTTCCAAAGACACGCTCCTTTTTGTGCGACACTGTCCAAGAGTATCTTAGCCCATTGCTTACACGTGGCGACAAGTTCTCAAGCTCCTTCGTCGTCTAATCATAATATATAAAATCAATATAATGCACCAAGGCCTACTCATAGACAATAGATAAACAACCACAAAGACGCTTTTATTTACTAAACCAATATCGGCATTGGATTTGTGGTTTGATTTAATACGTTATAAAAATACACATTTCCTTACACGTTACACGTGAAGTAGATTAACAAAAAGGGGAGTCCTTTGATGTTCTCAAAAACAGATTTTAATCTAAGTTAGCAAGCTAATCTCAAGGTGGAAACACGTCAAAAACATATTTAAAACAAATACTTTCAAACTTTACGTGATAGGGAGTTTATATCTGGAAATCAAAACAAACTTCTTCGAAATCACCAAACTGATAAATATCAACATATCATATTTTGACAGATTATCAAATCAAAAGATTGTTTGAACGTAATTCATAAACCCAAGTCAAATGGAAATTAAACTTAAAATCATTATGTCTCGATAAAATAGTACGATTCTTTATTAAAAAGACCTTAACTTTCAGAACTTGTATAATCTTTCAAAACAAACCAAAATCACGTAACTTTGATAATAATTCACAAAATCAAATGTTAATTTTACTTGACACTATTAATTCCGAATTAAAAGGAAATGCCTCAATCCAAAATAAGTTCAAATTACGTTTCTAACGTTCAGGCAATCCCACTTCCTTTCAATTCGAAATCAAAGTCAAAACCTTTAACCCGAATTAACGTATGTCGAACATATATCGAATTCCTATTTAATTGGTGTATTGTTAGTTAGGGACAATCCAGCCCGACTAACCTACAACTCAATTACTTAGGAACCCAACGCATTTCACAAAAAAACACTTTTAAAAACTAATCTTTCGACATAATCATTAACCCGGTATTACAACAAGTCAAAGCAACTAATTGAGTTATTATCAACAATATATTAATCTTAAACACAGAATCATAATACCATCAAATTTCCCAAAACAATAATGAGGTTTTCAAAACACTAACTTTCCAAAACAATTTAACACTAAATAATTACTACCAATATTATTAATATTATTATTAAAACACACACAATAAATAAAAGGAATTAGGTATTTACCCTCAACATCGGATTTTTGAAGCAGCAAGGACTAAGACCGGTTCGGTCGATCTCAACCCGAACGGTTCACGGCACAGCAGCAAGCAAAGAGCACCGAAGAGGCGGCAGCGGTTTGGCCAGTGGTGGCTGTCGCCGGCGCAAATAGGAGGCGAAGGCTGTGGCTAGTTCGCTGCAAGTACATCTCGTCTCCCCCAGTCGTGGAGGCGTCCACGGCGGCACAAGGAAGGACGATTCGCGAGGAAGAAAAGACCAAGGACGGCGCTGGCTGGTTCGACGACGGCGTCCAGCAGCAGCGGATCGAGCTTCTTCTCACGGTGGAGGCTCGCGTCGGGAGGAGAGGGAGGACGGCGTGAGCGTACAGTTTCGTCAGCAGAGAAGGGCGCGAGCATGGCGATGTCGTGGTTGAGGCAGCGACGAAAAGAGAGAGACCGGCGTGAGGTGAGAGAGAGGGATGAACGAATGCCAGCGTGCGATTCGTGAGCCTCCCCTCACGACAGTGGCGATGGCGGCCGGATGGTGGCAAAGTCGGCGGGGGAGAGAGAAATGGGGAGGGTGATGGCTGGACATTAGAAGAAGAAAGGAGATGAGGGAGGGGGGGAAATCTAGGGTCGGCGGCAACCCACGAAGAAGAAGAAGAGGATAGGGTTAAGGAACATTCAGCACAACACGTTTTCTTTTTTTTTTTTTTAAACACATACCCACACATATTTACTTATTCTTTTATTTTAAAACTCAAAATACCCATAATCAATTTTTAAACACTAGAGTAAAATCTAAAGTCAGAAACTTATAGTATTTCCAATAAAATATTTCCATATGAAATATATCACAAGTAAAGTAAAACACATAAAGTGTATATTTTTTTTTGATATGGGATAACTATTTTAAATGAATTTACTTTAGAACATAAAAGAAATGAAATATATTTTCGTAATTAACATAATGTATTTTTATAAAAATACACAACTAAATAATTGATTTTTAAGAAACATATATTTAATCTGATAAAACTTATAATTATACTAGGGATTAAATTTAGGGATGTTACACTTTCTATTAGGCTTCTCCATCTTCTCCAAAATCCGCTTGATCTCTCTGTTTGAAATCTCATCTTGCCCATTGGTTTAGG
The DNA here is from genome assembly GCA_037953625.1 of Crotalaria pallida. Classification (NCBI taxonomy): domain Eukaryota; kingdom Viridiplantae; phylum Streptophyta; class Magnoliopsida; order Fabales; family Fabaceae; genus Crotalaria; species Crotalaria pallida. Next base: position 89,628,787 of record CM075649.1, on the reverse strand, counting down.
GGTGATAGGGTGTAGAAACTTTGTGCACAACCCCATACTTCTTGAGCAAAGCTTGCATGGATCTATTGCAAAAGTGTGTGCCTTGATCACTGACTATGGCTCTAGGTATGCCTAACCTGCAAAGGATATTAGACCTGACAAAATCTACAACAACCTGAGCATCATTAGTCCTGGTGGCCTTAGCTTCTACCCATTTGGATACATAATCCACAACAAGTAAGATATAATAAAAACCAAAAGAAACAGGAAAGGGGCCCATGAAATTTATACCCCAGACATCAAACATGTAACATCCTGATTTCTTTTGTATTATAAATTGTGAGTTTATCAAATTAAATGATTAATTTTTATATATAATTATTAAAGTGTTGGTTGTTTCTATCAAGTACCTTATATTAATTTTTATTGAACTATTTTATATATATATATATATATATATATATACTTTAAAGTAGGTTCATTTAAAGTAAAATACCTTGTTTGAAAAATATATATATTCTTTACATTACATACTTCACCCTGCTTTTGGATGTATCATTAAATAAATAGTTTGTTTTAATATTCAAATTACTAACTTTGTAATTTCCCTATATTATTAATCATTGTTTAAAGTTATATTAGTGGTATTTATTTAGATTTGATTGCATAAATAAATAAATGTAAGTATATGTTTAAATCTTACTATTAGTATTTTGGGTTTAAAAACAATTTGTATTATGTTAGTATATTTATATCTACATATGTATTTTAAAAAAAAAAAAAAAGAGAAATGTGTGTGTGGCTAAAATAAGCAAAGAAGGGGGGGTTGAAACCCTAATCATCTTTTCCCCTTGTTCAGCCGCCGCCCAAGGCTCCTCCCTCTTTTCCATTCTCACTATCTCCCTCCCATGTCGTGTTACCCTCCTTCAGCCGCCCCTCTTCTTCTATGTTGATCTCTCCCTCAAATTCGTTTTCCCTCTGACCAGCCATCACCATCGGCCCTCCTTCCTCCCACACCGCGTCTCACTCTCCTTGTCTCTGCTTCAATACGCCGCCGCCAGCCAGGGGAGTTGCAATCGCGACTCGCCTCCCTCCATTCTTGGAACCGTCGCTCTCACTGCTGCAGTCGCTGCCGTTCATCGTTCCGGTCTCCTCCCTTCACGCCGCCATCGTTGCTACTGTAGGAGAGAGCTCGCGAGCTGCTGCCACCGGCGAACCTAGCCACCCGCAACAATGTAGAATCGTGGACTTGGGACCACGAGGCCGACGACCACCATCACTGTGAAGGCTGAATCGCGATCCGTCAAGCTTTGCCGCCACAGAACCGAACCGGCGACCACCGAAATCTACTTGTGTGCTTCGGCCATCACCACTGTATGTCTCTCCTCCTTCCGTTCAGATCGAATCGCAAACCGACGTTGTTATCGTCACCGTTACAATGACCGGCCCCTTATGCTTCGAATCAGACTTGGGTGGAACTTTAAAACTGAACCAATCTTCGTCCGTCAGGGTATATTTCTAATACCTTTTTAATTACTCTATGTTGTGTTTTAATTTTAATATTATTACTAATTTTAATGTTATTTGTGATAATTATAAATTGTTAAATTGTTTTAAAAGTTAAGGTGTTTCGATAAAGAATTATTAGTGTTTAAGCGATTTTGTGATTCGAAGTTAAAACTAATTAACTTTAATGAATTTTCGGTGATTATGTAAGTTTCGGAAGTTAGCGTATATATTTTTAAAGAGAAGTTATACTAGTTTAATAAAAAGGGCATGATCTTGATTTTTATGAGCTTGAGTCCAATAATTTTATGGTTCGGAAACATGTTTAAGATGCAATACTTTAAAACCAAAAATGCAATAAGTTAACTTATTTTGTTTTATGATTTTGAATCAAACCCAATACTTGTCAATTTTCGAAATGTCGAAGTTAATTGTTTTGATTTCCACTCCTAAATTCCTCGAAAGTAAATTTCTAAAGTGTTTGTTCTAAGGAATCTTGGATGGTTTAATTGATGAGTTGGGTCGGTTTGGCGTATTAAATTTGATTGTTTGATTTATATAATATGGCTAGACGACGAAGAAGCTCTAGAACCTGTCACTGCGCGTAGGCGATGGACCCTGGTATGATCGGACGTTCGTGCAAAATGGAAGTGTCTAAGGAAAAGGAAGGTAAGGAGTGGGTTATAGTGAGTATTACCTTACTCTGGGGTTGAGTTTACATTATGTATATAATGGGTGCTAAGATGTTTGTGTTAGTTTAGGTTGGTATAATATAGAACACATGTTAGAATAGATTTTATGACTTAGGGAATTTATATTGAAGTTGATATGTTTAATTTTGATATTTGATAATTGTTGATGATTTGAATGCTTGATTTATGAAATGACTGAGACATTATGTTGATTTAAATCCAATGCAATGAATGATGAAAATGTATAAAGTAAATAATAATGGAAAGTGAAGTTGAATTGAGAATTGGTGCATTGGTAGACTAGGTGCCCCTGCCGGGTGTTTCAAAATGCCCAAGGGCTACGTTCCCAACCAGGCATAAAATCCCATTAGGTACAAATCCCTGTTAGGCATCGATGCACCAAGACTCAATTCACTGCCAAGATAAAAGACATAAAATGTGTTGAGAATGTGAAAAGTTAATGAATTTAAATAACTGAATGTATATTGGAATGTGGAAACTATATGTTAGCATAGCTTAACAGGTGAAGCCTTTTGGGTGATATAGAGACCTGGTTGGGCGAGAGACCCTTGGTTGTGCCAAAGTCCTGGCAGGAGCGTTAAATTCCTGGTGATGCAAACCGGTTCTAATCGGGAGTGTTGTCCAGACGTGGTAAGTCGTCATCGCGCATGGGGTGCGAACGCAATAAAGTCGTGACTGGAATACACTAGTTGAGAAATGTGATGATAAATGATGAAATGTGAACGAAAGACATTATGAGATTAATGCATAAGAATAATGAGATAAAATTGAGTCAAGGAACTAATGAATACTTGAAAACGAATTGTGATGAATTGTCCCTTATTTTGATGTTGTGATTGAATTGCTATTTGTGTTTGGCTTAGCGTTACATTATGTCTTATTTGGAAACTGCCTCCCCATTTTATGTGTAATACTCACTCCTTACTATCTCCACAGGTACTGAGGTTTGAGCTTGCAATTCTATTGGCCGAGCAGGACTACACTCCACCCCGTGGAGTGTTGTAAAATTAATTAGAAGGGAGAGTTTTTTATTATGATAAAATTTAGTTTTCTTTGGATTTGTTATATTTCATTCGTGCAAGCCCTGAATATGTTTTATTGGATTAGCAGGGCATAAAAATTAAATTAGTATGTTTATAAATATTTTATGAACTGTACTGGTTGACAGGTTTATAAACGTTATTTTTGGGAAAGTCCGATAAACAGAGGAGACTCTGTCGGATTTTCGTTAAGTTTAAAACAAAATTTTCAGGTCCTAATTTTCAAAATCAACTTAATTATTGTAATTAATCTATTTTAATATAAGGGTGTTGCATTTATGGTATCAGAGCAGTTTCCCTCGGCCTATGGAGTGTGGACTCACATCTCCTGTGCTTACTCACCAAGCGAGTAACTTATAGTTAGTAGCAGTTTATTCTAGTGTATTGCTAGAGTCATAATAGGAATGGTTATGCATTTGCATTTCCTTGAATTTTTTGCATTTGGCCCATTGCACTAATTGATATTTTGTAAGTGCTAATGATGATGTGTGCATTTGCTAGACTTGACTGAGTTATATTTTGATTGAAATATTTGGTCCTAGACTAGTGTTAGAGTTGAGGCATGATAAGGGCTTAGCTTGATTCCGATTTTGAGCACACCCATAATAATTTCTTGCTTGGATGCATTCGGCCATTTCATGAATAAATAGGATAGGAGTTTGTTTAATGAAAATAAAATTATGTTGTGATTATTATGATGCATGCTAAGTGTTTGATTTGACTTGATAGGTGTCTAAATGCTTAGTGTTTGACTTGATGTGTCTTGATGTGTTGCTTTTAATAAATTGATTTGAGATTTACCAAGCAAAACCCGAAATCTTGTGAAAATGAATGTTTCATATTTAGAAATGGACGAATGACGAGATTAAAGAAACGAGATACCCCAACGGGCTAGAGCACTAAGTTGCTACCCCACCGGGAGAAATTAATCTTTAGTCTTGAACCAAGTGAGCCACTTCTAAATGTAACAACACAACTCAAGACTTTGGTATTTTTGAACTTGGCATGAAGTCCGGGAACTAAGAGTCGCCTAACTAGAAACCTAGGCGACATGAGAATAATTGTATCACTAATGTATGTATATTTGAGACTGATCACCTCAAATATAAATACCTATTGGTAGATATAATTATTCCACCTTTAAGTTCCGAAAAAAAAAAAATTATTTTGGAAGTTTTGTGAAAGTCTAAGGGAAATGAACCATGTGTTTGTGTACTAAGTAATATCATGATATCTGAAGGTTGCATGTGATTTGAAAACCAATGGCTTTTTATTTGAATCTTTGGGTTTTAAAGTGTTTGTTGGGAAATTGGGGTTTTTCATATAAAGTTAAATTCATTTTCGGGCTCAGGATGCTCAAAATGTCATGGAAAAAAAAAATTTATGTGAGAATCCCAAGTTCGAATCCATGTTGTGTGTAAAAGTTCAAGTTGTTTGGAGCAAGTTAGTATCTTAAATAAATGCTTTTTCACAATCAGACCCGACAATTCTGGTGCCTCCGACACTGCGAATGCAAGGGGAAAAATCGAGTCTAACGTGCTCCGATCGGTTTGAAAATTTTAAAAAACCTTGGGCTAAGTATATCTGGTGTCCCTGTAAATTTTGAGGTCATTTGGAATTGTTTACTATTTTAAATAAACCCAATTTGGGTTCAGCCCCCGATGTTAACGGTGTTTTTGACAAAGTGGTCGCGGGGTTAAAACTGAACCCGATGAACTCCGATCGACCTGAAAATTTACCACATTGTTCTTTTATATGTAGGGACACTACCTATAAATTTACATGGTGTTGGGAATTGAATTGGTATTTTTCATAAATGCATTTTTATTACAGCCATGTAATTTTTCCGGTTTTTGGGCTTTCGGGCAAATAATGGAAATCATACCTCCCGAACTCATTTTGAACTAATTTTCGGATATGTTTCCTTTGAATACCTGCATGTGAAGTATGCCAAATTTCAAATAAAAGTGAATTTATATGATATGATTTCGTTATATGTCTTGAATGTGCTATGTATATGCTAGTTGGGTTGTTTAGTAATAGCGAATCCTATGCTTAGATAATTGTTTTTCCCAGCCGAATAGGATTTTCTGAATCTGCATACGTGATCCCTTCCTCCAATGAGGGTCTCATTGAATGGTTCATTTTGCTTACTCCATGAAACTCCTCATAAAGCATATTATATAATTTACGAAAGCCTAATATATATACATATGTTTTTCTTTTTCCAACACACTTGTTTAAGTTTTGCTTTGACGAAGTGTCAAATATTTGATTTTATTGAATATAATTTTATTTGATTATGGACTTTGAAGATTCGTTGTTTTTACGTCCTCAAAGTCTACTATCTTGTTTCCAACCCACTTGAAAGAACACGTTTGTTAAGATGGCAATTTACTCTATTTGTCAATGATTTACCTCTTACACTTCGATATAGTTAGCCCTTCTTGCTTGTGGATTTCTTTTTGTTTCAGTCTCTATGATCTTAATTTTTCTGAATTGCTATTTTAGAGTTTATGTAAAATGCAAGCTGGATTTGTTGACTTTTTGATTTTAATAAATTTGTTCCCTGATTTTGCATGACTGCATGCACCTGTGTTTAAAAATGATGAAATCTTGGATTTTGAGCCATTGGTTATGTCTTTTGAACGCAAATTGTTAAATCAGTTTCAACCAATAGCTTTTCTTGCTTAACATATTTCTCATGAATTTTTTTTATATATTAGTATTGGCCAATGCCAACCTATTATATTAGTTTTTAGTTTATTACAAGAAGTTTCCCAAAACTATCATGCCAGGAAAATGTTTTTGAACACTAGTTTAACGAATTTTTAATTCTTTTCAGGTTTCAGTTTTTCTCCTTGTAATTTAAATTGACATTCATTTAAGAAAATGACACACTATTGGTTGAGTCATGATTTCTAATTCTTATCTTTTTGGGATTTAAATTTCTACATAGATTTTATTATATGCTTTATTCTTGTAGAGAAGAGGTGTGACACTCTTCCTGTTTCAAGCTTTTACATAATTAAAACCACATTTGGACGTGCAAGTGAATTGTGTTTTTCTTACCAAAAATATTTCTCAGTAAGATTTTCAGATATTGTACCATTTTAGGTGCTGAAATTGTTATCCGAATTTAAACCATGTGAATAATGCTGATTTTGTTTAGACTGATTGAATTTTTAAAGCTCCTACTTTGTATTATATTTGATATTGCCTCTTTGAGATTTGGAATCATTTTACATTTATGACAGAGTCAAAATACCCTTTCAATAACCATTACTTGCAAAATGTTAAAATTATTTTTCAGTTTTGAGAATTGAGATGATTTTGTTTGGAACTGGCTTAACTGTAGTTACTATTTGGTACATCAAGCGATGATTTCTCTATTGGGCATTGTTATGAAAGATGATTTCCTCTTTGTTTAAATTTGAGAATCTTTTTACTTAACTAGTCATCGAAATTCTTTTGCTACAATTACATTGTATTACCGCTATGGTTTTATTTTCTTGATAAATAAATGATTTTTAAAGACTCTTGTGCTATTTGTAGTGTTGGTTTTAATTGTGTTTATCTAAGTTGATTGGAATGATAATTAAGGATTCTTAAATCCTAACCTTATGATTTTCACTAATCAAATTTCGAGGACGAAATTTCTTTTTGAGGGGAAGGATTGTAACATCCTGATTTCTTTTGTATTATAAATTGTGAGTTTATCAAATTAAATGATTAATTTTTATATATAATTATTAAAGTGTTGGTTGTTTCTATCAAGTACCTTATATTAATTTTTATTGAACTATTTTATATATATATATATATATATATATATACTTTAAAGTAGGTTCATTTAAAGTAAAATACCTTGTTTGGAAAATATATATATTCTTTACATTACATACTTCACCCTGCTTTTGGATGTATCATTAAATAAATAGTTTGTTTTAATATTCAAATTACTAACTTTGTAATTTCCCTATATTATTAATCATTGTTTAAAGTTATATTAGTGGTATTTATTTAGATTTGATTGCATAAATAAATAAATGTAAGTATATGTTTAAATCTTACTATTAGTATTTTGGGTTTAAAAACAATTTGTATTATGTTAGTATATTTATATCTACATATGTATTTTAAAAAAAAAAAAAAAGAGAAATGTGTGTGTGGCTAAAATAAGCAAAGAAGGGGGGGTTGAAACCCTAATCATCTTTTCCCCTTGTTCAGCCGCCGCCCAAGGCTCCTCCCTCTTTTCCATTCTCACTATCTCCCTCCCATGTCGTGTTACCCTCCTTCAGCCGCCCCTCTTCTTCTATGTTGATCTCTCCCTCAAATTCATTTTCCCTCTGGCCAGCCATCACCATCGGCCCTCCTTCCTCCCACGCCGCCTCCAGCCAGGGGAGTTGCAATCGCGACTCGCCAACCGTCGCTCTCACTGCTGCAGTCGCTGCCGTTCATCGTTCCGGTCTCCTCCCTTCACGCCGCCATCGTTGCTACTGTAGGAGAGAGCTCGCGAGCTGCTGCCACCGGCGAACCTAGCCACCCGCAACAATGTAGAATCGTGGACTTGGGACCACGAGGCCGACGACCACCATCACTGTGAAGGCTGAATCGCGATCCGTCAAGCTTTGCCGCCACAGAACCGAACCGGCGACCACCGAAATCTACTTGTGTGCTTCGGCCATCACCACTGTATGTCTCTCCTCCTTCCGTTCAGATCGAATCGCAAACCGACGTTGTTATCGTCACCGTTACAATGACCGGCCCCTTATGCTTCGAATCAGACTTGGGTGGAACTTTAAAACTGAACCAATCTTCGTCCGTTGCTTCAAAAATTGGATTTGAGGGTATATTTCTAATACCTTTTTAATTACTCTATGTTGTGTTTTAATTTTAATATTATTACTAATTTTAATGTTATTTGTGATAATTATAAATTGTTAAATTGTTTTAAAAGTTAAGGTGTTTCGATAAAGAATTATTAGTGTTTAAGCGATTTTGTGATTCGAAGTTAAAACTAATTAACTTTAATGAATTTTCGGTGATTATGTAAGTTTCGGAAGTTAGCGTATATATTTTTAAAGAGAAGTTATACTAGTTTAATAAAAAGGGCATGATCTTGATTTTTATGAGCTTGAGTCCAATAATTTTATGGTTCGGAAACATGTTTAAGATGCAATACTTTAAAACCAAAAATGCAATAAGTTAACTTATTTTGTTTTATGATTTTGAATCAAACCCAATACTTGTCAATTTTCGAAATGTCGAAGTTAATTGTTTTGATTTCCACTCCTAAATTCCTCGAAAGTAAATTTCTAAAGTGTTTGTTCTAAGGAATCTTGGATGGTTTAATTGATGAGTTGGGTCGGTTTGGCGTATTAAATTTGATTGTTTGATTTATATAATATGGCTAGACGACGAAGAAGCTCTAGAACCTGTCACTGCGCGTAGGCGATGGACCCTGGTATGATCGGACGTTCGTGCAAAATGGAAGTGTCTAAGGAAAAGCAAGGTAAGGAGTGGGTTATAGTGAGTATTACCTTACTCTGGGGTTGAGTTTACATTATGTATATAATGGGTGCTAAGATGTTTTTGTTAGTTTAGGTTGGTATAATATAGAACACATGTTAGAATAGATTTTATGACTTAGGGAATTTATATTGAAGTTGATATGTTTAATTTTGATATTTGATAATTGTTGATGATTTGAATGCTTGATTTATGAAATGACTGAGACATTATGTTGATTTAAATCCAATGCAATGAATGATGAAAATGTATAAAGTAAATAATAATGGAAAGTGCAGTTGAATTGATAATTGGTGCATTGGTAGACTAGGTGCCCCTGCCGGGTGTTTCAAAATGCCCAAGGGCTACGTTCCCAACCAGGCATAAAATCCCATTAGGTACAAATCCCTGTTAGGCATCGATGCACCAAGACTCAATTCACTGCCAAGATAAAAGACATAAAATGTGTTGAGAATGTGAAAAGTTAATGAATTTAAATAACTGAATGTATATTGGAATGTGGAAACTATATGTTAGCATAGCTTATCAGGTGAAGCCTTTTGGGTGATATAGAGACCTGGTTGGGCGAGAGACCCTTGGTTGTGCCAAAGTCCTGGCAGGAGCGTTAAATTCCTGGTGATGCAAACCGGTTCTAACCGGGAGTGTTGTCCAGACGTGGTAAGTCGTCATCGCGCATGGGGTGCGAACGCAATAAAGTCGTGACTGGAATACACTAGTTGAGAAATGTGATGATAAATGATGAAATGTGAACGAAAGACAATATGAGATTAATGCATAAGAATAATGAGATAAAATCGACTCAAGGAACTAATCAATACTTGAAAACGAATTGTGATGAATTGTCCCTTATTTTGATGTTGTGATTGAATTGCTATTTGTGTTTGGCTTAGCGTTACATTATGTCTTATTTGGAAACTGCCTCCCCATTTTATGTGTAATACTCACTCCTTACTATCTCCACAGGTACTGAGGTTTGAGCTTGCAATTCTATTGGCCGAGCAGGACTACACTCCACCCCGTGGAGTGTTGTAAAATTAATTAGAAGGGAGAGTTGTTTATTATGATAAAATTTAGTTTTCTTTGGATTTGTTATATTTCATTCGTGCAAGTCCTGAATATGTTTTATTGGATTAGCAGGGCATAAAAATTAAATTAGTATGTTTATAAATATTTTCTGAACTGTACTGGTTGACAGGTTTATAAACGTTATTTTTGGGAAAGTCCGATAAACAGAGGAGACTCTGTCGGATTTTCGTTAAGTTTAAAACGAAATTTTCAGGTCCTAATTTTCAAAATCAACTTAATTATTGTAATTAATCTATTTTAATATAAGGGTGTTGCAAAACACCTCACAGAACAACATAGGTTGTTGCGGCATCTGTTGCCTCCAAGATAGGGCGCCTCCTGCTCTTTGACATTGCTCACATGAGTTGCAGATGTTGCTTGCATCCTTGAAGATGGTAGGCCAATAAAATCTAGAACCCAGCACCTTTCGTGTTGTCCTTTGAGTCCCAAGGTGGCCTCCAACTGGTGAAGCATGGCAAAACTGGAGAATCGATTGGATCTCATGATCTGGAATGCACCTGGGAATGACCTGATCACTGCAAAAATGCCACAAATAGGGGTCATCCCATACATAATACTTGGCATCGCTCTTAAGTTTGTCTCTTTGAGCTTTGGATGCCAAGGTAGGAAAAACAGAATCAACCAGATAATTAACAATAGAGTTATTAGTCAGTTAGGTCCTTGAAAGATACCCGTGGCATCTGATAGGTCCTCGAAAGATATGTGGCATCTCTTATACCCCTGAAAGATCACTTTGACGTCCCGTTAGTCCCGCCGTCTAACACCGTCAGTTTGTGTTTAATGGAAGCTGACGTGGCATCAGATAGGTCCCTGAAAGATACCCGTGGCGTCAGATAGGTCCCTGAAATTTTATTTTTTAAAAGTGTCATAAATTTTATTTTTTTATCTTTACTCATATAATAAATTTTTATTTACTTAAGTAGTTGGAAAAATTAATAATTATAAAGGGTAAAAAATAATAATAAAAAACATAATTAATATATTAAAAGTCTAAACAATAATTACAATTCTTAAAAAAATTTATTTTATTTAAAATAGAACATATAAATAAAAATGGATGAAGTAATAATAAAAAAAAACCTCAATAAAACAATACATATAAAACCTTTAGAATAAAGTCTTATATACAAGATCAAAAATAAATTCCGAATTAAAAATAAAGTCTTTACATGTAGGATCTTATATATAAGACGATCATAGTGGGAGTATGTATTAAAAGTGTTTATAGAAAAAATTATTTTAAAAGATAATTTTCATATATTGGAAGCATAGAAACCAATACAACGATGCATAAAATCTTTGAAGTCAAAGTGACTCCCATGTTATATTTTTTCTATAAAGACTTTTAAGACATACTTCCACTATGGTCGTCTTATATATAAGATCCTACATGTAAAGACTTTATTTTTAATTCGGAATTTATTTTTGATCTTGTATATAAGACTTTATTCTAAAAGTTTTATATGTATTGTTTTATTGAGGTTTTTTTTTTTTATTATTACTTCATCCATTTTTATTTATATGTTCTATTTTAAATAAAATACAATTTTTTAAGAATTGTAATTATTGTTTAGACTTTTAATATATTAATTATGTTTTTTTATTATTATTTTTTACCCTCAATAATTATTAATTTTTCCAACTACTTAAGTAAATAAAAATTTATTATATATGAGTAAAGATAAAAAATAAAATTTATGACACTTTTAAAAAATAAAATTTCAGGGACCTATCTGACGCCATGGGTATCTTTCAGGGACCTATCTGATGCCACGTCAGCTTCCGTTAAACACAAATTGACGGTGTTAGACGGTGAGACTAACGGGACGCCAAAGTGATCTTTCAGGGGTATAAGAGATGCCACATATCTTTCGAGGACCTATCTGATGCCACGGGTATCTTTCAGGGACCTAACTGACTAATAACTCTTAACAATATCAGCAAACCACGGAGTTTGGGGAGGGGGATGGGAAACATGTAAAGATAAAAACTGCTCATTCGGGAAGTCATCCCGGATAGGAAATGCATCCTCCTCTCTCTCTCTATTCTGCTCAAGTGGTCTGCGACAAGGTTATGCGCACCACTCCGATCCTGAATCTCAAGATCAAACTCCTGAAGGAGCAACATCCACCTAATCAACCTAGGTTTGGAATCTGTCTTTTTCAAAAGATACTTCAGAGCAGCATGATCAGTGTACACTACAACCTTAGAACCAAGCAAATATGATCTAAACTTGTCAAGTGCAAAAACAATAGCCAAAAGTTCTTTTTCAGTTGTTGTGTAATTAACCTTTGCTGCATCTAAAGTCCTAGAAGCATAATAAATCACATGTGACAGCTTACCAACCTTTTGGGAGAGAACTGCTCCCAAAGCATAATTTGAAGCATCAGTCATGAGCTCAAATGGGAGGGTCCAATCAGGTGGTTGGATGATGGGGGTGGTGGTCAGTGCTTTCTTCAATTAATTAAATGCCCTCTTGCATTGGTCTCCAAATTCCCATGGGGCATCCTTTTGAAGCAGCTTGGATAGAGGAAGGGCAATGTTGCTAAAGTTCTGAATAAAGCTGCGATAGAAACCTGCATGACCAAGAAAAGAACGCACCTCTCGCACGCAAGAGGGGTAAGGCAAATGTGATATTACATGCAGCTTAGCAGGGTCAACTTCTATGCCCTTGTGCGAAACAATGTGCCCTAAGACTATGCCTTGTTCTACCATGAAGTGGCATTTTTCAAAATTCATGACAAGGTTAGTCTCAATGCACCTGTTAAGCACCTTAGTCAAATTATCAAGACATGCATCAAATGAGGAGCCATAAACACTAAAATCATCCATGAAGACCTCTATGCAATGCTCGAGCAAGTCAGCAAAAATACTCATCATACATCTTTGAAATGTGGCAGGAGCATTGCATAGGCCAAAAGGCATCTTCCTATATGCAAATGTGTCAAAAGGACAGGTATATGTGGTCTTATGTTGGTCCTCTGGTGCAATGCAAATTTGAAAATAACCAGAGAAACAATCTAAGAAGCAATAATGAGATTTACCTGCCAGACGCTCCAACATCTGATCAATGAAGGGGAGAGGGAAATGATCCTTGCGAGTCGCCTAGTTGAGCTTTCTGTAATCAATGCAGACTCTCCAACTGTTCTGCACTCTAGTGGGAATCAGCTCATCCTTCTCATTTTTGACAACTGTGACACCAGACTTCTTGGGGACAACTTGCACCGGGCTCACCCAAGTGCTATCTGAAATTGGGTAGATGATACCCGCTTGGAGCAGCTTGGTGACCTCTTTCTTAACCACATCAGAATCTGGGGGTTCAACCGCCTTTGGGGTTGTCTCACTGGTTTAGCCCCATCCTCCAACAAAATGCGGTGCATGCACATGGAAGGGCTAATTCCAGGAATATCCGCTAAAGTCCATCCAATTGTCCTCTTGTTCTTTCTTATCACATCCAACAGTTTCTCCTCTTGATCAACAGGAAGTGAGGTAGAGATGATCACTGGGAGTTTCTGCTCATCCTCCAAGTAAGCATATTTGAGATGAGGAGGGAGGGGCTTGAGATCCAATGAGGGTGCCTGCATAATAGATGGAACTAAAGGGACAACAGAAATGGATTCTGCTGCCTGCACCTGAACAAGTGAATCAGACTCATGCATAACAGATATGGGGTTAGGGTTAGCATAATCTGAATCTATAACATATGAATCGTCAGATGCAGTAGAAGAGTCTAGAAACTGGGCTATTTCAATGCATGCGGTGCACCATCCAGAGTTAGTGCATGATGGACAAGTAAATGAATTAGTGAAAGATGACAATTCAAAATCATGATGCAAAAAGTCAAGCATATGCTCATCTATCAACTCATCAAGCAAGTCCACATGGAAAACAGAGTGATCCTCAGGAAAATGTTTCATAGCATGGAAAATGTCAAATCGGATCACACTGCAATCAAACTCCATGGAAAGTGAACCTGAATGCACATTTATCTTGGTTCGGGTTGTTTTCAAAAATGGCCTCCCCAAAATAATAGGAGCAGCATTACGGGGGGAGTCATCTTCCATATCAAGTATGTAAAAATCAGCAGGGAAGATCAGATCTTCAACCCGAACCAAGACATCCTCTATGAAACCTGCGGGGTGGGCAGTACTTCTATTTGCCAATTGAATCACCACACCCGTAGGTTGAAGAGGTCCAAGAGAAAGAGACTTAAAAACAGACATAGGCATGACATTTATGGATGCTCCTAAATCTAGCATAGCATTTTCAAACTTAACATTGCCTATGATGCAAGGTATAGAGAAAGTTCCAGGATCCTTACATTTTTCAGGGATGTGAGGGATAGGTTTACCTATGAGAGTGAAGACATTCCTTCCCATGCTTATCTTCTCATTGCCCATGAGTCTTCTCTTATGAGTGCACAACTCCTTAAGGAACTTCGCATACCTTGGAATCTGTTTTATTGCATCAAGAAGCGGTATGTTGACTTCCACCTTCCTGAATGTGTCAAGAATGTCCTTGTCCACCTCTTCCACCCTTTTGTTTTGAGGCACTCTTGGTGGGAATGGAAGAGGAATGGGAGGAGGTTGTAGGACAACAGCAGGGCTTGTGGTTGAAGTTGAGGAAGGTTGAGTTGGATGATTCTCCTTGGTGTTAGCATGCTCACCTTCATCTACCACTTGGCTCTTCCCTTTAGAGGAAGCTAGAGCATCATTGTTGAGGTGAGGTTGTGGTGTGGGTGTGACAATCTGCTTTCCTGACCTCAGGTTGATGGCACTCACATTCTGATTCTGAGGGTTGATCACTGTTTGGGAAGACAACTTGTCAGAATTTTGAGATCGCAAGTTGTTGAGAGAAGTTGCCATTTGACCCATCTGATTTGTCAAAGTCTGAATGGATGCCTCTTGTCTCTGAATGGATGCTCTAGTTTCTTGTTGAAATTGGAGGTTCTGCATGGTCATTTGCCTCACCAACTCCTCCAAGGTAGGTTGGTTGGATGGAGGGGCTGATGGTGCAGGATGAACCACTTGTTGCTGCTGTTGTTGCCTTTGCTGTTGGATTGGAGGAGGTACATATGGTGGTCTACTCGGTCCAGCGGTGTTCTGAAATGGAACATTAGGAGAAGATTGCTGTTGTTGATCAGACCACTTCAGGTTGGGATGGTTCCTCCATCCAGGGTTGTATATATTGGAAGAGAGGTCATGATTGTGTTGTTATGGGTCTCTATTGTTGTATATGTTGGCCGCATAGGCCTCGGGTTGGTCACCACTGGTCATCGGTTGTTGCTGTTGAAGGGAAGGGCATGCATCTGTGGGGTGGTCAATGGATGTGCATATGCCACACACTCTAGCAGGAAGTATCATCTTTTTCTGATTGACGTCCAATTGTGTGATCAATGTTGTAAGTGAATCAATTTTCTGCTCAAGTTTCTCAACCTTGCCCGAGTCTGCACCAACATCATTTACATCCCTCACAACTATTGCATCAATGTTGCTTCTTTCATGGAATTACTGACAGTTGGAAGCCATCTTCTCAATTTTTGCTCCTGGCTTGTAAGGGTGTCATATCTCCCAATGTACCACCACTTGCAGCATCTACCATGTTTCACTCCATAAAGTTGAGACCTGCATAGAAATATTGAATAAGCAGCTGCTCTGAGATCTGATGGTGGGGTAGGTAGCACACAACCTCTCGAATCTCTCCCAATATTCATAGAGACTCTCTCCATGTTGTTGCCCGATACCAGAGATTTCCTTTCTGATTGCAGTGGTCCTATTTGCAGGGAAGAATTTTTCCAGAAATGCCCTCTTCAAGTCATCCCAACTTGTGATGGAACCAGGGGCCATGTCAGATAACCAATCATGCGCCAGACCCTCTAAGGAATGTGGGAATGCTCTGAGACAGACATGATCCTCTTGCACATCATGAGGTTTCATTGTGGTGCACACTATGTGGAATTTCTTGAGATGCTTATGAGGATCCTCACCTGCAAGACCATGAAACTTGGGCAACAAATGGATTAGTCCTGTTCTAAGCTCAAAAGGAACATCCTCATCAGGATACCAGATACACGAGTCTTCAATAGTGAAGTCAGGTGCAGCCAGCTCCCTAAGTGTCCTTTCCCTTGGTGGGGGTTGAGCCACGTTATCACAATTAACAAATGCAGAATCAGATTGAACAGAAGAAGAAGGAATAGAGTAAGCAGAAACAGAAGCAGAATTAGAAGGACTATAAGATGACTTTGACTCACTTTCTAATGACTGATTCCTATTTTGTCTGACTAATCTGTGATAAGTTCTATCGATTTCAGGGTTGTAAGGATGCAAATAACTTGGGTTGCCCCTAGTCATGTACTGAACAGAATACCATTAAGCATATCAAACTGTCACAGATATGCATGACCAAAATAGGCAAAAAAAATTTATTTTTAAAAATTTTTTTCTTTATTTTTTTCAGCACCCTAAAATCATGAAAACATATCACAGAAAGTTTAGGACAAAATTCAAAAGGGAACCAAGTCAAACAATTAATACAGAGACCAAAACCTAAGAAAATAAAACTTGTAAAATAAAAAAGAAATAGTAAACGAAGGATTTTGGGGTCTAGATTTTCTCTAATTCCGCCTTTGGCACTAGTTATCTCTTTATTGAATTTTTCCCTTCGATTTGATATATAATTCGACCAATTCCGACAACCTGATCAAAAGTTATGCCTATTTATAGTAAGTGCTGCTAAAACTTGGAAAATTTTTCTGGAACTCACAACCAGTGCATATCTAAGTGTCTGTGATGCATCAACACACTAATATATCATGAAACAAGTGTGGATACCAATTTTCGTGCAAAAACTCCACCCACAGCTATGTTGAATGACACTCACAGAAGCACTAAAATAGCATCAGTTATGCAGAACAGACAGCAAAACAGGGCAACTTTCAATCAGTTATCAGAATGCTTATTCACACACTAACTACACTAACTACTCTAACTAACTACTGTATGATCTTTGGCAAGAACCGATAGTCCCCGGCAACGGCGCCAAATTTTGATCGAGGCCGTACCAGATCAAAATAAAAGGGGTTTAAATCTGTAGTACTAGGAAGGTGATCCTAGGTCATTTCCCAGCGAATATCGGTCTAAGCAAAGTATCAAACACGTGGTGTGCAGTAAAATGGGGGGGTTTTTGTATGTAACAAATGTGAAGAACAAAACATAAACAGAATATAAAAACTAAGAAAATCATAAACAAAAGCGAGCAAACCCCTTTGGCTACGTACACTACTCAATACTAGCTCACTAAAGATCAATTCCTCTCCTCTCCTCTGTCCAACTCATGATAACCAAATACTAAGCGAAAATTAAGTTATCACTCCAAACCCTAACTTCTAATTAAGCATAAGAAACCAGAATTGGAGTTTTTACGAGTTAATACAAATTAAGCATTTATATTCATGTATTATCTCTACGAAATGGAATTATGCAAACCACTACACATTGATAAACATGAAAACAGAGAAGAGAAAACGAAATTGCATTAATAACAAGAGCTCAAGAGTAGATAATACAATACCAAAGGGATTAACCCTTGAAGGTACCTTCCATGATCATAAATCAAGAAAAACGAGTAGAAATGGGGAAGAACGAAACCCTAGCAGCCACCACCACTTGGGAGAGCCAAGAGAGAAGTTCTAACCTAGAGAGTGTAACACCCTTATAATTACTACCCTTAACTCCCAAGTATTAAAAATGTGTACTTAAAAATTCCTTTTTAATATAATAAAATCATCCATCAAACGGACGGAGTTTAGTCTGTTTTTCGGACTAATCCAAAAATTCAACCTGTGGTAAACAATTTTAATTAAACAACCAATAGCCAGCAGGGCTTCAGATAATATTTCTAAAACATATCAAGGCCCAATGGGCTCCAAAAATATCAGAGTGCATAATTAATCAGAGTAATAGCGGGAATACTAAGTTTGAGTATTGAAACCAAAAGTTATAACTTTAGCAAAGCAAAACCATCCTAAGC
The DNA here is from genome assembly GCA_037953625.1 of Crotalaria pallida. Lineage (NCBI taxonomy): Eukaryota > Viridiplantae > Streptophyta > Magnoliopsida > Fabales > Fabaceae > Crotalaria > Crotalaria pallida. Next base: position 89,610,903 of record CM075649.1, on the reverse strand, counting down.
CTCATTCGAGATATGCATATTAAATTTACATCAAAATAACATAAGAGGCTTAGGCCCATATTATATTCTAAATCCCATAATAACCCAACTTTCCCTGTAAGGGAAAGTACTCCTGCTCGGCCGGGGGCTGTGCAATCTCAATCTCTGTACCTGTAAAGTATAGTAAGGGAGTGAGCATTGCACATGAAATAGAATAGCAGATTCTAGATAGACATAACAACTAACCAGGCCAAACACAATTAGCAATTTATTCACATAAGTACAAGTTCATCACAAACATACCATATTTTCCAATTCCATCATTTTATAAGTGCCGATTCCCTTTTTAGTTAATTCCTTTTCACCCTTTGGTTCCCTTTTATTTATTTTCCCCATTTCCAAAGAAATCCCTTTTAATCCCTTACCTTTTCCTTATTTTTACGGTGTATATATGTCTCCACCAAATCGAAGGCCTACATACATACACCAATCACGATGTATGTCTCCACTAAATCGAAGGCCCACATACATCGCGTTTCCATTACCATTATCTTATTCAATTTTATTCCCCTGTTTCCTTATTCATTTCCTTTTATTTTCGGTGTATGTATGTCTCCACCAAATCGAAGGCCTACATACATACACCAATCACGATGTATGTCTCCACCAAATCGAAGGCCTACATACATCGCTTTTCCTTTACCGTTTACCTTATTTTATCCATTGTCCTTTCCTTTTTCCTTTTTATTTAGGGTGTATGTATGTCTCCACCAAATCGAAGGCCTACATACATACACCAATCACGATGTATGTCTCCACCAAATCGAAGGCCTACATACATCGCTTTTCCATTACCGTTTTACCTCTTTATTATTTGGCCACAAGGTCAATACAACCACCTGCGCCGTGCCACAGGGTCAACACAACCACCTGTGACATGTACCATTTTATTTAGGCCACAGGGTCAATACAACCACCTGCGCCACGCCACAGGGTCAATACAACCACCTGTGACATTTACCATTTATCAGGCCACAGGGTCAATACAACCACCTGCGCCGTGCCACAGGGTCAATACAACCACCTATGACATTTACCATTTTTATTTCCTTTTCCTTTTTATTTACGGTGTATGTATGTCTCCACCAAATCGAAGGCCTACATACATACACCATCGACGATGTATGTCTCCACCAAATCGAAGGCCTACATACATCGCCCCGTTTACGTTGTATTGTCTCCCCCAAATCGAAGGTCTACAATACAACCCCAATTTTACGATGTATCGTCTCCCCCAAATCGAAGGCCTACGATACATCACCATATTTATCCAATATTAATTGTCCGTATTATTTGTCATTATTTTGTCTACCAATTCCATTTTATATTTACCAAAACATTCCAAGCACAAGCACCATCATAGTTATATCCAACTAGCCACAAGTCATAATTCACATAAACAATTAGAGTACAATTAATAACAAACTTCACCCTTTTCATATAATCATGCAACAACCACATTTATTTTCACTTATCCAAATTATTGATTCAAAATCCTACATTTGGGGTTCATGCCATTTATTTCCTCAATTAAAACCTAACCTCATTCTCTACTTCTTAGAATTCCATAATTAATAATTAAGCCTATTCTCAACATTTTCCTTAGTTTCTAAATTAGGATTTCTAATTTCCTACCCTAACATATAAACTCCTAGCCAACCATTATATCTAAACACAAACCCTTTCCTAGAACAAGCCAATGCTCACTATATCCACCCCTTACCTTAACCAAGGAGAGGGAGAGCGGAAAAACCCAAGCCTTAGCTCCGAACGCTCCCAAAACAAAGAGCTCCAAACGCACGTAGGTAAAGAGAGTGATGATAATCTTCCCTAAGTCAAAGGAATGGAATGAGGATGAAATTATTGCCCCATTTCAAGAGGAAATTCGAATTTCCCCAAAGAAGGGAAAGAGAGAGAGAGAAAATCCAAATTAGAGAGAGAGGAACTTCAAGAACATGAGTACTTACTTGGAGAGACAAAAAGGGACTTGATGATGGGTTTTGGAGTGATTCCCTTGAAGCTTGATGGATTTGGGATGAGAGGTTTTGTGCCCTAGAGAGAGGAAATTCGTGCATTTTGGCAAGAACAACGTGTGGATTCGCTTTTATTTTTTTCACAGCAACAGCCTTTAATCGATTAGATTGCAGCTTAATCGATTAAGAGGCGATTAAGAGGCGATTAAGATGCACAATTTTTCAGTATCCAGACTTTGAAAGGCCATAACTTCTTCGTTAACCGTTGGATCTTCCTCAACTTTTTAAAGCAAGCTTCCTCACCTATCCTACTTCACATCCAACGGTGGAATTTGTGTTTAGAGTTGTAAATCTTTTATTTTGAATTTCCTAATATAGGGTGTTTATAACACCAAAAACATCGCTTCTAACGCTCTTTTGTTCATCTTTCAACCTCCCTTTTGATGCCAATGCTTCTTGATTCCTTTATGGCATTCAAAGAACTCTTAATCCATCATTTTACATCCTTTTTAGAATAATCCTTACTTCCAAATCTTATCGTTATTCAAAATATTATTTGAATTAAAATTCGGGATGTTACATTTCTCTCCCACTTATTAGAATTTTGTCCCCGAAATTCCGTTGAATTCCGTAACTGGAGAACCATCCCATTGGTAAAGCTTCTGACTATGGTTTTCACTTTCCTACGATTTTTTTATTTCCCACTCCAGGTGTGGTTAGGGTCATGCCTATTTCAATGCTTGTCTTCTAACACTACGTGTTATCTCTATCTGCATAAGGTCATCACTTTTTCTTACTATTAAAGTTCCATCTCCCATTCCTTGGATTGAAATCCTCCCCCACTTGGCATTGACATGCTTGATTATATCCATGCTAGGGGGTATGCTCATTCGTTGCTCAGAATAGAGTACGCAGGTTCCCAACCGGTATCCAAAGCTGAAAAGAGGTCATGTTGTTCAGTTTTCTATGACTTGGCGAATTCTCACCTATGCATCTGAGATGCTTGAAACTTGAAGAGAGTGAAGATGCAGAGAAGAAACATGAAGCACTCAAGAGTGAGTCTCATGGTCTTTGCAAGATGACCCAGGATGTACTGGATACATGTCAAGCAAGAAGGCAATGGAGGTTATCCCCAAAGTGTGCATTTTCAGCAGAGAGCTGTCGAAGGATGCGTTTTCTATGGATCTGCGGTTAATTGATTGGTCTCGGTCGACCAGGGTCCCATCAAATGCACAGAGTCCCAAAAGACTTTGATTATCACTTGCGGTGTTCCGACGTAACATCTTGATTAAGATTCCACCTTGCGACTGCACTTTTATGCAGTTCACCTTTTACTCCTTCAAGTGAGTTTAGCAAGGTCACTCTTAAAATCAATCTCCACCGTACTCGCAATTCACTTCTATACTACTTCCTTCGCATTCATTTAATAATTTCAATTCGGTATAATAATTCCCAAAGATCGACTCCACTTGAGGGTCAAGATCCAGATCTAGTTGTTGTTTCTCAATTTGGTGTCATTTTGGGAAGGTCTTGTTTTATCTCTAGTTTAACCCTCATTCGATTCTCTGCGAAGTGTTTGGAATTATCTGTTTAGTAGTCCTATGGCTTATGGTATGATGATTAGTTATTTGTCGCTCGGATAGGATCCGAATTGAGTCGTCACGTCTCCCCCACTTGATATCAACATACCTGAGTAAGTCGAGGCAGGGAAGAAACTGGGTAGATTCCAAGAACTGATTAGCTAGGTTCTTAATTGGTTGGCGAGGTGGTACATGGGATTAAGTTGACTGCTAATCGGTATTATTGGTGTTGTTTCGAATTTTATAGGATATAATGGCTCTTCATACTTACGTATACGGCTAAGTTCTCATACAAGTTAGAAGGGTGATTCGATCATTTAGTTGGGTGTTCTCGGTAGAAATATAAAATAAGAGTGTCTTGAATGGGGCTGGTTTGTGAATCACTGTTCATGAGTCTTAGTAAAGATCCTATAGGATTAAAGTCTAATCGGGCTTTTGACAGAGATAGAATTCCTAGACGGTTTATTCGGATCTCAACTAGATGATTGCAATAATATAACATGTCAACAAACGCGAAGACCGAGGTGGTCAGTCCCAATCTCACATTTATTGACTGTACATCACTGCGTTATTGAATGATAGCATTATCTTTTAACAGATGCAAGAGAAAGGATGACCAATCCTGACCTTACACTCTATTAGAGGACGACACTATCACAATTGAGCTTGGTGAAATTTCTAGCTAAGGTTTTAACACTTATCGACTCCTTCTAGATTACACCACTCACACTTACTCTAGGCAAAGACGCTAAAGTAATCAGTTGGTGCAACATTAACATGAAAAGTACCTTGGATAAGTTTATTCCTCGTTCTATGTGCCCATAGGACAGTTTGCAGCACGGTGTCCGGGTTGGCCGCATTGGAAGCAGAGACCTTCCTTTCTACGCTGCTCCAGCATCCAACACATACGAGTATGGGATCCTCCACAATGTGGACATGGTGGCCTGGTCCTTGAAGCGGTCGCACTCTGACCCGCATTCTCTAGCACCACTGCTCTGGTGCGGTTAACGGCGTGCGGACCTGATCCTTGAGCCAGTCCCTTACCCTTGTTGAGACCTACTTCATTCGGTATATTCTTGCTCCTTTCCTCTGCTTCCTGCTGATTCAAACTCTTCTCATAAGCGCTAGTCATATTCACCAGCTGAGAGAGGTTAGCTATACCCTGGTGCACAAAGATAGTCCGAATCCTGGCATTGAGACCTGCTTCAAATTTAATACACTTGGTGCGTTCGTCTGCGTCCGGATAATTGCCAGAATAGAGAATCGGATCTTCAAATTGTGCCGCATACTCACCGACAGTCATACTTCCTTGCTCCAGATGCAGAAAAGCGATCTGTTTTTCCCTACGAACATCCTCAGGAAAATACATTCCCAGGAAGTGAGCCTTAAACAGATCAAAAGTGATATCCTGATTAGCTGCCTCCAATTCTCTTCGCACTCGTTCCCACCAATACTCTGCTTCATCAGTCAACATATATTGCGCTAGCAACACAGTTTGTTCAGCAGGTGGCGCCATGGTGCGAAGGATCTTCTCAATTTCCTTGAGCCATCGCTGAGCTCCATCAGGATTATACCCTCCTTCGAACCTAGGCGGTTCGCATTTCCTAAATCGAGCCATCCAGTCGATTTAGACAGGAATGGGTGGTGGATTCAATGCTGCTGCTGCAGCTGCTGCGATGTTTTCGGCTTGGTTCTGTTGCATTCGGGCCTGATTCTGATTCATTTGAATCAGGTTCTTCAATATAGCAGCCATCCGATCATTTACGGTACGTCGCCCAGCCATACTGTTAGGTCACGAAGGGAACAACCAGTTAAAGACTGAATACTTAATCAATAACCTAAATATCCTATTCCTAGACTTAAACTCTTACTAAACGAATCAGTTACTCGCTTGGTGAGTAACCATCGGAGATGTGAGTCCACACTCCAAAGGCCGAGGAAAAACTGCTCTGATACCAAAAATGTACACCCTTATAATTACTACCCTTAACTCCCAAGTATTAAAAATGTGTACTTAAAAATTCCTTTTTAATATAATAAAATCACCCGTCAAACGGACGGAGTTTAGTCTGTTTTTCGGACTAATCCAAAAATTCAACCTGTGGTAAACAATTTTAATTAAACAACCAATAGCCAGCAGGGCTTCAGATAATATTTCTAAAACATATCCAGGCCCAATGGGCTCCAAAAATATCAGAGTGCATAATTAATCAGAGTAATAGCGGGAATACTAAGTTTGAGTATTGAAACCAAAAGTTATAACTTTAGCAAAGCAAAACCATCCTAAGCCTCATTCGAGATATGCATATTAAATTTACATCAAAATAACATAAGAGGCTTAAGCCCATATTATATTCTAAATCCCATAATAACCCAACTTTCCCTGTAAGGGAAAGTACTCCTGCTCGGCCGGGGGCTGTGCAATCTCAATCTCTGTACCTGTAAAGTATAGTAAGGGAGTGAGCATTGCACGTGAAATAGAATAGCAGTTTCTAGATAGACATAACAACTAACCAGGCCAAACACAATTAGCAATTTATCCACATAAGTACAAGTTCATCACAAACATACCATATTTTCCAATTCCATCATTTTATAAGTGCCGATTCCCTTTTTAGTTAATTCCTTTTCACCCTTTGGTTCCCTTTTATTTATTTTCCCCATTTCCAAAGAAATCCCTTTTAATCCCTTACCTTTTCCTTATTTTTATGGTGTATATATGTCTCCACCAAATCGAAGGCCTACATACATACACCAATCACGATGTATGTCTCCACCAAATCGAAGGCCCACATACATCGCGTTTCCATTACCATTATCTTATTCGATTTTATTCCCCTGTTTCCTTATTCATTTCCTTTTATTTTCGGTGTATGTATGTCTCCACCAAATCGAAGGCCTACATAATACACCAATCACGATGTATGTCTCCACCAAATCGAAGGCCTACATACATCGCTTTTCCTTTACCGTTTACCTTATTTTATCCATTGTCCTTTCCTTTTTCCTTTTTATTTAGGGTGTATGTATGTCTCCACCAAATCGAAGGCCTACATACATCGCTTTTCCATTACCGTTTTACCTCTTTATTATTTGGCCACAAGGTCAATACAACCACCTGCGCCGTGCCACAGGGTCAACACAACCACCTGTGACATGTACCATTTTATTTAGGCCACAGGGTCAATACAACCACCTGCGCCACGCCACAGGGTCAATACAACCACCTGTGACATTTACCATTTATCAGGCCACAGGGTCAATACAACCACCTATGACATTTACCATTTTTATTTCCTTTTCCTTTTTATTTACGGTGTATGTATGTCTCCACCAAATCGAAGGCCTACATACATACACCATCGACGATGTATGTCTCCACCAAATCGAAGGCCTACATACATCGCCCCGTTTACGTTGTATTGTCTCCCCCAAATCGAAGGTCTACAATACAACCCCAATTTTACGATGTATCGTCTCCCCCAAATCGAAGGCCTACGATACTTCACCATATTTATCCAATATTAATTGTCCGTATTATTTGTCATTATTTTGTCTACCAATTCCATTTAATATTTACCAAAACATTCCAAGCACAAGCACCATCATATTTATATCCAACTAGCCACAAGTCATAATTCACATAAACAATTAGAGTACAATTAATAACAAACTTCACCCTTTTCATATAATCATGCAACAACCACATTTATTTTCACTTATCCAAATTATTGATTGAAAATCCTACATTTGGGGTTCATGCCATTTATTTCCTCAATTAAAACCTAACCTCATTCTCTACTTCTTAGAATTCCATAATTAATAATTAAGCCTATTTTCAACAATTTCCTTAGTTTCTAAATTAGGATTTCTAATTTCCTACCCTAACATATAAACTCCTAGACAACCATTATATCTAAACACAAACCCTTTCCTAGAACAAGCCAATGCTCACTATATCCACCCCCTTACCTTAACCAAGGAGAGGGAGAGCGGAAAAACCCAAGCCTTAGCTCCGAACGCTCCAAAAACAAAGAGCTCCAAACGCACGTAGGTAAAGAGAGTGATGATAATCTTCCCTATGTCAAAGGAATGGAATGAGGATGAAATTATGGCCCCATTTCAAGAGGAAATTCGAATTTTCCCAAAGAAGGGAAAGAGAGAGAGAGAGTGAAAATCCAAATTAAAGAGAGAGAGGAACTTCAAGAACATGAGTACTTACTTGGAGAGACAAAAAGGGACTTGATGATGGGTTTTGGAGTGATTCCCTTGAAGCTTGATGGATTTGGGATGAGAGGTTTTGTGCCCTAGAGAGAGGAAATTCGTGCATTTTGGCAAGAGCAACGTGTGGATTCGCTTTTATTTTTTTCACAGCAACAGCCTTTAATCGATGATTAATCGATTAAATTGCAGCTTAATCGATTAAGAGGCAATTAAGCTGCACAATTTTTAAGTATCCAGACTTTGAAAGGCCATAACTTCTTCGTTAACCGTTGGATGTTCCTTAAATTTTAAAGCAAGCTTCCTCACCTATCCTACTTCACATCCAACGGTGGAATTTGTGTTTAGAGTTGTAAATCATTTATTTTGAATTTCCTAATATAGGGTGTTTATAACACCAAAAACATCGCTTCTAACGCTCTTTTATTCATCTTTCAACCTCCCTTTTGATGCCAATGCTTCTTGATTCCTTTATGGCATTCAAAGAACTCCTAATCCATCATTTTACATCCTTTTTAGAATAATCCTTACTTCCAAATCTTATCGTTATTCTAAATATTATTGGAATTAAAATTCGGGATGTTACAGAGAGAGAGTGAGAAATCTGAAATGGAAGTGTATTCCAAACCCTTACACGAATTTCCCTTCTTTTAGTCATGAAAATGAGCCTAAAAAATGGGCCAAAGTCCTAAGAAACACTATTCTGAAAATTACAACTAAAAAGGGACCTAAATGCAAATTACAATCTTCACTTCAATACTTCAATCTTCATTTCCAAAAATGCCCATAGTGTCCTTGTGCCACATATGACCTGAAAATAGAAATAGAATTAATTAGGCTAAATAATCCCAAATTAAACAATATTCGAAATATTAGTCCAATAAACTCTAAATCACAAAATCAAGCTAAACAATGTCAAATGGGCAACAAGTATCAATAATAAGAGTAAAATAATGCAAGGAATAATGGGAAATAGTGTGAGACCCTCAATTTTAACCAATTTATTTAAATCTTAATATTTTATTTCTGATTTGATTTTAATCGATCATATTTATTTTAAGGACAATTTAATGAGGTTTGGTTATTCGAAAATTGGTTTTAATCAAAATATAAGTATATTTTATAATTATATATATATATATATATATATATGTGGCGTTAATACATATATATATATATACCAATGTTTTCCCTATTATATTTAAATGAAATATTTTAAAGTATAATTTTTGATTTAAATAATTTTAGAAAATGAAATGCATGTGGAAGGATTAAAGTATCCTGTATTTAGAAATTCATATCTTTTCAACCGTACATCGAAAAATTACAAATGATATGTCAAAACGATCGTATCGAAATATATTTTATGAAAATATAAAGTTTTGATTTTTATTTTAGAGTTTTCGAAATTTTATCACTGCTACAATAGTAAACGAATTTTTGAGTTTTAAGAATGAATGTATGGTTTTAATGCATTAAATAACCTTTTGTTTCAAGTATATTTTATTTTGAAAATAAAAATACATTTCTGAAGTTGTATACTGTACTATCATTTAAATAAAGTGTATTTTCGTATTTTTCTTATTTTAAATTATTTGAAAGCTTAGGAAGTGTATTTTTGAAGGAAATGATCTTAGGACTTTAAAAATTCATAACTTTCAAACCGTAAGTCCAAAAATTATAAAATTTATATGAAAATGATCGTATTGAAATGTAGTATCTGAATATATGAAAATGGAATTTTTATTTTGACATTTACAAAAATTTATGTACAGTAGGTAGAAAATCGAATATTGATAATTTTAATTAAGAAAAATTATTTTGGGGCATAAAATAATTTAATGGACTATAAAATATTTTTATTGGTATATTTAAATATTTATTTTAGTGATGTTTGACTGCACATTCTATATTTAAATATTTTCTTAATTATTTTCTGATTTATTTAAAATGATAGTTTAATATCATTGGTTAATAATGTAGGCACCTCCACAAAGAACCAATGAAAAATTTTCTCTCCTATTTTATGTATAATGTGCCATCCAAATATTAGTAGAAAGAGGGGAAGAATAGTTCTGAAAATTGTGAGAATAAACCATGAATTAAAAGGCTTTAGGAATCAACAAAATCCCATTTAATGCTAGTTCATGTTCCAAGTAGTGTTTGAAAATTTTTGAATAAGACTTGATGAAGGGGGGCCGAATATTGCTCCGAAAAATGGAGGGGAAATGCATCCTCAACACCTATAAATAGATAGCCTTAGTTCCCACATTTTTCACACGCAAAACTTTGATAGTTTTACAAAAGAAAAAAATAAAATTCTAAGAATAGAGGGAGAGAGGGACGAGTAAGCTAAGGAAGGAGGGAGAAATTGCTTGTTGCTTGAAGTTTTCTAAAAAGCTTAAGGAGTAGAGGTAACCCAAAATCACTTATTTATTTAAGCTATTCTTAAGTTACTTTGTTTATACTTTTGTTTAAACCTTCTCAATTTCTTCTATAGTCAAGTTCTAAATTTTTATTTTCATTTTAAATTTATTTTTTTAGTGATATTGTTCTTGAGTCATATGAATTAAGAATGAGAAAAGCGACACAAAATTGGTGTTTAAAGGGATTTATCTCCCCTTTTCTTTAATTCTTAAGATGGCTAAAAATTGTTGATGAGTATAATCATTTTATTTTTTAGTTTACTTCATTTCTTAAACTATATGAATTATAGAGGATTTTTGTATAATTGAATAAGTTTTTATCTTTTGTCTTTTAATTGTTTTATTTCTTGGTTTTAAGGAATAATAATCAATAAGTAAATAATAATAGAAAATAATTAATTTCTGGTAAATATATATATATATATATATATATATATATATATATATATATAAGCCGTGTGATATAATGGAAGAATTGAAGATTGATTTATGTATTTTAGTATAGGTATTGTATTGTTGTTTAATAAAATAAAAGAGAATGGAAATGAATAAAAGATTAAAATGGATTTTTATTTTTGATTTTTATTTTCTTTTCTTTTCTGGATCGTGTATGTATGTATGTATATTGTATGATAATTGTTGCTATTTCATGTGTATTTGAGTTATACTTAAGTCTCTAAAAAGAATGAAAACAAATAAGTATTTTCCTTAAAATAGAAATGAAATGAAAATGATTTAAAGGAACTAAAAATGATTTTTGGAAATAAAATTAATTCTGGAAATTTTTGATGTTCTTAGAGTGTGTGGAATTATATTTTATGTAATTTTTATGTATTTGTTATTGTTTGATTGCATTTGATTTTCTTTAGTTTGGATTTAAGTTAAATAAGAACAATGAATTAGGATAATAAACAAAAATGAAATTTCTGGAAATATAATAAATATAAGTAGGCCGTGAGGCCTATGATCCTTATTTTAAAATAATTTTTGTAATTTGTTTGTTGTTTGATGTGTAGTTAAATTATAGTTAATTGTTTAAAAGAAATAGTAACAAATGGTAGTTGTTATAAACCTATAAGAACATGTATTTATCAATTGTATGAGTGTGTGGTTGATGTGTTTGTAAATGTTAGTTGCTGGAAAAAGTAAATTATTTTCTAAAAGGTATCTATTTTATAATGAGTAAACCTCTTATTTTTAGTATACAAAATGATGTAATTATATTATATAGATGCTTTAGGAATTAAAAATATTTTTTTCTGACTTTTCTATATGCTAGTCGAATTTTAGAGAAAAAGGAATTAAAATAATTAAGTTTTTCCAAATTGATTTGATGATTGCTTTAGTATGTTTATGGAATATATTACATGTTTATATGGAAAAGATTAATTTTGAAAGTTTCATTTTAATTCTGGAAATTTAATTTTTATTCTGGAAAATTTATTTATTTAAGATCTCAAATGATTATTTTTAAGAGTATTAGTGATGCTTAGTTTGTATGTGCCATATAATGTAGAAACGAATAGATATGAGTAATTTTGATTGATTAAAGTAATGTAAATAAAAATATTAAGTTGCTGTCCAGAATTTAGAATTAAAGAAAAAGTAATATTTTATTAGAAATAATAATGTTGTAAAGTCTTTGGCATAAGTAGGGATTGTGTATAATTGCTTTACTTGAATGTCTTGAATGAATGCAACTTTTTCAGTGGCTGTACAACAGATGCAACTATTTTATTTTGTTTAGTTTTGGTCATTTTATTTTAGAAGTTGTAATAAGAATTTAGGAAGAAACGGCATGTGTTTTCGGTATTCTGTATAAGAGAAATTGAATTTTTAAGCTTAGATATGCATGCTGTCAAAAAATTAGAAAAATGTATGATATTCATGTTATGATATGTCTTGAATGATTAAATCTTGAAATATAACTGTTTAGGATTAAAAGTGGATTTTTTTTAAGTAATTTTTGTGGAAGTGTTTGAATGAAATATTGTTTGTACTTGTATGAAAATGTGGAGAATGATTGAAGGATGTTATATAAAAAAAAATATTGATTTGATCTTTGATTTTAAAGGTTTCTTTTGGAAATGAGTTATTTTATGAGTATTTACATGATTCCAAAACTTCAATGACTTTGAGAAATTAATGTTTTCAAAGACTAAATTTGGTTAATTACTTTTAAGTGGTGTGAATATTTATTACTGTGCGAATGTACTGATGCTTGAAAATGAACTTTCTGTACTCTGCTTATAGTTCAATTTAATTAATGATGAAAAAGTATTTTTTTTTTACTTTGAGTGTTTGAGTTTATTTTCTTCTTTAGTTTTATATGTTTATAACATGTTTTTGCGAAAAATTGTTTACTGCTTAACCTGATTTAAAAGTTGCATCAAAAAGAAAAATACCTTAAGTCATGCTGTATGTGTAGTCTGAACCTGGTAGTTGTTATAGGGTGCTTAGAAGCAAGATGGTTAGTAAAAGAAAAATTTAGATTTATCCTTAAGGTGTTAGGATTATGTTTTAAAAGTTATATTGAATTTTGAAAAGATTTTCCATGATTTAAAGGCTAAAAAGAAAAAGTGATTTTCTGATACTATAGTCTGTATTTAAATTTCAAAAGTTTTGGATTTTTAAAAGGAGTTATTTATTTTTAAGAGTTTACGTATATTCTTTCAAAAAGGATGTCAAAAGTTTTAAGAAAATAGTATTTGTCCAAAAGCTATAGCAATAATTAATTTTAAATTGATGTGATTTGATTAGAAGTTTTTGCAGTCGGGAAATCGATAGCGCGACTACGAATTCAGTAGATCCTAAATCCCTGCACAGCCTATTAAGGTGAGAGAGCAACTTCCTTTAGACATAATGGCACTAAGGATTACAGTAGGATGATTTGGACCATCTCAAAAGTCGGAATCCGGGTTACACGTCAAGATACGAGACGACAATTGAGTGTAGGATATGTTTAGTCGTCCTTCGTTGAGACAGTGACTCTATTTTATTATTTGATATATTTGTGATTATATTATATTATGCTTGCATGAGTATATAAGGAATGTTGTTAAACAATTTTGAGAATGTTGAAGATTATGTTGTAATGTTCTAAGGGAAATGTATGATTTAGAAGTGTTGGAGTTAATGAGAAATAATAGTTATGGGAATGTGAATGAACCCTTGGAGCAAGTTGTGATGCGCTTGAAAGAAGTATGAAATGATTAAGTATTGATAATATGCGAAAATGATGTTTCTGTACAGTGATGGTGCATCGTGGCACAATGACATTAAAATTATTCCCTTTTTAGTGACTAATCACGTGAATGAGTATGCCGTGATTACGTCTTGTGGATTCCACTGTACGACGATGAAGTTTTGCTGTGGTCCCTTAGAGGTCGAGGCCCGTTAGAAGCGCGGCTTAGAATGGGTCGACCAAACTTAGGATTAATAAAAGATTTTAAAATACTTTAAAAGATTTAAAAGACTTTAGGACCCAATCCTTTCTAACTACGTTGAGAGTGAAGTAGTGGAGAGGAAAGATACCGTATACTTGGAGGTCGGGCATTCTGCCAAGTGGTGATTGCGATAGGGGAGGGAAATGATGGTGATTCGTCAAGAAGCCTAAGAGCACTACCCTAGGTGGAACGATGCTACAGTGATCAAGGGCACCTGCTGGTCGTTGGTCGTAGTGAGGACTACACTCGAGAACTAGGGATAGAGCTGTCGCCCCCTTGAGCAAATCATGGATGGTGTAGAGGGAATCCGAATGGGACTAGAAGCCATCGATTATTTTTGATGAACTTATGAATTGATGATTGATTTTATTTTTGCTGGCCAACTGGCGTGGTTTCAGCTGGTACGTACCCTTTGGCTTCGAGGTCAGCATGGTTAGGATTCCTGTGCATCCCATCTGCTTTCCGAACTAGGATGTGGTTGGATATTGAAGGAGGAGATGTAACGTGTGTGCTAATTTACCCTTAACTCAACGACTTCGCCTTGTTAGAGTATTGAAATATTAATTATGGGAAAGTTTTATCAAAATCCTTAAATAATGGTGGTGTTGTGAATGTGGAACCCTTGAAAAATAATGATAATCCTGATAAAGTATGCAATACGGAAAGTAAGTAATTATGTCTTGTTATTGTATGTGTATGGTCTTATTGTAATTCCTTAGATTAAGACCATGCCGTCGACAATCTATTGTCTGGATCGTTGACTCTCTTCTCTTTTCCCTATCTTCCTTTTTCTGTGGTCATTTGGGTAATGATCACAGATGGCAGACCCAATCACTTGCTATATAGAAGTCTCAAACAACGGAATTGTGCATGCTGATGCTCTCGGTCATTGGGAGGTAAAACGAGAAGGATGGATTTGGACCGGACCGGCTAGAGTGGAAATCTTGGACCCAAATCAGCTAATCACTGGAAATATGAACGAAGTCTTCACCAGCTCTATGTTTATGAAGGATAGTGTGTACGGTGGACCAGCTACGTATCATGACGTTCATCCAGCCTTGAGGTAGTTCACCTTTGAGGATATCCCCGAACCAGAAGATTTCCTCTTAGAGTTTATAGATGAAGACGAAGAGGTTCTGGAAGTCTTTGAGGTGGCTCCAGATGACGAAATGGAAGAAGACGGAGAAGAGCAGGAAGCAGAAGACATTCTTGAGGAGCCTGTTGAATGTGTAATTGATCCGGAGGAAGCACCTCCAGTAGAGAACAGCAACGATGAATAGTTTAGTAGCTTTTGTATTTCTTTTAGGATGACAACCACTGATGATCTTGATGTAACCCCGATGAGGAAGTTATGTAATCTTTTTTTTGATTTTTGATATTGACCGTAGAGTCGAAACCTTTTGTAATGATCCTTTTAAAGATATATATAACAACAACTTATTCGAATTTCAATTGCAAGTTTTATTTTGTGGATGAGGATAGGTTGTAGCACTTCTTTTTGGAAAATAGGATTAGGTGCAAGTAACAAACCGTTTTCAAGAAACTAAGTTGTTTACAATCTTTGAAAAGATAAGTTGAGAATATACTTTTGAAAACTAAGTTGAAAAATATTTTGGAAACTAAATTTATATGCAAACTCACCTTTTAATGATATCATGTAAATGTTTTATAAAAAAAAAATGGCGCAAATTTTTAGTGAAAATTCTATTTCCAAATTGGGGTGTTACAAATAGAATGCTCATCAGAAAGGTACTGTTTAGATAGCCTTTCTAGAACTTGTAGCAATTAAACTTAGTAGTTATCCCTTGTGTCTCAAGCTGTACGGAATTATAGGAGGAAATCTAGGGCAATGGGACTGTAGTTGATAAGATAAGGTTGTCGATAGCCTGTTCATAGCTATAGTCCAGTGGCTCGTAAAACGTCGAAGAGTTCCAAGCTTGGTTGTTGGGTAATGACCATGTGTTGGTCGGCAAGTATCGAACGATGGATCTAGGTAGTCGCTGTTTGGCATACAGTCGGTTAAGATGGGGTTGGTCGAACCGAGGATAGGTCCACTACATAAGCCCCCAAGCTCGGTAAGGCCTTTGGGACCTGTGCTGAGTTCTATAATAATTCGTGTCTAGGTCCGAGCGTTTGTTTGGGTCGAATTGACGGGTGATGGGGCTTAGCTGTTAAGCATAGCCTGTGGATTATCTTTTCATTGGTGCTGAAGTGACGTTTTTGCGTTTTGCTTAGTTACTCCACGTGTCTATTCCAATCTTGGGAACTGATATGTGATGATGACCTACAGTGAATAGTCGTTTTTGTCCCAACTTTCTGAATTTCAAGACAGTAGTTTTCTATGGGCTTTAGCTGGTTCCAGACCCAATTTACTTCAAACGTGAAGGGAAAAATGAAAAGATCTCTAAGGCAAGAACGGTTGAGTTCCCCTTCACTTTCACTTCTCACATTTCTAGAAAACTCATTACTCCATTCCCAGAGTCTTGCCTTCAATTGTTTAGGGGTTGCTTGTTCTTGTTCTCTCTGCGTACTTGCTCCCTTCCATTGTTTACGCTTCACTGTTACTTGCTTATTCAAGGTATTTCTTTCTCTTATCTTTTTCTTTTCTTTTGTTTTTCTGGTTTTTGTTGCTTTTCCAATTCTTCTTTCCTTTTTCCTGATGACTTTTACTTCTGTCTATGGCATTTTCTTTTTGGGTTCTACCTGAGGAAAATGAGATACGCTCGGAGTAATTTCCCCTTCCAAATGATGTTGTCAATCACGAATGGGTGGACAGGGAGGTAGTGGGAACCCCTTCACAATTGATAACGGATCGCTAGGTAGGTCAAATCCGAGCCATGCTTCTACCATGCCTTGGCGATGAATCTAGGAATACATATACTGTAACCGCTGTTGGACAGGACGGTCGTATCTGCACGCGAGTACCATCGGGGACCAAATCCTTTTAGTTTTACGAGGACGTGGTGTTGAGGCTCGGGGTCAGGATGCCCTTTACAGAGTTTGAGATGCGTCTGTTGAAGACGCTCAGGGTTTCCCCTTCCCAATTTCATCCGAATGCGTGGGCCTTTGCCCAAGCGTTTCAAGTTTTTTGTAAGCCAAGCAATGGGTCTGAACCGTTCCGTCATTGCTTTGGTTGTTTTCTCCTCAAGCCAATCCCTTCGAGAAAGGCTCGAATAAGCGCCCTTGGGTCTCTTTAAAGGCTCGTAATGGGCATGCTCTGTTTTCAAAATATATGGAATCTTGGAAGACTTTCAAGCCACTCTTTTTCAAGTATAAATTCGTTGGCATCGGGAATTGCTGGTTCGTGGCTACTGGTGAAAAAGCTGATGAACCTCGATTCCTTCTTGCATGGTCGGAGGAGTTCTATAATCGCCGAACGACGGCATACATTACTGATTTTAGCAAGTTGAGAAAAGCCGAAAAGGATACGTGTAACAACATATACTTGATTTCGGTCTAATATATGATGTTTTGAGCATGAATTAGACTCCCTTTTACTATGGATTTGGTTTGTTTCTCTTGTAAATTTAGGATTTTTAGTATAGTTTTAGGAATTTGTATTAGTTTAGAATCCTTTGAACGTTTTGATCCGTTTTGGGTATGTTTCAGGTACTTTCGGAGCTTAATTGAAGAAATTAAATATGGAGATGAAAAGAGGATGAAAGGAGGCAAGGTTTTTCATTTATTTTTCAACATGCATGAATCACAAAAAGTCAAAGCAATCATGTAAGAGTTCAAGACTATTTTTCAAAACAACACACCACATCCCCTACACAAATAAATTCAAGTTCATGATTTCTTTCTCAACCAAAATAAGGAGCATGCCAAGTTGTATCAGGTGGCTGCAATGTTCTTGAAACAAAAAGCCAAGCAAAACTGGATCTGTGAAGGGGATATGAACACTAAGTTTTTCCATCAAACTATCAGGCTGAGAAGGTATAGAAACATAATTCTGAGAATCCAAGAGAGTAATGGCAGTGTTTACACTGATCAAAAGCAAATAATGCAAGCTTTTGAATCATACTATAAAAGCTTATTTGCTGATGAAAATAGGATCTGGTGCTTAAATGATAATGAGGTGCATCAGGGGAAGGTTGTGAAGGCTGAGCAACAATTGAAGCTAATAAGACACTTTGAGGATTCTGAAATCAAGCAGTGTCTGTTCCAGATTGGTAATGATAAGGCTCCTGGGCCTGATGGGTATGGTGCAGCCTTTTATAAGGCTGCTTGGCCAGTTATAGGGGAGGATGTGATTGAAGCTGTC
The DNA here is from genome assembly GCA_037953625.1 of Crotalaria pallida. Lineage (NCBI taxonomy): Eukaryota > Viridiplantae > Streptophyta > Magnoliopsida > Fabales > Fabaceae > Crotalaria > Crotalaria pallida. The sequence continues at coordinate 89,592,954 of CM075649.1, read as the reverse complement.
CAAGATTTCTTTTCTAATGGGAAGCTTCTGAGGGAGGCTAACCAAACTTTATTGGTCCTTATTCCTAAGACAGATTGTCCTAATTTTGTAAGTGACTTTCGACCTATTGCATGTTGTAATGTCATTTATAAGGTCATTTCTAAACTTCTGTGTAACCGGTTACAAGAATGTTTGCCTGACTTAATTAATGAGAACCAAGATGCATTTGTCAAGGACAGATCTATCCTACATAATGTTCTTATCACTCAGGGTCTATTGAGATTATACAGGAGGAAGAATATTTCCCCTAGATGCATGATGAAGGTGGATCTAAAGAAGGCCTATGACAGTGTGAACTGGGACTTCATTCAGCATAGTATGGAGGCTTTGAGGTTTCCAGCAAAATTTGTGAACTGGATTATGGTGTGTGTGAAATCAGTGGCTTTCAGATTGGTGGTTAATGGGGAAATGCAGGGCAGATTTTTTAGTTCAAGAGGCTTGAGGCAAGGGGACCCTATTTCTCCTCTATTGTTTGTTATTGTGATGGAAATGCTAGCTAGGAAAGTGTTGTATGCAGCTACTCAAAGAGGATTTTACTATCATCCTATGTGCAAGAGAGTGGGTCTGATCAATCTTGCATTTGAAGATGATCTAATGATATTCTGCAAAGCTCATGAAGGGATTGTAAGAATCCTAATGAAGGCCTTTTCTGATTTTGCTCTCAGCTCTGGTCTGAGTGCAAACCACACTAAATCTCAAATTTATGTTGCTGGTGTTGATGACAATTTAAAAGGAAGGTTGGAGGGTATCACTGGTTTTAGTAGTGGTTGGTTCCCTTTCACCTATCTGGGCCTGCCTATGGTAGCAAAAAAGTGGAATGTGAGTACGTGCAGATCACTGGTTGAGAAGATGACCAAGAGGTTGAACATGTGGACAACTAGGCACATATCCTTTCAGGGTCGTGCTCAACTTATTCAATCTGTGCTCCTGACTATGCATGTTTACTGGGCATCTACTTTCATTATTCATAAGTCAATAATCAGAGAATTAGAGAAGATTTGTAGGGGCTACTTATGGGGGAAAGACCAGAGTGGAAGAGCGAAATCTCAGGTAGCCTGGAGCATTGTGTGCAGAGATTAGAGATATGGGGGGCTGGGATTCCAAAACGTCTATGTTTGGAATGTGGCAGCCCTTGGCAATCAAGTGTGGCAGATCATGGCAAGTAAAGTTTCTCTATGGCTCAAGTGGATTCATGCTATTTACTTAAGGAGGGATCAGTTCAATAATGTGCAGGCAAGTCAATCTACTAATTGGCATTGGAAACAAATTTTGAAGGTAAGGGACAAATTAATGCCTAAATTAATTCAATTGCAAGTTAATCAGCAGGATTATAAAATAAACGAGGGGTATAAGTACCTGATTGGAGCTCAACCTCCATTTCCATATCATCAAGTCATCTGGAATCCTATGAGCATATCCAAGCATCAGTTTACTCTATGGCTTCTGGTGCATGAGAAATTGAAGACGAAAGATCACCTTCTGTTCCTTCAGATTTCACCTATATGTGAGCTTTGCAATGAGGCTGAGGAATCGTGTAGGCATTTGTTTTTTGAGTGTGGCTGGAGTATGAACTTACTGGAGTTAGCTGGGAATTGGATTGGAGTGGAGGCTGTTCATTACAAATTGCAGAATTGGCTGAGGTGGTTACGGTATGGGTTCAAAATCAAGTGGAGGAGGCAAATGATAACAGCGGTGGTTGCTGCATGTGTGTATTCAATCTGGTCGGAGAGGAACCGGAGGATTTTTCGACGCCAGAAACTCCATCCTCAACAGGTGTTTCATCTGCTTCAATCAGAGCTAGCTTTGAAGCTTGTTAATAGCATTTGGGCCAAGACTAATGGGCCTCATAGTTTTTTATTGAATAGAATAAGGGCTGTAATTTAGAGCCCATTTAAATTGTAGTTTAAATTTTATTTTTTGGGGTCCTTTAGCCTCTAGAACCCTTCCTAGAAGGTGGCTAGGGGCTAGATGACTGCCGTGATGTGTATTATTTGTTCGTTGGTAATGCAATTTTTTTCTTTACCAAAAAAAAAATAAAGATTTAATTTATCTTTATGAAATTACTTGCATGTTCTTAAAACTATTAGATCTAGTCATAAAATAAACATGCATCAATTTTTTTTTTACAAAATAAAAGCATGGTTCTTGAATAAACTAATCATGACCAAAATAGCACCAAACACTTGATCAATTCATGCAAATGAGAAATCACTTTATTTATTTTACTTTTGATCAAACCGAATGAAGTATAAGAAAAATAGCTCAAACTTCTAACAACATAGTCATGCTCCAAATCACTTTAGTTGTTCAAACTCCAACAATAACAAACAAAGGAAATGAAAACTATTTAAGAAGATTTGTTCCCAAAACCGAATGGGACATGAAAATTGTTTTCAAGTCTTTAATCAAAAGTTTAGACTTTTACATGCTTGGAATTCATAGATCCATCAACAAATCATACATGCAAAACAAAATGAAACTCACTTGATCCTTATAAGGGCAAAACCGTGAAGAAGAAAATGTACAAATTAAAGATCAAAACTTTTCAAGCACAAATACTCAAGATCAATACATACACACAACATGCAAGCCACTTAATTTTACTTTATTATCGATTAAACATAGGTAATAGGTTTAAAACATATACACATCACGGTTTAGAGAAAGAAAGTAGACATGCAAGAAGATCCATTTTAATTTTCACAAAAACCTTAGTTTTTCTTTAGATCTTTAAGATTTTATTGAGAAAAATTTCAAGATCTAACAAAAGGGTCTTAACCGAAACATCAAGCACCTATTTAACATATTACAATTTATTCTTAAGTCCATAGAGTCCAAGATCAAAGAGATCAACACTCTAAATCATCTTTGAAGCCATAGAAACAAACATGCAAGAAGAAAGAATATAGATCTACAAGGTAAAAAGGAAAATCTAAACTATTACAAGTCTTCTTCTTAATCTTCAAGTCCTACCATGAAGAGGGTTGGTCTTCTAATTCTCCTATCACTTAGATCTTCAAGGATGAAAGGTTGATCAAGCTTAGAATCCTCCTCCTTCTTCCTCCTAAGCTCTCGGCCACCTCCCTCTATCTCTCTCTATTTCTTTTCTTTTCTTTCCCTAGGAGTTTGATAAGTCTCTTAGAGATATGTTTGTGTTGGTGTGAAGGAATGAGAAGTGAATAGGGTGAATGAACTATGGCCAATTCTATATAAAGGCAAGCTCACAAATTCCTACTTTGGCCTTAGGAGTAATTCGGCCATGTGTAACCAAGAAGGGCGGTTTAGTCCTCACAATTTTGCATGGTGGAGGTGAATAAAGTCAAGGGGACAAAATGGAATAGGCTAGGCTTTTTAGGAGTCATCATAGGTTTAACTATTAGTTGGCCCTTAGTTAGGATTTTCCTACTTAATTATCTTATGGTTACCATTAGGTTGGCTTGGTTTCTTACTCCCTAAGCTCCTAGAATCTTAAGTCTTTGCACACACACATGCACATACACACACACGTAACACATATAGCACACACACACAAATGCATGCACCAACCGTGGCACCTTCATACACACACACACATGTCTTTTATTCTATTTTCAAATCACATTTTCTTAAAAAAATCCTTAATTCATTTAATAATTAAATTAATTCTAATAAATCACATTTTCAGCATCACACATTAAACACATATCATATACACTAAATCAAACTCATATCACATACAATTCATGCCAAGACAACATCACAAAACACATTTTTCTTAAAAATTCGTATTTTACAATTCTGAAAATAAATTTTATAAATCAGCCCAGAAAATTCCAAAAGTTATAATTTTAAAATCTACGTTTCATAACGATCGTTTTGATATAAAGATTGTAAAAATCCGAGTTACGGTTCAGAAGATATGAATTTTCCAAGTTTGCAAATCCAAAATTTTCATCTTAAATAAAGATCACTTCTTAATAAAACACAACTCTTTTCTTAAAAATCAAATCAACAAAAATTTATTCACTTTGCATTCAAAAATCCTTGAAAAACAACACTTTATTTCCCTCTTAGGTAAAATATTTTTCTGAAAACCTTTTGTAAAACAGACCTCCAGGTTTCTTTTATCAAAAATTCGTTCATGCACGTACGGGAAAATGCGGGGTGTTACATTCTCCCCAACTTGAAGATTTCTCGTCCTCGAGAAATGCCGTATAGAATCTGTCAAATCCGTGGACGCGTAACTCTTCTGAAGAATTTCCTTCCTGCATTGACTCCAGCAATCGTCGCATCTCCGGACACGTACCATCTTTTTATCGTTCTTAGAAGTAGGTCAGACGGATTACTTTCAAAAGTAATCTCTCAGAGTATTTTCAATAACGAATAGGGTGGTTTAAAACAACACGGTTTCACTATGAACGAGGGACTGAGGTTTCAAGATATTAAAACAGTGTGCAAGAACAACAAGGTCACGGACAATTGGGGTCAAGACGCCACCACATTCAGGGTTAAACTCTTATCATCAGTTCAAGCCTAAACAAACTATTCCTCCAAAAACTCACATCTCCAACTACTCCCCAACTTAGATGACACGTATTCCTCAACTCTTCATCTATTATTACAAACTTACCTTCCAACTACTCCCATCCTTCACTAATCTTTGATCAGCCCTTACAAAAGTTCCCATCACTTAGCTTCGGTCTATCCTCTAATCGTCTTACTTCTCACCATATGCTTGTCTTAATCAGACTCCTAGAGTTATCATTAAATCTTCCCTTTACTCTAATCTACCACTATCTATCCATTTTCCAACTCTGATCAAGACACTTATAACTCTAACCCAAATTATCACCTTAATTTCTCCCTCATCTTATCACCAACTAAACCATTAATTTAACCCATCCGGCATCAAAACTCTTAATCCGAATCTCTTCACATGACTCACCACTCATCTAAGACTCAAAAAGAATGTTTCTATTTTCTCCGAGACTTATACATCCTGACTAGTCCTTATTCTCCTTGGTCTTCACAACTTCTACCTAACAACACTTCACAACCTCCTTCCTTACTTAAGTATATCTACTTGACTGGGTACAGAGGTCAGGGTTTAAAGTTTTCATCAAGACTTTAGAAAAGAATGAATGTAAGGTCAAAATCAAAAGAGGCAACTTCGGGTTCGTAAACAATCAAGGCTTCGAAAATCCTAGGTTAACATTTTTAGAAAAAGGTCCTTTCAAACGTCATGCCAAAGCAATCTGGCAATGCATAGGATTTTCACAAGAAGGGCTTCCGTAGTAAAAGAGAGTTCCCGTCACAAGACAAGGTCTCAAATAACTTAGAGGTTATCACCAACAAAGAGGTTCACATCAAAGATAGGTTCAGCAAAAGAAGGTTCGAATCATGCATCAACATCTCGTGACGACACCGATCTCTGCTCCCCGTCTTCGTTGGAGACGAAACTGACACGTTCCATGAAAACATTCACGCTCTCTTAGCGTTTCTATTCTCGTCTAGCGCAATCCTAATACTAACTCTCACACAGAGATACACATCAGAGTATGTAAGTCCATGTAAAATGTTCTTAGATCAACCATTGCTCTGATACCACAACTGTAACACCCCGATTCGGCAACTTGAAAACTTAAATTAAATATAGTGAAAATTAGGGCCATTTTTTTTTTAAACAAAACCAGTGTTGCACAAAATGAGATCATTTAAATTTTCAAAACGTAGTTGCATTTACAACTTATGTTCTCATATTGCATACACTCTTTCAAGTTCCAAACCGAGATGTCACAAGACACCGCACCTTGAAACTTGTTTTCAAAACATCATTCAAAATCGTAGCCCGCTTACTTGTTTCAAAACATCAGTATCAAACAAAACATATGCCGGGGGTACAGTATGATAGAGCTAGGAGGCTAATAACTTACAATGGATTACATTCCTCCGGGGAATTTCCTAGCTTCTAGTCAGACACACTAACGCTCATCATCTATCTCCGGATCTTGATAGTCCAAGCCATCTGTCCGCAAGTGATGTCATCCCCATCTGCTGCTTCAGAGACTTCTCCCTCGTGTCGTATCTTTTCTACGGAGATGTTTCTACCTCCCGAACAAGCTGGATCTGGAACCTCATTTCCTTTGCATCTAATGGTTGTACAAATTTCCCAGAGAGGATGGAGAAGTAGAAGTACAGGAGAAGAGGAGAGAGTAAGCTACCCAAACAGTTGTGTCGACTGTGTGGAATTACAATAGGCAAATACTAAGGAAAAAAATATGCAACACACAAACAATAACAACATCACTATTACATACACATGAATAAACACAATCTTATACTTAACTTTTCATAGCCACATTCTTAAATTCTTCCTTATAAACTTTCACAATTCCACTCAATCCTTTTCCATCAGGAGTTCCAAACTCATCACCCATTCCACTGATTCTCCCTTACACTTATCTTTTAAGTCCTTTCCAATAATTGATATCTCTTTATATTTCTCTTTGAAACATATTTGTCTTTTAAATTCTTTTTTTTTAAACGTTCCGGTTCACTCAATGATAGGGGGAACATCATCATTGAGGAAATCACACAGGTCTACATCTCCTCGGTCATCCACCCAACCTAGTCGGAAGCAAACAGGAGTACAGGACCTTTACCACGCGGACACGACAGCTGTCACACAACAAATGGTCCCAGACCAGGAGGCCTTGCCTCAAATCATAATCAAAATTCACATAATACAATGCACGCTCTCAACGGCAAACACAAATGCCCCGTTCCAGTCCCTCTCACTGTTCTCGATTTGCAATCAAGGGGGCGACAATATAATTTCTAGTTCGCGATGCGGAACTTACCACGGTATTAGACCCAGTCCCCACCACGTTAGTGCACCACATGTGGAATTCGTTCCGCCTAGAAATAAACTCAAGACTTCTTGACGTTTCACCGTCATCGTCCTCCCCTCATGCAATCTCCTCCTAAGTATCCGCAGATACCTATGGTTCCTTCCTCTCCACTACTTCGATACGACACTCATACCTCACCGCGTTTGTAAATATCTTTTAGAGTCTTTTAAGGTTTTAGCGAGTTTTAATTATCGGCTGAATCCTAATAGTCGGCTCGTCCTTGGTGCATCCCTTCAACGAAGCCCGACCACTAAACGCAAACTGTTTCCCCCTAAATCTCAATGGCCTCAAGCCTCATATCAATCTCATCTCAAGATCAACATTCTCGTCATCTCATGCTCAGCGTAATTCTCTTCAACTTCCTCAAGACTCATTTCCTCTTCTTTCTCAAAAACTCTTTTCGCAAAACTTTTTAGAAAATAATATTTCGTAAACTTTCTCAAGATGTTCTTTCAAAAGACTTTATTAAAAGATTGGTTCCAAAAAATTTTCTCAAAAATATATCTTTTCACAAAACCTTTTAAAAAGATGGCTTCATAAAACTCTTTTAAAAATATTGTTTCACACTTCGTCAAAATATCTTTTCACAATTCTTTTCAAAAGTTTCTTTTCAAAAACTGTTTTCAAAAATCACATTTTTGGATGAGTGCTAATGGAGGAGCAAGCTCAACTCAACACTGGGCTTCTTTCCAAAAACATGAATGAGGAATCACATCTCCACTCCACCACATCTCACTTCCATAATCACGTTCTCTTTCCAATCTCAACTCTTTATCTTTTTCCTTCACTCACATCACCTTTATCTCTTTTTCATTCGTTTCTTATAACTTTCTCTTTAGTTTTAATGCACCATCTATTTCTTTCTGAATTCTTTCTCATATCTCTTATTCGCACCTCTTTTCTCTTTCAATCTCATTTCCTAATTATTATTTCAGGTCTCAGGGTAAAATTAAACATCTTTTAACAACTTAATTAAATTACTTCACATACTAAACTACCAACAGCTCATGAATAGTAAACATCATATCATCTCGACAAACATATTAACTCTAGACAACACTTTGGTCTCAGCGACTTGTAGGGATAGCCCACTCTAAACAACAAACAAACAAACAAACACTCCCTATCCCTCTTCCTCGCCTAACGAGACCGGGTCCAACCTTTGAGATGATTGGACGCCTTAATATGTTGCCTAATACCACGGCGTCTTAAGGGGAGCTTCTCTCTCACCTGGATGATGACACATCCGAAAGCTTTCCAAGACTTCCCGTTGCTAGCTTTGCATCGTTCCTTTCGCGTCCGATGTAACATCCACACTTTAATTAGTTAATTTTAAATTTTAATAAAATCAGAGTTTGAAAATTCATTTTAGAATTCGATTTCTTCTAAAAGGTTTTTCGAAAATCCGGCAGAGTTTCCTCTGTTTTCGGACTTCCCAAAAATTATCTTCTTAAAACCTGTCAGTCCAGAATTATTTAAAAACATAAAACACAACAGTTTTAAATTCAGTTCAGATCCTAACGCCCGATTAGTACAAATTCAGGGCATACAATTACTATGCATATTAAATTACAAAAATAACAATTTTTAATATAATTAAAATAAAATCCGCTCAGGGTATCACAATTTCACTTCACGTAGTGGAGAGTTTCCAGTTCGGCCCGCAACAGTGTAAGCTCCGCTTCCGTACCTGTAAAATTATATCAAGAAGGGTAGCATTACACAAAACTTAAAAAGATAAATTCTAAAAGAAGACATAGCAAATAACTAAGCCTACATAATTATTAATATACTTTATTCATAAATTATTCGTATAATTGATCTCTTTTAGTTCTTCACTTATTCTCACATTCTTTTAATTATTGATTCCGTTTTCATTCTTTCTTTCCCATTATTTATTCTTTTTCCATTATTCATTAGGTAGTCCAGCCCCAGCCAGCCGTACGGTACTGGGCGCTAGGATTTCCCCTTTTCCATTATTCATTTTCTTTTCTTTTTCTTTTTAATCGACACGCCATACCAGGCTCGCATCGATGCCGATACGCCTTACCAGGCTCGCACCGGGCTTTCCTCTTCTTTTTTTTTCCTTTAATCGACACGCCTTCTCAGGCTCGCATCGACGCCGATATGCCTTCACAGGCTCGCATCGGACTTCCATTTTTCCATTTAAATCGACACGCCTTCACAGGCTCGCATCGATGCCGATACGCCTTACCAGGCTCGCATCGGACTTCCAATTTCCTTTTTAATCGACACGCCTTCTCAGGCTCGCATTGACGCCGATACGCCTTCACAGGCTCGCATCGGACTTCCATCTTTTTTTTCATTTTAATCGACACGCCTTCACAGGCTCGAATCGATGCCGATACGCCTTACCAGGCTCGCACCGGACTTTTATCTACTTTTCTTTCTTTCTCTTTCTTTTCTTTCTCTTTCACTTTATCCTTTTTCTTAGTCATATATCTTTTCTCTTTTTTTCTGGTTTACTGTATTTTCTCTTTTCTTTCTTTTCTTTACATAGGGACTTATTATCACATTGTTTACTTTCCACTATTTTCAATATCCTTCTTTCTTTTCCTTTTTCTTCTTCTCTTCCTTTCCTTTTTCTTATAATTTAAGTAATTCTTTTATGCTCATCAAAATCTTTTAATCTTTATTTTCGTTTATGACTTAGCACATTTTCCTACGTTTTCTAATTTATTCTCTTCCTTGATACTAATTTCCCTCGCTTTTTCCCAACTCTGTTTAACTTAGTCAAGTATACATTATATTTTTGCTCTCGTTTCCAATTCTTAGTTATTTCTTTATTTCATTTATTTCCCGCTCTTGCTTAACTTATTATTTCTATCTCATTGACTCCAGTTTATTTAACTACTCTGTTGACTCACATTATTACTTAACTTATTATCCCTATTTCATTAATTTCATTTTATTTAACTGCCCTATTAACTCCACTTGGTTTCCCTATTTTATTACACTGTTCTAAACTAACTTTCATCATGACGTCCTCTCATCTCGATTTATTATCTTTTCCCTAGTTTCTTTTACCTGTGTCCTTTTTATAATTGAATTTAGTTTATTGCTTCGTTCCTATTTCTCTAATTTTCCAACAACTTCTAATTATGTCCACTCTGCCCCTACTTATCATATTCGCATTTTAAATTCCTCCTTTTCCTTATTTTTAGTTTAATAGCTCTCCTTACCTAACACAATTATTCTTTATTCTTCTTCTCTCACGTTTCGTTGGTTCTCCCTAACAATTCTCCTTGGTTTTATTTTATACTTTTCTACATTTTCATTCTATATTAACTCTTTTAGTATTCTAAATACACTCACTCATTCCAAACTTTATTCTACGCACATACATTCTATTCCCTAGGGTGTGGTTTCTCGTCACAATTTTATTTATTTTATCTATATCAACGGGGGTACCCTAAGGTTCATTAACATACTTTTAATTACCCTATTCTTAGCTACCACTATAGCATCCTAGTATTTACTTCTCAAGTAAAGGTAACGCGAACCCTCTTACCTCGGGCTTTTTAAATAGAACCTGGATTTTAGATCGGCGACGATGACGGCGTCGGTGTTGCTCCTCGTTAGCGGGAACGATCGCGGCTGGACCAAGGCAAGAGCTTCGACCTTCGAGGTTCCCAACACGAGCCCGACACGATCACGGGTCGATAACGGCGCCGGTGGGATCCGTGAAGAGAGAGAGAGAGCTCACGGTGAGAGAGAGGGAATGGATGAGGGAGAGGCTATGGTGGTGGTGGTGGATAGTGGTGGAGGTGGCGGCGGCGACCGGTGGGTGGTGGTGGAGAGAGAGAGAGAGTGTGAGGACAGAGATTGTGAGGGAAGGAGATAGAGAGAGAGAGCAAAGCCAAGAGAGAGAAGGGGAAAGAGGAAGGGCCATGGAGGCGGTGGTGGTGGCGGCCTTGGTGGCTGGAGGCCGTGGAGGACGGAGGAGAGGGAGGGGTGGAGGAGAAGAGAGAGAAAGAGGGGTTGGAATGGGGGTTTTCAGCCCCAAAACGCGTTTTTAATGTTGCAGATCGAAGTAATTTCGCTTTAGCGAAATTTGGTCGGTTAAGCGAACCCAATTCGTGTTGTCACTGGAGTAATTTCGCTTAAGCGAAAATCACAGATACTGCTACTTCATTTTTTCTATTTTTCAGCTATTTTCTCCCAACTTCAAATAGCCATAACTTCTTCGTTCACTGTCGGATCTTGCTCAAATTTGACGAGAAACTTCCTAAAAATCATACCTTCATATCCAACGGTGGGAATTGTGTTTTGAGTCTTAAATATTTTATTTTTAATTTCCCAAGTTAGCGATTTTAAAACACCGAAAACACTGCTTTTAACCCTCGTTTGGTCTTCTTTAAATTCGCTTTTCGATGCCAATGCTCCTTGACTCCTTTATGGCACTCAAAGAACTCCTATTCCATCATTTTAAATCCCTTTTAGGATAATCCTTACTTCCAAATCTTATTATTATTCTAATTATTTTTAGAATTAAAATTCGGGATGTTACATTTCTCCCCCACTTATTTGAATTTCGTCCCCGAAATTCCAGTTGTCCCTTAACTTGGAGGAGTATCCCTTGACATAGTTTCCACCCATGTCATTTCAATTCCTTCGGTTCCAATCTTCCCTTTGAGGAAGTTCTAAGTTACGGGTTCTGCGGTATAATTACTCGTCCCATGTATGGTTTATCTCAGTCATTCAGGAATCCGCGTAATACACAGAGTCTTAAGAGACTGAGACAAATATTTGCGGTGCTCCGACATAACCTGTTAAGTGAGACTCCACTTCGCGCCTCCACTTTTTCCTGTTCGTTTCTTACTCCTTCAAGTGAGTCTAGTGAGGTCGCCCTTCAATTCCACCTTAGCTATATCTGCATTCTACTCCGGTGGTACTTCCCTTCCGTTTGTTTAACGATTTCAAATTGGTATATAGGGATTCCTACGGGTCGATTTCACTTAAGAGTCGAGGTCAGGGTCTAAATTCATTTCCCAATTGTCTGATGGTCCGAGAAGGTATTGATTGATTCTTAGTTTAATTCTCGTTCCATTCTCCGCGAACCTCTTTGACAATTAATGCGGAACGTTTGGGGTGAGGCATTCATTAGCCCTACGGGTTATGGTATGATCATCGGACATTGAGTCCGGCTTGATACAATCTTCCTTACGCTTCGTTACCGTTCTGCATTCCACCTTGTTACTTAGATAGGATCCACAATTTTCTTGTTGTTAAAGTTTCATCTTCCATTCCTTGGATTGAAATCCTCCCCCACTTAGCATCAACATACTTGGTTATATCAATGCTTGGGGTATGCTCATTCGTTATTCAGAATCGAGTACATAGGTTCTCAATCGGTATCCAAGGTTAGAAGGAACACGTGGATGGTTATCCATCGGTAGGCATAGAACTATATTGGGTTCCTACGTCTTGGTGAATTCTCATGTATACATCTGAGACGCTTGAAACTTAAAGAGAGTGAAGATGAAAAGAAGAAACACGAAGCACTCAAGGATGGGTTTCATAGTCTTCGTACGACGACCCAAGATGTACTGGATACATGTCAAGTAAGAAGACAATGGAGATTATCCTCAAGTGTGCATTTTCAGCAGAGAGTCATCGAAAGATGCATTTTCTATGGAACTACCGCTGATTTGACTTGGTCTTGATAAAGGTACCTGATGCAACGGCTAAGACTTACTTCCTTTGAGGGAATCGTTCGGGAACTTGACTAGGTTCTTCAGTGAATTCTAATTCCTAATGGTGAGCACGATTCACTAGTTTACTTGGGTCGGTCTTGGTGTGGATACCCTACTAATTCATCCAGTTTCGCCTTTCTCGCGAATAATCACTTCGGATTCTTAATAAAATGCTTGATGAGTTTTGGGCTTTTAGTTTGGCTTTCCATGAAGTCTAAAGACGCTTACTACGGGTTTACTTGGCTCGGTTCTCTCGCGAGTTCTATTCGCGGCTACACTACTAGTAAGTGGGTGCACTGGCTTAAGGCTCCTATCTGTTTGTCCTGATTTTTGTTGGAAAGTGTCAATGATATCGACCACTAATAGTTGTGAAGATCGAGGTGATCAGTCCCAATCTCACATCTATCAATAGCAACATCACCGTCAAGTTTGTTGATGTTATCGTCCCCTAGCAGATGTAAGAATCAGAGTGATCAGTTCTAACCTTACATTCTACCAGTTGCAATACCATCATTGTGTTCGGCGGAACTTTAACTAATGTATTATCATTTATTGATTTCTTTTTAAGTTAAATCGAATACGTATGCTTTATGCAAAACATTTTAAATAAATATTTTAAATAAATATTTGGTATATAGTTAACACTAAAAGTACCTCGGGTAAGTTCATTCGTTCCCTTCACTGATACGTCCAGGACAATTTGCCCCCATGTGTCCCGGTTGTCCGCATATATAGCAGAGGCCCTGTTTTATGTGCTGTTTCAATATTAGGCACAGTTTCCGATGGAATTTCCCACATAGTGGACATGGTGGCCTGGTTCTCGGGGCATTCACGTCTGGAGCCGTGTCCATTGGCAATATTGCCATAGCATTGATGTCGGCATGTGTATCGGATTCCTGAGCCGGTACCTTGCCTCTGCTAGAACCTTCAGCCCATTGTATCATCCGGTTCCTGTCCTCGGATGTCCACTGCCCTATTCCCTTTTCATAAGTGCTAGCCATATTTACCAGTTGAGCCAAATTGTGACATTCCCTATTTTCCTAACGACGATAAATAAGTTTTCACCAAAGAAGGATTTTGAAATTTTATTTTACAAAGGGTTTTAATGAGTGTTTTATTCGATCACGTAATCGGTTGTCGATTTTATGGTATTTTGGTAAACAAAGATTTTTATAGAATCCAAGCAAATGATTTTATTGAGTTTGGAATAATCTTATTATTTGTGATTTCATTTGAGAAATGAATCCCTTCATACATCTCTGTGGATTTAACCTAATTGATTTAAGAATCAATTTAAAAGAGTTCTGATTTCATGATGTGTTCTTATTTAAATTTGCTTGTGTGTATGACTTTGTGTGCTTGATTGTTTAAGGTTTTAATTAAGATTTTGTTTTATCGATTCATATGATTTCATGGAAAAATTATTTTCTCTAAGCTTCAAAGGATCAAGTCCAATCACCTCTAGAAACCCTAATCGATGAGTGAAACCCTAATCGAGCCCTTGATCTTTGATTAAGTTCTTAATAACTCTCTTAAACCCTAAACTCCTTTGGTTAGTAAGCTAATCCAGAAATTAGTTTTCCTTGAACCCATGATTGAGTTTTGATTAGCACCTTAATCCTTGATTAAGCCCTAATCACTGAGGATTAGTGGACTAAACCTAGATTAATTAACCTAATCCTACCCTAATCACGATTAGCACCCTAATTAGTGCCTTAAACCTAATTAAGCTAATCCACCCCACCTTAATCACTCTATGGCCGAATGGCTACATGCTCAACCAAGCCACTAAGCTCACTTGCATGGTTGCCAAGTAGCATGCCTTTAGTCAAACCATGACATCATCTCCATGACCTAAGCATGACCTAGGGAGGAAGAAAAAGTGAAGAAAAGGAAAGGAAGAGGAAGGTGGCCGTGTGGACTATGAAGCAAAATTTGGCCAGCAAGTTTGTAGCTTAATCCTTAAGCATTTGCCATCATACCCTCCATGCAAACCCTTCTTGGCAATTAAGAAAAAGTGGAAGAGAATAAGAAAAGGGACCAAAACCGTATGAAGAGTGAGTGAGTTGTTTCCATTCTTCATTCTCACCTCTTCATCACTTCTTCTTTCTCTCATTCACACCAACACAAACTACACCAACACATACACCATCAACACACCAAAACCGTGAGGGAGTGGATGAGTTCTCCTTCATTCCCCCTTCAACACACACATTTTCCTTCATTTCTTTCCTAAACCAAACACATAACACTAAGGGCATCATCAAGCTCTTAGTGAGAAAGTGAGGAGAGAGAGAGAGGCCGAATCTTGAGGGGAAGAGAACCAAACCTTGAACACTTCATAACTTAAGCAAGATCAAGCTAAACTAGTAAAGAGGAGGAGGAGAAAAACCATGGACCTTAGGAAGAACACATGAACCGTGAGGAGAGGAGAGAGATCAAAGACTTTGGACTTAAATTCTTTAAAGTTTTGACTAAGTAAGAAATTTGTTTCATGATTTTAAAAGTTTTAAACTTTTTTCTTTGATTCCTTCTCATTTCCATTCTTTCTTTCTAAAACCTTGATTTTGTTTAAAAAAAGTGTTGATGCATGTTTGCTTTGTGTTAGATCTAGTGATTTCCTTTACATGCATGTTGGTTTTTCAACTTGATCTTGATGTTTTGATTAAGAAAATGTTTTCTCTCATGATCTTGAGTTTTCCTCTTTGATCTTTTGAAATGTTTTTGGAAAGAACTTGATTCTAAGATTCCACAAAAGGATTTCTCAAATATCTAGTGTTGTGTTTGCATGCATGTTAAGATCCTTGAAAAATGATTGATTTTCTTGGTGATTTTCTTTGTGAGGGGCCACGGTTTTGTTGAGAACCAAAGGCTACAAGCTTTATTAATTGTTTATAATATGTGCATGTTGATCTTGAAATATTTGAAGCTTGTTTTGGATGAGTCAAGATTCTAAGAAAATTTTTGAGAGAAATTAAGAATTGGTCACGGTTTTGATGTACTATGCATAAAAGCTTGATTTTCCTTTGATTGGTCTCTTGCATTTTGTGATCTTGAGATTTAGTGATGTTTGAGTGAATATGAATTGTGTGATACTCAATGAATAGCCACGATTTGTAAGTGTAAATAAAAAGGACCAAGATTTTCTTAAGTTTGATTGATGAATATGTGATTTCCTTGAACTTTGAGTTGATTTTGTGTGTTAAGTGTGAGATCTAAATTGTCTAGAAACTTATGTGATGCCCACGGTTTCATATAGGAAATGCATGCTAGGATTATGCTTTTGTTTGCTTGATGAACTATGTGAACTTGTTATTAGATTTAGAGTTGTTTTTAAGTCTTGAATTCTTGAAAATGTTTTTGAGGAAAACCTACTTAAGGTCACGGTTTAGACCTTAATTTTTGAGTGAATTCTCTTAAATGTATATGTGTTGATAACATGAAATTATATGTTGATTTGTAAAGTTATTCTTTGAGAAAATAAGTTTTGAGCAACTAATGAAGCATACGGTTTTGGCATAAGATAAGTGTAATGAGATGAAGTTTTGCTAAGATATAATTGATTAAGTGTGAATTAAATGGAAATTTGTCTAAGTGTTGGTATGAGGCATGATTCGGTTTGTATATGTTCATGAGTTTGATTTCTTTATTTGATTAAGATATGTGCATGTTCAACTTGACAACTTGTGATTATGTAATGTTTGAAATGAATGAACAATTTTATTTGGTAAAGTTTTGTGCTGAAGTTTGGATATGTGTGTTTTAGCCTTGATAAATAATATTTGTGCATGTTCAATGATTCTGAAATTTTGGCACTAATCTAAGTATGCTAAAATGAGTTTCCCTGAATTTTTGAAAGATTTTTGGAATCGATTTCCTATTTCTATGAGAACCAATTTTGTGAAGACGATTTTGGAGAAAACAAGTTTTTCAGTTTAAAGATGGATAGAATTTTCAAACTTGTGTTACTCTAAATTGCTTGAAATTTTTATGGTAGCTTCCTGAACCTCTATATATGCTCTATTTAAAATTTGAGGAGATTTGGAGTTGATTTCATAATTTTACTAAAGGCAAAACAGTGAACCGTTTGGTTCATATTTTCCAGACTTAATGACAAACTTAATTAGAAAATTATGACTTTCACAACTCCAAATAATCTGAAATTTTTATGAGATGATCTTAATTGTGTAATGAAGATTTATACCAATTTTCAAGCAATTCGAAGTTGAAACACTATTTTTAATAATGGCATTTTGGCCTCAGGTCAGCAACAGTTCTACCTTATTTTCATGCAAAATCTGATTTGAAACCTAACTTAAGATTGTTTAAATGACTTGAAAATTTTATATGAATAACTTCAAAATATATTGGTATGTTCTGGAAATTTTGAGAATTAAAAAAATTGATTTGATATAGTTTTAAATTTTATCTTTTGTGTTTTCCCGTTATTGAACAAGAGCTTCATTTAAATGTTTTCGACAAACTTGAATTTTGTGCTTTGTTTTGTGACTTGGCTGGACTTGTATGATGATTATAATGTCTTGAGGTAATTGAATGGGTGATTACTTGTTGATATGTTTAGACTATGCATGATTGAGTTTGCAAGATTGATTGTTTACGGTGTTTCGGTCTAGACTATTAGTTTGAAATTATGACTTGAAAATGTGCTATGTGCTATGTGCTGAATGGTTTGTCTTATTTGAAACATCATACTGATTTTAAATGTTTGGACTTGAGAAATTGTTGATCAAAGTGTTTATTGAATTGTTTTCAAGGTGTTTATTTAATTGCTTTCAAGATACTTGGTCTGTCTATGGATTTAAATTGGTTTTGAATAATGAAAAATGAACTTGGGACTTAGCATGTGATGCTGTCCAGAATTTTTATAAGATGTATTTCTTGTTTTAAAATGTTTTCAAAATAATTTGAAGTAGAGTTTTTAATATAGGATAAAGTTGGTTTGAAAGATGCAATTTTACGGTGTTTTCGAATTGTCTAAAAGAGTGGCTTATGGACTTGCATCTTGGCTGTCCAGATCTATTTAAATTGTTTTTCAATCTTGAAGATGTGTTTTGTTGGTTTTACGTTTGAGTTCTAAATGGTACGTGATTTAAGAAAAGTTGAATTTCTAAAGTGATGTTATTTGATACTTTCGGGATCGAGCGAGCTTCCGTCCGAGACCGGCCAGCAACCGATCCATTTATTTAAAATGATTTCCTTGATTTCTTATAATGATTTCAAAGTATTTAAAGTACGGAGAAAGTGGAATTCGATTTTGAGAAAGTCTTGATGTTTTACGATTTTCCGACAAGAAGTGAAAAGAGTTTTCGAAAACACGCTTTGATTTTAAGTATGACGATCATTTAGATAGACTAGTAACGTTAGTGTCTCCTATCTAGTATAAGGTGCGTATAAGTCAAGAAGCTGGAGCAACTGACAGTTGGGAGGACCCGCAACGATTTCGGACGAGGTATTTGCTGGAGTTGAGGTGAGAGAGAAGCTTCCCTAAGACACCGTGGTATTTAGGTGATCTATTAGGACACTCCGTACTCTCTCAAAGTCGGAGTAAAGGTCTATCCTAGGTAGTAGTATACCCGATAATTTGTGTGATTGTTTGTATCGCGGTATACGAAGACTCAGACCTATAATATTACATGGTATTGATTGGTGGATATTATTGTTTATGTTGAGATATATTATTGTGTATGATTGTCATTGCATGAGCATATTGCATCATCCCACGACATAAAATAAGAATAGAAAAGACATAGAAAACTGTAAGAAATTCCCCGACGATTAGAGCGAAACTCTAAGGGATGGAACGCGTGATGAACCGGATGATGCTGATACGCTGAATACGTGGATCGAGCTGACGCTATGACGATGACGATGACGTTTTGGACGTGAACGCCATGAGTGCTGAGTTCTATGAGGATAGTTTCCACGTGGTTGTAGCCATGTGTTGATATAGCCTCCATATGGTCGTAGCCATATGTTGAGTGTGAATGATTCAGGATAGGTCGGAGCCTATCTATTGATGTTTGATGGATATCCCGCATATGGTCGGAGCCGTATGCTGATGTTGATTCTGAATGGGTCGTAGCCCGTCAGAACGTTGATTGATATTCCGCATATAGTCGTAGCTATATGGCGAGGTTGATTCTGATTGGGTTGTAGCCCGTCAGACAAGTTGTGGATATCCTGCATACTGGTCGGAGCCGTATGCCGAAATGATTCAGGATGGGTCGGAGCTCATCAGAGACAGTGGTCGAGTCCCACAGAAGCATTCCGCATATAGTCGGAGCTGTATGGCGGAGATGACTTAGGATGGGTCGACGTTAGGACAGAAAAGTATAACCCCACGACCTTAAACCTTTACCCGAAGTAGTGGAGAGGAAGACACGGTGTTTACCTGCGTGGTACTAACTTGATGATTAGGATAGGGGAAGGTAATGACGGTGATTCGTCAAGAAGCCTTGAGAAGTCTGTCTAGGTGGGAAAAACCATAGGGGCCCTGGCTAAACCGGTCGGAGCTGGTCACTCAGTGGTGTGGACGAAGTACCACATGTACACTAGACAGAGGACTGACACCCCCTTGACTAATTCTTGATCAGTGAGAGGGATGCTCGAACACGGTCGGATGAGGTTATTGTATTTATTTTCCCGGGCTGTTATTTTATGAATGCATTCACTTTGCCATCCAGTAAAAGCCGGTGTGGTTAGAGATCCTGTACTCCTGATTGCTTTCGACTAGGTGGATGGAATACGAGGAGATGTAGACCTGAACCCAAAACCATAAAGCCTGAATCCCGATATTGTGGACTCGAGATACGTGGATAAAGAGACTTCGACTTTGCGAGACAAGATGTTTAAGAGGTTCGACCTTGCGAGGCATGTGGGTCAAGAGATTCGACTCTGCGAAATAGTTGATTTAAAGAATTCCCATAAGAGAAAGATAGAGTGTTAGTAATACGACGATTGCAGTGCATCCTCTTGCATTTTATATAATTATCTTCTATATTGTTGTGCTGTGGATGTGTATTGTTGTATGCTTGTATGGTCTTAATATTTTGCCTATCATAAACCCACACCGTCGACGATGCGTCGTTCGGAATGCTTACTCTCTCTGTCTTCACCCTTCCCTGTGGACTTCGGTGACGATGTCCACAGGTGACAGAGTAAGTAGGATATCTTGGAAGTCGGAGCTTCGACCATTGGTCTACGAAGACACGATCGAGATGGAGTCTCGAAGAAGAAGAAGGCCAAGTTCGACTCGAGGATTCGATGGTGGATGGTTCGACCTTGCTGAGGAGTATCATGTTGGTGGACGTCTTCTGTTATCGTGTCTGCGTCCAAGTATTGTACTCCCTTACCAGGTACTTAGACATCATTAGCTGTATCCACATGCGCACCCGAAAGATGTTTTATAAAGCTGGACAATCAATACTAATTTTTCCGATTAAACGTAAAGGAGATGGGCTTTTAAATGTGATTTGTCAAAACGAGTTTCAAAGTGCGATGTTTCGTAGCATCTCGGTTTGGAACTTGAAGTACAACATGAGATATGAGAATCAATTTTATGTCGCAAACTATTTTGATAAAAGATTATGGAACTTGGAGATTCTCATATCCATGTTAGGTTTCAAAAAAAAAAAAAGAAAAAAAAAATTCGCCCAAATTTTTACTATATTGAACTAAATGAATTATGTTTTCAAGTTGTCAAATCGGGGTGTTACATTTGTGGTATCAGAGCAATGGTTGTCCTAAGTAGCCTGTTATATGGGCTTACATGCTTTGTTTGTGTGCATTTGTTTGTGTGTTAGTGTTAGGATTACGATGAGTGAGAATAGAAGTACGAAGTTATGTGAACGATCTTTCTGTCTCTATCGTTCTATCTCTCTATCTCTGGAAGTGCATTGGGAGTCTGTCAATGGTGCATGCAAAAAACTGAGACTAGTGTCATCATGAGACTTTGTTCTGTGTGACCTGAACCTTCTCTTGTTTGTTGAAGACCTCTTTGTTGAGAACCCCTTTTGTCTGCAATGACTTCTGAACCCCCGACATGAGACCTTGTTTGTTGAAGTTTCTTTTGATATGAACCCTTTCCTGTAATTATGGCCAACGTCCTTGGCGGCCTGGCATGTCCTTCGAAATTGACCATGTTTTGTAAAAGCAATTTGACAAGACTATGATTACTGATGAACCCAAAGCTTCATCTCCTGAACTTTGACAAGCCAATTTTCTTCTTCAGAAACTTGAGACAATCTTCGACCTTGACATCTTATGCCAATCAAGCAGATATTTCCCGATTTTGAGGGGGGCATTGAAAGTGTCGTTAAGGAAGAGTTATGAGGGTTGAGGGGTAAGTAAGTATGAACAAAGTAAGGTAATAGAACCCCTTAGAGCCATAAGTGTAGTAGTGGGACGCACCAAAGAATTCAAACTAAGGAACTTGATAGCGGCCTACCCTGAGTAATGGTATGAATGGTGTTAAGGTAGTAGATATCTAAGACCAGTCTGAAGGATTTAGAGTTAGAGAAGCCCGAGTTGGGGTAGGTAAATGATTGGAGTGGATGTGAATTTGTAATAGGACCATAAAATTTAGTGGATCATGTGGTGAAATTAACGGATAGAACCCTTAAGAGACGATCAGAATTGGGTTAGATGACTAAGATTTGACATTTTGATGGACATAGAGGACCATAAGTTTTGAATTCAAGAATATTGCTAGAGTTAAGGTTGTTAAAATAGGAGGATGAATCCCGGAGTTGGAGAGTTTTTGATGGTTTAGAACCCGAAGGTAAGCCATAAAGAGTGGAAAGAGGTTTAGAATGCATAAGTTATTTAGGATGAAGAGTAAGATGATGTATATTTCCTTGAAAATTTAGTGGTTGTTAAGAAAAAGGAAGGAATAATAGTTACCCTAGTAGTTCGATGAGTGAGAAAATTTAGTCTAGTCCGCAAAATTCAAGATGATACTCCGATAGGCTTGGACAAAGTGATGGGAAGTTTTGTAAGATGAACTAGAATTGGTGAATGTTGGGAATTTTATGGTTTTAGTTCCTGTAAAATGCTATTGGATAGATATGATGTATAGGAATATGATTCATCAAAGTTGGGGAGAAAAATCATGGGGATGGTAGTACCCTTGTAGGGATTGGCATAAGTATGTTATTCATTCTAACTGTTGTTTCAAGACCCTTGAACCCTTAAACTTTTGTTGACGAAACTAAACCATTAATGTTGCACTGTATCTGATAATGGTACGGCCCAAAAGATTACTTTTGGAAGTAATCAATTTGACTCACTCCCAAGAACCTCCGGAGAAGGATACATAATTGTCAAATCGGGGACAACGACTATTGTTAAGGGCAAAAGGAATCATTTGAAAAGACCCGACATCCTTTGATCGTGGAGTTCCGCGTAGCATTTCTCGAGGACGAGAAATCTTTAAGTTGGGGAGAGTGTGACATTCCCTATTTTCCTAACGACGATAAATAAGTTTTCACCAAAGAAGGATTTTGAAATGTTGTTTTACAAAGGGTTTTAATGAGTGTTTTATTCGATCACGTAATCGATTATCGATTTTATGGTATTTTGGTAAACAAAGATTTTTATAGAATCCAAGCAAATGATTTTATTGAGTTTGGAATAATCTTATTATTTGTGATTTCATTTGAGAAATGAATCCCTTCATACATCTCTGTGGATTTAACCTAATTGATTTAAGAATCAATTTAAAAGAGTTCTGATTTCATGATGTGTTCTTATTTAAATTTGCTTGTGTGTATGACTTTGTGTGCTTGATTGTTTAAGGTTTTAATTAAGATTTTGTTTTATCGATTCATATGTTTTCATGGAAAAATTATTTTCTCTAAGCTTCAAAGGATCAAGTCCAATCACCTCTAGAAACCCTAATCGATGAGTGAAACCCTAATCGAGCCCTTGATCTTTGATTAAGTGCTTAATCACTCTCTTAAACCCTAAACTCCTTTGGTTAGTAAGCTAATCCAGAAATTAGTTTTCCTTGAACCCATGATTGAGTTTTGATTAGCACCTTAATCCTTGATTAAGCCCTAATCACTGAGGATTAGTGGACTAAACCTAGATTAATTAACCTAATCCTACCCTAATCACGATTAGCACCCTAATTAGTGCCTTAAACCTAATTAAGCTAATCCACCCCACCTTAATCACTCTATGGCCGAATGGCCACATGCTCAACCAAGCCACTAAGCTCACTTGCATGGTTGCCAAGTAGCATGCCTTTAGTCAAACCATGACATCATCTCCATGACCTAAGCATGACCTAGGGAGGAAGAAAAAGTGAAGAAAAGGAAAGGAAGAGGAAGGTGGCCGTGTGGACTATGAAGCAAAACTTGGCCACCAAGTTTGTAGCTTAATCCTTAAGCATTTGCCATCATACCCTCCATGCAAACCCTTCTTGGCAATTAAGAAAAAGTGGAAGAGAATAAGAAAAGGGACCAAAACCGTATGAAGAGTGAGTGAGTTGTTTCCATTCTTCATTCTCACCTCTTCATCACTTCTTCTTTCTCTCATTCACACCAACACAAACTACACCAACACATACACCATCAACACACCAAAACCGTGAGGGAGTGGATGAGTTCTCCTTCATTCCCCCTTCAACACACACATTTTCCTTCATTTCTTTCCTAAACCAAACACATAACACTAAGGGCATCATCAAGCTCTTAGTGAGAAAGTGAGGAGAGAGAGAGGCCGAATCTTGAGGGGAAGAGAACCAAACCTTGGACACTTCATAACCTAAGCAAGATCAAGCTAAACTTGTAAAGAGGAGGAGGAGAAAAACCATGGACCTTAGGAAGAACACATGAACCGTGAGGAGAGGAGAGAGATCAAAGACTTTGGACTTAAATTCTTTAAAGTTTTGACTAAGTAAGAAATTTGTTTCATGATTTTAAAAGTTTTAAACCTTTTTCTTTGATTCCTTCTCATTTCCATTCTTTCTTTCTAAAACCTTGATTTTGTTTAAAAAAAGTGTTGATGCATGTTTGCTTTGTGTTAGATCTAGTGATTTCCTTTACATGCATGTTGGTTTTTCAACTTGTAAGTTTCATGATGAATGTTTTGATAATGACAAAAGGTTACAAAGTGTTTTGAACAAGTTATCATGTGATGATCAAGTTCAAGTTCAACAAGCAACAACAAACAACATCAAGTGAAGAAGAGAGAACAAGCTCATGAAGACTTAAGTTTGAGTGTAATTGTTTTTGTTTTATCTTTTGCCTCTCAAGCTTCATAGGTTTTCATTTGGGTAGTTTGTTTAGAGGGTAGTGAATCTCTATCATAAGTCATGATTTAATCATAATTTGAGTTTTCACTTAACCTAGAATCAATAGGTGGATTAAAGGTTTTAAAGGAAAGGTTGGGTTTTGAGAAAGCAAGTTTTAAACAAGTGTCAGACATGTTTAATCGATTAAGTCATAATTTAATCGATTAATACTCGATTAAGCTGAAATTTAATCGATTAAATACTGCTGAACTGGTTTTTTAAAATACGATTTTCACTTCTCAAAATCAGTTTTCAAGTGCCATAACTTTTGGGTATTCTATATAAACCTTTTCCTAACCTTTGTGATCATAACCCATCATTTTGATATTCATTTTTACAAAGAATCAAGCCACTCTATTCTCTCTCAAATTCAAAGATCAAAGCTTTTCTATTTTCATATTCTTTGATCAAGAACCTTTGAATCTCTTGAGTGATTTGTCATATCTATTGATTGAGATTCATTAGGATTGTTATGTATATTCATTGAGTTGTAATCTTTGCAATAAGGCAAGCCACTACAACAAACAAGAAGCCTTGGTGTGTCGATTATCATCAAGCAACATTCATTGAAGAAGAAGAAGTCTTGGTTGTGAATCAAGCAAGGAGAAGCCTTGATGTGTGGATTATCATCAAGCAAGTTCATTCAAGCAATTGAAGAAGAAGTCTTGGTTGTGAATCAAGCAAGGAGAAGCCTTGGTGTGTGGATTATCATCAAGCAATTGAAGACTTGTTGTGTCGATTATCAACAAGGGGTAGAGGTTAGATTAGAGAGAAGATCAATAGGATTACAAGGCAAGGGTGTCGGTTATCTCTTGTAGGCTAGCAAGAAGGAAGTCTTGTGAGGCAATCACTTGTAATTTGAGAACTCTAATTCCTCATAGTGAAGAATCTCTCTTGGTTGAAGAGGGGACTGGATGTAGCTTTCAAGCGGATGAAAGTGAACCAGGATAAATCACTGTGTCGTATCTCTAAACCCTTACTCTTTATATTCAAGTCATTTGATTGCGTTCTTGGTTGAAAACCTAGAAAGATTGATTTTCATAATTGATTGAATTTAATCTTTATTGTTCAAATTGATAAAGGGAAAAACATTTTCATAACTAGGATAATCAATAAGAATATAGGTGTTAATTGTTTTCGCTGTATCTCTGATCTTGCATGTGAATTGATTGATTTTCGTATTCGATTGAAAAAGTGATTTTTCAGTTTCTGATAGTTTTAATCGATTAAGTGTTCGTTTAATCGATTAAGGACTTTTGAACTTTCAGGTTTAATCGATTAATACTCGATTAAATTGCAGGTTAATCGATTAAATTTCAGGTTAATCGATTAAGTGCTGTAGAATTTGCAAAAATCATTTGTTTTAATTGTTTCGATTTGTTTCGTTCGAAAATCTTTCAAGGTTTCTTAAACACCTATTCAACCCCCCCTTCTAGGTGTATTCCTAGGGTTCCTTTGTCTCTCCAACCACCAATTGCGGTTTCCTCAATTGGTATCAGAGCTCGGTCGAAAGACACGAGCATAAGAGCTTTTTCGTAAAGATCCTTTAAGAAAATCGCAATGGGTCCCATGAATCCCTTTGGTGGTGAAGGTGCTTCAATAAGTCGTCCTCCATTGTTTACTTGAGAAGGCTATGCATATTGGAAAGTTAGAATGAAAATCTTTATCCAAGCCATAGATAGTGAAATTTGGAAAGTAGTTGAAAAAGGTCCTCATATCCCCTCTAGTTTAGTTGAAGGTGTAGAACAATTGATCCCCGAGGATAAGTGGAAGGATGATGATAGAAAGAAAGTTCAATATGATTATAAAGCAAAGAATATCATTACCTCCGCTTTATCCTATGACGAGTTCTTTAGAGTTTCTCAATGTTCTAGTGCTAAGGAAATGTGGGACACTTTACAAGTGACTCATGAAGGAACTAGTGAGGTTAGGAGAGCTAGATTGAATGCTTTAATGCGTGATTATGAATTGTTTCAAATGATTCCAAATGAATCTATTAATGATATGCAAAAGCGTTTTACTCATATTATTAACCATTTACTTGCTCTTGGTAAGACTTTCTTACAAGGTGAACTTTCTAACAAAGTGTTGAGATGTTTAGACAGGAATTGGCAACCAAAAGTAACGGCTATTGTTGAATCTAAAAACTTGGATGCTATGGATCTAGCAACACTTTTCGGAAAGCTTCAAGAACATGAAATGGAGCTTGGACGCTTGAATATCAATGAAGAGTTGGATAAAAACAAAGAAAGAAAGGGACTTGCTCTTAAAGTCAAAAGTGGATACAAAAAGAAAGAAAGTTCCGATGATGATGATAGTGAAGATTCCGATTCCGATATTGATGAAAAAGACATGAAACTTTTGCTATGAAAGTTTGACAAGTTTCTAAGGAGAAAAGGAAGGTTGAACAAGGATAAAAGTAAAGAGAAGGATTCCCCACACTTCAAGACCAAAACTTCAAAAGAAGGTGTAGTTTGCCATGAATGTGGAAAGCCCGGTCATCTCAAGTATTCATGCTCTAAGTATCTCAAGAAGAAGGAGAAAGACAAGAAAAATTCTAAATCTAAAAGAGCATACATAGTTTGGGATAGTGATGTAGAAGAGAAGAAAAGCACATCGAGTAGTTCGTCGGATGATGATGAAGTTGCTTGTCTCAACTTGATAACTCTAGTAGATGATGAAGAACAAAGTTCAAATGATGAATCAAGTGAACAAAGCGAGGATAGCAATGTAAGTCTTACTAAATCCGAAATTTCTTCTAAATATGAATTGTTATACAATGCTTATGAAGAAATGCATGAACAACTTGAAAAACTAGCTTTGAAAAACATTGAAAGAAAGAAGCTCATTTTGAAACATCAAAAAGAGATTTTAGAACTTCAAAAAAAAGTTGATGAGCTTAATCTTGAAAATGAAATTCTTGATCTTATATATGCTAGTTCTTCTTGTGATTGTGCTAGTAGAGTGAATATTGTGGTTGATTGTGAGAATTGCAAGTTGCTTAAAGATGAAAATGCTATTTTGAAAAATAAGCTTGCAAGTTTCACAAGTGGTGATATTAAATTGCGCACATTGTTAAATTTTCAAAGAGAAAATTCAAACAAGTTTGGTTTGGGTTATACTAATGCTAAGAGTAAATTTCATAGAAATGTTGTTGATTTTTCTAAGGTTGATTTTTCAAATGCACCAACATGTTTCTATTGTGGTACTCATGGACATACTTCAAATGTGTGTTATATTAAAGTGCATGGTATACCTAAAGGAGATTTTGTTTGGATGAAAAAGGGTGAAAGTCCCTACACTAATAAAAGTGGATCCAAAACTATTTGGATACCAAAAAGCAAAGCATGATTGTTTTGTAGGTATGATTGAAGAGCAAAGAGAGCTTACAAGTGTTATTCATATTTGCATCTTCAATTGGTATCAAAAGAAGTCCTACAATATGGTACAAATGTTATGGTTAGTTTGTGAACTTCATATGGTATCTTCTCAATTGGTATTATTTTTCTAAATGTTTAATTAAATCATTTGGTATCATTGAGTAGATTCATAGATGGTTATCATGATATAGTGACATGCTTTGGTTGTTATTAAAGAAATATCACAATTGGTTTCAAATATTTGTTGATATATGTACTTCTTTACAATTGATATCTTCTTTGTTAAGTGATATTATGATATTTTAGTTCTCAATTGGTATCATATGTCATTGTTATATTCTCTTGCCAATTGGTATCACATTGCAAAGTATAGTTCTATTGTATTTGTTCAATTGGTATCAATGTTGTAAAGAAATGATCATTGATTTCTTACCTTGGCTTAGATGTTATATTTCAATTGGTATATATTACTTTTTGATAATGCCAAAGGGGGAGAAATATGATGTTTTGAATTGAATGGAATGTTTCTCAAAGGGGAGAAATGATTGTTGGATAAATAATATGATTTTTAGATGTTTTTTTGGAGAAAGGTTGTTTTTGTTGTTTTTATGTAGGTTGAGCAAAGTTGTTGAAGATAGGGGGAGAATCAAGCTTATCTCAATTGGATTCAAATGTCAAAAGCATTTATTGAGGGGGAGCTAGAATCTCACCAAGTGATCAAATTGTTAAAGCATCAACAACTTCAAAGAACTTTTGGAGAACTTCAAAACATGGTTTGTCATTTTCAAAAAGGGGGAGATTGTAAGTTTCATGATGAATGTTTTGATAATGACAAAAGGTTACAAAGTGTTTTGAACAAGTTATCATGTGATGATCAAGTTCAAGTTCAACAAGCAATAACAAACAACATCAAGTGAAGAAGAGAGAACAAGCTCATGAAGACTTAAGTTTGAGTGTAATTGTTTTTGTTTTATCTTTTGCCTCTCAAGCTTCATAGGTTTTCATTTGGGTAGTTTGTTTAGAGGGTAGTGAATCTCTATCATAAGTCATGATTTAATCATAATTTGAGTTTTCACTTAACCTAGAATCAATAGGTGGCTTAAAGGTTTTAAAGGAAAGGTTGGGTTTTGAGAAAACAAGTTTTAAACAAGTGTCAGACATGTTTAATCGATTAAGTCATAATTTAATCGATTAATACTCGATTAAGCTGAAATTTAATCGATTAAATACTGCTGAACTGGTTTTTTAAAATACGATTTTCACTTCTCAAAATCAGTTTTCAAGTGCCATAACTTTTGGGTATTCTATATAAACCTTTTCCTAACCGTTGTGATCATAACCCATCATTTTGATATTCATTTTTACAAAGAATCAAGCCACTCTATTCTCTCTCAAATTCAAAGATCAAAGCTTTTCTATTTTCATATTCTTTGATCAAGAACCTTTGAATCTCTTGAGTGATTTGTCATATCTATTGATTGAGATTCATTAGGATTGTTATGTATATTCATTGAGTTGTAATCTTTGCAATAAGGCAAGCCACTACAACAAACAAGAAGCCTTGGTGTGTCGATTATCATCAAGCAACGTTCATTGAAGAAGAAGAAGTCTTGGTTGTGAATCAAGCAAGGAGAAGCCTTGATGTGTGGATTATCATCAAGCAAGTTCATTCAAGCAATTGAAGAAGAAGTCTTGGTTGTGAATCAAGCAAGGAGAAGCCTTGGTGTGTGGATTATCATCAAGCAATTGAAGACTTGTTGTGTCGATTATCAACAAGGGGTAGAGGTTAGATTAGAGAGAAGATCAATAGGATTACAAGGCAAGGGTGTCGGTTATCTCTTGTAGGCTAGCAAGAAGGAAGTCTTGTGAGGAAATCACTTGTAATTTGAGAACTCTAATTCCTCATAGTGAAGAATCTCTCTTGGTTGAAGAGGGGACTGGATGTAGCTTTCAAGCAGATGAAAGTGAACCAGGATAAATCACTGTGTCGTATCTCTAAACCCTTACTCTTTATATTCAAGTCATTTGATTGCGTTCTTGGTTGAAAACCTAGAAAGATTGATTTTCATAATTGATTGAATTTAATCTTTATTGTTCAAATTGATAAAGGGAAAAACATTTTCATAACTAGGATAATCAATAAGAATATAGGTGTTAAATGTTTTCGCTGTATCTCTGATCTTGCATGTGAATTGATTGATTTTCGTATTCGATTCAAAAAGTGATTTTTCAGTTTCTGATAGTTTTAATCGATTAAGTGTTCGTTTAATCGACTAAGGACTTTTGAACTTTTAGGTTTAATCGATTAATACTCGATTAAATTGCAGGTTAATCGATTAAATTTCAGGTTAATCGATTAAGTGCTGTAGAATTTGCAAAAATCATTTGTTTTAATTGTTTCGATTTGTTTCGTTCGAAAATCTTTCAAGGTTTCTTAAACACCTATTCAACCCCCCCTTCTAGGTGTATTCCTAGGGTTCCTTTGTCTCTCCAACCACCAATTGCGGTTTCCTCACAACTTAATCTTGATGTTTTGATTAAGAAAATGTTTTCTCTCATGATCTTGAGTTTTCCTCTTTGATCTTTTGAAATGTTTTTGGAAAGAACTTGATGCTAAGATTCCACAAAAGGATTTCTCAAAGATCTAGTGTTGTGTTTGCATGCATGTTAAGATCCTTGAAAAATGATTGATTTTCTTGGTGATTTTCTTTGTGAGGGGCCACGGTTTTGTTGAGAACCAAAGGCTACAAGCTTTATTAATTGTTTATAATATGTGCATGTTGATCTTGAAATATTTGAAGCTTGTTTTGGATGAGTCAAGATTCTAAGAAATTTTTTGAGAGAAATTAAGAATTGGTCACGGTTTTGATGTACTATGCATAAAAGCTTGATTTTCCTTTGATTGGTCTCTTGCATGTTGTGATCTTGAGATTTAGTGATGTTTGAGTGAATATGAATTGTGTGATACTCCATGAATAGCCACGGTTTGTAAGTGTAAATAAAAAGGACCAAGATTTTATTAAGTTTGATTGATGAATATGTGATTTCCTTGAACTTTGAGTTGATTTTGTGTGTTAAGTGTGAGATCTAAATTGTCTAGAAACTTATGTGATGCCCACGGTTTCATATAGGAAATGCATGGTAGGATTATGCTTTTGTTTGCTTGATGAACTATGTGAACTTGTTATTAGATTTAGAGTTGTTTTTAAGTCTTGAATTCTTGAAAATGTTTTTGAGGAAAACCTACTTAAGGTCACGGTTTAGACCTTAATTTTTGAGTGAATTCTCTTAAATGTATATGTATTGATAACATGAAATTATATGTTGATTTGTAAAGTTATTCTTTGAGAAAATAAGTTTTGAGCAACTAATGAAGCATACGGTTTTGGCATAAGATAAGTGTAATGAGATGAAGTTTTGCTAAGATATAATTGATTAAGTGTGAATTAAATGGAAATTTGTCTAAGTGTTGGTATGAGGAATGATTCGGTTTGTATATGTTCATGAGTTTGATTTCTTTATTTGATTAAGATATGTTCATGTTCAACTTGACAACTTGTGATTATGTAATGTTTGAAATGAATGAACAAGTTTATTTGGTAAAGTTTTGTGCTGAAGTTTGGATATGTGTGTTTTAGCCTTGATAAATAATATTTGTGCATGTTCAATGATTCTGAAATTTTGGCACTAATCTAAGTATGATAAAATGAGTTTCCCTGAATTTTTGAAAGATTTTTGGAATCGATTTCCTATTTCTATGAGAACCAATTTTGTGAAGACGATTTTGGAGAAAACAAGTTTTTCAGTTTAAAGATGGATAGAATTTTCAAACTTGTGTTACTCTAAATTGCTTGAAATTTTTATGGTAGCTTCCTGAACCTCTATAGACGCTCTCTGTAAAATTTGAGGAGATTAGGAGTTGATTTGATAATTTTACTAAAGGCAAAATAGTGAACCGTTTGGTTCAGATTTTCCAGACTTAATGACAAACTTAATTAGAAAAATATGACTTGCACAACTCCAAATACTCTGAAATTTTTATGAGATGATCTTAATTGTGTAAGGAATATTTATACCAATTTTCAAGCAATTCAGAGTTGAAACACTATTTTTAATAATGGCATTTTGGCCTCAGGTCAGCAACAGTTCTACCTTGTTTTCATGCAAAATCTGATTTGAAACCTAACTTAAGATTATTTAAATGACTTGAAAATTTTATATGAATAACTTCAACATATATTGGTATGTTCTGGAAATTTTGAGAATTAAAAAAATTGATTTGATATAGTTTTAAATTTTATCTTTTGTGTTTTCCCGTAATTGAACAAGAGCTTCATTTAAATGTTTTCGACAAACATGAATTTTGTGCTTTGTCTTGTGACTTGGCTGGACTTGTATGATGATTATAATGTCTTGAGGTAATTGAATGGGTGATTACTTGTTGATATGTTTAGACTATGCATGATTGAGTTTGCAAGATTGATTGTTTACGGTGTTTCGGTCTAGACTATTAGTTTGAAATTATGACTTGAAAATGTGCTATGTGCTATGTGCTGAATGGTTTGTCTTATTTGAAACATCATACTGATTTTAAATGTTTGGACTTGAGAAATTGTTGATCAAAGTGTTTATTGAATTGTTTTCAAGGTGTTTATTTAATTGCTTTCAAGATACTTGGTCTGTCTATGGATTTAAATTGGTTTTGAATAATGAAAAATGAACTTGGGACTTAGAATGTGATGCTGTCCAGAATTTTTATAAGATGTATTTCTTGTTTTAAAATGTTTTCAAAATAATTTGAAGTAGAGTTTTTAATATAGGATAAAGTTGGTTTGAAAGATGCAATTTTACGGTGTTTTCGAATTGTCTAAAAGAGTGGCTTATGGACTTGCATCTTGGCTGTCCAGATCTATTTAAATTGTTTTTCAATCTTGAAGATGTGTTTTGTTGGTTTTAAGTTTGAGTTCTAAATGGTACGTGATTTAAGAAAAGTTGAATTTCTAAAGTGATGTTATTTGATACTTTCGGGATCGAGCGAGCTGCCGTCCGAGACGGGCCAGCAACCGATCCATTTATTTAAAATGATTTTCTTGATTTCTTATAATGATTTCAAAGTATTTAAAGTACGGAGAAAGTGGAATTTGATTTTGAGAAAGTCTTGATGTTTTACGATTTTCCGACAAGAAGTGAAAAGAGTTTTCGAAAACACGCTTTGATTTTAAGTATGACGATCATTTAGATAGACTAGTAACGTTAGTGTCTCCTATCTAGTATAAGGTGCGTATAAGTCAAGAAGCTGGAGCAGCTGACAGTTGGGAGGACCCGCAACGATTTCGGATGAGGTATTTGCTGGAGTTGAGGTGAGAGAGAAGCTTCCCTAAGACACCGTGGTATTTAGGTGATCTATTAGGACACTCCGTACTCTCTCAAAGTCGGAGTAGAGGTCTATCGTAGTTAGTAGTATACCCGATAATTTGTGTGATTGTTTGTATCGCGGTATACGAAGACTCAGACCTATAATATTACATGGTATTGATTGGTGGATATTATTGTTTATGTTGAGATATATTATTGTGTATGATTGTCATTGCATGAGCATATTGCATCATCCCACGACATAAAATAATAATAGAAAAGACATAGAAAACTGTAAGAAATTCCCCGACGATTAGAGCGAAACTGTAAGGGATGGAACGCGTGATGAACCGGATGATGCTGATACGCTGAATACGTGGATCGAGCTGACGCTATGATGATGACGATGACGTTTTGGACGTGAACGCCATGAGTACTGAGTTCTATGAGGATAGTTTCCACGTGGTTGTAGC
Organism: Crotalaria pallida; assembly: GCA_037953625.1. Classification (NCBI taxonomy): domain Eukaryota; kingdom Viridiplantae; phylum Streptophyta; class Magnoliopsida; order Fabales; family Fabaceae; genus Crotalaria; species Crotalaria pallida. The sequence goes on along the minus strand of CM075649.1, from coordinate 89,559,783 downwards.
CATGTGTTGATATAGCCTCCATATGGTCGTAGCCATATGTTGAGTGTGAATGATTCAGGATAGGTCGGAGCCTATCTATTGATGTTTGATGGATATCCCGCATATGGTCGGAGCCGTATGCTGATGTTGATTCTGAATGGGTCGTAGCCCGTCAGAACGTTGATTGATATTCCGCATATAGTTGTAGCTATATGGCGAGGTTGATTCTGATTGGGTTGTAGCCCGTCAGACAAGTTGTGGATATCCTGCATACTGGTCGGAGCCGTATGCCGAAATGATTCAGGATGGGTCGGAGCTCATCAGAGACAGTGGTCGAGTCCCATAGAAGCATTCCGCATATAGTCGGAGCTGTATGGCGGAGATGACTTAGGATGGGTCGACGTTAGGACAGAAAAGTATAACCCCACGACCTTAAACCTTTACCCGAAGTAGTGGAGAGGAAGACACGGTGTTTACCTGCGTGGTACTCACTTGATGATTAGGATAGGGGAAGGTACTGACGGTGATTCGTCAAGAAGCCTTGAGAAGTCTGTCTAGGTGGGAAAAACCATAGGGGCCCTGGCTGAACCGGTCGGAGCTGGTCACTCAGTGGTGTGGACGAAGTACCACATGTACACTAGACAGAGGACTGACACCCCCTTGACTAATTCTTGATCAGTGAGAGGGATGCTCGAACACGGCCGGATGAGGTTATTGTATTTATTTTCCCGGGCTGTTATTTTATGAATGCATTCACTTTGCCATCCAGTAAAAGCCAGTGTGGTTAGAGATCCTGTACTCCTGATTGCTTCCGACTAGGTGGATGGAATACGAGGAGATGTAGACCTGAACCCAAAACCATAAAGCCTGAATCCCGATATTGTGGACTCGAGATACGTGGATAAAGAGACTTCGACTTTGCGAGACAAGATGTTTAAGAGGTTCGACCTTGAGAGGCATGTGGGTCAAGAGATTCGACTCTGCAAAATAGTTGATTTAAAGAATTCCCATAAGAGAAAGATAGAGTGTTAGTAATACGACGATTGCAGTGCATCCTCGTGCCTTTTATATAATTATCTGCTATATTGTTGTGCTGTGGATGTGTATTGTTGTATGCTTGTATGGTCTTAATATTTTGCCTATCGTAAACCCACACCATCGACGATGCGTCGTTCGGAATGCTTACTCTCTCTGTCTTCACCCTTCCCTGTGGACTTCGGTGACGATGTCCACAGGTGACAGAGTAAGTAGGATATCTTGGAAGTCGGAGCTTCGACCATTGGTCTACGAAGACACGATCGAGATGGAGTCTCGAAGAAGAAGAAGGCCAAGTTCGACTCGAGGATTCGATGGTGGATGGTTCGACCTTGCTGAGGAGTATCATGTTGGTGGACGTCTGCTGTTATCGTGTCTGCATCCAAGTATTGTACTCCCTTACCAGGTACTTAGACATCATTAGCTGTATCCACATGCGCACCCGAAAGATGTTTTATAAAGCTGGACAATCAATACTAAGTTTTCCGATTAAACGTAAAGGAGATGGGCTTTTAAATGTGATTTGTCAAAACGAGTTTCAAAGTGCGATGTTTCGTAGCATCTCAGTTTGGAACTTGAAGTACAACATGAGATATGAGAATCAATTTTATGTCGCAAACTATTTTGATAAAAGATTATGGAACTTGGAGATTCTAATATCCATGTTAGGTTTAAAAAAAAAAAGAAAAAAAAAATTGGCCCAAATTTTTACTATATTGAACTAAATGAATTATGTTTTCAAGTTGTCAAATCGGGGTGTTACACAAATCATCTATGTTCTAGTACTCAAAAGCCACCTTGATCTCCGTGCGTAGTCCTGCTTCGAACTTGATGGCAGCCCCAAAAGAGACACAATAGTCAAAAACAAATTCAAGCTTTCCAAGATAATTTGCACCATGAACTTTTTGAGTATTAAGTTAATTTTGTTGTTCTTTCCTTTTTGTTATTGGTTTTGTAATAAGGGCCTAGGTCTCTGCCCAATTGGTTTGAACTTTTAAAGATTTGTTATATGTTTATTCAAATTGTAATAGCTAGATTAGGATCAGGCCAACCATGAAGTTCTCAAGAGAAGCTCGCGGTTTCAAGGCCAAGAGAATAATCATTCCAATCAAAGGAATATTCAAGTCGTGATTGAGAAGGAGGAGCTACATGATGAGCCATCAAGCCATGCCATGACAATCATTCAACTCATGATTAATGAGAAGGAGTTACAAAGTAAAACCCCATCATGATGAATTAATTGTTTCGGTTACAAAATTCATGGCCATGAAAGCAAATCATCATTACAATTATCAAGGCCATCAAATTGCATCAATGAGGTGAAAGTTACAAATTCAAAGAACCAATCATGAGCATTAATGAGGGAGTTACAGAAACTCCCTGGTCCTTAATTCAAATTGAATGCCATTAAGTATTTGGTTGCTCCATCATTGAGGCTCACGGCCAAGCTTCAATCCATGAGTCAAGAAGCTCACCAACAACCTCACGACTAAGCTTCTTTTTAAGAGTATTAGTGTGCTTTTATTTGCTCATCAATGTGTATTAAATTCGTAACCCCCCCCCCCCATTTCCCTCTTAAAGTATAATCATGTATAGGTTTTTTATTATGTAACCTCCTAGTTAATGTTTGGCCGTATGATTCCAAGGCCTTGTTGAGTGTGTAAACTCCTATAAAAGGATCTTTGTTTGATGGAATAAACTAGCTTGGTTTTGGATCAAAAATCGTGACTTTGTGCACAAACATAAGAGAGTGATTCTCTTTCAATTGGTTGCAAGAAGGGAATTCAACTTGTGTGATGCAACTTGAATTCAACCAAGGGCTTATCTCCTGAATCCTCAAGAGTGGCGCCTCTCCCTTCACTATCCATAGTTCTCATTATTCTTTTCACAAAGTCGATTTCACCTCTTCTTACTCGTTTTTCATTACCATTCCTTCATAAAAATCCCAAACAAAATAAAAGAGACCCTCAAGATTAAAGGCAAGATCATTGGAATCATACATCCAATTCTTTGGGTGTATCAGAACTTGATGCACTTAGCTCTTCCATCAACATTCCTATAGCTTCCAGAATACCGGATGAGATCTTCGAAGTGTGCGGCATATTCTCTAACACTCATACTTCCCTGGGTTAAGTTCAGAAATGCTAGTTCTTTCTCTCGGCGAACATCTTCTGGGAAGTACCTTCCGAGAAATTCCTCCTTAAAGAAGTCCCAAGTAATCTCCTGGTTGGAACTCTCCATGTCTCTTCATACATGCTCCCACTAATATTCAGCTTCTCCAGTGAGCATGCACGCCGCCAAAGGGATTATTTTCTCCGCGGGCGGTGACATTGTGCGAAAAATCTTCTCCAATTCATGGAGCCATCTCTGGGCTGCATCCGGATTGTAGCCACCTTCAAACTTGGGCAGATCGTTCTGCCTGAATCTAGCTAGCCAATCGATGCCCATTGGGTCTGGTGTTTGATGGAGTGCGGCGGCTGCTGCTGCGGCGGCCGCTGCTACTGTTTCAGCCTGATTCTGATTCATTTGGACCAGATTCTCAAGTATAGTAGCCATCCTTTCATCCTGAGTACGTCTCCGGGGCATGGTGACTGAGTTCTGAAAAAGATTACGTTATTCCACAATTAACTAAAAACTCATAAATTAAGTGTACCCATTCGCCTATTCTAAAACTTGACACTAACATTTGGTCACTCGCTTGGTGAGTAAACCATAGGAGTTGTGATTCCACACTCCAAGGCCTAGGGAAACTGCTTTGATACCATAAATGTAACATCCTCACTTTAATTAATTAATTATAAATTTTAATAAAATCAGAGTTTGAAAATTCATTTTAGAATTCGATTTCTTTGTAAAAGGTTTTTCGAAAATCCGGCAGAGTTTCCTCTGTTTTTCGGACTTCCCAAAAATTCTCTTCTTAAAACCTGTCAGTCCAGAATTATTTAAAAACATAAAACACAACAATTTTAAATTCAGTTCAGATCCTAACGCCCGATTAGTACAAATTCAGGGCATACAATTACTACGCATATTAAATTACAAAAATAACAGTTTTTAATATAATTAAAATAAAATCCGCTCAGGGTATCACAATTTCACTCCACGTAGTGGAGAGTTTCCAGTTCAGCCCGCAACAGTGTAAGCTCCGCTTCCGTACCTGTAAAATTATATCAAGAAGGGTAGCATTACACAGAACTTAAAAAGATAAATCCTAAAAGAAGACATAGCAAATAACTAAGCCTACATAATTATTAATATACTTTATTCATAATTATTCGTATAATTGATCTCTTTTAGTTCTTCACTTATTCTCACATTCTTTTAATTATTGATTCCCTTTTCATTCTTTCTTTCCCATTCTTTATTCTTTTTCCATTATTCATTAGGTAGTCCAGCCCCAGCCAGCCGTACGGTACTGGGCGCTAGGTTTCCCCTTTTCCATTATTCATTTTCTTTTCTTTTTCTTTTTAATCGACACGCCTTACCAGGCTCGCATCGATGCCGATACGCCTTACCAGGCTCGCACCGGGCTTTCCTCTTCTTTTTTTTCCTTTAATCGACACGCCTTCTCAGGCTTGCATCGACGCCGATACGCCTTCACAGGCTCGCATCAGACTTCCATTTTTCCATTTAAATCGACACGCCTTCACAGGCTCGCATCGATGCCGATACGCCTTACCAGGCTCGCATCGGACTTCCAATTTCCTTTTTAATCGACACGCCTTCTCAGGCTCGCATCGACGCCGATACGCCTTCACAGGCTCGCATCGGACTTCCATCTTTTTCCATTTTAATCGACACGCCTTCACAGGCTCGCATCGATGCCGATACGCCTTACCAGGCTCGCACCGGACTTTTATCTACTTTTCTTTCTTTCTCTTTCTTTTCTTTCTCTTTCACTTTATCCTTTTTCTTAGTCATATATCTTTTCTCTTTTTTTCTGGTTTACTGTATTTTCTCTTTTCTTTCTTTTCTTTACATAGGGACTTATTATCACATTGTTTACTTTCCACTATTTTCAATATCCTTCTTTCTTTTCCTTTTTCTTCTTCTCTTCCTTTCCTTTTTCTTATAATTTAAGTAATTCTTTTATGCTCATCAAAATCTTTTAATCTTTATTTTCGTTTATGACTTAGCACATTTTCCTACGTTTTCTAATTTATTCTCTTCCTTGATACTAATTTCCCTCGCTTTTTCCCAACTCTGTTTAACATAGTCAAGTATACATTATATTTTTGCTCTCGTTTCCAATTCTTAGTTATTTCTTTATTTCATTTATTTCCCGCTCTTGCTTAACTTATTATTTCTATCTCATTGACTCCAGTTTATTTAACTACTCTGTTGACTCACATTATTACTTAACTTATTATCCCTATTTCATTAATTTCATTTTATTTAACTGCCCTATTAACTCCACTTGGTTTCCCTATTTTATTACACCGTTCTAAACTAACTTTCATCATGACGTCCTCTCATCTCGATTTATTATCTTTTCCCTAGTTTCTTTTACCTGTGTCCTTTTTATAATTGAATTTAGTTTATTGCTTCGTTCCTATTTCTCTAATTTTCCAACAACTTCTAATTATGTCCACTCTGCCCCTACTTATCATATTCGCATTTTAAATTCCTCCTTTTCCTTATTTTTAGTTTAATAGCTCTCCTTACCTAACACAATTATTCTTTATTCTTCTTCTCTCACGTTTCGTTGGTTCTCCCTAACAATTCTCCTTGGTTTTATTTTATACTTTTCTACATTTTCATTCTATATTAACTCTTTTAGTATTCTAAATACACTCACTCATTCCAAACTTTATTCTAAGCACACACATTCTATTCCCTAAGGTGTGGTTTCTCGTCACAATTTTATTTATTTTATCTATATCAACGGGGGTACCCTAAGGTTCATTAACATACTTTTAATTACCCTATTCTTAGCTACCACCATAGCATCTTAGAATTTACTTCTCAAGTAAAGGTAACGCGAACCCTCTTACCTCGGGCTTTTTAAATAAAACCTGGATTTTAGATCGGCGACGATGACGGCGTCGGTGTTGCTCCTCGTTAGCGGGAACGATCGCGGCTGGACCAAGGCAAGAGCTTCAAGCTTCGAGGTTCCTGACACGAGCCCGGCACGATCATGGGTCGATAACGGCGCCGGTGGGATCCATGAAGAGAGAGAGAGAGCTCACGGTGAGAGAGAGGGAATGGATGAGGGAGAGGCTATGGTGGTGGTGGTGGATAGTGGTGGAGGTGGCGGTGGCGGCTTTGGGCGGCGGCGACCGGTGGGTGGTTGTGGAGAGAGAGAGAGAGTGTGAGGAGGGAGATTGTGAGGGAAGGAGAGAGAGAGAGAGCAAAGCCAAGAGAGAGAAGGGGAAAGAGGAAGGGCTGGAGGCCGTGGAGGACGGAGGAGAGGGAGGGGTGGAGGAGAAGAGAGAGAAAGAGGGGTTGGAATGGGGGTTTTCAGCCCCAAAACGCGTTTTTAATGTTGCAGATCGAAGTAATTTCGCTTAAGCGAAATTTGGTTGCTTAAGCGAACCCAATTCGTGTTGTCACTGGAGTAATTTCGCTTAAGCGAAAATCACAGATACTGCTACTTCATTTTTTCTATTTTTCAGCTATTTTCTCCCAACTTCAAATAGCCATAACTTCTTCGTTCATCGTCGGATCTTGCTCAAATTTAACGAGCAACTTCCTAAAAATCATACCTTCATATCCAACGGTGGGAATTGTGTTTTGAGTCTTATATCTTTTATTTTTAATTTCCCAAGTTAGCGAATTTAAAACACCGAAAACACTGCTTTTAACCCTCGTTTGGTCTTCTTTAAATTCGCTTTTCGATGCCAATGCTCCTTGACTCCTTTATGGCACTCAAAGAACTCCTATTCCATCATTTTAAATCCCTTTTAGGATAATCCTTACATCCGAGCTAGACATTTTTCCCGTGCGTTAGAACGTTTTCGATAAATTCTTAATTTCGTTTTAAAATACGTTGCTAAAATCCGAAGGTCTTAGATCGAAATTGATTAAAAAGGGTTTTCAGGAACACTTTGAACAATGAAAATAATCTTTTATTAAAACAAATCCATTCTCTGAGTTTAGAACATTCTAGTTAAAGAAAATCAGTGTTCTTAAGTTTCAAAACAGGATATCAAGAATCCAAGGAAATAAAATTTCAAAACCTTACATCGAAAATCTTTCAAGGCACAAGACTTTAATAAAATAAGATTCCAAATTGATTTGAGTTATTTTAAATCACATTTTTTTTATAAAACATTTTTATTTCTTTAAAATACAAACAAGACTCACAAACAGATTCAATTAGCACCAATAACATCCACATATCATTTCAAAGCATCCAAGGCATCCATAAACACATTTTATGCAAATCACATTTCATATCATTCAGAACCATTAATTAAAATTTAATCTTAATAGATTAACTAAATTACTTCTTTAGAAAATAATTTCAATTAGTCTTTGTGACTAATTCACTAAAGACCGAATCACTATGGTCTCTAATTTCTAATCTCTAATTAATTTTAACAACTTGAAAGTATAAAATTATCATTACAAAATTTCTTTTTTCACATAATGAAATCAAATCATTTATTTTTATTTCTAAAATCAAAAGATGAATGAAAGACACACACATCATTATTTTCACCAAACATACAATATCACACACTTAGGACATAGCTGTAATCAAAAATCATTCCATGAAAACAATTTTCCAATTCATGCATATGCTTTGGCCGAATCATGCATACATGGTTTTGTAAAGATTTGATGCACAAGGAACATGAAATCATTTTCCTTATTTTGATCTAAAAACCGTAAGCATGCAATAAGGAAATTATCACTTTTAATTTCATTTTCAAAGCTTTAAATCAAACAATATTTTGAATCACAAATCATTTCAAAGATTCACATGTATTTTCTTCTAAAAACCAAATCATAAAATGCAAGCATTTTCAAACTCTTATATTCAATTAATCTCATTATGCACGTATCCCACATGAGGAACAAACATAGCTCTCTACCTACTCCTAGGTTGGCCGAATCTCATGATGCAAGGAGGCAAGGTTTTTCATTTATTTTTCAACATGCATGAATCACAAAAAGTCAAAGCAATCATGTAAGAGTTCAAGACTATTTTTCAAAACAACACACCACATCCCCTACACAAATAAATTCAAGTTCATGATTTCTTTCTCAACCAAAATAAAGATTTAATTTATCTTTATGAAATTAATTACATGTTCTTAAAACTATTAGATCTAGTCATATAATAAACATGCATCAATTTTTTTTTACAAAATAAAAGCATGGATCTTGAATAAACTAATCATGACCAAAATAACACCAAACACTTGATCAATTCATGCAAATGAGAAATCACTTTATTTCTTTTACTTTTTGATCAAACCGAATGAAGTATAAGAAAAATAGCTCAAACTTCTAACAACATAGTCATGCTCCAAATCACTTTAGTTGTTCAAACTCCAACAATAACAAATAAAGGAAATGAAAACTATTTTAGAAGATTTGTTCCCAAAACCGAATGGGACATGAAAATTGTTTTCAAGTCTTTAATCAAAAGTTTAGACTTTTACATGCTTGGAATTCATAGATCCATCAACAAATCATACATGCAAAACAAAATGAAACTCACTTGATCCTTATAAGGGCAAAACCGTGAAGAAGAAAATGTACAAATTAAAGATCAAAACTTTTCAAGCACAAATACTCAAGATCAATACATACACACAACATGCAAGCCACTTAATTTTACTTTATTATCGATTAAACTTAGGTAATAGGTTTAAAACATATACACATCACGGTTTAGAGAAAGAAAGTAGACATGCAAGAAGATCCATTTTAATTTTCACAAAAACCTTAGTTTTTCTTTAGATCTTTAAGATTTTATTTAGAAAAATTTCAAGATCTAACAAAAGGGTCTTAATCGAAACATCAAGCACCTATTTAACATATTACAATTTATTCTTAAGTCCATAGAGTCCAAGATCAAAGAGATCAACACTCTAAATCATCTTTGAAGCCATAGAAACAAACATGCAAGAAGAAAGAATATAGATCTACAAGGTAAAAAGGAAAATCTAAACTATTACAAGTCTTCTTCTTAATCTTCAAGTCCTACCATGAAGAGGGTTGGTCTTCTAATTCTCCTATCACTTAGATCTTCAAGGATGAAAGGTTGATCAAGCTTAGAATCCTCCTCCTTCTTCCTCCTAAGCTCTCGGCCACCTCCCTCTATCTCTCTCTATTTCTTTTCTTTTCTTTCCCTAAGAGTTTGATAAGTCTCTTAGAGATATGTTTGTGTTGGTGTGAAGGAATGAAAAGTGAATAGGGTGAATGAACTATGGCCAATTCTATATAAAGGCAAGCTCACAAATTCCTACATTGGCCTTAGGAGTAATTCGGCCATGTGTAACCAAGAAGGGTGGTTTAGTCCTCACAATTTTGCATGGTGGAGGTGAATAAAGTCAAGGGGACAAAATGGAATAGGCTTGGCTTTTTAGGAGTCATCATAGGTTTAACTATTAGTTGGCCCTTAGTTAGGATTTTCCTACTTAATTAGCCTATGGTTACCATTAGGTTGGCTTGGTTTCTTACTCCCTAAGCTCCTAGAATCTTAAGTCTTTGCACACACACATGCACACACACACACGTAACACATATAGCACACACACACAAATGCATGCACCAACCGTGGCACCTTCATACACACACACATGTCTTTTATTCTATTTTCAAATCACATTTTCTTAAAAAAATCCTTAATTCATTTAATAATTAAATTAATTCTAATAAATCACATTTTCAGCATCACACATTAAACACATATCACATACACTAAATCAAACTCACATCACATACAATTCATGCCAAGACAACATCACAAAACACATATTTCTTAAAGATTCGTATTTTACAATTCTGAAAATAAATTTTATAAATCAGCCCAGAAAATTCCAAAAGTTATATTTTTAAAATCTACATTTCATAACGATCGTTTTGATGTAACACCCCGCATTTTTCCCGTACGTGCATAAACGATTTTTAACGAAAGAAACCTTGAAACCATGTTTTTTAGAAAAAAAAAGTATTTTCATAAGAAAGAAATGAAGTGTTGATTTTCATGAATTTTCCAAACAAAATATTTTCTATAAGAAAAGTGAATGATTTTGTTAAGATGAAAAATGGTTTGAAATTATAATTTTAAGAATTCTCTGGAGTGATTTATAAAATTTATTTTCAGAATATAAGAAAAACGAATTTTTTAAGAAATTGTGTTTTGTAATGTGTCTTGGCATGAATTTTTATGTGATATGTGTGTGCTTGATTTAATGTGTGAAATGTGTGATGCATGAAAATGATTATGAAAACATGATTTCTTAGAATTAGTTGCATGATTGTGTGAATTAATAAATATTTAAGTAAAGATGATTATAAATAAGTTAATGATTTAGAAAATAAAAATAAAAGACATGTGTGTGAATGTGAGGGTGCCACGGTTGTATGTGTGCATGTAGGTGGATGTTTATGTGTGTGTGTGTGATTATGCGTGTGTGTGTGTTATAAGCTTAGGAAGTATGAAAACTAAGGAACCAAACTAGGAACAAACCAAACCAAAAATTAGAAGAAACCCTAACTAAGAGCCAACTATCCATTAGACCTAGATGACCCCTAAAGACCTAGACCACTTCACCTTGTCCCCTTGACTTTAGTGACCCTTAGCCATGCAAAATTGTGAGGACAAAACCGCCCCTTCTATTTGTGTGTTAACCGAAAATAAACCAAGGGCAAAAGGGAGACAATTCGTGGCTTATATGTATAGGTAGCCTTAGTTCATTTTCCCTTCCTCAAATCCAAACACCAAAACATACTCTAAAAGCTCATTCACTCTTAGAGAGAAATAGAAAAGAAAGAGAGAAAGAGAGTGGTGGTCGAGAGGTAGAAGAAGAAGAGGAAACTTAGGAGCTTGCTCTAGGAGTACCTTTAGAGATCAAGAGTGTCAAGATTAGAAGATCAACCCATCTTGGTAGAAGAACCGAAGAACAAGAGGAAGAAATGTAATAGTCTAGTTTTTCTTTTTAGTTTTTAGATCCCTTTCTTTTTCTTCTTGCATGTTTGTTTTTGTGACTTGTGAGATGAATTTGTGTATTATTCTTTCTTGATCTTGGACTTTTATGGACTAAAAGTAAGTGTAATATTTGTGACTCTATGTGTATGATTCGGTTATGCCTTCTTTGTTAGATCTAAGTATTTTTCTAACCCAAACCCAAAGATCTAAAGTTTTGTTTAAGATTTTGTGAAGCTTGACTTAAATCTTTCATGCATGAATATTTTTCTTGTTCTAAATCATGATCCATGTGTGTTTATGTGTTTATTTGACAAATCAATTTATGATCTAAGTTTAAGAAATGGTAAAATAAATTATTTGGGTCTTGCATGTTGAATTCCTTGCTAAAACCGTGAGCTATGTTACTTTTAAGAAACGATGTGATAAATTAATGAATGCTTTGAACTTGATAAATGATAGATCTAAGATCTTTAGTCTTGCATGCTAAATTCCTTGTTAAAGTTGTGATCTATGTTGTGATTTCTTTGTAAATCAATACATGATTTAAATTTGTTTGAAAAATAAAGTCAAGATCTTTTACTTTACATGCTATTTGATGATGACCTTGTTGATCTATATGCATGTATTTTATGATCCATGTCCTTAAATCATGCATGTTAATTTTAAGTAGAAAATTCATGTTTTATCTAAATGCATGTCTCGGTTTTCAAAGAGAAAATTTAATAAACAAGTTTTAAAATGATTTTTGAAATGTGAACTTGATTTTGTTTTGGAAATTGATTTTATATGTGATAAGTTTTGTAAAAGGCCATTCGGCCATATTAAATAAAAATGAATCTCATATTTTTATTATGTGGCAAGTTGATGCATGTAAGTAATAAGACTAGATCTAGTAATTGTAAGTGCATGCATGTTATTTCTTAAAGTTTAAAGTATAATCTTGATTTATATTTGAAACTAAGTGATGAATTTAAGTTTTATTTTTATAAGAATCTTGCTTTGATAAAGTGATGCATGTTGATATGGATGAGTGATGTGTTTGATGTCTTGATTTTATTTTGTGATTTTGGTGGGTTGAAAAATGAATAAGACCTTGCATTTTGTATGATTAGCATTCGGTCATGAAGGATGAAAATAGGAAATTATATTTAATCATTATTTAGGATGCATACATGGCGAGATTAGCTTAATTTAAGAACTTAGGAGTATATGCATGAAGTAATTGAATATGTATATGAAACTTTGAAGTGACTTATGATTTTAACTTGTTGTTTGATTTAAGTTTGTTAAATTTTCCTTTTATGCTCTCGGATTTTAGTTCTAAAAAGAAAGAAAATGATTTCAATTGTTTTGTGCTTTTATGTGTGCATTAATCCTTGTAAATTTACACCTATGTGATTTGGCCAATGCATGCTAGTATAGTTAGGAAAATTATTCTCATGAAAAGACCTTTATGAATGACTATGTGTTGTATGCATGATGCTATATGTGTGACTATTATTTGTTTTTGATCTTTTCGGGTTTGTTAGAGAAAAATAAATAGGTTGATTTAATAATTAAAAAGGAATTTTTGTGTTTAATGTGGCTTATTTTATGTGAAGTGGTGATGTGTTGTTTGAATGTGTTTTCTCTATATTTGAATTTCCAAAGAATTGAAAAATGTTTTACTGAAAAGTATGGTTTAAGAAATTTAAATTGATTTTGGAATTTTATTCTGAAAAATGATTTTCATAACATGAACCTTTTTAAAGAATAAATTCGGTTTTGATAAGAAAATTATTTTAAAGTTGTTTCAAAGTTTTCTTAAAAACGTTTTATTCTAAACTTGATTTGGATTTGAAAACCTTTTGGAAATGTGAACAATGTGTTTTCAAAAAGGGACGATTTCAAAGTATTTTCTAAAATAAAGTGACGAATCCGTTAAAAACGTTTTCTAACGCACGGGGAAAAATGCTATAGTTCGGACGACAAACGCATCGGAAACGAGGCGGAATTAGCAATCGGGAAATCTCGGAAAGCTTTCGGAGGCTACGTCAATTGAGGTGAGAGAGGGGCTTCCCTTAAGGCGTCGTGGTATTTAGGTAACTTATTAAGAGGTCCAATCATCTCAAAGATTGGACTCCAATCTCATTTAGCGTAGTGGTGTATGTGATAGCAATTGTTTGATTGTCTGTTTGGCTATCCACCCGAATGGCTGAGATTGGTTTATTACTGATGATGTTATGTTTCCTGGTTTATTATGCTTGAATTATTTTATGATCTGTTTATTGGTTACGTAATTATGATGTTGTTAAGAAACATTAGTGCGCTTCATAATGTGATGTTAAGAATTAAGTTGTGAAAGTAAGGAAATGAGATTGAGAATATGATAAGTAATAACAAAGATAAAGCAAGTAAGGGAAGAGATAAGGAGTTGAGATTGGAAAAGAGAACGGTGTTCTGGAAGTAAGATGAGTTATGGAAGTGAGATGTGGCTTGGCTTCTGTGTTTTTGTTTTAGACTGGGAACTAGTGTTGAGTTGAGCTTGCTCCTCCATTAGCGCTCAGCAAAAATGTGATTTTTGAAAAAGGTTTTTGAAAAATGATTTTGAAAAGCTTTTGTTAAAAGATATCTTTTGAAAAAGTTTTGTGAACCAATCTTTTTGAAAAAGTATTGTGAAAATATATTTTTGAGGAGTTTTGGAAAAACAATCTTTTGATAAAGTTCTTGAAATGACATTGTGGGAAATTCTTTCGAAACAATATTTTTGAGAAAAAGTTTGTGAAAACAATATTTTTGTGAACGATTGTGAAAACAGATTTGGAGAAAGTTTTATGAAAGGATGTTTTGAGAAAGTTTATGAAATGATATTTTTGAAAAAGATTTGTGAAGTGAAAGTTTTCTGAAATTATGTTTTTGAAAAAGTTTTGTGAAAAGTATTTTGGAGAAAGATAAGGAAGTGAGTTTGAGAAAGATGAGGAAATGAGCCTTGAGAAAGAAAGGAATTTTGTGTAGTGAGATGAGGTGAGAAAGATGATGAAATGTGATAAGAAAAGTTGATGAGATGAGATGAGAAAGAGTGTGATATGAGATGTGAAACGTGATGTGATGAATTGGGGAACAGTTTAAAAGATTAGTGGTCGGGACTCGTTGAAGGGATGCCCGAAGGATGAGCCGACCGTTAGGATTAAGTCATTAATAAATCTTTAAATCTTTAAAAGACTATCAAAAGACATGAATAACGCGGTGAGGTATGAGAGTGTGTCGAAGTAGTGGAGAGGAAGGAACCATAGGTATCTGCGGATACTTAGGAGGAGATTGCATGAGGGGAGGACGATGACGGTGAAACGTCAAGAAGTCTAGAGTATTGTTCTAGGAAGAACGAACTCCGCATGTGGTGCACTAACGTGGTGGGGATTGGGTCTAATACCGTGGTAAGTTTTGCACTCGAGACTAGAACTGTACTGTCGCCCCCTTGATTGCAAATCGAGAACAGTGAGAGGGACTGGAACGGGGCATTTGTGATTGCGGCTGAGAGCATGCACTGTTATTTATGATTATGATTTGAGGCAAGGCCTCCTGGTCTGGGACCATTTGTTGTGTGACAGCTGTCGTGCCCGCGTGGTAAAGGTCCTGTACTCCTGTTTGCTTCCGACTAAGTGTGGATGGATGACCGAGGAGATGTAGACGTGTGAGCCGTTTGCCTCAATGATGTTTGTTCCCCTAATCATTGAGTGAGTTGAGATGATAAGACTTAATAAATTTTAAAGATTCAAAAAGAAAGTATAGTAATGGTATTATGTATTGAATGAGATTTGAGAAGCGAAAATGAGATGATGTTATAAGATGATGATGATTATGTTTGTTTATGTGTTTTGATTGTTATTTATTGTTTTATCTTAATAATTGCCTATCGTAAATCCACATAGTCGACATTACATGTTTTGGGTAGCTCACTCTCTCGCACTGCTGCTTTGTATTGGGAAAATTCTGTATGGTCTTTAGATGGAAAACATAGCGAAGTTCCAGCGCATTCGGGAGATAGGAGTATCTCCTTTGAAGGGAGACAATATAACTATGACCGGCTGTGTCATAGTTTGTATTGAGATGAAACAGAATCGAAGGGAAATCATGGAGAGACTGCTAGCTCGTTATGAGGACGAGA
Organism: Crotalaria pallida; assembly: GCA_037953625.1. Lineage (NCBI taxonomy): Eukaryota > Viridiplantae > Streptophyta > Magnoliopsida > Fabales > Fabaceae > Crotalaria > Crotalaria pallida. Next base: position 89,544,517 of record CM075649.1, on the reverse strand, counting down.
GGAAAGCACGAGAAGCGGCTATGGAAAGTATTGCTAAGGAGGCTGATGAGGATGATGCTGTTGGCGACCTGAGGAGTTGACTTACCAAAGAATCAGAGTAGCGCAGCGGAAGCATTAGAGTAGATGACTAGAAGTTAGGTAACTCCCTTTTAGAGTTTTGTATTTCCATTGCAAGTTACTTAGAGTCCTGGTGCTAACACACTGTAACCCCAACTGAAATCTTTTTTTTAGTAATTATGCTTTGGAAGTAAATTGAACGGGTTGTGTTTTAAACAGTGTTTTTGAAAAACAAGTTTCAAGGTGCGATGTCTTGTGACATCTCGGTTTGGAACTTGAAAGGGGTTATGTAAAATGAGAACACAAGTTTTGAATTGTAAACATGTTTTGAAAACCTAAGTGTTCTCACTTTGAGTAACACTTGTGCTTTTAAAAAAAAAAATTGGGCCCAAAATTTCACTATAAACAGTTATGGTTTTCAAGTTGCCAAATCGGGGTGTTACATTTGATATAAAGATTGTAAAAATCCGAGTTACGGTTCAGAAGATATGAATTTTCCAAGTTTGCAAATCCAAAATTTTCATCTTAAATAAAGATCACTTCTTAATAAAACACAACTCTTTTCATAAAAATAAAATCAACAAAAATTTATTCACTTTGCATTCAAAAATCCTTGAAAACCAACACTTTATTTCCCTCTTAGGTAAAATATTTTTCTGAAAACCTTTTGTAAAACAAACCTCCAGGTTTCTTTTATCAAAAATTCGTTCACGCACATACGGGAAAATGCGGGGTGTTACACATTTCATGAATTTAAAAAGCTAGTCAAGATTGTTCAAAACCAATTGCATTTGAGCATTGCATCCATTAAGACTGATCATGGTGGAGAATTTGAAAATCATCTTTTTGAAAAATTTTGCGAAAAACATGGAATTAAGCATTATTTTTCAGCTCTATGAACTCTGGAGCAAAACGGGGTTCTGGAGAGGAAAAATCGTTCATTAAAAGAGCTTTCAAGAACAATGCTTAATGACATGAATTTGCCTGCATATTTTTGGGCCGATGCAGTGAGTACAGCTTGCTATGTTATGAACCGTGTTTTGATACGGCCTATTTTAAAGAAAACCACCTATGAGCTATACAAGGGGAGAAAACCAAATATTTCCCATTTTCGTGTCTTTGGATGTAAATGTTTTGTGCATGATAATGGTAAAGACAATATAGGAAGTTTTGAGGCTAGAGCTGATGAGGGCATATTCCTTGGATATTCTGTTTCGAGCAAAGCATATAGGATTTATAATAAATCTCGTAATACTATTGAAGAATCTATTCATGTATCATTTGATGAATCCGATCCCAGAAAGTTGGGAAAGGTATCTGTTAATGACATTTCAGGTATCCTTGGAGATCTATACATTGATGAGGATGAGGAGCCAAATGCTAAAGGAAAGGAACATTCCGAATGCAATGAAAAATCAGTTGAATCAGTTGAGGAGAAAAATCAAGAAAAATCCATGGAGCTCAACGCTGATTTTCCTAAGGAATGGAGAACATCGAGGCACCATCCCATTGGTCAAATCATAGGTGACATCACAAAAGGTGTAAGTACTCGCAATTCTATTAGCAATCTGTGTAACTACTTCGCATTTGTTTCTCAAGTGGAGCCAAAGAATATTTCTGAGGCTACGCTTGATGAGCATTGGCTTCTGGCAATGCAAGAGGAATTAAACCAGTTCGAAAGAAATCAGGTTTGGGAACTTGTTCCTAGGCCTAAGTCTCATCCGATTATTGGAACTAAGTGGATTTATAAAAATAAACTCGATGAGGCTGGTTTAATTGTTCGAAACAAAGCTAGGTTAGTTTCACAAGGTTACAACCAGGAAGAGGGGATAGATCATGAGGAAACATTTTCCCCTGTTGCTAGGTTGGAAGCCATTAGATTGCTATTAGCTTTTGCATGCATTTTGGATTTTATATTATATCAAATGGACGTAAAGAGTGTCTTTCTGAATGGTTTTATAAATGAAGAAGTGTATGTGTATCAACCTCCAAGCTTTGAAAATTATGAACACCCGGATTATGTTTATAAATTGAAAAGGCTTTGTACGGACTCAAACAAGCTCCTATAGCATGGTATGACCGTCTTAGCAAATTTTTACTAGAAAATAATTTTGAAAGAGGGAAGGTTGATGACACTCTTTTTATTAAAATGAAAGGAAAGGACATTCTTTTAGTTCAGATTTATGTAGATGATATTATTTTCGGTGCTACTAATGAAATCCTTTGCAAGGATTTTTCAAGTATGATGCAGGAAGAGTTTGAGATGTTTATGATGGGCGAGCTGAACTTTTTCCTAGGATTGCAAATAAAACAAGCAAAGGATGGGATCTCCATTAGCCAAACAAAATACTGCAAGGAACTATTGAAACGATTTGGCATGGATAAGGCCAAGGCAGTAGCAACACCAATAATCACATCTTGCTATTTGGACAAAGATGAAGGAGGTAAATCCGTAGAAATCACCAAATATCGTGGTATAATCGGATCCCTTCTCTATTTAACGGCAAGTAGGCCGTATATTATGTTTAGTGTGTGTTTATGTGCTCGTTTTCAAGCAAATCCAAAAGAAACGCACATGGTTGCTGCCAAACGCATAATGAAATATCTTTCTGGCACAACTGACATGGGTTTATGGTACCCCAAAGGTTCTTCGTGTAATCTCGTTGGGTATTCTGATTCTGACTTTGCTTCGTGCAAAGTAGATAGAAAAAGCACTAGCGGCACTTGTCATCTTCTTGGCAATTCTTTAGTATCATGGGCTAGAAAGAAATAGTCGAGTGTAGCCCTATCCACAGCTGAGGCTGAATATGTTGCCGCGGATAGCTTTTGTGCTCAAATCTTATGGTTGAAACAACAACTCCTAGACTTCGGTGTAAGTCTAGATCACATTCCCATAAAATGTGATAATACCAGTGCTATTAGTATTACCAAAAACCCTGTGCAACATTATCACAATAAGAATATTGAGATTCGTCACCATTTTATACGTGATCATATTCAAAAGGGTGATTGTATAATTGAGTATGTTGATACTTCGCGGCAGTTGGCTGATATCTTTACGAAACTGCTTCCAAAAGAAAATTTCTTTTTCATTCGTAGAGAAATTGGTTTAACTTCTGCCTCTCACCTATTTTGAGTATGTGACTATTTTTATATCTCTTGTTATTATTGATGCGTCTTCTCAGTGTTTCAGGGGGAGATAGCACATTCTTTTTTATGATTACAAAAGGGGGAGAGATATTCTGATACTTGATACAGGGGGAGAGATATTCTGAAGATGCTAATTTGAATTGATATATATTGTTTATGCATCAATTCAGGGGGAGATGCTATGCAGTGCTATATTTTTATTATAATTGTTCTAGGGAAGGTTAATCTGTTATATATATATATATATATATATGTGTGTGTGTGTGTGTGTGTTTTTGCTTGTATAATACTCGTGATGCAGATTGTAAAGAGCATATCAGAATAGTTGTTTGTCATCATCAAAAAGAGGGAGTGTTGGAAGACATGCTTCAAACTCTCTTATGGACTTCAAGTATATTTCAAGATGATGTTTTGATGATAACAAACCAACTCAAGTTCATGCTCACAAGTTTTCTTCATGTTCAAGAATGAAGATTCAAGCAAAGCATAGATTAGAAGCCTTTTCCCTTAGAACATTGGTAAGGTAATGAAGTTTATATTCTTTAGGAGTTTAAAAGGTCAATAAGTTTTTCATTTAAAAGAGAGAAGAAGAAAATGTGTTTTTCATGAAAAGTTGTTTTCAATCTTAAATCTTTGTGAAAATACTTGATGTTACAAAACTCTGTATATTTCTACTTTGCAATAAGGAGTAATCGATTACCTGCCCAAGATAATCGATTAACTTTGTTGCATCATAGAAAAATCAGATAGGTTGTAATCGATTAAGTGATCTTTGTTAATCCATTAGCTTCTTATGGAAGTAATCGATTACCTGGCTCAAGTAATCGATTATAATTGTTGCATCATATGTTTTTCAGAGGCTTAGTAATCGATTACAGGCTGTGTAGTAATCGATTACATGATGTTGCATCATATGCATAACAGAGGCTCAGTAATCGATTAATTGATTAGTGTTAATCGATTAAATGGGTTGCATCACATATTGAACAGGAGTGATGTAATCAATTAATCATTGTTCGTCTAATCGATTACTTGTTTTTCAAATGTATTTAAGAATTTCTATTTTTGAAGGAATAATCGATTACCGTCAGAAAGTAATCGATTACTTCATGTTTTATTGAAAAACGTGTCAGAATCATTTTGATTATTTCCTGATTTGTTTTTATATATAAGATTCTGATTTATTTTATAAAATTCGAAAATGATTTTAAAATTTGAATTATTTTCTTTTTCGTTTTAAGAATCAAATCTTTATTTTATTTCGTAAATCGTTTTGATTTAGTTTTGATTTTAAAACTTATTTCAAATCTTATTTTATTCTGTTTTGATTTTGTTTTATTTATTCTAAATCTTTTTATTTCTAAAATGTTTTTCTATTTTAAAATGAAATTCACTCCAACATTCAGTTGATCATTCATTCACATCTGACATCTTTTCTGAAAACTCACGTTCATATCATTTTGAAGAACAAAAACCTTATTGGCTGATTAACTCTTAAAGAAAAAGTTCTTCATTATTATAAGAGCATATTGTTGTATCTGTGTTGTTGAGAACACATATTGCTATTGTAATCACTCTCATAATCATTGTATTTGAAACCTTAGTGGTTAGGGAGAGAATCCCTTAGTGGACGTGTGATACGTCGTAGGGCGAGGAACCCTGCTGTGTGATCTTGAGGCCCCTAGCGAACGGAGGTTCCTAGTAGTGTGCGGGGTGCTCTTGGGTGTAATAGGGTGCAGATCTATTGTTGATTATAGATCTCTGAAGCGGGTCGCTTGGGGACTGGACTAGGCCTTTCGACGGGAAGGCTGAACCAGTATAAAATTTCCTGGTGCAAGCTTTTCTATCCCTATCTCTTTATTTTCCGCATATTTCAATTTTTTACGTTTCTGCGCTACTCAATTCATTTTTATCTATCGTTTTCGCGATCCATCTCAAACGTCTAATCTCTCCATCTTAAATCAACTTTTTAATTTTTAAAGGATTTCACAATACATTAATAAAACTCGATTCACCCCCCCTCTCGAGATTTTGAGGCCTAAACCAACAGGTAACACTTACAATATGCGATTCTTTGAATCCCTAAGGGATCCGCTTAGGTTCCAAAGAATTCACTTCTCTTTCCACTCCCATAAACAATTTTCTTAATATGTCAATTGTTAGTATTCCCATTGGCAAACATAAATCTATTCCGCTCATATAAGGCACATTGTCAAACAAACATTTAACACCAAATATATTCACTAATCACTTGACATTAAAATTTCCACTTATATGAGTCTCATCTCTGGATAAGAAACTTGAGATGAGAGTGTTCGAGCGAGATCGGGACCACTTTCCCTCAGGTCGAAAGGAAGGAACTGCTCTAATACCATAATTGTAACACCCCACATTTCATTATTTTTCAGGTGGTTATGCAGTGAATTGATCCATTGGTGCACCGACGCCTAACGGGAATTTGGACCTAATGGGAAATTGGCCTGACAAGCAATTGGCCCTAGCAGGCTATTCACCACCTAGCAGAGCACCTAGTGTGCCGGTGCTTCCAAGGATCAACCACACTGCATTCCTTTTCATTAAAAACCAAACTCAACCACAAAAAATGTCAAGTACCACATGACAAATTCAACATACACTCCATTCATCGAATACTCAAATAATTGCGAGTAACATCCAATGTTCACATTTAACATTTCCACAACAAATATACATTAGCACCCAATACTAACTTCAGGCATTTCCAATAAACATACACACCCTTAAGTAAACCCATATAATACACTTAACATTTTAGCATTCATATAATACCCTTCATTATCTATTTATCACACATTTAACACTTAGTCACAAATATATCCATTTAGCACTTAATGAACATAGTAATTATTCAACAATCAACAGATATCACAAATTAGTCGACATACTCAGGTATGTCTCAGAGTACATTTAATATAAGTCAACTCCCTAGGGTTCTTCACTTCTTACTTTAATATAATACAACGGGGGTTTATCATAAACAATTCAATTAATATAAAATCAATCACAAATATACTAATCATCCCTAAACCAACTCTAAAACAAAACTATTTTGTTACCCACAACCCGGTCTAACTATTAAAACCAAATCCTATTATAAACCCTAACTATCCCTAACCCAAAGTGTGGAAAACTATCTCCCCTTACCTTAGAGAGAGAGGAAGCTTGATTGAAGCTCCAAGGACCTTGAATCTATCCCCGATCTACTTGGATTCCAATTCCCTTGACCGATCTTCACTTCGTTCTTCATGATTGGAGGAGAGCGAGAGAGAAAAGCCCTATGAGAGAGAGAGCTACAAGGAGGGAGAGAGAAAACACCATTGGAGGAGAGGGAAAGCATGGAACAAGATGGAAGGAGGAATAATACATGAAGGAGGTGGGGATTTTCCATGGTTTAAGGATTGGAGGAGAGGATTTGAGGAGGGAGGAGGGAGAGAGCATGAGAGGGAGACGGAGATGGGAGAAATTAGGAGAGGTGCCACGACTTGTGGCCCAAAACGCGCTTATTAACAATCTACTCGGACCATTTTCGCTCGGGCGAGCTATTTCTCACTTGCGCGAGAAACGGATAAGATATATGGGGCTGACACGAGCTGCTTTTCGCTCAAGCGAAAAGCTACTCGCTTGAGCGAGCTGAGTTTTCGTTGGAGCGAGCATGGTCTCGCTGGAGCGGAAACTTGTCACACCCTTCGTTATTACCCAAATATAAACTAATAAATATGCTTTTATATTGGATAATATATATGGACTTGTGAGTGTTAAGAAAATTGGTCAATAAAATTTTTCTTTTAAAGCGGGTGCACGAATCGTCACTTGAAAGTCTTGGAGAATAAAGTCTATATTATCTCAAAATCATTGTATCGAGTTCGGCGATTTCTAAAACCTTTTCGCAAATAGAGTAACATTCGATCTTTTAGAAGATATCTTTGTATCAAGTAGTTTAAGCTACCCTTGGTTTATACGATAGAACTGATACCATTTATAGCCGAGCTCTTAAACAGATTAAATCAGAGTAAGCGGAAATTACTGGACTATGCAACTGATAGAATATAAACATAGGTTTTCATAGATATAGAGAATCATAAGTACATAGCCCATGAGTAAAGTCTCCAAGTTTCAAAATATACAAGTCCATCATCAGATCTATATAACAGTGTAACTACAAGCTCTAGAGTGCTCCAAAAGTATATCTACAATATATATACATAACAAAATGTATAACTCTAGGAATAGTCACATAGATCTGGCAGCATCAGATGGAGTAGTAGTAGCAGTAGTCTCCCAAAAGTAAAGTGAGTAAGGTAGTAGCATCATCATCACAGCAGCAGCAGCAAATCTCCTCCACACACCGGATCCTCAGATCCACACCATACACCATATACATGTACCTAGGGATCGTCGTCCCTCCAGTCACTCCCAGTAGAATGCACGACAGGCTCGCTCCCACTCTCGTCCTCCACCGGATCCTCCTCGATCTCATCCGAGGGAGAGTGTACCCTACCACTGGGTACCGGGTCAGGTGATGGTGAAACCCTGACTGGGCTCCTCGGATCAGATAGGGGAGTCTCCTCGCGGACGACTCTCGAAGTAAAAGGGTGAGAGCGGGTAGGTTGAAAACGAAAACTATGGTAAGAGCGAGCTGGTCTCATGGGAGGTGGTCCATGATAAGTATAAAACGGGGGTACATGCATAGTGTATATGATGGGAATCCTAAACCTACGAGGACGAAATCGCATCAGCGGATTAGGGTGGTAGAATGTGAACTCTACCTCCCCCTCATACACCGCGCGATGGTCCTCATAGATCCATACGCCACTAGGAAGTGGCCGGATCTCGATGCAAGCAATGTGGCGAGACATCACCTACAAGGCATAGGGGTAAGCAATTCTACTCACATAATCAATAGAGAATAAATCATGCAACATATGAAAGATAATAATGCATCAATTAATAACAATCACAATTAGGATTTAGCAAGTATCAGATGCACATAGGATGTTCACACTTAATTCAGGTATATCAATTGCATTAGGTGAATGACATGATGCATGACTTTAACTCTCAACTTATCTCCACATTTTCTAAGTCACTCTCCGACGTCCATCCCTGACAACCCAGCACTCCACAGTGCGTTGTATTCCTAGGTATACAACAATTTGTACATTCACCTAGAATGTACACGTCAAGCTTGGTATCCATGCCACCCGAGCATATCCCGTCCTCCAAACGGATCGTCATCCAAACGATATATCCATATCGGCATCCACAAAGCCGACCATGTCAACGACGTGTCATCAAGCAAGCGTATTGGCACTCCCAGAGGCCCTCCACATGTTTATCGAAACATGAATACGTCCTACCATCCAAACTCCAGAATGAATGCATTTTAGACTTAGGGGAAATTGATTAATACATTACTTGCCACCTAGGCTTAATTTTCAAAATGGATCGTCACCGAACGATCTATTTGTATTTATCAATTTCTCTAAGTCTTTGATCCCTTGAATTATCCTTAATAATTCCTTAATTAAGAATTGAAAATGATGTTTTCAGATTCTGGGCATTTTACTCGAGTAAAGTTCAGAATACTCGAGTGTTCTGGAGATTTTCCAGATTACTCGAGTGTTCTTAAGCTTACTCGAGTGTTCATGTCTTTCTGAGGATTTGGGTTTTAATTTCAACAATATACTCGAGTAGTTCATGAGTTACTCTAGTGTTCTTGGACTTTTCCAGAATACTCGAGTGACTTTGAATGACTCGAGTGTTTGACCTATAACAATTCTCAGTTCATGCCCGATACTCGAGTAACAGACAAAATACTCGAGTTTTCTTATGAAATTTACTTTATTTTGAACACGATTTACTCGAGTACTTTGCCATTTACTCGAGTGTTTCGCAGCTGACAGTATTGAAAACTGGTTTTAACATGCCATTTTCATTTCTACTCAATTTAAGTCCATTTCAGGGATCAACAGAGTTAACATATCATTAATCAAACATGTTACAACACTTATTTCAATTCAAAACACAGAATTGACAGAGAAATCATTGATTATGCATAAAAAGGCATTTTAACAACTCCATACCTCAAATCACACAATAAGCATAATATTCATGAAACAAAGCTCATTCAGGTTCACATGCATGATAACAAACTTGCTCAATACGGATTTAGAGCATGGATTGGTCTCCAAACCAAAGTTCCTATAGAATCTAAGCCCTTAGAGCCTCTTGGTGGCTCTCTAACACATTTAATGGATTTCAAACTCTATCTAGTGAATATAATTACTTCCCCTTACCTCTCAGATGTGAATCAACAGAAAGAAATCCAAGAAAAGATCTCCAACACCAGAAATCAACTTGAACTTCACATGCATGACAGTTTTGAGTGCACCACCAAAACCGAATTGGTTTACCCACAAAACAGAGATAAGAATTGGGGAAAATTAGATTCCTAGACTCTATACAACATCAACTAACTAAAGGAATTAAGTTTGAGACTCAGGGATTCACGAGCTTACCGAAATCGATGATCAAAGTAAGCTCCAGACACCAACTCAAGCAAGGACAGCTTCACTTCAAGCTTTCGATTCTCTCAATCCACACACTCAAACCTCACAACTTTGGTGTCTATACAAAGCTCGTGATGTGAGCTTTGTATTGGTGTATCACTCGAAGCCTAACACTTAGAATCAAAAGAGAATCGAACGAGACGAATTCGAAACCCTAACTATGTCAACACAAGCAAGATTGATCAAAATTCCCACGAATTCGTGGTTGATAAGCTTATATAGACATGGAGAAGGCTCATGCAGTGCGACACGACATCCTTGAGCTGTTGAAGATGGTGTAATCATGTCAACAAAGCGAACTCGTTGGCTGTGACTCATCAAACGCACTAACTCGTGCAGTTTGACCCAGAATACTCGAGTATTCTGAGTAATACTCGAGTATTTCGCCCAGATTTTGAAAAATAATTATTTTATTTACTTTCCCTCCAAAACCTTTCCTATAATTGCTTCTAGGTCCCAACCCAGGGACTGATATGCAAAATATACATTTTAGGCATTTAAATTATTTATTAAATAATTTCTCACACATAAGCTAGTCATATAAACACATATTTTAATCAAGGATTAATATAGAAACTATTAATTATAATTAAATTATAATTAACATTTCATTAATCGGGGATTAAAATTTTGGGGTGTTACACTACTCCCCCACTTACAAGGAATTTCGTCCCCGAAATTCAACTCATACAAACAAGTCAGGATAATCCTGACGCATCTTATCCTCTAATTCCCAAGATGCTTCTATCACATCTCCATAACTCCAAACGACTTTGACCAAACTAATATCCTTCCCTCTAAGCTGCTTGATTCTTCGATCTTCAATATGAACTGGCACAACTTTGAAGGTTAGGTTCTTATGAATTTCTAAGTCATCAGGTTGGATGCTAAGAACAATGGTGGGGTCATGGACATATTTCTTCAATTGAGACACATGGAATACATTATGGAGGTTAGCTAATGACGGAGGCAAAGCTAATTGATAAGCTACTGGGCCGATTCTTTTGAGAATTTGATAGGGACCAATAAACTTAGGCGATAGTTTCTGGGTTTTCAAGGCTCTACTAACACCTTTGGTTGGTATTATTCTAATGAACACGTGGTCTCCTTCAGCAAACTCTAAGGTTTTTCTTCTTCTATCAGCATAGCTTTTCTGCTTACTCTGAGCTGCCCTCATCTTCTCTTGTATCATTTTGATCTGCTCCGTGGTCTCTTGCACAATATCTGGTCCAATCAGAGAACTCTCCCCCACTTGAAACCAGCATAACGGCGTCTGACACTTTCGTCCATACAGAGCTTCCAATGGTGCCATTCCAATACTCGCGTGATAGCTGTTGTTGTACGTGAATTCCACAAGTGGCGACATTTGTTCCCAATTCCCTCGTTCTTCCAATGCACAAGCTCGCAGAATGTCTTCTAATGACTGAATAGTCCTCTCCGTCTGACCATCCGTCTAGGGGTGGTATGCAGAACTCAGTTTCAACCTTGAACCCAAGGCTCTATGCAGATCTTGCCAGAACTTCGACGTAAACCTCAGATCACGATCAGACACAATGCTCGATGGTACCCCATGAAGACGAACAACTTCCTTGATGTACAATTGAGTGAGCTTTTCCAATGAGTAGCGCATATTCACGGGAATGAAATGCGCTGATTTGGTCAACCGATCCACGATCACCCAGATTGCATCATGACCAGTAGATGTCTTTGGCAATCCCGACACAAAATCCATCGAGATGCTATCCCATTTCCACAACGGGATCTCTAAAGGAAGTAACTCTCCTCCTGACCTTTGATGTTCCACCTTGGCCTTTTGACATACCAAACAACATGCCACATATTCAGCTACATCTCTCTTCAAACCAGGCCACCAAAATAGCTTCTTTAAGTCCTGGTACATTTTAGTGGCTCCCGGATGCATACTCATCTTACTCTTATGCGCTTCATCCAAAATCATCCTTCTTACTTCCAAATCATCAGGCACACAAATCCTCGTTTTAAAGCGAAGGATTCCATCCTTTCCTTCTTGAAATTCCAACGCCTTACCTTCTTGCATCAACTTCCTCTTTTCCATGAGTTTCCCATCCTTGTGTTGCAATTCTCGTATCCTTTACAGAAACTCATTAGCAATCTGCAGCATCCCCAACTTGATACTTGTCGGTTCCACTTGCATCGTCAGACTCAAATCTCGAAATTCCTCTATCAGTGCCGCTTCTCTGACCATCATCGCACTGATGTGCATTGCCTTTCTACTCAATGCATCCGCCACAACGTTTGCCTTCCCAGGATGATAATGGAGCTCAAACTCATAATCCTTCAAAAACTCCATCCATCGGCGTTGCCTCATATTCAACTCCTTTTGATCAAAGAGGTATTTTAAACTCTTATGGTCACTAAACACCCGGAACGTAGTGCCATAGAGATAGTGCCTCCAGATCTTTAATGCAAACACCACAGCTGCCAACTCCAGATCATGAGTTGGATAGTTCATCTCATGAACTTTTAGCTGTCTCGAAGCGTAAGCGACAACTTGCCCATCTTGCATCAAGACACACCCAAGACCTTGTTTCGACTCGTCACAATACACATCGAAACTCTTATGTGTATCGGGCAACACCAATACAGGAGACGATGTCAACCTTTCCTTCAACTCCCGAAAACTTCTCTCACACTTCTTATCCCATAGGAACGGTTGATCTTTCCTTGTCAACTTTGTCAGAGGCAGTGCAATCTTCGAGAAACCTTCGATGAACCTTCTATAATACCCAGCCAAACCAAGAAAACTTCTGACTTCCGTGTCCGACTTTGGTTGCTCCCATTGCAAAACCGAACTTACTTTCGTTGGATCAACTGCTATCCCTTTATCTGAAATCACATGCCCCAAAAACTTAACCTCCTTCAGCCAGAACTCACACTTTGTAAGTTTGGCGTACAGCTGCTTCTCCTTCAAGATGCGTAACACTATCTTCAAGTGTTCAGCATGCTCCTCCGGGCTCTTAGAGTAAATCAGAATATCATCAATGAACACAACCACGAATGAATCTAAATAAGGTCTAAAGATTCGATTCATGTAGTCCATGAAGATAGCTGGTGCATTAGTCAATCCGAACGGCATCACAACATACTCATAATGTCCGTATCGAGATCGAAATGCAGTCTTAGAGATATCCTCTTCTCTAATTCTGATCTGATGGTACCCCGACCTCAAATCAATCTTGGAAAATACTGAAGCCCCACGCACTTGATCCATAAGGTCATCTATCCGTGGCAACGGATACTTGTTCTTGATGGTGACCTTATTAAGTTGTCGGTAGTCGATGCACATCCTCATGCTACCATCTTTCTTCTTGACGAATAAGACAGGAGCACCCCAAGGTGACACGCTTGGTCGAATCATCTGTTTCTGCAGCAGCTCCTCAATCTGCTTCTTCATTTCCGCCATTTCCGGTGGTGCCATTCTATAGGGAGCGATAGAAATGGGACCAGCTCCCGGAACTAGATCGATGCCAAATTCTGTCTCTCTTCTTGGTGGCAAACCAGGAATCTCGTCAGCAAAAACTTCCGGGAAATCTCTGACAATAGGGATCTCTTCCATCCTTGGACCACTCTCCCCCACCTCGGTGTTGAACAGACATATGTAACCAGAGGGTTTTGGGTTTCTATAGGTCACGAGTCTTCTATCACAATCAATGATCACTTGGTTTTGACTTAACCAGTCCATTCCCAAGATCACATCCAATTGTGCTAAGGGTAAGCAGATCAAATCTACTTTAGAGGTTTGTCCTAACACTTCTATACAACAGTTAAGACATGCTCTAGAAACAATTACAGGAGCATTGGTAGGGGTTTCTACCTTAAGAACATAAGGCATTTCAGACACAATCAAGCCTAAGCGGTTTACACATTCATATGAAACAAATGAATGCGTTGCACCGGAGTCAAACAAAACATGGCAAAACTGACCATTAAGCAAGTATTTACCTTGCACCAGATCAGAGGATCGATTCGCTTCCACACCACTAAGGGTGAAGACCCTTCCTTGAGTCACCGGTCTATCTGCAACTCCTCTTGAATTGGCCTTGGCTGGCTCCTTGCAATCTCTCGCAAAATGCCCCGGCTTTCCACAATTGAAACATCCACTTGTTCCCCAGCAAACACGACCATAATGGTTGCGTTTGCACTTGTCGCAGAATGGAGCTTCGCTCCGATAATTTCTTCCCTCAAAACCACCAACCTTGCCCTTGCCTTTCTCTCTGCGATCATATGGACCTTTACCTCTATTATTGAAACCCTTTCGTCTCTGTGGTCCATATCCTTGATTGTCCTTCTTTTCCACAACTTGCACCTCCTCAGCCTTGGTATCATCTTCATACATCCTACACATATCTACCAATGCAGGGAAACTTTGAATCCGCTGATAGCTGAAAATTGACTTCAACTTTGGCCTCAATCCACCTTCAAACTTGATGCACTTGCTCCTCTCGTCTGGATTGTTCTGGTAGTATGGAGAGTACTTCATCAGCTCTTCAAACCTTGCCGCGTACTCGCCCACATTCATGTTCCCTTGCTTCAACTGCAGAAACTCCACCTCCTTCTTCCTTCTCAGATCCTCAGGAAAATACTTCTGGAGAAACTTCTCCATAAATACTCCCCAACTTATCTCCCTTCCTTCATATTGTAAAAGCTGCATGGTGTGATTCCACCAGTTCTCAACCTCATCCTCCAGCATATAGGTTGCATATGCCACCTTCTGAGCATCCGAACACTCCAACGTTCTCAAAATCTTGTCCATAGTGTGAATCCATTTGTTGGCTTCCTCCGGTTTAAATCCTCCTTCAAACTTTGGCGGATTGCAGCTCCTAAAATCAGCCAGAGTCTTCGCCTCAGTGTTTCCCATATTACACTGATGAGGCGGGTTAGCCGGTTGAGATGGTTGCTGAGACTGCCTATGCATGGCTTCCAATACAGTGGTGATTCGCTCCAACATCGCGTTGGTGTGATTTTGGTTTCTAGTTGCCATATTAGACCTGCGCTATGGGCTTACGGTCACATATGTTGAACTAAAGAAACTTCCATTACACCACCTATACTAAGGCTCTATCCTAAGCTTATTAGATCTACAATCAATTGCGTCTTGTACTCAAAAGAGACAAGATACAAACAATTCAGGGTATTCAAACCTTTAACAATCAAAATAACAGCATTCAAGGTAATAAGCGCTTTGGAGATACCTGCTTGATGTTGATGGCTACCTTTCTGGAACCACTTCTACTACTACAGGATCTGACTTTTGCTCTGATACCACTAAGTGTCACACCCTTCGTTATTACCCAAATATAAACTAATAAATATGCTTTTATATTGGATAATATATATGGACTTGTGAGTGTTAAGAAAATAGGTCAATAAAATTTTTCTTTTAAAGCGGGTGCACGAATCGTCACTTGAAAGTCTTGGAGAATAAAGTCTATATTATCTCAAAATCATTGTATCGAGTTCGGCGATTTCTAAAACCTTTTCGCAAATAGAGTAACATTCGATCTTTTAGAAGATATCTTTGTATCAAGTAATTTAAGCTACCCTTGCTTTATACGATAGAACTGATACCATTTATAGCCGAGCTCTTAAACAGATTAAATCAGAGTAAGCGGAAATTACTGGACTATGCAACTGATAGAATATAAACATAGGTTTTCATAGATATAGAGAATCATAAGTACATAGCCCATGAGTAAAGTCTCCAAGTTTCAAAATATACAAGTCCATCATCAGATCTATATAACAGTGTAACTACAAGCTCTAGAGTGCTCCAAAAGTATATCTACAATATATATACATAGCAAAATGTATAACTCTAGGAATAGTCACATAGATCTGGCAGCATCAGATGGAGTAGTAGTAGCAGTAGTCTCCCAAAAGTAAAGTGAGTAAGGTAGTAGCATCATCATCACAGCAGCAGCAGCAAATCTCCTCCACACACCGGATCCTCAGATCCACACCATACACCATATACATGTACCTAGGGATCGTCGTCCCTCTAGTCACTCCCAGTAGAATGCACGACAGGCTCGCTCCCACTCTCGTCCTCCACCGGATCCTCCTCGATCTCATCCGAGGGAGAGTGTACCCTACCACTGGGTACCGGGTCAGGTGATGGTGAAACCCTGACTGGGCTCCTCGGATCAGATAGGGGAGTCTCCTTGCGGACGACTCTCGAAGTAAAAGGGTGAGAGCGGGTAGGTTGAAAACGAAAACTATGGTAAGAGCGAGCTGGTCGCATGGGAGGTGGTCCATGATAAGTATAAAACGGGGGTACATGCATAGTGTATATGATGGGAATCCTAAACCTACGAGGACGGAATCGCATCAGCGGATTAGGGTGGTAGAATGTGAACTCTACCTCCCCCTCATACACCGCGCGATGGTCCTCATAGATCCATACGCCACTAGGAAGTGGCCGGA
The DNA here is from genome assembly GCA_037953625.1 of Crotalaria pallida. NCBI lineage: Eukaryota > Viridiplantae > Streptophyta > Magnoliopsida > Fabales > Fabaceae > Crotalaria > Crotalaria pallida. The sequence continues at coordinate 89,528,240 of CM075649.1, read as the reverse complement.
TCTCGATGCAAGCAATGTAGCGAGACATCACCTACAAGGGCATAGGGGTAAGCAATTCTACTCACATAATCAATAGAGAATAAATCATGCAACATATGAAAGATAATAATGCATCAATTAATAACAATCACAATTAGCATTTAGCAAGTATCAGATGCACATAGGATGTTCACACTTAATTCAGGTATATCAATTGCATTAGGTGAATGACATGATGCATGACTTTAACTCTCAACTTATCTCCACATTTTCTAAGTCACTCTCTGACGTCCATCCCTGACAACCCAGCACTCCACAGTGCGTTGTATTCCTATGTATACAACAATTCGTACATTCACCTAGAATGTACACGTCAAGCTTGGTATCCATGCCACCCGAGCATATCCCGTCCTCCAAACGGATCGTCATCCAAACGATATATCCATATCGGCATCCACAAAGCCGACCACGTCAACGACGTGTCATCAAGCAAGCGTATTGGCACTCCCAGAGGCCCTCCACATGTTTATCGAAACATGAATACGTCCTACCATCCAAACTCCAGAATGAATGCATTTTAGACTTAGGGGAAATTGATTAATACATTACTTGCCACCTAGGCTTAATTTTCAAAATGGATCGTCACCGAACGATCTATTTGTATTTATCAATTTCTCTAAGTCTTTGATCCCTTGAATTATCCTTAATAATTCCTTAATTAAGAATTGAAAATGATGTTTTCAGATTCTGGGCATTTTACTCGAGTAAAGTTCAGAATACTCGAGTGTTCTGGAGATTTTCCAGATTACTCGAGTGTTCTTAAGCTTACTCGAGTGTTCATGTCTTTCTGAGGATTTGGGTTTTAATTTCAACAATTTACTCGAGTAGTTCATGAGTTACTCGAGTGTTCTTGGACTTTTCCAGAATACTAGAGTGACTTTGAATGACTCGAGTGTTTGACCTATAACAATTCTCAGTTCATGCCCGATACTCGAGTAACAGACAAAATACTCGAGTTTTCTTATGAAATTTACTTTATTTTGAACACGATTTACTCGAGTACTTTGCCATTTACTCGAGTGTTTCGCAGCTGACAGTATTGAAAACTGGTTTTAACATGCCATTTTCATTTCTACTCAATTTAAGTCCATTTCAGGGATCAACAGAGTTAACATATCATTAATCAAACATGTTACAACACTTATTTCAATTCAAAACACAGAATTGACAGAGAAATCATTGATTATGCATAAAAAGGCATTTTAACAACTCCATACCTCAAATCACACAATAAGCATAATATTCATGAAACAAAGCTCATTCAGGTTCACATGCATGATAACAAACTTGCTCAATACGGATTTAGAGCATGGATTGGTCTCCAAACCAAAGTTCCTATAGAATCTAAGCCCTTAGAGCCTCTTGGTGGCTCTCTAACACATTTAATGGATTTCAAACTCTATCTAGTGAATATAATTACTTCCCCTTACCTCTCAGATGTGAATCAACAGAAAGAAATCCAAGAAAAGAGCTCCAACACCAGAAATCAACTTGAACTTCACATGCATGACAGTTTTGAGTGCACCACCAAAACCGAATTGGTTTACCCACAAAACAGAGATAAGAATTGGGGAAAATTAGATTCCTAGACTCTATACAACATCAACTAACTAAAGGAATTAAGTTTGAGACTCAGGGATTCACGAGCTTACCGAAATCGATGATCAAAGTAAGCTCCAGACACCAACTCAAGCAAGGATAGCTTCACTTCAAGCTTTCGATTCTCTCAATCCACACACTCAAACCTCACAACTTTGGTGTCTATACAAAGCTCGTGATGTGAGCTTTGTATTGGTGTATCACTCGAAGCCTAACACTTAGAATCAAAAGAGAATCGAACGAGACGAATTCGAAACCCTAACTATGTCAACACAAGCAAGATTGAGCAAAATTCCCACGAATTCGTGGTTGATAAGCTTATATAGACATGGAGAAGGCTCATGCAGTGCGACACGACATCCTTGAGCTGTTGAAGATGGTGTAATCGTGTCAACAAAGCGAACTCGTTGGCTGTGACTCATCAAACGCACTAACTCGTGCAGTTTGACCCAGAATACTCGAGTATTCTGAGTAATACTCGAATATTTCGCCCAGATTTTGAAAAATAATTATTTTATTTACTTTCCCTCCAAAACCTTTCCTATAATTGCTTCTAGGTCCCAACCCAGGGACTAATATGCAAAATATACATTTTAGGCATTTAAATTATTTATTAAATAATTTCTCACACATAAGCTAGTCATATAAACACATATTTTAATCAAGGATTAATATAGAAACTATTAATTATAATTAAATTATAATTAACATTTCATTAACCGGGGATTAAAATTTTGGGGTGTTACAAAACTACTCAGGGAAATAGGGTTTGAGATAGGCTAATTCGCTTGAGCGAGCTGATTTTCGCTCGAGCGAGGACTTGGAAGTCTACCAAAGCTACAACTTCTATGCTACCTGATTAGAAGGTTCTTAGCCCCTACCTAACACTAAACCGAACACAAACAACACTAATTTACATTCTAAACATCAAAATCATACATTCATAATATAAAATAGATAGCTCACAAACATAGAAAATCAAACAAACTAAACCCCGAACTTAGACTTAGTTCTATTCTTACACTCGAGGCTCAACTTAGGGTTCTCTACCTAAACACTCCCACAAGGTTAATGCCCTCTACATATGAGGGACATGCATTACATTTTATTAGCTTAATTAAGACCCATCCATTTCATATTTTATGGAATACTTAATTGTTACATAATGTGCTTAAAAGCAACCTTGCCCTTACACATGAGTGACATGCATACATTACATATTTCTGCACTGAGTTAGCCCAGAATCAATTTTGGAATGTCAACGCTACTAACAGTTGCTTTTGCTCCAACGTGATTTTGGAGCCAGAATTGATTTTGCATCCAAAAACCAAACATACTATAATTATACCTACCACACATACTGCTAAGAAATAAGGTCATGGAGGGAAGGTTGGTAGGAAATGAAAAAGAAATTAAGAGTAGGACAAAGGCAACACCCCAAGGGGAACCACCAGCTCTATGGATGGCACTAGGCTTAAATCCTGGCATGGGGAAGCTTAACTGGTTACTAGTGGAAAGCCAGTGAACAATGATGATTAAGAGCAATGGAGAAATTACCAGCAACATCTGCAGCAACTCTGACGTAGTGGCCATGATTGCATCATAGACTATGTAGTCAAGAAATCCACAAATGAGAGTAATGGCTGCTATTAAAAGTCAGTGCTCTGAGAAGAAGCTGAAGCCTGAAGTTGATTTGGTTACTGAAGGAGCCATGGATGATGAGACTGGTGGGAAGAGTAAGTGACTGCAAAGTAGCTCAGAAACTAAAATCATAAAAGGAGTGCGTGGAGTGTGGAATGTGGAGAAAGCTTGCTCAGGTACAAAGCCAGAGCTGTCCATGATGTATTTATCTCAGTACATTTCAGTAGAATTATGTGTTTATGACATCAAGATTCTTATGTTTCTTTTTTTCCCCTTTTTTCTTGGGGGGTTAAAAAAATAGATGCTCAAGGCTTTCGATAGTTTTTTACTTTTTATCAAATCCATATCTATAGCGAGATATTAAGGCTAAACTGCTCATTTGGTCCCTTACCTAATTTTTTTTATTTCAATTTGGTCTCTTACCTTTATTTGGTGACAATTTGGTCCCTTACGTTTCAAATCGTTAACATCGTTACTCCCAACTGTCAGTTGCTATTAACACTGTCAATTTTAATCCTAAGTGACCATTAATTATAAACCAGGCTGTGAACACATGTTCCTCTCTGAGTCCACACAATTTGTGGCCCAAAACATTGTCGTTTTGGAGCCTGCGTTTCACCTTCTTCTCAAGGGAGGGAGGGAAGTGTTTCAGAAACTCATTCACAGCTTTTGGAGGGAAAAGTTTCCTCTGCTAGGGCACAAACTGAAGAGACAAAAACGTGAGTTGGAGCTTAACTATTCACTAGTTTTGAGTAGAAGGAAAACGATTTCAAATCAACAATGAATACTAATGGTTGGGACTAATGGTGTTAATGATTTGATACTAAGGGACCAAATTGACACCAACTAAAGATAAGGGACCAAATTGAAATCAAAAAATAAGGTAAGAGACCAAATTAGTTGTTTAGCCTATAATTAACTAATACTAGTAGTTGATACTTAATAAATTTGCACACCCCCATGTGAAGCCAGATGATTATGAAAAATATTATTACTGTGGTGAATGTAAATCATTGACAGTGGGGTATAGCCCACTCTCTCATGCACCAGCTCTTGGGGTGGGGAGGGTGTCAGGTCACTGGATCATATCCTCACCATTATGCTGCTCTTTCACCGGATCATATCATATCTTAAGGGGGTTTCTTTTGATGGAAAATATGTAAATATAACAACCTTTATACTTTTGTAATTTTTTTTTACATTTTCATTTATACCTCATTTTTATTTTTATTTCTTTCATTTTTCATATCACACCATCAATCGCTTGAGCTCTTTTCTTTCTATCTCTCTCCTCTCTACACCATCTACACCTCAAAATGAGGAGTAAGACAATCATTTTGCTAAGAGTAATTGGTCAGATTGGTCCCTGACTTTGTAGGCGTCAGTCAAGTTAGTCATTGACTTTATCGAAATAGCATTTTAGTCCTTGAGATAGCATTTTAATTCACATATGTCCTTGTCTTTATCCCATTTTAAAGCAAATACATCCCTACGATAGTGACGGCAGGGACTAACTTGATCGATGTTCTCCTATCTCAGGGACTAAATTGCTATTTCGATAAAGTCAGGGACTAATTTGACCGACACCTACAATGTCAGGACCAATCTAACCAATTATTCATTTTTCTAAATATAATATGCAGTGTGAAAATTTTGTCCATATAAAAATATGTGAATCATTTAGCTACTGAATGTGTAACATCCTACCTTTTTATAATAAAGATTAATATAAGAAATAGTGAGTTTTATAAAAATTTTGACAGGGTTTCCTTAAAAAAAGGATATTTCCCTTATAATTCAATACACCTGTCAGATTTCCAGATATCATTCATATACATAAATCAGTTATTACAACTTCTTTTCTAATGAAATCTCAATATAAAAGTATAATCCTTTTACAATAATAAACAATTGGAATTTGAATTAAAATATTGAATACTCTTTATAAAACATAATTAATTTGCTACTTATGATTCCAGAACATAATGTCTGCATAAATATGACTCTTGGGTCATATACAGAAATTACACTCCATTCTTAGGAGTGAATTGCTTCTCGGTGATGGAATATCCGTTTAGCTCCATGGGAGTTACCTAAAAAGGTCAACCAAGAGGGTGAGACATTTAAACATAAATTAAAGAAAACACATAATAGCAATAATAGAATATAAAATATACACATTATACCAATACATAATTTCATATAACTAAAGTTTCCATTCGTTTTCCACACCATCATCCATAATGCATATATGAAAATGATGCAATGCAATGCCATACCCATAATAAGCCATATACCATTACCATTTGTCCATATTTCCATATTTCCATAATTCCTCACATCTCCCTCCACACAATTGGGAAAGATCAACTAGGAGTAAGTGTCCCCCAACCAATGCTTCCACAGTACTTCGCGTATCCGTCCTTCGTACAATTTGGGCCTTTTTACCCAAATTGGCTATAGCAGGGACCACCCTCAACTAGTCCATATGTGCTTAAGTGACAGATAGAATTATCATAGTGTGCACATGACCAATCCCGGACTTATCCAATACTTCATCCCTTTGTAGAATACCTCGTACTGGTATAGGTCCTCTAGTAGATCAAAGTCCGCTATGATAATTTCCCACAATCGTGTTGGTAACACAATTGAGTCACTGTATCACTCTTGTCCGTCGATTCTATGAACCTTCGCATAACTGTCCTTCAGTCCATAGAATGTTCACAAATCTTTCCCAATTTCCTTACGTCCTTCCTCACTTCTTAAATGCACGTGTTTCTACTTCATTTTAATTGAATTTGAATAGCCAAGCCTTTATATATTTTTCTATTCAATTAGATGTGTTTTTTAACTTAGGGTTTACATACATAATTATGCCAAAATCCACATCTAAACATTATAACAATCGTAATACCACTAATATTATCCATGTATGTAGTATAAATTCCTAAAGTCCCAAGACCAATCACAAAACAACCAAAACAAGCATAATCATTACCAATTAATTTGCATACACCATAACTTAAGAAATCAAATAATTCACCACAAATATAGAATTAAACATATATATACTTATATTTCTATGATTATTATTATATCCCTTTTCTAATTTAAGCTAAATATCTCCCCCCTTACCTTTGTAGAGAGAGAAAGAGAGAAATTGAAATTGGGGTTTATGAAACCCACTTCACCCACTTCAATCTACAAGCCTTAAGCTTCTACTCTCCTTGATCCCAAGATCCTTCAACTTTTCTTATTTGATTATTGGGACATGAATAATTGATTTGGGAATTTAGGGTTCATGAGGGATTTGTGGATTTGAGAGAAGAGAGATAGATTCATGGAGTTTTAATGGAGGAACTGTAACAGCCCGATTTTCGTAACCCAAAATAATTAACCTTTCATTTATTAAAGTTGCAAAAATGAGGCCAATTTTTTTTTTTATAAAACATTATAGAAGTGTCAATGGTACGTGTACCACTCTTTACTGAAATTCGAGTTGTTACTAAAACATTTATTCTCATAAAACTTTTATGTTCACAAAAGAACTTGATTTCAAAAAGCATGGTGATTCATTGCATTGGATTAAAAGTGTCCACAACTGCTTTCAAAGATTACATTACTTAATCTTTCCAAAACAAAGGTACTTCCACAATATAAAATTTAAAATTGGCTAGGTTACATTAATGGTCCTTTGCTTGGTAATCCTTCACTCACGACACAAACAACCAACCTAAACTAAACACACTGCTTGCGCTTCCTTCTGATGAAGACAACCGGTTGCGGCTTCCTTTTCTTTTCTGCTGATGTCCTCGTATCGGAGGGTGATGCTACCATAGTTGCTGATTCTCCTTCGGAACTTGGCCTGAGTTCTACACCGAACAGCTTCACAGATTTCTCTTTAGCTTCATCCCGTGGCAGTGGTTCATTACTGTCGTATCCCAGCATAGAGACACTTCCCAAACACGATCCCAATGTTGATCTGCATAGCTGGTGTTCTGGATCCGCGATCACCATCTGAGTGTATCCCATCCACGTCCATCCATAACGGGTGGGTTTCCAGCCGCTTCCCCGACGACGCCACTTAGTAATCTCGAAACGATGCTCCATCTGCCCGTTGAGATGCCAGCAATACCGATATGCCAACGAACTGGAGAGAGTAAGCGATCCAAACGACGAATCGTCGACGGTGTGGGATTACAATCGGCGAGATACCAAGACCATACAAGCATACAACACACACATACACACAACACGACAATCAAGCATATCATCATGATTACTATTATTATCATTACCATCATCATCGTCATCCATTATTCTTATCATTATTATCATCATTCCTCAATATAATCATTCCTTAATTCTCAATCCTCTTCTCAAATTCATCATTCCATAAGATTTCACTTCCCATCCTCATAAACTTTCTGGTCACTCTTAAACTTTCCTTATCATGTCTTATTGATATACAACCATCGATGATTGGGGAAAAATTTATAATATCATCGAGGTACTCGTTTCATTACCATCGACACACACGTCTACATCTCCTCGGTCATCCACCCAGCCTAGTCGGAAGCAAACAGGAGTACAGGACCTTTACCACGCGGGCACGACAGCTGTCTCAATCATCAATTGGCTCCAAGCTAGGAGAACTGTAGAAAACTCGGGTGCAGTCTCAAATCAATTTATATAATATCATATCAATTCATATAATATCAAGGCACACTGTAGAAAACTCGGGTACAGTGGCAAATCAAGTTGCCCCGTTCCAGTCCCTCTCATTGTTCCTGAAATGCCATAGGGGTGACAGCACTATTCCGGTTCCGGGTGCAGAACTTACCACGGCATTAGGACCCAGTCCCCACCACGTCTGGTTACCACATACGGAATTCGTTCCGCCCAGAATAGTACTCCAGGCCTCATGACGTTTTACCGCCCTAGCCTACCCTATTGCATTCACAACCCGAATATTCCTAATATCCGGGTACCTTCCTCTCCACTACTTCGCACTCTCATACCTCACCGCGTTAATGACTTTTAGAGTCTTTTATCTTTTTAATTAACCTAAGGTCGGCTCATCCTTCGTGCATCCCTTCAATGAGTCCCGACCACTAACTTTGCACAATCTTTTCTCATCAGAGCACAGAGCTGGGTTCACATCATCGTACTTGCATCTTATTTCACAACTTGTCTCAACAGTCTCATTTCATCAACTTTCTAAAAATCTCAAATCATAAACTTTTTCTTAAAATTTCAAATCATAAACTTTCACAAAATCTGATCTCATAATCTTTCTCAAATCTTGTTCCATAAACTATCTCAAATCACTTTTTTGTAATTTCCTCAAAAGTCTCGTTTTCGCAAAACTTTCTCAAAGTATCATTTCACAACTTTTCAAAAATTCTCATTTTCAGAAACCTTTTCAAAAACTTCATCAGACTTTTCTTAAAAGAACATTCCACAATTTTCACAAAAACTTTGTTTTGCCAACTTTTCGTAAAATCTCATTTCTCAAACATCTCACAAAAATCTCTTTTCGAAATCTTTTTCAAAATACCATTTCACAATTTTTTTTCAAAATCCTCAGTTCATAAACTTTTTCGAAATCTCATTTCAAAAACTTTTCGAAAAACATTGTTTCAGTGAGTACTAGTGGAGGAGCAAGCTCAACTCAACACAAGTCTCATTTCAACAATCATCAATAAAGGAGCCAAGCTCCACTCAAATCACATCTCATTTCAGTAATCAATAACAACATCATTCTCCCAGCTCTGGCTTAACCTCATCTTTATCATCAAATCTTTCCCAATCTCACTTCTTTATCTCTTTCTCAATCAATCTTATTTCCTTTATCGTTATCACTTTCTCTTTACATCTTTACTTTCTCAACCTTATTTATTTTATTTTCATTTTTCAGGACGTAACAGACGTCCATCAGCATGCTATTCATTTTAATCAACAATATTAATTTCATCATACATAATTAAATAAATAAATAAAAAAATAAAATCATGCTATTTCATATAATCAACATACAATCATCACACAACAGCAATGTGGTCTTTGTCACCTTCGTATAAGTGGCCACACAACACAAACAATTGCCACTATACTACTGACTCCGAGCCACTTAGTTCCGATCTTTGAGATGATATGGAACGTCCTAATATGTCATCTAAATACCACGGTGTCTTAGGAAAGCTTCTCTCTCACCTGAGGTCCAGCAATTTAACGTACTCGATCTCCGCGGATCCTTGTCGCTGCCAGCTGCCCCAATCCCTCGTCTATACCATTCCTCGTATTAAACAAAGTACGTTTAAGTTATTAACTTGTATAAGAAACCTTTTCTTAACTCAATCCACATTCCATTCCTCGTCGGAAAGCTTAAAAACTTAATTGTTTTCTCAAAACAACTCTAACATTTTTCTAGTACTTTAAGTACTTTAAAACCATTTAAAAAATCATATAAAATAATTTAAATCATTTGATTTGGTTGCTGGTCCGTCTTGGACAGCACCTTAACCGCGTTCGAAAACACCGAAAAAATCTTCGTTTTCAATCCGGCTTTTTCTCAAATCAATTACCATTTGAAAACCATGCTTTAAATCACATGAACATATTTTTAAAGTTTAAGAAACAAGTTCAAACGATTCTGGACAGCAAATAATTCACTTCACAAAATCACTTTGATAATAATTCCGAAAACATCGTAAAAGCGCTTTTATCTCAAATAATTCTTTAGTTTAAAACCAACACTTTAAAACTTAAGCTTTTATCATAAAACAAGTTTTGGACAGCCATAAACACAATCTAAAAATCCCAAATAAATCAAATGGATTTATCTTAAAATTAATTAATTTCAAAACGAATCACGTACTCAAATATTTTTCCAAAACACATTCAATTAACTTAGCACACAACAACACACAACACTTTCACAATCAAATCATATAAGTCATCCATTTTTCAAATATCAATTAACATGAAGAATAGTCTCATCAAATTTCCAAAGCATTTTCTTTCATAAAACAAGAACACTTAGACATACAAACCGAATGAGACCAAAGATATAAATCAAGCATATTTGTTTTCATGCAACTAAGTCTCCTAGGCTTATTGACACTACATGGCCGAATGACATCAAAGAAACAAGTTAAAAATTACAAATCTAAATCACACAACCAACTTAATTTATTTCAAGTACTTAAACCTTATTTTCTTTTCCATGAAAAAAAATCATTTACCCTTTCTTTCTCTTAAAACCGAATATAAGTATAAGTCTAAGCAAAGATTTATTCAATATTAAGGTCATGTAATCATGAAGTCTTTAATTCCATTTTGTCCCAAAAACCGTGAGCCCTTCTTAAAATTAAACAAACTTTAATTCCTTTTCTCAACTTAAATTAATTTATCAAATCAAATATAGTTTCCTTTATCTTTTTAACCAAAATCGAATTGAAATAAAAATAGTCACAATACAATTTCAAACAAATTAATTTAACATAAGTTCACAAGACATACTCATTACTTTTGTGTCATTTCATGAAAAAGAAGCCTAGTCTTGTGAGCATGCATTGGCTGAATTTCATCATGGTCATGACAAGGTTTTTGGTTAATTTTTCAACATGCATAACACAAGATCCTTAAACCAAATCATGCACTCTTTACAAAATAATTCTAGAAAAATATCACTTCCTTTTTAAAGCCCAAAACCGTGACATCATCCACACTTCAAACCAAATTCTCATTTTAGTTTTCTTACAAAGAACTTTTAAAAATCTTTGAATTAAAAAGAGATCCACATGCATGTGTCTTTTATAAGAATCAAAACATGATTTTTTGGTTTCTAAGCCTAGACCGAACACTTCACCACCAAAAATCAAAATTTAACTTCAAACCTTTCACATGCAAGAACACAAAACGTGAATCAAATTAAGAATCAATTCCAAAAACTTGCTTTCCTTAGTTTCTTGCAAAACCATGATGATCACTAAGAAAGATCAAATCATTTTACTCCAAAAATAACATGCATGTACCTAGGTATTGTAGATAAAGTCATAAAATTGATTAAAATAGCACAAATCAAAGATCAAAATCACTTTAAGTAAGAAAAGGTCAAAACCGTGGCATGCATGAAGAAAGGTAAGATCTTTTGGTTTAAAAACAACATGCATGCACCAAAGATCAAGACTTTTTCATGGATCAACACAAGATCAAAGCTTTTTAAAGATCAAGACCAAAAATCAAAGCTTCATCAAGATCAAATCAAAAATAAAACATTTCAACAACTCAAATCAAGGTTTCTAAACATAAAGTTAATCATGCAATTATTTGAATCAAATTAAAAAGCATCAAGACCTAAACTTTTTGTCATGGCCGAAACATATAACTCATGATCTAGTGTTTTACAAGTTCATTTACTCTTAAAAATTTAAGATCAATATCTAATCAACACATGCATGAGGAGATCAAGGCAAATAAAGAAATTTAAACATAGGCTTTAAGCAAAACCGTGACAAGGAAGAATTTCAAGTTAAACATCAAAACTTTTTAACACAAGTACTCAAGATCAAAGCTTAAGAATAACATTCATGTCATTTAAACTTCAAGATCTCTTAAAAATAAACTCATGCATCACAAACCTTGAGTTAGGGATAGTTAGAGTTTATAATAGTATTTGAGTTTAATAGTTAAATTAGAGTTTGGGTAGCAAATTAGTGTTGATTGGAGTTACTCTTGTATTTCTAGTTGGTTTTGATATTATTATTAATGTTTATATTAAATTTTTTTTGTAAATTGTTGAAGTAGGAAGTGAAGAACATTAGGGAGAGGATTTAAATTATAGCACTCCGAGGCATACCTGAGTATGTCGACTGCTTGACTTGTTTGCTGTGATTTGTGAACTCGTGTTGGTTGTGTTAGTTGTTATGCAACCTAAGTATTAATGGTTTTTAATTGTGAATATAATAAGTGTTATTATAGAATAATTATTATAGTGAGGGGTGTTGGAATGGTTAAAGGGTTTGGAATTGAAAATGAATATGAATAAAACGAATGGAAATGAATATTGGTTATAGAATTGGAAGTGAGTAATGGGAAATTGAACTAAGTGTGAAGGTGGAAAATTGTACAGGTCACACTTTGATATTCCTTTCTTTAATTTGATTATTGTTCTTAAGTTATATTATGAACTATGTACTGCCCTTTTAATTCACTGTGCTATGAAAGATCTCACCAATAGTGGTTAACAATTTAGGTACATATTCAAGAAGCTTGGAGATCAGAGTGCGCAGCGGAATAAGTCAAAAGAAAGGGGATTTCATATAAACTGTTTGTATTGTAATAGGGTGCCCCACAGTTTGTATAGACATAATTTTTAAAATGTAACTTTTAAAGTTATCCATTGTATTTTCAAACTCTGATTTATGTATTACAATTAATGAAATTACTTTTAAAGTTCCATAATTATTTCCAAAACTTTTAATTTTCGTATATTTTTATATTATGAAAATCGGGGTGTTACAATATGGTATCAGAGCAGTTCTTCCTTTCGACCTGAGGGAAAATAATCCTGATTCCGCTGCAAACACTCTAATCTCAAGTTTCTTGAATAAAGGTGAAACTTATATGTTTAAGTAGAAATGTTAGTGTCAATTGTTTGTTGTGTATGTTTGATGTTATTGTTAAGCATAATTAGGAATAAATGTGCATATTGGTTGCTAAATGTTTGTGAATAAGTGTGTGCATATTTGAAATGTGATTGTTGCATCATACGGCCTCATGTTTTAGGTTAGAAAACCCTCCCAAGGAATCTATATGAATAAGGAATGGATGATTAATACCCCTAAAACGAACTAGAAACACGTGCATTCATGGAGAAAGGTGGACCTTAGGTATTTTGGGAAAGATTATCGAATCCTAGTTCTATGAACTGAAGAACCCTCCTGCGGGGAGAATATGAAGGTTCATAGAACTAGTGGCTGTGAATAGATAGTGATTTGATTGTGTTTATGAAACAATAACGGGAGTTACTATAGAGGACTTTCATCACCCTAGTAGTAAACTTGTATGAGGAACCCTCCTTCGGGGAGCACGAGAAGTACTACTTGAATTGGTGATTGGTCCGGTGCACACTATAGTAAATCTATTGGTCACTTACCTATTTCGTGACTACGGAGGATGGTTCCTCCCCAAGCATGAAGAACACTCCTACGGGGAGACCGAGAAGTGCAAAGGGGCCTGCATTGCATGATGAACCCTCCTACGGGGAGACCGTGAAGTGCAATGAAGGAAGGAAGAGGGACGTTTACTCCTAGTTTGTTTTTCCCAAAGTGTGGAGGGGATGTGAGGAAAAAGTGAAAATTGTTAAAAAGTGGTACATTGCATGAAGAACCCTCCTGCAGGGAGACCGTGAAGTGCAATGTACATAAAGTGAAATTTGTTAAAAAAAAGTGGACATTGTGTGAAGAACCCTCCTGCGGGGAGAATGTAAAGCACAATGTCGATAAAGTTTTAAAGTTAAAAAGTGGACATTGTATGAAGAACACTCCTTCGGGGAGAACGTGAAGTACAATGTCAATAAAGTTAAAATTGTTAAAAAGTGGTATATTGGGTGAAGAACCCTCCTGCGGGGAGAATGTGAAGCACAATCTACAAGAGGGAGAAGTGAGATTGCATTGCATTGCATTTCTTTAAAAAGTAAAAGTGTTTCAAAGTGGAAAGTAAAGGAAAATGAGTTGTTTCTGCATTGAATTCGCATCGCATGGCATTAGCATCGCATTGCATTCGCATCACATTTAAAATATTGGTTGTGCATCGTCAACATTAGTTGACGATTTATGATGATGAGTATGTATAGGAATAGTTACTAGAGGAGTAAGTGTATAGATAGAGATTTTAATGTTAAGAGAAAAAGGAATAGGTTTGAGTTTGCAAAGGGAATACTGACAAGTTATAAAAGAAGAGAAAATTGGAAAATTTTGAATATTGTAAGTGTTCCCCATTGCAAACAACAAACCAAAGTGGTACTAGGTGAATGATTGAAAGTAGAAGTGTTTTAAGTGTTAAGCTAAGGTAAAGCTAAAGTTTTATACAACGGAAATCCGAATAATGCCAAGGCAATTGAAATCGTAGTACGGGAATTCATTGGATTGCGAGGGCTACTACCACCGATGTAATGTAGTGTGGGAACTGGCCAATCCGACATTACATTGACCGGGAGGTGAAGTCATCGAAATCTAGGAGTTCGTGCACTACTATGAATTAGTAAACGATTTTCTATGTATAAAACCTTAGTGCCCAATTGTTTGTTGTTTTTCTCTTTGCCTGACTATGTGTATTTGTGTATGTTTTGAATGTGTGTGGTTGAATCATGTGGTGTCAAAGTAATTGGATGGTGATTAGAAATGGAACCGTTCGACTTGAATGAATCATAACTTCGATCCTAATCCAACCGAGTGACTATGTTCACATCGATTAGATTAGTATCAAAGAAAACGAAAAATAAGATTTAAATTTAACTAACGGTCGATTCCATTGCTAATCTTGATTCATGTAGTTGTGACACCAAGAGTGAAATAGGAATCGAGAACTAATCGATCGGATTCAAACCGCCAAAGAAACGTAGAATTGTAAATCTTACCTTCGTAGAATAGACCACCAAGACTAGAAAATACCTTGAGGTTAGAACCTAACCATGGCATAAGAATTATCAGAGAACTTCTAATTGATTTTTATGCAAGTTCTGGGAAGAGGAACCATTAGTGAGAAAATAAACCATGAGGAGATCAGCTCACCTCATCAAACCTAACAACCTTTGGAATTCTTGCAGGTTAGAAAAGTGTAGCACCTACCAAGTGGACCCAAAAGTCAGAACCAGTCGAATAGAACCATCTTATCCCAAACAAACCATTGAGCCTGAGTTTTCAATGATAACTCAAGCCTAAGTGGGGGAGCACCCCAGGGATAGAATTTAAGATTGTGGAGATTTTGAGGAGAACCATTGTTTTGTTATTATTATTTTTACTATGGAAACTAAATGGTTTTGAAACTTTAAGTATTTTGTTAATTTTAAAAGGTTTTGAGAAAACAATTTTGACAAAAACCTCCCTCTATTCTGTGACACCCTTGTTTTATATCTTGAAAATAATAAATATTTCCAAATATAGAATACTTTCTATCCAAAAATTGGGTCTAGAATACTTTTCCTTTTTAACATATACTTTCTCAATTATAAACACATTTAACTATAACAAATAATTTGAATTTTGGTTAAAAAAATAAACACAGGTTTATTTTTTGGCTGCTTGTACATGGCAGACTTCCCACCTTGGACAGAATGGCTTGGCGCTATGTGCCGAATTATTGCTGTCTTTGCCATGGAGCTCAAGAAACATACCATCATCTGTTTTTCGAATGTACCTGGTCCAGGGAGCTGTTGCAAAGGTGCTGTGATTGGATTGGAGTTGATCAGGCCCCTTATAAATTTCAGAATTGGTCTAGGTGGTTGAGGCATGGGTTTAGGGACAAGAACAGAAGGAAATTGGTCACTGCTACATGGGCTGCTGCTATATATCAGATTTGGCAGGAGAGGAATTTACGATCTTTCCAAGACACTAGCAGATCTATCAGTTTCATCTTCGGGATTATCAAGAGAGAATTAGCATTTAGAATAAATCATTGTTTCAATTCATTTAGACATTGGCAGAATAAGCAGTTGGTGCAAAGAATATGTATTGAACTTTAATTTTTTTTCCTCTAAGTATACTTGAACCCTTCATAGAAGGTGGCAAGTTGCTCTAGAGGTTGGTCTATTATTGTGTGCTTGAACCCTTCCTAGAAGGTGGAAAGCTCCAATTTTAGAGCCTTTTATGATGTTTGATTTTGTTTTGTAGTAATAAGATTTTCTTTTTACCAAAAAACAATAATTTGAATTCGGCTTAATAGTACCTTAATTACAAAAGCCTCTTGAGACAACGCCTTTTTAATATAATAAAACATATCCGTAGCGTTGATTAAAAACATATTAATTGTCTCTTGAGTTTAATCGGATTTGTAGAATATAAACTTATTTGCCGAATCCTTTTTAACCAAAATCAGAGTATGCGGAAGTAAAAATAATACTTGTGGGGCACTGCTGAGGTAAAACACCATATATATATATATGTAATAAGATAAACACCCCCACCAGTATCAAAGTCGAGATAGCAAGTTTTAGTGAAACATATACATAACTAGCTGCTCCAAATAAACCTCACTCTAAGACCTCTCAAAGATATGTACAATATATGACAAAGTCAAAATAGAAGTCCCAGAGCAGGTCATCCATGTCCTTAGCAGCTCCTCTGATCCTCGGCAGCTCTATCCCTAGACCTAGGATCCAAAACATCTGTGCTATGCAAGCTCCTAGGAACCAGCAAGTCCACCTCTAGCAGAAACAACTCTATGCTCGACAGGCACCTCCTCCTCGTCCTCATCCTCGACGGGATCCTCCTCGAACTCGCCCGACTGTGCAGAGACCCCACCACTGGGCCTAGGATCTGCAGAGAAGCAGTCCTCTCAAAGTCAGCCGGACCAGGAGAAGGAGTCTCCTCAGTAACAACTCTATGTGAAGAAGGATGAGTACGAGTGGTAGATCTAAAACGAAAACTATGAAATCGACGCACTGGTCGAGCCGGGGGTGGTCCTCTATATGAGTAAAAGGGTGGAACATGCATAGTATAGACTATAGGGACCCTAAACCTACGAGGTCGCACCCGAACCAAAGGGTTAGGGTGGTAGAGAGTAATCTCCACCTCCCCCTCAAAGGTGGCTCGATGCTCCTCGTAAGTCCATATACCACTAGGGATAGGGCGTATCTCGATGCAGGCTAGGTATCTGGCCATCACCTAAACAGGGCATAGGGAGTAAGTATACACATATACATAATTAATAAAGACTAAAATAAAAACACAAGTATATCATGGACAGAAAATAATGCAAGTACATATGAGCACACCAATTTTCAACATTATATCTCTTATAATGCAAGTGGCATGATGCATGATTTCCATCCACAACTGAGGCCTCCAATACTAGTCCATCTCGGACGTCCATCCAATACACCAATGTGTTCCCAGAACACTAACATACGTTCCCAGAACGTATGACAAACCATACTAGGACAAACAAGCATCAATCCCAGAGTGTGCATTACGTTCCCAGAACGCATAAAAACCATGTCCCAGACAAAGGCCACATTCCCAAAATGTGTCATCAAGTAGGTTACATCAATCTGGTACTCCCAGAGTACCCTCCTCATATTCCCAGAATATGACAATCGTTCTTGCCAACCTATTTTCCATTCTCTATGAATGAATGCACAATTACTAAGGTTGGTTTTTATCTTTAATTTAATTATTGTGATTTAGAAATATCTCAAAATTCTCTTTTGAATGATTGATGTGAGGTATAACCCTTGGCATGAAAATTCATCCTTGAATTAACTTAAAAACATGCCCTTAGACTTGGATTGGGAAAAGCTTAACCAATGGTATCAAACTTTTCACTTAAAAGACTTAACTTTTATTTTTCAGTTTCAGGTACTAACCGGTTACAGTTTCAGACTAACCGGTTAGAATTACAGACCTGAACCTACTAACCATTTAAATTCAGAAAACCCTTTTCTTGAATTCTCTACCCAATCCATAAACAGAGTCTCAGCATTGTTATATACCTCAAACCCCACTGATTTCATCATTCAAAAGTCTAAATCACAATCCAATTTCAATTAAGCATAATTTCCACTTGAAATTATCTTTTAACCATAAGGCATTGACTCATCCATTTCAATCTGAAACAAACAGTGTTCATAGACCTGTTTTCAGATTGATTTCAAATGAAATTAGAGTATAGACTTGAGTGTAAATGGTAAGAACACTGGGCCAATTTCAGAAAATTATTTTCTTGAAAATCTGATAGTATCTAACCGGTTACAAGTTCAAAATAACCGGTTAGATTCTACAGTATGTACACTGCAAAAAGGGATTTTGCATACCATTTTCAACCATACTCAAATATAACCAATTTCAATCATAAACAGAGTTCACATACCTTAATATAAACATGTTTAACCACAGAAACATATTCATTTTGCATGCATTCAATTTAGAGCATCAAATTGCATATAACTCAACATAAACACAACTTGATATCACAAAACTCATAATAATCATTTAGATTGTGTCTCAACCATCAAAATCACTTGCATGCAAAATATCAAACCTGCTCAAAAGTAATTGAGTTGCAGAAATGGCCTCCAAGCCTTTTAATATATATTTACATAATGCCCTTTTGAGTCTTTGTTGACTCAAATCCTAAAACACATATTTTTAGCCTTAATCTAGTATAAGGTAAACTTCTCCCATACCTTAGGATAGTGTTTGATGAGTGTAATCACTGACTTTTGCAAGAAATCCACAAGAACTTCAAACTCTGTCCTCAGCCAACATAGGTTCAACATGGTTCAAAAACCAGAGATTTTGGGGCATGAAAAGGTCATATAATTTGGGGAAAATGGTTAGGACTTGTTGTATGAAACATGCACTAAAGAAATAAAGTGATTTGAGGTCCAAAGAATGCTTGAGCTTACCAAAATCGAAGCTCAAAGACAACTCCACGAATTTGAAACAGAGATGACAGGTTCATAGCCTCAACTTCGTGGTTTGATTTCTCCTCGCTCAGGAACTCCCAACTCACAAACTTTATATCTATGTAAAGCCCTTGATTAAAGCTCTACAATAGTGTATCACTCAAATCCTAACTCACATGCACTAGGAAGAATCGAGAGGACGAATTCAGAAACCCTAAGAATAGAGTTTCCACACTTAACTCAGAAGATCAACCCAAATTCATGAACAATTCAGGTTTTTATAGAGAAATCAAGCTTGCATGCATGAGGACGTGTGTTTCCCACTAATCCTGGGCTGAATTCGTGGAAAAATCGTGGATTAATCAAGTGATTACTCATCAAAACGCACTAACCCAGTTTCTGGGTTCATCGACTAACCGGTTACAGGGCACATCTAACCGGTTACATTAGTGTAAAATTTAAAAATTAATACTTTTAAAACCTTTCCCTCCAAGAACCTTTCTAATATTACATTTATGTCCTCACCCAAGGACTAAAATGCAATATCTATATTTCTGTATATACTTATCATATAAAAATACCTTCACCTATTTTTATATTTCAAGGCTAATTAAACACAAACATAAACTTGGAAAATTTATATTAATTAATAATAAAACTTTATTTATTATTAATTTCCTTATTATCCGGAAGACGAAAATTAGGGGTGTTACATATTCTTTTAAATATTTTTCAAGAGTGAACTTCGCGGACGAAATTCCTATAAGTGGGCGAGAATTGTAACATCCTCGTTTTTATTAACCTAATAAGTATATTTATGAATATCTTATTTACACATGAAAAATGATTTACAACTATTTTCTTAGCCTTTGCGTATATGTATATAATTATGTTGAGTTAAAAATATGTATATGTATAAATGTTTGTAAACGTTTTCCTAATGTATGTATATACTTGTATAAATATATCCCTATGTAAGTATTAATATTTGTAATTATCTCCTTGTGTATATGAATGTGTATGTATGAATGTGTATATATATATATGTGTGTGTGTGTGTGTGTGCAGGCTGAGTTAGGATATATATATATATATGCATCTATATATGTGTGTGCTTGTTTGCATTCCTAAGTGTAAGCTAGGGTACTTGTTTCCTTGTATGTATGTATGTATGTGTTATGTAATCGTATCGTTGGGTTTGTGTAGGGAAGTGTTTTAGAGTCGTTAGTTATAGTCGAAGGGTAATCAGTTTAGATTTTAGATCGGTGCGGTTGTAGTTGTGGTTGACTGAGTAGGTTTGTGTAGGATTGAGTGCCTTTTAGTGTTTTGACCTCGGTAGAGTAAGTGAATAAAGGATTCTAGTATAGAACCGTGAGCATAAGTGTATCATCCCTAATTTATTTTCCAAGTCTATTTATTAGAATAATAGACTCAGGAGGTGATAGTGATAGAAAAACCAAGTGGTAGAAATTAGAACCAAAAATAGTAAAGAATAATATGTCAGATTAGTCCCTGACTTTGTAAGCGTCGGTCAAGTTAGTCCCTGACATTATCGAAATAGCAATTTAGTCCCTGAGATTTCATTTTAATTCACATACGTCTCTATCCTTATCCCATTTTAAAGCAAATACATCCCTGCGATAGTGACGGCAGGGACTAACTTGATCGACGTTCTCCTATCTCAGGGACTAAATTGCTATTTCGATAAAGTCAGGGACTAACTTGACCGACGCTTAAAAAGTCAGGGACTAATCTGACATATTACTCGTTAGAAAATAGTTAAAGTTTCTCAATTAGAAGAAAAATTAGGATTTAAAGATTTATAGCTCAAAACCCAAATTCCACCGTTGGATATGAAGTTGCATTTATTAGGAAGCTTGCTTTTATATTTGAGCAAGATCCAACGGTTAACGAAAAAGTTGTAGCAGTTTGAAGTTAGGTTTTAGAAGCCTAACTCAGTAGTCTTGGGCGCCCGAGCGTGCGCCCGAGCGGGAAGGGGCCCCCAAAATGGTTGCATTGAAGCGCCTGGTTGTTCGCCCAAGTGTGCGCCTGAGCGTGCGCCCGAGGGTGCGCTCACCAGACGAACCACGTCCAGCAGATTGGCGCGCTAGGAAAAACGAACCAGCCACAGGGCACGCACCAGCGCCTGAGCGCATGCCCGAGCATGTGCGAACACTGAGTGTTAATAGATTAACCAAAGTGGTTAATCGATTAACCACTGATAAACTGACTTGAAAACATGATTTTTTGTGTTGATTCTCATTGTTTTCTCTTCCTCCTCCACGAGTCTCTCTTCTCTCTCAACCCCAAACTCTTCCAATCTTCAAATCAACACCAAATAACTCCAATCCATCAACCCATAATCATTCCCCATTAACTCTCTATCTTTTTCCATCATCAAAGACATCAATTTCATTCCCTTTTCCCTCAAATCCTCAATTCCCAATTCAAAACCCTAACTCTCTCAATCCTCCTCACTGGGTTGGATAATCATCAAGGGAACTAGGAATTGGTCATGGAGCAAGGAATTAGAGACTAAGGAGCTTATCCTGAGGGCTTGGTGGAGTGCTCACACATACCCTCTCCTTCTCCTCTTCTCTTCTAAAGGTAAGGGGGGACTCTTTCCACACTTTGAGTTAGGGATAGTTAGAGTTTATAATAGGATTTGAGTTTAATAGTTAAATTAGAGTTTGGGTAGCAAATTAGTGTTGATTGGAGTTACTCTTGTATTTCTAGTTGGTTTTGATATTATTATTAATGTTTATATTAAATTATTTTTGTAAATTGTTAAAGTAGGAAGTGAAGAACATTAGGGAGACGATTTAAATTATAGCACTCTGAGGCATACCTGAGTATGTCGACTGTTTGACTTGTTTGCTGTGATTTGTGAACTCGTGTTGGTTGTGTTAGTTGTTATGCAACCTAAGTATTAATGGTTTTTAATTGTGAATATAATAAGTGTTATTATAGAATAATTATTATAGTGAGGGGTGTTGGAATGGTTAAAGGGTTTGGAATTGAAAATGAATATGAATGAAACGAATGGAAATGAATATTGGTTATAGAATTGGAAGTGAGTAATGGGAAATTGAACTAAGTGTGAATGTGGAGAATTGAATAGGTCATACTTTGTTATTCCTTTCTTTAATTTGATTATTGTTCTTAAGTTATATTATGAACTATGTACTGCCCTTTTAATTCACTGTGATCTAGTAGGTCTTGCCCTCCCACCTAGGCGGTCTAGTCCTTTTTTTCTTCAGTTAAGGCGGTTTTCTAAGTGATTGATATAGTAAGCTTGCTTGCAAGCAAGATAAGTAAGGTTTTGCAAGAAAAGAAGTCCTTTTTTTAATTGAATCATGGCCCTTTCCTTTGCAAAGATCTCACCCTTAGTGGTTAACAATTTAGGTACATATTCAAGAAGCTTGGAGATCACAGTGTGCAGTGGAACAAGTCGAAAGAAAGGGGATTTTATATAAACTGTTTGTATTGTAATAGGGTGCCCCACAGTTTGTATAGACTTAATTTGTAAAATGTAACTTTTAAAGTTATCCGTTGTATTTTCAAACTCTGATTTATGTATTACAATTAATGAAATTACTTTTAAAGTTCCATAATTATTTCCAAAACTTTTAATTTTCGTATATTTTTATATTATGAAAATCGGGGTGTTACATATAGAGCTATGTGCTCACACAACAAGATGGATCTTAT
This sequence comes from Crotalaria pallida, assembly GCA_037953625.1. Taxonomy (NCBI): domain Eukaryota; kingdom Viridiplantae; phylum Streptophyta; class Magnoliopsida; order Fabales; family Fabaceae; genus Crotalaria; species Crotalaria pallida. Next base: position 89,505,619 of record CM075649.1, on the reverse strand, counting down.
CCTAGACAACGAGATGGTTAGGACTTTGGGGATTTGCTCCCCCACTTAGAACACAACTCCGATTGGGTTTTTAGAACATAACTATTCTACCGTTAATGAGGTTTCTTTTTATAAGAAGTCCTACTACATCAATCAGGTTCAATCCTAGGGTACCTAATCTGATCCAACTAATCACAACAGAGCAACAAATAGTCCTAAATTCACTTATTGCATATCATCCATAAAATAACAATCATACAAAGTAAAACATGGAACATACAATCATAGAAGAAATTAATACAACCAAAAATTATAATTCAATCACAATCAAAAGAAATAAACTACACCCAAACAAAACATCAAGGAGCAGAATTCTTTTAAAATTTTACTTTAAGGTCAATCATAAAAGAAACATAGGAAATTTCGTTTACAATCTCGTTAAGCAATACTATAAAATAAAACACAACATCAATCAACACCAGAAAGTGAAACCAACACATAATAAAGTAAATTTTGAATTTATTTAAATTGAGTTGGGTAAAAGCTTGAAAGGCTTTGCCACTGGCAAAACATACTTAATATAAAAGAAATTTGTGAATTATGGAATAACCGAGTTAAAGTTTGGAAAGGAACTAGTTAAATAAATAAGGTTTACAAACAACGATGATTGAAAATACTGTCGAACTTTATAAAAACGTATTGAATATAGAAGGAGGAAAAATTTGGAATGTCCACACATTCCGGATTATCAAATATGAAAAGAATACATTATAAAAGTTACAATTTTGTTTTTATGAGGAACATTTTCTTAAAGAGACAATGAAGATTGAAAAATACATTGGATTTCAAGGTGATTGGAAAGTAAAAGTTATGATGAAAAATAGATATCAAGGTTATCTTTTGAAAATCAATCTAATGTGTGTTAATAATGTGGATTGAAAATATTCCATATATAGATATACTTCAATCATCATATATATAGAAAAAGGAGTTGTCCTACACCCATGGACTTAGTTTATCAAAATTATAGTGGTAAAATTTTCTCTAAGAAAGTGGTTAAGTTGAAAATATATATATATATATATATATATACTAGGGAAAGAATTGGAATTAAGAATTTTCCAGGAAAAGAGACATGGGATAATTAACTTTGAACAATACACTAGGTATATATATATATATATATATATAAATAGTTTAAAATCGAAAGCCATCATAAAAGAATATAAGGTAATTAGCTCTGAAATAGTTTGACTTAACATATAGTCACAGTAAATTTTCAAGATAACACACCCACTAACACATAATACAATCATTTTTAGATAACTAAGCCTATTTCCTATATGAACATATATACCTATATACCTAAGACTTAAACTATAATACTCTAACAATTCGGATATAACTTCTACCACTAAATCTACCAATTAAAACTATTTAGGTTCTACAACCTAATCTAAAAGAAAACTTCACACATACAGGACTTCAACTCAACCTAGGCCTACTATTCCCCATAAGATTCAAGGTTTCCTATTTGGTTCCTTAGGTTAGGGTTTTCACACTTACGCTTCCTAACTCCAATCTTAGTTGATCCTATCCTCTATTAGGACCAAACCTCTCACACTAAGACATTTATAATGGATGTTAAAATTGGGACCTTAACATTTGGCAAACTACATTCCATGAAATAATTTATAATGGTTTGAAAATTATTTGTAATTCTGGAACATAGCTAGTTCAATGGTAACCACCCATTTCCCTCGAGTTCTACGCAATCTCAAAGGAAAAGACATAGCATCCATTATCTTAGTTTAGATTCTAGACTAGGTTTCAATTCTTAGGATAGATACATTGCCTTTAACCCACTTTGATACCTTCCTTTATACCCCTTAATCCACATTGCAATAAAATTATGAAATATTAACTTGCAAGGAAAAAGATTTGATAATTGGTAATGAAGAGTTTTCAAAAATTTGCATCCTCTAAAAAAAATCACTCTATGGTTCATAAATCATTTCCATTTGAAACTTTAGCATAATTAGTAGATAATGAAATATATCTCAAGCATTTAAAAGTTCGTAGTATTTAAATAGGTTTCCAAAAATTATTTCACATTAGTCTTGGAACTAATTTGGAAATTTTGAGGACTCCTTTGACAAACAAATGTAAGAATCCTCTATGATTCTCAAATCCAAATAAAAGGAATGTATTCTTCGATTAAAATTTTAGTTTCGTTTACATTTTCAAATCTGAGTGAATGCATTTCCTTTTATTTTAAATTTGAAGTTCAAGTTAAATTTCAAATTGACTTATGTCGCTCAGAGTGGATTCCTATTTAATCAACAATTGATGTAATTTAAGAATAAACCACACCATCGTTCCATTAGTTAGGAATTTACATTATTAATAATGCATTCTTGAAAATTGGTGTTGCGACACTTGATCAATTATCCCAATTGAAACCAATTTCATACCTTAGAAAATATCAGAATAATAGTGTACTTGACATTCACTCTAAATCATAATACTAATACTTTTCAAAATAAAATCTTAAGATAGGTTGATACAAAACACATTTACATTTTGCCAATACTATACATTTGTCACCAAATATAATGTGGAAAATAGAAGGCACTTAGGTCTGGTCAATTAAACAGGTCTTAATCGATTAACTTGTTGGTTAATCGATTAATGTCTGATGCACTGCTTTTGGTTAATCGATTAACCTGATGGCTAATCGATTAATGGTTGAAAGCATTGTTTTCACTAAGAATGGCCCTAGCAATTAAAATCAACACCTATGTGCTTCCGCTGCACACATTGATACGACTCGGATACCCTCTAACACCTTTCCTATTCTTAGGCCTAGGAAATAAATCTAACAATTATTTAATTGGATTCAAGGACTCAATGATGTCATCTTCCAATTAAATGTAAATCTCGAGGGGCCCATCTAGATTCTACATTGCATTGGAGAATAGAATCATTTTCGTACTACCTGAGTTCCAATCAAATAAAGAATTAACTCATTTTCCATTCCAAAGAGGGTTTTGATGTTTTATTTTATATAAAAGTTTCAGTTCCTTCGTCATATTCGAAGTTGACCTACTTGATTCAAAACTAAGGATTAGTCCTTCCCGTTGGGGTAGTGTTCACTCTCTAGCAAGTATACTAGATCGCAAAGTAATATAGTCTAGGAAGACCAGATATCATTCCCACAGGGAGTTCGAATTATTTAACTTATTCCTACCTAAGAGTAATTAAAAGTAAAAACTATAAAAATTCAGAATGAAATAAATTAATTAAAAAGAATATTTTAGTGCTGGAAAAATAAATAAAAACAATTAACAATGCGTGAATGGTGGTTAGGAACTAGTTACATTGAATATTTCATTTATTTATTATAAATCAATGTTTTCTATTTAAATCAAGAACTAATTCAGAAAATTAGTAATTCCCAGATTCCTCTAATGAAATTACTGTTTATTATCCAATTTGTTAAATCCTAATTCCTTAGAAATTTAATCTATTGAATAACCATGATTAAGAACAGTGAATTATTAAAAGTTATATAAAAATCCAAAAGTATTCCTACAAGTTGAATCCTTATATTTTTAATTGCATGGCCTATTTCAAATCCTAGTTTTCCAATTCAGATCTAAAAATCCATAACATGAATTGATCAAGTTCATGCATAACAATAAAAACACAATTAAACATGTAACAGCCCGATTTTCACTTCCAAAACTATTACTGATTTTTTATCAATTTGTTGTAAAAATGAGGCCATTTTTTTTTGTAAAACATAAGTTCATTAACTGCTGTCGTTGCTTATCTGAAAATCGAGTTGTCACTTTAAAACTTCTCATAACCAAAACACCATCAACATTTCATAACATTATCATCCTTGTAATTACCATTACCATAAGCCAAAAGCATTGGAGTCTCACCTCCAGCAGTTTTCCAAAAGCAGTTCATAATTACAAAAGATTACATAAACAGATTTTGAAACTTACTTAAAAACATAATTAGAAGTAGCTTGATTACATCCGTAGTACTTCACAAGGTAATCCTCGATTGGGAACTTAGATCCTAGACACTAAGACATCTAGACACAGAACATCGGGCTTCACTCTTCAGCCGAACCAACATCCGCTTCCATCTCTTCACTAGAATCCGCCTCCGCTTCGTGACCAGAGTCACTTGCGTCTTCCTCCTCCATCGGCTGTGGAATCACTGCTGCCAACGGTGCGGGTTGACCATCATACTCATGATGTTCCCTCGGTCCGCCATCTTGATAGTCACGAAGAGTGACCTGCCCTACATGCACGTCCAGACTCGTCCCTCGCAGAATATGCCTGGGATCATCGATCTCCAACCGAGTTTCACCTCTCCATATCCAACCTTTAGGGACAACCTCCCATGCTCCTCCTTGAAGAGGCCACATGTGGATCGCTACATGATACGCCATCTACCCGTTGCAATACCGGCAAATGCCAACACGACAACATGGTAGGAGAGAGTCAGTGTTCCGAACACTAACGGGTTGTCCATGCGGTCTCAGGGTAGACTCAATAGAAAGACAGACAGGTAATGGAACAGAATAATATAACCAGAACAGTATAACATAAACATTTATCACAATGTAATCACATGATCATCATCACATTTAACATGTTATACATATAGCATGTATGAGTCACATATAACAAAGCATATCATAATATTCCAAACATATCAATATCATCACTCATTGCCAAATAATTCATTGCACTTAGCATTACAATCTTTCAAGCATTCAATCCTTATCACAATCTTTCTCAATCTTTCTGAAATTCACTTATACTTTCATTCTTTGAATCCTTTCATTATTCTTAAGTCTTATCAAAATCGGTTCACTCAATGAGGTAGGGAAAAACCATGACTGAGGAAAATCAACGCACACGTCTACATCTCCTCGGTCATCCATCCAACCTAGTCGGAAGCTAACAGGAGTACAGGACCTTTACCACGCGGGCACGACAGCTGTCTCAACAATCAATTGGCTCCAAGCCAGGAGAACTGTAGAAAACTCGGGTACAGTCTCAAATCAAATCATATCATATCAAATAATCAAGGCTCACTGTAGAAAACTTGGGTACAGTGGCAAATCACAGATGCCCCGTTCCAGTCCCTCTCACTGTTCTAGATTTGCAATCAAGGGGGTGACAGTACTATTTCTAGTTCGCGATGCAGAACTTACCACGGCTTAGGACCCAGTCCCTACCACGTTCGTATTCCACATGTGGAATTCGTTCCGCCTAGAAATATACTCCAGGCTTCTTGACGTTCACCGTCCTTGCCCTCCCCTCATGCAATCTCCACCTGAGTATCCCTGATACTCATGGTATCTTCCTCTCCACTACTTCGCACTCATTACTCACCGCGTATGTTAAAGTATTTTAAAGTCTTTTATATTCTTTTAATTAACCTAAGGTCGGCTCGCCCTTGAGTCATCCCTTCGACAAGCCCCGACCACTAAGGGTTATATCCGATCCTCGGCATGTCTGCCGAAGTCCAAGCAAACAAGTCTTTGTTTCCTACCAGCAGTTCCGTCAGTTCTCTTTCCAATTCCTCGACAAGGCCGACACTAATCTTGACACAATGGGACGGATCGGGACCGAGAATTACCTTTTTGAAGTCCCCCTGAGGGGTTGGCCTAGTTTCATCCTTGTCCCGTACGTCAAGATCTGCCAAGTTCACACTTCCTTTGTTGAGTGGCTCCTTCATGATCTTCTCGTCGTCATCCAGCTTCAGATTTCCCAAGCTAATGTTGTAACATTTCCGAGCCAATTCTTGTTCGGACCGTACCGTTACCACCTGGTCATCAGACCCTGGAAACTTCATGGCTAAGTGAACGGTTGATACAACTGCACCAAATGATTGGAGTGTCGTACGGCCAAGGATGGCGTTGTATGCCGACGGTGCTTGTACAACTAGCCACTTTACCATCTCGGTTCGAGCAGACGGTTGTTCACCCATGGTCACTGGGAGATGAATGTGGCCTAAGGGAACAATGGAATGTCCCGTAAAGCCAATCAAACTGCCTTCAAATGGAGTTAGGTCAGATCTCTTCAACCTTAGTCTCTCGAACAGATCCAAAAACATAATGTCTGCTGAACTCCCCTAATCAATGAGAATCCTTTTCACTTCGTAATTCCCGAGCCTGGCTGTAACTACCATAGGATCATTGTGATCCTAAATAATATCAGCAAAGTCATCGTCACTGAAACTGATGACAATATTCTTCTTCTTGGGCTTTTGGATCGGTCGACTAGCCACCGAAAGGATCTATCCCACATACTTTTTTCTATCACTTCCTTTTTCTCCACCACCCGCAAATCCACCAGCAATGGTGTTGATCAGAAACTCGTCACAACCCTTATTCTGCTCAGACGGTAGGGCGGGGGCTCCCCCTGCAGGTGGCATAGGGCTTTTATTCCTTTTTTCTTCGGTTTTGGGAGGTGAATGACTTCTTCTTTTTGAACGCTTCCGCATCGCTTCCCCGATGTATTGTTGAAGCTTCCCATCCCTAACCATTTCCTCAATCAGATCTTTCAGTTGGGTACATTGATCGGTAGTATGCCCCCATCCACCATGATGGTCGCAGTACTTTGTCCTATCCTTTTGAGCAGTTTTTCTCAAAGCTGGAGGCCGAGTGATGTTACGCATCTCGGTATGCATAGTCTCACGAAGGATTTGACTCCTCGGGATTGTGAGCTGGGTATATTCATCATACTTGCCTTTTGGAGGCAGTTTTTCTCCTCTTTCTCTCTTGTCCTTCCTCCCCCTGTTTTCCCGAAAATGATCAGTTTGACGGGAATCATTCTGACGAGGGCGTTGTTCCAGACCCCGAGCTGCGGTGCTGATTCTATGAAATTCCTCCAAATTAACAAATTTCCTAGATCTTTCCCTGAGTTCGGCCATATCCCTCGGTGGTTCTCCGATCAGACAATCCTTCAAATCACCGTCTCGCAATCCTTGAGTGAGTAAGAGGACAGATACTCCCGATTGTAGACCTGATATGCCACTAGATTCTTGCTGGTAGCGAGCTAGGTAATCGCGAAGAGACTCGTCAGGTCTCTGTGCGACTCCAGCCAATGAATGGTCCGACTTGGGTTGTGACATACTGGCTGTATATCGATTCAGAAATGCTGTCCTCAGCTCGGCCCATGAGTGAATCGAGTTGGCAGGTAGGGAATTGAACCATCTCAAAGGTGCCGATCCCAGAGTCATTGAGAATGCTCGGCACTTCATGAAATCCCCTCCTCCATAAAACATCATGGAGGATTCGTAAGCCGCGATGTGGTCCATCGGATCAGTCGTCCCATTATAGCGAGGGATATTCTGATGACCCACATAAGTCTGCGGGGTTTGAAATGCCATTATCTCAGCTATGAAAGGATGTCCAGGATGGGGTTCCCCAGTAACACGCCCAGGAACTAATACCGGATTAAGGGGTGGGGGCGGAGGAAGGTTATTAGGGTTACCGAGAGCCACGTTAGGGCCTTGCTCGGCAATTCTTGCCATGCTTTACTGCTGAAGAGCAGCGATAGCCTGATTCTGCTTTTCAATCAAAGAAGTTTGAGTCCTTAAGATCTCCATGATTGATTCCTCTCTTCTACGGGCCGACGAAGTAGTCATATAGGATGAACCTTGTGTTTCGGAACGTTCACCACCTTGAAGTGTTCCAAAACGACCCCTGGTAAATTGAGGGACTTCTTTGTTGGATCGCTCGGCACGTGTGTGGTCATGTCGAGCGGAATGCTCAACCCGCCGATCCTCACTAGTTCGTGATCCAGCAGGGGCCCTCCGAGACCGTTGTGGTCCAGAGTCCGCAGTATCGTGCCAATCTGAAACATGGCCATCCGGAACAGTGCGGGGATTGGATCGCCTTCCACCGACTTCCATGCGGGGAGGAACAGTGGCTTGAATCACCGGAGGAACTGGAGGAACATCACCCTGAACTGGAGGAACCGGGGGAACGACCGTCTGATCCACCGGAGGAACTGGTGGAGTGTTACCCCGACTCCCCCCAGTAGGTCTTCCTGGGGCGATTCTATCCCTGACGTTTCTTGCGTTCTTAGGTGGCCTCCCACGAAGGCGACGGCGGAGATCCCCTTGTTCTTGGTTATCGTTGTTGTTTTCCATGAGTACGGTGGAAGTGGGAATATTGGTTATTCAATCCCCACATACGGCGCCAATGTAGTGTCCTGGAACACTAGATGTCCTTAACCCTCTAAGTGCTCAAGACTATGGAATCAGGAGCCCTAGAGAGGATCAAGAGTTAATGTGTGACTGATAGTATTTCTGCAGTTCCAGTTGGGAAAAGCAGGTTCTCCCTAGTCAATGTGTGTGTGCAGAGTGTCAACTTAGGGATGAGAGTACGTACCTGAAACCCTAGCTGTAATGAGCTATTTATAGGGTTTGGAGGAGGCTGATATGGGCCGTCTGGGCCCTGTATCAGGGTTGAGCTGAACCAGGATTCTGTGAGATAATATCGAAGGATTATGCTTAGAATCTGGATAGGATCAGCTGGAGATCTCATGTCTAGGATGTTGCGAGAATCCAGGAGAGATTTGCCGAAGGGATAAGAAGCCTCGGTGGGTTTGAACTTATCGGCTTGCCGACGGTATGTCTCAGCCTAGAATCTCTAGCCTGATGGATTGAGGACCGATGATGAGGCTCGGTTCCATCAAGTCCGAGCCTGGTCCTTTGGGGATGCTCGGTGTCCATGAGTCCGAGCGAGGGACGTTTATGCTAAGTGAACCGAGGGAAGTGCCCTTAGAAGACTCTTTTGACAAGGCTTAGATCCATATCAGGTCGGCAGACCCTACACATTTCAACAACTCAAATCAACTTTTCTAAACATAAAGTTAACATGCAATGACTTAGATTAAATTAAAAAGCATTTAGACCTAGTCTTCTAGTCATGGCCGAACCACATGGCTCATGATCTAGTGTTCTACAAGTTCATTTAGTCCTTAAAAATTCAAGATCAAGGCTTTAACATCACATGCAACCATTAATCAACCATAAAAATAGACATGCAAGAAGAGATGAAGATTACAAAGTTTAGAAATAAAAACTAACTCTAATACTTCTAATATTTTCGAATTACACACTAAGAAGAGATGATCTTCAACCTTCTCACTTGATCTTCAAGGAAAATCCTAGGTTTCAGACTTGATTCCTTCTTCTTCCTCCTTCTTCACTCTCGGCCTCTCTCTTTCTCTCTCTCTCTCTCTCTCTCTCTCTCTCTTCTAAGAGCTAAAGGGACTCTTAGAAGTGTGTTTATGAAATGAAATGGGAAATGAAGGAAAATGAATGGGAAATGAACTAGGGGTCATTCCTTATATAGGCAACTCCTGTATTTCCCTTCTTGCCCTTGGAAAATTCGGTCATGTGTGTGTGTGAGGGGCAATTTTGGCTCTTCAAAATGTTGCATGGCTTAGGTCATGTCAACTAAACAAGAAGAGTAATTTAAGGCACTCATCTCTCTTCCTATTGGTTGGTCATTTCCTTAATCACCTTCTTTCACTAATCTAATCTCTACATGGTCCTAATCTACCTCATATTCTCCTTGTCCTAAAAATAAAATCCTATCATGCTCCTACATGCCAAAACCGTACACATACATACACATAGACACATATAAGAAATAAATTTTTCTCATGAAATCACTCTTGATATAAAAATCACCATTTCCTTAAATCATAAAAATATCAAATACATAATTATTTCTCAAAAACTCAACTTTAAACTCATAATATTATTTCATGAAAATCATTTCTTTAAAATCATTCACTACTTTGAAATCATGAAATAGGAAATCCATTCAAAGAGATGCTCTTTCAAAAACACTTTCTCAAAAATAAATCTCTTTAGTGCTTAAAACAATACGAGGATTTAGACGGGTGTTACAAAACACTTGATTTAAAAACTGAAAAACATTAATTCATATAAATAAACTATATAATCAAATCCACCAAGTTCCTAACATAAGAGGGTTTAGTTACACATCATAGAGAAGAAGAACAAATAAGAAAAGAAGTAATTCATTCCTAAATTACCACTAATCCTTGATCTGAATCTTCAGCCTTCAATGGATTCCTCCTCCGAATGCTCTCCATAGAATGTAATCTCCCTCAAACTTGATACTAATCTCTAATGATGACTGATTATGGCTGCCTAACCTAGTCCTAAAACATAAATATATCTCTAAAATACAAATCCTAATAGAAACCCTCGAAATTGCTCAGAAATTGGCCCAATTGGGCCTGCTCAAGTCATGCGCGCCTAGGCGTGTTGGTCTGCACGCCTGGGCGCGCGCTATCTGATGCCCAATAATCAACGCTGCATGCGCGCCTGGCGTAACATCCCGAAATTTAATATTTAGTATAATAGATTTAAATATAAAATTTATTTAAGAATAGGATTAAGTTATAGAAGTTGTATAGTGTCATGAGGGAAACAGGAAGCGTGAGCTGACCAAATAAGTAAATGATGGACCTCGGACCGATCCCAGCCGAGCAAAATAAGTAGCGAGAGAGAAGTCTAAGGGTATGGCCGAACCGGATAAGCCGACCACAACAAAACCTCGCGGTGTTGACCGAGAAGAGACTCGGACTGCTACTTCTTCTCCGTGTCAAGCCGAAGTCTCCTTGCCTCTCTGTGACAGCTCATGCTGAGTTGCTAATTCCTTGGTTTTCACGCCTTCCGTAGAGATGTCCAATCCATCACTTTATGTCTTTGTCAAGTCACTGTTGGTGGCTTCCCTTAGAAGCCAATAAACCCTATCCACATATTCTAAGCTTCTCAAAGAAGCCTCCAATGAGAGCCACACAAATAATTCTCATAAAAGAATAAAAGAAAACTCACAAACAACACAACAACACTTTCTATTCTCCTTCTCCTTCGTCTCTCTAATTTTCTCTGAAACACCAACACCCAAAATCCAACATACTCACTTCTCACTCACACATATCTCTCTTTCACTTCTCCTCCACCAAGACTCACCAACTGGAAACCCTTCTTCTCTCCGTTCCTCCCCCGTGTCGGACGTACCTGGAGTATTCGGTGTTTGGCTGTGCAGCTAGGAGGAAAAGGATTCAAGGGGTTCTAAGCTCACGAGGTCAAACATCAAAGAAACCACACTCAAGCTCTCAAACTCTTATCTCTCACGGATTGAGGTAAGAAGTGAGTGTTACCTTTGCTTAGGTTTGGGTTGCTAGTGTGTTCATAACGGGTGCTAAGAGTGGGTGTTAGATTAGGGAAGAGACATAGGGTAATACTAGGGAGAAAGGATAAAAGGGTAAGGAAAACTAATAAATGAACTAGGAATATGTATTCTTGAGATAAGATGAAATATTTGTTTACCTGCTAAGTGCTTCTAATTATATTGTGTTACTGTATCAATGTTTATGAGTTGTGGTATTCATTGTTTATGTTACATATCTAAACCTGTCTGAGACCGAGCGCGAGAGACCGAGAATGGACATTAGAATGTGGGTATGTGTTAAAGGAAGAAAAATAGAAAGAATTAAATAATGAGAGAAATGAGCGGGGAAGGGAATAATTAAGAGAATGAGCCGAGAGAGGCCGGTGATCGAGGCCGTACCCGATCAAAATAAAAGGTGTTTATTCTGTAGTACTAGGAAGGTGATCCTAGGTCGTTTCCCAGCGAATATCGGTCTAGGCAAAGTATCAAACACGTAGTGTGCAGTAAAATGGGGGGGTTTTTGTGTGTGACAAATGTGAAGAACAAAACATAAACAGAATATAAAAACTAAGAAAATCAGAAACAAAAGCGGGCAAACCCCTTTGGCTACGTACACTACTCAATCCTAGCTCACTAAAGATCGATTCCTCTCCTCTCCTCTGTCCAACTCGTGATAACCAAATACTAAGCGAAAATTCAGTTATCACTCCAAACCCTAACTTCTAATTAAGCATCAGAAACCAGAATTGGAGTTTTTACGAGTTAATACAAATTAAGCATTTATATTCATGTATTATCTCTACGAAATGGAATTAAGCAAACCACTACACATCGATAAACATGAAAACAGAGAAGAGAAAATGAAATTGCATTAATAACAAGAGCTCAAGAGTAGATAATACAATACCAAAGGGATTAACCCTTGAAGTCTAGCCTTCCATGGCCATAAATGAAGAAAAACGAGTAGAAATGGGGAAAAACAAAACCCTAGCAGCCACCACCACTTGGGAGAGCCAAGAGAGAAGTTCTAACCTAGAGAGAGAGTGAGAAATCTGAAAATGGGAGTGTGTCTTGGGGGGTTACACGAATTTCCCCTCTTAAGACACAAAATGGGTCTAAAACATGGGCCCAAATCCTAAGAAACACTATTCTGAACATTACAATTAAAAAGGGACCTAAATGCAAATTACAATCTTCACTTCAATACTTCAATCTTCATTTCCAAACTTCCCAAAGTGTCCTTGTGCCAAATATTACCTGAAAATAGAAATAGAATTAATTAGGCTAAATAATTCCAAATTAAACAATATTCGGAATATTAGTCCAATAAACTCTAAATCAATAAATCAAGCTAATCAATGTCAAATGGGCAACAAGTATCAATAATAGGAGTAAAATAATGCAAGGAATAATGGGAAATAAAATGCTCATCAAATACCCCCACACTTATCCTTTTGCACTCCTGGGCAAAACCAAAAGATAGGACTATGAAGATCAATATGCACCAAAGTGAATAATGCAACAAGATGACTACAACTAAGAAATGCTAACCTAAGAGATTACATACTTCACAATGAATTCTAGGAAATGCAAAGAAATGGGCAAACTCAAGCACACAAAATGGTTAAGGATCAAAGAGTCAAAGCATCCGCGAACATCATCCAATTACTTCAAGTATGCAAAGAAACCAATGACATCAAGAGGATAGTCACAAAGATGATAGAAACTCACAAGGATCACTCAAAAGTGTTTACACTCAAGTGTTTGGGGTTAATCATTATTTACACTCAAGGCACATCATGAAAAACAAACACAACCATAAGCTTGACAAGCCTCTAACATCAACCATCAACACACATGCACAAAATGATCAAAAGGTCTTTTAAGGGTTGTAATGGGGCCAAGGACAAGGTAGGATAAAAATATGGGAATGTAGCTAAAACCAAAGGAATAGAGGAGCAATGGGGAATAAGTAAAAAGTAAGCAAAATCCACCCCAAAATCAACTACCACTAATTCCAATCCTCTTTGCCTCAACAACCTTTTATTCACTTTTTTTTTTCTCTTCTTTTTTTTTCTTTTTATTTTTGCATTTTTTTTTTGTATTTTTGTCTTCTATTTTTTTTTGTTTTTGAGAGATATACAAAAAGAAAAGAAGAAACAACACAAATGGCATGAAGATGAAGCCATAACTATAACAACCAATGAGGCAAAACCAAGAACTCAACCAATTAAAGCATAAAGCACACTTCTTACCTAATACCCATTCCCAAAACAATTCCAAAGCTCCAAAATTCCCTAAGGTTAGGACAATCATGGTTTTTCAGTCATAGGCTTGTAATGAGCTAAAGAACAAGGAAAGGGATAAAAAGGCTCAAAGGGGCTAGCAAAGGATACATTCATTCAAGGTAGGCTCATATGGCTAGTAGCTTATTCAAGAAAGAAAGTGCCTAAATCATTTCAAAATGTGCATGAGCAATCAAGTATCAACAAGAGTCAAGTCAAGTTCTAGAGTGCAAGTAATCCAGAGTGCAATCACACATGACAGAAAATTAGGTGGCATATATAGCAATCCACCCACAATTAAGGCTCAAATCCTCACAAAAGGGACAATTCTATCACAGTGTTACCACCTCTTAATTATCAAAAGCAACTTTACACACAGAAATGCATGAATTCAGACACGAGATACCAAAACTCTACTAAAATGAAGCAAAAAACATGCAAGAAAATGCCCAAAACTAAGCAAAACCTAAAAAAAAATCAAAGCAAAATATGCAACCTAAACTACTCTCCCCCCACACTTAAATCACACATTGTCCTCAATGGAACACAAATAGCAGAATCAGACAGATATAGACAAGTGTAATAAAAAGAGTAAGGAAGGAGAAAAGGAGACTCCCTAAGTCATGGTTGTTCAAAAGTGGGGTCGACCAATGAGGCCTCCTCCACAGGTGCATCATCCAAAGAAGGGGTGGTTAGGAAAGGCTTGAGTCGGTGGCCATTGACTTTGAAGCTCTTGTTCGTGGACTCACTCTTGATCTCCACAGTGCCATAAGGAAACACCTGGGTGACTACAAACGGTCCAATCCATTTAGAGCGGAGCTTTCCACTCATGAGTCCAAGCCTAGAGTTGTAGAGAAAAACTTTTTGACCAACCAAGAACTCCTTTCTGGAAATGGAGTTATCATGAAGCTTCTTGGTCTTCTCTTTGTAGAATTTGGAGTTCTCATAGGCCTCCAAGCGGATCTCATCTAGCTCACTCAACTGCAGCTTCCTCTCCTCACCCGCTTGATCAAGAGCTAAGTTACATTGCTTCACAGCCCAATATGCACGGTGCTCTATCTCCACAGGCAGGTGGCACGCCTTACCAAAGACAACCCGATAGGGTGACATCCCTATGGGTGCCTTGTAAGCGGTCCGATGGGCCCATAGAGCATCCTCCAATCGTGTGCTCCAATCCTTTCTATTAGGCTTCACCATCTTCTCCAAAATCCGCTTGATCTCTCTATTTGAAATCTCCGCTTGCCCGTTGGTTTGGGGGTGATAGGGTGTAGAGACTTTGTGCACAACCCCATACTTCTTGAGCAAAGCTTGCATGGATCTATTGCAGAAGTGTGTGCCTTGGTCACTGACTATGGCTCTAGGTATGCCAAACCTGCAAAGGATATTAGACCTGACAAAATCTACAACAACCTGAGCATCATTAGTCCTGGTGGCCTTAGCTTCCACCCATTTGGATACGTAATCCACAGCAAGTAAGATATAATAAAAACCAAAAGAAACAGGAAAGGGGCCCATGAAATCTATACCCCAGACATCAAACACCTCACAAAACAACATAGGTTGTTGCGGCATCTGTTGCCTCCAAGATAGGGCGCCTCCTGCTCTTTGACACTGCTCACACGAGCTGCAGATGTTGCTCGCATCCTTGAAAATGGTAGGCCAATAAAATCCAGAATCCAGCACCTTTCGTGCTGTCCTTTGAGTACCAAGGTGGCCTCCCACTGGTGAAGCATGGCAAAATTGGAGAACCGATTGGATCTCCTGGTCTGGAATGCACCTGCGAATGACCTGATCACTGCAAAAACGCCATAAATAGGGGTCATCCCATACATAATGCTTGGCATCGCTCTTTAATTTGTCTCTTTGAGCTTTGGATGCCAAGGCAGGAACAACAGAAGCAACCAGATAATTAACAATGTCTGCAAACCAAGGAGTTTGGGGAAGGGGATGGGAAACATGTAAAGATAAAAGCTGCTCATCCGGGAAGTCATCCCGGATAGGAAATGCATCCTCCTCTCTCTCTATCCTGCTCAAGTGGTCTGCGACAAGGTTATGCGCACCACTCCGATCCTGAATCTCAAGATCAAACTCCTGGAGGAGCAACATCCACCTAATCAACCTAGGTTTGGAATCTGTCTTTTTCAAAAGATACTTCAGAGCAGCATGATCAGTGTACACTACAACCTTAGAACCAAGCAAATATGATCTAAATTTGTCAAGTGCAAAAACAATAGCCAAAAGTTCTTTTTCAGTTGTTGTGTAATTAACCTGTGCTGCATCTAAAGTCCTAGAAGCATAATAAATCACATGCGACAGCTTACCAACCCTTTGGGAGAGAACTGCTCCCAAAGCATAATTTGAAGCATCAGTCATGAGCTCAAATGGGAGGGTCCAATCAGGTGGTTGGATGATGGGAGTGGTGGTTAGTGCTTTCTTCAATTCATCAAATGCCCTCTTGCATTGGTCTCCAAATTCCCATGGGGCATCCTTTTGAAGCAACTTGGAAAGAGGAAGGGCAATGTTGCTAAAGTTCTGAATAAACCTGCGATAGAAACCTGCATGACCAAGAAAAGAACGCACCTCTCGCACGCAAGAGGGGTAAGGCAAATGTGATATTACATGCAGCTTAGCAGGGTCAACTTCTATGCCCTTGTGCGAAACAATGTGCCCTAAGACTATGCCTTGTTCTACCATGAAGTGGCATTTTTCAAAATTCAAGACAAGGTTAGTCTCAATGCACCTGTTAAGCACCTTAGTCAAATTATCAAGACATGCATCAAATGAGGAGCCATAAACACTAAAATCATCCATGAAGACCTCTATGCAATGCTCGAGCAAGTCAGCGAAAATACTCATCATACATCTTTGAAATGTGGCAGGAGCATTGCATAGGCCAAAAGGCATCTTTCTATATGCAAATGTGCCAAAAGGACAGGTAAATGTGGTCTTATGTTGGTCCTCTGGTGCAATACAAATTTGAAAATAACCAGAGAATCCATCTAAGAAGCAATAATGAGATTTACCTGCCAGGCGCTCCAACATCTGATCAATGAAGGGGAGAGGGAAATGATCCTTGCGAGTCGCCTGGTTGAGCTTTCTGTAATCAATGCAGACTCTCCAACTGTTCTGCACTCTAGTGGGAATCAGCTCATCCTTCTCATTTTTGACAACTGTGACACCAGACTTCTTGGGGACAACTTGCACCGGGCTCACCCAAGTGCTATCTGAAATTGGGTAGATGATACCCGCTTGGAGCAGCTTGGTGACCTCTTTCTTAACCACATCAAGAATCTGGGGGTTCAATCGTCTTTGGGGTTGTCTCACTGGTTTAGCCCCATCCTCCAACAAAATGCGGTGCATGCACATGGAGGGGCTAATTCC
Source organism: Crotalaria pallida (assembly GCA_037953625.1). Classification (NCBI taxonomy): domain Eukaryota; kingdom Viridiplantae; phylum Streptophyta; class Magnoliopsida; order Fabales; family Fabaceae; genus Crotalaria; species Crotalaria pallida. The sequence goes on along the minus strand of CM075649.1, from coordinate 89,488,714 downwards.
AGGAATATCCGCTAAAGTCCATCCAATTGCCCTCTTGTTCTTTCTTATCACATCCAGCAGTTTCTCCTCTTGATCAACAGAAAGTGAGGTAGAGATGATCACTGGGAGTTTCTGCTCATCCTCCAAGTAAGCATATTTGAGATGAGGAGGGAGGGGCTTCAGGTCCAATGAGGGTGCCTGCATAATAGATGGAACTAAAGGGACAGCAGAAATGGATTCTGCTGCCTGCACCTGAACAAGTAAATCAGACTCATGCATAACAGATATGGGGTTAGGGTTAGCATAATCTGAATCTATAACATATGAATCATCAGATGCAGTAGCAGAGTCTAAAAACTGGGCTATTTCAGTGCATGCGGTGCACCATCCAGAGTTAGTGCATGATGGACAAGTAAATGAATCAGTGAAAGATGGCAATTCAAAATCATGATGCAAAAAGTCAAGCATATGCTCATCTATCAAATCATCAAGCAAGTCCACATGGAAAACAGAGTGATCCTCAGGAAAATGTTTCATAGCATGGAAAATGTCAAATCGGATCACACTGCCATCAAACTCCATGGAAAGTGAACCTGAATGCACATCTATCTTGGTTCGGGCTGTTTTCAAAAATGGCCTCCCCAAAATAATAGGAACAGCATTACGGGGAGAGTCATCTTCCATATCAAGTATGTAAAAATCAGCAGGGAAGATCAACTCTTCAACCCGAACCAAGACATCCTCTATCAAACCTGCGGGGTGGGCAGTACTTCTATTTGCCAATTGAATCACCACACCCGTAGGTTGAAGAGGTCCAAGAGAAAGAGACTTAAAAACATACATAGGCATGACATTTATTGATGCTCCTAAATCTAGCATAGCATTTTCAAACTTAACATTGCCTATGATGCAAGGTATAGAGAAAGTTCCAGGATCCTTACATTTTTCAGGAATGTGAGGGATAGGTTTACCTATGAGAGCGGAGACATTCCTTCCCATGCTTATCCTCTCATTGCCCTTGAGTCTTCTCTTATGAGTGCACAACTCCTTAAGGAACTTCGCATACCTTGGAATCTGTTTTATTGCATCAAGAAGGGGTATGTTGACTTCCACCTTCCTGAATGTGTCAAGAATGTCCTTGTCCACCTCTTCCACCCTTTTGTTTTGAGGCACTCTTGGTGGGAATGGAAGAGGAACAGGAGGAGGTTGTAGGACAACAGCAGGGCTTGTGGTTGAAGTCGAGGAGGGTTGAGTTGGATGATTCTCTTTGGTGCTAGCATGCTCACCTTCATCTACCACTTGGCTCTTCCCTTTAGAGGAAGCTAGAGCATCATTGTTGAGGTTAGGTTGTGGTGTGGGTGTGACAATCTGCTTTCCCGACCTCAGGTTGATGGCACTCACATTCTGATTCTGAGGGTTGATCACAGTTTGGGATGGCAACTTGTCAGAATTTTGAGATTGCAAGTTGTTGAGAGAAGTTGCCATTTGACCCATCTGATTTGTCAAAGTCTGAATGGATGCCTCTTGTCTCTGAATGGATGCTCTAGTCTCTTGTTGAAATTGGAGGTTTTGCATGGTCATTTGCCTCACCAACTCCTCCAAGGTAGGTTGGTTGGATGGAGGGGCTGATGGTGCAGGATGAACCACTTGCTGCTGTTGGTGCCTTTGCTGCTGGATTGGAGGAGGTACATATGGTGGTCTACTCAGTCCAGCGGTGTTCTGAAATGGAACATTAGGAGGAGGTTGTTGTTGTTGATCAGACCACTTCAGATTGGGATGGTTCCTCCATCCAGGGTTGTATCTATTGGAAGAGAGGTCATGATTATGTTGTTGTGGGCCTCTATTGTTGTATATGTTTGCTGCATAGGCCTCGGGTTGGTCACCACTTGTCATCGGCTGTTGCTGCTGAAGGGAAGGGCATGCATCTGTGGGGTGCTCAATGGATGTGCATATGCCACACACTCTAGCAGGAAGTATCATCTTTTTCTGATTGACAGCCAATTGTGTGACCAATGTTGTGAGAGAATCAATTTTCTGCTCAAGCTTCTCAACCTTGCCCGAGTCTGCACCAACATCATTTACATCCCTCACAACTATTGCATCATTGTTGCTTCTTGCATGGAATTGTTGACAATTGGAAGCCATCTTCTCAATTTTGCTCCTGGCTTGTAAGGGTGTCATATCTCCCAATGTACCACCACTTGCAGCATCTACCATGTTTCTTTCCATGAAGTTGAGACCTTCATAAAAGTACTGGATGAGAAGCTGCTCTGAGATCTGATGGTGAGGGCAGGAAGCACACAACCTCTTGAATCTCTCCCAATAATCATAGAGACTCTCTCCATGTTGTTGCCTGATACCAGAAATTTCCTTTCTGATTGCAGTGGTCCTATTTGCAGGGAAGAATTTTTCCAGAAATGCCCTCTTCAAGTCATCCCAGCTTGTGATGGAACCAGGGGCCAAGTCAGATAACCAATCTTGTGCTAGACCCTCTAAGGAATGTGGAAATGCTCTGAGACAGACATGATCCTCTTGCACATCATGTGGTTTCATTGTGGTGCACACTATATGGAATTTCTTGAGATGCTTATGAGGATCCTCACCTGCAAGACCATGAAACTTGGGCAACAAATGGATTAGTCCTGTTCTAAGCTCAAAAGGAACATCCTCATCAGGATACCGGATACACGAGTCTTCAATAGTGAAGTCAGGTGCAGCCAGCTCCCTAAGTGTCCTTTCCCTTGGTGGGGGTTGAGCCATGTTATCACAATGTATAGAATCAGATTGAATAAAAGTAGAAGGAATAGAAGAAATAGAAACAGAATCAGAATTAGATGGACTATAAGATGACTCTGACTCACTACCTAATGACTGATTCCTATTTTGTCTAACTAATCTGTGATAAGTTCTATCAATTTCAGGGTTATAAGGATGCAAATAACTTGGGTTGCCCCTAGTCATGTACTGAACAGAACAGCATCAACCATAGCATACTGTAACAGATATGCATGACCAAAATCGGCAACAAAATTTATTATTTTTTAAAATTTTTTTCTTTATTTTTTTCAGCACCCTAAAATCATGAAAACATATCACAGAAAGTTTGAGGACAAAATTCAAAAGGGAACCAAGTCAAAGAATTAAAACAGTGACCAAAAACTAAGAAAATAGAACTTGTAAAATAAAAAAGAAATAGTAAACAAGCTTTTTCAGGATCCAAACGAAGGGGTTTTCTGACGAAGTGAGAAAAATCAGATTATTCAGAAAATTCCCTTCGATTTGATATAAAATTCGTCAAATTCCGAGTTACTGATCAAAAGTTATGCCTATTTATAGTAAGTGCTGCTGAAACTTGGAAAATTTTTCTGGAACTCACAACCAGTGCATATCTGAGTGTCTGTGATGCATCAAAACACTAATATATGATGAAACAAGTGTGGATACCAATTTTCGTGCAAAAATTCCACCCGCAGCTATGTTGAATGGCACTCACAGAATCACTAGAATAACATCAGTTGTGCAGAACAGCAAATCAGCAAACATGGCAACTTTCAATCAGTTATCAGAATGCTTATTCACACACTAACTACACTAACTAATCTAATTAACTACTGTATGATCTTTGGCAAGAACCGATAGTCCCCGGCAACGGCGCCAAATTTTGATCGAGGCCGTACCCGATCAAAATAAAAGGTGTTTATTCTGTAGTACTAGGAAGGTGATCCTAGGTCGTTTCCCAGCGAATATCGGTCTAGGCAAAGTATCAAACACGTAGTGTGCAGTAAAATGGGGGGGTTTTTGTGTGTGACAAATGTGAAGAACAAAACATAAACAGAATATAAAAACTAAGAAAATCAGAAACAAAAGCGGGCAAACCCCTTTGGCTACGTACACTACTCAATCCTAGCTCACTAAAGATCGATTCCTCTCCTCTCCTCTGTCCAACTCGTGATAACCAAATACTAAGCGAAAATTCAGTTATCACTCCAAACCCTAACTTCTAATTAAGCATCAGAAACCAGAATTGGAGTTTTTACGAGTTAATACAAATTAAGCATTTATATTCATGTATTATCTCTACGAAATGGAATTAAGCAAACCACTACACATCGATAAACATGAAAACAGAGAAGAGAAAATGAAATTGCATTAATAACAAGAGCTCAAGAGTAGATAATACAATACCAAAGGGATTAACCCTTGAAGTCTAGCCTTCCATGGCCATAAATGAAGAAAAACGAGTAGAAATGGGGAAAAACAAAACCCTAGCAGCCACCACCACTTGGGAGAGCCAAGAGAGAAGTTCTAACCTAGAGAGAGAGTGAGAAATCTGAAAATGGGAGTGTGTCTTGGGGGGTTACACGAATTTCCCCTCTTAAGACACAAAATGGGCCTAAAACATGGGCCCAAATCCTAAGAAACACTATTCTGAACATTACAATTAAAAAGGGACCTAAATGCAAATTACAATCTTCACTTCAATACTTCAATCTTCATTTCCAAACTTCCCAAAGTGTCCTTGTGCCAAATATTACCTGAAAATAGAAATAGAATTAATTAGGCTAAATAATTCCAAATTAAACAATATTAGGAATATTAGTCCAATAAACTCTAAATCAATAAATCAAGCTAATCAATGTCAAATGGGCAACAAGTATCAATAATAGGAGTAAAATAATGCAAGGAATAATGGGAAATAAAATGCTCATCAGCCGAGTAAAGAAATGGTTAAAAGGATAAAAGAGTAATTAAAGAGAAATGGGTGTGTGGTAGGGTCATAGAAGACGCGTGCTGGGTGCGTGCATTGATCGCGTCAGACGCATACTGGGTATGTGCAGCTGTAAGACGGGTACTGGGTACTCGGAGTTATGACTCACACAAGGTTTCGAGCACGGAATCGGTGAGATGTGCTCCTGGTCATAGAAGACGCGTACTGGGTGCGTGCATTGATCGCGTAAGACGCCAAGAGGCGCAGCTGTAAGACGGGTACTGGGTGCTCGCAGTTATGGACACTCCTTAACTCCATAGAAGAATCGGCGGTAGTGCTCCTGGTCATAGAAGACGCGTACTTGGTGCGTGCATTGATTGCATCAGACGCATACTGGGTATGTGCAGCTGTAAGACGGGTACTGGGTACTCGCAGTTATGGACACTCCAGAATCTGACCCTAAATGGTGTAAGACATGCACTGGGTGTATGCAGCCGAGAAGATTAAAAGATTGTAAAATATGTAAAAGATGAATAAAGAGTAATGAGACTGAGAGAGAAAATGGAATACCGAGAAAGGAAAGTAATGGTCGAGTAACTAAGTGTAGGGATTGAGGAAAGAGTGCAAGGGGAATCAATCGGATAAGTAGAGGTAAAATTGGTAAGTAAAGAATATACTGGACAATAATATGGACCGAGCAAGATGAGGTTGTATGTATGTGATATGTATCTGTTTGATTATCTGTTAGCATGCAAATTGATTACTTGTGTTTGGCTTGGTAGTTCGGTATGTCATATTAGAAACTGCTTACTTAAGTTCTGTGTAATGCTCACCTCCTTACAATTTTTCAGGTACTGAGTCGGAGCAAACGCAGTCCCTGGCCGAGCAGGATCACTCTCCCTTATGGGGAGAGTAAGTCATTGAGTCGGAGAATTAAGTTAGGCCTCGGCAGTTGGCCGAGCTAAAATACTGCTTATTTATTTTGTATTTTGGATAACTGATTCTATGTAACTAAGTTGTTTTGCCTTCATACCTTTTGTTTGAATTAAGTCTTCCGCTAAAACTCTGATGACTCAATATTAATGAAAGGAAATATTATTTTGACCATTACAATGACTGTTTAAAAAAAATTGAGTCCTAATTTTTGGATAAGGGTAAAATTCAAATAGGGTGTTACATTTTTGGTATCAGAGCAGTTTCTCCTCGGCCTATTGGAGTTGCAAGTGACTCCAGTGGTTACTCACCAAGCGAGTAGAAGATAAGTAAAGTTTAGTGTCTAGGCTAGGCAATAGAGGTTATAAGTATATAAATATATATAAATGTTTATCTAATCATCCGATCGTTAATCGGCTTTCTCTCCATGACCAAGCAGTATGGCTGGGAGAAGAGCTGATAATGACCGAATTGCTGCTGTGTTGGAAACTCTGGTTCAACTGCAGCAGAACCAAGCGCAAGCTCAGCAGAACCAGGCTGAGAATCTTGCTCAGAACATCGCCGCGGCCGCAGCAGCTGCAGCTGCAGCCCTTCAGCCTCCACCTCCGGCTCCGGTCGAGATCGACGGGATGAGCCAATTTAGGAAGAATGAGCCACCTCGGTTCGAAGGGGGTTACAATCCAGACGGAGCTCAGAGATGGCTCCAAGACATTGAGAAGATTTTCCGATCCATGCAACCGCCCTATGAGTACAGGGTGAGGTTAGCTGAATTTGTGCTGTTTGGTGAGGCCGAGCACTGGTGGGAACAACAAAGTCGAGGACTAGAAGCGGCTAATCAAGCCATTACTTGGGATTTGTTCCGAACTTGATTTCTCGGCAATTATTTCCCCGAGGACATTAGGAGGGAGAATGAGCTCGCCTTTCTCAAGCTAGAACAAAGGAACCTAAGTGTCGGGGAATACGCTGCTCAGTTCGAGGATTTGATCCATTACTCAGGAAGTTACCGAGTTGTTGATGAACGTACCAAGTGCATCAAGTTTGAGTCTGGTCTCCGTGATGATATCCGGCTCGCATTTGAGTATTAGAATGTGGCCAATCTCTCGCAGTTGGTAAATAAGGCTAGCACTTATGAAAAGGGGCTCAAAAGGAAGGCCGACGGAAAGCGAAACAGGTCGGCACAGAAAGCAGCGGGTCCTATTAGGGGGAATGGAGTCGTTCAGAGATCTGCCCCCTATGTGAATCCGAGCTCCAAGACACCAGCAGTAACAAGGAGTGGTGGTCAGATGGTGGTGGTCCCTGGCCCCTATCCGATATGTCAACACTGTGGAAAGCAACACAAGGGAGAATGCTGGAGTCTGGATCCGAGTAGAACAAGAGGATCTTGTTTTCGCTGTGGTAAGCCTGGCCATTTTGCAGCTCGGTGTACCGAGAATATGGTGAAGGAAGAAGTTAATGTGACAAGGGCTCAGGAGACTGGTGCCAACCGACCGATGCAGAGAGGCAAAGTTTACACTATCGATGGTGAGGAAGTGACTGACGCCGATGAGCTGATCCGAGGTACATGTCAATTGAACAGCATTCCGTGTGCCTTATTATTTGACTGTGGAGCCATTCATTCTTTCATTTCTCTTGACTGCATGAACAAATTAAAGTAATCTCCAATAGAAATGCCTTACAAATTATCCATCTCTACCCCTACCAATTCTTCTGTAATCACTTCCCAAATGTGCTTAGAGTGTCCTATCCAAGTATTAGGCCGAGAGTTTAAGGTCAACCTTATTTGTTTGCCCCTAACCAGATTAGATATTATCCTCGGCATGGATTGGATGTCTCAACACCATGTTCTGCTCGATTGCGGTAAGAAGACCGTGATCTTTAGTGACTCTTCTGTTGCAATGTTAGAGGCGATAGAGGAACCAACTATAGACCAAATTCCTGTAGTCGGAGAATTCCCAGAGGCCTTCTCGGACGAAATGCCTGGCTTACCGCCGAGAAGAGAAGTAGAATTTAGAATAGACCTTATTCCGGGAACTGGCCCAATTTCGATTGCTCTATACCGAATGGCACCTCCCGAGTTAGAAGAGCTCAAGAAGCAACTGGAGGAACTTTTGGCCAAGAAGCTAATCAGACCAAGCGTGTCACCTTGGGGAGCTCTAATCTTGTTTGTTAAAAAGAAAGATGGTAGTCTCAGAATGTGCACCGATTATAGGAAGCTCAACGCAGTAACCGTGAAGAATAAATATCCCCTCCCTCGGATTGACGACTTGTTAGACCAGCTTAAGGGCGCATCGGTGTTTTCAAAGATAGATCTCTGATTAGGATACCACCAGATCCGCATCCGAGAGGAATATATTTCGATGACAGCTTTCAAGACAAGATACGGGCACTTTGAGTATGTGGTTATGCCCTTCGGACTTACCAACGCCCCTGCCATCTTTATGGACTACATGAATAGGATCTTCCGACCCTACTTAGATTCATATGTGATAGTCTTCATCAACGATATCCTCATCTACTCCAGAAGTCCGAGCGAGCACGAGAAGCATTTGAGAACAGTATTGCAGATTTTGAAGGACAAAGAACTCTACGCCAAGCTTTCTAAATGCAGTTTTTGGGTCAAAGAGGTTCACTTCCTCGGTCATGTAATATCCGAGCACGGTGTTGCGGTTGATCCCTCTAAGGTGGAAGCCGTGCTCAAGTGGGAGAGACCCAACTCGGTAACCGAGATCAGGAGCTTTCTCGGTCTTGCAGGATACTATAGAAGATTCATCGAAGGGTTCTCTAAGCTGGCCCTGCCGTTGACATCGCTAACCAGAAAGGATGCGCCTTATCAGTGGACCGAGGAGTGCGAACAGAGCTTCCAAGAGCTGAAGAAAAGATTGACGAGTTCACCAGTGTTGATTTTTCAAGAACCGACCAAAGCGTTCGACGTGTTCTGTGGCGCCTCGAAGCAGGGTCTCGGTTGTGTGTTGATGAAGCAAGGAAAAGTGGTGGCTTATGCCTCTAGACGACTTCGGCAACACGAACAAAATTACCCCACCCATGACCTCGAATTGGCAGCTGTGATGTTTGCTCTTAAAATTTGGAGGCATTACCTGTATGGCACGAGATTTGAAGTGTTCAGCGATCACAAGAGTCTCGGCTATCTGTTTGACCAGAAGGAATTAAATATTAGGCAGCGCAGATGGGTGGAATTTTTGAAAGACTACGACTTCAGCCTACACTATCATCCTGGAAAGGCCAACGTGGTGGCCGACGCGTTGAGCAGAAAAAGCCTTCATCTGAGTAATATGATGGTCCGAGAGATGCAGTTGATGCAGGAGTTTAGTGATCTCAACCTCGGAGTACAGGAAAGGGAAAACAATGTTGTACTCGAAATGTTGAAAGTGACAAATGACTTTGTGGGTTTTATCAAGGAAAGACAGGCTGCCGACCTAGAACTCCAGAAATTGCTAGAAAGAGCAGGAGACAAAGACGAGCCCGAGTTCACTAAAGGAACCGATGGTCTCATACGATTTCGAGACCGAGTCTGCGTCCCCATGGACTTTGAACTTCGACGAGATATAATGGAAGAGGCCCATAGAACGAATATGAGTCTGCATCCGGGAGCTACAAAGATGTACTAGGATTTGAAGAGGTTGTTTTGGTGGCCAAAGTTGAAGACCAACGTGGCGGATTATGTGTCTCGGTGTTTGACTTATCAAAAAGCCAAGATCGAGCACCAGAAACCGAGAGGATTGCTCACATCTTTGGAGGTCCCACAATGGAAGTGGGACAGCATCTCGATGGATTTTGTGTCGGGCCTACCGAGAACAAGATCAGGGCATGAAGCCATTTGGGTTGTGGTGGACCGACTGACAAAGTGTGCCCATTTCCTGCCGATCAGCATGAAGTACAGCCTAGAGAAGTTGACGCAACTGTACATAAAGGATATTGTTAGACTTCACGGTGTTCATAGCAGCATTGTGTCGGACCGTGATCCTCGCTTCTTATCCCGATTCTGGCAGTGTTTGTAGCAAGCCATGGGTACAAAATTGAAGTTTAGCACCGCTTATCATCCTTAGACCGATGGACAATCCGAGCGCACCATCCAGACCCTGGAGGACTTGTTGAGAACATGTGTACTCGAACAGTCGGGAAGTTGGGAAGCACTTCTGCCCTTGGTCGAATTTACGTACAATAACAGTTTTCACTCGAGTATCGGAATGGCTCCTTTCGAAGCGTTGTATGGTCGGAAATGTCGAACGTCGTTGTGCTGGTTCCAGATAGGAGGAAACTTATTGATTGGTCCCGACATTGTGCATGAGACAATCGAGAAAATCCGAATGATACAAGGAAAGATGAAAGCAGCTCAAGACCGACAGAAAAGTTATGCCGACAATAGAAGAAAACCCTTGGACTTCAATACAGGAGATCATGTGTTCCTACGGGTGTCCCCTATAACGAGTATTGGCCGAGTTATCAAATCAAGAAATTTGACCCCTCGGTTTGTCGGACTGTATCAGATATTGGAGAAGGTCGGACCAGTAGCCTACAGATTTGCTTTACCTGCACACCTGACTAAACTCCATGATGTATTCCACGTTTCACAACTTAGGAAGTACATTCATGACCCCTCGCATTTGATAGCAGTGGATGAGTTACCATTAAAAGACAATATGACCTTCGAAGTTCTTCCAGTCAGAATCGAGGACAAACAGGTCAGACGGCTCAGATGGAAAGAGATCTCTTTGGTCAAGGTTATCTGGAATCAGAATGATGTACAAGAGGCGAGTTGGGAGCTCGAAGAAAAGATGAAGCTGTCATATCCGCAGCTGTTCAATGCCGAATGAATTTCGAGGGCGAAATTCCTGTAAGTGGGAGAGGAATATAACATCCCGAAATTTAATATTTAATATAATAGATTTAAATATAAAATTTATTTAAGAATAGGATTAAGTTATAGAAGTTGTATAGTGTCGTGAGGGAAACAGGAAGTGTGAGCCGACCAAATAAGTAAATGATGGACCTCGGACCGATCCCAGCCGAGCAAAATAAGTAGCGAGCGAGAAGTCTAAGGGTATGGCCGAACCGGATAAGCCGACCACAACAAAACCTCGCGGTGTTGACCAAGAAGAGACTCAGACTGCTACTGCTTCTCCATGTCAAGCCGAAGTCTCCTTGCCTCTCTGTGACAGCTCATGCTGAGTTGCTAATTCCTTGGTTTTCACGCCTTCCGTACAGATGTCCAATCCATCACTTTATGTCTTTGTCAAGTCACTGTTGGTGGCTTCCCTAAGAAGCCAATAAACCCTGTCCACATATTCTAAGCTTCTCAAAGAAGCCTCCAATGAGAGCCACACAAATAATTCTCATAAAAGAATAAAAGAAAACTCACAAACAACACAACAACACTTTCTATTCTCTTTCTCCTTCGTCTCTCTCATTTTCTCTGAAACTCCAACACCCAAAATCCAACATACTCACTTCTCACTCACGCATATCTCTCTTTCACTTCTCCTCCACCAAGACTCACCAACTGGAAACCCTTCTTTTCTCCGTTCCTCCCCCGTGTCGGACGTACCTGGAGTATTCGGTGTTTGGGTGTGCAGCTAGGAGGAAAAGGATTCAAGGGGTTCTAAGCTCACGAGGTCAAACATCAAAGAAACCACACTCAAGCTCTCACACTCTTATCTCTCACGGATTGAGGTAACGAGTGAGTGTTACCATTGCTTAGGTTTGGGTTGCTAGTGTGTTCATAACGGGTGCTAAGAGTGGGTGTTAGATTAGGGAAGAGACATAGGGTAATTGTAGTGGACTAATAGTTGGCCCATCAAAGTAACTTTAGTCCGATCGGTTAACACTAGAGCAAGGCATACGAGTTACCATTCGCTCGGTGCACAAGATATTCGACCTTATCCTTATCCCTAACAGTCTCGCTTAACTTAATTACCTCCCCTATTGTCTTACGTAGCTTGTTGGATAAGCTTGATAAAGATAAGGGCTTATCACATACAGGATTTACGAAGGCAACCTTATTAGGACCTTTACAAATCCTACTTGAGTTCTTCTTCTTCAAAAGCCTCATCAGGAAGGCCCACGACACACAGGTAATCCCCTATAAGGACCACCATGCTATAGGGGCTAAGGTACGTCTTCTCATCCCTAAGTTGACACTAGCACACACATTGTTGACTGGGGAGAACCTGTTTATCCCAACTGGATATACAAAAATCCTAAAGAGTCCTACATTAACTTCTTGATTGAGATCATTCCTGAAGTTCTTCCATAGCTTCAAGGTTGATTTCGATTAAGGACACGACATTGGCGCCGTCTGTGGGGACTGAATAATACATCATTCCCACCACCACCATGGTTTATACAAGGAGCCAAGCTGGTGATCGCTAAACTGTGGATCTCCGTGATCGCATTGGCCGTACTCTTGGCAGACCCAGGAACGTTAGCCATAATGATCAACAACCACAACCTGCTAGTGACCTTCGAGACATTCTTAACCAAAATCGTGAGACTGTTTCGCAGCCACCACGTACATCCCATTCTGGAACGAGAAATAACCCCCACTCTCACCACAATTCACAAAGCCATAATCACGCCACCAACTCTCAACCACCACAAACTTCTCAGCCTAGAACCGGGACAAATCCCCTGCCACTTCAAACCCTACGGAATTTGCTTCCTCCACCACCTCCTCCACCTCCTCCAATGCCACCTCCCTCCACCCAAGAAGATTCAAGCAGCACCGCCCCAACTACCCGTAACACCGCTAGATCTACTGGAACCCGAGCACACCATGGGAGAAACACCCACCGAACCCCAACTCCGCAGGTCCAACCCAACAACGACCATATAGGAACCATGCCCAGTACTAGGTTGAACCCGGGTAGAATAGCCCAAAGTAACTCCCGACGAGCCCACTCCACTAGTAGATCATATGCAACTTCAGCATCTGCTCGCGCTCGTGAGCAAGAGATGATTAACATACTGAACCGACAAACGGCCTTAATTTAGCGGCAAGGACAAGCCATTGCCGACCTTCAACAACAGGCAATGGCAAGAGTCGCTCAAAACCAACCAACTACCCAACAAGCCAATATCCAAATAACACAACCTTTAGATCCTCAACCCATTCCCATGATGTAACTCCCTCCACCCCAAAACTTTCACGCCAACCCAGTCACTGATCATGGTCAGGGTGATTTTCACCCTGGTCATCCTTTTACCCCGTATATCATGGAATTTGAAACCCCTCAAGGATACTTGGGCCCATCCAACGTACCCCATTACAATGGTCTGACCGACCCAGTAGACCACATAGTTTCTTACGAGGGGGCAATGAACTATTACGGAGGTGGCGACAGGATGAAGTGCCGAGCTTTTTCCATGACCCTTGTGCCCTCGATCTTGCGATGGTACTCATCTCTCCCTCGAAATTCTATTAATTCATGGGAGGAGATGAAACGAGTATTTCTAAATAGATACACAGCCAGTTGCATCCAGCCAAAATCCGATCACACACAAGCTGCAGTTTCCTAAAAGCAAGATGAACCCTTGAAAGATTATTTATCACGTTTCCACATTGAGACTAGTTCAGTCCCTCGGTTGGAGCCAGGTGTAGCAGTGTTATTGTTCACACAAGGTTTACAGTCAGGGTATTTCCGAAAGTCACTAATCGGAAAACCTCCAAAAGATATGGCCGAGCTTAGACAGAGATCAAATAAATTCATCAACTTGGAGGAATTCCACAAAGGGCAGAAATTCAGAGACGATCGGCAACGAGATGACCCTCAAGGACAGAATAAACAAAACGTGACGAACGTTTTGGTGGTAGACAAGACAGAAACGATCGGGACCGAAGACCACCTCTGAGGAATAAATATCAGGAGTACACTCCTCTAACTGTTCCTCGGAGTCAAATCCTTTGGGAAACGATGCAGACCGACTTACGCTCTGCCCAAAGACCCCCGTCTTTAAGGAAGGGCGCACAACGTGATAGGTCAAAATATTGCGACTTTCACAAGGCATATGGACATACAACTGACGAATGCATTAGGTTGAGGGATCTAATTGAAGAAATGATCAGAGATGGAAAGCTACAACAATACATCAGAGATGCAGCAGGACGAAGAGGCAGGAACAGATCCCATTCACCAGTAAAGTCTAAACGCCAAAGAAGCAGATCACGAGATGATAGGAATGCAGGAAGACAGAAAACCGAGCCCGCCCCGGTCACTGACACAAATCCAACAAACAATGAATTTTTAGTTAACACTATTGCCGGAGGGTTTGCCGGGGGGAGAGAAAAAAGCCGACAGAAAGAAATACATCTACCAAATCTTAGCCGTGAGCCAAAAACCTATCTCTAAAAGATCAACGAAAAATGTTCCCATCATTTTCAATGACGAGGATTTGGAAGGGATCCTCACAGGTCACAACGATCCCATGGTCATCACAGCCCTTATCGGTAATTATGAAGTAAAACGCGTCTTTATCGATCAAGGGAGCTCGGCGGACTCCATGTTCCTCCCTTTGTTTAAAGCCTTAAAACATAGGGAGTGCAATCTCATTCCATTTGAAGGAGAGTTGATCGGCTTCACTGGGGACACCATCGAGCCACAGGGATACATTCAACTTCTTGTCACCCTTGGTCAGCAGCCTTCGGCCAGAACTGAAATAATCAAGTTTTTGGTAGTTGAGTGCCCAGCAGCCTACAACGCCATCCTCGGAGGAACTTCCTTAGAAGCATTCGGCGCATTAGTTTCAAAAGTACATTTGGCTATGAAGTTCGTCGGAACAGATGACAAGGTAGTTACAGTCAAAGCCGAGCAGGAGGCAGTTCGAAAATGCTACAATGCAAGTTTGGGTAAGGTTAAGAACAAAGAACAGGACCGTTTAGAAAGAATTCCCCTCGAAAAAGGTAACATTAATTTGGCAGACCTTGATGTGCGTAATGAATCTGACAAAAACAGACCGACTCCGAAGGGACAATGGGAGTTTTTAACGTTGAATGATAATCCCCTCAGACAAGTTAAAATTGGTTCTGATCTCCCTTTAAATATCAAAGATGAACTTTCCACTCTGCTGATCACTAATAGGGATCTGTTTGCATGGACCTCGGCCGATATGCTGGGAATTGATCCTAATTTTATCTGCCACAAATTGAGCATTCTTCCAGGGGCAAAACCAGTGGCACAACACAAAAGAAAGGTTAGTGTAGAAAAGGCCGCAGCTATCGAAGAAAAGGTTTCCGAATTACTCCGAGCTGGCTTCATTCGGGAGATCGACTATACAGACTGGTTAGCAAACACTGTCTTGGTCAAAAAACCCAACGGGAAGTGGAGGATGTGTGTCGACTATACAGACTTGAACAAAGTCTGTCCAAAAGATCAATACCCACTTCCCGTCATTGACAAGCTTGTCAACAATTCGGCCGGATACAAACTTCTTTCATTCATGGACGCTTACTCAGGTTACAACCAAATACCCATGTACCCTGCCGACTAAGATAAAACCGCATTCATCACCGATAAGGCAACGTACTGTTACAATGTCATGCCCTTCGGATTGAAGAATGCGGGAGCTACATATAAGCGAACGATGAAAAAGGTATTTCAAGGGATGATCGGCTCAAATATGGAGGTTTATATTGATGACATTATTGCAAAAAGCAGATAGCAAGAGACCCATGCCCAAGACCTCAAGACAATACTGGACCGAGTAAGAAAATACTCCATGAGATTAAATCCTGAAAAGTGTGTGTTTGGAGTCCCAGCCGGATCCTTTCTCGGTTTTATGCTAACCGAGAGGGGTATTGAAGCTAATCCAGACAAGTGCAAAGCAATTCTTGAAATGAGAAGTCCAACCAGTCTTAGAGAAGTCCAACAGCTCACTGGACGAGTGGCAGCCCTTTCCAGGTTCCTGTCTCATGCCGCTCGGAAAGCCTTACCGTGGTACCAACTCCTTAGGAAAAATAAAAACTTCCTTTGGGATGATCATTGCGAACAAGCTTTCGTTCAGTTGAAGAAATATCTCTCCAGCCCACCAGTCCTTCATAGCCCTCTTACCGGGGAAGACCTTATTCTCTACATGTCAGTGGCGGATGCAGCAGTCAGCTCGGTATTGGTACGAGAGGATTCGGGAGTTGAGGCCCTCATTTATTTTGTTAGCCGAGCACTTCAGGGATCCGAGCTGCGGTACCAAAAACTGGAGAAACTTGCATACTGTTTGGTCATATCTGCTCGGAGGTTAAGACAGTACTTCCAGGCTCATTGAATCATGGTCAGGGCAGCTCAACCCCTTAGGCAGGTCCTTCACAAGCCTGACCTAGCTGGCAGAATGGTTTCATGGTCAGTAGAGCTCTCTGAGTTCGATATCATCTATGAACCGAGGAAAGCAATGAAGTCTCAAGTTCTTGCTGACTTTGTTACTGAATTCACCGAGATTCTCACGGATACACCTCAGGACTTATGGTCATTCTATGTAGATGGTTCGAGCAACAGGAAAGGAGCAGGCGCTGGCGTCATTATTGAAAATCCCGAAGGAATTTGCATGGAATACACATTAAAATTTGAATTCCAAACATCAAATAATCAGGCAGAATACGAAACGGTCCTTGTAGGTCTCAAAATGGTTCATGAGTTTGGTGCGAATCGAGTGTCGGTATTCAGCGATTCACAGTTAGTGGTCTCTCAGATTAAGGGTCAGTACTCGGCTAAGGAGCCCATCTTGCAGAAGTATCTTGAAGAAGTGAAGTGAATAATCTCCAATTTCTCAAAGTTTGATATCTCCCATGTCCCGAGAGATTCGAACTCCCGAGCTGATATCTTATCTAAGCTGGCAAGCACGAAGGGGTCGGAGAACAACAAGACTTTGATACAAGAAACTATCCCAAGACCAAGCGTCATTCTTGCGGTATCAGTATGTCAGTCGTGGATGGATCCGATACTAACTTACTTGCAACATGGTTTCGTTCCCCAAGATCAGGCAGAAGCTCGTTTGATAATTCGGCAATCAGCCCAATACACAGTTCTTAATGGAGTCCTTTATAAGAGAGGGTTTGGCTCACCCATGCTCAGATGCGTCAATCCCTCTCAAGTTGAAGAAATCCTTGAAGAGATCCACGGAGGAATCTGTAGCCATCATATAGGTGGAAAATCTCTAGCTCGGAAAATAATCCGAGCAGGTTACTTTTGGACCACATTGCAAAAAGATGCCATGGAACATGTCAAGAAATGTATTCAGTGTCAATTTCACGGTGATACTTACCAAAGACCCGCGGAAGAGCTACATTCTCTCGGAGCTCCTTGGCCCTTCTATCAATGGGGAATGGACATCATCGGAAAGTTTCCCACTGCACCTGGACAATTGAAGTTTGCGGTGGTAGCCATTGACTACTTTACTAAGTGGATTGAAGCAGCACCATTAGCAACAATTACTACAGCTCGAATTCAATCTTTCTTTGTAAAGGAAATAATATCTCGGTTCGGAGTGCCCCATTCTATAGTCACCGATAATGGATCACAATTCGCAGCCTCTCACTTTCAAGAACTAGCAGCTGACCTGGGATCATTCACTACTTCAGTTCTGTGGAACACCCGCAAACTAATGGATTAGCTGAAGCAGCCAACAAAACCATTTTGGACGGTATAAAAAAGAAACTTGGCAACGCAGCTGGTACTTGGGCAGATAAGCTTCCTAGCGTTCTATGGTCGCATAGGATAACTATACATTCCTCAACTGGGGAAACCCCTTTTCGATTGACATACGGCTGTGACGCAATCATTCCGATCGAAAAGAGAATCCCCACTTTTAGGATGCTTGAACGTCCCTCGAAAACCAACAACAGTCTGCTCAACGATAAACTCATACTGCTTGAAGAAATACGAAAGACTGCTTCAGCTCATGAAAGAAACATGAAAGAACGCCAAGCACGAGAATACAACAGGAAGGTCCGACCGCGAAACTTTGAAGTCGGAGATTTGGTTCTTCGCCGAGCAGATATTGGTAAAGGAAATGTTGGTGTTGGAAAACTGAGCCCAAAATGGGAAGGCCCATATAGAGTAAAAACTCATACTGGAACAGGAGCCTACAGGTTAAAAACTCTCTCGGGCAAGGACATCAACAACAGTTGGAACGCTGCCAAACTCAGAGCTTACTACCGCTAAGCTCCCACTTTGTTTTTCTTTGCTTTTAGAATAGTTTAGTCTATTTATTGCTCAAGAACAAAGTAACGAAGGGCAACACCCTTCATAGATTACAGCTTGATTTTTCGGAATTTCTTAGTCATGAGCAATTCAACTCTTGTACTTCCTTATTAATAAAAGTTCTTAATTTCATTGAGAATTTATCTTTAAACATTGTGAAACCGCGTACGACTCATTTTGCTCGGCTAGCCACCAAACAAAATCGAGATACAACTTCTTTCAGAAGCTTAATGACGTACTAAAAGAACACCCGAACCCACGAATGACCTTCCTAGCTTCGCGGTCCGAATATCCCGCTTCGGCTAAAGTCGGCGATCTGAGTTCTCACTCACAATTCCTATCAATAAATATACATACAAATTCAAGTTTGCACTCGAAAAAACCGAGCATGAAAATTCATACCGTGTTCACTGGTAAATCCTCTAAGAGTTAGCACTCGGAATGTTCGAGTAAAAACATGACACTTACACACAAGGCTGTTAAAAGCATATCAAGCAGCGATACAATTTGCTGAACAGTAGATTAATTAAAAGCCACATCCAAAGTAGCAAAAGAGTTTGGATCAAAACAAACAAAGTATAACGCTCGGATACAACGAGCAGCAGAAAGAAATCCTACATGTGTTACCAACAAGCAGAAAAATAAAGATCAAAACAGATAGAAACTGGCCAACAAGCACACCAAGTTCATGCCTCATCATCTGACAAACTGATATCCTTGTCATCGAATTCAGGAGCTTCAATCAATTCAACCAAAGGATTGGGAAGATTCTCCGCCTGCAAATCTATTTCAGCTTTGGTTTCAATATCAATTAACTTCCCATCTTCTACACTATGGAGAGGGTGTGCTCCGACCACTCTGAACTCAGTTTCAGGATTCAAAAGTTGGATCTGTTTGATCACTGAAACAAAAGAGTCGTCAACACCCTTACCCCAGTTGTAGAAGTTAGCTGCTGCCTTTTTCTTAAAAACAAGAGCTTTTTCCTTATATTTCTGAACAGTTGCAGCAGATTTCTTCACCTCAAAATCCAATCCCTCGATCCTCTATTGGCTTACCTACAATTGTTTTTTAAGAGTTTCCTCAATTTCCTTTTTCTTGTCTTCAGCAGCCTTTGTGAAGCTTTTAGAGAATCTCGCTCCTTGATCAGTTCAGTTTTATCAGCCTTAAAGTTTTCCAACTCATTCTTTACTCGAACCTGTAACACCCTAATTAAATTTCACCCACAAAACAAAAATTAGGACTTGAAAATTTCTTTTAAGACAATGTAGACATGGCCATAAAAATTAGGATGTTTAAGTCGTGACGATCGGTGAGAGGTACAAGGAGTGGAGTGAAGTTCCTTGAGGATCGGTAGAAAAGAAGGATTAATATGAAGTTACAAGGATGAATGTCTAGTGGAATCTAAGATAATGATGAGAATTGAGAGTTTGTTGGAATAGGATTTATGTATATAGTTGAAGTGTTTAGCAATAAGAGTAATTAAAGTTGGGGAGTATATAGAGGTTGGAAGTTGAAGTAACCAAACTAGATTGGAAATCCTTAAGAAAGATTAAGTTGAGGAAGGTAGTCGTGATGATAGTGTTGGGTCCGGATTGGCATAAGCATTACATTCTTTTCCTTTGAAGCTGCTAATTGTTTCAGCAACATTGAACAACCTTGAGAACTTAATTCGTTTAGCAAAAGTCTTGTTACTATGTACCATTGTATTTGACGATGGAATGACCCCAGAGATTGTTTTGATAAGCCCGATCTAGAATCCTTTTAGAGACATCAAGTAAGTGTTGCGTCGCGACAGTCAGTTCGCATGAGAAAGAGGAAGAGGATTGCTCCGAGGAGCTACGCACTCATGAATGAGACGGTTTTGCGCATCATTTCTCGAGGACGAGAAATCTCCAAGTTGGGGAGAATGTAACATCCCGCATTTTCTGGACTCAAATAAATCAATAAGATTTTATTTAAGATTGATTTTTCAGAATTTAAGAAAGATTTTTAGTTAAAGTATTTTAGCAAATGATTTTCTTTGAAGTTTGATTTCATGAAAGCTAAGCTATGGTTTTGTTATTTCTTCATGAAACGAAATTGCTTTTGATCAAAATGATTTGTTGTTTTAAATAAATTATTCTTTTTGAAGATTTTTGGTGTATGTGAAAATGTGATTTTTGTAAAATCAAGTAAGGCATATTTTGTAGTGAATTAATACGGTTATTGGTTTTCTTATGAGTTGTGAATGTATGTGTTTTTGTGATGAATTATGAATGAAACCTAAGTAGTAAATTTAAATGAATATGTACATGGACTATGTGAAAGGGTGTATAATGTATGTGTGTGCCGTATGATGGAGTGGGAAACATGATATGTTTAAAGTGTAATGTGCATGATCAAGTATGTGTTAAGTATATGCATCATCACTCCATGCTATGTGTTTAGCATGATAACATGAAATAGAATCACATGTGTTAAGTGCATGCATTACTCCATGATGATGGCATGAATAAAAATGTGTGTGCATGTGTGTGTGTGATCGGCCGAGGATGAGAGAAGAGGAACCAAATAGGATGCATTTTTCTAGTCATTAAGGAATTAGAAATTCAAATAGGAGCCAAGTAGAAGACTAGGTTGGTGACTCATGATGCCTAAGGAAGACTTTCATCAACCTTGTCTCACCATTAACAAGACCCTTGCCATGCAAAATTTGGAGTGGACTAAACTACCCTTGAACCAAGCCATGAACCAAGGCTAAAATAGGAAAATGACCCACCCTTGCTCTTGTTCTTAAAACCGTGTATGTGTGTGTTGGTTAGCCATTCTTCATCTTCAAACACTCCATTTCCAAACACTTGGTTTCAAGAGCACATCAACTCTTGAGACCCTAGAGAGAAAAGGAAGAAAGGCCGTAAGGGAGAAGAGAGGAAAAGAAGAGTGAGACCCCAAAATTCTTAACCCAAACCTCTCTACTTTCCTTCTCAACCACATTCTTCTTCAAGATTAAGAAGAAAAGCTACCCATCAATTTAGAGAGGAGAAGGCTGAGGAAACCCTAGGAGGAGAAGAGGAGGATTTGAAGCTCAAAGATTTGGATTTTGTCTAAGGTAGTTATTTAAGATAGTTTAGTATAGTGATTTTGGTTTGGACTTTATATGGACTTTTGTTCAAGTTTAATTCTTTTGTGATGGATGTCTTTATTTTCTTGTGATCTTGATGTTTTGTTGCCTTGCATGTTATCTTTGTGACTTGATTTTGAATATTTGTGCTTGGATGTTTTAATTTCCATCTTGTTCTTCACGGTTTTGTGTAAGTTTTGTATTTAAGCTTATGTTTTTGCTTTGATCTTGTTTTGCATGTTTTGATCTATTCTTTATTCTTGAGAAAATGTGAAGCTTGAGTTTTATGTATTAGTTTGAGTGCAAGTCTTGATTTTTCCTTGGTGCATATACGGTTCCCAAAAGAAAATAAAGATAACAAGCATTGAAAATAGTTTTTGAAATCAAGATTTGGGTTGTGTGTTATGGTGATGATTCGATGGATGTTATATAAAAGAAAATGTTGTTTTAAAGGAATTCTTGCATGATTTGATTTTTGAGTTGATCCTTGCATGTGAAAATAATTTGTGAGATCTTGCCATTATACTTGTCACCATTCGGTCAAGTCTAGGAAACCATGCTAGATCATCATTTCCTTTACATGCATGTTGAAATATCTAGAGATATTAGGTGCATGCATGAATTCTTTTTAGAAGTTAAAGACTTTGACATGATCCTTGATTTTATTGTGTTAGGAAATTAAAATTTTGTTTGCCAATTCCTTGAGAAGCTCACGGTTTTACATGTGTAAATGTTTAAAGTTAATTTATTTGTCTTGCATGTGTGTTTTATTATTAAGATTAAGGATTTCTAAACCTATGGGACTTAAATCTTTTGATTTAAAACTTTAAAGTAAAATTTTCATGATCCCATTCGGTTTAGGAACAAACCTTAAGCCATTTTATTTTCCTATGTGACATGATTTGAATTAGCTTTGAATAAATGGAATTGATTAGGTGTATGATTATGTTTTTCCTTGAATTTCATTCGGTTTTGGCATAAATTCCATTCAAACTATTTTTATTTTCTTATGTTATATTATTTGAGGTAATCTAGTATAAATGAAATGGATTTGATAAATGTTTGTGTTGAGTGTTTTTCCTTATGTCCTATTCGGTCTTGGTATGAAAGTGAAGGAAATAAATTGATTTCTCCTTTGTGTGTTGGTTTATGTGATGATTAGCATGATTTTGATTAAGTGTGTCCTTCTCTTTAATTAAATTATGATGTTTAAATATAGGATAGAGTAATTGTCATATGTGCATGTGTTAATGATCATTAGACTTGAACATGAACCTTGTCTCATGTAAGATATGATTCGGCCATGCATGGAAATTAAGTGCATATATTTGATTATTGTCTTATGTGCATGAATGGTGATGTTATATTTATGTGAGTATGAATGACTTGAGTGTTTAATATTTTTTTTAAAGGTTTTTGATTGAATCCTTGTGTTATTTCTCTTTGATGAAATTCGGTTTTAAAGAAAATAAAGTGAGTCAAATGTTTTGATTAATTGAAAAAGTCTTGTTTCATATGATTTCTGAAATTCATGGTTTTTAATTTAACAAATGGTTTTTATAAGAAAATCTTAAGACAAATGTGGCTTTTTAAAGAATCAAGGAATTATTGATATTTCCGAACAAATGTTCTTACTTGATTATGAATTGGAACCAAAAGTGAAATTCAACTAAGGAGTTTTGGCAATGATGTTTTGTTTTCGAAATGATTTTATAAGAACAGATCTTGATGAGAAAGAATTATTTGAGTTCCAGTAAAAATCGGGAAGCAGTTACGTCCAAAAGGGCCTCCAAGCCTCAATCCTATTTCAAACTCTCAGTTAAGTCCAAAAGGGCCTCCAAGCCTCAATCCTATTTCAAACTATGCCCATAGAGTCATTCATTGACTCCCATCCTAATTCCACACAATATACCCTTATTCTAGTGAATTAAAAGCTTCACCCTTACCTCAAATTCGTGACTCAGCTCTGAAATTGCAGAGAAATTGGCTGGAGATGCTCAAACCCAAAAATCCTTTGCATTCAGCCACAGTTTGAACAGAGCACCAAAACCAGAGAATTTAACGTGCAAAATCGTTTTAAAAATTAGGGAAAGAGGTTAGGAGTTGTTCTCTGCAACTTAATCTAGAGGTATAAACGAATTTGAGGGTCATAGGGTCCAGGAGCTTACCACAATCCAAGCTAGAAGTGAGCTCCAAGCTTCAAGTTTCTGAACTTGGTCACAGAAAACACCTCACTTTCGAGCTTCGATTCCCCTTCCTCAGGCAACCACAACTCTCAAATCTTAGGTCTTTGTAAAGCTCGTGATGTGAGCTTTACAATGATGTGTATCACTCAACTCAACTCTCAGAATCAAAGGAGAACGTGGAAGATGAAATTGAAAACCCTAACTCTATATTTTCAGAGAAAAACCAACCAAATCCTCCATTATCTTCAACCAAAGTCTTAAATAGACATTCCCACTCGTCATGCAACTCGACACGAAGGTCCTTAACGTGTACTCAGGGTGTTTTCGTGTCAAACTCGGGGATCGTCGTGTGTTGACTCATCAACCGCACTAACGAGTCCTCCACTGACTCGATTACTCGAGTATTTCCAGGAATACTCGAGTGTTTTGGTCAAATTTTCAAAAATATTTATTTTAATGCCCTTCCCTCCAAAGTCTTCCTAATATTGCTTCTAGGTCCTCTTCCAGGGACTAATATGTAGAAACCTTATTTTTACATATTTTTCTCTTGCTCCAATATTTTTCTACTTTCGCAATTACTAATACTAACTCATACTAAACTTAATTTATTTATGAAATATAATTATGATGAAGAAAGTAATTATAAATTAATCTTTCAATAATCACAATTGTATTACATCTGGAAGCGAAAATTTGGGGTGTTACAAAATTCGGTTTTAAAGAAAATAAAGTGAGTCAAATGTTTTGATTAATTGAAAAAGTCTTGTTTCATATGATTTCTGAAATTCATGGTTTTTAATTTAACAAATGGTTTTTATAATAAAATCTTAAGACAAATGTGGCTTTTTAAAGAATCAAGGAATTATTGATATTTCCGAAAAAGTGTTCTTACTTGATTATGAATTGGAACCAAAAGTGAAATTCAACTAAGGAGTTTTGGCAATGATGTTTTGTTTTCGAAATGATTTTATAAGAACAAATCTTGATGAGAAAGAATTATTTGAGTTCCAGTAACAATCGGGAAGCAGTTACGAGCGCCGCGTCGGGAACCAAGGAGCGTATCGTGAGTGTTGTCTTCAATCGAGGTGAGAGAGAAGTTTCCCCCAAACACCGTGGTATTTAGGTAACATATTAAGTGTTTCGACCATCTCAAAAGTCGAAACATAGTGTCTTGAGTCAGTATGAGTAAGTAATTAATTTATTCGTGTTTGAATGTTAGTATGTTATTTATTTGCCTATTTATCTATTGCCTATGGTTAGTCGATGTGAAACGTGGTAAGGCTGTGAATAATAATAACAATAATTAAAGATATAAGAGATAAGAGATGAGTGGGGAAAGATGTAAGATGTTACCGGAAAAGAATAAGTGATGAAAGCGATGAGTTGAGCCAGAGCTTGGGCAACATTGTTGATATGGATGCTTTCTGAGAACCCAGCTCTGTGCAATTTTGAGACAAGAGATGTCTTGAGAACATTAGGGGTCGGGACTCGTTGAAGGGATGTACGAAGGATGAGCCGACCAATAGGTTAATCCTTTAATTAAAAGACTTTTAAAAGACATGTATTAACGTGGTGAGTTATGAGAGTTAACCCGAAGTAGTGGAGAGGAAGGAACCATAGGTATCTGCAGATACTTAGGAGGAGATTGCATTAGGGGAGGACAATGACGGTGATACGTCAAGAAGTCTAGAGTACTCTTCTAGGCGGAACAACTCCACAAGTGACGCACTAACGTGGTGGGGACTGGGTCCAATGCCGTGGCAAGTTCTGCTTTGCAAACTAGAAGTAGTACTGTCGCCCCCTAGATTGCAAATCGAGAACAGTGAGAGGGATTGGAGTGGGGCATATTGTTTGCCACTGCGAGGCAGTAAGCCATGATTATGAATTGATATTATTGAGGCTGAGTCCTCCTGGTCTGGGACCATTTGTTGTGTGACAGCTGTCGTGCCCGCACGGTAAAGGTCCTGTACTCCTGTTTGCTTCCGACTAGGATTGGGTGGTTGACCGAGGAGATGTAGACGAGTGTGCTAACTGGAGAGCGCTTTCCTCAATGATGACTCAAAAACCCCTGCATCATTGATGGACTTGAATTAATAAAACTCAAATAAGAAAAAAAAGAGATTATGTATATGAAAATATAATTATTAATGATCCTTGCATGAAAATATGGTGATGAAATCAGAGTGCGCAGCGGAAGTCTTCTATGGAATGTGATGTGAATATGCATAAGGTAGTAAGGAAAGAATGGTAGTGGCATGAAGTAAGTATTCCCAAGAGTTTATGTGTTTATATTTATGTGTTGTCTGTTGTATGGTTTGTCTATCTTGATATTTTACCTACTGTAATTCCACACTGTTGGCATCACATGTCTGGGAATACTTACTCTCTCAAATTCTTCTGTTCTGTATATGTGTCCGTTTCTATGTTCGTGTCCCTTAGCTCATGGATCCAGTTAAGTTCACGTTCGATATCCGTGACGAAGGAAGATGGGAAGTGAATCGCCGTGGTTGGGAATGGCGTGGAGTATCTGAGGTTCGTATCTTTGACCCTGACCATACCCTTAGAGGGACTGAACCCGATTCTCGCATGTGCCGATTTGTGCTTTCGGATCTACAAGTTGGTGGACCGGCAGATTATCATGGTGGGTATCCAATGCCTTTGCCAGCAAGTATCGACCCTGAGGCGGAGGAACTAGAGGAACTGGATGAAGCCTTGAATGAATTACCAGAGGAAGCATTCGAGGCCATGGAGGAAAGTGAACCTGAGGAAGATCCCGAGGAGGACCTTGACGAGGAATTTCCAGACGCAGACGTCATCGACATCGACCCTAGTGAGGCACCTCCCGCGGATTCACCATCTTCAGCTTAGGAGATTCGTTGGTAGTTTCTTTTCTTATCTCGAAGTATTCAGTTTCTTGTATTTGCCCAAAAGCTAAAGATCCGGAGTACCATGATGTAATTCCCCGAACTATGTTAATTAATGTTATTTCAAGTTGGGCACCACTAACTCTGATTATGAACATCAAATGGGCTATGACAATTTGAGTGATAAGAATCAAGTTGCAAAGTGTGGTGTCACGTGACACTTCGGTTTGGAACTTGAAACTTAGCATGATGTATGAGGACGCTATTTCATTTTGAAGAAAGCTTTGGGGAAAATTGTCCGGTTCTCATAATCATGCTACTCACTCACGTGTTAAAAAAAAATGGCCCTGATTTTCACCTAAAATGATCATTGTTTCAAGTTGCCAAATCGGGGTGTTACAATTGATTTCCCTTATACCCTTTCCTTAACTCTTACACTCAGCTGCTCGGCCATTACTTTCCTTTCTTGGTATTCTATCTCTCTCTCGGTTATATTACTCATTGTTCATATTTTACATAGTTTACAATCTTTTACTCTTCTCGGATGCATACACCCAGTGCATGTCTTACACCATTTAGGGTCGGATGTCGGAGTGTCCATAACTGCGAGTACCTAGTACCCGTCTTACAGCTGCACATACCCAGTATGCGTCTGACGCGATCAATGCACGCACCCAGTACGCGTCTTCTATGACCAGGAGCACTACCGCCGATCATTCTATGGAGTGAGGGAGCGTCTTGAACGATTAATGCACGCACCCAGTACGCGTCTTCTATGACCAGGAGCGCTACCCACCGATTCCGTGCTCGGAACCTTGTGTGAATCATAACTGCGAGCACCCAGTACCCGTCTTACAGCTGCACATACCCAGTATGTGTCTGACGCGATCAATGCACGCACCTAGTACGCGTCTTTCATGATCCGATCACACAACCATTTCTCTTTAATTACCCTTTTATCCTTTTATCCATGTCTTTGCTCGGTCTCTCTCGGCTCAACCCTTTAACCATTCCCCTTTTTCCATTAATCTTTCTCGTTATCTAACCCATTAATTTATCTCTTCATTTCTCCCTATTTACCCTTTTCTCAATACCCATTCTTACCCTCTCGTAGCTCGGCCACAGATACAGATAATAATTACCAAAACTCATAAACATTTACACAATGACAACAACATTTATACAGCAACAACAGTATGAATAAACACTTAGCCAGCATATCATTTAAACGAAAACATATAGCATAGAACAATGATCTTTCCTACCTCAAAAATCTTGTTTCTAATTTATTCCCTGGTTCCCATTACCCTTTTTACCTTTCCTCTCTAATATTGTCCTATATTCATTCCCTAATCTAACACCCACTCTTAGCACCCGTTATGAACACCCTAGAAACCCAAACTCAAGTAGAGGTAACACTCACTCCTTACCTCAAACCGTGAGAGATAAGAGTTGAGAGTTGAGAATGGCTTTCCCCTTGAGCTTAATACCCCTTGAATCTTTCTCCTCCTAGCTGCACACCCAACACCGAAATGCTCCAGGGACGTGTGATGAGATGAAGAGATGAAGGAAATCAGCCCCTAATTCGTGAGTATTTGATGGTGTAGAAAAGAGGGATTTTCGTGAGTGAGAAGATAGAATATGTTGGGTTTGTGTGTGTGAAGTTTCAGAGAGAATGAGGGAGACAGAGGAGAAAGAGAATGAAAAGTATGTTATGTTGTGTATTGGATTTTCTTTTATTCATTTAGGGGAAGTATTTGTGTGGTTCTCATTGGAGGCTTCTTTGAGAAGCTAGAGTATGTGGAAGGGATTCATTGGCTTCCAAAGGAAGCCATGAACAGTGACTTGAAAGGGACATAAAGCGATTGACAAAGACAGCGTACGGATGGTACGAAAACCAAGGGATCAACAGCTCAACATGAGCTGTCACGGAGGAGAAAGGATACATCGGCTCGGTCTAGAGGAACAGCGGTAGTCCGAGCCTGCTTCTCGAATAATACTTGTGAGATGCATTGAGGTCGGCTAATCCGAGCTTGACAACAGGTTTTTCGTGTTTGTTCCTCATTTAGCTCGGCATACATCCAGCCGAGGTCTAGCACTTGCCTATCGGGTCGGCCTATGATTCCTATTACCCTATGACCCTTGTACAACTTCTACGACTTAATCCTATTTCTAAATAAATCAATATATATATATAGATACATATATATATATATCTAAAGTTATTATATTAATATTAATTTTCGGGATGTTACATTCCTCTCCCACTTACAGGAATTTCGTCCTCGAAATTTAGTCGGCATTTAACAGTTGCGGATATGACTGCTTCATTTTCTCTTCGAGTTCCCAAGTGGCTTCTTCCACATTATTCTGATTCCAGATGACCTTGACCAAAGAGATTTCTTTCCCTATGAGCCGTCCGACTTGTTTGTCCTCAATCCTGACTGGAAGGACCTCGAAGGTCAGATTGTCTCTTAGTGGCAACTCGTCCACTGCTATCACATGTGAGGGGTCATGAATGTATCTTCTAAGTTGTGAAACGTGAAATACATCATGGAGTTTAGACAAGTGTGGAGGTAAGGCAATTCGGTAGGCTACTGGTCCGATTTTCTCCAATATCTGATACGGTCCGACAAACCGAGGGGTCAACTTCTTTGATTTGATAGCTCGGCCAATACCCGTTACAGGGGATACCCGTAGGAATACATGATCTCCCTCAATGAAATTCAAGGGTTTTCTTCTTTTATCTGCATAGCTCTTCTGTCGGTCCTGTGCTGCTTTCATCTTTCCTTGTATCATTCGGATCTTCTCGGTTGTCTCATGTACAATATTTGGACCAATCAACAAGTTTTCTCCTATCTGGAACCAGCATAACGGCGTTCGACATTTCCGACCATATAACGCTTCGAAAGGAGCCATCCCAATACTTGAATGGAAGCTGTTGTTGTAGGTAAATTCGACCAATGGCAATCGTGTTTCCCAACTTTCCGACTGTTCGAGCACACAAGTTCTCAGCAAGTCCTCAAGGGTCTGAATGGTGCGCTCGGATTGCCCGTCGGTCTGAGGATGATAAGTGGTGCTAAACCTCAACTTTGTACCCATGGCTTGCTGCAAACTCTGCCAGAATCGGGATAAGAAACGAGGATCACGGTCGGACACTATGCTGCTCGGAACACGGTGGAGTCTGACAATGTCCTTTATGTACGATTGCGTCAGCTTCTCCAAGCTGTACTTCATGCTGATTGGCAGGAAATGGGCACACTTTGTCAGTCGGTCCACCACAACCCAAATGGCTTCATGACCATATCTTGTCCTCGGCAAACCCGACACAAAATCCATCGAAATGTTGTGCCACTTCCATTGCGGAATCTCCAATGATCTGAGTAATCCTCCTGGTTTCTGGTGCTCAATCTTGGCTTTCTGGCATGTTAAACACCGAGACACATAATCCGCCACGTCGGTCTTCAACTTTGGCCACCAAAACAATCTTTTCAGATCCTGGTACATCTTTGTGGCTCCTGGGTGAAGACTCATCTTAATTTTATGGGCCTCTTCCATTATATCTCTTCGGACTTCAAAGTCCATAGGAATGCAAACTCGGTCTCGGAACCGAATAATACCGTCGGATCCTTTAACGAAGTCGGGTTCATCCTTGTCTCCTGCTCTTTTTAGTAGCTTCTGGAGTTCTAAGTCGGCAACCTGTCTTTCCTTAATAAAACCCACAAAATCGTTTGTCACTTGCAGCATTTCTAGTACAACACTACTTTCCTTCTTCTGTACGCCGAGGTTAAGATCACTAAATTCCTGCATCAACTGCATCTCTCGGACCATCATATTGCTCAAATGGAGGCTCTTCCTGCTCAGTGCGTCGGCCACCACGTTGGCCTTTCCAGGATGATAATGTAAGTTGAAATCGTAATCTTTCAAGAATTCCACCCATCTACGCTGCCTCATATTTAATTCCTTCTGGTCGAACAGATAGCCGAGACTCTTGTGGTCGCTAAATACTTCAAATTTCATGCCATACAGGTAGTGTCTCCAAATCTTAAGGGCAAATACCACAGTTGCTAATTCGAGATCATGGGTGGGGTAATTCTGTTCATGCGGTCGAAGCTGTCTAGAGGCATAAGCCACCACTTTTCCCTGCTGCATTAACACACTGCCGAAACCCTGTTTCGATGCATCGCAAAACACGTCGAATGCTTTGGTCGGCTCGGGCAAATATCAACACTGGCGAACTCGTCAATCTTTTCTTCAGCTCTTGGAAGCTCTGTTCACATTCTTCGGACCACTGGTAAGGTGCATCTTTTCTGGTTAACGAGGTCTGTGGTAGAGCCAGTTTAGAAAATCCTTCAATGAATCTGCTGTAGTATCCTGCAAGACCAAGAAAACTCCTGATCTCGGTTACCGAGTTAGGTCTCTCCCACTTGAGTACAGCTTCCACCTTAGAGGGATCAACTACAACACCGTGCTCAGATATCACATGACCGAGGAAATGAACCTCTTTGAGCCAAAAACTGCATTTAGAGAGTTTGGCATAAAGTTCTTGGTCCTTTAAGACCTGTAACACCGTTCTCAAATGCTTCTCATGCTCACTCGGACTTCCGGAGTAGATAAGGATATCGTCGATGAAGACTATCACAAACGAATCCAAATAGGGTCGAAAAATCCTATTCATGTAGTCCATAAATATGGCAGGGGCGTTGGTAAGCCCGAAGAGCATAACCACATACTCAAAATGCCCATATCTTGTTCTGAATGCTGTCTTCGGAATATCTTCTTCTCGGATACGGATCTGCTGGTATCCTGATCGAAGATCTATCTTCGAGAATACCGACGCTCCCTTAAGCTGGTCTAAAAAGTCATCAATCCGGGGGAAGGGATATTTGTTCTTCACCGTTATCGCGTTGAGCTTCCGATGATCAGTGCACATTCTGAGGCTACCATCTTTCTTTTTAACAAACAAGATTGGAGCTGCCCAAGGTGATACGCTCGGTCTAATTAGCTTCCTGGCCAAAATTCTTCCAGCTGTTTCTTAAGCTCTTCTAGCTCGGGAGCTGCCATTCTGTACGGAGCAATTGAAATCGGGCCAGTTCTGGGAATGAGGTCTATACTAAACTCTACTTCTCTTCTCGGCGTTAAACCAGGCATTTCATCCGAGAAAACCTTTGGGAATTCACCGACTACAGGAATTTGGTCTATGGTTGGTTCCTCTGTCGCCTCTAACTTTGCAACAGAAAAGCCACTAAAGATGACAGTTTTCTCTCGGCAGTCGAGCAGGACATGGTGCCGAAACATCCAGTCCATGCCGAGGATAATATCTAACTTAGTCAGGGGTAAGCAAATTATATTGACTTTAAACTCTCGGCCTAATACTTGAATAGGACAATCTAGACACATTTGGGAAGTGATCACAAAGGAATTGGTTGGGGTAGAAATGGATAATTTGTAAGGCATTTCTACAGGGGACAATTTCAATTTAGTCATACAGTCAAGGGAAATGAAAGAATGTGTGGATCCACAATCAAATAGCACAGCACATGGAATGTTGTTTACTTGACAAGTACCTCGGATCAGTTCGTCGGCATCAGTCACCTCTTCACCATCCATAGTGTAAACCTTGCCTCTCTGCATCGGTCGGTTCACACCTGTCTGTTGTGCCTTTGTCACATTGACCTCTTCTTTCACAAGATTCTCGGTACACCGAGCTGCAAAATGACCAGGCTTGCCACAGCGAAAACAGGATCCTCTTGTTCTGCTCGGATCCAGACTCCAGCATTCTCCCTTGTGTTGCTTTCCACAATGTTGACATATCGGATAGGGGCCAGGGACAACCACCATCTGACCACCACTCCTTGGAACTTTTGATATTCTAGAGCTCGGATTCACATAGGGAGCAGATCTCTGAACAACTCCTTTCCCCCTGATAGGCCCCACTACTTTCTGTGCCGACCTGCTCCGCTTTCCGTTGGCTTTCCTTTTGAGCCCCTTCTCATAAGTGCTAGCCATGTTCACCAGTTGAGATAGGTTGGCCATATTCTGATATTCAAATGCGGGCCGGATATCATCTCGGAGACCAGACTCAAACTTGATGCACTTGGTACGCTCATCAGCATCTCGGTAGCTTCCTGAATAACGGATCAAATCCTCGAAATGAGCGGCATATTCTCCGACACTCAAGTTCCTCTGTTCCAGCTTGAGAAAAGCGAGTTCCTTCTCCCTCCTAACGTCTTTGGGAAAATACTTTCCGAGGAATCGAGTTCGGAACAGATCCCAAGTAATGGCTTCATTAGCCGCTTCCAGTCCTCGGCTCTGTTGTTCCACTAGTGCTCGGCTTCACTAGCCAGCAAAAATTCAGCTAATCTCACCCTGTACTCATAGGGCGGTTGCAGAGATCGGAAGATCTTTTCAACATCTTGGAGCCATCTCTGAGCTCCATCAGGATTGTAACCTCCTTCAAACCGAGGTGGTTCGTTCTTCCTAAATCGGCTCATCCAGTCGATCTCGACCGGAGCCGGAGGTGGAGGTTGTAGGGCTGCAGCTGCAGCTGCTGCGGCTGCGGCTATGTTTTGAGCGAGGTTCTCAGCCTGATTCTGCTGAGCCTGCACTTGGTTCTGCTGTAGTTGAACCAAAGTTTCCAATACAGCAGCAATTCCATCATTATCAACTCTTCTCCCAGCCATACTGCTTGGTCATTGAGAGAAAGCCAATTAACCATCGAATAATCAAATAAACATATATATATATATATATATAAGTCTATAAGTTCTATCGACTAACTTAGACTCTAGACTTTACTTAATTGTTACTCCCTTGGTGAGTAACCACTGGAGTCCTTTGCAACTCCAATAGGCCGAGGAGAAACTGCTCTGATACCAAAATTGTAACACCCTAATTAAATTTCACCCTCAAAACAAAAATTAGGACTTGAAAATTTCTTTTAAGACAACGTAGACATGGCCAGAAAAATATTTCCTTTCATTAATACAAAATATTCAGAGTTATAAAGCGGAAGACTTAATACATCAACAAGTAAAAAGTGAAGCACATGATTACACCGAGTTCAATATCCAAAATGCAAAATACAGTGTTTTAGCTCGGCCCAACTGGCCGAGACCGAACTAATTCTCCGACTCTAGTAACTTACTCTCCCTGTGAGGAAGAGTGAACCTGCTCGGCCGGGGACTGCGTCTGCTCGGGCTCAGTACCTGAAAAATGGTAAGGAGGTGAGCATTACACAGAACTTAAGTAAGCAGTTTCTAACATGACATACCGAACTACCAAGCCAAACACAAGTAGTCAATTAGCATATAATAACAAGTAATCAAACAGAATATCACATGCATACAATATCATTTTGCTCGGTCCATGTCATTATCCATTATATATCTTACATGCCAATTATACCTCGGCTCAGCCGATTGATTTCCCTTCTACCCTTTCCTTAACTCTTACACTCAGCTACTCGGCCATTACTTTCCTTTCTCGGTATTCTATCTCTCTCTCAGTTATATTACTCATTGTTCATATTTTACATAGTTTACAATCTTTTACTCTTCTCGGATGCATACACCCAGTGCATGTCTTACATCATTTAGGGTCAGATGTCGGAGTGTCCATAACTGCAAGTACCCAGTACCCGTTTTACATCTGCACATACCCAGTATGCGTCTAACGCGATCAATGCACGCACCCAGTACGCGTCTTCTATGACCAGGAGCACTACCGCCGATCATTCTATGGAGTGAGGGAGCGTCTTACACGATCAATGCACGCACCCAGTACGCGTCTTCTATGACCAGGAGCGCTACCCACCGATTCCGTGCTCGGAACCTTGTGTGAATCATAACTGCGAGAACCCAGTACCCGTCTTACAGCTGCACATACCCAGTATGTGTCTGACGCGATCAATTCACGCACCCAGTACGCATCTTTCATGATCCGATCACACAACCATTTCTCTTTAATTACCCTTTTATCCTTTTATTCATGTCTTTGCTTGGCCTCTCTCGGCTCAACCCTTTAACCATTCCCCTTTTTCCATTAATCTTTCTCGTTATCTAACCCATTAATTTATCTCTTCATTTCTCCCTATTTACCCTTTTCTCAATACCCATTCTTACCCTCTCGTAGCTCGGCCACATATACAGATAATAATTGCCAAAACTCATAAAGATATACACAATGACAACAACATTTATACAGCAACAACAATATGAATAAACACTTATCCAACATATCATTTAAACGAAAACATATAGCATAGAACAATGATCTTTCCTACCTCAAAAATCATGTTTCTAATTTATTCCCTGGTTCCCATTACCCTTTTTACCTTTCCTCTCTAATATTGTCCTATGTTCATTCCCTAATCTATCACCCACTCTTAGCACCCGTTATGAACACCCTAGAAACCCAAACTCAAGTAGAGGTAACACTCACTCCTTACCTCAAACCGTGAGAGATAAGAGTTGAGAGTTGAGAATTGCTTTCCCCTTGAGCTTAATACCCCTTGAATCTTTGTCCTCCTAGCTGCACACCCAGCACCGAAATGCTCCAGGGACGTGTGATGAGATGAAGAGATGAAGGAAAGCAGCCCCTAATTCGTGAGTATTTGATGGTGTAGAAAAGAGGGATTTTCGTGAGTGAGAAGATAGAATATGTTTGGTTTGTGTGTGTGAAGTTTCAGAGAGAATGAGGGAGACAGAGGAGAAAGAGAATGAAAAGTATGTTATGTTGTGTATTGGATTTTCTTTTATTCATTTAGGGGAAGTATTTGTGTGGTTCTCATTGGAGGCTTCTTTGCGAAGCTAGAGTATGTGGACAGGATTCATTGGAAGCCATGAACAGTGACTTGAAAGGGACATAAAGCGATTGACAAAGACAACGTACGGATGGTATGAAAACCAAGGGATCAACAGCTCAACATGAGCTGTCACGGAGGAGAAAGGATACATCGGCTCGGTCTAGAGGAACAGCGATAGTCCGAGCCTCCTTCTCGGATAATACTTGTGAGATGCGTTGAGGTCGGCTAATCCGAGCTTGACAACAGGTTTTTCGTGTTTGTTCCTCATTTAGCTCGGCAGACATCCAGCCGAGGTCCAGCACTTACCTATCTGGTCGGCCTATGATTCCTGTAACACCCTAATAAATTCTACCCTTAAAACCCAAGTATTAAAAATGAGTACTTAAAAATTCATTTTTATTATATTAAAATCAACCGTCAAACGGACGGAGTTTTGTCTGTTTTTCGGACTTCCCAAAATCTTCAACCTGATAAGCACATTTATATGAAATTAACAGGAGCCAGCAGGGCTCAAATAAAAATATATAAGCATCGCATAGTTGCCCCTTGGGCTCAAGTGTAAAACATAGTGTGTCAGAGTGCCAGCAAAGTAGTAAGTGTGAATCAAGAGACCATAACAACAACTATGCATCAAAAGAATCATAAACCCTGCACAAAAGAAACTATCCTAGCCTCACCCAAAAGAAAACATATATAGCTCATATACATCCTAATATATGGAGGCTGAAATCAAAATAAAAGTATCAAATCCCCATAACCCTACTCTCCCTGTGAGGGAGAGCACTCCTGCTCGGCCGGGGGCTGTGCTAGCTCAATCTCTGTACCTGTAATGATAGTAAGGGAGTGAGCATTGCACATGAAATAAAATTGCAGTTTCCATATAATCATAATAAATCCACTAGGCCAAACACAAATAGTAAAGTAATGACATATAGCATTTACAAGTCTATTCACAATCAACCTCTTTCCACCCCTTTCTATTTTCTCTTTATCATGATTCCATAATTACCCCTTTCTTTAACATGCCCATAATCAATGTTAATGTTCATTACCATTTAGTTTATCCCTTTTTCCTATTCATTTCCATTGTCTTTATCCATTTTCCATTTTCCCTTAACATTTTCACTAATTCAATTCCCTTTCCGTTTTTGATTCCGTTACCATTGTCCATTATCTTTTCCATTTTCTGACTATATCCATTATCTTTTCCATTTTTCTTTATTTCCTTTTTCCTTTATGCGTAACCCCAAATCAGAGATCTACGCTTTCCATTGGGTGTAACCTCAAATCAGAGATCTGCACCTTACCATCGTGTGTAACCCCAAAACAGAGATCTACACATGGTGTATGCAACCACAAACAGTGATCTGCATACCCTTTCCCTTTTTCCTTTTTAATTGTACACCACTAGGAATTTGGTTACCCGCTAGGTAATTGGCACACCTGTCTAGGGACTTGAAACACCTGCCCAGGACTTTACACCCATCCAGACCATAACCTGTAGGACTATGTACATAATTACCATTCCATTATTTATTTCAATTATTGGTGTGGAAAATTGATCCTGTGGGTCACCCGGCGCCTACAGGGCGGTTTGGCCTGATGGGTAATTGGCCTGGCAGGTAATTGGCCCTAACAGGTAATTGGAACACCTAGCCGGGTACCTAGTGTTCCGGGCCCCACTGATCAGTTTCCACATTAGTTACCTTTACCATTTAAATTAACCACAGTCCAGTTCATTAATATAGCCATCAACACAATTCCAATAATAATCACAATATGCATAAATATAAACCATTCCAAATCATCACACATATATTCATAAATAAACAATTATCATCCATCATCATATACATTTCCAAATACTCACATTTAGGGTCACATTCCACGAATAACATTTATGATCATTTTCCCTTATTATCACAATCCAATTTATCCAATTACAATTTATATAGTCATTTCACAATTAATTAATACCCTTTTTAGTACTCAAACTTAGTTCCACATATTTTCAAATAAGCATGACTCCCTTAGATAACCAATCATATCCCAACATTTAGTTCCTTTCAAATTATCCATTATAATTACCCTTTTCAAATAAATATCACTAAGTACTTTGTTATCAACCATTATAACCATATTTCATTCCGATTCAATAAACACATAATGCACACTATCCATGTTGTCATCTTCCATTTCCAAGTAATAAATACCAATTTAACCATGACCAAACATACATGTATGGCACATTAATTACTTCATCAATGACTCAACATCCTTTCACATTCAAAGTTCACATTAACTTTCCCTTATTAATTATGATTCCTAAGTTCCTTTCTCTTATGTCCTCCATTCCTTAAATTACTATCCAAGATTCTACCATTAAATACCCTAAACACATAACTCCTAGAAAATCACTATAACCATAGGGATACCCAATCTTAGATCACCCAATGCTCACTATAATCCACCCCCTTACCTTAAATCAAGAGAGATGGGGGAAACCTTCCAAGCCCTAGCTCCTAAGCTCCTTAATCAAGAGCTCCAAGGATTGAGTGAAAGAGAGAGACTCTTGACCTCCATGACACAATAGAGCACAAATGAGTCATAATTTATGCTAAATCATAACATGAAATTCGTATGCCATGTGAGGGAAGAGGGAGAAATTCGTATGGCCCTAGAGAGAGAGAGTATTGAAACTTACCAATGGAAGGGAGGATGATGATAGATGAGTGTTGAGCTTGAGGAAGATGAAAACAAAGCCCTATCTTGGTGAGAAAGAAGGGGGATTCGAATGGGAGGGAGGAGAGGAGGAACTTGAGAGATTGAAGGGAGATTAAGTGTTTAAATGTGTTGGGGGTTGATTCTCAATGCTTATTTATGGATTGAGATGGTGATTTGAGGTGAAATCTAGAGAGAGAATGAGGAGATGTTCGTGACCTAGGAGAGAGAGTGGAGTTGGGTTATGAAGAAGAGGGTTGGCTGAAACACGTTTTTGATGCTGTCTGCACAAAACACTCGAGTGTTTTCAAAAACACTCGAGTGTTTTCTTTAAAAACACTCCAGTCTTTTCCAAAAGACTCCAGTCTTTTTCAAAACACTCTAGTCTTTTCCAAAAGACTCGAGTAGTGCCTGAGTTCCCCATTTTCCAACTGACCAGAACACTCGAGTCTTTTCCAAAAGACTCGAGTGTTTTGCCCAGTACCCCATTTATTCATTTTCCTATTTTCCTTCTATTTTCTTCCTGCTTCAATTCGAGATAACTTCTTCGTTCACCGTCGGATCTTGCTCAAATTTGACGAGTAACTTCCTAAAAATCATACCTTCATATCCAACGGTGGGAATTGTGTTCTAAGCTACCAATTTTGTTATTCTATTTCTCCAAAATCCTATGTTTTAAACTTGGGTTTGCATGTCAAATTAGCTAATTTCTAACTTATATCATAATTACTTCCATCCTAGGACTATCAAAACGTAATTTACACTAAGAACTAAATTTGGGATGTTACAATCCTCTCCCACTTACAAGAATTTCGTCCTCGAAATTCAGCTGTCCTGGAACAGCTGAGGATAAGACTCCTTCATCTTGCTCTCCAGCTCCCAAGTAGCCTCTTCTACGTTGTTTCTGTTCCAAATCACCTTCACCAATGGAATCTCCTTGCCCCGGAGTTGCTTAATCTGCCTGTCTTCAATTCTGATCGGGAGGATTTCAAAAGTAAGATTCTCCTTCAAGGGCAAATCGTCCGCTGCTACCACATGGGAGGGATCATGAATGTATTTCCTTAACTGGGAAACATGAAATACACCATGAAGCCTAGACAAATGTGGAGGCAAAGCAATCCTGTACGCCAAAGGTCCAAACAAACCTCGGAGTCAGCTTCTTTGACTTAATTGCCCGACCAATGCCAGTGGTAGGGGACACCCTAAGAAACACATGATCACCCACATCAAACTCTAGGGGTCTCCTACGCTTATCTGCATAGCTCTTCTGCCTGTCTTGAGAAGTCTTCATCTTATCCTTAATCATCGCGATTTTCTCTGTTGTTTCTTGCACCAACTCTGGCCCAGTCAACAAGTTCTCCCCGATCTGGAACCAACAAAGAGGCGTTCTGCACTTTCTACCATATAGTGCCTCAAAAGGTGCCATGCCGATACTAGAGTGAAAGCTGTTGTTGTAAGTAAATTCCATCAATGGTAACAACTGCTCCCAACTACCAGCCTGCTCTAGAACACAAGCCCTCAACAGATCCTCCATAGTCTGAATAGTACGCTCAGACTGCCCATCAGTTTGAGGATGATAGGCGGTACTAAACTTCAACTTAGTACCCAAGGCCTCCTGAAGACTCTGCCAAAATCTGGATAGAAACCGGGGATCCCGATCGGACACAATACTAGAAGGCACACCATGAAGCTTCACTATGTCCCGAATATACAACTGTGTCAGTTTCTCTAATGTATACTTCTTATTGATCGGAATAAAGTGAGCACATTTTGTCAAACGGTCTACCACAACCCATACACCATCACAACCTGCTGCAGTCCTAGGTAGACCTGTCACAAAATCCATGGCTATGCTATCCCATTTCAATTCAGGGACATCCAGTGATCGCAACGGACCACCTGGCTTTTGATGCTCAATCTTCACCTTCTGACAAGTCAAACAGTGAGACACATGGTCGGCCACATCAGTCTTCAACCCTGGCCACCAATAGATCCTCTTCAAATCCTGATACATTTTTGTTGTACCGGGATGGAAACTCATTTTTGTTTGGTGAGCTAATCTGGAAGTCCATTGGAACACATATTCTACCTCTGAACCGGATGATTCCATCTGGACCCTTGATGAAATCAGGTTCCTCTTTACTTGCTGCTCCTTCGAACAACTTTTGGAGCTCTTCATCATCTGCTTGCCTTTCCTTTATCAAATCCATGAGCTCGCCAGTGGCCTGCAACATTTCCAGAACAATACTCTTCTCTTTCACCAGCATGTTCAAGTTAAGATCACTAAACTCCTGGATTAGTTGCATCTCCTTCACCATCAAGTTGCTAATATGAAGAGTTTTGCGACTCAATGCATCGGCTACCACATTAGCTTTACCCGGATGGTATTGAAGATGAAAGTCATAGTCTTTCAGGAACTCCATCCATCTCCTCTGTCTCATATTCAACTCTTTTTGATCGAAGAGATAACGGAGACTCTTGTGGTCACTGAACACTTCGAACTTTGTGCCATACAAGTAATGTCTCCAGATTTTCAGGGCAAACACCACAGCGGCTAACTCCAAGTCATGAGTCGGATAATTCTGCTCATGCTGCCGCAACTGTCTAGATGCATAGGCCACAACTTTACCTTGCTGCATAAGTACACAACCCAAACCTTGCTTTGAAGCATCACAATACACATCAAAGGGTTGGGTTGATTCTGGCAATGTCAGAACCGGTGAGCTCGTTAATCTCTTCTTCAGCTCCAAGAAACTATTCTCACACTGCTGTGACCATTGATAAGGGACATCCTTCCTGGTTAACTTTGTCAATGGGAGAGCCAGTTTGGAGAAACCTTCGATGAATCTTCGATAGTAACCTGCCAATCCCAAAAAGCTTATGATTTCTGTAACTGTTGTGGGCCTCTCCCACTTTAACACCGCTTCCACCTTGGAGGGATCCACAGCAACTCCCTGTGCAGAAATCAAATGTCCCAGAAAGTGGACCTCATCCAACCAAAAGCTACATTTAGACAGATTGGCATACAACTGCTTCTCTTTGAGAACCTGCAGAACAATTCTCAAATGCTGCTCATGTTCACCCGGACTCTTAGAATAAATCAGGATGTCATCAATAAACACAATGACAAAAGAATCCAAGTATGGCATGAAGATCCTATTCATGTAATCCATGAATATAGCAGGAGCGTTGGTCAATCCGAAAGGCATCACCACATACTCAAAGTGCCCATAACGCGTCCTGAAAGCAATTTTTGGAATGTCCTCTTCACGGATACGGATTTGATGGTATCCCGATCGGAGGTCAATCTTAGAGAACACTGATGCACCCCTTAACTGATCCAACAAATCGTCAATGCGAGGGAGCGGATACTTGTTCTTTACTGTCACGACATTCAACTGTCTATAATCTGTGCACATCCGAAGGCTACCATCCTTCTTCTTGACAAAGAGGATAGGAGCACCCCAGGGTGACACACTTGGCCTGATAAGTCCCTTTGCTAGTAGCTCCTCCAACTGCTTCTTCAATTCCTCCAATTTCGGAGGCGCCATTCTGTAGGGTGCAATAGAAATTGGACCTGTACCAGGCTTCAGATCAATACTAAACTCCACTTCTCTTCTTGGAGGCAATCCGGGAATCTCCATAGAAAAGACTTCCAGAAACTCACGAACCACAGGAATTTGACTCACATCAGAAACTTCATCAACTTCCATGGTAGATAGAGCGGCATCACTAAAGATAACTGCTTTCTTACAACAGTCAATTAAGACATTATGCTGAGTCATCCAATCCATACCCAGAATAATGTCTAACTTGGTTAGAGGCAAACAAATGTGATTAATTCTGAATTCCCGCTCCAAAACTCGGAGTGGGCAATCCAAACACATTTGAGAAGTGACTACTGAAGAATTTGTGGGGGTAGAAACTGATAACTTATACGGCATGTCTACCATGGACAACCCTAGTCTCTTCATGCAATCAATAGAAATGAAGGAATGAGATGCACCACAATCAAACAAAACACCATAGGACAAGTTGTTCACAAAACAAGTACCTCGGATCAGCTCATCCTCCTCAGTCACCTCTTCTCCATCCAGTGTATACACTTTGCCCTTCTGCGGGCTGACTGCCACCTACTTTCTGCACCCGGATATCATTAACTTCCTTCTTCATTGTGCTTTTAGGACAGTTGTTTGCAAAGTGTCCAGGCTGACCACATAAAAAGCAAAGCCCCTCATTCCTAGTATGAGCCCAGCATACACCCCTGTGTGGCTTCCCACAATGTGTACAAGTAGGAACAGGACCAAGTGTCGCTGCAGATTGCCCTGCTCCTCTAGGGGCTGAAGGTCTAGAATTAGAATAAGGACAAGATCTCTGTATCGGACCCCTGCCCCTAATAGGACCAGACAATTTCTGTGATGC
This sequence comes from Crotalaria pallida, assembly GCA_037953625.1. Lineage (NCBI taxonomy): Eukaryota > Viridiplantae > Streptophyta > Magnoliopsida > Fabales > Fabaceae > Crotalaria > Crotalaria pallida. The sequence continues at coordinate 89,446,795 of CM075649.1, read as the reverse complement.
CCTGCTTCGCTCCTCTGCCTGTTCCTGCTTGAGAGAATCTTCATAAGCACTGGTCATATTCACTAGTTGAGAGAGATTAGAGATTCCTTGATAGACAAACACAGTCTTGATCTTGGGATGGAGACCAGCTTCAAACTTGATGCATTTAGTGCGTTCATCCGCATCTCGGTAGCTGCCCGAATAGCGAATGAGGTCCTCGAATTGAGCTGCATACTCTCCAACACTGAGGTTCCCTTGTTTCAGCTCAAGGAAAGCCACTTCCTTCTCCCTCCTTACATTTTCCGGGAAGTACTTTCCCAGAAAACGGACCTTAAAAAGATCCCATGAAATGAGCTCATGAGCTGCTTCCAAACCTCTCCTCTGTTGGTCCCACCAATGTTCCGCCTCACCCATCAGCACATACTCCACCAGTCGCATATACTGATCACCCGGTGGCTGCAGTGAGCGAAACACCTTCTCCATCTCCTGGAGCCATCTTTGAGCTCCATCGGGATTATAACCCCCCTCAAACTTTGGTGGATCGCTTTTTCTAAAGCGGCCCATCCAATCAATCTCCACTGGTGGTGGTGGAGGAGGCTGAAGTGCGGCTGCAACAGCTGCAGCAATGTTCTGAGCTTGATTCTGCTGCAGATTTGCAAGATTATCAGCCTGTTGTTGTTGAACTTGGGCTTGGTTCTGCTGCAATTGGATCAGAGTTTCAAGTATTGCAGCAATTCTGTCATTGTCCGCCCGTCTCCCTGCCATACTGTTGAGTCATGGAAGGAAAACCGGTTAATTATGAAACAACTAAATACAACTATTAATATCCTACAACTTTACTTAGACACTAAACTATGTACTTGGGTTACTCGCTCGGTGAGTAACCATAGGAGTAATGAGTTTATACTCCAAAGGCCGAGGGAAACTGCTCTGATACCATAAATGTAACACCCTAATAAATTCTACCCTTAAAACCCAAGTATTAAAAATGAGTACTTAAAAATTCATTTTTATTATATTAAAATCAACCGTCAAACGGACGGAGTTTTGTCTGTTTTTCGGACTTCCCAAAATCTTCAACCTGATAAACACATTTATATGAAATTAACAGGAGCCAGCAGGGCTCAAATAAAAATATATAAGCATCGCATAGTTGCCCCTTGGGCTCAAGTGTAAAACATAGTGTGTCAGAGTGCCAGCAAAGTAGTAAGTGTGAATCAAGAGACCATAACAACAACTATGCATCAAAAGAATCATAAACCCTGCACAAAAGAAACTATCCTAGCCTCACCCAAAAGAAAACATATATAGCTCATATACATCCAAATATATGGAGGCTGAAATCAAAATAAAAGTATCAAATCCCCATAACCCTACTCTCCCTGTGAGGGAGAGCACTCCTGCTCGGCCGGGGGCTGTGCTAGCTCAATCTCTGTACCTGTAATGATAGTAAGGGAGTGAGCATTGCACATGAAATAAAATTGCAGTTTCCATATAATCATAATAAATCCACTAGGCCAAACACAAATAGTAAAGTAATGACATATATCATTTACATGTCTATTCACAATCAACCTCTTTCCACCCCTTTCTATTTTCTCTTTATCATGATTCCATAATTACCCCTTTCTTTAACATGCCCATAATCAATGTTAATGTTCATTACCATTTACTTTATCCCTTTTTCCTATTCATTTCCATTGTCTTTATCCATTTTCCATTTTCCCTTAACATTTTCACTAATTCAATTCCCTTTCCGTTTTTGATTCCGTTACCATTGTCCATTATCTTTTCCATTTTCTGACTATATCCATTATCTTTTCCATTTTTCTTTATTTCCTTTTTCCTTTATGAGTAACCCCAAATCAGAGATCTACGCTTTCCATTGGGTGTAACCTCAAATCAGAGATCTACACCTTACCATCGTGTGTAACCCCAAAACAGAGATCTACACACGGTGTATGCAACCACAAACAGTGATCTGCATACCCTTTCCCTTTTTCCTTTTTAATTGTACACCACTAGGAATTTGGTTACCCGCTAGGTAATTGGCACACCTGTCTAGGGACTTGAAACACCTGCCCAGGACTTTACACCCATCCAGACCATAACCTGTAGGACTATGTACATAATTACCATTCCATTATTTATTTCAATTATTGGTGTGGAAAATTGATCCTGTGGGTCACCCGGCGCCTACAGGGCGGTTTGGCCTGATGGGTAATTGGCCTGGCAGGTAATTGGCCCTAACAGGTAATTGGAACACCTAGCCGGGTACCTAGTGTTCCGGGCCCCACTGATCAGTTTCCACATTAGTTACCTTTACCATTTAAATTAACCACAGTCCAGTTCATTAATATAGCCATCAACACAATTCCAATAATAATCACAATATGCATAAATATAAACCATTCCAAATCATCACACATATATTCATAAATAAACAATTATCATCCATCATCATATACATTTCCAAATACTCACATTTAGGGTCACATTCCACGAATAACATTTATGATCATTTTCCCTTATTATCACAATCCAATTTATCCAATTACAATTTATATAGTCATTTCACAATTAATTAATACCCTTTTTAGTACTCAAACTTAGTTCCACATATTTTCAAATAAGCATGACTCCCTTAGATAACCAATCATATCCCAACATTTAGTTCCTTTCAAATTATCCATTATAATTACCCTTTTCAAATAAGTATCACTAAGTACTTTGTTATCAACTATTATAACCATATTTCATTCCGATTCAATAAACACATAATGCACATTATCCATGTTGTCATCTTCCATTTCCAAGTAATAAATACCAATTTAACCATGACCAAACATACATGTATGGCACATTAATTACTTCATCAATGACTCAACATCCTTTCACATTCAAAGTTCACATTAACTTTCCCTTATTAATTATGATTCCTAAGTTCCTTTCTCTTATGTCCTCCATTCCTTAAATTGCTATCCAAGATTCTACCATTAAATACCCTAAACACATAACTCCTAGAAAATCACTATAACCATAGGGATACCCAATCTTAGATCACCCAATGCTCACTATAATCCACCCCCTTACCTTAAATCAAGAGAGATGGGGGAAACCTTCCAAGCCCTAGCTCCTAAGCTCCTTAATCAAGAGCTCCAAGGATTGAGTGAAAGAGAGAGACTCTTGACCTCCATGACACAATAGAGCACAAATGAGTCATAATTTATGCTAAATCATAACATGAAATTCGTATGCCATGTGAGGGAAGAGGGAGAAATTTGTATGGCCCTAGAGAGAGAGAGTATTGAAACTTACCAATGGAAGGGAGGATGATGATAGATGAGTGTTGAGCTTGAGGAAGATGAAAACAAAGCCCTATCTTGGTGAGAAAGAAGGGGGATTCGAATGGGAGGGAGGAGAGGAGGAACTTGAGAGATTGAAGGGAGATTAAGTGTTTAAATGTGTTGGGGATTGATTCTCAATGCTTATTTATGGATTGAGATGGTGATTTGAGGTGAAATCTAGAGAGAGAATGAGGAGATGTTCGTGACCTAGGAGAGAGAGTGGAGTTGGGTTATGAAGAAGAGGGTTGGCTGAAACACGTTTTTGAGGCTGTCTGCACAAAACACTCGAGTGTTTTCAAAAACACTCGAGTGTTTTCAAAAACACTCGAGTGTTTTCTTTAAAAACACTCCAGTCTTTTCCAAAAGACTCCAGTCTTTTACAAAACACTCGAGTCTTTTCCAAAAGACTCGAGTAGTGCCTGAGTGCCCCATTTTCCAACTGACCAGAACACTCGAGTCTTTTCCAAAAGACTCGAGTGTTTTGCCCAGTACCCCATTTATTCATTTTCCTATTTTCCTTCTATTTTCTTCCTGCTTCAATTCGAGATACCTTCTTCGTTCGCCGTCGGATCTTGCTCAAATTTGACGAGTAACTTCCTAAAAATCATACCTTCATATCCAACGGTGGGAATTGTGTTCTAAGCTACCAATTTTGTTATTCTATTTCTCCAAAATCCTATGTTTTAAACTTGGGTTTGCATGTCAAATTAGCTAATTTCTAACTTATATCATAATTACTTCCATCCTAGGACTATCAAAACGTAATTTACACTAAGAACTAAATTTGGGATGTTACAATTCCTATTACCCTATGACCCTTGTAAAACTTCTACGACTTAATCCTATTCCTAAATAAATCAATATATATATACATATATATATATCTAAAGTTATTATATTAATATTAATTTTTGGGATGTTACAGAACCAGCTCGTCCGACAAATTGGCTTCTTGAGCCGCTTGCAGCTCACGAGTCTCCTTCTGTTCAACATTTAAACCTTTAAACAAATCCTCTGGATGCTTGGACAGATAATGGGTTAAACTGGCACCTCGAAGCAAAAACTTAGTCAAAGATATAGTGTAACGAGACCATTCAGAAGCACTAAGACTATCATACCGGATATGATCAGATTCCGGGCAGATAAACTCTGGAAATTTTTCATCCAAGTCACGATTCCACACCGAAACCACTTGCGAAGTCGGAGTAGGAGTAGGATCAGCAGTTGCTCTGGTACTTGTTCCCTCAGCCCTGGCACTTGCTCCTTCAGAAACCTTTTCTTTCCCTTTCTCAAGTCTTCGGCGCCGAGTCAATTGCAAAGGGGGAGAGGGTGCTTGGCCACTTGAGGCCGGTGAAATTGTAGTAGCTGTAACAACGACCAAGTTGGGAGTTGGCCGAGGAGACCCTTCAACCGGAGAGGCAGTAGGAGTCGGAGTACTTAAACTTGGAGTGCTCATACTTGACGACCCTGAAGCCACACATGAAGGAGGAGCTTTTCTTTTCTTACCTCTTTGGAGCAGTGCAGCCATGCGAGAAGCCATTTTATCTGCAAAGGAAACCAAGAACCATTAGATCTAAACAAATTTACAAGTAAAAAAGAAAAGAAAAATTGTTTACCAAGCTGAGCCTTGACATCTCTTGAGGGGATATTCACTATGTCCCTCGTTTCAATCATCCCATTGTTGGCCAAGTAGTTCTCAAACTCTCGGCACACCTCCTTCTCGTGTTCAAAGAGCTGTTTCCACTTCGACCCGTATGAAGCAATCCTACGATTAAAAAAACTTGTGCTCCACTGAAGGGGAAATCGTGGAACAGGTCGCTCTTCACTAGCTTTTGTAAACCAGCAAACACCATTCCCAACAAAGTTGTATTTAAAATAAAAAGGTTTGAACGCTTTCCAAGACTCAAAGTACTTGGTTAACAAAGAGTACCCATTTCGTGATTTCAATGAAACCCAGGGACGTTTGGCGGATCCTTTTTCAAAGGCATTGGCTTGCGGAGCAAATAAGTAGAAGAAAGTCGGTACGGTGCAGGACTATTCCATTGCTGAGCATACTTGTTGAAACGCTCGAACAAAGGCCCATGCATTCGGATGTAACTGAGAAGGGGCCACTCTCAGCGTATTCAAAATCTCTATTTCAAAGTCGGTGAAAGGCATCCTAATTCCAAGACGGGTTATCACTTCCTTATAAAAATAAAAACCAGTGCTGCCCTCGGGGATACGAGTGCAAATTCTCTCGTTGGGCCCCATTGGGCTTACTGAATACAATTTTCCACTACGATCTCCAGGACAAGGGAGTATAATGGCTCGGGTTTGTTCCAAAGATTCCTCGGTTGAAAGTTCGGATTGGATGCCTACAACCTCTCGATCAACCCAGTCGTACTGATTAGCATCTGGAGGAAGGGGATAGAGTTCAGGATTCGTAACGCACTTTCGCTTCATACCTGAGGAAAAGGAGGCACACGCGGAGTCAGAAGCAGTAAAAACTTGATTATTTTTGATCAAATACTTATGCATACTATCGATTGGGGAACACCTCCCTTCCTGGGCAGAACTTCCCCAAACAAATTGAAACGCTGAATACCTCTTTGTTGCCTCCTTAACCTCATTTGTTCTACCCTCTCAACGATCCTATAGTAAATCACACCTTCTCTGGCCTCTTTCAAGTCCTGAGGGAAATGGGTCGCAATCGATTTAATCCAACTTCTTGGATTCTCTTCCTCATGTGCTCTCGGTATATCGGAATTTAAAGAATCCTCACTCATGTTTATCACAGCTTCAGTTCAAACCCTAAGAAATTAGGAACAACCAAAAATAAAATTATCCTAAGAAACCCTACGGCGATGGCTCAAAGTATGGCAAAGAATTTCAGAAAAAGAGGGATATCCTGACGATCAATGCAAGGTTTTCAGTAAACCCTAGAATTCGTTCAGAATCAAGAAAAGGGGTGCATGGCTAGTGCTAAAACGTAATGATAAAGATTCTAAGAGCAATACTCATAACAGACAACAGGAACAGACACATGCAGTATTTCATAAGCTTGTAAGGGAGAAAGTAGAAGATAGTCAAGGTTTGAAGAATGTGTTTGTTACCTGTTTGATGATGAATGATCAAGAAGTTGAGGATGATAGAAGTACCAGCGAACTTGGAATAGGCTTAATACAAGTAAAGAAGGTGAAATCGGTGCAAGAATCTCTTCGATGATCTTTGAATCTGCTGTTCAATGGCAAAGTGAAACGATTCTTCAGGAAGGCAAGATGAGAGAGAAAAGAAGTTGATGAGTTTCTAATTTTGACAGAAATGAATTTCGAAAACCGCTCCTAAACTTTTCTTTCAGAAGTTTCCCTCCACTATCTAAGAATTGGGCCGAATCAGCAAAAGCCCACTCCTCTTGCAAATGTATATGTAGCATGTACTGAAGTTTTGAAATCATAACGTTTCGTTTCCCGGTAGTAGAAAGGACACGTGGAACCTTAAGAAAAACTCAAAGGTCCTTTCCGTGTCAATGAAAGGACAGCTCAGCCAATGCACTAACACGACCCGATATCCCTTCTCCTCAGCAAAGCATGCCTTTTCGAAAGATTGACCAACAGCTTACTTATTTCTTCAACTCGGCAGGGCTCAAATCACCCAACCGAGATTGGGGGGATTATGTAGTGGACTAATAGTTGGCCATTCAAAGTAACTTTAATCCGATCAGTTAACACTGGAGCAAGGCATACGAGTTACCATTCGCTCGGTGCACCTTACCCGAGCCTATAGACAGTCAGCAAGCGTTATAGGCTTGCGAGATTAGGTCGAGCACAGGATATTTGACCTTATCCTTATCCCTAACAGTCTCTCTTAGCTTAATTACCTCCCCTATTGTCTTACGTAGCTTGTTGGATAAACTTGATAAAAATAAGGGCATATCACATACAGGATTTATGAAGGCAACCTTATCAGGACCTTTACGAATCCTACTTGAGTTCTTCTTCTTCACAAGCCTCATCAGGAAGGCCCACGACACACGGGTAATCCCCTAAAAGAACCACCATGGTATAGGGGCTAAGGTATGTCTTCTCATCCCTAAGTTGACACTAGCACACACATTGTTGAGTGGGGAGAACCTGTTTATCCCAACTGGATATACAGAAATCCTAAAGAGTCCTACATTAACCTTGATTGAGATCATTCCTGAAGTTCTTCCATAGCTTCAAGGTTGATTTTGTAACAGCCCGATTTTCGTAACCAAAAATGTTTACTTTCACTTATTAAAATTTGCAAAAAAATTGAGGCCAGATTTTTTTTTAAAACATTGTTGAAGTATTTCGAAAGCATTTTTGAAAAATCTCTTTAAGTTCTTCAATTCACATTTTCCAAAAACCGAGTATTACTAAACCTTTCTTTTCATGAAACATTTGTCTCCATAAACGAACTTGTTTTCAAATCGTCTTGACAGTTTTCAAAAAACTTTACATGAGTTAATCTTGTCATAAAAGTAAGCTCCACAAGTCAAATTAAAATTTAGGTCGATTACATAAATGGCTCATGGCTTGGTAATCCTTAAATCAAAACAATCTCCATAATCTAAACTAACCATACTAATCTTAAACTATTCTATTGAAGACTATTGGATGAAGGTCCTCCTTCTTCCTGCGTCTTCCCCTTGTTCTCGAAGATGATGTCTTTCCTGATGTTGCCTCCTCATTGCTAGTGGATTCTGACTCCGCTCTTATTAGAAGAGAAGAATTCCTCCGAACCTCGTACCGGAACTTCTCTGCGTAATTCTTATATCCTCGTACGGTGACTTGGCCCACGTGAGGCTCCAGATTAGCTCCACTCAGTTTATGTTCCAGATCTGAGATCACGATCAGGGTATGGCCGGTCCATACCCAGCCGCATGAGGTGCACTTCCAACCTCTTCCGTACTTACTCCAAGTGGTGATGTCCATGCAGTACTCCATCTGCCCGTTGATATACCAGCAACACCGATATGCCAACGAACAGGAGAGAGTAAGCAATCCGAACGACGAATCGTCGACGGTGTGGAATTACGCTAGGCAAAATAATAGAACCAGCATACAATAAACACACAGGCACACAATAACCAAACACGAATTATCGATACTATCATCATTATTATCCTTTTTTGTATATTTCACACGAGTATTCTCCCTTTCTTTCATCATTCCCTTACTTTCCTTAACTCCCATTCTTTTTTCATCCAATCTTATCAATTTACTCTCTTTAATGCTTTTGGGGAAATACCATACATCATCAGAATATTTGTTTCGTTCTCGGCTATCGCTCACGTCTACATCTCCTCGGTCATCCACCCAACCTAGTCGGAAGCAAACAGGAGTACAGGACCTTTACCATGCGGGCACGACAGCTGTCAACACAATGGTCCCAGACCAGGAGGACTCAGCCTCAATAACATCAATTTATCATAATCATGGCACACTGCCTCGCAGTGGCAAACAAGATGCCCCACTCCAGTCCCTCTCACTGTTCTCGATTTGCAATCTAGGGGCGACGGTATGTTTCTAGTGGGCCCGCAGAACTTGCCACGGCATTAGACCCAGTCCCCACCACGTTAGTGCGCCACATGTGGAGTTCGTTCTGCCTAGAAACACACTCTAGACTTCTTGACGTTTCACCGTCATCGTCCTCCCCTAATGCAATCTCGTCCTAAGTATCCGGAGATACCTATCGTTTCTTCCTCTCCACTACTTCGCACTCTCATACCTCACCGCGCATGTCTTTTAAAGTCTTTTAATCTTTTTAATTTAATCCTAAGGTCGGCCCATCCTTCGTGAGACCCTTCAATGAGTCCCGACCACTAACTTTGCACAATCTTTTCTTACATAGAATAGAGTTGGGATCATATCACAATTTCCAATCTCATTTCAACATCTTTCCACCAATCACATTCCGAATCTCTTCTCAAAATAATCTTTTCACAAATTCCTCCAATGCCATCTTATAAACTTTCACAAAACTTTATTTCATCAACATTTTCACAACTGCTCAAAATCTCTTTTCAAAGATCTTCTCAAAAACCTCTTTTCACAAAATTTCTAAAATCTCTTTTCACAGCCTTCCACAAATTTTCCTTTCAAAACTTTTCTGAAAATACTTCTTATAATATTTCTCAAAAATCTTCTTTTCCAATAATCTTTTCAAAGCTCTTCTCAAGGATCTTTTCAAAAACTGCTTTTCAAAAGCCTTTTTCAAAAACCATTTTATAAAAACCTTTTCAAAAATAGTATCATTGTTGAGCGCTAGTCGAGGAGCAAGCTCAACTCAACACTAGTTCCCAGACTAAAACCAAAACAAAGGAGCCCAGCTCAATTCAATTCACACCAACAATCAACATCACCCTTCCCAGCTCTGGCTCGTACTCAACCTTATCATTCATTCTTTCCCCGATCTCAATTCTCTCTTTCTTTTCCAATACATACTCCATTTCCAACCATTATTTCTCTTTCATTATGTCTTTACTTCACAACCTTATTTATTTCGCTTCTATTTTCAGGACGTAGCAGACGTCCCTCAGCATATCACTTATTTCCATTAATATCAATAACATAAGGCATAATCAAATAAACATATAAAAGCATGCTATCATTCACACAAACATCACACAACAATGTGGTCTTCGTCACCTTCGTATAAGTGGCCACACAATCAAACAATTGCCACTTATACTACTGACTCTAACCACTTAGTTCCGATCTTTGAGATGATACGGAACGTCCTAATAAATCACCTAACTACCACGATGTATTAGGAAAGCTTCTCTCTCACCTGGATTCGCGGTTACCGAATCTACAAGTCCCGAGTGATCTGCTTCCTTCCTCGTCCGCCCGACTCCAACTTCTTCCATGTCCCATAAGATAGACATGTGAGTATTAAGCTTTATTTAATTATTATTCTTAAAATTATTCTCAAGACAACTTAAGAAAATCCAACATTGACTTTATTTAAAACCCAAAACATTAATTCTTTCACTCAAACTTGTCCAAGATTAAACACTAACTCTTATACTTTGAAATCGTGAGAAAATAATCAATTAAATTAATTTAAATCAAAGGTTTCTTTGCTGGTCCTTCTTGGACAGCATTGAAATCAATTCCAAAAACACCAAAAAATTGCACTTTTGAAACTAACTTTGTCTTAGGTCAAATACCCATAAAAACATAACTTTAAAACACCTTGAAAACACTTTTAAAACAAGAGATATAACTTAGAAAATTCTGGACAGCATCATGTCCTAAGTTTCAAATTCATTTTCCATTGTTTAAAACCAATTCACCACCTAGATAAATCAAGCATCTTGAAAACAATCAAATGAACACTTAAATCAACAATTTATCAAGTTCAAACACTTAGAACTACATGTGGGCAGCATAGTACTTAAACAAACAAATCAAACAACATGCATTCATTCCCAACATTTCACAATCACAAGACATCAAGTTACACATAAACAGGTTCACGTACTTGTTCATGCATAAACCTCAATCAATTAAGGTAATCACACTTGAGAACACACACAAAACCGAATCATGCATCACATAAGCATTCAAACATAATTTCATTTAACTTTTACTTAATCAATTTTCATCTTAGCAAAACTTCATCTTATTAAACTTAAACATGTCAAAACCGTATGCATTATAGGTTGTTTTAAAAATTCATTTCTTCAAGGATCAACTTCAAAAATCAACACATATTTTCATATCATGAACATATATGCATTCAAGAGAATTTAACTCAAAAGTTAAGGTCCAAACCGTGACCTTAACTAGGTTTTCTTAAAAATGTTTCCAAAGTCTCAAGACTTAAAAACAACTCCAAATTCAATCAACAATTTCACATAATTCATCAAGCAAGTAAAAACATAACCCTAGCATATACTCCTACACAAAACCGTGAGCATGCATAAGTTTCCAAACAATTTTTATTTCACATTAAACACTTAAGATCAACACAAGGTTCATGGAAATCACACATTCATCAATTAAACTTAAGAAAATCTTAGCCCTTCTTATTCACACTTACAAACCGTGACCTATCATGGCAATTCACACAATTTATATTCACTCAAAACATCATTACATCTCAAGATCGTCACATGCAAGAGATCAAACAAAAGAAAATCAAGCTTACATGCACAACAACATAAAACCGTGGCTAACATAAAGGAAATCATCAAGTACATCATAAATCAAATATAGATCGTGACATGCATGAAGTCACGAACACTAGATCCTTGAAAAACTTTTCATGAAAACTCAAAATCAAGTTCTCTTCCAAAACATTTCTAAGAAATCAAAGAGAAAACTCAAGATCAAGAGAGAAAACACTTTCTCAATAAAACGTTAAGATCAAGTTGAAAAACCAACATGCATGTAAAGGAAATCACTAGATCTAAACATAAGCAAACATGTTTCAACACTTTTTCAAACAAAATCAAGGTTTTAGAAAGAAAGAATGAAAATGAAAAAGAATCAAAGAAAAAGGTTTAAAACTTTTAAAATCATGAAACAAATTCTTACTTAGTCAAAACTTTAAAGAATTCAAGTCCAATTCCTTGGTTTCTCTCCTCTCTCCTCACGGTCCATCACTCATCTTCCTAGTCCATGGTCTTTCTCCTTCTTTCCTTCACTATCTTATCTTGGTCTTGTTTAGGTCATGGAGAGTTCAAAGTTTGTTTTCCTTCCTCTCAAGGTTCGGTCACTCTCTCTTTCTCTTTCTCACCAAGAGTTTGATGATTCTCTTGGTGTTATGTGTTTGGTTTTGGAAAAGAAATGAAGAAGGTGTGTGTGTGTGTTGATGAAAGAATGAAGGAGATGAAGAGAAACTCACTCCTTCCACACGGTTTTAGTGGTGTTTGTGGGTGGGTGTTGATGTTTCTTGAGAGAAGAAAGAAATGATGAAGGATGAAACAACTCACTCTTCTCTTCATACGGTTTTGGCCCCTTTCCTTTATGTTTCTCCACTTTTCTTATTTGCCATCAAGGGCTTGCATGGGTGGCTTCCTTGCAATTGCTTAGGGACTAAGTCACAAAACTTGGAGGCCAAGTTTTGCCTTAAGACCCTTCACGGCCTCCCTCCTTTTCTTTACTTTTTTTTTCCTTAAGTCATGCTTAGGTCATGTAGGTGATGTCATGAACTTGACTTTTGGGCATCCTAGCTTGGTGACTAAGCAAGGCTACATGAAACAACTTGGTGACCAAGTCATTCATCTATCATTCAGCCATAGAGTGATTTAGGGTAGATTAGATTAGCTAATTAGGTTTAAGGCACTAATTAGGGTTCTAATCATGATTAGGGTAGGATTAGGTTAATTAATCTAGGTTTAGTCCACTAATCCTTGGAGATTAGGGCTTAATCAAGGATTAGGGTACTAATCAAAAACTTAATCATAGGTTTTAGGAAAATCAATTCTAGGTTAGCTCACTAACTTTGAGGGTTTAGGGTTTAAGAGAGTAATTAAGCACTTAATCAAGGATTAAGAGCTCGATTAGGGTTCTATCAAAGATTAGGGCACCAATTAGGGTTTCTAGAGGCGATTGGACTTTGATTCTTTGAAGCTTAGAGAAAATAATTTTCCATGAAATCGTATGAGTCAATAAAACAAAATCTCAATTTAAAACCTTAAACAATCAAACACACGAAGTCACACACACAAGCGAATCAATTTTCAAAACATAAGAATTCATTATGAAATCAAAACTCTTTTAAATCAATTCACTAGTACAAAATATAGATTTTAGACCACTTAATCAAGACCAGTTCCATGCGGAACCAGTCTCTTTATGGTCAATTATTGAAATCAGACTGGTTGCTTAGTATAACCAGTCTGAATTATATATTAAATAAGACTGTTTCCGGGTCGAACCAGTCTCCTTAAGTCAAAAAATTTAAATAAGACTGGTTCCGCATGGAACCAGTCTCTTTTGGCATTTAAATAAGACTGGTTCCACATGGAACCGGACTCCTTATGTGTAGTTAAATAAGACTGGTTCCGTGCGGAACCAGTCTCCTTATGGAAGTTTATTTAAATTAGACTGGTTCCGCATTGAACCAGTCTCTTTTTAATACTATTGAACCGGTCTGGTTCCGCACCTCCATCTTTTGCACTCCAAAAGAGTTGGCAAAGGCACTAACACAGTCACAGAGCCCCAACCTTCTTTCAACAAACCCACCAAGCCACTCCTCTTTTCACCCTTTCTCTCTCTTCCATCTTCTTCGCTCTCTCCTTCTTCTTCTTTAAATCCGAACCCTTCCAATCCCTCCACTTCTGGTTCTCCCTCTCCCTCCTCATCGGCCCCTTCGCCCCCACCTCCCTCACCGCTTGCGACATTTGCGTCGGCCTTGGCCCCATCGTCGATTTCCCGGACCAACATTCCACCGCCGTCGCTGATGATGATTCCAAGAAGAGAGGCTCTAACCGCATATCAAAAGCGCAAAGCCGCAGAATCGATGAGATTTCATTTGCCGTGGGACCTTTTGTGGCCGTTACCAACAGCGGAGGGAAAGGTAACGGTGTTGCTGCTGGACTTTGTTTTCTAAGCAGATTTTGTTTTTTTTAGTTGCTTGAGTTTTGACCTGTGCTGATTATTTGTTTTCATGACTCATGAGCCATTGGTTTAGAAGAACTAGGAAGCTCTGGTTATGAAGGCACCAGGAAATCTGTTTCTGTAACACTATTGAATGCATTGAAATATTATAACTATTTACTTAGAAATCATAATTTTGTTGTTGTGAGAATAGACATGTACTTGAGCCTGCATTGGCTGAGAATCACGGCCGAGGCCTTTAGCATATTTGAATGATGATATAAAGGATACCAATTCAATGTTTCAAATTTAATCTTACAACAATTCTAGTTTGCTTGTTTGTTGATTGACTTGTGAAATTACTTAAAGTTGGTAAAATTGAACTCATTCTAGTTCTTCTTGTTTGGGTTTGTCCTGATATGTCAATTTGTGAAAATTTGTGAAAATTGATATGTCTTGATATGTCTCTTGTTTAATTTGTGTATACCTCTTAACTTTGGTGTGTACTTTGTGGCTTCGCTTTTAGTTCCTTTAGCATACAAGCTTGTGAATCATGTTGGTTACTATTTTAAACTTGTACGAAGTCTCATTTTTTTTCTTCAAAACAAAGGCTCGTTGATTAGGTAGTGAGGCAAAAGGACCGGAGAGCTTTGTTGTTTTATCTTGTTTGTCTTTCCTTTCTTCTGTGTCTTTGTTAGGGAGATATCTTACCCTCCTTTTCTTTTGTACTGTATTCTGTTCTAATGATATTTTGTATTATCCAAAATAATATTGATTATAACTACCCTATTGGTTTGCCAAGCCCTGCTCCCCCAACCCCTATGATGATGGGGTGAGGGGTTAAGATTTTTAGCCTGAACAGGAGTGGTGGCTCCGTATGGGCTTTTAGGTTCTGGTTTTGCTTTCCTCCTTTGTACCTCAAGAGTTTCAGTTTGATGTTTTTTTTTCAAAGTGTAACTTCATTGCTATTATAATGCATTGTAAGGTTCTATAATGATGAATTGATTATAAACATTTTGATCTGCTTTCTTTGCACCCTATTGAAGCACCATCTGTTTCAAAATTTGTTTATCTAGACTAAAACAATTGTTGTTGTTATTGAAGTTAAGATAAAGCACCCTATAATAAGTAATATTAAAAAGTGAACCCCCAGAACAAGTCCTTCTTCTGGTTTGGGATGCTCATGCTTTAACGGGTTCACATTTTTTTCGACAGGAAACACCAGTGAACAATACTAAAGAGACTAACAAAAAGGCTAAGGGCAGTGGTGGTAGGAAGAAGAAATAGGTTTTGGCTTTGTATCTTAAAAAATACTGGCAGAACCATTTGCATGTTGATCAGGTTAGAGTAGAGTGGCTTCTGGATTTCGTTCTTCCATCACATATTGCTTTGAGTTTGTGACTGTACCTTCTGCATGCCAGTCCTTTAACATTTATGACTGTGCACACCTCTTTTTCTTTTTGTTGTTAGGACAAAGGAGGGTCGATTTGCAAAACTGGTGTGCAGTTCACCAAGTTGTTAAATATTTGAATGATTATGAAGACTATTTGTGAAATTTGATTAATTTAAGCTAGGTAGTTGTGCTTATATGCAATGACAACTTGAGATGTGGTGTACTATTTCACTTGTGTCTATAGCAAGAGTCCATGGAAATTTAACGGCCTGCTTGGTTTAAGAAAAACCATTTTCATTTTTTTTTCTATTTTCAGTAATAATTATTAGCATGTTGCACTCTTTTCACTTGTAAGTTGGCCCGTGAGGAAATAGGGAAAACAAAACTCTTTTTTACACCAAACAATTGGACCTTTTACCCTTGTTCATCTCAAACAATGATGTCTAATTAGGCAACTTTCTTCTATTTTTGATTATTTAACAAGGGTACTTATTAGCATTTACCAAGTTTAATTTATGGATAGAGTCTTCGGTTGCATTTAGTTCAAATTATAGCGAGCCTAAATCCGACCTAAATGCTTTTCATTAAATTAGTTTCCACATTGACTTCTAATATCTGCTATTACTTACTACTAGTTGCTTTTATTTTTCTGTTTAACTGGTCTAAGCTAAGGGTTTATTAAGCCACAATGTAATGTGTTTCCTAACTAGCTATGTTATTTAGTAGGTTGTTGGATAGGTTCCTTTTATATTCTTATTATAAGTAGTTTGCTAGGATCCTTTTATATTTGTGTGTTAATTTTCTTACAAATGTTGCAGGAATGTATAGTTGGCCTTGATCAAAATATAAGGTGGCTAGACAGTGGAGCTTTTGGAATTTTGGAATTTTGCGAGAATTAATATTCTTTAGTTACAGTCCGGCTTTCTCATTTTGTGTAGTTTATATTAGTTTCACTGGGCATAGAAATGTGTAGAGGCCGGCTTTTTCGTTTTGTGTAGCTTATGTTAGTTTCCTAGTGTTATGTCATAGGAATGTACTTGGCGTTAGATCAAAACTGTAGTACAAATACATACATATATATTACGTAGTTTTATAATATAATTTTAGCATCTAGTTATTATTTATTAGTTTTTATTATATATTATATTCATGTGTTTTTTTAATTGAGACAAGTTAAAAACACTAAATGAGACCGGTTCAAAATTAAAATGAGATCGGTTCAAAACACTCAACGAGACTGGTTAAAAATTTAATTGAGACCGGTTCAAAATCTCAATCAGACTGGTTATTTTTAAATTTTCAGACCGGTTCAAAATGCTCAATCAGACTGGTTATATTAAAATTTTCAGACCGGTTCAAAATGCTCAATGAGACTGGTTATTTTTAAATTTTCAGACCGGTTATTTTTCATTTTCAGACCGGTTGGAAACCACTCTGTTTAGTTGGTAACCAGACCGGTTTGGAACCAGTCTCATTTAAAGACATAGCAATAAGACCGCCACTTTTGAGACTGGTTAAAAACCAGTCTGAAATGGGGTGCGGAACCGGTCTGAAATGGCATATCTTTACTAGTGATTCTTTAATTAATTAGGTTAAAACAATTTTCTTGATTAGGGACTTGTAGAAGTGAGTCAAGAGGGCAAATGTTACGGGGTGTTACATTCTCCCCAACTTATAGATTTCTCGTCCCCGAGAAATACACTGTGGATTGAGCAACAGGGCACAAAATTCTTGCGTCACTTTGATTCCCATAAGAACGCTCGTGTCGTGGCATGACCGTGTTTCCGCTTGCTGATCTAATTCACCTTGTTGTGTTCCTCGTTTATTGCTTTTAGACGAAGAAGTCGCACTCACACAACCGCTCGCGTGTCGAATCGAGTCAAGTCCAACGGACTAACCGAAGAGGACATCACTCCTTTAGCTGATTGTCGTCACAAAAGTCCAACCATAGGTTCGGACTTAGGGAAAATATGGCAAACAAAGATTCATACATCTCCAAAAGCATAGGGTTTAGCCTAGAACCATTAGATCCTCACTATTTTCTACAACTTAGGTCTTTACTATCTCACCACAATCACTCCTTCCCTTAGCTCTCCTAAGGCTTTCGTCTATCAGTTCTTTAACTTAAGGGAGTCTATTACAATCTGGGTTTACTTACTCCCTCAAACAAACCTCACTTTCCTTCTTAGATTCATCCTAAACATTAATCAACCTATCACTTCTACCGCCTAAACCTCTAATTATTGTGTATGGCCATTCCAATCCTCAATCTTTCCTCAAAATTTCCTCTAATAACTGGTAACATACACCTCTTTCCTTCCTTGTGACTCCCCAACTTTGATCAATCTTATAACTAAATCCATTGTGATCTTACATCCTTACTTAACTTAAACCGTTTATCCTTCCTTAATCGTTCATGCCTAAATTACATGGGTAACTAGGGCACTCCTAATTCCACAGTTCGACTAATGAGTCTCAAATAGAATCGGTAAGGCTACAGATGGATAGTAGGGCTCAGGAAGAAAAGGTTTAAGTTTAACAACATTAACTGTTTTGTTGAAGCAATTCAACAAGCACTGAAATTAAGAGATAACAACTTACATCCTCAAAGGCGATAACTATCCCTGTATAAAAGCAGGTTAGGGTTAATCAAACCTAAGTGTGACAATCACTAATGAAACATCAGGGGTATTGGGTCTCGGTCTCAAAATCTATTCATGGTCTATTCCTTCAAGCTATGTTACCAAAAAGGTTTCTATCATGGTTGATGCTATGCTACAACTAGTCTCATGTCCTATGAGACGAAAACTTAACCTCAGATTCTTATCCTAATACTAACAAACACACAGAGTCACACAAACAAAGCATGTAAGCCCATGCTTAAGGCCACTAAGGATTACCATAAGCTCTGATACCATTCTGTAACACCCCGATTTTCGTAACCAAAAATGTTTACTTTCACTTATTAAAATTTGCAAAAAAATTAAGGCCAGATTTTTTTTTTAAAACATTGTTGAAGTATTTCGAAAGCATTTTTGAAAAATCTCTTTAAGTTCTTCAATTCACATTTTCCGAAAACCGAGTATTACTAAACCTTTCTTTTCATGAAACATTTGTCTCCATAAACGAACTTGTTTTCAAATCGTCTTGACAATTTTCAAAAAACTTTACATGAGTTAATCTTGTCATAAAAGTAAGCTCCACAAGTCAAATTAAAATTTAGGTCGATTACATAAATGGCTCATGGCTTGGTAATCCTTAAATCAAAACAATCTCCATAATCTAAACTAACCATACTAATCTTAAACTATTCTATTGAAGACTATTGGATGAAGGTCCTCCTTCTTCCCGCGTCTTCCCCTTGTTCTCGAAGATGATGTCTTTCCTGATGTTGCCTCCTCATTGCTAGTGGATTCTGACTCTGCTCCCTTTAGAAGAGAAGAATTCCTCCGAACCTCGTACCGGAACTTCTCTGCGTAATTCTTATATCCTCGTACGGTGACTTGCCCCACGTGAGGCTCCAGATTAGCTCCACTCAGTTTATGTTCCAGATCTGAGATCACGATCTGGGTATGGCCGGTCCATACCCAGCCGCATGAGGTGCACTTCCAACCTCTTCCGTACTTACTCCAAGTGGTGATGTCCATGCAGTACTCCATCTGCCCGTTGAAATACCAGCAACACCGATATGCCAACGAACAGGAGAGAGTAAGCAATCCGAACGACGAAATGTCGACGGTGTGGAATTACGCTAGGCAAAATAATAGAACCAGCATACAACATACACACAGGCACACAATAACCAAACACGAATTATCGATACTATCATCATTATTATCCTTTTTTGTATATTTCACACGAGTATTCTCCCTTTCTTTCATCATTCCCTTACTTTCCTTAACTCCCATTCTCTTTTCATCCAATCTTATCAATTTACTCTCTTTAATGCTTTTGGGGAAATACCATACATCATCAGAATATTTGTTTCGTTCTCGGCTATCGCTCACGTCTACATCTCCTCGGTCATCCACCCAACCTAGTCGGAAGCAAACAGGAGTACAGGACCTTTACCGTGCGGGCACGACAGCTGTCAACACAATGGTCCCAGACCAGGAGGACTCAGCCTCAATAACATCAATTTATCATAATCATGGCACACTGCCTCGCAGTGGCAAACAAGATGCCCAACTCCAGTCCCTCTCACTGTTCTCGATTTGCAATCTAGGGTCGACAGTATGTTTCTAGTGGGCCCGCAGAACTTGCCACGGCATTAGACCCAGTCCCCACCACGTTAGTGCGCCACATGTGGAGTTCGTTCTGCCTAGAAACACACTCTAGACTTCTTGACGTTTCACCGTCATCGTCCTCCCCTAATGCAATCTCGTCCTAAGTATCCGCAGATACCTATCGTTTCTTCCTCTCCACTACTTCGCACTCTCATACCTCACCGCGCATGTCTTTTAAAGTCTTTTAATCTTTTTAATTTAATCCTAAGGTCGGCCCATCCTTCGTGAGACCCTTCAATGAGTCCCGACCACTAACTTTGCACAATCTTTTCTTACATAGAATAGAGTTGGGATCATATCACAATTTCCAATCTCATTTCAACATCTTTCCACCAATCACATTCCGAATCTCTTCTCAAAATAATCTTTTCACAAATTCCTCCAATGCCATCTTATAAACTTTCACAAAACTTTATTTCATCAACATTTTCACAACTGCTCAAAATCTCTTTTCAAAGATCTTCTCAAAAACCTCTTTTCACAAAATTTCTAAAATCTCTTTTCACAGCCTTCCACAAATTTTCCTTTAAAAAACTTTTCTGAAAATACTTCTTATAATATTTCTCAAAAATCATCTTTTCCAATAATCTTTTCAAAGCTCTTCTCAAGGATCTTTTCAAAAACTGCTTTTCAAAAGCCTTTTTCAAAAACCATTTTATAAAAACCTTTTCAAAAATAGTATCATTGCTGAGCGCTAGTGGAGGAGCAAGCTCAACTCAACACTAGTTCCCAGACTAAAACCAAAACAAAGGAGCCCAGCTCCATTCAATTCACACCAACAATCAACATCACCCTTCCCAGCTCTGGCTCGTACTCAACCTTATCATTCATTCTTTCCCCGATCTCAATTCTCTCTTTCTTTTCCAATACATACTCCATTTCCAACCATTATTTCTCTTTCATTATGTCTTTACTTCACAACCTTATTTATTTCGCTTCTATTTTCAGGACGTAGCAGACGTCCCTCAGCATATCACTTATTTCCATTAATATCAATAACATAAGGCATAATCAAATAAACATATAAAAGCATGCTATCATTCACATAAACATCACACAACAATGTGGTCTTCGTCACCTTCGTATAAGTGGCCACACAATCAAACAATTGCCACTTATACTACTGACTCTAACCACTTAGTTCCGATCTTTGAGATGATACGGAACGTCCTAATAAATCACCTAACTACCACGATGTATTAGGAAAGCTTCTCTCTCACCTGGATTCGCGGTTACCGAATCTACAAGTCCCGAGTGATCTGCTTCCTTCCTCGTCCGCCCGACTCCAACTTCTTCCATGTCCCATAAGATAGACATGTGAGTATTAAGCTTTATTTAATTATTATTCTTAAAATTATTCTCAAGACAACTTAAGAAAATCCAACATTGACTTTATTTAAAACCCAAAACATTAATTCTTTCACTCAAACTTGTCCAAGATTAAACACTAACTCTTATACTTTGAAATCGTGAGAAAATAATCAATTAAATTAATTTAAATCAAACGTTTCTTTGCTGGTCCTTCTTGGACAGCATTGAAATCAATTCCAAAAACACCGAAAAATTGCACTTTTGAAACTAACTTTGTCTTAGGTCAAATACCCATAAAAACATAACTTTAAAACACCTTGAAAACACTTTTAAAACAAGAGATATAACTTAGAAAATTCTGGACAGCATCATGTCCTAAGTTTCAAATTCATTTTCCATTGTTTAAAACCAATTCACCACCTAGATAAATCAAGCATCTTGAAAACAATCAAATGAACACTTAAATCAACAATTTATCATGTTCAAACACTTAGAACTACATGTGGGCAGCATAGTACTTAAACAAACAAATCAAACAACATTCATTCATTCCCAACATTTCACAATCACAAGCCATTAAGTTACACATAAACAGGATCACGTACTTGTTCATGCATAAACCTCAATCAATTAAGGTAATCACACTTGAGAACACACACACAACCGAATCATGCATCACATAAGCATTCAAACATAATTTCATTTAACTTTTACTTAATCAATTTTCATCTTAGCAAAACTTCATCTTATTAAACTTAAACATGTCACAAATCAACACATATTTTCATGTCATGAACATATATGCATTCAAGAGAATTTAACTCAAAAGTTAATGTCCAAACCGTGACCGTAACTAGGTTCTTAAAAATGTTTCCAAAGTCTCAAGACTTAAAAACAACTCCAAATTTAATCAACAATTTCACATAATTCATCAAGCAAGTAAAAACATAACCCTAGCATATACTCCTACACAAAATCGTGAGCATGCATAAGTTTCCAAACAATTTTTATTTCACATTAAACACTTAAGATCAACACAAGGTTCATGGAAATCACACATTCATCAATTAAACTTAAGAAAATCTTAGCCCTTCTTATTCACACTTACAAACCGTGACCTCTCATGGCAATTCACACAATTTATATTCACTCAAAACATCATTACATCTCAAGATCGTCACATGCAAGAGATCAAACAAAAGAAAATCAAGCTTACATTCACAACAACATAAAACCGTGGCTAACATAAAGGAAATCATCAAGTACATCATAAATCAAATATAGATCGTGACATGCATGAAGTCACGAACACTAGATCCTTGAAAAACTTTTCATGAAAACTCAAAATCAAGTTCTCTTCCAAAACATTTCTAAGAAATCAAAGAGAAAACTCAAGATCAAGAGAGAAAACACTTTCTCAATAAAACGTTAAGATCAAGTTGAAAAACCAACATGCATGTAAAGGAAATCACTAGATCTAAACACAAGCAAACATGTTTCAACACTTTTTCAAACAAAATCAAGGTTTTAGAAAGAAAGAATGAAAATGAAAAAGAATCAAAGAAAAAGGTTTAAAACTTTTAAAATCATGAAACAAATTCTTACTTAGTCAAAACTTTAAAGAATTCAAGTCCAATTCCTTGGTTTCTCTCCTCTCTCCTCACGGTCCATCACTCATCTTCCTAGTCCATGGTCTTTCTCCTTCTTTCCTTCACTATCTTAGCTTGGTCTTGTTTAGGTCATGGAGAGTTCAAAGTTTGTTTTCCTTCCTCTCAAGGTTCGGTCACTCTCTCTTTCTCTTTCTCACCAAGAGTTTGATGATTCTATTGGTGTTATGTGTTTGGTTTTGGAAAAGAAATGAAGAAGGTGTGTGTGTGTTGATGAAAGAATGAAGGAGATGAAGAGAAACTCACTCCTTCCACACGGTTTTAGTGGTGTTTGTGGGTGGGTGTTGATGTTGCTTGAGAGAAGAAAGAAACGATGAAGGATGAAACAACTCACTCTTCTCTTCAAGGGCTTGCATGGGTGGCTTCCTTGCAATTGCTTAGGGACTAAGTCACAAAACTTGGAGGCCAAGTTTTGCCTTAAGACCCTTCACGGCCTCCCTCCTTGTTCCCTCCTTTTCTTTACTTTATTTTTTCCTTAAGTCATGCTTAGGTCATGTAGGTGATGTCATGAACATGACTTTTGGGCACTCCTAATTCCACAGTTCGACTAATGAGTCTCAAATAGAATCGGTAAGGCTACAGATGGATAGTAGGGCTCAGGAAGAAAAGGTTTAAGTTTAACAACATTAACTGTTTTGTTGAAGCAATTCAACAAGCACTGAAATTAAGAGATAACAACTTACATCCTCAAAGGCGATAACTATCCCTGTATAAAAGCAGGTTAGGGTTAATCAAACCTAAGTGTGACAATCACTAATGAAACATCAGGGGTATTGGGTCTCGGTCTCAAAATCTATTCATGGTCTATTCCTTCAAGCTATGTTACCAAAAAGGTTTCTATCACGGTTGATGCTATGCTACAACTAGTCTCATGTCCTATGAGACGAAAACTTAACCTCAGATTCTTATCCTAATACTAACAAACACACAGAGTCACACAAACAAAGCATGTAAGCCCATGCTTAAGGCCACTAAGGATTACCATAAGCTCTGATACCATTCTGTAACACCCCGATTTTCGTAACCAAAAATGTTTACTTTCACTTATTAAAATTTGCAAAAAAATTAAGGCCAGATTTTTTTTTTAAAACATTGTTGAAGTATTTCGAAAGCATTTTTGAAAAATCTCTTTAAGTTCTTCAATTCACATTTTCCGAAAACCGAGTATTACTAAACCTTTCTTTTCATGAAACATTTGTCTCCATAAACGAACTTGTTTTCAAATCGTCTTGACAATTTTCAAAAAACTTTACATGAGTTAATCTTGTCATAAAAGTAAGCTCCACAAGTCAAATTAAAATTTAGGTCGATTACATAAATGGCTCATGGCTTGGTAATCCTTAAATCAAAACAATCTCCATAATCTAAACTAACCATACTAATCTTAAACTATTCTATTGAAGACTATTGGATGAAGGTCCTCCTTCTTCCCGCGTCTTCCCCTTGTTCTCGAAGATGATGTCTTTCCTGATGTTGCCTCCTCATTGCTAGTGGATTCTGACTCTGCTCCCTTTAGAAGAGAAGAATTCCTCCGAACCTCGTACCGGAACTTCTCTGCGTAATTCTTATATCCTCGTACGGTGACTTGCCCCACGTGAGGCTCCAGATTAGCTCCACTCAGTTTATGTTCCAGATCTGAGATCACGATCTGGGTATGGCCGGTCCATACCCAGCCGCATGAGGTGCACTTCCAACCTCTTCCGTACTTACTCCAAGTGGTGATGTCCATGCAGTACTCCATCTGCCCGTTGAAATACCAGCAACACCGATATGCCAACGAACAGGAGAGAGTAAGCAATCCGAACGACGAAATGTCGACGGTGTGGAATTACGCTAGGCAAAATAATAGAACCAGCATACAACATACACACAGGCACACAATAACCAAACACGAATTATCGATACTATCATCATTATTATCCTTTTTTGTATATTTCACACGAGTATTCTCCCTTTCTTTCATCATTCCCTTACTTTCCTTAACTCCCATTCTCTTTTCATCCAATCTTATCAATTTACTCTCTTTAATGCTTTTGGGGAAATACCATACATCATCAGAATATTTGTTTCGTTCTCGGCTATCGCTCACGTCTACATCTCCTCGGTCATCCACCCAACCTAGTCGGAAGCAAACAGGAGTACAGGACCTTTACCGTGCGGGCACGACAGCTGTCAACACAATGGTCCCAGACCAGGAGGACTCAGCCTCAATAACATCAATTTATCATAATCATGGCACACTGCCTCGCAGTGGCAAACAAGATGCCCAACTCCAGTCCCTCTCACTGTTCTCGATTTGCAATCTAGGGTCGACAGTATGTTTCTAGTGGGCCCGCAGAACTTGCCACGGCATTAGACCCAGTCCCCACCACGTTAGTGCGCCACATGTGGAGTTCGTTCTGCCTAGAAACACACTCTAGACTTCTTGACGTTTCACCGTCATCGTCCTCCCCTAATGCAATCTCGTCCTAAGTATCCGCAGATACCTATCGTTTCTTCCTCTCCACTACTTCGCACTCTCATACCTCACCGCGCATGTCTTTTAAAGTCTTTTAATCTTTTTAATTTAATCCTAAGGTCGGCCCATCCTTCGTGAGACCCTTCAATGAGTCCCGACCACTAACTTTGCACAATCTTTTCTTACATAGAATAGAGTTGGGATCATATCACAATTTCCAATCTCATTTCAACATCTTTCCACCAATCACATTCCGAATCTCTTCTCAAAATAATCTTTTCACAAATTCCTCCAATGCCATCTTATAAACTTTCACAAAACTTTATTTCATCAACATTTTCACAACTGCTCAAAATCTCTTTTCAAAGATCTTCTCAAAAACCTCTTTTCACAAAATTTCTAAAATCTCTTTTCACAGCCTTCCACAAATTTTCCTTTAAAAAACTTTTCTGAAAATACTTCTTATAATATTTCTCAAAAATCATCTTTTCCAATAATCTTTTCAAAGCTCTTCTCAAGGATCTTTTCAAAAACTGCTTTTCAAAAGCCTTTTTCAAAAACCATTTTATAAAAACCTTTTCAAAAATAGTATCATTGCTGAGCGCTAGTGGAGGAGCAAGCTCAACTCAACACTAGTTCCCAGACTAAAACCAAAACAAAGGAGCCCAGCTCCATTCAATTCACACCAACAATCAACATCACCCTTCCCAGCTCTGGCTCGTACTCAACCTTATCATTCATTCTTTCCCCGATCTCAATTCTCTCTTTCTTTTCCAATACATACTCCATTTCCAACCATTATTTCTCTTTCATTATGTCTTTACTTCACAACCTTATTTATTTCGCTTCTATTTTCAGGACGTAGCAGACGTCCCTCAGCATATCACTTATTTCCATTAATATCAATAACATAAGGCATAATCAAATAAACATATAAAAGCATGCTATCATTCACATAAACATCACACAACAATGTGGTCTTCGTCACCTTCGTATAAGTGGCCACACAATCAAACAATTGCCACTTATACTACTGACTCTAACCACTTAGTTCCGATCTTTGAGATGATACGGAACGTCCTAATAAATCACCTAACTACCACGATGTATTAGGAAAGCTTCTCTCTCACCTGGATTCGCGGTTACCGAATCTACAAGTCCCGAGTGATCTGCTTCCTTCCTCGTCCGCCCGACTCCAACTTCTTCCATGTCCCATAAGATAGACATGTGAGTATTAAGCTTTATTTAATTATTATTCTTAAAATTATTCTCAAGACAACTTAAGAAAATCCAACATTGACTTTATTTAAAACCCAAAACATTAATTCTTTCACTCAAACTTGTCCAAGATTAAACACTAACTCTTATACTTTGAAATCGTGAGAAAATAATCAATTAAATTAATTTAAATCAAACGTTTCTTTGCTGGTCCTTCTTGGACAGCATTGAAATCAATTCCAAAAACACCGAAAAATTGCACTTTTGTAACTAACTTTGTCTTAGGTCAAATACCCATAAAAACATAACTTTAAAACACCTTGAAAACACTTTATCAACAAGAGATATAACTTAGAAAATTCTGGACAGCATCATGTCCTAAGTTTCAAATTCATTTTCCATTGTTTAAAACCAATTCACCACCTAGATAAATCAAGCATCTTGAAAACATTGTTTAGAATGTATGTGTTGTGTAATGCATGGAATGATAAAATAAATAGGAATAAAATAACATATCTTTAAGAAAGTGATATGATGCCTGAGTTGACTTATTTACCTGAATTACTCTTGTTTGTCTACCACTTAGTTACTATTTACATTCAAATTTTTGTGAAGACTAAATTGCCCCTTGATTTTGCTCTTAAACCCGAAAATTTGTGCATAAACCTCATTGATCTTGTGTGCCTATAAATATGTGTGCTGCCTTGGTTTTCATTTCACTTCTTCTTCTTCTTCTTCCCTTCATTCTAAAACACCAAGTCTTATGAGCAAAAAAAATTAGAACACCCATAGAGAGAGAGAGAGGGCCGAGGAAGAGAGAAAGAGAAGAAATTTCAAAGCTTTTCATGATTTTCTTCAAGATCAAGTGTTTGGAGTCTAGGAGATCAAGCTTAGGTAGAAACCCTTCTCTTTCTTAGAAATTTTTGTTTTAAGATCTTGAAAATTTGAGAGTTTCATGTAACAAATTGTAAGCTTGTAATTTTCTTTCTTTTGTATGTTGTTTTTGAGCTTTCTCTTGTTTTTCTACACCTTTTTCTACTTGGATCTAAGATTGAAAACAAAGAAATAAATATGCATCAACTTCATGATGCTCACGGTTTTGGTCCCTTTTTACTTGAAATGATTTTTGATCTTTGATTTGTATTTTTATGTTGATTTTATGACTTGATTTATAAGATCTAAGTACACGCATGTTGATGTTTGATCTTGAAATATAATTTTGATGTTTCTTTGAAAAAAATAAGTTGAAATGTTTATCTTGATCTATGATTGTTTTTGATTCTTGCATGATGTGTGATAAAGCTTAAGACTTAAGTCTTGCATGTTCTATTTGAGTGAAAAGATTGGATTTTTCTTGATGATCTTCACGGTTTTAAAGAGATAATTAAGGAAGCAAGTTTTAAAAATGATTTTTTACTTAAAAAGGGCTTCATCTATATATTTTACTCTTTGCATGTTGAAGATCTAGTGAAATATATGCTTGATGGTGATTGCATGTTGATTCTGTGGCTATTTGGTTGATTTAAGCACATGCATGTGATTCTTGGGTTGGAAAGTGTATAATCTAAACTTGGTTAACAATAAAGTTGAGATCTTGAGCTTTGCATGTAAGTTTTAACAAAAGATTTTTCTCAAACCTTCATGCATGTTTCGGTTTTGAAGAAAGATTAAGTTTTCTAGCTTTAAAAAATTATTTTTGGCTTAAGCATGACGTAATCTATGTGTTTAACTCTTTGCATGTTGAAAAATAGAACAAAAATCTTGTCTTTGTTATGATGATGAGTCGGCCAAACCTAAAAGAAATGAGAAATCATGTTGTGATCATCATTTAAAGCACATGCATGTTAATATTTGCTTAATCTAAGGATTTTAAAATACATGCATGAAATTATTAAGGCATGAAAGATAAGACTTTGGTGTGATCTTTGATTTAATTCAAGTTAAGGAAATGAATTAAAAGTTTGCTAATTTTTCAAGATAAAGCTCACGGTTTTTGAATTAAAAAGGAAGAAATAATTTCATGATTTTATGTCTTTGATGTTGAATAAATCTTTGCTTTGACTTGTGCATATTTTCGGCCAATGCATGTCTAACTATGTTTAAGAATCTTTTCATGAAATGACATGTGATAATGAGTGTGTTTCATGTGTTGATGTTTTGTTTAAAAATAGGAATAAATGATTTAATGTTAGTTAATTGATTATTTGTTTGGGTTTAATTGGAAAAGTATTGTTTTGATGATTTATGAAATGTTATAAAAATTTATAATTGTTGTTTGGCCTTGAAGCATGATTCGGCCTTGAAGGGTTTAGTAGGATAGGAAATTATTTTGTTAAATAATAATTGATATTTGAAAAGTGTATGACCTATATCGAAAGTAAAATCTAAGTGTTTGATTGTGAAAGTGTTTATTTGAAAATGAATGTTTAAATTATAATCAAGTTAAGTTAGTTCGATTTGATTTATTTGGGATTGTTGGATTGTGTTTGATGGCTGCCCTAGTTTTATTTTAAGTATTGAAGCTTGAATTTTAAAGTAACAAAGTGTTGGTTTTGTAATAAGGAATGTTTGGGAAGGAAAAGTACTTTTACGTTGTTTTCGGATTTAAAGAAATCGTTACTTTAAGGAATGTTTGGGAAGGAATCGTTACTTTTCCTTCCCAAATTTGGATTTAAAGAAATCGTTACTTTAAGGAATGTTTGTAATAATGAGTGTGTTTCAAAGTATTTAAAGTAGAGTAAAAAGATGGATTTGATTTAAACGAAGTTGGAGCAACTGACAGTTGGGAAGACCCGTAACGATTTCGGATAAAGTATTTGCTGGATTTGAGGTGAGAGAGAAGCTTTCCTAAGACACCGTGGTATTTAGGTGATTTATTAGGACGTTCCTGATCATCTCAAAGATCATAACTTGGTGGTTCTGAGTCAGTAGTATAGTGGCAATTGTCTGTGTTAGTGTGGCCACTTATACGAAGGAGACAAAGACCACATGTTGTTATGTGATGGAATTATATGATGATGATTTGAAATAACATGCTTATGTTTATCTGCTTAAATGTTTAATTATGCATGATGATATTTGAATTGTTGATAAATAAGAGTAACATGCTGATGAACGTCTGTTACGTCTTGAAAATGAGATAATGTGGATAAGATTGTGAAAGTAAAAGATACAAAGAGAAAGAAGTGACACCCGGTTGGAGTTTTAAGTCCTTATTGAATAAGGCAACTTTGATAAGACATTGAGAAACGATATGAGTTAAGATTGTGATAAGATTTAAGATATCATGAAAGTCCTAAGAATGTGGTAAGAGATAAGATATGATGTGAACGAAAAGTATTGTAATGCTGAAGAGCCAGAATTGATGAGAATAATGCTGATGAGAATAATGTTAATGAGAATTACGAGTAAGAAATATGAGAAGAATTGTGATGCTGTTTTGCAAAAAGCTCAAGTGATGGATAGACGTGAATCAAATTGACGAAGTGCCGATGGCAAAGAAATGTGATTATGCAATGTTTGTGACTCGAGGCTCAATGATTTAAGCTGGCTCGCAATGATATCTAGAGGAATGTGGAACCTTGTGCTTTTTGGGGAAAGATAATAACTTTGTTAGCGGTTGGGACTTGTCGAAGGGATGTTACGAGGATGAGTTGACCTTAGGTCATTAAAAGACTAAAGATGTAAGAAAACTTTTAAAAGACATTAATTAATGCGGTGAGTATGATTGCGAAGTAGTGGAGAGGAAGATACCCCGGAGTATCAGGGATATTCGGGTTGTGATTGCAATAAGGGAGGGTAAGGACGGTACGTCAAGAAGCCTTGAGTGCTATTCTAGGCAGAACGAATTCCATACGTGGTACGGGCAGATCGGTTCTATGCCGTGGTAAGTTATGCACTCGAGACTAGAATAGTACGGTCGCCCCCTATGGCAATTCGAGAACAGTGAGAGGGACTGGAACGAGGCACTATGTTTATGCAATGAGCTAGCATTCCATTTATTTTTGCTACGAGGTAGCAATGCCTGCGTGGTAAAGGTCCTGTACTCCTGTTTGCTTCCGACTAGGTTGGGGTGGATGACCGAGGAGATGTAGACGTGTGTGCTAACTGTGAACTAAACTTTTACCTCGATGATATTATGAATTCCCCAATCATCGATGGACGCGAACTCATAAGACGTAATAAGAGAAGATGAATATTGCAGTAATGAGAAATGATCCCGATATTGAAAAGTATGGAAAGATGAATGAAACCCTGTGAAGATGGAAATGAATGAAAGTGAAAGATTCGTAAGATGTGATTGAGAAAAGCATGTGAGAAAGAAAGAATTATATGTCGCAAAGAGATTAATGATTTTGATAAGCGAAAGTAAGCTTGCGTTGATGAAAGATTAATTGATGATGATTATGATTATGAATGTGGTGCTGAATATATGTTATTTGTTATGCGTGTGTGGTCTTGATATTTTGCCTATTGTAAACCCACACCGTCGACGCTGCGTCGTTCGGAATGCTTACTCTCTCCTGCCTCGTTGTTTTGTTGGTGGATGTTGATGCCACAACGAGCAGATTTGTGCTAGAGGATCAAAAGAATGCGGAAGGTTTGGTACTACCCGATGACGATGAGAGATTCGATGATGCCGAGGAGTACCCTGAGCTAGAAGGAGTACCCGTCAAGGATGGAGGCAAAGATTAATGTGTAGGCCTAATGTTGAGGTCTCCCTTTTCAGAGTATTGTACTCCCTTAGCAGGTACTTAGACATCATTTGCTGTATCCACATGTACACCCGAATCATGTTTTTAAAGTTGGATTAATCAATGCTAAGTTTTATGGTTATGAACGAAAGAAATGGGTCTTTAAAACCAAATTGGTGAAAGTAAGTTTCAAAGTGCGATGTTTCGTAACATCTCGGTTTGGAACTTGAAGTATAACGTGAGATATGAGAATCAAATTTCTATTGCAAACTATTCTGCTAAAAGATTTTGGAACTTGGAGATTCTCATGTCCATGTTATGTTATATAAAAAAAAAAATTGGCCCAAATTTTCACTATATTGAATTAAAGAAATTATATTTTCAAGTTGCCAAATCGGGGTGTTACATTTGTGGTATCAGAGCAATGGTTGTCCTAAGTAGCCTAATGCATGGGCTTACATGCTATGCTTGTGTGCATCTGTCTGTATGTTAGTATTAGAACTACGTTGAGTGAGAATAGAAGTACGAAGTTACGTGAGCGCTCGTTCTGTCTCTATCGTTCTATCTCTCTATCTTTGGAATGTGTCAAGAAATTGTCTAGAATGGTACAAGGAACAGTGATCAGAATCATAATGAGACTTTATTCTCTGTGACCTGAACCTCTCTTGACTGTTGAAACCCTTTTTGTTGAGAATCCCTTTTTGTTTGCAACGACCTCTGAGCTATTGGCATGCGACCTTGTTCTGCGACTAGAACTCTCTTTTCCTTGTTGAAACCCCTTCTTATGTAAACCCTATGCGTTGTTGAGTCCCTTTGGCAAAACCTTTATCTCCTCCAGAACCTTTGTGACAATCTTAGACCATGACGCCTTATGCCAATCAAGTAGATATTTCCGAGTTATGAGGTGGACAGTGAGGTGTAGTTAAGGAAAAAGTTATGATGGTTGAGGAATAAATAAGCATGAACAAAGGTGATGTATTATGGACAAAGTAAGGTAAGAGTACCCCTTAGAGCCATAAGTACGATAGTCGAATGTACAAAAGAATTAAAACTAAAAAGTTTGATAGCAGCCTAACCCAAAGTAATGGTATGGATGGTGTTAAGATGGTGGATATCTTGGGACGAGTTTGAAAGATTTTGAGTTAGAAAAGCTCTAGTTGGAGTAGGTAAATGATTGGAGTGAATGTGAATCTGTAATAGTATGATGAGATTAGATAGAGGAGGCGGTACAATTTATGGATGAAACCCTTAAGTGATGACCAAAATTAGGTCGAATGACTAAGATTTGATGTTTTAATGGACATAGATGACTGTAAGTTTTGGATTCAAGGATATTGCTAGAATTAAGGTTGTTAAAATGGGAGGATAAATCCCTGAGTTGGAGAGCTTTTGATGATTTAGAACCCGAA
Source organism: Crotalaria pallida (assembly GCA_037953625.1). Lineage (NCBI taxonomy): Eukaryota > Viridiplantae > Streptophyta > Magnoliopsida > Fabales > Fabaceae > Crotalaria > Crotalaria pallida. The sequence continues at coordinate 89,414,480 of CM075649.1, read as the reverse complement.
GATGAGTCATAAAGGGTGGAAAAAGGTTTAGAATGCATAAGTTATTTAAGTAAGTGCTTAAGATGAGAAGTGAGATGATGCATATTTCTTTACGGATTAGTGACTGTTAGAGAAAAAAAGGAAGGAATAATGGTTATCATAGTAATTCGATGAGGGAGAAAATTTGGTTTAGTCAGCGGAATTGAAGGTGATACTCCAATAGGCTTGAACAAAGTGATGGGAAGTTTTGTAAGATAAACTAGAAATGGTGAATGTTGGAATTTTTTATGGTTTTAGTCCCTGTCAAAAGCTATTGGATAACTGTGATATATAGGAATATGATTTATCAAAGTTGGGGAGTAAACGAAGAATTTTGAGGTTTGTAATAACCCGCCTATGCTTAAATGGATGTGAAGAGTCAAGTTGAGGGAGAAAGACCATGAGAATAGCAGTATCCTTGTTAGGATTGGCATAAGCATGCTATTCTTTCTAAATGTTGTTTCAAAACCCTTGAACCCTTAAACTTTTGTGACAAAACTAAACTGTTAGTATTCCATTGTGTCTTATGATAAAATGACCCAAAGGATTACTTTTGAAAGTAATCGATTGATTCACTCTTAAGAACCCTGAAAGAATGGTGCAACTGCGATGACTCAAAGACGACAACTACTGTTACAGATTGAGAGAATCACTCCAAGGAGCTCGACATTCTTTAATCGTGTAATCCCGCATGGCATTTCTCGAGGACGAGAAATCTTTAAGTTGGGGAGAATGTGACATCCCGTATTTTCCTAACTAAGATAAATAAATTTTCATTAAAGAGGAGTTTTGAGATATTGTTTTACAAAGGATTTTTAGTGAGTATTTTATTCGGTTACGTAAGAAATTGTCGATTTTATGGAGCTTTGGTAAACAAATAATTTTATGGAGCTCAAGCCAATGATTTTATTGAGTTTGGACTGATTTAATTAATGAGAAGTGAGTTGTGATTTTATTGTTGGTGATTTCTTATAGGAATGAATTTCCTTGTGAACTTTAATAGATTTAACAAACTTCAGAAATTCATAACTTTTTAACCGTAACTCCGAATTTTATGATATTTATATGAAAATAATCGTATTGAAATGTTGATTTCAAAAATGTAACTTTTATAATTTTCTGGGTTGATTTACGAAAATTATTTCTCAGATCTGTAAAGTACGAATTTGGAAGATATTGATCATGAAAATAGTTTTGACCTCTAATGAACTTTTCCTTTTGAGAATCTCTTTTATATATGAAAAGATGATTTTATAAAATGAAAATGCAATGTATTTGTATGTGCATATGTATGTGTTGTGTAATGCATGGAATGATAAAATAAATAGGAATAAAATAACATATCTTTAAGAAAGTGATATGATGCTTGAGTTGACTTATTTCCGTAAATTACTCTTGTTTGTCTACCACTTAGTTACTATTTACATGCAAATTTTTGTGAAGACTAAATTGCCCCTTGATTTTGCTCTTAAACCCGAAAATTTGTGCATAAACCCCATTGATCTTGTGTGCCTATAAATATGTGTGTTGCCTTGGTTTTCATTTCACTTCTTCTTCTTCTTCTTCCCTTCATTCTTCTTCCCTTCATTCTAAAACACCATGTCTTATGAGCAAAAAAAATGAGAACACCCATAGAGAGAGAGAGAGGGCCGAGGAAGAGAGGAAGAGAGAAAGAGAAGAAATTTCAAAGCTTTTCAAGATTTTCTTCAAGATCAAGTGTTTGGAGTCTAGGAGATCAAGCTTAGGTAGAAACCCTTCTCTTTCTTAGAAAGTTTTGTTTTAAGATCTTGAAAATTTGAGAGTTTCTTGTAACAAATTGTAAGCTTGTAATTTTCTTTCTTTTGTATGTTGTTTTTGAGCTTTCTCTTGTCTTTCTACACCTATTTCTACTTGGATCTAAGATTGAAAACAAAGAAATAAACATGCATCAACTTGATGATGCTCACGGTTTTGGTCCCTTTTTACTTGAAATGATTTTTGATCTTTGATTTGTATTTTTATGTTGATTTTATGACTTGATTTATAAGATCTAAGTACACGCATGTTGATGTTTGATCTTGAAATGTAATTTTGATGTTTCTTTGAAAAAAAAAAGTTGAAATGTTTATCTTGATCTATGATTGTTTTTGATTCTTGCATGATATGTGATAAAGCTTAAGACTTGAGTCTTGCATGTTCTATTTGAGTGAAAAGATTGGATTTTTCTTGATGATCTTCATGGTTTTAATGAGATAATTAAGGAAGCAAGTTTTAAAAATGATTTTTGACTTAAAAAGGGCTTGATCTATATATTTTACTCTTTGCATGTTAAAGATCTAGTGAAATATATGCTTGATGGTGATTGCATGTTGATTCTATGGCTATTTGGTTGATTTAAGCACATGTATGTGATTTTTGGGTTGGAAAGTGTATAATCTAAACTTTGTTAACAATAAAGTTGAGATCTTGAGCTTTGCATGTGAGTTTTAACAAAAGATTTTTCTCAAACCTTCATGCATGTTTCGGTTTTGAAGAAAGATTAAGTTTTCATGTTTTAAAAATTATTTTTGGCTTAAGCATGACTTGATCTATGTGTTTAACTCTTTGCATGTTGAAAAATGGAACAAAAATCTTGTATTTGTTATGATGATGATTCGGCCAAACCTAAAAGAAATGAGAAATCATATTGTGATCATCATTTAAAGCACATGCATTTTAATATTTGCGTAATCTAAGGATTTTAAAATACATGCATGAAATTATTAAGGCATGAAAGATAAGACTTGGTGTGATCTTTGATTTAATTCAAGTTAAGGAAATGAATTAAAAGTTCGCTAATTTTTCACGATAAAGCTCACGGTTTTTGAATTAAAAAGGAAGAAATAATTTCATGATTTTATGTCTTTGATGTTGAATAAATCTTTGCTTTGACTTGTGCATATTTTCGGCCAATGCATGCCTAACTAGGTTTAAGAATCTTTTCAAGAAATGACATGTGATAATGAGTGTGTTTCATGTGTTGATGTTTTGTTTAAAAATAGGAATAAATGATTTAATGTTAGTTAATTGATTATATGTTTGGGTTTAATTGGAAAAGTATTGTTTTGATGATTTATGGAATGTTAGAAAAATTTATAATTGTTGTTTGGCCTTGATGCACGATTCGACCTTGAAGGGTTTAGTAGGATAGGAAATTATTTTGTTAAATAATAATTGATATTTGAAAAGTGTATGACCTATATGGAAAGTAAAAGCTAAGTGTTTGATTGTGAAAGTGTTTTTTTCAAAATGAATGTTTAAATTATAATCAAGTTAAGTTAGTTCGATTTGATTTATTTGGGATTGTTGGATTGTGTTTGATGGCTGCCCTAGTTTTATTTTTAGTATTGAAGCATGAATTTTAAAGTAACAAAGTGTTGGTTTTGTAATAAGGAATGTTTGGGAAGCAAAAGTACTTTTACGTTGTTTTCGGATTTTGCAAAAAGGTGATTTGAAGTTTATTTTTCTGCTGTCCAGCGTTGATTTAACTTGTGTAACACTTCGAAAAAAAATGTTTTCAATTGAGTTAAAGTTTGAGTTTCAAAAATAATGGATATAGAGGAGAGTTGAATTGAAAAGTGGCATTATTCGATGTTTTCGAGTCTTGGTTCGTGGCTGTCCGGAATGGACCAGCAACCAACTCATTCATTTAAAATGATTTCATTAATTATTCATAAGGATTTCAAAGTATTTAAAGTAGAGTAAAAAGTTGGATTTGATTTAAAGAAGTCTTGATGTTTTACGATTCCCCGACAAGAAGTGAAAGGAGTTTTCGAAAACACCTTTTGATTCTGAGTATGACGATTATTTAAATAGACATGTGACGTTAGTGTCTTCTATTTTAGTACAAGGTGCTTATAAGCCAGGAAGTTGGAGCAACTGACAGTTGGGAGGACCCGTAACGATTTCGGATAAAGTATTTGCTGGATTTGAGGTGAGAGAGAAGCTTTCCTAAGACACCGTGGTATTTAGGTGATTTATTCGGACGTTCCTGATCATCTCAAAGATCGGAACTTGGTGGTTCTGAGTCAGTAGTATAGTGGCAATTGTCTGTGTTAGTGTCGCCACTTATACGAAGGAGACAAAGACCACATGTTGTTATGTGATGGAATTATATGATGATGATTTGAAATAACATGCTTATGTTTATCTGCTTAAATGTTTAATTATGCATGATGATATTTGAATTGTTGATTAATAAGAGTAACATGCTGATGGACGTCTGTTACGTCTTGAAAATGAGATAATGTGGACAAAATTGTGAAAGTAAAAGATACAAAGAGAAAAAAGTGACACCCAGTTGGAGTTTAAGTCCTTAATTAATAAGGCAACTTTGATAAGACATTGAGAAACGATATGAGTTAAGATTGTGATAAGAAATAAGATATGATGTGAACGAAATGTATTGTAATGCTGAAGAGACATAATTGATGAGAATAATGCTAATGAGAATAATGTTAATGAGAATTACGAGTAAGAAATATGAGAAGAATTGTGATGCTGTTTTGCAAAAAGCTCAAGTGATGGATAGAGACGTGAATCAAATTGACGAAGTGCCAATGGCAAAGAAATGTGATTGTGCAATGTTTGTGACTCGAAGCTCAATGATTTAAGTTGGCTCGCAATGATATCTTGAGGAATGTGGAACCTTGTGCTTTTTGGGGAAAGATAATAACTTTGTTAGCGATTGGGACTCGTCGAAGGGATGTTACGAGGATGAGTCGACCTTAGGTCATTAAAAGACTAAAGATGTAAGTAAACTTTTAAAAGACATTAATTAATGTGGTGAGTATGAATGCGAAGTAGTGGAGAGGAAGATACCCCGGAGTATCAGGGATATTCGGGTTGTGATTGCAATAGGGGAGGGTAAGGACTGTGATACGTCAAGAAGCCTTGAGTGCTATTCTAGGCAGAACGAATTCCATACGTGGTACGGGCAGATCGGTTCTATGCCGTGGTAAGTTATGCACTCGAGACTAGAATAGTATTGTCGCCCCCTATGGCAATTCGAGAACAGTGAGAGGGACTGGAACGAGGCACTATGTTTATGCAATGAGCCAGCGTTCCATTTATTTTTGCTACGAGGTAGGAATGGCTACGTGGTAAAGGTCATGTACTCCTGTTTGCTTCCGACTAGGTTGTGGTGGATGACCGAGGAGATGTAGACGTGTGTGTTAACTTCGAACTAAACTTTTACCTCGATGATGTTATGAATTCCCCAATCATCGATGGACGCGAACTCATAAGACGTAATAAGAGAAGATGAATATTGCAGTAATGAGAAATGATCCCAATATTGAAAAGTATGGAAAGATGAATGAAACCCTGTGAAGATGGAAATGAATGAAAGTGAAAGATTCGTAAGATGTGATTGAGAATAGCATGTGAGAAAGAAAGAATTATATGTAGCAAAGAGATTAATAATTTTGATAAGTGAAAGTAAGCTTGCGTTGATGAATGATTAATTGATGATGATTATGATTATGAATATGGTGCTGAATATATGTTATTTGTTATGCGTGTGTGGTCTTGATATTTTGCCTATTGTAAACCCACACCGTCGACGATGCGTCGTTCGGAATGCTTACTCTCTCCTGCCTCGTTGTTTTGTTGGTGGATGCTGATGCCACAACGAGCAGATTTGTGCTAGAGGATCAAAAGAATGTGGAAGGCTTGGTACTACCCGATGACGATGAGAGATTCGATGATGTCGTGGAGTACCCTGAGCTAGATGGAGTACCCGTCAAGGATGGAGACAAAGATTAATGTGTAGGCCTAATGTTGAGGTCTCCCTTTTCAGAGTATTGTACTCCCTTAGCAGGTACTTAGACATCATTTGCTGTATCCACATGTACACCCGAATCATGTTTTTAAAGCTGGATTAATCAATGCTAAGTTTTCTGGTTAAGAACGAAAGAAATGGGTCTTTAAAACCAAATTGGTGAAAGTAAGTTTCAAAGTGCGATGTTTCGTAACATCTCGGTTTTGAACTTGAAGTATAACGTGAGATATGAGAATCAAATTTCTATTGCAAACTATTCTGATAAAAGATTTTGGAACTTGGAGATTCTCATGTCCATGTTATATTATATATAAAAAAAAATTGGCCCAAATTTTCACTATATTGAATTAAAAAAATTATATTTTCGAGTTGCCAAATCGGGGTGTTACAGTATTCATTGTTTATGTTACATATCTAAACCTGTCTGAGACCGAGCGCGAGAGACCGAGAATGGATATGAGATATGTGGGTAGGTGTTAAAGGAAGAAAAATAGAAAGAATTAAATAATGAGAGAAATGAGCGGAGAAGGGAATAATTAAGAGACTGAGCCGAGAGAGGCCGGGTAAATAAATGGTTAAAAGGATAAAAGAGTAATTAAAGAGAAATGGATGTGTGGTTGGGTCATAGAAGACGCGTACTGGGTGCGTGCATTGATCGCGTCAGACGCATACGGGGTATGCGCAGCTGTAAGACGGGTACTGGGTACACACAGTTATGGACACTCCGGAATCCGACCCTAAATGGTGTAAGACATGCACTGGGCGTATGCAGCCGAGAAGAGTAAAATATGAATAATGAGTAATGAGACCCAGAGAGAAAATGGAATACCGAGAAAGGAAAGTAATGGCCGAGTATCTAAGTGTAGGGATTGAGGAAAGAATGCAAGGGGAATCAATCAGATAAGTAGAGGTAAAACTGGTAAGTAAAGAGTATACTGGACAATAATATGGACCGAGCAAAATGAGGTTGTATGTATGTGATATGTATCTGTTTGATTATCTGTTAACATGCTAATTGGTTACTTGTGTTTGGCTTGGTAGTTCGGTATGTCATATTAGAAACTGCTTACTTATGTTCTGTGTAATGCTCACCTCCTTACCATTTTTCAGGTACTGAGTCCGAGCAGACGCAGTCCCCGGCCGAGCAGGTTCACTCTCCCTTACGGGGAGAGTAAGTCATTGAGTCGGAGAATTAAGTTAGGCCTCGGCCAGTTGGCCGAGCTAAAATACTGCTTATGTATTTTGTATTTTGGATAACTGATTCGATGTAACTAAGTTGTTTTGCCTTCATACCTTTTGTTTGAATTAAGTCTTCCGCTAAAACTCTGATGACTCAATATTAATGAAAGGAAATATTATTTTGACGATTATGATGACTGTTTAAAAAAAATTGAGTCCTAATTTTTGGATAAGGATAAAATTCAAATAGGGTGTTACACCTGGGCGTTCCATCCACGCGCCTAGGCGTGCAAAGTATTTTTCGACTCCATTTCTCTCCGTTCTTGTGGAATTTTTAAGGTCTTTTTATGCTCTTTTCAGCTCCAATAATATTTTCTCCAAATAAAGCTCCAAAAGCACCTGAAACATACCCAAAACGGATCAAAACGTTCAAAGGATTCTATAAAACTAAAAATTCCTAAAACTAATACAAAATACCTGTATTTACAAGAGAAACAAACCAAAACCATAGCAAAAGGAAGTGAAATTAAGCCCAAAAACATCATATATTAGACCCAAATCACACCCCCAAACTTAGTATTTTGCATGTCCGAGGCAAAAGTAAAATAAAAATTCATAAACTCAAGACAACCCTCTAAATCAAAATGTACAACACTTAATATAAGACTTCGACTCATCAACACAACCACATATTTACACAAGCTATTCACATATCAAAACCGGGTTAAAGAAACAAAGTAAATCAGAACTCAGAACTAGTGAACACTCTCAACTTCTCAGTGTATATCTCTTATGTGTATCAAGGGTATAAATCAATTCACTCAAGTTCATACAATAGTCAAATGTTAGCATAAGCTTGACCATAGACCCAAATCTCCACTGAAATTATTAAAAACATGAACAAATCAAAAGGTCTTTATTTTGGTTGTAATGAGGCCATGGCTAAAAGTGTCAGGTGGGATAAAAGAAAGAAAAGATGAAACTAAGGCTAAAATGCAAAACAATTTTTCCTCTAAAAATTATGAATGAGCAATGAATACAATGAGGACTCACACTCAAATCACAACTATTTCAAACTTCTTTTTTTTTTCAATTTTACTCTACTACTTCTTCCAAACAAAATTCTTTTCTCTTATCATTCATCAATTTTCACTTTTTCTCAATTTTTTTTCTTTTTTTTTTGGAAGAAGAGTAACTCAACAAAACTTTCACAATTTTCATACTTTTGAAATGTCCCTCTCTCAATTGCTCATTCAAAATTCCTAAGGTACTCACAAAAATAACAATCAATTCAGGGTACCAAAGAAAAATCATATTTATATCAAGCTCAAAATGGGCAACTAAGGGAAAACAAATCCAACAAAAATATCTGAAGGCTACAAAAACACCATCCTAAATGCCTTAATCATTTTCATGCATGTAATCATTTATCAATCTCAAAATGGTCACTGGTCAAGTTCTAGAACATAAAACTAAAGAGAACACACTCATGAAAGAAATAGGGGTTTCAAAATCAAAATATTTCAAATTATTCACATATCCCATCAAATAGGCTCAAAATCTCACTAAGCTAAAGTCAGTTCACTAATCTCAAGTTCTGAAAAACTTTGTCAAAATAACCAGATTTCAAAAATATTTATAGCTCAACAAATAAATAACATGAATCAATGAGTCTAATCCTAAACTAAGTATATATACCTATCATCAGAAAAATAATCCTAAGTCTAGAATAATTACAAAACCTTTACCTAAGACACAAACCAACACCAAAAATGGGAGAAAACAATTCAGATCTGAAATTTTTTTTATTTTTTCCACTCCCCCAAACTTAAAGGTTGGCTTGTCCTCAAGCAAACTAAACTAAAAATACCTAACTACAAAATAAAAAATTACATGGAATAAATCTGGAACACTTCCTACTTGCATCTGAATAATATACTCATCACTAACAAAAGTGAGAAAGCATTCCCCTAAACCTTATATAAGTCATTAAAAAGAGTGCAAAAATAGCACCTATAATGGGGAAATATCAACTCATATCTGTTACACAAAATATAACTAGATGCAAATAACCAATGATCCAAATAAATTTCCAAGAAATAAAATTAAAAAAAAAACCTAGAAAGCAAATACATATTTTTGTTGCACAGGTACAGGAACTGGTCTGATGGGGAAAGGGTATAAAATTGATCAATGAATAAAAATCCCCAACTTTTTGGCTTTTTCGCTCAGTGCACGCCCAGGCGTGCAGGACTGTGCGCCCAGGCGTGCCAGACTTGTACACTGGTGCTTTTTTTTTAAAAGAAAATAAAATTGCAGAAAATAAAATAATAAAATAACCTACACTAACTAATTTCCTAAAAACTACTAAACTAAGGGAATGTTACCTAAACATTGGGTTGCCTCCCAACTAGCGCTTGTTTAACGTCACGAGCCTGACGGGCACCTCCTTTCGGAGGCTAAGGGGACTGCATCTGAGCATTAAGAGAATTTTTAGCAACTGAATGTTGAACTATATTTAGCGGGGTGAAGCACTTCGCTGTATATGGTGGTTTTTCAATAATATTTATGAAACTTTGCTCACCATTGACACGGAGAATAACCTCTCCCCTAGGAACATCTATCACTGCTGTAACACCCTATATAATAATTACCCTTAAACCCGAAAATTAGTATTTAAAATTTTCTTTTAAAACAAATATGATAATTTGACAAAGTAATTTTCTTTTCATTAATACATAAACTTCAGAGTTATAAGCGGAAAACTTCATACATCATTAAATAAAAGTTAAGAAACATAGCTCCACCGAGATCATTAATCCAAAGTACAAGTGTTTTAGCTCGGCCAACTGGCCGAGACCCATCTAGGCTATCCGAAGTCAAAATACAAAAGAGTGTTTTAGCTCGGCCCAACTGGCCGAGGCCCAACTAATTCTCCGACTCTAAATGACTTACTCTCCCTGTGAGAGAGAGTGAACCTGCTCGGCCGGGGACTACGTCTGCTCGGGCTCAGTACTTGAAAAATGGTAAGGAGGTGAGCATTACACAGAACATAAATAAGCAGTTTCTAACATGACATACCGAACTACCAAGCCAAACACAAGTAGTCAAATAGCACATAAGTTACAAGTAATCAAACCATATATCACATGCATATATCATCATTTAGCTCGGTTCACATCGTACATACAATCTCATTTAGCTCGGCTCACATGATACAATCTTATTTAGCTCGGCTCACCTCATAAACCAGTATCTATTACCTATTAGTTATACCTCGGCACAACCTACTAATTCCCCTTATACCCTTTCCTCATTTCTTACACTCAGCTTCTCGGCCACTATTCCCTTTCCTCGGTAAACCATCTCTATCTCGGATTCATTTCTCATTAATCCACTTTAACATAGCTTATAATCTTTTACTCTTCTCGGATGCATACACCCAGTGCATGTCTTACACCATTTAAGGTCGGATATCGGAGTGTCCATAACTGCGAGTACCCAGTACCCGTCTTACAGCTGCACATACCCAGTATGCGTCTTACGCGATCAATGCACGCATCCAGTACGCGTCTGCTATGACCAGGAGCACTACCGCCGATCATTCTATGGAGTAAGGAGTGTCCATAACTGCAAGCACCCAATACTCGTCTTACAGCAACGCATCTTGGCGTCTTACACGATCAATGCACGCACCCAGTACGCGTCTGCTATGACCAGGAACACATCCCACCGATTCCGTGCTCGGAACCTTGTGTGAATCATAACTACGAGTACCTCGTACCCGTCTTACAGCTGCGCATACCAGTATGCGTCTGACGCGATCAATGCACGCACCCAGTACGCGTCTGCTATGACCCAATCACACAACCATTTCTTTTTAATTCCTCTTATATTTTTAACCATTTCATTTAGCTCGGCCTCTCTTGGCTCAACCACTTAGCTATTCCCCTTTTCCATTAACCACCCTCTCATCTATTCCTTTTCTTTATTCTCTTATACACTCCATATCTAAACACACCTCGGACGCACATTCACTCTCTCGCAGCTCGGCCACAGACATAACAGCAAATATTCACAACTCATAAACATTTACACAATGGCAACAACATTTATACAGCAACAGCAGTATGAATAAACACTTAGCCAGCATATCATTTAGACAAAACATACAACATAGGACCATGTTCCTTCCTACTTCAAAACTCATGTTTCTAGTTCATTTATTAGTTCCCTTTTTACCTTTCCTTTCTAACATTAACCTATATCCATTCCCTAATCTAACACCCACTCTTAGCACCCGTTATGAACACCCTAGAAACCCAAACTCAAGTAGAGGTAACACTCACTCCTTACCTCAAACCGTGTGAGATAAGAGTTGAGAGTTGAGAATGGCTTTCTTGATGCTTGACCTTGTGAGCTTCACTCTTCTTGGATCCTTTCCTCCAAGCTGCACACTCAACACCGGCTGTCCAGGGGCGTCCAGGACGGAAAGAGGACGGAGAGAAGGAGGGTCTTAGGTTGGTACCACTTGGTGGAAGAGAGGGAGGCGGTTGTGAGTGAGAAGAGAGAAAGAAAGTATGTTGGGGTTTGTTGGTGGGTTGCTGGAAGTTCAGAGAAAATGAGGGAGAGAGACGAAGGGGAAAGAGAGAATGAGAAGGCAAAATGTGTTATGTTGTGGATTGGTTTCACTTTTATTATTTTGGGAAGAATATTTGTGTGGCTCTCATTGGAGGCTTCTTTGAGAAGCTAGGATATGTGGACAGGATTCATTGGCTTCTAGAGGAAGCCATGAATAGTGATTTGAAAAGGACATAAAGCAATGATGGTGACATAAAGTGAATGATAGTGACATAAAGTGGGTGATAGTACATAGTACGGATGGTGCGAAACCCAATGGGCCAACAGCCCAACATGAGCTGTCACGGAGGAGCTAGGATATGTCAGCTCGGTATCCAGTTCGGAACAGTAGTAGTCCGAGCTTCCTTCTCTGATACTGACGTGAGGTGCACTGAGGTCGGCTAGTCCGAGCTTGACAATAGATTCCGCGTGCGACCCTATTTAGCTCGGCCGGGATCGGTCCGAGGTCCAATACCTACATTCTAGGTCGGCCTATGCTTCCTATTACCACACTACCCTTATACAATTCCTACGGCTTAATCCTATCCCTAAATAAATCATTATATACTTTATATATATATATCTAGAGTTATTATATTTAATATTAATTTTCAGGATGTTACATTCCTCTCCCAGTTACTGGAATTTCGTCCTCGAAATTTAGTCGGCATTGAACAGTTGCGGATATGACTGCTTCATCTTCTCCTCGAGTTCCCAAGTAGCTTCCTCCATATCATTCCGATTTCAGACGACCTTGACCAAAGAGATTTCCTTCCCTCTGAGTCGTCTGACTTGCTTGTCTTCAACTAGGACTGGAAGAACTTCAAAAGTCAGGTTGTCTTTTAGCGGCAGCTCGTCCACTGCTATCACATGCGAGGGATCGTGAATGTACCTCCTAAGTTGCGAGACATGGAACACATCGTGGAGCTTAGACAAGTGCGGAGATAGAGCAATTCTGTAAGCTATTGGTCCGACCTTCTCCGATATCTGGTATGGTCCGACAAACCGAGGGGTCAACTTCTTTGATTTGATGGCTCGGCCGATACCCGTTACAGGGGATACCCGCAGGAATACATGATCTCCTTCAACGAAGTTCAAGGGTTTCCTTCTCTTGTCGGCATAGCTCTTCTGTCGATCCTGAGCTGCTTTCATCTTTCCTTGTATCATTCAGATCTTCTCGGTCGTCTCATGAACAATGTCAGGACCAATCAACAAGTTTTCTCCTATCTGGAACCAACGTAACGGCGTCCGACATTTCCGACCATACAATGCTTCGAAAAAAGCCATTCCGATACTTGAATGGAAACTGTTGTTGTAAGTAAATTCGACCAAGGGCAGAAGTGCTTCCCAACTTTCTGACTGTTCGAGCACACATGTTCTCAACAAGTCCTCAAGGGTCTGAATGGTGCGCTCGGATTGTCCATCAGTTTGAGGATGATAAGCTGTGCTAAACCTCAACTGTGTACCCATGGCTTTTTGCAAAGTCTTCCAGAATCGAGATAAGAAGCGAAGATCACGGTCCGACACTATGCTGCTCGGAACACCGTGAAGCCAAACAATGTCCTTTATGTACACTTGCGTCAGCTTCTCTAGGCTGTACTTCATGCTGATCGGCAGGAAGTGAGCACACTTGGTAAGTCGGTCCACCACAACCCAAATGGCTTCCTGCCCTGATCTCGTTCTTGGTAGTCCCGACACAAAATCCATCGAGATGCTGTCCCACTTCCATTGCGGAATCTCCAAGGATTTGAGTAATCCTCCTGGTTTCTGATGCTCGATCTTGGCTTTCTGGCATGTCAAACACCGAGACACATAATCCGCCACATCGGTCTTCAACTTCGGCCACCAAAATAACCTCTTCAGATCCTGGTACATCTTTGTGGCTGTAACACCCCGCAAATTCCTCGTATTAATTTAAAACACTAAAGAAATTATTTTTGATAAAAGTGTTTTGAAAGAGTATTTTCTTAAATGATTTTCTTAAATTCACGTTTTCAAGATGATGAATGATTTTAAAGAAATGATTTCCTAAAGTAATGTCCTAAATTTAGAAATTTAGTTTTTGAAAAAGTCTATGTGCTTGATGTTCTTATAAAAAAATTTGCAATCTTTGTATGAGTCACCTTGTATGAACAAGAATTATTTGCTAGACATGTGTGTATCTATATGTGTAATACGTGTATATGTATGTGTACATGCTTAGGATTATATAAGGATTAGATAAATGTAGGAAAATGAATGTGTATAGGATGTATATGTGTGTGTCGTGTTAACATGATGGTCCAAAAACATTAATGGTATGCATGATTATACATGTGTTAGGTGTATGCATTATTCCATGAGTCCATGCTATGTGTTGTTATGACAAATGAAAATAAATTGTATGTGTATGAGTGTGCATGTGTATGTGGTTCGGCCAAGCATAAGGTTAGGAAGACCAAGTGGAGTGCATTTTCTTAGGAATTAAGAGATTGAAATAAAAATGGAAAAAAATAAGTAGGAGGAAATTAGGTGGTGTGAGTCATGATGCCTAGGGAGGACTTTCTCTCCACCATGTTCCCGCGATGTGACCCTTCCCATGCAACAATATGACTAGACTAAATTGCCCATGAACCAAGCCCTTGAACCGAGGACAAAATGGGAAATTTCCATGCCCTTTGGCCTATGTAAAACCGTGTGAGTGAGTGTTGGCTAGCTCATTTCCTTCATACTTCCACCAACACAAACACTTAATCTCAAGAGCATACTCAAACTCTTGAAGACATAGAGAGAAAGAGAGTGAGACCGTGAAGAGATGAGAGGAGAGGAAGAGTGAGAACCCAATTTTTAAACCCCCAAACATCCTTGATTTCTTTCTTCACCCATATCCTTCATCAAAACTCAAGGAGAATATCACCCATCAACCCTAGAATAAGAGAGGCCGAAGCAAACCTTAAAGGAGGAGAAGAGGAGATTTGAAGATCTAAGTTAGGAGTTTTAATTTAAGGTAGAGAGAGTTTTAATTGAATAAGTTTGTGTTGTAAAGGATTCTTTAATGGACTTTGTTTAATTTTTGTGATGCATGTAATTATTTTTGAGTGATCTTGAGATCTAAGTGTCTTGCATGTTATTTTTTATGCTTTGATCTTGAATATTGATATTGAAAAGTCTTGATCTCTTACTTGTTGCTTTTCTTCACCACGGTTTTTTTTTTAAAGTTGTGTTTAAAATTCCTATATTGTAATTGTAGTGGATCTGAGAAATAGATCCACCACGATGTGTTTTGTTGGTTGTTGCAGCTGACGAGGGTGACCCCGGTCCTACGTACCCCCAGTGATAAGGGGATCAAGCCACACGTAGTTCTTGAGAGTAGGGATGAGAGAACATACCTTAGCCCCCACAGCATGGCGATACTTATAGGGGAAGTTGTGTTGTGGTGCCTTATGGGCCTGTTCGGCCCAGTAAGGTTGACATGGCTCTTAGAGGATAAGAAGGATGAGTTATTCACCCTTATCCTGTACTAGAGAGCTCATGCTTATCCTGTAGCGGTAGGATTTATTATTGGTTAACCCTACAAGCCCCCAAGCTCGTATAGGCTCGAAGAGGCTGTGCTAAGCTTCTGCGGGAGCATACCTGAAACCCTAGCTGAGATGAGCTATTTATAGGGTTTGGAGGAGGCTGATATGGGTCGTTCGGGCCCTGTATCAGAGCTGTGCAGAACCAGGATTCTGTGAGATGATATCGGAGGATTATGCTCTGAGAATCTGGTTAGGATCAGCTGAAGATCTCATGTCTAGGCTGTTGCGAGAATCTAGGAGAGATTTGCGAAAGGGATAAGAAGGCTCGGTGAGCCTGAGTTTATCCACAAGCCGACGGTATGTCTCGGTCCTAGAGTCCCGAGCTTGATAGATTGGGGACCGATCATAGGGCTCGGTTCCATCAAGTCCGAGCCTGGCCCTTTGGTATGCTCGGAGTCCATGAGTCCGAGCGAAGAACTTTTATGATAGGTAAACCAAGTAAAATGCCCTTAAAGGAACCCTTTGGTGAGACTCGGGTCCGTATATGGTTGGTAGACCCTACAAGCCCCCCAGCTCGTAAGACTTTGAAAGTCTGTGGCGAGGTTCTGAGAGTTTGTGGTGACACAAAACCTTGTTTGCGGCTGATAACTTTTTATTCGGAGGAGTGTCGTGGATGGTTGATTAGGACGTATAAGACTGTTCGTAGTCAAGGCCCTTAGCCATGTATCGTCATGTACTGAGTTCAAAGTCGAATTGGACTATTGTTTTTAAAGTCACGATGCTTTTAAGGAGACATCCTTTTATGCGCTTGCCATGGTGAAAGCCGAAAGGCTTGTGCCAATGTATGCTGGCACGACTCAAACTGTTATTTGAGTTCGAGGTGTGCCAAGATTATCACCAATTGGACCGTAACGTTTACGAGGGATTGCTTGTCGGAATGACAACCTTAGCCGAGGTGTATTCCTCGATCCGCGATGTATTGGGCCAGATATGAGCCGAGAGGCTAAGCCAAGCTATCGGGTCGCAATCCTCGTTTTCACTTGTAGCCTCGCCGATCTGGCCGGCTAACCGAGATCGTGGGCAAGTGCGTAAGAACATGATCCGAAGTGAGTGAGTTTAACATATGTCCTTAATGAGGACGGCAAATGATCAATTTGGTGCCTCATGGGACGTGGTGGTCCTCTTTGGCACGACATTTGATCTCGAGTAACTTATGCATCACATAATACCAGTATTCAAGGTCGGCCAATGTCACGATGTATACGCCTCATCACATACTAGTCCCCTACTCGGTAAAGCCTGAAAAGGCTTGTGTCGAGTTCATAAGGTCTGTGAAACGCTCGGGATCAAAGTGGGCCTCGAACTCGGTATAGGTCCGAAAGCTTGGTGAGAGGTTCTAAAGATGTGGTGCGAAGGCACCCAAATATAACCGGAGCATCTGCTGCTCAGGGCTTTACAGGTCTTCTCGGATTTCCATTCTACCCACCGAGCTGTAAGCTTCATGGCCGAATAAGGTCACTCGAGTGGAAGTCATCGAAAGTTTATCGAGCTGATGAAGCGACCGAGGATGCCGAGAAGGGAAAGAATGAAGCCGAGGAAGCAAGAACAGGTAGAGAAGCCAAGGACGACCGTTTCCCTTGTCGTAACTGTTTAGTCAACTTCAATTGTTGAACCTCTCTTGAATCCGAGTAATTAGGGCGAAGGCAAGCTGATCGATCATAATAATAAATTTGAAGCAAACCTTTACTCCATTGCATAACCAACCCCCTTACTCGCTAAAGCCTGAGGAGGCTTGTGCCGAGTTAACAAGTCCTTTAAGGTGTGATAGTCGTTTTCCGCCAATTAGATCGTGTTCATCCAAGCCTCTTTGAGAGACTGTCGGATTCAGATCTGTGTAGGCGAATGCTGAGCGAAGGCTGAATATTAGCGAGTTGTGGGTGTGGAATTAGCATTGTGTGGTTCCTCGGAGATGCTGGGATCCGACTTAGATCGGTGGGTGTTGGCACTGTGGATCGTTCTACCAAATAGGTAAGGTCGCGATGGTGCGCAAACCAAGGAAAAATTGATCGGCAACCGGTGTGAAGGACTTGAATTAAGTTGGGTCGTCATACTCGGACTCGAATTAATCATAGGTCATCATGCTCGGCAGATCCGATCGTTATGTTTGTACCTTTTTATGATGTATAAAAATAACGGTTAGAATATCAAGTAATAGATGATATGTAATGACATTAATTAGCAAAGTATGAATTAATTCACTGTTAATTACGATTATTATCTAAGATAACACATGTCATGTGGTAAGTGATTCAATAGTAATGAATATGACAGTTAAACCATAAAATTGAAATAATATTAATGGGGTAATGAGAAAGATCCTTCCCTGTCAGTCCTCGTGTTTAGACCATTTCTGAATGTTGATATGCCCGACACCCTCTTGGCAGTGAGGCGTTTCCTCTTTTATTGTTGGAATGGGCGGTTGCCTAGTACTCTTCATCTTCTTCCTACCAAAAACCCTGTATGCCGTTATGGACAAGTCATTGTGTAGCACTTGTGTGAGCAAGGCCGAGATCCCGAGGAGGGATCTTGACAACGATCGTCTTTGGCTCTAAGTGACCGTGAAAGGCAAGGGTGTCGTGGCAGAGGGTACGAGGATGTTGTAGGCTTTGGTCGTGTTATTTGAAGCGGGAATCCGAGTAGTGACGTTGAGGTCATGATAAATTGAAATGGTCACAGTAAGCATGTGTAATAGAGGAGACAGCCATGTCATCATGAGATTTTGCCGAACCCTGTTAAAGGCGCTATAATATTAGATGCCCATCGTGACTGAGTAGTCTAGCACCGATTAATTTGAGGATATCTTTGGCGGTCGGAAGCTCGTAATAGGCCTTTTAGAGAAATGGGCCATCATAATCGTACCTCGCATGTGTAAACAAAATTAATAATTGGTAATCGTCGTTATTTAATAATTTATAACAATTATATAATGATAATAACAATTATTGGCAAAGACACGATATATAATATCAGTATAGAGGTAGTATGATTTTTATAATATCACACGTAATAAACATAATAATGACAATTATTGGGGTTAATAACCTTGTAAATCATAGATGATTGTCTACGAAAAGAAGCATGATTATAAATATATCACGCGCAATAATTGTAATGAATGACATTTAACAATATGTCAGAGCATGTAATGACAACAAATCAAATGATGAAAGTTTATCCATGAAAAACGACAATGCACAATTGTCGGAAACTGCCTAATGTCATTCGAAAGACAATGTATATAAAATATTATTATCCTATCATGACAGGAAAGACAGACATTTAAAAACAATCAGCAGCAAAGAAATTTGGCTAACAATATGCCACGTATCAGCATGTATACAAAAAATCATAATTAGAGAATATCAAATAATTAGTGGCATGTAATGAGATTATAAGGAATAAGCATTAAAAGCACATGTCAAAAGCACTGCATCAGGTAAATTAATATAAGCATGTGTGTAAAGTAATCACGTAAAATGCCAAGTAAATAGGAAAATAATGCAGGAATGAGAATTCCTTCCCGGATTCAGTGTGGTGAGAAATGCCAGATTGAGGGATTTCGGATTAAAGATTGTTGGATTGAAGTCTTCTGTCATTCCTTTCCAAATGGACTTTGTTG
Organism: Crotalaria pallida; assembly: GCA_037953625.1. Classification (NCBI taxonomy): domain Eukaryota; kingdom Viridiplantae; phylum Streptophyta; class Magnoliopsida; order Fabales; family Fabaceae; genus Crotalaria; species Crotalaria pallida. Next base: position 89,395,687 of record CM075649.1, on the reverse strand, counting down.
AACATTGAGGGTTGACCTTTGTTTTCCTTAAATATGATTTTCTCTATGCTCGGAACACGAGCTTCAAGAGAGGAACTCGGCGCGGGGGTCCTCGCTCTTCGCTCGGAGCACAAGCTTCAAGAGGAGAACTCGGCGCGGGGGTTCTCGCGATCACCACTAGATTCCAAATAGAGCGAAAAATTATGTCCATTAATGGGGATCTCGAAATGGGTTATTTAACAGCTCGGGCCTATTAATATAATTATTTGTCCATGTACCTCGCATATGTGCATAGAAAATAATTTAGCGGTTGTCGTTCAAGTTTATAACAACAATAATAGATAACAATAGACATGTAATGACTTTAATTAGCAAAATTGTAATATTTTTGCTGTTAACTAATAGTCATGTGAGTCAATAAAATATTTGTGCAATTATTAAAAATTAGAAGAATTATCAGCCGATGACAATATAAGATATAATCAAATAAAAATAAAAACATTGGTATGCATAAGAATTTGATTTTAAATGAAATAGCTTCCCTGATGCAGGAGTAGCTTGCTGCTGTTGGGCCCGTAAAGTTGTTGATATCCCTAAGAATGCCTTGTCAAGAATTTGTCCAGTTGGGCCGAATGAGTGTTGATAGTCCTTTTCTTTATTTTCTTTTTTTTTTTTTTGGTTGAGGCCCTTTTCCTTTTCTTTTTCTTTTTCTTTTTCTTTTCTTTTTTTTTTGGCGGTTTGGGCCAATGGCCCATTAGGGCTGAAACCCTAGGGCAGTAGCTGCGCTGCATGCACTATGATGATGCAGCTATGCACTCCTGTGGCGCCAGGCACCGGCGGCGGCAACCGGGAAGCCGAGACCGCTATGGATGGTGGCGGCGGTAATAGCAGACGAAACGACGGCGTGTAAGGAGGAGCGAGATGAGGTGGCGGCGCAAGCACCTCGCCTTGGAAGAGCTCAACCGCAACGGTGCGGTGACTGTGGCTACAGCAAACAGAGGCGGCAAGAAGAACTGAATACGATCTTCGTGGTTTCAGCGGTGGCTTCACGTCAGTGACAATGTTGGCTGGGGAGCAAGCTGGTTTTCGTCACAGCTGTGTTCACCGGATCGAGGCTTGGCGAAGGGGACTCCGACATCAACCTTCACCGTTCAAAATTGAACGTTTCTAGGGGAGGGAAGTTCTGGGCCGCGATTCAATTTGGGTCCTGCTTTTGGGTTCAGACTCGCGGTGTGGCTGTCAAAATCACGCCTTCGCCGTGCCGTCGCGTGTCCGTTGCCGTTGTTGAGGATGGTGGCGGTGGGTCTCGAACAGCGAAGGGTGTTATCATCTTCGTGGAGCCAGGGAGATCTGGACCAAGATCTTCAACCTTGCTTGCACTTTGCGATGGCGGCTGTTCCGACCACGGTGGCTGTTGGCGGCGCAGAGATGGTGTTCGAATCCTAGTGGTTATGGCGTGCTGGCGTGGCGGAGGATCGTGAACCGTGGAGCTCGTGAACAGCAGCGCCACAAACACCATGGATCCTTCGTGAACACTGTTAGTAAGGCTCGGTTGCTTGAACGACGGCGGTGGGCTCTTCGGTGATGGTGGGGCTCTCAATGATTGTGGCACTTGAAGGATAAGGACCACCGCTGTGATGAAAGCGAAGCAGCGGCACCGACACCGTGACTGCATCGTGAATGACACCCATTGCCACCACTGTACAGCAGCGATGCCAACATGAACCTTCTCCTTGATACAACACGTAGATTTTTTTATTTTTTATTTTTTTTTATGGGAATCGAAGTTTAACGTTCCCCACAGATGGCGCCAATGTAGTGGATCTGAGAAATAGATCCACCACGATGTGTTTTGTTGGTTGTTGCAGCTGACGAGGGTGACCCCGGTCCTACGTACCCCCAGTGATAAGGGGATCAAGCCACACGTAGTTCTTGAGAGTAGGGATGAGAGAACATACCTTAGCCCCCACAGCATGGCGATACTTATAGGGGAAGTTGTGTTGTGGTGCCTTATGGGCCTGTTCGGCCCAGTAGGGTTGACATGGCTCTTAGAGGTTAAGAAGGATGAGTTATTCACCCTTATCCTGTACTAGAGAGCTCATGCTTATCCTGTAGCGGTAGGATTTATTATTGGTTAACCCTACAGTAATGATCTTATCTTGCATGTTGATTATGTGGTCTTATGATTCTTATTCTTCTTTGCATGTCCTCTTTATATCTGGATCTTGGATTTCTAAGAATAAATGAACTCATAGATCACCAAATCAAGAACTAAATGATTCGGTCATAAGTAGAAAATTTAGGTCTTGATGCTTTTAATTTGATCTAAGTGATTTCATGCTATTTTTATGTTTAAAAAGGTTAATCTAAGAAGTGAAAATGCCTTGATGTGATTTTGAACTTGATCTAAGCTTTAATTTTGTGTTGATCTTTGAAAAGCTTGATCCTTGATGCATGCATGTGTTTTTGAACCAAAAGAGTTGCTCATTCTTCTTTGCATGTCACGGTTTTGATTCTTTTTCAACTCAAAACAATTTTCATCTTTTGTTATATCAATTGATTGATTTCATGACTTGATTTGTAAGATTTAGGTGCATGCATTTGGTTTTGACTAAAAGATTTTATTTTTTTCTCATAGACCTCACGGTTTTTACGAAGAAAACAAGGAAACAAGCTCTAGAAAAATGATCTTTGCATTGATCCATGATCTATGTGCATGCTTTATCTTTGAAAAATTTAGCCTTGCTTTATCATGATGATGATTCGGCCTAGCAAGGATTAGTAGGCTAGACTCTTTTTCAATGAAATGACATAAAAGAAATAAGTATGTTTTGTGAAATTATATTAAAATAAATTGTTTGAAATTGTGTTGTGAACATTTATTTTCTAATCGGTTCTTTATTTAAAAATGAATAAATTAAATTAACCTTGGGGGAGTATTGTGTTCTAATGAATATATGTGTGTGAGTATGTGCTTATGTGCATTTTGGTTAGGAGCAAAAAGAAGAGTAAACGATTTTGTGAATGAAAAATAAAATGGAATTTGAATGTCTAAAGCAAACCAAGTGGATTCATGTGATTGTGATGTTTGACTTGCCTTCTTTGATCTCATTCGGTGATGTAGTTTAAATAGGTTTAGGAAGTTTAATTGCATGAGATAAAAGGTTCATGCTGATTGTTTAGAGTAAAGAAAATAAATATACATATGTTGATTTGAAACTTGATTCAAATTGGTTTATGAGTACTTGCATGCCTAAGTGTTTTATGTTGTGAAGTATGTGTGAGTTGCATAATTGCTCTGATGTTGATTAAACTGTTTAAATGCATCTAATAAATTATTAAAGTATTGTTTGTTGTTGTTGTGTGTGAAGTAATGCTTGAAAGACGGTTGAATATGTGGTTCATGTTAGGATTTATTGATTATAAAATAATTTGGTTTGATTTGTTTAGAGTTATATTGTGGTTGTATGTGAGTGTGTGAACGGTTTTAAAATAAGTTGATTTTAAGAAAATTTTGTTTGATTTACTTAAGATTTTTAAATTGTGTTTGTGGCTGTCCAAAATTTGTTTTATGAAGAAGACTTGAGTTTTTAAATGATGATTTTAAATTAAAGGATTTTTTAAAGCAAAAAGTGTTTTTACGATATTTTTGGGGTTTTATCAAAATGATTTTTATAAAATGACTCTTTGCTGTCCAGAATTACTTGGACTTGCTTTTTTATATTTAAAAAAAAAACGTTTTCATATGATTTAAAGTAAAATTTTCAAGTGAAAATTGATTTAAGAAAACCCGGATTGAAAACGACGAATTTTTCGATGTTTTCAAAAATTGATTAAAGTGCTAAAGTAAATAATTTAAATTGCCTTACAAAAAGCTTCCAAAATGATTTTTGAAGATATATATATATATATATATATATATATATATAAAGTATTAGAAAAATGTTAAAGTATTCTAAGAAAAGGACCAGTATTGAACTAAGAAAAGATTTTCTTATATGAGTCAATAATGTAAAGTGTTTTATGTAATACGAGGAATGATATAGAAAAGAGATTGGGGCTGCCAGCAGCAAAAGGACGCGAGGAGACTGTACGCATTAAATAGCTGGATCTCAGGTGAGAGAGAAGCTTTCCTAAGACACCGTGGTAGCTAGGTGACATATTAGGACGTTCCGTATCATCTCAAAGATCGGAACTAAGTGGTTCAAAGTCAGTAGTATAAGTGGCAATCATTTGTGTTGTGTGGCCACTTATATGAAGGTGACAATGACCACATTGTTATTGTGTGATGAGTGTGTGATTGTTAGTATGCTTTTATATCTTTATTTCATTATGCCTGATAATATTTATTGCTGTTAATTAATATGAGTAAACGGCTGGTGGGCGTCTGTTACATCCTGAATAAGAAAGGAAAAAAAATAAAATGAATAAATTGTGAAAGGAAGGAAAATGAGAAAAGTAAGTTGAGGATAGTAAAGATATAAGATGGAATAGAAAGAGATAAGAGTTGAGATTGGGGGAAAGAGTAAATGATAGTTATGAGGTCGAGCCAGAGCTGGGGGAGAGTGATGTGAATTGAGTGGAGCTTAGCTCCTTTGATTTTGTTTTCAATTGAGACTAGTATTGAGTTGAGCTTGCTCCTCCATTAGCGCTCAGTAAAATGGATTTTTGAAAAACATTTGCGAAAACAGATTTTGGAAAAGATTTGCGAAAAGTTAATCTTGAAAAAGAGTTTATGAAACATTATTTTTAAAAGGATTTTATAAAACCTTCTTTTAGGAAAAAGGATTTGTGAAACTTTATTTTAGAAACATTACTATGAAAAGAGTTGTGAAACACTATTTTTAGAAAGATGGTGAAAATATTATTTGAAGACTTTTGTGAAATGAGATTTTTAAGGAAGTTTATAAAATGGGATTTTTTACAAAAGTTTACGAAAAGAGATTTTTAATAGGTTTTCAAAAAAGGATTTATGAAAAGTCTACAAAAATAGATTTTTTTAAGAAAACTTTACAAACTGATATTTTTGAAAAAGTTTCTGAAAGGATGTTTTGTAAAGAAGTGTGAAATAAGATTTTGAGAAAGAGGATGAAAGGAAATGCGAGTTTGTCGGTGTGATCCCAGCTCTGTGCTAAGTGGAGAAAAAGAAAGGAACAATGATGTTAGAATATAGCGGTCGGGACTCATTGAAGGGATGCACGAAGGATGGGCCGACCATTAGGTTAATTAATAAGATAAAAGACTTTAAAAGACATTAACAACGCGAACGCGGTGAGGTATGAGAGTAAACCCGAAGTAGTGGAGAGGAAGGAACCATAAGTATCTGCGGATACTTAGGAGGAGATTGCATTAGGGGAGGACGATGACGGTGAAACGTCAAGAAGTCTAGTGTATTGTTGTAGGCAAAACAAATCCCATAAGTGGCGTATGAACGTGGTAGGGACTGGGTCCAATGCCGTGGTAAGTTCTGCATGCGCACTAGAACAGTACTGGCACCCCCTAGATTGCAAATCTAGAACAGTGAGAGGGACTGGAGTGGGGCATCTTGATTGCTACTGTGAGACAGTGTGCCTTGTGTATATATGAATTGATATGATATGAATTGAGGCTGAGTCCTCCTGGTCTGGGACCATTTGTGTATGAGACAGCTGTCGTGCCCGCACGGTAGAGGTCATGTACTCCTGTTTGCTTCCGACTAGGTGGATGGATGGCCGAGGAGATGTAGACTTGAGACGTGAGTGCTAACTACGAAGGAAACGCGTACCTCAATGATACTTTAACTCTCCCGATCATCGATGGTTTTAATTCAATAAGACATGATAAGAAAAGATTTATAATTATAAGAATTAAACGTTAGGAAGTGTGGATAATGAGAAGAGATTGAGAATGGACAGTATGGAAGGTAAGGAAACCCCATGAAGAGAAATATGAACGAAAGTAATGGAATGACGATAAGTTTGGGAAGCTAAGGAACAATGATAAGGATAATAATAACGATAATAATAGAATGCTTGCATGTGATTCTGTTTGTGTGTTGTGTGTTTGCATTGCTTGTTTGTGTGGTCCTATTATCTTGCCTACCGTAATTCCACACCGTCGACGCTACGCCGTCCGGATCGCTTACTCTCTCCTGTTCGTTGGCACATCGGTGTTTCTGGTATTCCAACGGGCAGATGGAGCATCGTTTGGAGGTTTCTACATGGCTTCGTGAGGGAAAAGGATGGAAACCTACACGCTTTGGATGGGTGTGGACGGGACATACCCAGTTGGTGATCGCAGACCCGGAGCATAAGCTAGGCAGAAGAACAACGGGATCGTGTTTGGAAAGTGTATCTTTTGTGGGATATAATTCCGAACCACCCCCTCGGAAAGGAGCCAAGGAGAACTCCGTGAAGCTGTTTGGAGTAGAGCTTAAACCAACTTCCGCAGGTGAATCAACAATTGTGGCAGCATCATCCTCCGATACGAAGGCACCAGTAGAGAAGAAAAGGAAACTGAATCCGATCGTCTTCAACAGAAAGGAGGGCCAGTAGTGGAAATAGGATAAGTTGTTGTTTGTACCTTGTATGAAGGATTACCTAAGTGATGAACCATCAACGTAACTTATGTTACTCTGAAACATGCCCTATTTTTAAGGAATGTAAGAACACTCTTTTATAAAACATGTCTAAGTACTTTTGAGGAAATGAATGGAACTACTTAAAGAGGAACTAAACTGTTTTCTTAATAAAATGTTTTCGGAAAAGAAGGTGAATGAGTTTTGGATTTAAGTAACAACTCGGTTTTCGAAAGAGAAGGTTGAAGGATTTTAATAACTTTGCAAGATCGTTTGCAAACCCTTCAACAATGTTTTTTTAAAAAAAAAAAATTGGCCTCATTTTTGGATACTTTAATAATTAAAAGTTAATTATTTTGGTTTACGAAAATCGGGCTGTTACAGTGGCTCCTGGGTGAAGACTCATCCTCGTCTTGTGGGCTTATTCCATTAACTCTCTTCGGACTTCAAAGTCCATAGGAATGCAAACTCGGCCCCGAAATCGTACGAGACCATCGGGTCCTTTAGTGAAGTCGGGTTCATCCTTGTCTCCTGCTCTTTCTAGTAGCTTCTTGAGTTCTAGGTCGGCAGCCTGTCTTTCCTTGATAAATCCCACAAACTCATTTGTTACTTGCAACATCTCCAGCACAACACTATTTTCCTTCTTTTGTATGTCGAGGTTAAGATCACTAAACTCCTGCATCAACTGCATCTCTCGGACCATCATGTTGCTTAGACGAAGGCTTTTCCTGCTTAGGGCGTCGGCCACAATGTTGGCTTTTCCAGGATGATAGTGCAAGTTGAAATCATAGTCTTTCAAAAATTCCACCCATTTGCGCTGCCTCATGTTCAACTCCTTCTGGTCGAACAGGTAGCCGAGACTCTTGTGGTCACTGAACACTTCAAACTTCGTGCCCTAAGGTAGTGTCTCCAAATCTTAAGGGCAAACACCACGGCTGCCAATTCAAGATCATGGGTGGGGTAATTCTGCTCGTGTTGCCAAAGTTGCCGAGAGGCATAAGCCACCACTTTTCCCTGTTGCATCAACACACAGCCGAGACCCTGCTTTGAGGCATCACAGAACACGTCAAAGGCTTTGGTCGGATAGGGCAAGATCAACACGGGCGAGCTCGTCAACCTTTTCTTTAGCTCTTGAAAGCTCTATTCGCACACGTCGGACCACTGGTAAGGGGTTTCCTTTTTGGTAAACGAGGTCAATGGTAGAGCCAGTTTAGAGAACCCTTCAATGAATCTCCTGTAGTATCCTGCCAGACCAAGAAAACTCCTGATCTCGGTTACCGAGTAGGGTCTCTCCCACTTAAGTACCGCTTCCACCTTGGAGGGATCAACTGCTACGCCGTGCTCGGATATCACATGTTCGAGGAAATGAACCTCTTTGAGCCAAAAACTGGACTTAGAAAGCTTGGCGTAGAGTTCCTTGTCCTTCAAGACCTACAACACCGTTCTCAAGTGCTGCTCATGTTCGCTCGGACTCCAGAGTAGATGACGATATCATCGATGAAAACTATCACAAACGAATCCAGGTAAGGTCGGAAGATCCTATTCATGTAGTCCATGAAGATGGCAGAGGCGTTGGTAAGTCCGAAGGGCATAACTACATACTCAAAATGCCCATATCTCGGAATATCTTCATCTCGGATATGGATCTGGTGGTATCCTGATCGGAGGTCAATCTTAGAGAATACCGACGCTCCCTTAAGTTGGTCTAACAAGTCATCAATCCGAGGGAGGGGATATTTGTTCTTCACCGTTACCGCGTTGAGTTTCCGATAATCAGTACACATTCTGAGGCTACCATCTTTCTTTTTAACGAACAGGATCGGAGCTCCCCAAGGTGATACGCTTGGTCGGATTAACTTCTTGGCCAAGAGTTCTTCCAGTTGCTTCTTAAGCTCTTCCAGCTCGGGAGGTGCCATTCTGTACGGAGCAATTGAGATCGGTCCAGTTCCCGGAATAAGGTCCGTACTGAACTCTACCTCTCTTCTCGGCGGTAAGCCAGGCATTTCGTCCGAGAAAACCTCTGGAAATTCTCCGACTACAGGAATTCGGTCTAAGGTCGGTTCCTCTGTTGTTTCTAACTTTGCAATAGAAGGGCCACTAAAGATGACAGTTTTCTCTCGGCAGTCGAGCAGGACATGGTGTTGGGACATCCAGTCCATGCCGAGGATAATATCTAGTTTAGTTAGGGGTAGGCAAATCAAAATGACTTTAAACTCTCTGCCTAATACTTGGATAGGACACTCTAAGCATATTTTAGAAGTGATTACAGAAGAATTGGTTGGGGTAGAAATGGATAGTTTGTAAGGCATTTCTACTGAGGATAGTTTTAGTCTGTTCATACAGTCAAGGGAAATGAAAGAATGTGTGGCTCCACAATCAAATAACACAGCACATGTAATGCTGTCTACTTGACAAGTACCTCGGATCAGCTCGTCGCCATCAGTCACCTCTTCACCATCCATGGTATAAACATTGCCTCTCTGCATAGGTCGATTAACACCAGCCTGTTGTGCCTTTGCCACATTGACCTCTTCTTTAATAACGTTCTCAATACAGCGAGCTGCAAAATGACCAGGCTTGCCACATCGGAAACAGGATCCTCTTGCTCTGTTCGGATCCAGACTCCAGCATTCTCCCCTATGTTGCCTCCCGCAGTGTTGGCATATCGGATAGGGACCAGGGACAACCACCATCTGACCACCGCTCCTCGGAGTCGTTGACACTCTTGAGCTCGGATTCACATAGGGAGCAGATCTCTGAACAGCTCCTTTTCCTCGGATTGGACCCACTGCTTTTTGTGCCGACCTGCTCCGCTTTCAGTGGGCTTTCCTCTTGAGCCCCTTCTCATAGGTGTTAGCCATGTTCACCAACTGCGTGAGATTGGCCACGTTTTGATATTCGAATGCGAGCGAATATCATCACGGAGACCTGACTCAAACTTGATGCACTTGGTACGTTCATCAGCATCTCGGTAGCTTCCAGAATAACGGATCAAATCCTCAAACTGAGCAGCATACTCTCCGACGCTCAAGTTCCTCTGTTCCAGCTTGAGAAAAGCGAGCTCCTTCTCTCTCCTGACATCCTCGGGAAAGTACTTTCCGAGGAATCGAGCTCGGAACAGATCCCAAGTAATGGCTTCATTAGCCGCTTCTAGTCCACGGCTTTGCTGCTCCCACAAGTGCTCGGCTTCACTAGCCAACACAAACTCGGCCAACCTCACTCTGTACTCATAGGGTGGTTGCAGAGATCGGAAAATCTTCTCAATGTCCTGAAGCCATCTCTGAGCTCCATCTGGATTATAACCCCCTTCAAACCGAGGTGGTTCGTTCTTTCGAAATCGGCTCATCCAGTCGATCTCGACCGGAGCCGGAGGTAGAGGCTGAAGGGTTGCAGCTGCAGCTGCTGCGGCTGCGGCGATGTTCTAAGCGAGGTTCTCAGCCTGATTCTGCTGAGCCTGCGCTTGGTTCTGCTGCAGTTGAACCAAAGTTTCCAGCACGGCAGCAATTCGGTCGTTATCGGCTCTTCTCCCAGCCATGGTGCTCGGTCATGGAGAGAAAGCCAATTAACCACCGAAAATGTAAGGATATATATAAATATATATATATATCAACATATACTTCTATAAGCTCTATTGTCAAACTTAGGCTTCTAGACTTTACTTATTTGTCACTCTCTTGGTGAGTAACAACTGGAGTCCTTTGCAACTCCAATAGGCCGAGGAGAAACTGCTCTGATACCAAAAATGTAACACCCTATATAATAATTACCCTTAAACCCAAAAATTAGTATTTAAAATTTTCTTTTAAAACAAATATGATAATTTGCCAAAGTAATTTTCTTTTCATTAATACATAAACTTCAGAGTTATAAGCGGAAGACTTCATACATCATTAAATAAAAGTTAAGAAACATAGTTCCACCGAGATCATTAATCCAAAGTACAAGTGTTTTAGCTCGACCAACTGGCCAAGACCCATCTAGGCTATCCGAAGTCAAAATACAAAAGAGTGTTTTAGCTCGGCCCAACTGGCTGAGGCCCAACTAATTCTCCGACTCTAAATGACTTACTCTCCCTGTGAGGGAGAGGAACCTGCTCAGTCGGGGACTGTGTCTGCTCGGGCTCAGTACCTGAAAAATGGTAAGGAGGTGAGCATTACACAGAACTTAAATAAGCAGTTTATAACATGACATACCGAACTACCAAGCCAAACACAAGTAGTCAAATAGCACATAAATTACAAGTAATCAAACCATATATCACATGCATATATCATCATTTAGCTCGGTTCACATCGTACATACAATCTCATTTAGCTTGGCTCACATCATACAATCTTATTTAGCTCGGCTCACCTCATAAACCAGTATCTATTACCTATTAGTTATACTTCGGCACAACCTACTAATTCCCCTTATACCCTTTCCTCATTTCTTACACTCAGCTTCTCGGCCACTATTCCCTTTGCTCGGTAAACCATCTCTATCTCGGATTCATTACTCATTATTCCACTTTTACATAGATTACAATCTTTTACTCTTCTCGGATGCATACACCCAGTGCATGTCTTATACCATTTAAGGTCGGATATCGGAGTGTCCATAACTGCGAGTACCCAGTACCCGTCTTACAGCTGCACATACCCAGTATGCGTCTTACGCGATCAATGCACGCACCCAGTACGCATCTGCTATGACCAGGAGCACTACCGCCGATCATTCTATGGAGTAAGGAGTGTCCATAACTGCGAGCACCCAGTACTCTTCTTACAGCGGCGCATCTCGGCGTCTTACGCGATCAATGCACGCACCCAGTACGCGTCTGCTATGACCAGGAACACATCCCACCGATTCCGTGCTCGGAACCTTGTGTGAATCATAATTGCGAGTACCCAGTACCCGTCTTACAGCTGCGCATACCCAGTATGCGTCTGACGCGATCAATGCACGCACCCAGTACGCGTCTTCTATGACCCGATCACACAACCATTTCTCTTTAATTCCTCTTATATTTTTAACCATTTCATTTAGCTCGGCCTCTCTCGGCTCAACCTCTTAGCTATTCCCCTTTTCCATTAACCACCCTCTCATCTATTCCTTTTCTTTATTCTCTTATACACTCCATATCTAAACACACCTCGGACCCACATTCACTCTCTCGCAGCTCGGCCACAGACATAACAGCAAATATTCACAACTCATAAACATTTACACAATGGCAACAACATTTATACAACAACAGCAGTATGAATAAACACTTAGCCAGCATATCATTTAGACAAAACATATAACATAGGACCATGTTCCTTCCTACTTCAAAACTCATGTTTCTAGTTCATTTATTAGTTCCCTTTTTACCTTTCCTTTCTAACATTAACCTATATCCATTCCCTAAACTAACACCCACTCTTAGCACCCGTTATGAACACCCTAGAAACCCAAACTCAAGTAGAGGTAACACTCACTCCTTACCTCAAACCGTGTGAGATAAGAGTTCAGAGTTGAGAATGGCTTTCTTGATGCTTGACCTTGTGAGCTTCACTCTTCTTGGATCCTTTCCTCCAAGCTGCACACTCAACACAAGCTGTCCAGGGGCGTCCGGGACGGAAAGAGGACGGAGAGAAGGAGGGTCTCCTGTTGGTACCACTTGGTGGAAGAGAGGGATGCGGTTGTGAATGAGAAGAGAGAAAGAAAGTATGTTGGGGTTTGTTGGTGGGTTGCTGGAACTTCAGAGAAAATGAGGGAGAGAGACGAAGGGGAAAGAGAGAATGAGAAGGCAAAATGTGTTATATTGTGGATTGGTTTCACTTTTATTATTTTGGGAAGAATATTTGTGTGGCTCTCATTGGAGGCTTCTTTGAGAAGCTAGGATATGTGGACAGGATTCATTGGCTTCTAGAGGAAGCCATGAATAGTGATTTGAAAAGGACATAAAGCAATGATGGTGACATAAAGTGAATGATAGTGACATAAAGTGGGTGATAGTACATAGTACGGATGGTGCGAAACCCAATGGGCCAACAGCTCAACATGAGCTGTCACGGAGGAGCTAGGATATGTCGGCTCGGTATCCAGTTCGGAACAGTAGTAATTCGAGCTTCCTTCTCTGATACTGGCGTGAGGTGCGCTGAGGTCGGCTAATCCGAGCTTGACAACAAATTCTGCGTGCGACCCTATTTAGCTCGGCCGGGATCGGTCCGAGGTCCAATACCTACATTCTAGGTCGGCCTATGCTTCCTATTACCACATTACCCTTATACAATTCCTACGACTTAATCCTATCCCTAAATAAATCATTATATACTTTATATATATATATATCTAGAGTTATTATATTTAATATTAATTTTCATTATGTTACAACTGCCCCGGCTGTGGCCAAGAATGGCCTTCCAAAAATCAGAGGAATATTTTCATCCTCATCAATATCAAGGACAATGAAGTCCAGGGGCAGTATGAAATCATTAACCTTCACCAAAATATCTTCCACTACTCCATAAGGACGGAGGATGGACTTATCAGCTAATTGTAAAATTGCGGGTAGGTTTGATTTCACCTAAGTCTAGTGCATTACAAACAGATAAAGGCATTATATTAACACTAGCACCTAAGTCACAGAGGGCCTTACCAGAGTACTCCTTGCCAATGCTGACGGGAATGTTGAAGCTTCCTGGGTCCTTCATTTTCGGTGGCAGGTTGCACTTGATAATGGTGCTGCATTTCTCCGCAATCGGAAATGTCTCTTCCGAGAGCATTCCATTCTTTCTTTTCAACAATTCTTTCATAAACTTCGCATACAGAGGCATCTGTGCAAGAGCCTCTGTGTAACACTCCTTATTTATCATCTTACTTTATAAGAAAAGTAGTAAGTTTATGAATACTTGGACTTGTTATTATTGAAAAAAGATCTGAAAATAAGAATTTCCCTTCCCTTGAAAATTTATTTTCACAAACACTTGGTTAATAATGAGGTTGACTAACAAAATCAGAGTTTGCGGAAACATAGTAAAGTAATCCTATTATGCCCCCGAAATATATCAAGTGTAACAAGTCCATGAAAACCAAATAAATATTATTATGAAACCAGGTTCATATTATAATACTTCTTTCACAATGTGTATCATAGAGCTACTATTAAAAATAACGAATTTATAGAGCTGGTCACTGGTCCTCCGTCCAAACATCCATCTGGTCGGATCCTCGATATCTGCACAACGGGTTCCCAACCCACATTTTCTACACTCTGCAAGCACCTAAGGGACATCTCCCCTTACTGATTCTTGTGCAAGTTAGATGCACGATCAACACCTAATAAGGGCATGGGGGTTAGCTATACATATTCTCATAATCAAATGAGAATAACACTAACATCCACAAGTTAACATGTAGCAAATCATGATGCATAATCATATGAGCACATCTAGTTAATCATAATAATTCTTTCAATGCAGGTGGCATGATGCATGATTTCTTCCACAGCTGAGGCCTCTAACAAAGTCCATCTCGGACGTTCATCCAATACACCGTTGTGTTCCCGGAACACTGACATTCGTTCCCAGAACGTAATGCCAAACCATACTTGGGTGATAAGCATTCACTCCCAGAGTGTGCATCACGTTCCCATAACGTGTAGCAAACCTTACTTGGATAAATAAGCATCACTCCCAGAGTGTGCATCACGTTCCCAGAACGCATACGTTCCCAGAACGTATAAAAACCAGGTCCCGGACACTGGCCACATATCTATAATGTGTCATCCAGTAGGTTGCTTATCAATGTGTTCCCAGAACACTAACATACGTTCCCAGAACGTATAAAACCAGGTCCCAGACACTGGCCACATATCTATAATGTGTCATCAAGTAGGTTATAATTTGGTACTCCCGGAGTACCCTCCTCATATTCCCAGAATATGATAAACGCTCCTACCAACCAAACTTCCAATCTATATGGATGCACAATCATCAAGGTTGGTTTTTATCTTTAATCCAATTATTATATTAATGTGTTCCCAAAACACATTCATACGTTCCCAGAACGTATCGCAAACCATACTTGGAATATAAACAAGCACCACTCCCAGAGTGTGCATCACGTTCCCAGAACGCATCAAATAAACCATGTCCCAGACAATGGCCACATTCCCAGAATGTGTCATCAAGTATGTTGCATCAATTTAGTACTCTTAGAGTACAAGGCCATGTTCCCAGAACATGATAAACAATCCTTGCCAACCTATTATATTATCTTTCTCTATGCATGCATTGCATACATAATTCCTAAGGTTGGTCTTTCCATTAATTACTGTGATTTCGAAATACTCCTATTTCTCTTTTGAATGATTTATTTGAGGTATAACATTTGGCATAAAATTCCCCTTTGAATTTTCTCAAAATATGCCCTTTTTAAAACCCAGATTGAGTAATACATCCTCAATGGTATTTAAAACTTAACTTTTTATTTTTCAGATTCAGGTACTAACTGGTTACAGTTTCAAGCTAACCGGTTAGAATTACAGACCTGAATTGTTTACCATTGCAATTCAGAAAAACCCCTTTTTCTTGAATTCTTTACCCAATCCAAAACACTTTTAACTTTGTTTTATACCTCGAAACCATTGTTTCATCATTCAAAAGTCCAAATCACATATCCTTTTCCAATGAACACAATTTCTCTTGAAATTATTTCATTAATTTAAGGCATAAATTGGAATCTTGTAAATCTGAATTATAACCACTCATATTCAGATCATGTATATTGAAATTAAGGCTTAGATTTGAGCAAAAACCATTAACATTTCAGGTCTGATCTGTAACTCAATTTTTCTTTGAAGATTTACAGTGTCTAACCGGTTACAAAAATCGTGTAACCGGTTAGATTATGCAGTCTGACCCTTAAAACAAGAGTTTTGACAACTCATTTTCTTCCTTTCTCAAATCTAACCAAGTTTCAGTATACACAAAGTTAATATGCCTTAAAATAAACATGTTTGCACCCAGAAACACATTCATATTGCATGCATCAATTTTATTGCATCAAATTGCATCAAAATTCACATAAACATAATTTAACACAACAAAACTTAAATCAAGCATTTAAACACAAAATTCAGCATTTTTATAGCTTGCATGCATCAAATTAAAGTTGCTCAAAACAACAATTGAGCTCAAATTGGCCTCCAAGCCATCTATCCATTTCAACTTATGCCCTTTGAGTCTCTTGGTGACTCATCCTATATTCTACCACAATTTATTCTCATTCTAGCAAATAGTAAGCTTCCCCCTTACCTTAGATTCGTGTTTGATCCAAAACATTGCAGAGAGAAAGGCTCCAACATAGATTCCCCACAAATCCTAGGTTCTGCTCTCAGCCACTATTTCCATCAACAGGGTCCAAAGACCAGAAAATTTGACATAGTAATTGGCCAAAGAGATTGGGGAAAATAGTTAGAATTCAGAGTAGGTAACATGCACTAGAGAATCAAAGAGGTTTGAGACTTAGGGATTGACTAAGCTTACCAAAATCGAGTCTGGAAATCAGCTTCCAGAATCAGAATCAACAGAGAACTCAGCTTTCTACCTTCAACTTCCAAGCTTGATTTCTCCTTCCACGCTAACTCTCAGCTCACAAATTCTATGTCTACACAAAGCCCTTGATGTGAGCTTTGTGAATGTGTAACACTCGCTCAACAAAACTCAGAGATGAATGAGAATTTTCCCTCACGATTTTGGAACCCTAACTCAGCTTCTTCAACAAGAAATCAATTGAGCAACCCCTAATCCATCAGAAAACCACCTATTTATAGACAAATTAGACCTCCATGCAGGGCGACGCGTGTGTTGCCACTCAATCCATGCAGTAATCGTGGCGATTTCTGGGTTAAAACGCGTGATTACTCATCAAACGCACTAACCCAGTTTCTGGGTTCATCGTGTAACCGGTTACAAAGCCCCTCTAACCGGTTACATACTGGTAAAATTCAAAAATTAATAATTTAATTACTCTTTCTTCAAAAACCTTTTTAATATTGCAATTAGGTCCCAACCCAAGGACTAAATTACAATATTCACATTTTTGTACAAAATAACCATATAAAAATATATCTCATATTTTTATATAATAAAAACACATAATGTACAAAAACTAAAACCTTCAAAATCAATTATAAAATAATTGTTATAATTAATTTCTTGGTTATTTGGGAGACGAAAATTAGGGGTGTTATACTACTCCCCCACTTAAAAGGAATTTCGTCCCCGAAATTCATCTTTTGAAATTTTCTACTTTTCCAAAGTATTTTTATACTAGAAAACTTCATCTTGCTCCCAAAAATTTGTTCTTTAGGGTCCTCCCCCACTTAAAAGAGTTTTGATATAGTTCTTTTATTTCGAAACATCTCTAATAAAACCTTTCACCTTAAACCAAAATTCTTTGCATAAAACTCTTATGTGAAAGAATTTCTTTTAAAAGAAATACTCTTTATACTTCACACAAATATTTTTCAATTAAAACATTTTTCAATAGACTTTTTGGGCTGCGCACTCTGATCTCTCGAGCACGATCAAAGAAACATTTGTATGACTTTATTCCTTAATAGTTTATGACATTAGGGTGATCAGTGCTAATATTCAAACCATTAATAACAAAATCATCCCTTTTAGATATAATCTTTCACAAGAAATATCATACGACAGGTCTTTAAGTTAGATGAACTTAAAGATAGGGTAATTATCACTATCAGACTTAGTTAGATAGTCAATTTCTAGAGACATTTCCGTTGGGGAGACAAAGTTTTGTCCTATCCCGGTGGTTGTTAATCTCTCTAGCCATAACTGATCTTTCTATTTCTGTAGTGTCCACAAATATTATCACATCCAAATGTGATAAGGGTTTTGATCACAGAAAAATTGAAGTTGAACTTCCAACAGAATATTGATACTTTCAAACGATTAGATTAACGTAGTCAAAAACATTTGATTACGTTAATTCAGATCAAAGGAAGAGATAGGCTCGGGTTGCCTACGCCAGGATGACACTCAATTCTCATTTCGGCCGGTGAATTCTTCTCGTGCTGGATTCGTCCATTCTTTCTCTCCTTTTCCTTCAATACAATTCGGTGAATAATACTCCAGCTTCCTACAATCGGAATTGACTATTCCCCTTAGGTACATCACAATTAAACTCAAAGTGATGTGCCTCCCAGTTTTTACCTTGAGATGGACAAATGTTCCCTTTCCTATGTCCTCCTTAGTCCCCTTTCTTCAATGGAGGATCCCTTAACCTTGATATTTCCGTGGTTGATATTCTCCCATTTAATTTTCCTCTTCCTCCAGTTGGGTCTTTATTTCATCAATCTTTTTCTTATTCTAAACTCAAACATTTCTCGCAAGAAATTCATGTACTTACCCATAGTCCTCATACATGCTTACCAACATCGAGAAATTCTTTATTCCTTGATAGTTGATAGCTAACTTGGATTTGCACGTAATCTACTCTCGAAATTCGTGCCTTTGGATTTCTCATCTAGGTTGTTCTAAACAATACTTCATGAATCCCTTTCCTCCATAATATACTTTCTAATATCCATAATCACATACTTTAATTCTAAAGATTCGATCTCATTCATCCCTTTCAGCTCCTTATTTCCTGGTTGAAATTCACGAATCTGATTCAAGAATTCGTTGGTGATTGGCAACATTCCCAATCTAATACTTAGAGGGTTCCTCTTGGGTTACCAGACTTAGGTCTCTGAATTCCTCGATCAGGATAACCTCCTTAACCACCATTGGGCTCACAAGAATAGCCTAGCAATTCAAATCGTCTGCAACTGCGTTTGCTATGCCAGAGCTCAAAGTCATAATCTTTAAGAAACTCCATCCATCGCCTTTATCTTACATTCAACTCTTCCTCTTATTATTGTCATTCATACATTCGAACTCCAAACTTGTTCATGAATCACAACCTTCTTATCTTAGTACCTATTGTCTCTTTTGCATTATTCAGCTCAATTCTCTACCTTCTCCGATTGGAGTAGCTCCTTAATTTCAATTCTCAATTAATCCATAAGTATTATGATTCAATCCTCTTAAATCAATTTCAATGATGAATCAAGGCATTAAGTTATTTCATCACATTAAATCCTTCCTTAAACTTTAATTAGGTAATTGACATTGAGTTTGGATTGGAGGAAGATGTCTACTAATACCAAAAGTTCCTGCACAAAGAACTTACATTTTTATTTTATACTTTCAGCTTCTATCCGGTTACAAGAAACTCTAACCGGTTATGAAGTATGGTTTTAGAAGTAAAACCAAGGAATTTCAAAACCATTTTCTTTACCTCATCCAATCCAACTCAAAATAGGATTTATTCATAATCTAATACCTTGATTCCAACTGAATCCATCACTGAAATTATTCAAATCATAATCTACTCACATTTTCCATAATTCCTCTTAGACTAATCATATTATGTTGGGGTATAATCCATCACCACCCCACCATAATTAAACAACACCCTACCATTTAATACCATCAGTTGATCTTTTCCAAGTCAACTTGGTCAGAGGCCATGCAATCTTAGAAAATCCCTCAACATTCCGGTGATAATATCCAGCCAGCCCTAAGAAACTTCTCACCTCAGCCACAGTCTTAGGCTATTCCTATTTCAACCCTAAACTTACCCTTGCTGGATCCATCACAAATTCTTCTTTAAAGATCACATGCCCTTCGAACGTAACTTCACTCAACCAAAACTCATCTTTGGTGAGTTTAACATACAACTACTCCCCTTGCAGGATTCTCGACAAAAACCCGAGGTGTTCCTCATGCTCCTCCGGATTCTCAGGATAAACCACAAACGAATCCCAGTGTAATCTGAAGGTCTCGTTCTTATAATCCATAAAAGAACAAGTGCATTAGTCGATCCGAACGGCATTATTTCCTACTCATAATATCCGTATCGAGATTAAAAATGCAGTCTTAAGTGTATCCCTGTCCCGAATCCTGATTTGGGGTTAATCCAACCTCCAGTCAATCTTATAAAACACTTAGACCCTCTTAATCTGATCCGACCAAAATCTTCTTAGCACTTTTCTACGTGTTTCTCCCATTTGACCATTCCCGATGGTACCATATTATAAAGGTAGTAGAGATAGAATCAGTTTCAAGAATTGACTTGATTCCAAACTCTATCGCTTTACTCAAAGGTAAACCTGGCATCATTTCCTATAACCCAGATTTCTGTAACCCCCTTTCTCCTTTATTGCTTCCCAGAAGCAACATATGGGTTCATTGGATTCCAGATTCGAAACTTGGGAATCCCAATACAGGGTTATTCTATCGTCATTAATCATGATCACTTGATCCCTCGGCTCCCAAACCGTGCTTAAGATCAAATGTACTCATGACACAGGTACACAGACAAAGTCTAATAGAATGATCCAAACGTACTATGGAAATGACTACAAGAAGATTTGTAGGAGTCTCCACTTGAGATGACAGATTGGGTAAGACATTGAGCAACTTCGATCACTACCCTCATCCGAAAGGAACAAAAGAAAGGATAGCTTTAGAGTTTAACAAACTCGACAAGGTTAATCCTTAAGAAGATCACTGCCCTACACTCAGTCTGAAAAGTTGATTAACTTTAACACGAGTGAGGGTAAACACTCCTCCTCAGAGTCGAGGACTCAACTACAACTCCTTAAGATTTCATTATCACTGGTTCCTATGAGAACGGAATAAACCAACACTATGGTTTTGGGTTTACAACATGTCTAAAGAGAAGCATACGACTATCATACTTCTACTTAGACTTCCTAGAACACTTCTTAATAGCAGAATGAGCTACTTATCTAGAGCCATTACCCATAACCTTAGCTCTAGTTTGGAAGTATATGAAAGCAAACTTCCCAGGAAACATTGCAGATATCGATGACCAGCATATTGGACCACACACCCAAGGACCAAGAGTCAGGACCATTGCTCTGATACCATAAAAATGTAACACTCCTTACTTATCATCTTACTTTATAAGAAAAGTAGTAAGTTTATGAATACTTGGACTTGTTATTATTGAAAAAAGATCTGAAAATAAGAACTTCCCTTCCCTTGAAAATTTATTTTCACAAACACTTGGTTAATAATGAGGTTGACTAACAAAATCAGAGTTTGCGGAAACATAGTAAAGTAATCCTATTATGCCCCCGAAATATATCAAGTGTAACAAGTCCATGAAAACCAAATAAATATTATTAAGAAACCAGGTTCATATTATAATACTTCTTTCAAAATGTGTATCATAGAGCTACTATTACAAATAACGAATTTATAGAGTTGGTCACTGGTCCTCCGTCCACACATCCATCTGGTCGGATCCTCGATATCTGCACAACGGGTTCCCAACCCACATTTTCTACACTCTGCAAGAACCTAAGGGACATCTCCCATTACTGATTATTGTGCAAGCTAGATGCACGATCAACACCTAATAAGGGCATGGGGGTTAGCTATACATATTCGCATAATCAAATGAGAATAACACTAACATCCACAAGTTAACATGTAGCAAATCATGATGCATAATCATATGAGCACACCCGGTTAATCATAATAATTCTTTCAATGCAGGTGGCATGATGCATGATTTCTTCCACAGCTGAGGCCTCTAACAAAGTCCATCTCGGACGTCCATCCAATACACCGTTGTGTTCCCGGAACACTGACATTCGTTCCCAGAACGTAATGCCAAACCATACTTAGATGATAAGCATTCACTCCTAGAGTGTGCATCACGTTCCCAGAACGTGTAGCAAACCTTACTTGGATAAATAAGCATCACTCCCAGAGTGTGCATCACGTTCCCAGAATGCATACATTCCCAGAACGTATAAAAACCAGGTCCCGGACACTGGCCACATATCTATAATGTGTCATCCAGTAGGTTGCTTATCAATGTGTTCCCAGAACACTAACATACGTTCCCAGAATGTATAAAACCAGGTCCCAGACACTGGCCACATATCTATAATGTGTCATCAAGTAGGTTATAATTTGGTACTCCCGGAGTACCCTCCTCATATTCCCAGAATATGATAAACGCTCTTACCAACCAAACTTCCAATCTATATGGATGCACAATCATCAAGGTTGGTTTTTATCTTTAATCCAATTATTATATTAATGTGTTCCCAGAACACATTCATACGATCCCAGAACGTATCGCAAACCATACTTGGAATATAATCAAGCACCACTCCCAGAGTGTGCATCACGTTCCCAGAACGCATTAAATAAACCATGTCCCAGACAATGGCCACATTCCCAGAATGTGTCATCAAGTATGTTGCATCAATTTAGTACTCTTAGAGTACAAGGCCATGTTCCCAGAACATGATAAACAATCCTTGCCAACCTATTATATTATCTTTCTCTATGCATGCATTGCATACATAATTCCTAAGGTTGGTCTTTCCATTAATTACTGTGATTTCGAAATACTCCTATTTCTCTTTTGAATGATTTATTTGAGGTATAACATTTGGCATAAAATTCCCCTTTGAATTTTCTCAAAATATGCCCTTTTTAAAACCCAGATTGAGTAATACATCCTCAATGGTATTTAAAACTTAACTTTTTATTTTTCAGATTCAGGTACTAACCGGTTACAGTTTCAATCTAACCGGTTAGAATTACAGACCTGAATTGTTTACCATTGCAATTCAGAAAAACCCCTTTTTCTTGAATTCTTTACCCAATCCAAAACACTTTTAACTTTTTTTTATACCTCGAAACCATTGTTTCATCATTCAAAAGTCCAAATCACATATCCTTTTCCAATGAACACAATTTCTCTTGAAATTATTTCATTAATTTAAGGCATAAATTGGAATCTTGTCAATTTGAATTATAACCACTCATATTCAGATCATGTATATTGAAATTAAGGCTTAGATTTGAGCAAAAACCATTAACATTTCAGGTCTGATCTGTAACTCAATTTTTCTTTGAAGATTTGCAATGTCTAACCGGTTACGAAAATCGTGTAACCGGTTAGATTATGCAGTCTGACCCTTAAAACAAGAGTTTTGACAACTCATTTTCTTCCTTTCTCAAATCTAACCAAGTTTCAGTATACACAAAGTTAATATGCCTTAAAATAAACATGTTTGCACCCAGAAACACATTCATATTGCATGCATCAATTTTATTGCATCAAATTGCATCAAAATTCACATAAACACAATTTAACACAACAAAACTTAAATCAAGCATTTAAACACAAAATTCAGCATTTTTATAGCTTGCATGCATCAAATTAAAGTTGCTCAAAACAACAATTGAGCTCAAATTGGCCTCCAAGCCATCTATCCATTTCAACTTATGCCCTTTGAGTCTCTTGGTGACTCATCCTATATTCTACCACAATTTATTCTCATTCTAGCAAATAGTAAGCTTCCCCCTTACCTTAGATTCGTGTTTGATCCAAAACATTGCAGAGAGAAAGGCTCCAACATAGATTCCCCACAAATCCTAGGTTCTGCTCTCAGCCACTATTTCCATCAACAGGGTCCAAAGACCAGAAAATTTGACATAGTAATTGGCCAAAGAGATTGGGGAAAATAGTTAGAATTCAGAGTAGGTAACATGCACTAGAGAATCAAAGAGGTTTGAGACTTAGGGATTGACTAAGCTTACCAAAATCGAGTCTGGAAATCAGCTTCCAGAATCAGAATCAACAGAGAACTCAGCTTTCTACCTTCAACTTCCAAGCTTGATTTCTCCTTCCACGCTAACTCTCAGCTCACAAATTCTATGTCTACACAAAGCCCTTGATGTGAGCTTTGTGAATGTGTAACACTCGCTCAACAAAACTCAGAGATGAATGAGAATTTTCCCTCACGATTTTGGAACCCTAACTCAGCTTCTTCAACAAGAAATCAATTGAGCAACCCCTAATCCATCAGAAAACCACCTATTTATAGACAAATTAGACCTCCATGCAGGGCGACGCGTGTGTTGCCACTCTATCCATGCAGTAATCATGGCGATTTCTGGGTTAAAACGCGTGATTACTCATCAAACGCACTAACCCAGTTTCTGGGTTCATCGTGTAACCGGTTACAAAGCCCCTCTAACCGGTTACATACTGTTAAAATTCAAAAATTAATAATTTAATTACTCTTTCTTCAAAAACCTTTTTAATATTGCAATTAGGTCCCAACCCAAGGACTAAATTACAATATTCACATTTTTGTACAAAATAACCATATAAAAATATATCTCATATTTTTATATAATAAAAACACATAATGTACAAAAACTAAAACCTTAAAAATCAATTATAAAATAATTGTTATAATTAATTTCTTGGTTATTTGGGAGACGAAAATTAGGGGTGTTACACTCTGCAAATGGGATGTTTCTGTTAATCTTTCTGATCATGTCCAGGAACTTGGAGAATTGCCTCCGGTCCTCTTCTTTCTTCAACCTCTGAGGATAAGGTGTAACATCCTGAAAATTAATATTAAATATAATAACTCTAGATATATATATATATATAAAGTATATAATGATTTATTTAGGGATAGGATTAAGCCGTAGGAATGGTATAAGGGTAGTGTGGTAATAGGAAGCATAGGCCGACCTAGAATGTAGGTATTGGACCTCGGACCGATCCCGGCCGAGCTAAATGGGGTCGCACGCGGAATCTGTTGTCAAGCTCGGATTAGCAGACCTCAGCGCACCTCACGTCAGTATCAGAGAAGGAAGCTCGGACTACTACTGTTCCGTACTGGATACCGAGCCGACATATCCTAGCTCCTCCGTGACAGCTCATGTTGAGCTGTTGGCCCATTGGGTTTCGCACCATCCGTACTATGTACTATCACCCACTTTATGTCACTATCATTCACTTTATGTCATCATCATTGCTTTATGTCCTTTTCAAGTCACTATTCATGGCTTCCTTTAGAAGCCAATGAATCCTATCCACATATTCTAGCTTCTCATAGAAGCCTCCAATGAGAACCACACAAATATCACCCCTAAATGAATAAAAGAAAATCCAATACACAACACATAACATTTCTCCAACTCTCATTCTCTTTCTCCTACGTCTCTCTCTCTTTCTCTCTGAAATTTCTAGCAAACCCCAACCCACTTTCTTCCTTCCTCTCTTCCACCAACCGGAAACCCTCCTTTCCGCCGTCTTCTCCTCCGTCCCGGACGTCCTTGGACCGTCGTAGAGTTCGTGTGCAGCTTGGAGGCATTCGTGTGCAGCTTGGAGGAAAGGGATTCAAGAGGTGTGAATCTCACAAGGTCAAGCATCAAGGAAAGCCATTCTCAACTTTCAACTCTTATCTCACACGGTTTGAGGTAAGGAGTGAGTGTTACCTCTACTTGAGTTTGGGTTTCTAGGGTGTTCGTAATGGGTGCTAAGAGTGGGTGTTAGATTAGGGAATGGATATAGGTTAATGTTAGAAAGGAAAGGTAAAAAGGGAACTAATAAATGAACTAGAAACATGAGTTTTGAAGTAGGAAGGAACATGGTCCTATGTTATATGTTTTGTCTAAATGATATGCTGGCTAAGTGTTTATTCACACTGCTGTTGCTGTATAAATGTTGTTGCCATTGTGTAAATGTTTATGAGTTGTGAATATTTGCTGTTATGTCTGTGGCCGAGCTACGAGAGAGTGAATGTGGGTCCGAGGTGTGTTTAGATATGGAGCGTATAAGAGAATAAATAAAAGGAATAGATGAGAGGGTGGTTAATGGAAAAGATAAGAGGAGTTAAGGAGATGTGAGCCGAGAGAGGCCGAACTAAGAAAATAATGAGATTAATGTAAAGAGGAATAATTTAAAGGGTTGAGCCGAGATAGGCCGAGTTAAATGGTTAAAAAGGATAAGAGGAATTAAAGAGAAATGGTTGTGTGATCGGGTCATAGCAGACGCGTACTGGGTGCGTGCATTGATCGCGTCAGACGCATACTGGGTATGCGCAGCTGTAAGACGGGTACTAGGTACTCGCAGTTATGAATCACACAAGGTTCCGAGCACGGAATCGGTGGGATGTGTTCCTGGTCATAGCAGACGCGTACTGGGTGCGTGCATTGATCGCGTAAGACGCCGAGATGCGCTGCTGTAAGACGAGTACTGGGTGCTCGCAGTTATGGACACTCCTTACTCCATAGAATGATCGGCGGTAGTGCTCCTGGTCATAGTAGACGCGTACTGGATGCGTGCATTGATCGCGTAAGACGCATACTGGGAATGTGCAGCTGTAAGACGGGCACTGGGTACTCGCAGTTATGGACACTCCGATATCCGACCTTAAATGGTGTAAGACATGCACTGGGTGTATGCATCCGAGAAGAGTAAAAGATTGTAATCTATATAAAAGTGGAATAATGAGTTATGAATCCGAGATAGAGATGGTTTATCGAGGAAAGAGAATAGTGGCCGAGAAGCTGAGTGTAAGAAATAAGAAAAGGGTATAAATGGAATTAGTAGGTTGAACCGAGGTATAACTGTCGTGTCCTTAACTAAGATCAACCTTGAAGCTATGGAAGAGCCCCGAAGAGCGATCTCAATCAAGAGGTTAATGTAGGACTTTTAGGATTTCTGTATATCCAGTGGGGATAAACAGGTTCTCCCTAGTCAACAGCGTGTGTGCTATTATCAACTTAGGGATGAGAAGACGTATCTTTGCCCCTATAGCATGGTGGTTCTTATAGGGGAATATCTGTGTGTTACGGGCCGTTCTGATGAGCTTTCTGAAGAGGAAGAATTCAAGTGGGATTCGTAAAGGTTATGAGAATATCATATCCGTAAACCCCGTAGGTGATAGATTTAATCCAATGTTGTTCTTATCTCACCAAGAGTCGTGGGAATTTAGGAGAAGTGGTTACGCTTTGATGAGACTGCAAATTATAAAGATAAGGATGAACATCCGGTTCTCGGGATTGATCTCATTAGCGTGCAACTCCCCCGTAGAAACCCAGCCCGCTTGGTGTAACTTTCCGACCGTGTGCCTTGTTCCAGAGTCTAACCGGTCGGGCCAAGGTGGCTTTGGTCGAGAAGCACTCGGTCTACCATAGGTCCACTACATAAGCCCCCCATGCTCAGTGGGGTGATTTGAGCCCTGCCGAGTTACTAAGACGAGTGTACTGTTTTCCGACCGTACTCTTGATGAAAAAAAAAGTTATCCGAGCATAAGAGTGCTCTGATCAGAGTTGTCGTTTGATTGACCTGGAAGTGACCCTTCAATTCTCCTTATGCTTCCACGTGTCCTTCACTTTACCGGGAAATGAAACGTTATGGATTCAAATTTGCAGGAAGCGCCACGTATCCAGTTTATCACAAATGGGCTTTTATTGATTCAGCCCAAATTTCTGAGGTAGTGGAGGGAAATTCTGAAGTGAATTTCAAGGAGCGGTTTTTCTCAAATCTCATTTCCTCTTTAACAATCAGAAATAGAAACCTCTCAAGCTCTTCTTTCTCTTGTTCTTCATCATTTTTTCTGGGATTTGGATCAACGGAGCCAAGGTCTGCCAAAGGAGTTCTTGTCATCACTTCGTCCTTCTTTCTTGCATCAAGTCCATTTCCATCTCCGTAGTCTTCATTTTTCTGGGATTTATCAGTCGTTCATCATCAACAGGTAACGAACCTTTCACTCACCGGTTATTTTCTCTTTCTTCTATGCTGTTTTAAAATTCTTTGCATGTGACTGTTCCTGCCATCTGCCGTATGTATCTTGCTTAGAACTTTCTTTGTTATGCATTAACGTTGGCCCTGTTCCCTCTTTTCTTGATTCTAAAAGAAACCTAGGGTTTGATAAACAACCCATCACTGTTCATGAGTATAACCTTTTATCCTTTTAAGTTCTTTTCCCTTCATTGTCATTTGTTGAGTGATCGCCGTAGTATTTCTTAGGTTTGTTTTGCGTTTTGCTGCACTTAATTTCTTAGGGTTTGTATCGAAGCAGTGTTAATCATGAGTGAGGATTCTGTAAACTCTGATGTACCAAGAACACACAAGGCCGAAAACCCAGATTCTTGCGTTAAACCGATAGCTATGCATTTTCCTCGGACTTTGAAAGAGTTCAAACAGGGTGTGATTCACTATAGGATTGCCGAGAGGGTAGAACAGAGGAGGTTAAGGAAGCAGCAGAGAGATATTCGATATTTCAGTTGGTTTGGGGAAATTCTGCCCAGAAAGGGAGGTGTTCCCCAGCCGACCGTATTCATAAGTGTTTGATCCGAAATAATCAAGTTTTTCTGCTTCTGACTCCAAGTGTGCCCCCTTTTCCTCAGGTATGAAGAGAAAGTGTGTTACCAACCCTGAACTCTACCCATTTCCACCTGATGCTGCTCAATACGATTGGGTTGACCGAGAGGTTGTTGGTACCCAATCCGAGCTTTCAACGGAGGAGTCCCTAGAGGAAACTCGAGCCATAATTCTTCCTTGTCCTGGTGATGAAGTTGGGAATTTATATTCCATTAGTCCGGTGGGTTTGAACGAAAGAGTCTGTACTCAAATTCCTGAGGGTAGTACTGGTTTCTACTTTTATGAGGAAGTGATTACCCGACTAGGGGTTAGAATGCCTTTTACAGCCTTTGAGATAGATGTTTTGGATACTCTGAGAGTAGCTCCTTCCCAACTACATCCGAACGCTTGGGCTTTTGTTAGAGGATTTCAACAAGTTTGTTCTGCGATGGGATGGTCTTGCACTATTCCAATTTATTTATATCTGTTTGCTCCCCAATGTAACACTTTTGAGAAAGGTTCTGTAAGACGACCTTGGGTTTCTTTGAAGTCACGTAATGGATATGCTCTTTTTACTAAGTTCCCTGAGTCTTGGAAAGGATTCAAGCCTTTCTTTTTTAAATATAACTTTGCTGGCAACGGTGTCTGCTGGTTCACTCGTCCTGGTGAAAGGCGACCAATCCCTCGGTTTCCTCTTCAATGGACTGCAAGCTTTTTCAACCGGAAGATTGCCTCATATGCGTCGGACTGGAAAGAGCTCGCCGAATATGAGAAAGATGTGTGCCGAGCTGTTGAGAGTTATTTGAAAACCAATGGAATGATAGAAACGAGGGATATAGTGGATATCCCTTCATCAAATGTCAAGGCTGAACTTGGTAAACTGTTTTCCTTCTGCTTTTATACTTGTGTTTTATCCAGATCTTAATGTTACTTCGTTTTCTTTGCAGATAAAATGGCCTCTCGTATGTCTGCCCTGCTACAAGGTGGCAAGAAAAGAAAAAGTGTTCGAGTGGGCAAATATCAGGGCTGAGGGAACAAGCACCAAAGCTATCACTGCTCCGGCTTCTACTGCTACTCCATCAGAAACATCAATTTGGGATCGAGAATTAGATGAAAGGTTTCCCAAGTTTGTCTGTCCTGAATCTGACTATCCTCGGTTCGGAACTCTTACCGCCGACGAGTGGTCACGTTGCAACATGACTCTGACGAAGTATCTACTTCGAAGTGCCAACCTGACTTATTTTTTGGCTAAGCAATCAGGAGATCTGTTTACTGGTTTTAACATTGAACAGAAAGAAGCTCGAGAAATGTCTGCGGCACAAGAGGCTAGTCTTTCGGACGAACTGGTCCGAGTGAAAAATGAATTGGAGAATTTGAAAGCTGACAAAACCGAGCTGATCAAGGAGATAGATTCTTTGAAAGCTTCTAAGAAAGATGCAGAGGATAAGGGGAAGGAAGTGGAGGAGGCACTAAAGAAGGAGCTGCAGGAAAGCCGACAAAGGGTTGATGAACTGAGATCTGAAGTGGAGAAATCTGTTGTTACTGCTCGGAAGCTCAAGGAAAAATCTCTTCGTAATAAGAAGGTGGCGGCGACCAATTTTTACAATTGGAGCAAGGGTGTTGATGATTCTTTTATTTCAGCGATCAAACAAATTCAAATTTTGAACCCTGAAACTGAGTTCAGGGTGGTTGGAGCTCATCCCTTTCACAGTGTTGAGAATGGGAAATTGATTGACCTTGAGACTAAGGTCGAAGTTGATCTGCAAGCGGAAAATCTTCCCAATCCTCTTGTTGAGCTCATCGTCTTGTCTGATGTTGAAGAGTAATCTTGATCGGTTAATTTCTGTTCACTTGTAGTATTCTTTTTTGCTGCTCGCTGTGTTCGAGCGTTTATTTCATGTTTATTTTGAACAAGGTCCTTTCATCTTTTTAGAACTGAATTTGAATCAATTTGCTGTGTATGCCAATCACATTATTGCCCGATGTATTATCGTTGTTTTTGGTTTCGTTAGTTGCGTGCTCGATGGTATTTCCCGAACAGAAACTCTTATTCTTAGGCCAAGAATGTAACATCCCTGAATTTTAGTTCCCGAATAATGTCATGCTTTTCTATATGAATGTTTTGCCTTGCTTGATGTGTTAGAGCTTAATCGTGTATAGCTAGCTTATAGCGATTAGGGTTAGCTTAAACCTAATTTGTTAAGCTTAGCCTTGTGTAGTTTTAAGATTGATTAGGGTTAGACGTTTAATAGCTTGGTTAGTGAATGGCTTAAGGGTTAAGTGAACTAGATTAAACCTAAGTAAACCTAATGGGCCATGGATGTGTGTTGTGCCATATGTGTGTGTGTGTAGGCTTTGAAGAGTGTGTGTGTGTGTGTGTGTAGGCCGTGGTGTGTGTATGTGTGTTGCATGAAGTAGTGAGGTGGCAAGCTCACATTTCATGCATGTTGGTCAAGAGTTAGGTGGCAACTCCACATTTCCTTCCCTTGCATGAGGTGTGAGGTGTCCACACCTGTGAGACCCACAATTTTACCCAATTTATTTGAGAATTTATATTTGAATTTAAAATATTATATTTGATTTTTGATAAGTTGTGATACCTGAATTTAATTAAAATCGTATGAATTATATATATATATATATATATAGATATATGTACACGTGACATATATATTATATACATATGCCTACCAACAGTTTCTCTAATATATTTTAATTATATTCTTAGAATGAAATATTTTAAGGTATAGTATTTTATTTAAATGATCTTAGAAAATGAAATGTTTTTTGAAGGATTAAGGTGTTCTATCTTCAGAAATCCATATCTTTTAAACCGTACGTCGAAAAATTACAAATGATATGTCAAAACGATCGTATCGAAGTGTAGATTATGAAAATTTAAAGTTTTGATTTTTATTTTTGAGTTTTCAAAGTTTTATCACTGCTACAGTAGTGGACGAATTTTTGAAGTTTTAAGTGTGAAAGTATGGTTTTAATGCATTTAATGGCTCTTTGACCCAAAATTTCTTTTATGTGAATAGAAAATGTATTTTTAAAATACCTTATTGGGTGCACCGTCCAAATAAAAAATAATTTCGTATTTTTTTTAAATTATAAATTAATTTAGCTTATGAAGTGCATTTTTGGAGGAAATGATCTTAGAACTTCAAAAATACATAACTTTCAAACCGTAAGTCCAAAAATTATATAATTTATATGAAAACGATCGTATTGAAATGTAGTTTCTAAAAATATAAGATTTGTAATTTTTTTAGGTATCCTTCGAAAATATTTCTCTGCTGCAGTAACAGTATGATTTTATATGCTTTATTTTGATTGGTTTTTAAGGAGGTGAATTCAAAGTGAGTCAATCGAAAATTTTCTCCTCACTATGACCAAGGAGTGCCGTCCAAAATGAAGGAGAAAGAGAGGAAAATATCTTCTGAAAATTAGTGGAAGCATCTCTTGGAATTAAGGCTTTAGGAGTTAGAAAAATCCCCATAAATGCACATTCATGTTCCAAAGTAAAAATTGAAAATGGTTGACTCAACTTGGGAAGGGGGGGACGAATTTTACATCAGAACCTTGGGGGGGAATGTATTCTCACTTCACCTATAACTAGAACCCAAGACCCCTCCTATTTTCACACATGACAAACAATTCATTTTTGAGAGAAAAAATTAAGAAAAGTCTTGAGAAATTGAGGAGAAGGGCGTGGCATTCTTTGGGAGAGGAAGGGAAGTTTTCATACTCATTTTGATGGTCATCTTGCTAAGGAAGAAAGGTAACTCTATAATCTTATTTTGATTTCTTATTTTTAAGCTATTACTTTGTTGTAACAAAAATAATAATACTCTTCTATGGCTATGAATCTCTTAAAGGTTAAATCTCCAAATCTCTTCTTTGATATATTATTTTACAATAAAAAAATGAATTATGATATATGTATATAAGTTTTTGTTTTGTTGGTCAAATGAAAAAGGAATAAAAAGGGACAAAAATTGTTTAAAGAGAAGTAATCTCCCCTTTTTATCATAGGATGGCCGAATATTTTAGAGAAGGAAGGAAGTAGTATTTAAATTTTATTTGATGGTAATTTATTCTTTTTATGTAATAGGTATTGTAAATATTTATTGTTATGATCTTCTTTTTGGTTATGTAATTCACAAGTTTAAATCTCTAAATACTCTTTTGATATAGAATTTTAAATTGTGTATAGGAATGGTATTTATTGGTCATATGAACAAGGAATGAAAGGGACTCAAAATGAGGTTTAAAGAAATTAAGATTTCCCCTTTTGTTTTATTGTGATGACCGAATTTATTGTATAAAAATAAATAAATAAATCTCTTAATCTCTTCTGTGATTATAAAATCATAGACTAAAAGTCTCAGATCTCTTCTTTGGTATTGAATAAAAAATTTCATTGTGATTATTGATATAACTTTGTTGGAAGTCAAATGAATGAGGTTTAAGAAAAAGGGACAAAGCAAAAATTGTTTAAAGATAAAAATAATCTCCCCTTTTTTCTTGGCCTTGATTACTGAATATTTGAAGAAGAAATAATAAATAATATTCTGAAATTTTTACAATATAGGAATTTATATTTTATAGAAATTTTGTATCTGTTTGAAGTATTTTATTTCTTTTGTTTGGATTCAAGATGGATGTATAAGGAATAGGAATGGGAACTAAATAAGATTCTGAAAATTTTGTGTTACTGAAACTATAAGATTTAATGTAGTATTAAAAAGAAAAGAAAAATTTTAGTCTTTTGTCTTGTTTGTTTTTGGCCGTGATATATATATATATATATATATATATATATATATATATATATATATATAAGGTAATAGTTGTTGTTATTATGTGTATAAATGTTACGTGACTTATTTCTTAAAAAGAGTTTGAATAAATGGATGATTGTTTGACCTCTGATGTTGTAAAAGTGAAATGAAAATAGTTTATGAAAACAAATAGAATTCTGGATTTTTTTAGTATTACTAGTGAGGTATAATTGATTTTTGAGTAAAAGTTACAAATAGTTTATATTATTTTGTTTGGTAATTTTAGGAGTGAGTGAGTAATTTTTATTTTGTGTTTGTGTAAATATATGACTATGTAGTTAGTAGCATTGTAAATTAGTTGCTGTACAAAAAGTAATTTTCCTTAAGAAGTGATTATTTTTATGTTATTAATAGTCAAAGTAATTATTTTAAGTATATGAAATTATATAACTAAATGTATTTGAAAATTTAAAGAGTATTTTCTTATATATATAATTATGGCCGAAATTTATTGAAGAGAAGAAAAACAATGTTTGATAATTTTCTTAATTGATTTGATGATTGTTTGTTATGAATGAATGGTTATTAGTGTGTGTTATGTATTCTGATCTGGAAATTTTCTCAATTCTGAAAATTATTATTTTCATAAGGTATAAGGCCCCAAATAATGATTTTTATATGTGTTTATCATGCTTAACTTGTTTATATGCAATTAAAGTATGTATAGGAATGTTAGAGTCTGTTAGTTTAAATTTTTGGAGTAATGCAACTTTATTTTGTGTTGCTGACCAGAAAAGAGTTTCATATAGTTACATGATATTTAAATGTTAATTAGATAATAGAACTTGTAATTAAGTTACAGGAAAAAGTAGCATGAGTTTTGAATAAACTAACTATAAGAAAAGTGATTTTGAGTTTGTAATATAATGTTGTCCAGAATTTTAGTTTGGGTTACATCAACTCTAGAACTTGTTTTGACTTGATAAATGAATAAGTTTATATTCTC
Source organism: Crotalaria pallida (assembly GCA_037953625.1). Classification (NCBI taxonomy): domain Eukaryota; kingdom Viridiplantae; phylum Streptophyta; class Magnoliopsida; order Fabales; family Fabaceae; genus Crotalaria; species Crotalaria pallida. The sequence goes on along the minus strand of CM075649.1, from coordinate 89,362,095 downwards.
GAATGATTATTGATGTGTTAGGTGTTTGTGTAAATGTTAAAATTGATTTTTAAGAATGTGTTTCTTGGCTGTCCAAATAATTATAAAAGATTGCACCAAGTTTAAGTTATTTGTTTCAGTGGCTTATGTTAATCTTTGAATGGTAGTTGTTATATAAGCATTTGGAATTGATTTATGAGTTAATGAAAGTATAAGTAGTCTCTTTTGATTTAATTGATTAAGTTCTAAATTTTGTATTAAATTTATAGATCTTAGGATGTGTATATGGTTGTATATGAATGATAGAACATGTTTATTCCAATTTTTAGAATTGATGCAACTAGATTTTGGTGGCTGTCCAGCAAGCAAAATTATTTTGTTTAGCTTACATAGAGTAAAAAGAAATTATAAAAGTGATTTTGTGAAAGTATGATTTGATGTTATTTGTTTAAATGAAGTGTTGTATTATTTGTATAAATGTGTGGATGATAAGGGTTGTATGTCTTTGAGAAGTGATTTTAACTTGATGATTGGTTTTAAAAATTTTATTTAGTAATGTTTAAGAGGCCTTGAGTTTTGGAGAAGGAATGATTTACTTTTACAGTGTTGTATATTCTAATACAAAGTCTTTTGATTTCAAAGGTTATTTAAGAAAGTGGTATTTGTTAAAAGTATGTTTTCAAAAATGGAATTATTTTAAATTACCTGATACCTCAAAAAGGACTTCTGTTTTAAAAAAGAATTTCTGTTTTAAGGTACTTCTAGTACTCTTGGTTTTGTCTTTACCAAAGTAAAGAGATAGTATAAGGTACTTGCTTAATATTGATTGTATGTCGTTCATCGTTTAAGAAATAAAGGGAATTAAAAGTAAACGAGCTCCTGGAGCTGTGAACGCAAAGGTTGAAAACAGAGTAAGCATGGATCCCAGGTAAGAGAGCAACTTTCCTAAGACATAATGGCACTGAGGTAGCATTAGGACGTTCCGTATCATCTCAAAGGTTGGAACTAGGAATCTATAGGTTGAGTAGTAAGACGACAAATGTGTGTGTGCTCCGCCGTCCTTACGAAAAATACGATTCCTCAATATTAATCGCATGTCGGTTAATAATTGTTATATCATGTTGTATATCCTGAAGTTGTATATGGTATATTTCCTTAATGAATTTGGAAATGATAATGAATATGTTGTAAAATGTTCCAATGAGGTTGTGTAATTGAGAAATATTGTTATATGAGCTATGAAAGATTATTGTTGTTAATCAAGAGTTTATGATCATGGAAATATTGGAAGGAACGAAAATTTGATATTGTTTTAAGAGAATATGGAAATGATTAACTTTGTGACAATGCGAAGATAAAGCTTGTGTACAGTGATGGTGCATCGTGGCACATTGACTTGTAAGTATTCCCTTTAAGTGACGAATCACGTGAATGATTGTGCCGTGATTATGTCTTGTGGATTCCACTGTACTATAGGGAGGTGTTTGCTGTGGTCCCTTAGAGGTCGAGACCCGTTAGAAGCGCGGCTTAGAATGGGTCGACCAACTTAGGATAATAAAGACTTAAAAGACTTAAAAGACTCTAAGCTTAAATCCTTTCTAACTACGCGTTGAGAGAGAAGTAGTGGAGAGGAAAGATACCGTATACTTGGAGGTCGTGCATCCCTCCAAGTGGTGATTGCAATAGGGGAGGGCAAGGACGGTGAAACGTCAAGAAGCCTAAGAGCGCTTCCCTAGGCGGGACAATGTTACAATGATCAAGGTCACCTGCTAGGCGTTGATCTTAGCGAGGACTGCACGTACAACTAGGGATAGAGCTGTCGCCCCCTTGATCAAATCTTAGATGGTGTAGAGGGAATCCGAATGGGACTAGAAGCCATCGTTTTTGTGAAATGATGAATTGTTATTGTATTTTGTTTGCTGGCCAACTTGCGTGGTTTCAGCTGGTACGTACCCTTTGGCTTTGATGTCAGCATGGTTAGGATTCCTGTGCATCCCATCTGCTTTCTGAACTAGGACGTGGTTGGATATTGAAGGAGGAGATATATCGTGTGTGCTAATCTACCCTTACCTCAATGATTTCCCTCCCTAAATCATTGATGGTTGTGAAAAGACTTAGTGGAAAGTTATGAGAATGGAACACTTGAATAATGAGATTAAAATGTTGATGATATGATAAGGATAACGTAGTAATAATTATGATTATGGTGAACCCATGATATCTATGAGATGTTAAATGTTATAATGTAAAGCTTATGCTTTGTTAAAGTTGTATGTGTGTGAGTTCTAATGTGATCCCTTAGAGTAAGTTCATGCCGTCGACGACTATTTCGTCCGGATCGTTGACTCTCTCTCTTCTTTCCTTTCCCTGTGGACATTGGGGACAATGTTCACAAATGTCAGATCATGTAGCATTTCAAGTGATGATTGCTTAAGTTGGAAGATGATCCTGAGATGAAGTATATTTATGAGGAGGATGCAAAAGCGACAAGTCGAGGAATCTGTCAGATACTTGTGATGAAGGATAGCAGTGAAGAATAGTAGTCTAAGTTAGTAGATTCCTTATTTTGTATTCCATCTTTGGATGGGTAGGACATGTGATATCCTCCTCTGGAGGGACCATGGTTACTCAAATACAATCCTAAAACAATAAGCTCAGAATTTGAAGAGTTTAAGGGACTGCCCTTAATGGTGCCCTTATGGAGGACACATGCCCTTGAATAAGACACTTATCCCATGAAATAAAGTTCATTCATGGAACTTTAAGAGTTGCACGAATTGAAGGTTTGAGGAGTCAAGAAATCAAGTGGAGTAAAAGGGCTTAAGGAAGATTGATTGTCATTTAATGCTACTAAAGGGAACGTTACAAAACTTTAAAATAATATTAACGTTTTGTAACCATTATCATTAGTAACATTTTAAAGAGTAATCAATCATGAATTATAGATGATAAATAACAAGGAAGCCATCATGATTTGTCATGGAGACTTGGAAGGTATAAGTTCAAGGAATGAATGAGAATTAACCATGACTTTAGTGGAAGTTACAAATATGTTAACCATTTGTAACCTAACATTAAGTGCTCATCAATGACTCATGAATGTAAGAATTCCCTCTTCCTTTAAGAGAGAATATCGTCCAAGGCATGAAGAGCAAGAGTGGTCGAAGATTCTCATCAACATCAAGGAGCATTCAAGCCAAGGGTTACAAATTGAAATCAAATTAGTGTGGCAATCATGAGGTGCACGGCCAACATTAAGAGCAAGGAAGGTGTTACAATTTCATCATTATGTGAATCATTAAGGGGTCGTGTAGGTTACTTTGTGATTAATCATCATTATTAGGCTTTAAGTGCATCATCATGGCTAGCCTATCTTTAGCTATTCACGTGTATAGGAATGAGGCAGCCATGACTCCCATTTGTAACTCTATATATTGTAAACCATTTCCGTGAATGAAATAGAACTTTTTGGTTGAGCAAAAACGTGAGAGCCTTTGAGCTTTTGGGCGTGATGCCTACTCCTTTCAAGAGAGTGATTCTCTTGGTGATTCAGTGATTGAATCAAACTAACTCTTCCATGGAGTGATTCTATGTGAAGCAAAGTGGTTCTCCTTTTGGGCGCCACTTTCCTATCCTTGTTGAGTCTTTCTTTTTTTTGTTTTTGAGTCCAAGAACACATGTGTGTTCATAAAACAAAATACAAAAAGAGTTAGAGTTTACAGTTTTGTGGTGAAGATCAAAACCGTGATCTTCTTGACTCTAAGAATGAGAGTCTTTTTCTTTTGTTGTTTCTTGTTTGAGTCTTGTTTTTAATGATCAAGTCATGATCATTTCCTTGAGTGATTGGGAGTTTTCTCAATTTGAGTCTCTTTTTGAGTCAGAGTCTAAGATCATTTGATCTTTCCCTTGGAGAAAAGAGTTGGAATCGATGGTCTCATTTCCTGGGCGCATCAACTTGGTATCAGAGCTAGACTTTTCTCCATAAAGAAACATGAAGAAAACGTCCAAGCCTTAACAAGGAAGTGCATATCAAAGTGGTATCAAAAATGGATATCAACTTGGTATCATTCTGAGCCAATCCAAGAACCACTCATCAAGTGGTTTACTCTAAGGTATTTTTCTTTTTGAGTCTTGAAAAGAAAAAAAAAATTGAGTCATTTGTTTTTGAGTTTGATTCATACTTGAGTCATGAATCATTTGAGTCATTTTTGTGTTTGTCTAGTTGTGACAAATCAAACCGTGGCTGTTTTCATTTGATGTGTCATATTCAAATCAAAACCGTGGTTGTTTGATCTGTTGTGTCGTCCTTATTTTTGTTGAGTCAAAAAAAAATATTGTCTAGTGAAAACCGTGGCTAATGGATGTGTTTTTCCAAAACCGTGGTTCAAACAAAAAGGGTGGCTATTTTGGTTTTGTCACTATTTTTAGGGCTGTCTTTGTAGTGTAAGAACCGTGGCAAATTTTTTGGTCCTTGTCACGAATTTAATTTTTGTCACTAAAGTTTGTTTTTAGAGTTAAAACCGTGGCAACTTTGGGTTTGTCTTGCCACGATTTCTTTTGTTGTTAAATCGGTTTTGAGTAAAAACCGTGGCCAAGTTGTTGCATCTTGGTTGTTTGTCCTTGAGTTAAAATTTGTTGCATTTCTTAGAGTTTGTTTTTAAGTCTTGGCTGAATTATGTTCTTTGAATTTGGTCAAGATTAGTTTGTGCCTTTTGAGTCTGGTAGTTTTTTTTTTTGGTAAAGAAAAAATTGCATTACCAACGATCAAATGAAAGAATACATCACCAAGGCAATAATCTAGTCCCTAGCCACCTTCTAGGAAGGGTTCTAGGTTCTAAATTATTCCTAAAAGACCAAAATAAGGAAAGAACCATGCAAAATCTAAGCAGGCATATACTAATGTTCTTATTCTATGTGTAATAATACTATTCGGGCCATTATTACAAGCCCAATTACTAGTAACTCTAGATAGTCTCAAAGCTAGCTCTGTCTGAATCATCACCAACACCTGAGTTGGTTGCAATCGAGTAAGCCTGAAGATCCTCCTGTTCCTCTCCTCCCAGATTCCATAGATACAAGCTGCGATCACTGCCGTTACAATCTTCCTCCTTTCCTTGTTCCTGAAACCATGCTTCAACCACCTTAGCCAAATAGGGAACCGAAAGCTTGATACATCAACCCCTATCCAGTTCCCAGCCAACTGAACCAATTCCATGCTCCACTTGCATTCGAAGAACAAGTGGTTGCATGTCTCCACCACACCCTCACATAGCTCACATAAGGGTGAGATTTGTAAAAATGACAGCTTGTCCTTCGTCTTTAAGCTACGATGAGCAAGGAGCCAGAAAATGAAGCGGTTCTTAGCAATGCTTGTAGAGTTCCAGACCTGCTTGTGGAAAAGAAAAGACTGTTGTGCTCCACTCAGGTATTCATATCCCTCCTTAATCGTATAAGTGTGTTGATTCTCTATTAAGTCTCTGAATTTTGCTCCCAATTTGTCTCTTGATTTTAGTATTTGTTTCCAGTGCCAAGTATTAGAATGAGTAGCTTGCACAGTTAGGAACGATTTTCTCTTTAAGTAGATAGCTTGAATCCATCGTAGCCAAAGAGAGATTTTATTAGTCCAAATCTGCCAATCTTGATTACCCACAGCTGCCATGTTCCACACAGTAATGTTTTGAAAGCCCAAGCCCCCATGCTTCTTATCCCTGCACACCACATCCCAAGCCACCTGCGCCTTAGCACGCCCTGATTGATCCTTGCCCCATAGAAAACCCCTACAAACTTTTTCAATTCCCCTAATCACTGCTTTAGGGATTATAAAAGTAGTGGCCCAGTACACATGCATAGTTAGGAGCACTGATTGAATTAGTTGTGCTCCCCCCTGGAACGAGAGGTTTCTAGTAGTCCACATAGCTAACCTCTTAGTGATTCTGTCAATCAACACTTTACAAGTTGCCACACTCCACTTCTTTGCACTAAGAGGTAAACCCAGATAAGTAAAGGGAAAAGAGCCTATCCTGAACCCTGTTATATTCACCAATCTTTGGCAACCTTCATCATTAACTCCAGCAACATACAGTTGAGATTTACACTGATTTGCATTTAACCCTGAACTGTTAGCAAACTCATAGAAGGCTCTGTGTAGGATCTTCACACTATTCTCCTTAGCCTTACAAAAAATCATTAGGTCATCAGCAAAAGCTAGGTTCACCAAACCAATTCTTCTACAGAAAGGGTGGAAATTGAATTCCTTATCCTTGGCAGCATACAGTAGTTTCCTAGTTAACATTTCCATCACAATAACAAAGAGTAATGGGGACATGGGGTCCCCCTGTCTAAGCCCTCTTGAACTAGTAAATCTTCTATGATTGTTGCCATTTATAACCAATCTGAAAGAGACAGTTCTAACACAGACCATAACCCACCTTATAAACTTCTCAGGAAATCTCAGGGCCTCCATACTTCTCTGAATGAACTCCCAGTTAACACTATCATATGCCTTCCTTAAATCCACTTTCATCAGACACCTTGGTGAAACATTTTTCCTTCTATAGAGCCTGATTAAATCTTGAGTTATGAGAACATTATGGAGAATTGATCTGTCCTTCACAAAAGCTGCTTGATTCTCATGAATCAAGTGAGGTAAGCATTCCTGAAGCCTTTTACAAATAAGCTTAGCTATTTCTTTGTAAACCACATTGCAACAAGATATAGGATGAAAATCACTTACTTGATTAGGGCACTCATTCTTAGGGATTAGCACAAGTAAGGTCTGATTAGCTTCTCCAATCTGTTGAACATCTAGCTGATGACCCCCTAGTTTCTCCTACACATTCAGGCAACAATTAAAATCCCCCAACACTACCCACTTCTCATGCATGATTTCCCCAATCTCCTTCAGACTACTCCATAATTCAGCCCTCCTTTCTGCATCATTATGAGCATAGACAAAAGTAGCATAGAATGATACATTCTCATGAGGAATCTCGACTTTGCAATGCACAAACTGGCTAGAATGGCTAAGCACCTCAACATGAAACATGTCCCTTTTCCACACAACCCACACTCTGCCCACTGGGTGGTCATCTAAATTAATGAATGACCCCCAGTCCATAAAGTTCTTATTCTTGATAACATCAAATGAGCTAGCCCTGATCTTATTCTCTAGAATTGCCATAATTCCTACATTAAATTTGTTCACCAACCTTTTAACCTCTTTTTGTTTCAGGGGTTGGTTAAATCCCCTGTAATATCAGTCTTTCTTTCCCATGGCCAGGCCCTTCCGGTTAGCTTGGTCCTTCTGCGCTAGATCCTTAGAAAGAATACCACGTAGGCCGACATAGTGTTGCTATCTCCTCTCCTTGGGGGTGCTCCTATTTCTCTAATCAGCTGAAAGCTTGCAATGTTGTCCATCTAGTATCCGCCCAATTTTTCATAACAGAAATGTAGGAGAGAGAGAGTGAGCTACCCAAAACGGCAATGTCGACTATGTGGGATTACATTAGGTAAATATTAAGAAAAAGTAATTTAAAATCAAACAAGCAATCAAATATAATCAAAACCATACATGCTTATCCAACCAATATAAACGTAAACCACATAAGTTCATTCATATTAATATTTCCACATTCTTGGATATCAAATTCCTCACCATGAGACTTCTCGTCTCTTCCTCATTCTCAACTCATCAAGTACCTCACAAGTAGTCATATACCATTCCACTCTCAAACTTAACCATCACTCGAGGCATATTCATTATAATATCGTTAATGTCATTACACTTATCTTTGAAATATCTGAGTTATTTAAGTCTTATCTAATTCGGTTAGCATCAATGATGAGGGGGAAAAACATCATTGTGCTCACACACGTCTACATCTCCTCGGTACACCACCCATCCTAGTCGGAAGCAAACAGGAGTACAGGATCTTTACCGTGCGGGCACGACAGCTGTCACACACAAATGGCCCCAGGCCTGGAGGTCTCAGCCTCAATAACATAATCATTATAATCACAGCACACTGCCTCGTAGTGGCAAACAAAATGCCCCACTCCAGACCCTCTCACTGTTCTCGATTTGCAATCTAGGGGGCGACAGTATGTTTCTAGTAGGCCTGCAGAACTTTACCACGACATTAGACCCAGTCCCCACCACGTTAGTGCGCCACTTGTGGGGTTCGTTCCGCCTAGAAACATACTCTAGACTTCTTGACGTATCACCGTCATCGTCCTCCCCTAATGCAATCTCGTCCTAAGTATCCGCAGATACCTATCGTATCTTCCTCTCCACTACTTCGGAACGACACTCATACCTCACCGCTTTTATCAATGTCTTTTAGAATATTTTTAAAAGTTTTAATTACGGCTTATTCCTAGTGATCGGTTCATCCTTGGTGCATCCCTTCAATGAAACCCGATCTCTAATCGTTCGCATCTAATCCTCCTAAAGCTCATATATTATCACTTGAATCATCACAACACCACCATATCATCTTTTCTCTCATGTCAGCAACAACATTGCTCTCATCAGCCAATAGCTCATCAACATCCTCGTCACTTTTCGAATCAATTGTTGCTCAGCACGTCATCCTTGCCCTCACTGCCAATAGTGACTTAACCGCATCACTGATGTCCTTCCTCGCTAGTTCGGGTTCAGCAGCATCCACAGCTCCTCTCATTCTTTCCAATTTCAGTCATCTTCTTTATTTCTCTTATAAATCATTCTCATCATTCGGATTCATTATTCTTTTCTTTGCATTCTTAGTTCGGTACTTACATAGCTTATTTATCAACGCATAATCAAATAATTCTCAACAATATCACATTTGCTTAACAATTAAACAAGTCATAATATAACCAAACAAGTCAGCATAAATAATCAGGAAACATAACATCATTTCTGATAAACCAATCTCAGTCGTTCGGGTGGATAGCTAAATCAATCAAACAAGCGCTATCACATACACCACTACGCTAAATGAGATTGGATGTCCAATCTTTGAGATGATTGGACGTCCTAATATGTTACCTAATCACCACGGCGTCTTAAGGATAAGCCCCTCTCTCACCTCAATGACGATCATTCGAAAGCTCTCCAGAGTTCTCGATTATTATCCTTGCACTTTTCCCGTTGCGTCCGTCGCTCGAACTAAGACATTTTTCCCGTGCGTTAGAAACGTTTTCGATGCGTTCATTGAATTTATTTTGAAAACAATTTCCTTCTTTTGAAAACAAATTAGAAATAAATTTTCTTTTATCATTAAGTTCTTAGTTTAAAACATTCATCATTCACTTATTGTAAAACACTCTTAGGCTTCAAGAAAACAACCATTTAAATCACAACATCAACACACACGTTCAAGCATGTACAGGAAAATGGTTCAACTAAATTTCTTATTTAAATCAAGGCAAAAACCGAATTAACATTTTCTAATTACTAATCATTTCTAAATCTTAAAATCATAGAATGGAAATCAATTTAGTCAATTTTATTTATTTATAGTTCCTAATCCGAGAAGAATAAAAAGAAGTTAACACATCATTGTACCAAACATGTAAGAGCACAAACATAGATTATAATCACTTTCATGAATCATTCAAAAAGGAAAATCATTTTAAGCACCTAAACATGCATCAACCGAATTATTCAAGTAAAATCTTGTAAAAACACAACACATAATCAAGGCATCAAACAGTGAAGTTATTTCACTTCTTTTAAGACTGAAACCGTGAACATCATAAGGAAATTAGCAACTCCAATTTCATTAATCTCAAATCAAAACAACAGTTAAAGCTACAAGTTACTTCAAAGATTTTATTTTATTTTCCTTTAAATCGGTTAGTCTACACATGCATCTTTATGCTCTAAATTAAGCTAATCTTAGTCTATATGCCATTCAAATGCTCATAAAACACATTTCCCTATTCTACTGCCTCAAGGCCGAATAACATCACACATGAGTTAAGAATTTTAGTTCACTTTTTGGCATCCTAGAGGCAATTAGTCAAAGCAAATCATGTAGGTCACACAACATCTAATCACATCATCATGCATGAACCATTATGGGTTTTTCTTTAAACCTTTTTATTAGAATTCAACGCACCATTTCCTTAAAATGAAAACATGATTTATAACTTAATCTTCAAAAAGAATAGCATGCATGAACTCTGTCGCAACCGTCCCGAAGGGCGCCGCGAAAAAAAAAATAATATAAAAAGAAATAATTAATAATTAATTTAATATTTAAATTAATTAAAGAGATTTGGAGCCGCCACCAATTGATTTATCCATAAAAAAATGGAATGGTGCAATTGGACACCTAAAAAAAATGGTCTGCATATCAGAGTTTGGATTAGGGGGTTGATTACGAGTAGGGAAGGTATTAGCACCCTACCACGTCCGTTCTAAGAACGGTTACCTATTTGGTCTATATTATTTGCTTGATTAATTTGGTTTGGTTTTCAATTATTAAAAAAAAATGTTTATATTTTTTTATTTTATATGTCCCATTTTTATCAGCATATTATCAAAGATGATAAATGACTATGATTGAGAAATGGGTTGCCTAAATAGCAATTTTTCTGCGGAATAAAATCAAATCCTATAACATTTGGATATAACAATGGTGAATTTAAAACTTCTATTAATAAAGATTTATAGCAATAAAAATTAGTTCTAAAAATTATTTCAAAATGATTTGTTTACAAAATTTCCTTTTCGATATAAAATTGTGTTGCGGTAAAAAAAGATTCTAAACTTGTAAGCAAAACTATTATCTTTGAAATAATTATTTTTAATTGTTTATATTCACCATTGTTATAACGGTTAAGGATCAATGAATTTATTCACATTGATTTTAACACTAAAAAGAGATTTAACGAAATATTTAATTTTGATTTTTGCCTTTTAGATTTAGCCAACACTCATGGCCAACTCTAATATAAAAAATATGCCTCAAGATAATTAGGTAAAATTTACGGAACCGCAACCACGTCCTCTTCCTAATTTCTATCGTCGGCAACTTTAAAGTATTACTTTTACCTTAAAATTCCAAACTTTTAACCTTTTTTAGAACCAAACCCAGCCAACACTTATGGCCAAATCCGATTGCAAAGAAATGCCTCAAGACTAATGGATAGACTTTTGTGTAACCGTCACTCCGGACATCTTCCAAATTTTCCGTCATCGGCTTTAATTCATGAATATTTTTTTATTAATGTCTTATCGCAAAATTTTAAAACGGAATCAATCAAAAATAAATTTAGAACCATTATCATACCTCACAGTACAATAATCTTAAAATGACACTATGTGATAATATAAAAAGTTGATAACTGATTATTAATACTAATAAGAATTAAGGATAGAAAACAAGTTCCATTCCTCACAAAAAAAAATGTACAAAGCAGCAGAGTCAAAAAATAAAAATATAACCAAAAATATAAAATAAGATTGTAGAAAAAAAAATTTATTATTCAACAATCAAAAAGGATTCATAAAAAATAATAATTAAAATCTCAACAATTGAAATATAAAAGACTACATTTTTATTTTTTAATATTTTTAAAACAAAAAAAAACAAAACTGAAAACAAAAGAGATGAAAAATGGTACCTGGAATGGACGAAGGGAGTATTACTGTGTTGAAGGCCAGGAACTTAGACTGGCAGAGGAAGTGTTTTATTATTCAGCACAAAAACCGAGAAAATGAGACTAAAGACTGAAGTAGAAGAGTAGTAGGCACGGAAATCGAAGCACAATATTTTTTTAGAGTAAATTGCTTCTAAAAAAATCTCTGTTTTCAAAATTGTGTATAAAATTCTATTTTGAAATTGTGAGGAGAAGAGCTCTATTTATAGGAAAAAAAATTAGGTTAAGAAAAATAGGGTTTCTCCAATAGGCTTTGAAAGCCCAGTGGAATATTCCCTGGTTTATTCCTTAATCAAATCTTTTAAATTTGTTAAAGATCAATTCTCAATCTTTTAAAATCAAAACAAATATGATGATAATCCTTTTATAAATAAAACAAATCCTTTTAATAAAAAAAATTATCTTTATCCTCACAAAAAAGTTATCAAATCTTTTACCAAAAACACATTTTTATCCTTTTTTTTTAATTCGTTTTTTTTATTTTTTACAAAAAAACTTTTTTTTTCAAAATCTTTTCTTATTTTTTTATTCTTATTTTTTAAATAACCCCAAAAATAACTCAATACACAAGAATAATACATTCAAACAAGCTTTTTATTTTTTCTCACTATTTATTTAAGTAACCCAAAATTTTTACAAAATAATATTTTTGACCCCTGGACAAAATTGGGTGTCAACAGCTGCCCCTCTTTACTTGTTGCTTATTAGATGACAAACAAAGTGGAGTTTGTATGCTATCAAGATAAGTAATGAGTAAAGACGTAGACACCAATTTTGTTGAAGAGAGCGTCAGATATTGAAAGAACTAAAGTAAACTTTGGAAATATAAACGATGATAAATAAATCTGAGGACGCAGGTCGGGGTACTGCCGGAACTCAGGAACTGGAAATAAAGTAATGAAAACTAGGACGCAGGTCGGGGTACTGCCGGAACTCGTGGTAGAGGAAATTAAAAATAATTAAAACCGAGGACGCAGGTCGGGGTACTGCCGGAACTCGGGAACTGAAAATAAAATAACGAAAACGAGGACGCAGGTCGGGGTACTGCCGGAACTCGTGGTGGAGGAAATTAAAAATAATTAAAACCGAGGACGCAGGTCGGGGTACTGCCGGAACTCGTGGTGGAGGAAATTAAAAATAATTAAAACCGAGGACGCAGGTCGGGGTACTGCCGGAACTCGGGAACTGAAAATAAAATAATGGAAACGAGGACGCAGGTCGGGGTACTGCCGGAACTCGTGGTAGAGAAAATTAAAAATAATTAAAGCCGAGGACGTAGGTTGGGGTACTGCCGGAACTCGGGAATTAAAAATAATTAAAGCCGAGGACGCAGGTCGGGGTACTGTCGGAACTCGGGAACTAAAAATAAAATAATGGAAACGAGGACGCAGGTCGGGGTACTGCCGAAACTCGTGGTAGAGAAAATTAAAAATAATTAAAGCCGAGGACGCAGGTCGGGGTACTCCTGGAACTCGGGAACTGAAAATAAAATAATGGAAACGAGGACGCAGGTCAGGGTACTACCGGAACTCGTGGTAGAGGAAATAAAATAAAACTTGAGACATGCGACAATGATAGTAATCTTTGTTGTGGCTGTGAATGTCTATGAGCACTTACACTAATAATGAGAGGATATGTGATTTCGAATGCTTAATATGCATGGATATATTGACGTGATGCAATGCACATGAACCAAAAAATAGGAAATTGATCATAATTATGTCATTGTGACTGCCCCTTGGCACCCTTATGCACTATGCCATGCTTGAGAAGGGATTAGACCGGATCTCTTTCGCAGAATCAACAAACAGTTAATCACTTCTTTGGTTGCACTATGTTTCCCGCCTCAGGGATCCCACTAAATATCTCGTAAAACATTATTGTTATTCACAAATATGAACTTTCTGCTTTAAACAAAAGTTTTATACAACATTTCTATATTGTCAATACAAGTTCGTGAATAAATGCATCATACCATGTAAAACATACTTAGGACTTTTTACAAGGCCATTCTTGACAAAGGCAAGATTCAGTAAATATTCACATTTCTGCAAACGATCCTTTTTAATGAACCATATTAATTTCCCCCATCAAGAATTTAGCACTCTCCCTCCTTTCTTCGGAAAGATCTAATGAGGTCGCAATCAAACGCTTTGGATTAAGAAAATTGCCCCAGTGTCCAGTTGTAGATTTTGAGTTTCACTTGGTTGTTCGTCTCGTCTTTCTTTGCACTGGTTGTTTGCCATCTGTTTTTTTTTAATTATTTTCTTGAAAATAATAAAAAAAATCTGCCCCAGTTTGACCCATGGTTGCTCTTGTGGACATTGTGTCTTGCATGGTACTAGCTTGAGGTACCTTTTTTTTTTTAAACGGTAGGTCGCCCTTTCGGGTTTTCAACCTAGTAATGCTCTAACTTCTGCCTAGGCCGCCTTTTCAGGTTTTCGACCTAACGAGGTCATTCTATTTTATTTTTTTTTAGTTTGCATGCTTCTTTAAAAGTAGATACTTATGCTATGATCACTGTAAAGGAAATGGATTCTGTTTGTAACAATAAAATGCATATGATATTTAGTAGGATGCAGGATCTTTCTCTATTATCTTGGAGTCAGTTTTCTTTTACCCTGATGTTTATCTTGAACTGTTCAATCTTCAACGAGGTCTTTTAAGCTTGTATCGTGGCCTGGCTGAAGCTGAAGGTTTATGAAAAGAAAGGGTATATGGCTCAAAGCATTTTGTTTCCCCCCTTCTCCTTTTCTCCTTTTCTCCCATATCCTACCTCTCAACAAATCTTCTTTTTTATCAACATTCAATCACTACTAGAAATTATGAAGAGATCTTGATTTACTTTAACCATTGTCTAAGATATCCATTGCAGATTCTCAGCGGGGTTCTCTTCCCTTTTTTTTTTGATAAATTTTTTTTTTAAAATTTAAGGAATCTTCCCTCTTTTCTTTTCTTTTTTTTCTTTCTCTTTTTTATTATTATTATTTTTTTTTGTATCCATATTCTGATCCCCACTCATCCCGTGACCAACTACTTTTGGGCTTTGAAACCAAGGCAGGCTTTTTGTTAGTGATTGAATGCTGAGCAGAAAATTTGTCAAACGATTCTACCCGACCCTGGTTATGAATATTCAATAGGTGGTATAGAAACGATCTCCGTTCATGATGTCAAGGCTCAATGGGGTGACTAGGGGTATCTCCTTAGTGTTTAGGATTCACAAAGAAGCCTCATATCATTAAAAAAAACTGTTCGAGAGTCCACATCATATAGAGTTTTATTTACATCACCCTCCACCCTGATCCATGAATTAAACATTCCTTACTATGCATATGAAAAAAGGTTTAGTAAAACATTGATGTGATCAACGCATAAGAATATACTACTAAACAAACATACAACTTCCTTTTTCTTCTTTTTTTTTATTCTTTTTAGATACTCTCAAGCATAATACTTTTTTACAGCATCTGAATTCACTGAGAGTCTCAAGTCTTCTCCATCCATGTTGGTCAAAATCAGGGCCCCTCCAGAGAAAGCCTTTTTTACGACATAGGGTCCTTCATAATTCGGAGTCCACTTTCCCCTGTGATCTTTCTGGATAGGTAGAATCTTCTTAAGCACTAAATCCCCTTCTCGAAAGTGACGTGGGCGGACTTTCTTAGCATGATCCTTAATAATTCTCTTTTGATACAATTGGCCATGACATAAAGCAACTAACCTCTTTCCTTCAATGAGGTTTAACTGGTCAAAACGGGTTTGGACCCATTCAGCTTCTTCTAGGTTTTCTTCCATGATCACCCTTAAGGAAGGGATTTCAACTTCAACAGGAAGAACATCCTCCATTCCATAAACCAATGAATATGGGGTTGCCCCGGTGGATGTGCGAACAGTGGTGCGATATCCATGTAAAGCAAAAGGAAGCATCTCATGCCAATCTTTGTAAGTTACAACCATATTTTGCACTATCTTTTTAATATTCTTGTTTGCCGCTTCAACTGCTCCATTCATTTTAGGACGATAAGGGGAAGATGTATGATGCTCTATCATGAATTCTTCACACAACTCTGTCATCATTTTGTTATTCAAGTTGGTTGCATTATCAGTGATAATTCTGCTAGGTAATCCGTAAGGACATATCAATTCTCTTTTAACAAACTTGACCACCACTTTTCTGGTTACGCTGGCATATGAGGTAGCCTCAACCCACTTGGTGAAGTAATTGATTGCTACAAAGATAAAGCGATGTCCGTTAGAAGCTTTCGGTTCAATAGGTCCAATGACATCCATCCCCCATATGGAAAAGGGCTAGGGGCCAGTAAGAACATTTAAAGGTTTTGGAGGAGCATTGATATTGTCAGCATAGATCTGGCATTTGTGGCATTTTTTAACGAAGTTACAACAATCAGTCTCCATTGTCAACCAATAATAACCAGCCCTCAGAATTTTCCGAGCCATAGCATGCCCGTTAGCATGAGTCCCAAATGATCCTTCATGCACTTCTTTAATTATCTTCTTAGCTTCTTCTGGTTCTACACATCTTAAAAGCACCATGTCATGATTCCTCTTGTAGAGTACGTCTTCATTCAGGAAAAAACCCATGGCTAATCTCCTCAACGTTCTCTTATCATTTTCTGTGGCCCCAAGTGGATACTCCTTATTTTTGATGATTTCTTTGATGTCATGGTACCATGGTTTTCCATCAGGTTCTATATCAACGACATGACAGTAAGCCGGTTGAATTCGACTTTCCAACCTGATAAGTGGCGATTCGTCTCTGCTTACTTGAAACATCGAGGACAAGGTTGACAATGCATCAGCTAACTGATTGTCTTCTCTTGGTATGTGATAGAAAGTCACCTGCTCAAATTTCTCAACCAGTCCAAGGATATAGTCGCGATAGGGAATTAGCTTAACATCACGAGTCTCCCATTCTCCTTTTAATTGATGAATTACCAGGGCCGAATCTCCGTAAACCTCCAGAAACCTTACTTTTGAATCCAAGGCTGCTTGGAGACCAATGGTACATGCCTCATACTCGGCCATGTTATTGGTGCAATCAAAACAAAGCCTAGCAGTAATCAGGATGAAATTTCCTTCCGGTGATACCAATACAGCTCCAATCTTGTGGCCTAATGCATTCGAAGCTCCATCAAATACAAGTGACCAAACTTCTTTCTTTTGCTCAGAGAACAAGGCCATGATGTCTTCATCCGGAAAGTCATGTTGCATCGTATCATACTCTTCCGCTGGTTGACTAGCCAAGTAATCAGCAAGGGCACTACCTTTGATCGCTTTTTGTGTGACATACACTACATCGTATTCTGATAATAACATTTGCTATCTAGCGATTCTTCCCGTTAAGGCCGGCTTCTCAAAGATATATTTAATTGGATCCATTTTAGAAATCAACCATGTAGTGTGACTCAGCATATATTGCCTCAATCGGCGAGCTGCCCAAACCAAAGCACAACATGTGCGTTCTAGCAATGAGTATTTGATCTCGAAACTAGTGAATTTCTTACTCAGGTAGTATATTGCCTGTTCCTTTTTGCCTGATTCGTCATGCTGTCCTAACACACATCCCATGGACTCATCCAACACCGTTAGATACATTATTAGAGGTTTTCCGGGCACCGGAGGCATTAATACCGGAGGTTGCATTAAATATTGTTTTATTTTCTCAAACGCAATCTGACAATCTTCGTTCCATTCAACAGTCTGATTTTTCCTCATTAGCTTAAACATTGGTTCGCATGTTGCGGTCAATTGTGAGATAAATCTGGAGATGTAGTTCAATCTTCCTAAAAAGCTTCTGACCTCCTTCTCAGTTCGAGGAGCAGGCATCTCTACTATAGCTCGGACTTTTTCTGGATCAACTTCAATTCCCTTTTGGCTGACTATGAAACCTAACACTTTGCCAGATTTTACTCCAAAAATACACTTTGCTGGATTCAATTTGAGTTCATATTTTCGCAGTCTTTCGAAAAGCTTTCTCAAGTTATCAATGTGATCTTCTTCGGTTTTGGACTTGGCTATCATATCATCAACATACACCTCAATCTCCTTGTGCATCATGTCATGAAACAAAGTGACCATGGCTCTTTGATACGTTGCACCGGTGTTCTTCAAACCAAAGGGCATAACCCGATAACAAAAGGTTCCCCACAATGTGATGAAGGTGGTTTTTTCCATATCTTCTGGGGCCATTTTAATCTGATTATAGCAGGAATAACCATCCATAAAGGAGAACAATGCGTGATTCGCAGTATTGTCGATGAGGACATCTATGTGAGGTATAGGGAAATCATCTTTTGGGCTGGCCCTATTCAGATCTCGATAGTCAACACAAACTCTTATCTTCCCCCCTTTCTTTGGTACTGGAACCACATTGGCTACCCATTCAGGATATTTTGACACTGTTATAAATCCCGCTTCTAGCCATTTTTGTATTTCTTCTTTCACTTTCAACGAGATGTCAGTTTTCATCCTCCTTAATTTTTGTTTCACAGGTGGGCATTCAGGCTTCAATGGCAGCTTGTGCTCGACTATGTTACGATCCAATCCCGGCATATCACGGTATGACCATGCAAAGACATTCTTATACTCATGTAACAACTGAACTAACCTTTTTCGTTCACCGATTTTCAAGATTGTTCCAACTCTGATCTCTTTTTTATCATCCTCTGTCCCCAAGTTAACCACTTCAGTGGGCTCTTCATGAGGTTGAATTTCTCTAGCTTCTTGTTCAACCATTCGGAGTAATTCAGGATGTGTCTCCCAATTGTCATCATTATTCTCTTCTTCAGTCTGGCTAGGAAAGTGATCGAAATTGTATGATGGGTTATTAACATGATCATTATTTTCGGATTCGCAGTCAGATCTGCATTATTGGTGATTAGGTTAAATATTCAGTTATTTCATACTCTTTTCCTTTCTATAAAAAAACGAAAAATCTATTTATTATTTTTTCATGATCCTTTTAAAGGAAAAGAAGAAAAAAGAAAACAAGATTAACGAAAACACATGCATTTATTCATGAAAACTTATTCTTGACAATATGATATGGAGTACGCCCTTATTTAATGCTAAAAAGAAATCAATGGCTTTGGGCGGAACCAATGACTTCGAAAACATTAATTACTTTTCTATGTGGCACAAGAGTCGTGGGAATTCCTCCTCTATCCAGTTGTTCAACACGGTGCCGGGCGGATGTTGGATTATGAAGCTATCCATATCATTAGAGCAATCATCCATCACTGCAGCAACATCCCTTACAAAATCGAATCCAGCACTGCTGAAGCTGTAGCTGATATGCGGAATGGGAATCCTGTCAACCTTGTACTCACAATGCCCCAGACGGGCCAACCTCTTCTGCTTTTTCTCTTCGGTGATTCGGATCTTATCAACTTTTGTAGGTATATATCCTAATCCATACCGATCTTTGTTGTCATAGAGTATTGGCATATCAACTGGTCCTTGTTCATATTTTCCAAGCCCTTTGCCTGGCTGATACCCATTTTCTATCATGATTTTTGCCACCATGAGAGAAGCTTCAGAAGGTCTAGGCTTCAACAGGGGACTTCCTTCTTTAACAAATGTGGCATTTTCTATCTCCAGTGCTTGGAAAGCCGTTTCAAAAGCCTCCTCAGCTGCTTCAATATAAGGAGTATTTGATGGTTGCGTCACCAATACATCTTCTTCGCCGGAAATGACTATAAGTTTCCCATTTGCGATAAACTTTACTTTTTGATGCAAGGAAGAGGGTACCGCACCACTAGTATGAATCCAAGGTCTTCCCAATAAGAAAGTATAAGTCGGGTTTATGTCCATTACTTGGAATAAGATCTGAAAAGTGCATGGTCCTATTTTCATAGGTAGTTCAATTTCCCCCACTGATTCTCTCCTTGATCCATCAAATGCTTTGACGATCATATTGCTTGGCTTCAAGAGGGATGTGTCAATCGGGAGCCTAGCAAAGGTTCTTTTGGTCATGACATTTAACGATGAACCATTATCTATCATAACCCTTGCCACCTGACAACCTCGATACATCATGGAAATGTGAAGGGCTTCGATGTGACCAGTCCCCTCAGGTGGAATTTCGTCATCCGTGTAAGTGATGTAATTTTCAGCAACTATATTATTCACTATGCCATCCAACCTTTCTACTGTGATATTATGGCTAACATGAGCCTGATTCAGCACCTTCAGCAATACATTCCTGTGTGGTTCAGAATTCATTAGTAGAGATAATAACGAAATCCGAGTGGGTGTGTGGTTTAACTGGTCAATCACTTTATATTCACTTTGTTTGATAAACTTCAAGAATTCAAAAGCCTCTTCAGTGGAGACCTCTTTCTTGGTCTCAAAATCTTTTCGCTCTGATTCGGGCCCGTCAGGACCCATTTTGGCACTATCAACCTCGGGAAATATGACCCCTTCTCCTAATTTGCTAGTTTTTGCAGAAGATGGTTTTAATTCAACAGGACTATACATTCTTCCACTTCTAGTCATTCCCCCAACTCCAGCTATGTTGCTTACCTCTTTTGATTTGTCAGATACATCTGGGATACCAGTCAACGGCTTCCCGTACCTCCATGGCACTGATTTGTCCGACTTATAAGGGAAAGGGTTTGGCATCTCCCCTATCACTGGTTCCCACCGGGCTTCAGAGGGGTATAACAACGCATTATCTGGAATATCGAGCACCGGTTCAAACTTCTGAATCGTCGCTGGGATATCATTGGTATCAAATTCGTCACTTGAGCTTCCCATCATGTTGATTCCATTATTATAACCTTTCTTCATTATCATGACCAGCTTGGCATCCATGAGTTTTTGAACCAATTGTTTAAAATCATCACAATCTTCTAGAGTGTGACCTGTCCTCCCATGCATTTCACAAACTTCCAAATCATTCCCCATTTCTTCTTTGACCAATACTTCAATCAAACCTTGTTTACACATCTCTTGAAATATGAACCTCATAGGCATCTTAACATCCACTAATCGTTCTATGCACATCTCTTCATAGAAATTTTCTACTGCATTGACCCCTTGGCTGGAATGGTTAGGTAAAGGGTTCCCTGAGACATTAGGAGCCACTTGCTTGAAATCTAACCACTTTGAGTCGATTAGGCTTTGAACTTTATACTTGAACGCTTTGCAGTTTTCTACTGAATGGCCCACCACTCCTGAATGATATATACAAGCCGTATTTGGATCATACCAACGTCCCAGATTTTCAGGAACTTTCCCGGGGACGGGAGTCACCACCCCTCGTTTTTGAAGGAAAGTAAAAAGTTCAGTGTAAGACATTGGGATAGGATCGAAGTTCACAATTTTTCTATCCTGGCTTTGGTATGTATTAGGTTGGTTTGGGTTTGTGTTTTTAATTTGTTGAGGAGGATGTGTATGGCTTGTGTTTGTGGTTGCTTGGGAAGTATAAGTTTGGTTTATGCTTGGGATGTGGAGGTAAATATGATTGGTTAGGATTTATAGCCTGTGGTGTGAAATATGTTTGGGTGGGATTTTGTGGATAATGAATAATTGGTGCATGGTACTGGTGGGGGTTCTTATGAACATATGTATTGGGCTGATATTGAGTCCCCTGTGGGCGGGAGGTATAAGTATTGGTGTAAGCATTCTTAGAATAATGGTTGGTTCTTTGATATCCCTTCCCTTCATTAGTTACGGCATGAGTTTCTCCTTCCTTCTTTTTCACAAAATTTGGTCTCTTTCCAGTGCTCGATCCGAGATTGTCTCCTGTGATCTTTCCACACCTCAATCCACTGTCAATTCGTTCTCCCACCTTTTTTAAAGCATTGAAACTATTAGCAGTACTACTCACCATGTGATCATAATAGGGATTTTGAAGAGTCTCTATAAATAATGAGATTTGTTCCTCCTCCTCTATGCGAGGCATAACTTGGGCAGCCACGGCTCTCCACCTTTTTGTATATTCTCTAAAACTCTCATTCTGTTTTTGGAACATACTTTGAAGCTGAGTGCGGTCAGGCGCCGAATCTTCATTGTACTTGTAGTACTTAACAAAAGCATCAGCCAAGTCCCTGAAAGTTCTGATATTATCTTTTTCTAATCGTATATACCAATTCAAAGCCCCGGCAACGAGACTATCTTGGAAGCAATGGATCAATAACTTGTCATCCTTGTGGTATGCCGACATTTTCCGTACATACATATGGAGGTGAGTATTTGGGCAGGTAGTTCCATTGTACTTCTCAAATTCTGGCAGCTTGAATTTTGGGGGCAAAATAACTTCCGGGACTAAACACATCTCAAAAGCATCTTTTAGTCCTTGATAGTTTGCTCCTTCAATTGCTTTCAATCTTTCCTCTATCAGATCCAATTTCTCTTTCTCCTCGCCTCGAGTGCCATTAGGAAAGTGTGGTTTATTTCCCCCAAGCCTTGTCTCGGGTATGTGCGGAATGATATGGGCTTGTGGCCCAGCAGTGATGTGTGTAGGATCTTCTTCAACGTCGACGTGCGGAGTTAGTTCCTCGTGAACAGGAACCTCTTCAGCGAAAGGTGGGACATATCCTGGAGGAAGTCCGTAGGGTGGCCAATTGACCATAGAGTATACATGTTGCCCAGATGCACCGTGTTGATTATTACGAACGTTTGGGGTGAAACCCGGAGGATATTGGGGAGAAACAAGCTGTTCAACATCATCGGTTTTAGGATTCCCATTCCCATTTGATTCATTTTTTTGTAATGTGAGTATCATTTCCATCATCTTATTCATTTGACTTTTGAGTTCTGCTAACTCTGTATCGTTCTTTTGATTCGCCTCACGTTCTTCCATAATCTTGACTTGCAATCGAGTCCGATAAGGGTTCTTTGGAGACAGTTTTCCTAATTTCCATATTTTTGAATATTTAATAAAAATTTATGAAAGATGAAGAGATGAATGAATGAATGAATGATTGTGATCCAAAATTGTAAATTTTATTGCCAAATCTCCATTATTACAAAATCAAATTCCAACGAAAAAAAACACAGAAAAACTCATCTAGTCCTACCATTATTGCTGCAATCGCTTATTCTAAAAAATATAAAATCCTCTTTACTCCTACTTCAATGGAAATTCCCAAAATATTCCAATTCTTCCTTGATGGTGACTAAGAATTCTCGGGCCGTCCCAGGTGGTGCTTCCTCCTCAGCTTCTTCAGTCTCTCTTGCCCTTTTTTGTGCTTTCCTTGCAAGTCCTTGGATATCATTAAGAATTTCGCAGGTTTTTTTGGAGAAGATCTTTGTGCTTCCCTTCAAAGTGTTGACTTCTATCACTCCAATAGACTCTATCCGCATCCAGAGACACTTTTTCTTATTGTAGCAGAAAAATAGTTTTGCTGCTTTCCTCTAGTTTTGACTTTAAATATTTTAATTCTGAATGCATGGCTCCATTTTTTGGTTGAGGGAAGCAATCATTTTGTTTTTCTCAGAAAGTGAAACATCAAGGTCTGAGTATTCGTTTTTCCATCTTCGAGTTTGTTGTTCCATCCAAGCAGACCTTCCTTTTTAAACTTGCATCTCCTCTTCAATCCTTCGCAATTTGTTATTCCATAGCTCCTTAGTTTCAAGCTCTTTTTCCTTCAGCTGTTGGTACATTATTTCGTATCTTCCTTCAGCCTCGGCAACATAATCAAATGGTTCATTGAAATTATGGATAGGAAGATGAGGACCTTCAACTTTAGGGGCTACAAAGCCTTTTCCGCGGTTAGCTTGCCATAGAGGATATCCGGGAGTAGTTCCGGTAGAAGATCCTTGCTTCACATATCGAACGTCTTTCCAAGCTTCGATGGCCTCTTTGACTTTCTTAGATACATTCTCGTCACCGTACGAGAATTCGAAATCAGTTAAACCATGGGTCATGGGGATAAATTGCTTTGACCCCAACTGTCTTCTAACTAGGGCAGGAGCATAGCCAGTAACTCCCCACGGGCCTATGAGAGGAACCCAAGGTTTATCTCCACACCTATACACTGCATAAGTATGAGACATCTAGGGGGCCATCCAAATTACTTCCTGCAAATCTAGGAAGAACATGATCCACCAATTCTTTGTTGGCATTTCAAGAGGCCATGCCGCATTACCAAATTCTCTTGCTGGGTTATGAAACCCCGGTCTATACAGATTCCATTCGATCTTAGGGAAATTGAAGCATGTTTGGACGAGAAGGTGACTGATCATCCAGATGGTCAAGAGCTGAGTACAACCTCGGAATCTTCCCCTCTTATTAAGCCTACAATGATTCAATGATCGGATAGTTTCCGCCAAGATGGGTATTGCTGGATTCACCTTATGCTCTATTTGCTCAAATAGTTTGACTATCTGACCATCAATTTGCCCCTTTACCCTTGGAAAGATTACTAATCCATAAATGGCAAGAGCAAACGCAATCAGTCCATGATCTGTATCTATGTTGTTTTGGACAAACTGTAAGAGATAGTGAGCACTCAGGTTACCCTTCTTATCTATCATCTGATCTTGAATTTCACTGACATGAATGTCCAACAATCTTGAGAGTATCCTTGCAGTAGTTTTCCTTTCGTAAGGGAAATAGACCTTTTCTTTTGAAGGTATATCCACATTTATTATTTTGTAATACTCTTCGATCGTAGGAACCATATCAATGTGCTGGAAGGTAAAGCATCGGAGCGAAGGATCCCAGAAGTGTAGCATAGCCTTCAACATCGAAATGTTGGGTCGGACATGAATGAGGAACGCTATGAGCCCATATTTCTTAGCAAAGTCTTCGGACCTCCTCATTTGTTGCCAAACATGTTTCAAAGCTCTCAAATCGTTTGGTTCAAAGTCAATTTTCCCTATTGCTGGCAAGGGGATAACGACTCCCTTAGGCAGGCAATCTCCTTCTTCTCGCTGTATAGCTTCTGATTCTTCTATGACTTTTTACCTATCTTCAACCACAACTGACTGGGAGGACATGCCGAATTTATCCATGCTTTCGAAGAATTGGAGTAATAATCTGAGATTTGGCAATAATATTACAATTTTGGATCGTGAATGCAAATGGATATGTGTAAGCAAATACGAAATAAAAGAAAACGAGGATTTATTTTTAATGCAAACTGGTTAATTAATGCATAGCTTTTAAAAGGAAATTCCAAAGACACCAAGTAATTTCTAAAGTCAAAAAGATGCAAAGGGTAGGTTCTATGACTCCTATCAACAGGTCCCCAAACTGCCCCTTGTCATGATCAACTTGATCGACACAGGGTCTCCTATCCTTGCCCATCATAGGCTTCAAGCGGAAAGGATTCAGTTTGAGCGATGGGTTTTCATGAGCCTATACGGAGACCGAAGGTCTCTCAAGGCAACACTACTTAACCCTCTATCTAAACCTAAAAGGTGTTGGGCCCGGGTATAGGCCTTATGCATGGAAACAATAAATAATCAATAAGGCACAAGTATGTAGAAATAAAAATAAAAAACCAAACAAAAAAGAAATTTAAATCAAGCAATACATAGAGACCAAAAAATTAATTATGGTTAACCCTCAAATTTCCCCAGCGGAGTCGCCAGCTGTCGCAACCGTCCCGAAGGGCGCCACGAAAAGATATGAAAAAGGATAATTATATAATTAATTTAATATTTAAATTAATTAAAGAGATTTGGAGCCGCCACCAATTGATTTATCCATAAAAAAATGGAATGGTGCAATTGGACACCTAAAAAAAATGGTCTGCATATCAGAGTTTGGATTAGGGGGTTGATTACGAGTAGGGAAGGTATTAGCACCCTACCACGTCCGTTCTAAGAACGGTTACCTATTTGGTCTTTATTATTTGCTTGATTAATTTGGTTTGGTTTTCAATTATTAAAAAAAAATGTTTATATTTTTTTATTTTATATGCCCCATTTTTATCAGCATATTATCAAAGATGATAAATGACTATGATTGAGAAATGGGTTGCCTAAATAGCAATTTTTCTGCGGAATAAAATCAAATCCTATAACATTTGGATATAACAATGGTGAATTTAAAACTTCTATTTTAATAAAGATTTATAGCAATAAAAATTAGTTCTAAAAATTATTTCAAAATGATTTGTTTACAAAATTTCCTCTTCGATATAAAATTGTGTTGCGATAAAAAAAGATTCTAAACTTGTAAGCAAAACTATTATCTTTGAAATAATTATTTTTAATTGTTTATATTCACCATTGT
The DNA here is from genome assembly GCA_037953625.1 of Crotalaria pallida. Lineage (NCBI taxonomy): Eukaryota > Viridiplantae > Streptophyta > Magnoliopsida > Fabales > Fabaceae > Crotalaria > Crotalaria pallida. The sequence continues at coordinate 89,336,255 of CM075649.1, read as the reverse complement.
TATAACGGTTAAGGATCAATGAATTTATTCACATTGATTTTAACACTAAAAAGAGATTTAACGAAATATTTACTTTTGATTTTTGCCTTTTAGATTTAGCCAACACTCATGGCCAACTCTAATATAAAAAATATGCCTCAAGATAATTAGGTAAAATTTACGGAACCGCAACCACGTCCTCTTCCTAATTTCTATCGTCGGCAACTTTAAAGTATTACTTTTACCTTAAAATTCCAAACTTTTAACCTTTTTTAGAACCAAACCCAGCCAACACTTATGGCCAAATCCGATTGCAAAGAAATGCCTCAAGACTAATGGATAGACTTTTGTGTAACTGTCACTCCGGACATCTTCCAAATTTTCCGTCATCGGCTTTAATTCATGAATATTTTTTTATTAATGTCTTATCGCAAAATTTTAAAACGGAATCAATCAAAAATAAATTTAGAACCATTATCATACCTCACAGTACAATAATCTTAAAATGACACTATGTGATAATATAAAAAGTTGATAACCGATTATTAATACTAATAAGAATTAAGGATAGAAAACAAGTTCCATTCCTCACAAAAAAAATGTACAAAGCAGCAGAGTCAAAAAATAAAAATATAACCAAAAATATAAAATAAGATTGTAGAAAAAAAAATTTATTATTCAACAATAAAAAAGATTCTTAAAAAATAATAATTAAAATCTCAACAATTGAAATATAAAAGACTACATTTTTATTTTTTAATATTTTTAAAACAAAAAAAAAACAAAACTGAAAACAAAAGAGATGAAAAAAGGTACCTGGAATGGACGAAGGGAGTATTACTGTGTTGAAGGCCAGGAACTTAGACTGGCAGAGGAAGTGTTTTATTATTCACCACAAAAACCGAAAAAATGAGACTAAAGACTGAAGTAGAAGAGTAGTAGGCACGGAAATCGAAGCACAATATTTTTTTTAGAGTAAATAGCTTCTAAAAAAAATCTCTGTTTTCAAAATTGTGTATAAAATTATATTTTGAAATTGTGAGGAGAAGAGCTCTATTTATAGGAAAAAAAATTAGGTTAAGAAAAATAGGGTTTCTCCAATAGGCTTTGAAAGCCCAGTGGAATATTCCATGGTTTATTCCTTAATCAAATCTTTTAAATTTGTTAAAGATCAATTCTCAATCTTTTAAAATCAAAAAAAATATGATGATAATCCTTTTATAAATAAAACAAATCCTTTTAATAAAAAAAAATTATCTTTATCCTCACAAAAAAGTTATCAAATCTTTTACCAAAAACACATTTTTATCCTTTTTTTTTAAAATTCGTTTTTTTTTATTTTTTACAAAAAAACTTTTTTTTTCAAAATCTTTTCTTATTTTTTAAATAACCCCAAAAATAACTCAATACACAAGAATAATACATTCAAACAAGCTTTTTATTTTTTCTCACTATTTATTTAATTATACAAATTTGAGAATAAAATTTAATTAACCCAAAATTTTTACAAAATAATATTTTTGACCCCGGACAAAATTGGGTGTCAACAAACTCAAAACCACCAAGTCTACCTCTGATGCACACATGCACCCCTTACTCAAGCATCACAACACTTTTAGCACTCATGGCCGAAGGGTCTACATGCCAATTCAACATGAATCAAAACAAATCTTTAAATCAAATCAGGTTCATAAAAGAAAAGTCATTTTAAAGACTCCTATCCTAATTATTTACTCTAGACCGTAGCATACACATAGGGAAACTTAGTTTCTTCTCTTGCAAATTTGACATGCAAGCTTCAATGTTCTAACTTGTAAAAGACTACTCATGGATGAAAACGTGTTCATGCCAAGATCAACCAAATCATTATAAGGTTAACATGCAAAACTAAAAAAATCCTTAATTTTCTTCTCAAATAATTTTGTATCATGAAATTGTTAATCAAGCATTTATATAGGTACACATAGCTCACGGATGGAACAAAAGGAATCAACATGCAAGACTTGAAATTCTTACTTTCACACAAATTGCACTTAGATCATGGATTGAACACTAGGACTTAATCATGCAAGGCATAGATTCCTTACTACATCACAACCGAATTTGGATCATGTAGAGGTTTATCAAGTAGCCATATAAAAGTACATGGATCACGGTTTAGGCTAGGAAAATCATCATGCAAGACTTAAAATCTTCACTTTATCACAAATCAAACTTAGATCATAATTTATTTACCAAAACTACTCCTAAAAATCTTATAGGTCCCGGTTTTAAAAAAGGAAACTAACATGCATGGAGTTTCAATTTTCATTTTTATGAAAATTTCAAGTAATCTTTTAAGAGTTTGTTTTAGAAAAGCATCAAGATCAACTAGAAAGAGTTACAACCGAGGCATAGAGTCCATGAGTTCACATATTACAATCAATCTAGGAAAACCCATGGTTAAGACTAAAACAAATTTGCACTTATGAAAACAAGCAAGCAATGGAAAAAGGAAAGAAAAGAAAAGTTACAAATTTAAAAGAAAATCTAACTACTATGGTTTTCTTCTTGATCTTCATGTAACCTACCAAGGAAGTTGGTTCTCTAACTCCTAAGGTGCTTGATCCTCAAAGAAACTCAAGGTCTCGATCTACTCTCCTCCTCCTTCTTCCTCGTTTCCTACGGCCACACCTCTTCCTCCTCTTTCTTTCTTTTCTTTTCTAAGGGTTTGATGTTCCCTTAGAAGGTGTTTGGATTGGTGAGTGAATGGAATGGGAATGAAATGTGAGAAATGAACTAAGGTGAGATAGTTTTAAGGATACCGAATGTGCCCCTTCTACCCTTAGATTGAGGTTCGGCCAAAGCATCAAGTGGGAGGGTAAAATTGGGTTTCTAATTTTTTTGCATGGCAATGTTTTGATCAAAGGGGACAAAGGTTGTTTAGGCTAGGCTAGGCTTCATTTTTCTACCCAAGAGCCAAACTCCTCTTTGCATACACACTCACCCATCACCGTGGCTCCCTCACAAGCTCACACCATAGCACACACATGTCCACACCGTAGCACATTCATGTGTTCACACTTCACACTTCATGCAAATTTTATTTTCATTTTCTAATCTTATTTAATCAAGATGCTATGGTCATGGCTTCCTATGATCATGCAATATTTTTAAGAGGCATGCATACTCCTATATGCCTTCACCGTAACACATTAATACACACACATACACACACATATTTGTTTTCAAGCAATATTTACATATCAAGCAAACACATATCACAATAAGCACACATCACAAATTAATTCTAAGTCATGGCAATTGATCTAATCCTTTACAAAAACACATCATCATCCTAGGGAAACATGATCTATTTCAAAATGAAACAATTCATCCACGCAAGGCACATAATTAGCAATTCTTAAAAATCAAACTCCTTGTACAATTAGAAAATTTCCAAAAGATAATTTATTTAAGGTCATTCTGCTTTTTAGAAAAGAAATCATGGTTTCACAAAATTCAATTCCCAAGATTTTCAGAAATACCATTTGTAATTGAATCCAGAAAGTTCTTAAAATTACATTTTCAAGGTTTATCCGTAAAAGTACAAATTCTTTTCATAAAGAAATTATTTTCGAATAAAACCATAAATAATCCTTTTAGAAAAATCCTTTTGAAAATAGAATTCAAGGTTTATTTTTAACGAATTCGTTTACGCACGTACGGGAAAAATACGGGGTGTTACATTCTCCCCAACTTAGAGATTTCTCGTCCTCGAGAAATGCTGTGTAGAGCGAGTCTGGCTATGGACGCGTAGCTCGATCGATTGATCTCCCTATTTTCTAACTGCAGCAATCGTTGCAACCATCTGTGGTCGCGCACTGTCCATCTATTGTTCTTACAAGTTACTCCAGCGGACTACTTCTGCAAGTAACTCCTCAGGGTCCTCTTGGTCATCAAACGGAATGAGGTACATGTTGGAAACCAACAAGCGGCTCAATATAGTCTAGAGGGGGGGTGAATAGAATATTGAAGCCTTATTACAGATTTTTCGTCCACCTAAGAGAATGGTTTTATGAAAATAAATTTTCTTAAGAATTCAGTTCAGATTACTCGAGTAACTCAAGCCTTCACTCGAGTAATACGCAACCAAAAATAATTTCACTCGAGTATTCAGCAAATCACTCGAGTATTACGAAAGCAAATTTTAAATCACTCGAGTAACAGAAAACCTACTCGAGTAATGTTTATAAACTGAAAGCAGATTACTCGAGTGACAAGAACTTTACTCGAGTAAACTGGGTAAAATTCAATTTAAACTTTGTTTTCAATTGAGTTCTTCAAGAATAACAATGCTATGATGATTCAACAAATTATGAATGATTAATATGAACAATTTCAAGTAATATTAACATGCAATTTTAGATCAATTTAGTAGAATTAAGAAAACCCCAATTCTAACCTAAAAATGCAAATGTTAATGAATTAATGAAATACAAGGAATGAAAATAAAAGAGACACAAGGATTTATCCTGGTTCACTTTCACCCACTTGAAAGCTACTCCAGTCCCCTCTTAAATCAAGAGAGATTCTTCACTAGAAATCTTCAAATGTAGATTTTACAATGTTTTAAGATGCAACTAGATTCTTAGTTCTCCTATCTTAAAACCCAACTCAAAGTGTGTACCAAACACTTTGATCTAATCTACCCCTTTTGAGTATTCTAGATTTCCTTGATAATTGATTGAAGATGCTTCCAACCAATCCTCTTTTCTTGCTTTGATTTGATCCTCAAAGTCTTCCTTGTGAGATTCTTCACTTGTGTTGAAACTTCAATGATGCAATCACAAATTGCAAATCTTCAACAACCACTAAGAACAAAAATATGATCTCAAGAATATTTGAACAATGATAGAAAATAGAGTGAAGAATGAAAAGTTCTTTGTTGAATCTTGATAGCTCTTGAAAGATGTAAAATAGCTCTTGAATTACTTTTCAAAGTGTATTAGAAAATTGTAAGAATGAAAGTCTATTACTTTGAAAGAGAAAATTAAGTCCTTTTAAAATTTTCCCAACACTGATTGAATTACTCGAGTAAACCAAACAACGTCACTCGAGTGAAACATGTCAGATTAAGTTACTCGAGTGATGTGTAAACCATTACTCGATTAACCTGTCAGAACATAAATTACTCGAGTGAACCAATACTCATTACTCGAGTAAACTGATCAGAATCTGAATAAAAACAAAGTTTTTCTAAAATGATTTTCACAAGCTATTTAATCAAGATTTAAAGTATCTTCACTCTTAATCAGACATTATTTAAATATTCTTAAAATCACCTAAGCTACCCACACCAATGAGATGCATTGCATAAAATAAAGATTACATTGAAATAGAATTAATAAAAATCCTAATTCTAATCTTCATGTGGTGTAGCTTGCTTGTTGCCAATGTTGTTGCTTGGAGAGAGATTGTTAGCATCAAAACATGAGAATCCTACAAACTCCCCCTTTTTGATGATGACAAACCTCCTTTCAAATTAAGCACTAAGTTTTAACATACTCCCCCTAAATGTAAAACATCTAGGAAAAAATATAATAAAACTTAACCTACAAGAACAACATCAACAAAATATTCTCCCCCTTTTGGCATCATTAAAAAGATAATAGTTTTGAGAAAAGTCCTTTGCCAAAAGTTGAAGGTAAGTAGATCACAATGGTATAGAAAATATATAACAATAAAGACAATACCAAAATAAACCACAATAGTGCCTCAACGTATATAAACAACGAATATAAACGAACAACGAATATAGCACCAGAAATCAGAGTATCAGAGCATCACACTATGCAGCAAATCATAGCAGATAATCAAAACGAAAACTAAACAAACTAGACCATACACAAGGTCCTAAAGTCATAGTAGCAACAGAGTCAGAAACATGAAACAGAAACATAAACAGAGAATATGCAAATGAAACATGCAACAGAAATCAACAGCAAACATCATCAGCATCCACAGGTCTAGGAATCAGGTGGAGGAGGAGGAAAATGATGAGAAAATAATCCAGACATGTAATCCATCAAACGATGCTCCATGGCAATATTCTTCACATCCTGTCTCATCTCCAACTGAGTGAATTGAGCATTGATGTGCTCAACTAATGACTCATGAGCAACTTGTGCATCAAATGGAGTACCAAGATTATCCAAATCGATATAGTCCTCAATACGATCGGTATCCATCGGATCAGTAGAAGTAGGAGGAACAGAAGAGGATGCACCAGCCCTATCACCAAGTAAATTCCTTTTCCTAGTACCTGAAACTCTTGCAGCCTTTGCAGCTTCAGCCATTTCCTTAATCTGTGATTTCCATAACCAAGTGCGACTATCCCTATGCCAAGCAATTTTCATATAACTAATGTGCGAATCATTAAGACACCAGTTATTTTTCTTTTCCTTTTCAGCTGGCTCATCATCAGGGATTGGAACACGATAATACCTCATGATCTTGGTGACATGCATAGGATATGGCAAGAATTGGGTAGGAGGAGATTGAGCAGCAGCTTCCATACGAGCTAAAAACATTTTATTCCAATTCATCTCATACCTCTTTTTAATCCCATGAAACAAAGTAAGATCATCATCTCCCAATTGAGCATAATTTTGATTGCATTTTGGAATCAAACAATAAGAGATAATATACATGAGCACCCTATCCACAGCATGCAAAGGTGATACAGTTCTAGTAGTTCTATCACCCCAAGATTCACCAGTACGCAACAAATCAGTATAAATCTTATTAGTATCCACATCCAAATCCAGACATTCAGTATCACCAATAAAAGTTCCCTTGTTTTCTAAACCAAACATCATAGTCAAATCCGCAGGCTTTATAACAAAATGATGTCCTCTAACCATTGTTTGATACTCACCATCTAGCTTAGTAAAATTTTGATAAAATTGTCTGACAAGCCTAGGGTAATAATGAGTCTCAAATTCCAAAAACCTTTGCAAATTCTGAAATTCTAAATCCTCTACAAACGGAAATTGCTCCTTATGCAACCAAGCAAATTTAACATACCTTGTAAGACCAAAAGAACGATTGATAAATGCCGGTTCCCGCAAATCTCGGTTGATTCCAGAAAACCAAGTATCATTACGACCTGCTCCTTGCTTTGCTTTCTTTTGAGGAGGTTGATAGTGAGAGGAAGAAGCCATTGATTCAGAAAAAGCAAATTCGGTTTTGAGGGGTTAGGGTTTTGATTTGGGGTTTTCGGATTTTTGGATAAAATTGGTGAAATTTATGAATGAAAGGAGTAGAAATGATGATATAATGATGAAATATGGAAGAAATTTGTATGATTTGTGAGTTTTGTGGCTGAAAGATGATGATTTGATGAAGATCCGTATGAGAGAGAAGAGAGAAAGACGAACAAGAGAGAGAAAAAATCGTGAAAAATGATGCAGATTTCAACAGTTCAGCTTTTAAAATCACGTAAGTTACTCGAGTAATGTTCATACGTTACTCGAGTGATTCGAGCAGAACTCGAGTGAAAGAGTATGTTACTCGAGTATGCCGAAAGTTAAAAAGATTTTACTCGAGTGATGGATGAACTTAATCGAGTGATACGCAAGTCATTTTAAAATTAATCGAGTGACAGACAGAATTACTCGAGTAATACGAAAGAGTTTTTAAAATTACTCGAGTGAAATTTCTGTTACTCGAGTGAACTGTCCAGAATTTCAAAAATTTCAATTTTTCATGCAAAATCATTTTTCATGCACAAACACAGAGAAACACTTAGCATGTAGCAAGTAACACACATACAAATAAAGCAATTAGCATATTATAGAAAACATACACACATAACTGCATAAAAAAAATGATAAACACTTTAATAAGATACAACAACTCAAAATACAAGTCACATTGAAATAGGCTTGAAGGTGAGTATAAAAAGCATCAAATACAATTAGCTAATAGTTAATTCATCAAAAATACCAAGTTCTCTTCGAATCTTATAAAATGTGTCCCTTGGTAATGGTTTTGTAAAGATATCAGCTAATTGATCCGAAGTTTGAACAAACTCAATAACACAATCACCTTTTTGAACATGATCTCTCAAAAAGTGATGCCTAATTTCAATATGCTTTGTCCTTGAGTGTAATACTGGATTTTTAGTCAAATTAATTGCCGAAGTGTTATCACACTTTATAGGGATATTTGTTAAATTTAAACCAAAGTCAGATAATTGTTGCTTCATCCATAAAATTTGAGCACAACAACTACCTGCAGCTATGTATTCGGCCTCCGCGGTTGATAAAGCTACACAATTTTGCTTTTTAGAAAACCACGATACAAGTGAATTACCAATTAAATGGCATGTTCCGCTTGTACTTTTTCGCTCAACTTTACAACCGGCAAAGTCAGAGTCCGAATATCCTATTAGTTTTAGAAAAGCATCCCTAGGATAATAAAGTCCAGTATTCGTTGTACCCTTTAAGTATTTCATTATTCTTTTGACAGCAGTTAGATGCGACTCTTTCGGTTTTGCTTGAAAACGTGCACACATACATACACTAAACATGATATCAGGCCTAGATGCAGTTAAGTATAACAAACTACCAATAATACCACGATACTTCATTACCTCTACCGCTTTTCCAGCCTCATCTTGATCTAGGTAGCATGCAACGCTCATTGGTGTAGAAGCGGATTTGCACGAATCCATTCCAAAACGTTTGAGAAGCTCTCTACAATATTTACTCTGATGAATATAAATGCCATCATTAAGCTGCTTTATTTGAAGGCCAAGAAAGAATGTAAGCTCTCCCATCATCGACATCTCGAATTCACTTTGCATCAATTCTGAAAACTTCTTACACAAGTTATCGTTAGTAGCACCAAATATAATATCGTCAACATATATTTGAACCAATAAAATATCCTTACCGGAACGTTCAATAAAAAGTGTAGTGTCAACAGTACCTCGTTTAAAACCTTTTTGTAATAAAAAATTGCTTAGTCGGTCGTACCAAGCTCTAGGAGCTTGTTTCAAACCGTACAAAGCCTTTTTCAGTTTGAAAACGTAGTCCGGATGCTCAAAACTCTCGAATCCGGGAGGTTGTGACACATAAACTTCCTCTTGAATGTATCCGTTAAGAAAGGCGCTCTTAACATCCATTTGAAACAATTTAAAATTCATAATTGAAGCAAAAGCGAGAAGAATACGAATAGCTTCTAATCTAGCAACGGGAGCATATGTCTCATCGTAATCGATTCCTTCTTCTTGACTATAACCTTGTGCTACCAACCTAGCTTTATTCCTAACAATAATACCCGATTCATCTAACTTATTCCTATAGACCCACCGAGTACCAATTTCAGGACGATCATCGGGTTTTGGCACAAGCTCCCAAACTTGGTTTCTTTCAAATTGATTTAATTCTTCTTGCATGGCCATAATCCAATGATCATCTTGAAGAGCCTCTTTGATATTCTTAGGTTCTATTTGAGATACAAAGGCAACATAATAACAAAAATTATTTAAAGTGCGTCGGGTTACCACTCCCTTCGCAATGTCACCTAAGATATTAGAAATCGGATGATTTTTGTTGGACTTCCAAGCTATTGGTAATTGAGGTTGTATCTCTTGTGCTAAGTCTTTATCTTGTGCTTGCACCTCTCGATCTTCATTTTGATTCTCTTCCATTTGTTGTGGTGTTGAATTCTCATGATCCAAAAATGTACCTATATAATCATCACAAGAAACAACACAATCTCCTTTCGAAGATTCATCAAATACAACATGCACGGATTCCTCAACGGTTAATGTTCTTTTATTGTAGACTCTATATGCTTTGCTATGAGTTGAATAACCTATGAATATGCCATCGTCGGCTTTAGAGTCAAACTTGCCGACCGGTTCCTTTCCGTTATTTAAAACAAACACCTTACACCCAAAAACATGAAAATGTGAGATATTTGGCTTTCGCCCTTTTAAAAGTTCATAAGGTGTTTTATTTAAATGCGGATGAATAAGAACCCTATTAAGCACATAGCAAGCGGTGTTTACCGCATCAGCCCAAAAATATTTAGGAACATTTGATTCTATCAACATAGTACGAGCAAGTTCCACTAATATTCTATTTTTCCTTTCTACAACTCCGTTTTGCTCCGGAGTCCTAGGGGCCGAAAATTGATGATCAATACCAAACTTATCACAAAACGCATCAATCCTAGTGTTTTCAAACTCACCTCCGTGATCACTTCTAATAGACACAATTTTCAAACTTAGTTGATTTTGGATGAGTTTGGCAAAATTTTTAAAACATTTATAAACTTCACTTTTTGCGGATAAAAATAAAGTCCATGTGAATCTAGTAAAATCGTCTACTAAAACAAATCCATAGTAATTGCCACCTAAACTTTTAATTTGTGAAGGGCCAAACAAATCCATATGGATTAGCTCCAAAGGCTTTGTTGTGCTTATCACATTTTTAGGTTTAAAAGAACTTTTAACTTGCTTGCACTTTTGACAAGAGTCACAAATGCCATCAAGCTTAAAGTTTAGTTTAGGCAAACCAATCACTAAATCTTTTCGCAAAAGTTTGTTCAATTGATTCACATTCACATGAGCAATTCGTCTATGCCAAAGACGAATTTCATCATCAAAAGATTTGAAACATTTTGAAAATAGTGAAGTTATCTCATCCAAATCAATTAAGTAAGTGTTATTAGAGCGACGACCAACAAACTTAACACTATCATCTATAGAAGACTTAATGAAGCATAATTCCGGAGTAAATGTCACATAATTGCCCATATCACATAGTTGGCTTATACTAAGCAAGTTGTGTTCTAAGCCTTCTACGTATAGGACATTTTCTATGACAAGATTAGATACGTTACCGATTTTCCCGACTCCTAGAATTTTGCCCTTGTTGTTGTCGCCGTATGTCACAAATCCATCACTTTTTGGAGTAAGTTCCATGAAGTGCGTTTTGTCTCCCGTCATGTGTCTCGAACAACCACTATCCAAGTACCATTTTCGCTCTTTGGTTCGAAGACACACCTACAAGAAAGATATCATTTGGTTGACTTAGGTACCCAAGTGGTCTTGGGTCCTTTGTTGTTAGCATGAGGAGAAGTCCCCTTAACAATCCAAATATATTCACCGCTTGGTATACCAAATTTCTTTATATTACATTTATTCGTGGTATGCCCAAAGATTCCACAATAATGACAAGTTGGGTTTTTAGAAATCTTATTCTTTGAAAATCCACCAACTTTGCGATAATTGCGTTTCTTAGGTTTGGTATAGCCAAGACCGGATCTATTGCTATTGTTCCTTTGAGTTGAAAGCAAATGATCTAAAGAAGTATCTCCTTTCATGAGCCTTGCAAGTCGATCATTCAAATTAAAAACTTCTTTTTCCAAAGACTTGCAATTTTCACAAGATGGAGTCTCATTTGATTTCAATTCACAATTGCATGTAGAGTTTGCATAAATGAGTTCAAGAGTTTCATTTTGAAGCTTAAGTTCTTCTAAATCTTTTTGAAGTTCAATTATCTTTTCATGTTGCTTCATTATGAAATTCTTTCTTTCAACATTTATTTTAGCAAGTTTCTTCAACTCTTTATGCATCTCTACATACACATTGTACAATTCATTGAATGAAGGAGAATTAGAACTTGAGCTAGCATCGGAAAGATAATCTACCTCATTGACGTTCTCACTTGATTTAATGCTCGAAGATTCCTCTTCATCAAGCTTTGTCATTAAACATAGATTTGCAAGTTCTTCATCATCCGATGAGCTAGATGTTGATTGACTCTCCACTTCATCCCATACTATGTAAGCCCTTTTTCCTTTAGAAGAATTGAATTTTGAGTTGTCACCTTCCGACTTCTTAGAATGAGTTGGACAATTCGATCGATAGTGACCAAGCTTTCCACATCCATGACACTTGATGTGATCCTTGTTAGTCTTATTTCTTGGTTGTGAGTCCTTAGAATCTCTTTGTCTATTTCTATTAAAGTTCCCCTTTTTCTTAAGGAACCTACCAAGCTTTTTAACTAGCAAGCCAAGGGTCTCATCATCTATATCGGAGTCCGAGTCATCCACTTGAAAGTTTTCCTCTTGTGCCTTAAGGGATTTTGAAGTTGATTTAAGAGCTATCCCCTTTTTCTTCCTATCGGCATCTTCATTCATGGATAACCGTCCAAGCTCCATTTCATGCTCTTGAAGCTTTCCGAATAGAGTTGCTAAATCAATTTGATCCACGTCTCTAGCTTCCATAATGGCCGTCACCTTAGGTTGCCATTCCCTGCTAAGACATCTCAAAATCTTATTAACAACTTCACCATTAGATATAACTTTTCCAAGTGCAGAAAGATGATTAATGATATGAGTGAACCGCTTTTGCATGTCACCTATGTTTTCATTAGGTAACATACGAAAGAGTTCATATTCATGCATGAGTGTATTTAGCCTAGCCCTTCTAACCTCCGAAGTGCCCTCATGTGTGACTTGTAATGTGTCCCACATTTGTTTAGCATCAACACATTGAGATACTCGAAAGAACTCATCATAAGAAAGAGCGGACGTGATGATATTTTTAGCTTTTAAATCAAATGCAACTTTCTTCTTATCATCATTGTCCCAACTCGATTGAGGTTTAATTGAAACAACATCATTTACTTTCGTTTGAGGAACAAAAGGTCCATTCTCTATGGCGTTCCAAATTTCCATATCTATGGCTTGAATAAAAATTTTCATGCGGACCTTCCAATAAGCGTAACCCTCACCACTAAATAGTGGAGGACGATTAATGGAAGTTCCTTCACCACCGAAAGGATTTGAAATTGAGCCCATTGTTTCCAAGTAAAAAGGATCTTTTCGAAAAAGCTTTTTAAGGCTCGGATTTTTCGTCCGAGCTCTGATACCACTTGTTGGAAACCAACAAGCGGCTCAATATAGTCTAGAGGGGGGGTGAATAGAATATTGAAGCCTTATTACAGATTTTTCGTCCACCTAAGAGAATGGTTTTATGAAAATAAATTTTCTTAAGAATTCAGTTCAGATTACTCGAGTAACTCAAGCCTTCACTCGAGTAATACGCAACCAAAAATAATTTCACTCGAGTATTCAGCAAATCACTCGAGTATTACGAAAGCAAATTTTAAATCACTCGAGTAACAGAAAACCTACTCGAGTAATGTTTATAAACTGAAAGCAGATTACTCGAGTGACAAGAACTTTACTCGAGTAAACTGGGTAAAATTCAATTTAAACTTTGTTTTCAATTGAGTTCTTCAAGAATAACAATGCTATGATGATTCAACAAATTATGAATGATTAATATGAACAATTTCAAGTAATATTAACATGCAATTTTAGATCAATTTAGTAGAATTAAGAAAACCCCAATTCTAACCTAAAAATGCAAATGTTAATGAATTAATGAAATACAAGGAATGAAAATAAAAGAGACACAAGGATTTATCCTGGTTCACTTTCACCCACTTGAAAGCTACTCCAGTCCCCTCTTAAATCAAGAGAGATTCTTCACTAGAAATCTTCAAATGTAGATTTTACAATGTTTTAAGATGCAACTAGATTCTTAGTTCTCCTATCTTAAAACCCAACTCAAAGTGTGTACCAAACACTTTGATCTAATCTACCCCTTTTGAGTATTCTAGATTTCCTTGATAATTGATTGAAGATGCTTCCAACCAATCCTCTTTTCTTGCTTTGATTTGATCCTCAAAGTCTTCCTTGTGAGATTCTTCACTTGTGTTGAAACTTCAATGATGCAATCACAAATTGCAAATCTTCAACAACCACTAAGAACAAAAATATGATCTCAAGAATATTTGAACAATGATAGAAAATAGAGTGAAGAATGAAAAGTTCTTTGTTGAATCTTGATAGCTCTTGAAAGATGTAAAATAGCTCTTGAATTACTTTTCAAAGTGTATTAGAAAATTGTAAGAATGAAAGTCTATTACTTTGAAAGAGAAAATTAAGTCCTTTTAAAATTTTCCCAACACTGATTGAATTACTCGAGTAAACCAAACAACGTCACTCGAGTGAAACATGTCAGATTAAGTTACTCGAGTGATGTGTAAACCATTACTCGATTAACCTGTCAGAACATAAATTACTCGAGTGAACCAATACTCATTACTCGAGTAAACTGATCAGAATCTGAATAAAAACAAAGTTTTTCTAAAATGATTTTCACAAGCTATTTAATCAAGATTTAAAGTATCTTCACTCTTAATCAGACATTATTTAAATATTCTTAAAATCACCTAAGCTACCCACACCAATGAGATGCATTGCATAAAATAAAGATTACATTGAAATAGAATTAATAAAAATCCTAATTCTAATCTTCATGTGGTGTAGCTTGCTTGTTGCCAATGTTGTTGCTTGGAGAGAGATTGTTAGCATCAAAACATGAGAATCCTACAGTACAAACAATTGAAGTTTTAAGGAAAGGCAAAGAATGTACAGGGGTTCAAGATTTCCGGGCATCATCCCCACATAACAGGGTTATACTCAATTGGGTCAAAACTTTACTACGTCTTGGGGTTTGTTTCCTTCTTCATCCATTCAAGCCTAGTGAAACTTCTTCCTAAAATTCCATGACTTCACTTGCTCCCCAACTTAAATAAATCTTATCCCTACACACCTTCTTTTGATCACAGTTCAACCTCTAATACTCTCATCCTTCATCACCTAGTTTCCTTCTAAACCTTAATTGTCTTACACTTTCTCCCCTAATCGCCACTATCTAACTTCTAAGACCAAGATCTCCTCTTCTCCTTTGCTTAATTACCGCTAATCCTCAAGGAATACACATTACTTCTCCCTCGACCCTTCAATATCTGATCACACAACTTAAACGTACTAAACCTTTTGCCAACTTTTCTACTTAGCACGGGTCCTATTCCATCAACATTCCTTTCGGTTTGGAGACCTATTATTCTTCATAACGTCAAGTCCTGACTTCCCTATCCTAGCTTTGGGTCATACCTAAAGGTTTTAACCACAAGTTCCACCTTTTACCAATTCAACTTTACCACCTTGGCGCCTATTCTTCCTTACTCAACCATTCTTCCTTTCCAAATTTTGACACTTATAACTTTAGATCCCGTATACTTTCTCAATTTTCCTCCTTGTCTTATACCATCTAGACCAATATTTCGACCGATCCGCCTTCCAAAATCCTGATCTCTACTCAAATGGGCATAACTCATCACCCACCTATGACTCTAAAGGGTATTCCTATCTTTTCCAAAATTCACACTTCCTTCATTCATATCAATTAATCGTTACTTTCCTGGACACTTTACAATTTACTGCTTAATCTACAAACGCCTGTATGACGGATGCCGGATACCAAGGGTTTATGTTTTCAATGGAGCTTTAGGAAAGAACAAATATTTGGCTAAGGTTAAGAATGAAGACTTTGGGTTCGTCAAGGTTCATAACAAATGGGTCAGGTTTCTTAGCAAGGGCGAAAATATTATGAAAAAGGTTCTTTCAAACGTTTTGTCAAAGTTGCTTGGCAAAAATTCCAGGGTTTCCGCAAGAAAGTTTCCAACAATACAGGAGAGTTCTAGTCACAAGACAAGATCTCAGGTCAATGTCTCAAGGGTTATTTCAAACAAAAGAAGTTATCATCAGAAGGAGTTCAACAAGAAGGGTTCGAATCTCAGATTGACGTTTGCAGGACGGCACTAGACACTACTCCCGGACTCCATTGCAGACGGAAATCAATACCTTCCAAAAGTACATCGATACATCCCTAGCGTTCCTACTCTTATCTATTGCTATCCTACGACAAGCGCACACTCAAAGTCGCACGATAGAGTATGTACGCCTACACACAAGAGTTCTTAGATTAACATTGCTCTGATACCACTTCTGTAACACCCCGATTTGGCAACTTGAAATCCATAATCAATTTAAGTGAAAATTAGGGCCATTTTTTTTAAATGAGTAATGTACAATTTGAGAACATCTCTCATTTTCAAAACATAGTTTCATACTCATGTTCTCAAGTTGTACCGACTCTTTCAAGTTCCAAACCGAGATGTCACGGGACATCGCACTTTGAAACTCGTTTTTCAAGACATCGTTTAAACAAGATGGCCCATTTTATTTGTTTCCAAAATGTCAGCATTGCAAACTTGTTTGGGGTTACAGTATATTAGAGCTATGTATCTAATAACTTGGGGGAGGGAATTACCTATGTTCTAGTCATAGAACTATCTACGTATTCGTCTCATAGTACTAATCTGTCCCTCGTCCGCCTTCTCTATCTCTTCTGGCCTTCTACTGTAGCATCGTCTAGTGTAATATCAGTCTTTCTTCCCCATGGCCAGGCCCTTCCGGTTAGCTTGGTCCTTCTGCGCTGGATCCTTAGAAAGAATACCACGTAGGGCGACATAGTGTTGCTATCTCCTCTCCTTGGGGGTGCTCCTATTTCTCTAATCAGCTGAAAGCTTGCAATGTTGTCCATCTAGTATCCGCCCAATTTTTCATAACAGAAATGTAGGAGAGAGAGAGTGAGCTACCCAAAATGGCAATGTCGACTATGTGGGATTGCATTAGGTAAATATTAAAACAAAGTAATTTAAAATCAAACAAGCAATCAAATATAATCAAAACCATACATGCTTATCCAACCAATATAAATGTAAACCACATAAGTTCATTCATATTAATATTTCCACATTCTTGGATATCAAATTCCTCACCATGAGACTTCTCGTCTCTTCCTCATTCTCAACTCATCAAGTACCTCACAAGTACTCATATACCATTCCACTCTCAAACTTAACCATCACTCGAGGCATATCCATTATAATATCGTTAATGTCATTACACTTATCTTTGAAATATCTGAGTTATTTAAGTCTTATCTAATTCGGTTAGCATCAATGATGAGGGGGAAAAACATCATTGTGCTCACACATGTCTACATCTCCTCGGTACACCACCCATCCTAGTCGGAAGCAAACAGGAGTACAGGACCTTTACCGTGCGGGCACGATAGCTGTCACACACAAATGGCCCCAGGCCAGGAGGTCTCAGCCTCAATAACATAATCATTATAATCACAGCATACTGCCTCGCAGTGGCAAACAAAATGCCCCATTCCAGTCCCTCTCTCTGTTTTCGATTTGCAATCTAGGGGGCGACAGTATGTTTCTAGTAGGCCTGCAGAACTTTACCACGGCATTAGACCCAGTCCCCACCACGTTAGTGCGCCACTTGTGGGATTCGTTCCGCCTAGAAACATACTCTAGACTTCTTGACGTATCACCGTCATCGTCCTCCCCTAATGCAATCTCGTCCTAAGTATCCGCAAATACCTATCGTATCTTCCTCTCCACTACTTCGGAACGACACTCATACCTCACTGCTTTTATCAATGTCTTTTAGAATCTTTTTAAAAGTTTTAATTACGGCTTATTCCTAGTGATCGGTTCATCCTTGGTGCATCCCTTCAATGAAACCCGATCTCTAATCGTTCGCATCTAATCCCCCTAAAGCTCATATATTATCACTCGAATCATCACAACACCACCATATCATCTTTTCTCTCATGTCAGCAACAACATTGCTCTCATCAGCCATTAGCTCGTCAACATCCTCGTCACTTTTCGAATCAATTGTTGCTCAGCACGTCATCCTTGTCCTCACTGCCAATAGTGACTTAACCGCATCACTGATGTCCTTCCTCGCTAGTTCGGGTTCAGCAGCATCCACAGCTCCTCTCATTCTTTCCAATTTCAGTCATCTTCTTTATTTCTCTTAGAAATCATTCTCATCATTCGGATTCATTATTCTTTTCTTTGCATTCTTAGTTCGGTACTTACATAGCTTATTTATCAACGCATAATCAAATAATTCTCAACAAATTAGAAACGTTTTCGATGCGTTCATTGAATTTATTTTGAAAACAAATTAGAAATAAATTTTCTTTTATCATTTAAGTTCTTAGTTTAAAACATTCATCATTCACTTATTGTAAAACACTCTTAGGCTTCAAGAAAACAACCATTTAAATCACAACATCAACACACACGTTCAAGCATGTACAGGAAAATGATTCAACTAAATTTCTTATTTAAATCAAGGCAAAAACCGAATTAACATTTTCTAATTACTAATCATTTCTAAATATTAAAATCATAGAATGGAAATCAATTTAGTCAATTTTATTTATTTCTAGTTCCTAATCCGAGAAGAATAAAAAGAAGTTAACACATCATTGTACCAAACATGTAAGAGCACAAACATAGATTATAATCACTTTCATGAATCATTCAAAAAGGAAAATCATTTTAAGCACCTAAACATGCATCAACCGAATTATTCAAGTAAAATCTTGTAAAAACACAACACATAATCAAGGCATCAAACAGTGAAGTTATTTCACTTCTTTTAAGACTGAAACCGTGAACATCATAAGGAAATTAGCAACTCCAATTTCATTAATCTCAAATCAAAACAACAGTTAAAGCTACAAGTTACTTCAAAGATTTTATTTTATTTTCCTTTAAATCGGTTAGTCTACACATGCATCTTTATGCTCTAAATTAAGCTAATCTTAGTCTATATGCCATTCAAATGCTCATAAAACACATTTCCCTATTCTACTGCCTCAAGGCCGAATAACATCACACATGAGTTAAGAATTTTAGTTCACTTTTTGGCATCCTAGAGGCAATTACTCAAAGCAAATCATGTAGGTCACACAACATCTAATCACATCATCATGCATGAACCATTATGGGTTTTTCTTTAAACCTTTTTATTAGAATTCAACGCACCATTTCCTTAAAATGAAAACATGATTTATAACTTAATCTTCAAAAAGAATAGCATGCATGGACTCAAAACCACCAAGTTTACCTCTGATGCACACATGCACCCCTTACTCAAGCATCACAACACTTTTAGAACTCATGGCCGAAGGGTCTACATGCCAATTCAACATGAATCAAAACAAATCTTTAAATCAAATCAGGTTCATAAAAGAAAAGTCATTTTAAAGACTCCTATCCTAATTATTTACTCTAGACCGTAGCATACACATAGGGAAACTTAGTTTCTTCTCTTGCAAATTTGACATGCAAGCTTCAATGTTTTAACTTGTAAAAGACTACTCATGGATGAAAACATGTTCATGCCAAGATCAACCAAATCATTATAAGGTTAACATGCAAAACTAAAAAAATCCTTAATTTTCTTCTCAAATAATTTTGGATCAGGAAATTGTTAATCAAGCATTTATATAGGTACACATAGTTCACGGATGGAACAAAAGGAATCAACATGCAAGACATGAAATTCTTACTTTCACACAAATTGCACTTAGATCATGGATTGAACACTAGGACTTAATCATGCAAGGCATAGATTCCTTACTACATCACAACCGAATTTGAATCATGTAGAGGTTTATCAAGTAGCCATATAAAAGTACATGGATCACGGTTTAGGAAAGGAAAATCATCATGCAAGACTTAAAATCTTCACTTTATCACAAATCAAACTTAGATCATAATTTATTTACCAAAACTACTCCTAAAAATCTTATAGGTCCCGGTTTTAAAGAAGGAACTTAACATGCATGGAGTTTCAATTCTCATTTTTATGAAAATTTCAAGTAATCTTTTAAGAGTTTGTTTTAGAAAAGCATCAAGATCAACTAGAAAGAGTTACAACCGAGGCATAGAGTCCATGAGTTCACATATTACAATCAATCTAGGAAAACCCATAGTTAAGACTAAAACACATTTGCAGTTATGAAAACAAGCAAGCAATGGAAAAAGGAAAGAAAAGAAAAGTTACAAATTTAAAAGAAAATCTAACTACTATGGTTTTCTTCTTGATCTTCATGTAACCTACCAAGGAAGTTGGTTCTCTAACTCCTAAGGTGCTTGATCCTCAAAGAAACTCAAGGTCTCGATCTACTCTCCTCCTTCTTCTTCCTCGTTTCCTACGGCCACACCTCTTCCTCCTCTTTCTTTCTTTTCTTTTCTAAGGGTTTGATGTTCCCTTAGAAGGTGTTTGGATTGGTGAGTGAATGGAATGGGAATTAAATGTGAGAAATGAACTAAGGTGAGATAGTTTTAAGGCCACCGAATGTGCCCCTTCTACCCTTAGATTGAGGTTCGGCCAAAGCATCAAGTGGGAGGGTAAAATTAGGTTTCTAATATTTTTGCATGGCAATGTTTTGATCAAAGGGGACAAAGGTTGCTTAGGCTAGGCTAGGCTTCATTTTTCTACCCTAGAGTCAAACTCCTCCTTGCATACTCACTCACCCATCACCGTGGCTCCCTCACAAGCTCACACCATAGCACACACATGTCCACACTGTAGCACATTCATGTGTTCACACTTCATGCAAATTTTATTTTCATTTCCTAATCCTATTTAATCAAGATGCTATGGTCATGGCTTCCTATGATCATGCAATATTTTTAAGAGGCATGCATACTCCTATATGCCTTCACCGTAACACATTAATACACACACATATTTGTTTTCAAGCAATATTTACATATCAAGCAAACACATATCACAATAAGCACACATCACAAATTAATTCTAAGTCATGGCAATTGATCTAATCCTTTACAAAAACACATCATCATCCTAGGGAAACTTGATTTATTTCAAAATGAAACAATTCATCCACGCAAGGCACATAATTAGCAATTCTTAAAAATCAAACTCCTTGTACAATTAGAAAATTTCCAAAAGATAATTTATTTAAGGTCATTCTGCTTTTTAGAAAAGAAATCATGGTTTCACAAAATTCAATTCCCAAGATTTTCAGAAATACGATTTGTAATTGAATCCAGAAAGTTCTTAAAATTACATTTTCAAGGTTTATCCGTAAAAGTACAAATTCTTTTCATAAATAAATTATTTTCGAATAAAACCATAAATAATCCTTTTAGAAAAATCCTTTTGAAAATAGAATTCAAGGTTTATTTTTAACGAATTCGTTTACGCACGTACGGGAAAAATACGGGGTGTTACATTCTTGGTCAAACAATGATTGAATTTTAAACACATTATTGAGTCTTTGATTTGTGTCTTAGGTTGTTTAGAATGTGTTTGTGTTTTGGTGGCTGAACCATTTGTCATGTGTTTAGTCATTAGTTTTTGAGTCCTTAAGCACACTTGAGACTTTGAGTTTTGAGACTTTGAGTCTTAAGTTTTTGAGTCTTGGAGTCTCTAGGTTGCTGAAATTGTTGATGTTGCATTCTTTCAAAACCTTGTGGAGACAACATCAAGAGATTATGAAACAAGGCACAATTGAAAGAAGTGCCTTTGGTTAAGAAGTTTTTTTGGACCAATCCATGAAAGAAAAAGAGAACAAGAGAAAAACCATAAATGAAACACTTGAGAGTGTGATGCTTAAAAGTGAAACATTTGTGAGAGTGGAAGAAAGCATGAGTGAAACACTTGAGAGTGAGATGCTTAAAGAGTGAAACACTTGTGAAAAAGAATGAAAAGCAAAGAGAGCTTGAGTAAACACAAAGAGTGCAAACACTTTGAGTCATATGAGTGCAAACACTTTGAGTGAAAACAAGAGTGGAGGCTTTGCTTTAATTTCTATCTTTCTAACACATATCTTGTGAAAAAATTTTGTTTGTTTGGATTTTCAGGTTGCAAGAATGAGTACCAATGGGGGTACACTCACCAATGCCTCAACTGTGAAGATTGAGAGCATGTTTCAATGAGCAACCATGTGTTTAGATAGGAATTTTCAATTTTCGTTTAAATTCTTATCTTGAGTCTTTTAGTTTGAGTCTTTTATCTTGATTTGAGTCAAGACCCATGTAAACATGTAATAGTTCATGTAACTTTTCATTTGTTTAGGACTAGAATTTTTAGTTCTCTAGTTTCAAACAGGTGTGAAGCAAGGCATGGGTCAAGTCAAGTTGAAGCTATTGTTGGAGTTGTCCATCAATATCCAATAATTGCAAGGGTAGTTTTGTCTTTGTTGTGTTTGATCCTGATGGAGGGGAATGAGCACAACAAATGGAAGCAATAAGTCCTTGTCTAGGACAGAGTCAAGAATAAGAAAGTGTCCAAGAGCTTGATGCTTGGAGGGTAAGAGAATGTGTCTTTCAAAGTTTAACTGTTTTGAACTGATGTGAGTGTTCTTTGTTTTAGGACCATCAGGATTTGAGGGCAAATTCTCTTCAAGAGGGAGGGAATGATATCCTCCTCTGGAGGGACCATGGTTACTCAAATACAATCCTAAAACAAGAAGCTCAAAATTTGAAGAGTTTAAGGGACTGCCCTTAATGGTGCCCTTATGGAGGACACATGCCCTTGAATAAGACACTTATCCCATGAAATAAAGTTCATTCATGGAACTTTAAGAGTTGCACGAATTGAAGGTTTGAGGAGTCAAGAAATCAAGTGGAGTAAAAGGGCTTAAGGAAGATTGATTGTCATTTAATGCTACTAAAGGGAACGTTACAAAACTTTAAAACAATATTAACGTTTTGTAACCATTATCATTAGTAACATTTTAAAGAGTAATCAATCATGAATTAAAGATGATAAATAACAAGGAAGTCATCATGATTTGTCATGGAGACTTGGAAGGTATAAGTTCAAGGAATGAATGAGAATTAACCATGACTTTAGTGGAAGTTACAAATATGTTAACCATTTGTAACCTAACATTAAGTGCTCATCAATGACTCATGAATGTAAGAATTCCCTCTTCCTTTAAGAGAGAATATCGACCAAGGCATGAAGAGCAAGAGTGGTTGAAGATTCTCATCAACATCAAGGAGCATTCAAGCCAAGGGTTACAAATTGAAATCCAAATTAGTGTGGCAATCATGAGGTGCACGGCCAACATTAAGAGCAAGGAAGGTGTTACAATTTCATCATTATGTGAATCATTAAGGGGCCGTGTAGGTTACTTTGTGACTAATCATCATTATTAGGCTTTAAGTGCATCATCATGGCTAGCCTATCTTTAGCTATTCACGTGTATAGGAATGAGGCAGCCATGACTCCCATTTGTAACTCTATATATTGTAAACCATTTCCATGAATGAAATAGAACTTTTTGGTTGAGCAAAAACGTGAGAGCCTTTGAGCTTTTGGGCGTGATGCCTACTCCTTTCAAGAGAGTGATTCTCTTGGTGATTCAGTGATTGAATCAAACTAAGTCTTCCATGGAGTGATTCTATGTGAAGCAAAGTGGTTCTCCTTTTGGGCGCCACTTTCCTATCCTTGTTGAGTCTTTCTTTTTTTTGTTTTTGAGTCCAAGAACACATGTGTGTTCATAAAACAAAATACAAAAAGAGTTAGATTTTAGAGTTTTGTGGTGAAGATCAAAACCGTGATCTTCTTGAGTCTAAGAATGAGAGTCTTTTTCTTTTGTTGTTTCTTGTTTGAGTCTTGTTTTTAATGATCAAGTCATGATCATTTCCTTGAGTGATTGGGAGTTTTCTCAATTTGAGTCTCTTTTTGAGTCAGAGTCTAAGATCATTTGATCTTTCCCTTGGAGAAAAGAGTTGGAATCGATGGTCTCATTTCCTGGGCGCATCAACATGATTACTCTATCCCGAATGTAACCCCTGTTGTAATAAATGATTATTTGAAATGAAATAAAAGAAGTTTATTTTGTTATATATTATGTTCATAAAGTAATTAAACTATTTTTCCGCAAGTTAACCATCGACTAAGTATGATATTGAGAAAATGAGTTTTTGGAAATGTGCTGGATGGTAACATCTCTTTTTGGAAATAGAATTTTATGACGCGAGTCTAAGCACCCAAAACATTTTTGTAAACCAAATGAATCAAATTGTATTTATGAAAAACCTTTTTGTAAAAGAATTAAACTGAATTGATTTTTATAATGTAATAAAAAAAATGCCGCAAATTTTTAGTGAAAATTCTAAGTCCAAATTGGGGTGTTACATTTAGTGGTATCAGAGCGAGGTTGTCCTTAGTGGCCTTAAGCATAGCCTTATATGCTTTCCATGTGTGACTCTGGTTGTGTTTGTTGGTGTCCGGTTTTAGTCTTAGAATAAACTAAGGGTTAGAGTTGGTACAGAAATGGAGATGCATGGACATTTTGCAAGTTTGGCAAGTCAAGGCAATGGTAGCAATGACGCGAACCCTGAAAAGGCCTAAGGTTAGGATTGCAGATAGATTTCCCGCATTTGGAGTTTTCTAAGTTTGGATCGGAAACAGAACAAAGCGACTCGTTGGTAGGAGAATTTCCGACAGGAGATGCGAAGGAAAAACCAATTACTTGCTTTGCTAGGAAGTTTCGACCCAACTCGAGAGCTAATAGGAGGAATAAGATATATTATGGTCCTTATCAGCAAAATAATAAGAATCGAAAGAATCAAGCTGGAGGTGTGTGGGCTCTCGATGGTTTTGAAGACCACCGACGTCAACATTTCAAACGACAACAACAATGGAGGAAAGCGGAGAACAAAGGATAGTAACAACATCAACAATGGTAAGTGCTCGTGGTAATGGAAATGGTGAAAAAGGTCAAGGAGAAGTGATTCCGTTATGCAATCGCTGCAATAGGAACCATTATGGACCAAACTACCCTTATGAAAACCCGAAATACTTTAACTGCAACAAACCAGGACACACTGCGAGGAATTGTTGGGAACTAAAACGTGAAAAGGGTTCTGATAGACCAAAGGGAAGCGGAAGAGTGTTCGCTTTGGTTGGAAATGAAGATGCTAAGGCTGCTAGTCGTTCTTAGGATTGATGAATTGTTTAAACAGTATGGAGTCATCCACTAGTTTGTTTGCTTCTCTTGTTGGATTTAATTTTTGCTTCTTGACTGGTTATGTTGGAGGGTTATTCCTTCTTTTGCTTTTCCTATGATATAATAACGTTGAAATTCTTGTGAGATCGATGAATGTATGTGCTTAAGTATGCTGTATAGAACTTCTTGTGAGAATATGGAAGCCAATTCTTGGGAAAAGTGTGGTATTTTAAAGACTGTCGGAGGTGAATTGAGTTCAAGTCAAGGCATTACCCTGCGTTATTTTCAATTTTTGTGAAAACCCAATTGCCTTTTTATCTAGTTGTGGCCTTGATTTTCGCATTTCTACGATAATTCGACCCTTTCAAATTAAAAAGACTTCCTTTTTGTCAGAAAATACCCAATCTAATGATCACATTCCATCAAACTATTCGACCAAATGCCAAATTTCGGTAAATTCAAAGTTCTTTTCTTGGATTCTCGTGGCAAAAATAGAACCCTACCTCATAAAGTTATGAAGGAAGTAACACTTGTATGCATAACACATGAATTTTAGGAGGCTGAAGGGGCAAGGTAATGGTATGATTGTGTGAAATCTTAGGAATTTTAGGAATATTGGTTTAGAGTCAGTCCCTAAGTGGTGCTAAGAAAGAAATTAGTGAGTCAAAATTCGGGTAGTTAGGGAGTAATCATAGTCTTATGGTGAAGGTTCTGTAATAGGTGGTATAAGCTTGATCAAAGTTGGGCAGCAAAAGGTTAAGTAGAGTCTATGTTAGAAAAATGTAGTGACAAGTACCCGTATGGCATAAGTAGTATAAAGATAAGCAGTAACTCAGCCGATGATTATGGTTTTGATATGCATACAAGAAATTGCTTCTCGATTGACACCAAGTTCGAAAATAACAAACTCTTCTTATCAAGTCTATTAAGTAAATACCAGTATCCCTCATGAACAATTCGTACCCACTTACCTTTAATGCTTCTAGTCTGGTCAAACAAAATTTTTGAGACACAATGATTGTTTGTTGCCTACCCTTGAACTTGACTCAATTCGGCTCCCGCGCGGTGTTACGTCAAAGGCTGACCAGTAAAAGAATATTGATCAACGAAGACATCGAAGGAAGGATATATCCTCGAAAGAAGAAAATGACAAGTGAAGGGTCGTGAGAATGTATGAATAACCCTGTTTGTTTTCTTGCTTGTTCCTGTTTGTATTTCTCGGGGACGAAAAATCTTTAAGTTGGGGAGGATTGTGAGACCCACAATTTTACCCAATTTATTTGAGAATTTATATTTGAATTTAAAATATTATATTTGATTTTTGATAAGTTGTGATACCTGAATTTAATTAAAATCGTATGAATTATATATATATATATATATATATATATATGTACACGTGACATATATATTATATACATATGCCTACCAACATTTTCTCTAATATATTTTAATTATATTCTTAGAATGAAATATTTTAAGGTATAGTATTTGATTTAAATGATCTTAGAAAATGAAATGCTTTTTGAAGGATTAAGGTGTTCTATCTTCAGAAATCCATATCTTTTAAACCGTACGTCGAAAAATTACAAATGATATGTCAAAACGATCGTATCGAAGTGTAGATTATGAAAATATAAAGTTTTGATTTTTATTTTTGAGTTTTCAGAGTTTTATCACTGCTACAGTAGTGGACGAATTTTTGAAGTTTTAAGTGTGAAAGTATGGTTTTAATGCATTTAATGGCTCTTTGACCCAAAATTTCTTTTATGTGAATAGAAAATGTATTTTTAAAATATCTGATTGGCTGCACCGTCCAAATAAAATATAATTTCATATTTTTTTAAATTATAAATTAATTTAGCTTATGAAGTGCATTTTTGGAGGAAATGATCTTAGAACTTCAAAAATTCATAACTTTCAAACCGTAAGTCCAAAAATTATAAACTTTATATGAAAACGATCGTATTGAAATGTAGTTTCTAAAAATATAAGAATTGTAATTTTTTTAGGTATCCTTCGAAAATATTTCTCTGCTACAATAACTGTATGATTTTATATGCTTTATTTTGATTGGTTTTTAAGGAGGTGAATTCAAAGTGAGTCAATGGAAAATTTTCTCCTCACTATGACCAAGGAGTGCCGTCCAAAATGAAGGAGAAAGAGAGGAAAATATCTTCTGAAAATTAGTGGAAGCATCTCTTGGAATTAAGGCTTTAGGAGTTAGAAAAATCCCCATAAATGCACATTCATGTTCCAAAGTAAAAATTGAAAATGGTTGACTCAACTTGGGAAGGGGGGGGGGGACGAATTTTACATCAGAACCTTGGGGGGGAATGTATTCTCACTTCACCTATAACTAGAACCAAAGACCCCTCCTATTTTCACACATGACAAACAATTCATTTTTGAGAGAAAAAATTAAGAAAAGTCTTGAGAAATTGAGGAGAAGGGCGTGGCATTCTTTGGGAGAGG
Source organism: Crotalaria pallida (assembly GCA_037953625.1). Taxonomy (NCBI): domain Eukaryota; kingdom Viridiplantae; phylum Streptophyta; class Magnoliopsida; order Fabales; family Fabaceae; genus Crotalaria; species Crotalaria pallida. The sequence continues at coordinate 89,309,002 of CM075649.1, read as the reverse complement.
AAGGGAAATTTTCATACTCATTTTGAAGGTCATCTTGCTAAGGAAGAAAGGTAACTCTATAATCTTATTTTGATTTCTTATTTTTAAGCTATTACTTTGTTATAACTAAAATAATAATACTCTTCTATGGCTATGAATCTCTTAAAGGTTAAATCTCCAAATCTCTTCTTTGATATATTATTTTACAATAAAAAAATGAATTATGATATATGTATATAAGTTTTTGTTTTGTTGGTCAAATGAAAAAGGAATAAAAAGGGACAAAAATTGTTTAAAGAGAAGTAATCTCCCCTTTTTATCCTAGGATGGCCGAATATTTTAGAGAAGGAAGGAAGTAGTATTTAAATTTTATTTGATGGTAATTTATTCTTTTTATGTAATAGGTATTGTAAATATTTGTTATTGTTATGATCTTCTTTTTGGTTATGTAATTCACAAGTTTAAATCTCTAAATACTCTTTTGATATAGAATTTTAAATTGTGTATAGGAATGATATTTATTGGTCATATGAACAAGGAATGAAAGGGACTCAAAATGAGGTTTAAAGAAATTAAGATTTCCCCTTTTGTTTTATTGTGATGACCGAATTTATTGTATAAAAATAAATAAATAAATCTTTTAATCTCTTCTGTGATTATAAAATCATAGACTAAAAGTCTCAGATCTCTTCTTTGGTATTGAATACAAAATTTCATTGTGATTATTGATATAACTTTGTTGGAAGTCAAATGAATGAGGTTTAAGAAAAAGGGACAAAGCAAAAATTGTTTAAAGAGAAAAATAATCTCCCCTTTTTTCTTGGCCTTGATGACTAAATTTTTGAAGAAGAAATAATAAATAATATTCTGAAATAGCAATAGAGTCCTTTAATGCCTTCATGTATCTGCCATAAAGGATTTTCTCCTTCTGATGAAGGTCTGGATCCTGAGGCTTCACATTAAGCATAGACTGAATAGAATCCAATTCCTCCCTTAGAGCCTGCTCCTGCAAAACAGAGTTGGCATACTTTCTTTTGAACAGCTGTATTAGAGGCTGTTTAAGATGACTAAGCTTCCTCATAACCCTGAATTGAGCAAAACCATCCCCATCCATCTCCCAGTTCTCCTTCACAATAGCCAAGAATTCAGCATCCTGAGCACAAACATTAAAGAATTTAAAACCCCCTTTAGGCTTCACTCTTACACTAGAATCCATTATTAGAGCTGGAGAATGATCAGAAATATTGCTGTTAAGGAATTGAGTAAACAAAGAAGGCCACAACTTTAACCAATCCTCATTCACCAAATTCCTATCCAGTTTGCTATAAATTTTGTTTCCATCATGCTGTCTATTGCACCAAGTGAAAAAATTCCCACAATACTTCATATCCTGAAGACCACAATCCTGAATGCACTCTCTAAACTCCTCCATAGCCTCCCAATCAACCTGATTACCTCCCAACTTCTCAGAAGGATCCAAACAACAATTAAAATCTCCTGAAATTAACCAAGGGCTACTCACTGAACCATGAAATTCCCTTAGCTCCTCCCATAATTCCTTCCTCAACACATGGTCATTTGCCCCATAAACAAAAGTGGCCAGCCATTGAACAGAAGTGACAGGCATGAAAATTAAGCAATGAATCAACTGGCTAGAAGCTCTCAACACTGTTACCCTGAACATATCAGGCTTCCAGACAACACAAATTCTCCCAACTGGATGATGATCAATATTTGACACATAATGCCAACTAGGAACAAACTTCTCTATAGTGGTGCTCAAAGAATTAGCTCTAAGCTTATTTTCTAAAATAGCTACCAATCCTACATTATTCATACAGCAGAGATATTTCAAGTCTCTCTGCTTCAGAGGGTTATTGAACCCTCTAACATTCCATGTTAAAATATTATCCATTGGCCTTAGAGGCCACATCCTTAATCACCACCCCCTTATTCTCACCCTGTCTTCTTTGAGCTTTACTTCTAGTTATGACTGGAACCCAAGGCTCTACATTCTCAGAGTCAGAATCAACAGGCTCACTCTCAACAAGAATACCTTTACCTTTATCTTGCACCTTAGCACTTGGTCCACTTTTAGCAACATCTGAATTCCCAGGGTTAATAGACTCTGCAACAAAGGATTGCTGACTATTCTCCCCATTAGCCTTCTTGATAGCATTCTCCACAGCTTCCTCATCATTTGCTCTTAAACAATCATCAATTTTCTCAACATCCTCCCTAGAAGGCTTCTTCTTCTCCACCCACTTCTGAGTAACATTACTCCTACACATCTTGGAGTCATGGCCATACTTTGAGCATTTAGCACAAAGTACTGGTTTCCATTCATAAGTCACCCTCTGATTCACCACATTACCCTTCTCATCTTCAAAGAAAATTTCCTCAGGAAGAGTATTAGGATTCACTTAAATTAAAATCCTTGCATAATTGAGTCTATTCCTCTCCTTCGTGACCTTATCCACCATTATTGGAGTGCCAATCAAACTAGCAATCTTAATCAAAGCTGTCTGACTCCAAAATTTAGGACTCAAATTGGGCAACTGAATCCAAACAGGGAACCTGTCCAGATGATCCTTGACTCCTGTCCTACCAGTCCATGGTCCCAGTATAATTGGCTTTTTATGAAAATGATAAATTCCAATTTCTAGGACTTCATTCCTTGCCTCCATTCAATTGAATCTCACAACCATAGATCCATCATTAGTCATCAGGATTTTGTCAATACGTAAATGACCCCAAACCTTCTTAATGTATCCACTGAAAACAGAATAAGGTGGCCTAGCCCCCAACACATAGCATACTATTGCATTCTGCCAGAAAGCCAATTCATTCTCCACATCCTCCTCTACTATTTTAGTAATAGCCTGGCCTTCCTTGAGAACTGGTTCAATAAAATTCAACTTTTCCCATGCATTCCTCAATTTTGTAATATCAAAATTCGCCCAAACCGAATGAAGTGGACGACTTTCCTGAGTATTCTGTTTTTGCACTACTTCTGTTTCAATTGCTTGATTTGCTTGAAGATTATTAATCTCGTTTCTCTGCTTATCACTTTGAATTACAGGGATCTTACTCTGCACCCTCTACCGCAAGAGATCAATACTTTGCAATAGTTCTGCAGCTTTCTTGGGAGTCAAGCTTTCTATGTCCTCAAGCGCCTCTTCATCCGAAAGGCTGAATTCCATCGAAGATGAAGTTTCAGGTCGATTCTCTACACTTGGAGGATTCTTAGAAGAAGAAGAATTAGGGGTTTTCGGAGGTCTTCCCTTCTTCCTAGCCATGATGGCTCACGGCAAGCACCGTGGAGGAGGAGAGAGAAGAGAGAAAACAAGGATTAGGGTTGGGCTTGTTAGAATGATTATTTTTATGTTATTAATAGTCAAAGTAATTATTTTAAGTATATGAAATTATATAACTAAATGTATTTGAAAATTTAAAGAGTATTTTCTTATATATATAATTATGGCCGAAATTATTGAAGAGAAGAAAAACAATGTTTGATAATTTTCTTAATTGATTTGATGATTGTTTGTTATGAATGAATGGTTATTAGTGTGTGTTATGTATTCTGATCTGGAAATTTTCTCAATTCTGAAAATTATTATTTTCATAAGGTATAAGGCCCCAAATAATGATTTTTATATGTGTTTATCATGCTTAACTTGTTTATATGCAATTAAAGTATGTATAGGAATGTTAGAGTCTGTTAGTTTAAATTTTTGGAGTAATGCAACTTTATTTTGTGTTGCTGACCAGAAAAGAGTTTCATATAGTTACATGATATTTAAATGTTAATTAGATAATAGAACTTGTAATTAAGTTACAGGAAAAAGTAGCATGAGTTTTGAATAAACTAACTATAAGAAAAGTGATTTTGAGTTTGTAATATAATGCTGTCCAGAATTTTAGTTTGGGTTACATCAACTCTAGAACTTGTTTTGACTTGATAAATGAATAAGTTTATATTCTAGAATGATTATTGATGTGTTAGGTGTTTTTGTAAATGTTAAAATTGATTTTTAAGAATGTGTTTCTTGGCTGTCCAAATAATTATAAAAGATTGCACCAAGTTTAAGTTATTTGTTTCAGTGGCTTATGTTAATCTTTGAATGGTAGTTGTTATATAAGCATTTGGAATTGATTTATGAGTTAATGAAAGTATAAGTAGTCTCTTTTGATTTAATTGATTAAGTTCTAAATTTTGTATTAAATTTATAGATCTTAGGATGTGTATATGGTTGTATATGAATGATAGAACATGTTTATTCCAATTTTTAGAATTGATGCAACTAGATTTTGGTGGCTGTCCAGCAAGCAAAATTATTTTGTTTAGCTTACATAGAGTAAAAAGAAATTATAAAAGTGATTTTGTGAAAGTATTATTTGATGTTATTTGTTTAAATGAAGTGTTGTATTATTTGTATAAATGTGTGGATGATAAGGGTTGTATGTCTTTGAGAAGTGATTTTAACTTGATGATTGGTTTTAAAAATTTTATTTAGTAATGTTTAAGAGGCCTTGAGTTTTGGAGAAGGAATGATTTACTTTTCCAGTGTTGTATATTCTAATACAAAGTCTTTTGATTTCAAAGGTTATTTAAGAAAGTGGTATTTGTTAAAAGTATGTTTTCAAAAAAGGAATTATTTTAAATTACTTGATACCTCAAAAAGGACTTCTGTTTTAAAAAAGAATTTCTGTTTTAAGGTACTTCTAGTACTCTTGGTTTTGTCTTTACCAAAGTAAAGAGATAGTATAAGGTACTTGCTTTATATTGATTGTATGTCGTTCATCGTTTAAGAAATAAAGGGAATTAAAAGTAAACGAGCTGCTGGAGCTGTGAACGTAAAGGTTGAAAACAGAGTAAGCATGGATCCCAGGTAAGAGAGCAACTTTCCTAAGACATAATGGAACTGAGGTAGCATTAGGACGTTTCGTATCATCTCAAAGGTCAGAACTAGGAATCTATAGGTTGAGTAGTAAGACGGCAAATGTGTGTGTGTTCCGCCGTCCTTACGAAAAATACGATTCCTCAATATTAATCGCATGTCGGTTAATAATTGTTATATCATGTTGTATATCCTGAAGTTTTATATGGTATATTGCCTTAATGAATTTGGAAATGGTAATGAATATGTTGTAAAATGTTCCAATGAGGTTGTGTAATTGAGAAATATTGTTATATGAGCTATGAAAGATTATTGTTGTTAATCAAGAGTTTATGATCATGGAAATATTGGAAGGAACGAAAATTTGATATTGTTTTAAGAGAATATGGAAATGATTAACTTTGTGACAATGCGAAGATAAAGCTTGTGTACAGTGATGGTGCATCGTGGCACATTGACTTGTAAGTATTCCCTTTAAGTGACGAATCACGTGAATGATTGTGCCGTGATTATGTCTTGTGGATTCCACTGTACTGTAGGGAGGTGTTTGCTGTGGTCCCTTGGAGGTCGAGACCCGTTAGAAGCGCGACATAGAATGGGTCGACCAACTTAGGATAATAAAGACTTAAAAGACTTAAAAGACTCTAAGCTTAAATCCTTTCTAACTACGCGTTGAGAGAGAAGTAGTGGAGAGGAAAGATACCGTATACTTGGAGGTCATGCATCCCTCCAAGTTGTGATTGCGATAGGGGAGGGCAAGGACGGTGAAACGTCAAGAAGCCTAAGAGCGCTTCCCTAGGCGGGACGATGTTACAATGATCAAGGTCACCTGCTGGGCGTTGATCGTAGCGAGGACTGCACGTACAACTAGGGATAGAGCTGTCGCCCCCTTGAGCAAATCTTAGATGGTGTAGAGGGAATCCGAATGGGACTAGAAGCCATCGTTTTTGTGAATGATGAATTGTTATTGTATTTTGTTTGCTGGCCAACTTGCGTGGTTTCAGCTGGTACGTACGCTTTGGCTTTGATGTCAGCATGGTTAGGATTCCTGTGCGTCCCATCTGCTTTCCGAACTAGGACGTGGTTGGATATTGAAGGAGGAGATGTATCGTGTGTGCTAATCTACCCTTACCTCAATGATTTCCCTCCCTAAATCATTGATGGTTGTGAAAAGACTTAGTGGAAAGTTATGAGAATGGAACACTTGAATAATGAGATTAAAATGTTGATGATATGATAAGGATAACGTAATAATGATTATGATTATGGTGAACCCATGATATCTATGAGATGTTAAATGTTATAATGTAAAGCTTATGCTTTGTTAAAGTTGTATGTGTGTGAGTTCTAATGTGATCCCTTAGAGTAAGTCCATGCCGTCGACGACTATTTTGTCCGGATCGTTGACTCTCTCTCTTCTTTCCTTTCCCTGTGGACATTGGGGACAATGTTCACAAATGTCAAATCATGTAGCATTTCAAGTGATGGTTGCTTAAGTTGGAAGATGATCGTGAGATGAAGTATATTTATGAGGAGGATGCAAAAGCGACAAGCCGAGGAATCTGTCAGATACTTGTGATGAAGGATAGCAGTGAGGAATAGTAGTCTAAGTTAGTAGATTCCTTATTTTGTATTCCATCTTTGGATGGGTAGGACATGATTACTCTATCCCGAATGTAACCCCTGTTGTAATAAATGATTATTTGAAATGAAATAAAAGAAGTTTCTTTTGTTATATATTATGTTCATAAAGTAATTAAACTATTTTTCCGCAAGTTAACCATCGACTAAGTATGACATTGAGAAAATGAGTTTTTGGAAATGTGTTGGATGGTAACATCTCTTTTTGGAAATAGAATTTTATGACGCGAGTCTAAGCACCCAAAACATTTTTGTAAACCAAATGAATCAAATTGTATTTATGAAAAACCTTTTTTGTAAAAGAATTAAACTGAATTGATTTTGATAATGTAATAAAAAAAAATGGCGCAAATTTTTAGTGAAAATTCTAAGTCCAAATTGGGGTGTTACAACACCAAAGCACACCACTTAGCCATCCTAAACAACTCACCCTTTGACCATAAGCCATCATAAAAGTAAGCATGTGTTGATGAGCATCACTTTGGCTTTCCTTCCTTCTTAGCATTGTCACTTTCATCTTCTCCTTTTTCCTTGAAGAAGCTCACGGCCAACACCACCACCACCACCCTCATCCTTGCTTTTTCTTCCATTAAAACCAAGAAATCTTCACATATACTAGGCCTAGATCATGAATACACATCATGCATGAGTGATCATGGCTTAGAAAATTCAAACTCAACCCCCTTCCTTTTTCTTAGAAGCTCACGGCCACATCCACCACCACCCTTGATCAAGCCTAAACTTCTACCAAACACAAGAAACCTTAGCATATTCATACTCTAGATTATGAATATGCCACTTACTTGAAGTTTTGTGTTGAAGAAATTTGATCACTAAACTCTAAACCTAAACAACCTCACGGCCGAACCCCAAACCAAGCTTTAAGGTCATTAGTTTGGCAAATCAAGTGGAGCCTTAGAGTTTTAGAAGCTTGGATTCAAGTCTCAAGAGTCTAAGGAGGGAGAGTGCTCACGGTTGGAGAGGAAAAAGGCCCAAAGGTTCTAAGTCTTCTTAGTTTCTTCAAGAGGTAAGTGAGATAAGCTTACACTTTTGCTATAATAAGTCTTAAAGCTTAGAAACTAGGTTGAGCCACCATGAGACTCAAGGGCACTAGCTAGACTTTATTTTGGGCTTGGAGGCAAAATTGTGATGAATCTTGGTATGTGATTAATGAATGTTCTATGCTGAATTTTGTGTTTATATTTGTATTGATTAAACAATTATGATTATGTTATGTTGGCTAATGGAATGCTTAGGAGAACACGGCCAAGGGTGGACTAAATGGATTTTAGTTAACTAGGCCTTAACTGAGAATTAGATGAGGTAATTAAGTGTTAATCAAAACGGTTTTAGATTGCTATGTCTCGGTTAAGGGGTTAACCTAGTAGCTAAAATGGTTTAGTCAACTAAGTGTTAACCAAACCTAGTCCTAAACCTAATCAAGTTTCAATTAATCCAAACTTAGTGACCTTAATCCTTGATTAGTCAACTAATCCAAGATTAGTTGGACTTAATCCTAGATTAGTGACCTTAATCCTTGATTAGTCAACTAATCCAAGATTAGTTGGACTTAATCCGAACTTAGTGACCTTAATCCTTGATTAGTCAACTAATCCAAGATTAGTTGGACTTAATCCGAACTTAGTGACCTTAATCCTTAATTAGTCAACTAATCCATGATTAGTTGGACTTAACCCCGGATTAGTGAACTTAATCCCCTGATTAGTCAACTAATCCATGATTAGTTGGACTTAACCCACGATTAGTCGGATTTAATCCGAGATTAGTCAATTAAGCTAGACCTAATTCATGATTAGTGAGACCTAATTCATGATTAGGGGACTTAGTCAATGATTAGTCAGCTAAAGCACATTTAAACCTGGTCTTAAGTAATTAGGACTTACTTAACCAAAGTCTTAAGTAATTAAGACTGACTGAACCCAAGTTCTAGTTACTTAAGGTGTACTTAGGTCAGGTAAATGACGGGACTTTGTCCGATTACTCGAACATAAGCTAACCTAGAACTAGTATGACTCTGCTATGTTATCTGCATGCTTATGAACTGATGGATACATGTTGACTGCTTATGATTAACTAATATAAACTTGTATGTATCCATACTGAACTGATGTCAAATAATTATGACATAGTTGGACTAATGATAAACTTGGAACTTGAACATGTGCATGATAACCTAGGATTGTAAGAGTTGCATTGATAACATACATGAGCTAGGTTATCAGACCAGTCCCAATCTGAGGAACACCTACGCAGGTGGAAACACCGTAAGGCGTGCCTTTTCTACGTAGGTGAACCTGTGAACTATTTACGTAACTGAACTTGATATTTTATGAAAGCATGCACAAGGTTCACCGTAAGCCGTGCCTTTCTATGCTGGTGGACGCACTGTAAGTCGTGCCATTTACGCTGGTGGAAACACTGTATGTCGTGCCGTTTACGCTGGTGGAAACACTGTAAGTCGTGCCATTTATGCTGGTGGAAACACTGTAAGTCGTGCCATTTACGCTGGTGGAAACACTGTAAGTCGTGCCTTTTACGCTGGTGGAAACATTGTAAGTCGTGCCTTTTATGCGGGCAGACGTGCCGTAAGTCGTGCCGCGTTCTTGAACGCACCGTTCCTCATATCTGGACCCGGTGGACATAGAGGCCTCGGAGTTGGAGGAACATGTACATGCATCATGCCACTTATCTTGAAGATAAAAACTAAACTGGTGTTTGCTCATATGTATATGCATTGTTGCACTGGTGATTGCTGCTATTATCTGGTTGTGAATGTTAGGGCTTAGGCTTATTCGATAATGCGACTGTGTTAGGCTTACTCTCCTGCCCTTTTAGGTGATGGCCAGATGTCGGCTTTGCATCGAGATTCGCCCGCTCCGTGACGGTGTTTGGGAGTATCAGGATCACCGGGTTGTTTTTGAGGGTGAAGTAGAGATCACTCTCTACCATACCAATCCCGTAGTTCGCTTTCGTCCTTGTAGGTTTCGTATTCCGATTACTTACGTTATGCACATTCCCCCGTTTTAAACTCTTTGTGTCCTCGAATGGACGACCTTCAAGGGTGTGTATAGTGGAAGTAATCCGGAATCCGAAATAATCGTACAGTTTTGGTTGGACGAAACCGGTGATCTCTGACTATGGAGTAGCTGCAGTGGACCAGTGACCAGCTCTGATGATACCCTTTTCTTTTGAGTTAAACATTTTATAAATAATGTTTTTGTAAGGTATTATCAGAGTGTTTAATTTCCAATGGACTTGTACCTATTATGTATCAGACCTTTAAGACCTATTATCTACAACTAAGGTTCACTTTACGCATTTCAATATTCCGCTGACTTCTGATGAATTTTGGAATCCGGTATTGATCAGTCTTTTTAAAGAGCTTGCAATTGAGGGACTAAAGGTTTTATTAATAAAAATAATATTTATTGCGAAAACCCTCAACTGCTTTTCTATGACTTATAACTTTCCGGATTTCAACTCTTTGATTTTACTTACCAATCAAGTGTTTTAAAAAGAAAAATTTTTCCACCCTAATTTTTGGAAAACTTTACAAGTCCAAATGAATCGAGCGAAAACCTTTTCATTTTCGAAACTAAGAGCCTCACACGTTTTTGTGGTATCAGAGCTGAAGGTCCTGCACCTGGTCCATAGTAGTCCCATATAGAGACTAAGATAGTTGTAGGATTAGGATAGTTCTAGGACTTCAATTCCCTTAGGTCTATTGTGATACTTAGCCTTTAGTGCAGGTTCACAATGGCAGCTAGGAATCAACGTAACTTAGCTGAAGTTTTAGATAGGACCACTACGGTGATCGAGAACATGCAACAACAAGCTAACCAACCACCCCCAGACGAAGCGGGACAAGTCGAGTTCCGTAGTCTGTCTGAGTTCCGAAACTGTAACCCTCCAAGGATTGAGGGAGGTTTCAAACCCGATGAGGCTAACAAGTGGATAAACGAACTGGACAAAATCTTCCAAACCCTAGGATGTACGGACGCTCAACGGGTGACCAATGCCACGTACATGTTGTTCGGGGAAGCTGAAAACTGGTGGAAGCACGTTATTCAACTCTTGGCTCATGAAGGTTGGGAAGTCACATGGCAAGTGTTTACGGAAAAGTTTCTGGATAAGTATTTTCCTGAGGATCTGAGGCGAAAGAAGGAGGTAGAGTTTCTGCAACTGCAGCAAGGTGACATGAGTGTGGGCGAATACACAGCTAAGTTTGAGGAGCTGCTTAAGTATTCTCCTTACTTTGAGCAACACCCTGACGAACGAAGCAAGTGCATCAAGTTTGAGAATGGGCTAAGGCCGGATTTAAAGGCAGCTTTCAATTATCAGAAGATTAAGAACTTCTCAACTCTGGTCGACATGTGTCGGGTTTATGAAGATGATAAGAAGGCTGAGGAGCTATACTTGCGAAGTAAGAGGAATCAACAGAGTTCCGGGTCACAGTGGCACAAGGATTCAAACTTTAAGGGAAAAAGGCCACACTTCAAGGTCAAGGGTAAAGGCAAGACGTCGGGACAAGTAGCAAGTTATCAGGGAAGTGCTCCGTTGGTCTACTGGGTCAGTCAAGCCATTATAATGTGGGACGTTGGATGGACCCAGGTACCCTTGTGGGGTTTCAAACTCCATAATGTATGGGGTGAAAGGATGGCCAGGGTGAAAATCATCTTGGCCTTGGTTAGTGGCTGGATTTGAGTGAAAATTTTGTGGTGGAGGGAGCTGCATTACTGGAAGTGGCTGGGGATCCATGGTTTGGGTTATTTGGTTATGAGGGTGCATGGTAGCTGGTTGGTTTTGAGCGATCCTTGCCGTTGCTTGTTGTTGAAGGTCGGCGATTGCTCGACCATGCTGCTCAATTAGAGTTGTTTGTCTATTGAGTATGTTAATCATCTCCTGCTCACGAGCACGAGCTGATGCAGATGTGGCATAAGATCTACTAGTGGAATGGCTATGGCGGGAATTACCATGGGCGGTTCTTCCAGGGTTTAACCTAGTTCTAGGAGTTATGCTTATATGGTCAGGGTTGGGTTGGACAGGTGGGTTAGGGGTTTGGCGGGTATTTCTACCATGATGTGCTCGGGTCCCAGTAGATCTGGCTGTATTACGGTTTGTTGGGGCTGTACTACTCGAATCTCCATGGGTGGAGGGTGGAGGTGTAGGTGGGGGTGGAGGAGGAGGTGGGGGAAGTATTGCCCGTAAGGCTTGTATGTGTTGGGGATTGCTCCCGGTTCTTGGATGAGGAGATTGGGGTGTTTGGGAATGGGTGGCGTGATTTCCACAATGATTTTGGCTACGATTTGGGGGTGGTTGACTTCGTGAATGGTTTGGTGGCTGTGGATTATTTCCTGCTCCGGAGTGAGACGTGCGTGGCACTTGCAGGTTGTTTTCGCGATTTTGATTGAGAATGTCACGCAAGTCACCCACATATTGCGGCTGTGGATCGTTGTTGTTAACGTTCCTAGGTCTGCCACGAGTGCGAGCAATGCGATCACGAAGATCACCAATTTGACTTCTGGTGGTGACCATGGTGGTGGTGGGAATGATATGTTATTCAGATCCCCACAGACGGCGCCAATGTCGTGTCCTTAACTAAGATCAACCTTGAAGCTATGGAAGAGCCCCGAAGAGTGATCTCAATCAAGAGGTTAATGTAGGACTTTTAGGATTTCTGTATATCCAGTGGGGATAAACAGGTTCTCCCTAGTCAACAACGTGTGTGCTAGTGTCAACTTAGGGATGAGAAGACGTACCTTCGCCCCTATAGCATGGTGGTTCTTATAGGGGATTACCTGTGTGTTACAGGCCGTTCTGATGAGCTTTCTGAAGAGGAAGAATTCAAGTGGGATTCGTAAAGGTTATGAGAAGATCATATCTGTAAACCCCGTAGGTGAGAGATTTAATCCAATGCTGTTCTTATCTCACCAAGAGTCGTGGGAATTTAGGAGAAGTGGTTATGCTTTGATGAGACTGTAAATGATAAAGATAAGGATGAACATCCAGTGCTCGGGATTAATCTCATTAGCGTGCAACTCCCCCGTAGAAACCCAGCCTGTAACATCCCCATTTTTAATTCCAAACATAATAAGAGTAATAAAAAGAAAAATAGCACTGACTAACCGATTATTGATATGGCTAAGTGATTAGTTCAATTAAAATGTTAAAAATAATTATACTATTTGAAAAGCATACTTTCTATACTTTAATATATTTTGACATTTTAAATGTTGAACTTGTTTTAAGGATTTTAAGATTCTTAACTTTATAATTTCATATAAGTACTTACTAAATGCTTACATTTTATTAATAGTATTTTTTTGAGATTTACAATAAACAAATAAAGAAAAATGGTATTAGTGTTTTTAAAACCATATTAACACAAGTAATAATAATAATAATAATAGTAATAATACTAATAAATAAAAAGAAAAAGAAAAAAATAAAAATAATAATAATAATAATAATAATAGTAATAATACTAATAATAATAATAATAGTAATAATAATGATATTGTAATAATAATAAAAAAATAAATAAAAATAATAGTAATAATAATAATAATAATAAAAAAAAAGAAAAAGAAAAAAAATAAAAGAGAAGGGGGGTTCGATCAACCCCTTCCCCCATCCCCATCTTCTTCTCCAATAGCCGGCCCTAATAAGGCACCCAAACCAGCCACAACTCCTCCTTCCTCCCCAGTTCCCGTCCACACCGCCGCCCACCCCACCAGTTTCCGTCGCCGTTGAGCGACTTTCTCTCCGCCTCGCGCTGCCTCCCTCCGTCCCTTGCTCTCTCTCGGCCGCGACGGCAATCACCGGTGGCACCACCATCACAGCGTCTCTCTCTCCCTGTGTTCTCTCTCCCTCCTCTACCCTTTGCCGCCGCCCTCAACCTCCACCTTCGACCCCCCCCCCCTGTAACTTCAGCCGCCGCCCCTGCTCTCATCCCTCTCTGCTGCCATACCGCCACTGTGACCCACCCCCGGCAACAGATCGCGAACTTCTCCTCTAGCCGCCATAGCCTCTCCCTCTCTTGTTCTTGGTTCAGCCGCCACTGTTGTTGTTGTTGAAGGGCTCGCGATTCTCACCGGAGCCGTTATCGCCACTCGTGGCTGTGCCGAGTTCGTGCCGGGTGCCCGAAGCTCGATGCTCCTGCCCTGGTCCAGCCAAGGATCGTTCCCGCCACTCACCGACGTTGACCGTCGTCGACCCGTTCCTTACCTCGGGACACTAAAGCTTCACGGATCGCTGCTCCCTCTCCGAAGTTAAGGTTATCCCTTTATTTTCGTCAATCGAGGTAAGGGGTTCTTTACCTTGCTTTAGAGGGTATTTTCTAATTAGTATATAATACTTGCTAAGAATACAGGGGTGTGCTTATAACTGATCATTCGGTAATTAATTTAAATTAAATATAAAGTAAGAAAGTAAATGAAATTAACTATAAATTGATGCTGATAATTGAATATGCAGGCTAAGTGTTATATGTTATCATGTATGTCTATTTGAAGAATATGAACTCTGGTTGTTAATTGTGAATGATTATAAATGATTATTATTCTTTATGTCTGGTTGATTTAAAGAGTAATATGTGAATCATATAAGTGGTTGAATTGTGATGTTGTGTGCTAAATGGGTATCGCATAATGAATTGAATATAATTGGATAATAAATAAAAGAAAGTAAGTATGTATGAGATGTAAACTAGAATGAGAATTAAGGAATAGAAAGAGTTAAAAATGTCCTGGCATAAATTTAGGGAATTGAAAATATAAAGTGTGGAAATTGTTGTGTATGCGTGTATAATGTGTGTTGAATGGCGAATGAGATAACAAGTTAATAATGAAAGTCCAGAGAGAAAAGGATAATTATAAAGAAAATTAAAGAAGTGAAACGATAATAAATGAAAAGAATAATTAAATAAAATAAAAAGAATGAGAATTAAAAAAGTAAAAGGATACTTGTCACAGGTTAGGTCGGGAGGACCTGGTCGTAAGACCCTGTGGCCAATTGATAAAAGAATTAAAAAAAGAATGGGCCAACGCAGGTTAGATCGTGGGATCTGGTCGTAAGACCCTGTGGCCAACGCAGGTTAGATAGTATGATCTGGTCGTGAGACCCTATGGCGCAGGTTAGGTCGAAAGATCTGGTCGTGAGACCCTGTGACATAGGTTAGGTCATATGAATCTGGTTGTTAGACCCTGTGGATAGATGATAAAGGAAATATTTGGTGCAGGTTAGGTCAGTGGGCCTGGTCGTGAGACCCTGTAGCCAAATTAAATAAAAGAAAGAAGTAAAGAACGAATAAAAAGAAAGAAAGAGAAGAGAACAAGAAAAATATAAAAGAATGAAATAAAGAAAGAATACATGAAAGAAAGAGAAGAAAACAATAAAAATATAAAAGAAATAAATAAATAAAGAATGCAAGATTGAAAGATAATAGGATGTGAGTGAGAGAAAAGAGAATCAACAGTACATGAATAAGATAAAAGAGCGAAGGTTATGGGTTTAAGAGTGGTTAAGGGAAACTATTGTTTGTGTGTGATGCATGCTTGGCTTGATGATTGAAAATATGTGTTACGTGTTAAATGTGTTTGACTTAGTAGGTCATTATGTTTAGTTAGGAACTACTTTCTACTTCATGTGTAAAGCTCACCCTTACAACCATTTTTCAGGTTTTGAGATTGGAGCTCACACAGTTTCTGGCCGAGCAGGTTGAATCTCCACTACGTGGAGTATCTGTTTATTATTTACGAGTGGACTGCAGTTTTAGATATGTTAAAAAAAACTACTATTTTGTAATTTAAAAATATGTATTAGTTGTACACCCCTATTAGCGATATTTAGGGCATTAGGATCTGTTTCTGGATAATATTTATATCGTTTTATGTTTTAAAGTTTGCTGGACTGAACAGGTTAAACAGGTAAAATTTGGAAATTTTGGGAAAGTCCGAAAAACAGAGGAAACTCTGTCCGTTTTTCCGGAAAAATATTCTTAAGTATTTTAATTTAAAAAGAAATTTTCAGTTACCATTTTTATAAAATCCTAATTTATCTAAATAATTGTGAGGGTGTTACATTATGGTATCAGAGCAGTTTTTCCTCGG
The DNA here is from genome assembly GCA_037953625.1 of Crotalaria pallida. Lineage (NCBI taxonomy): Eukaryota > Viridiplantae > Streptophyta > Magnoliopsida > Fabales > Fabaceae > Crotalaria > Crotalaria pallida. The sequence continues at coordinate 89,293,347 of CM075649.1, read as the reverse complement.
CCTTGGAGTTTGAACTCACAACTCCTTTGGGTTACTCACCAAGCGAGTAACCGATAGATAGTTAAGTCAGATGAATAGGATACATATATATATATATATATATATATTTATAGGGAAACATATAATAATAAGAACTAAGTGATAAGATTTGGAAGCGTAGTGATAGCGTTAAGCTATGGAACACAGGTTTAATTTTAATTGAATTCGGTGATGGTGTTGTCTTTTGATGGAATGTGAGGTCAGAACTGATCATTTTGATCCTTGCATCTGTTAAGTGATAATATCATCAATAACCGCTCCAATGATGTTGCTACTGATAGATGGGAGATTGGGATTGATCACCTCGATCTTAGCACCTATTCATGGTCGATACCATTGGAAGCTCCTAACTAAAACAAAAACCGATCCAAAATAGAATTTCCCCAAGAAGTACCACCTTTAGGAGGAAGGAAGCCAACCAGACAGTGCCTTTCGAACCCTTCATGCAACATCCTGGAGAAAACCAAGCTGGCCTTAGGAACCCCTTCTAAATTGCATGAAGAACCAAATCAGATGTTGCTAGCCAAAAAAATAAATAAATAAATAAATAAATTAATAAATAAATAAAAAAAAAGTTTTGACAATTCCATAAAGTCTCCACGCTGAGATTAGATGATCTTAGCAATTGAGCACCAACAGATAGTAAGCTTAACCTGACCCTTAGTCTTGGAAATGATGTAAACCCCTAAGAGTGTTGGCCTACCTCGATCCATGGGCACTAAGTGTCATTCAAGGCTTTATTCGTGTTTTGTTGAACCGTAAGTAATGATTCCATTCGTGCGAGTAAACCTCCATCTTCTTATTTTGATCTTCGTGGTTCTGAACCAAATTTGATGCAACAATTTCAATCCTGACCAAGTGCATTCGTGTTTCAACCAACTAAGGTTGGTGAACTCTTGATTTTCCCTATGTTTGTCTTTGGTGAATATCAGACGTTCATGGAGTTCTAGTTTTGTCTACTCGATTCGGTTACCTCGTATGAATAAAGCTGGACCACTGTACAAGGTACCCTCACCGAGATCGATCAAGTCAATCATCGCTCTATAGAAAGTACATCTATTAATGATTCCTTAATGAAAGTGCATTCTCTGGGATAATCTCCATTGTCTTCTTGCTTGACATGTACCCAGTCATGCTGCTAACCTCGATGTCTGTACGGGCATGACCTTTCTCGACCTTGTCACCCAGCACATCCTTGATCACCTAGCAAAGATCATTAAGCTTCTCCTTGAGTGCTTCGTGTTTCTTCTTCACATCTTCACTCTTTTCGAGCCTCAAGCATCAAGTGGGAGAACTTAGAAGTAGACACGAGAATTCGCCAAATCATAGAAATTCAATATGACCCAATGCTCCTCAACAGGTGCCATCTTCAATCTCGAAGAACCGTCAAAAAATTAGATAGGCGATCCATAGAACTGACCAAGCCTATTATTTGACATTGACAAAGCCAAGTATGTCAATGCCAAGTGGGGGAGTAAGGAACCATAGTTGGAATCCGTTACTCCTAGCTGATTAAATCTGGACGCTTAGCCGAAAGAACCTTTCCCTAATAATCGAAGTTGGTACTCACAAGTGCCGGAGTATGGACGAAGTCAACCATTAGTCCGGAGGAAATGCCTTTTTCTATGAATATTAGTAAAAATGCATTCTTTAGGATGATCTTCTTCATCTTCTTGCTTGACATGTATCTAATCATGTTATCGTCTCCAATGCCTGTATCTACCCGATTCTTGTCCTGATGGCGACCCTCTTGGACCCGCCAATCACCATACAAAATGGAGAAAACCATACGCAGTCAGACACCACAACCTTCTCAGACTCATCAACCCATCACGACTCTCGATTTCGAAAGAAGTGCAAGTCTTAAGATGATAGAAATGTCAAATTCCATTAGCTTTCTTGTCCGGTATCAAGTTCATTCAAGCTTTCCTTAAGGTTTGACTCAAAGACGGTTGTAAGGGATTGATGACATACACCCAAGGTATGTCTTGAGTGTCGTTGGTCTAAAATAGTGTTTAATAGAATGTTCAAACGTCAAGAATACTTGCCAACCTCCAACCTTTGACCATCGGAAATCGTTTAAGAATTTAATAGTAAATGTGAAAGCCTTAATTAGTACCCCAATTTGTGCAAGTAGATCCCTTCCTCCTCATTCTTCTTGGTTTGACATGACCTCGAAGTAGCGATTTTGATCACGGATCAAAGATTTCTCGCTCCAGTCTACTAAACATTGTGAATTTACAATCTTCTCCTTGTTTCTTATCTTAGAATATCCATCGTTCCTGGAGTTCCAGTCTTATTTATTCGATCAGATTCCGGGAAATTTCTAGCCATAAGCTGCTACATTTTGTGAGGAGTCTTTGGATCGCATAATCTTATACTATTCTCTTAAAGCGAAGTCGCAAATTCCTCGTGAATTCCAAAGATTCTATTTCCTGTTGTTGTTAGATTCTTGCATTCTTTAGTAAGAGTCGTATGAAAGGCAATCAGGAGCCGACACGTTTGATTTCCTGCTTCCTGGCATCGGAGTAAGCAGGTAAGTTGATGCTATGTGGGGGAGGATTCCAACCCAAGAAATGGAAGATGAAACTTTAATAGTAAGGGAATGGTGAATCCTGTCGCGATAGAGGAGATACGTAGTGTCCGAGGACAAACATGACAATACTAAGAAGAATGGACCTAAACACATCGGAAGCGAGAAAATAGAACCGACAGGAACCCCATTAGCTGGATGGTTCTCCGCGTTACGAAGTAATCCGAATTTCGGGGACGAAATTCTTGTAAGTGGGGGAGAATTGTAACATCCCCATTTTTAATTCCAAACATAATAAGAGTAATAAAAAGAAAAATAGCACTGACTAATCGATTATTGATATGGCTAAGTGATTAGTTCAATTAAAATGATAAAAATAATTATACTATTTGAAAAGCATACTTTCTATACTTTAATATATTTTGACATTTTAAATGTTGAACTTGTTTTAAGGATTTTAAGATTCTTAACTTTATAATTTCATATAAGTACTTACTAAATGCTTACATTTTATTATTAGTATTTTTTTTGAGATTTACAATAAACAAATAAAGAAAAATGGTATTAGTGTTTTTAAAACCATACTAACACAAGTAATAATAATAATAATAATACTAATAATACTAATAAATAAAAAGAAAAAGAAAAAAATAAAAATAATAATAATAATAATAATAGTAATAATACTAATAATAATAATAATAGTAATAATAATGATATTGTAATAGTAATAAAAAAATAAATAAAAATAATAGTAATAATAATAATAATAATATAAAAAAAAGAAAAAGAAAAAAAAAATAAAAGAGAAGGGGGGTTCGATCAACCCCTTCCCCCATCCCCATCTTCTTCTCCAATAGCCGGCCCTAATAAGGCACCCAAACCAGCCACAACTCCTCCTTCCTCCCCAGTTCCCGTCCACACCGCCGCCCACCCAGCCAGTTTCCGTCGCCGTTGAGCGACTTTCTCTCCGCCTCACGCTGCCTCCCTCCGTCCCTTGCTCTCTCTCGGCCGCGACGGCAATCACCGGCGGCACCACCATCACAGCGTCTCTCTCTCTCCGTGTTCTCTCTCCCTCCTCTGCCCTTTGCCGCCGCCCTCAACCTCCACCTTCGACCCCCCCCCTGTAACTTCAGCCGCCGCCCCTGCTCTCATCCCTCTCTGCTGCCATACCGCCACCGTGACCCACCCCCAGCAACAGATCGCGAACTTCTCCTCTAGCCGCCATAGCCTCTCCCTCTCTTGTTCTTGGTTCAGCCGCCACTGTTGTTGTTGTTGAAGGGCTCGCGATTCTCACCGGAGCCGTTATCGCCACCCGTGGCTGTGCCGAGTTCGTGCCGGGTGCCCGAAGCTCGATGCTCCTGCCCTGGTCCAGCCAAGGATCGTTCCCACCACTCACCGACGTTGACTGTCGTCGACCCGTTCCTTACCTCGGGACACTAAAGCTTCACGGATCGCTGCTCCCTCTCCGAAGTTAAGGTTATCCCTTTATTTTCGTCAATCGAGGTAAGGGGTTCTTTACCTTGCTTTAGAGGGTATTTTCTAATTAGTATACAATACTTGCTAAGAATACGTGGGTGTGCTTATAATTGATCATTCGGTAATTAATTTAAATTAAATATAAAGTAAGAAAGTAAATGAAATTAACTATAAATTGATGCTGATAATTGAATATGCAGGCTAAGTGTTATATGTTATCATGTATGTCTATTTGAAGAATATGAACTCTGGTTGTTAATTGTGAATGATTATAAATGATTATTATTCTTTATGTCTGGTTGATTTAAAGAGTAATATGTGAATCATATAAGTGGTTGAATTGTGATGTTGTGTGCTAAATGGGTATCGCATAATGAATTGAATATAATTGGATAATAAATAAAAGAAAGGAAGTATGTATGAGATGTAAACTAGAATGAGAATTAAGGAATAGAAAGAGTTAAAAATGTCCTGGCATAAATTTAGGGAATTGAAAATATAAAGTGTGGAAATTGTTGTGTATGCGTGTATAATGTGTGTTGAATGACGAATGAGATAACAAGTTAATAATGAAAGTCAAGAGAGAAAAGGATAATTATAAAGAAAATTAAAGAAATGAAACGATAATAAATGAAAAGAATAATTAAATAAAATATACAGAATGAGAATTAAAATAGTAAAAGGATACTTGTCACAGGTTAGGTCGGGAGGACCTGGTCGTAAGACCCTGTGGCCAATTGATAAAAGAATTAATAAAAGAATGGGCCAACGCAGGTTAGATCGTGGGATCTGGTCGTAAGACCCTGTGGCCAACGCAGGTTAGATAGTATGATCTGGTCGTGAGACCCTATGGCGCAGGTTAGGTCGAAAGATCTGGTCGTGAGACCCTGTGACATAGGTTAGGTCATATGAATCTGGTTGTTAGACCCTGTGGATAGATGATAAAGGAAATATTTGGTGTAGGTTAGGTCAGTGGGCCTGGTCGTGAGACCCTGTAGCCAAATTAAATAAAAGAAAGAAGTAAAGAACGAATAAAAAGAAAGAAAGAGAAGAGAACAAGAAAAATATAAAAGAATGAAATAATGAAAGAATACATGAAAGAAAGAGAAGAAAACAATAAAAATATAAAAGAAATAAATAAATAAAGAATGCAAGATTGAAAGATAACAGGATGTGAGTGAGAGAAAAGAAAATCAACAGTACATGACTAAGATAAAAGAGCGAAGGTTATGGGTTTAAGAGTGGTTAAGGGAAACTATTGTTTGTGTGTGATGCATGCTTGGCTTGATGATTGAAAATATGTGTTACGTGTTAAATGTGTTTGACTTAGTAGGTCATTATGTTTAGTTAGGAACTACTTTCTACTTCATGTGTAAAGCTCACCCTTACAACCATTTTTCAGGTTTTGAGATTGGAGCTCACACAGTTTCTGGCCGAGCAGGTTGAATCTCCACTACGTGGAGTATCTGTTTATTATTTACGAGTGGACTGCAGTTTTAGATATGTTAAAAAAAACTACTATTTTGTAATTTAAAAATATGTATTAGTTGTACGCCCCTATTAGCGATATTTAGGGCATTAGGATCTGTTTCTGGATAATATTTATATCGTTTTATGTTTTAAAGTTTGCTGGACTGAACAGGTTAAACAGGTAAAATTTGGAAATTTTGGGAAAGTCCGAAAAACAGAGGAAACTCTGTCCGTTTTTCCGGAAAAATATTCTTAAGTATTTTAATTTAAAAAGAAATTTTCAGTTACCATTTTTATAAAATCCTAATTTATCTAAATAATTTTTAGGGTGTTACACAGCCCGCTTGGTGTAACTTTCCGACCGTGTGCCTTGTTCCAGAGTCTAACCGGTCGGGCCAAGGTGGCTTTGGTCGGGAAGCACCCGGTCTACCATAGGTCCACTACAATAACTAATGTGAGCCGAGCTAAATGAGATTGTATGATGTGAGCCGAGCTAAATGAGATTGTATGCATGTGAACCGAGCTAAGTGATGATGTATGCATGAGATATATGGTTTGATTACGTGTAATTTATGTGCTATTTGACTACTTGTGTTTGGCTTGGTAGTTCAGTATGGCATGTTAGAAACTGCTTATTTAAGTTCTGTGTAATGTTCACCTCCTTACCATTTTTCAGGTACTCAGCCCGAGCAGACGCAGTCCCCAGCCGAGCAGGTTCACTCTCCCTCACAGGGGGAGTAAGTCATTAGAGTCTGATAGCCTAGATGGGCCTCGGCCAGTTGGCCGAGCTAAAGTATTATGTATTTTGTATGGATCTCGGCCCTATGGTCGAGCTAAACGTTATTTTGTATTTTGATTAAGAACTCGGTGTAACTATGTTATTTCACTTTTTCTCTTTTAATGATTTAAGTCTTCCGCTTTATAACTCTGATGATTTGGTATTAATGAAAAGAAATTTTAAATCCTTAATTTTTGGGTTTAAGGGTAATTATTATATAGGGTGTTACATTTTTGGTATCAAAGCAGTTTCTCCTCGGCCTATTGGTTACAAAGGACTCTAGTGGTTACTCACCAAGAGAGTGATAGATAAGTAAAGTCTAGGAGCCTAAGTTAGACAATAGAGCTTATAGAAGTATATGTTGATATGTATATATATATATATTTAATTATTCAATGGTTAATTGGCTTTCTCTCCATGACCGAGCAGCATGGCTGGAAGAAGAGCTGATAATGACCGAATTGCTGTTGTGTTGGAAACTTTGGTTCAACTACAGCAGAACCAAGCACAGGCTCAGCTGAATCAGGCTGAGAACCTCGCTCAGAACATCGCCGCAGCTGCAGCCCTTCAGCCTCAACCTCCGACTCTGGTCGAGATCGACTAGATGAGCCGATTCCGGAAGAATGAACCACCTCGGTTTGAAGGGGGTTATAATCCAGATGGAGCTCAGAGATGGCTCCAAGACATTGAGAAGATTTTCCGATCTCTACAACCGCCCTATGAGTACAGGGTGAGGTTGGCCGAGTTTGTGCTGGCTAGTGAAGCCGAGCACTTGTGGGAGCAGCAGAGTCGTGGACTGGGAGCGGCTAATGAAGCCATTACATGGGATCTGTTCCGAGTTCGATTCCTCGGAAAGTACTTTCCCGAGGATGTCAGGAGAGAGAAGGAGCTCGCTTTTCTCAAGCTGGAACATAGGAACTTGAGTGTCGGAGAGTATGCCGCTCAGTTCGAAGATTTGATCCGTTATTATGGAAGCTACAGAGATGCTGATGAGCGTACCAAGTGCATCAAGTTTGAGTCTGGTCTCCGTGATGATATTCGGCTCGCTTTCGAATATTAGAATGTGGCCAATCTCTCGTAGCTGGTAAACATGGCTAGCACCTATGAGAAGGGGCTCAAGAGGAAAGCCGACGCAAAGCGGAGCAGGTCGGCACAAAAAGCAGTGGGTCCAATCCGAGGAAAAGGAGTTGTTCAGAGATCTGCTCCCTATGTGAATCCGAGCTCAAGAGTGTCAACGACTCCGAGGAGCGGTGGTCAGATGGTGGTTGTCCCTGGTCCCTATCCGATATGCCAACACTGCGGGAGGCAACACTGGGGAGAATGCTGGAGTCTGGATCCGAACAGAGCAAGAGGATCCTGTTTCCGATGTGGCAAGCCTGGCCATTTTGCAGCTCGATGTACCGAGAACGTTGTGAAAGAAGAGGTCAATGTGGCAAAGGCACAACAGGCTGGTGTTAACCGACCTATGCAGAGAGGCAAAGTTTATACTATTTATGGTGAAGAGGTGACTGATGCCGACGAGCTGATCCGAGGTACTTGTCAAGTAGACAGCATTACATGTGCTGTGTTATTTGATTGTGGAGCCACACATTCTTTCATTTCCCTTGACTGTATGAACAGACTAAAACTATCCCCAGTAGAAATGCCTTACAAAATATCCATTTCTACCCCAACCAATTCTTCTGTAATCACTTCTAAAATGTGCGTAGAGTGTCCTATCCAAGTATTAGGCAAAGAGTTTAAAGTCAATTTGATTTTCCTACCCTTAACCAAGCTAGATATCATCCTCGGCATGGACTGGATGTCCCAACACCATGTCCTGCTCGACTGCCGAGAGAAAACTGTCATCTTTAGTGGCCCTTCTGTTGCAAAGTTAGAGGCAACAGAGGAACCAACCTTAAATCGAATTCCTGTAGTCGGAGAATTCCCAGAGGTTTTCTCGGACGAAATTCCCGGCTTACCGCCGAGAAGAGAAGTAGAGTTCAGTATAGACCTTATTCCGGGAACTGGACCGATCTCAATTGCTCCATACATAATGGCACCTCCCGAGCTGGAAGAGCTCAAGAAATAGTTAGAAGAACTTTTGGCCAAGAAGTTAATCCGACCAAGCGTATCACCTTGGGGAGCTCCGATCCTGTTCGTTAAAAAGAAGGATGGTAGCCTCAGAATGTGCACTGATTATAGAAAGCTCAACGCGGTAACGGTGAAGAACAAATATCCCCTACCTCGAATTGACGACTTATTGGACCAACTCAAGGGAGCGTCGGTGTTCTCAAAGATAGACCTCCGATCTGGATACCACCAGATCCGTATCCGAGATGAAGATATTCCGAAGACAGCTTTCAGGATGAGATATGGGCATTTTGAGTATGTGGTTATGCCCTTCGGACTTACCAACGCCCCTGCCATCTTCATGGACTACATGAATAGGATCTTCCGACCTTACCTGGATTCGTTTGTGATAGTTTTCATCGACGACATCCTCATCTACTCTCGGAGTCCGAGTGAACATGAGCAGCACTTGAGAACGGTGTTGCAGGTCTTGAACGACAAGGAACTCTACGCCAAGCTTTCTAAGTGCAGTTTTTGGCTCGAAGAGGTTCATTTCCTCGGACATGTAATATCCGAGCACGGTGTAGCAGTTGATCCCTCCAAGGTGGAAGCTGTGCTCAAGTGGGAGAGACCCAACTCAGTAACCGAGATCAGGAGTTTCCTCGGTCTTGCAGGGTACTACGGGAGATTCATCGACGGATTTTCTAAACTGGCTCTACCGTTGACTTCGTTAACCAGGAAGGAAACCCCTTACCAGTGGTCCGACGTGTGCGAACAGAGCTTTCAAGAGCTAAAGAAAAGGTTGACGAGCTCGCCCGTGTTGATCTTGCCCGATCCGACCAAAGCCTTTGACGTGCTCTGTGATGCCTCAAAGTAGGGTCTCGGCTGTGTGTTGATGCAACAGGGAAAAGTGGTGGCTTATGCCTCTCGGCAACTTCGGCAACACGAGCAGAATTACCCCACTCATGATCTCGAATTGGCAGTTGTGGTGTTCGCCCTTAAGATTTGGAGACACTACTTGTATGGCACGAAATTCGAGGTGTTCAGTGACCACAAGTGTAACACTCTCACTTTTAGTAGCTAATTTTAGGTTTTATTAAAATTGGAGTTAGAAAATTTCTTTTTAATTTAAAATACTTAAGAATATTTTTCCGGAAAAACGGACAGAGTTTCCTCTGTTTTCCGGACTTCCCAAAATTTTATTCTTAGAACCTGTCAGTCCAGAATATTTAAAAACATAAAACACAATAGTTTAATAGTCATAATAAATCCTAACGCCCGATTAGCACAAGTTTCAGGGCAACTACGAATTCCATATTATAATTTACAAAAGTAATGGTCCACTCGAAATAACATATATTTATATATATATATATATATTCACTCCACGTAGTGGAATGAACGTCCTGCTCGGCCATGTCCCATGTATGCTCCACTTCAGTACCTGTAAAAATATATTATGGTGACAGGGTCTAACGACCTCCCGCCGTTTATCTCATGGTGAATGGGTCTAACGACCTCCTGCCGTTTTATCTCATGGTGACAGGGTCTCACGACCTCCTGCCATTTATCTCATGGTGACAGGGTCTAACGACCTCCTACCGTTTTATCTCATGGTGACAGGGTCTCACGACCTCCTGCCGTTTTATCTCATGGTGACAGGGCCTCACGACCTCCTGCCGTTTATCTAATGGTGACAGGGTCTCACGACCTCCTGCCGTTTATCTCATGGTGACAGGGTCTAACGACCTCCTGCCGTTTTGTCTCATGGTGACAGGGTCTAACGACCTCCTGCCGTTTTATCTCATGGTGACAGGGTCTCACGACCTCCAGCCGTTTATCTCATGGTGACAGGGTCTCACGACCTCCTGTCGTTTTATATTATTTCCCCTTTATTTTTATTCTCGTCTATTTAAATATTTTATGTTCACTAATGATTCTCATTCTCCTCTAGCTTTGCTTAATTAGGCCATATACATTATATTTCAATTCTCATTACTAGCTCTTCATTATTTCTATTTTCCCTTTCTTTTCTTTTCTATTTCTTCTTCTCTTCCTTTTTCTTTTTCATTATGCTTCTTATTAATTACTATAGTTTACCTCTAACTCCATTCTACTACACTACCATACTCACATTCTCTCTATTTGTCTTATCATCTTTTCACTCAATTCTTTTACCAATTACCCTCTTGGATTTGGAATTCTAGTTTATCATTTTCGTTTCGAATTCATTACTACCCGACCACTCTTAAATAAGTTTACTCCGTGATTTCTTATTGCTTTCATACTTTAACTCCTCTTTTACCCCACCTTTAGTTTTAATCATTCTACTCTCCTTGCCTATTACAAATACTCTATATTCTTTTACTCTCACGTTTCGCGGGTTTTCCTTAACTAATTTCCCTTGGCTTTACTTTGTGTTTTCCTACACTTTCAATTCCATTTTAGCTCTTTTAATATCCTATCATATTCATTCACTCCGGAACTCATTCTATGCACATTCAATTTATTCCATTGTCAATTTAAATAAATCTTTTATATTTGCGGGGATTACCCTAAGGTTCATTAACTTATTCTTTAATTACCCTATTCTTAGTCACCACTATAAACTCCTAGAATTTACTTTTTAAATAGAGGTAATATGAACCCTTCTTACCTCGGGTTTTCTTTTAAACAAAGAACCTGGGTTGTGGCTCGATGTCGATGTCGGCGACGGTGTTGCTCCTCGTTAGTGAGAACGATCGCGGTCGGATCGAGGCCAAAGCTTCACGCCTCGGAGTACCCAACACGAGCCCGGTGCGAACACGATCGGTAACTACGCCGGTGAGATCCGGTGGAAGGAGAGAGAAACCAAATAGAGGGAAGAGGGAGAGAGAGTAAGGGTCAAAGGGAGAGAAAGAGAGAGAGTGAAAGGAGGTTGTGAGGGTGGAGGGTGGTGGGTGGCCGGTGTGGTGGTCCACCGTGGTGGCTGGTGGTGGGAAAGAAGAGAGAGAGAAAGAAAGTAGGGAGAGAGAAAGGGCCACAAGAGAGAGAGATCTATGGAGAGGAGGAAGGCCAGGGGGGGAGAGGCGGCCTTGGTGGCAGCTCCGGTGGTGGTGGCTGGTGTTGGGGCGGTTTTGGGTGAGGGAGGGTGGAGAGAGAGGAAGAGGGTTGGAAATGGGGGGAGGCTGGCGCACAGCTTTATAAAGCTGGTGCGGATCAGATCGGCCCGCGCGCCTGAGCGCGGCCTAGTCGCGCCTGAGCGCAAGGCACGCACCAGGCTGGTGCTGGTGCAGGATGCGTGCGTCTGGTGCGGGATTAGGGAAACTCTGGTGTGCCATTTCTGGTTGGTGCGCGAACTGGGCATCAGGGGCGCGCCTGGGCATAGGTGTGGCGCGCCTGAGCGCTAGAGCCCCTGAGTTGGTGCATCTGATGCACCCTGGTGCGCCAGGGCGTGCACCGGTGCGCCTGGGCGTGCACCAGTGGTTTCAGACTTCGATTCGCCATACCTTCTTCGTTAACCGTCGGATAGGGCCCAAATTTTTAGACAAGCTTCTTAATCCCTTAAACTTCATATCCAACGGTGGAATTTAATTTCTTAACATCCTATAATAAATTCCTAATTTTCTCTTTTCGGCTGATTTCCAACATTTAAAATGCCGATTTAACTCCTGATTTCGCTTAGATAATTTTTCCCCTTGCTACCAATGTCTCCTACACAACCCCTAATACTTATAATTACTACTCACCTTTCTCCCAAAATTCTTTAAGCAATTAATCTACCCATTCCTTCCACTTTAATTCTATTAATTCATTAATTATTGTTTGGAATTAAATTAGGGATGTTACAATTCTCCCCCACTTATTAGAATTTCGTCCCCGAAATTCCGTTCAATTCCTTCAAATGGAGAACCATCCCATTGGTAAGCTTCTGATCACGGTTTTCACTTCCCTTCGATTTTTACTTTCCGCTCCATATGTGGTTAGGGTCATGTCCATTTCAATGCTTGTCTCCTAACACTTTGTGTCATCTCTATCTGCACAAGGTCGTCAGTTCTTATTATTAAAGCTCCATCTCCCATTCCTTGGATTGAAATCCTCCCCCACTTGTTATCAACATACCTGAGTAAGACGAAGGTAGGGAGGAAACTGAGTTGATTCCAGGAATTGATGAGCTGGGTTCTTCATACCTACGCATACGGCTAAATTCTCATACGAGTTAGAAGGATGGTTCGATCATTTAGTTGGATGTTCTCGGTGGAAATATAGAATAAGAGTGTCTTGAATGGGATTGGTTTGCGAATCACTGTTCATGCGTCTTGGTAAAGATCCTATAGGATTAAAGTTTAATCCGGCTTTCGACAGAGATAGAATTACTAGGTGGTTTATTCGGATCTCAACTAGATGATTGCAATAATATAACATGTCAATAGACGCAAAGAACGAGGTGGTCAGTCCCAATCTCGCATTTATCGACTGTACATCACTGCGTTATTGAATGATAACATTATCTTTTAACAGGTGCAAGAGAAAGGATGACCAATCCTGACCTTACACTCTATTAGAGGACGACACTATCACAAGGTCTTTGGTTAGATTTCTTGTTGCGGTCTTATAACTAAGTAAGGTTTTAACACTTATCGACTTCTTCTAGATTACACTACCCATACTTAATCTAGACAAAGACGTTAAAGAAATCAGTTGATGCAACATTCACATAAAAGAATACCTTGGGTTAGTTTATTCGCTTCCTTCTCAGATACGTCTAGGACAGTTCGCCCCAATGTGTCCCGGTTGTCCGCATATATAGCAGAGGCCCTTGTTCCTGTGCTGCTTCAACAACCGACATAGACGCCTGTGGGGCTTCCCACATAGAGAACATGGTTGCCTAACTCCTGGGGTATCCCCATACGGGGCAACATCTCTTGGCACTACTGCTCTAATGCCCATGTCGGTGTATGGATCTCCTTCCTGAGCCGGTTTCCTGCCTCGGCTAGAACCTTCTGACCCATGCGTTATGTTCCGCTTCTCAGCTGCACGTTGTTTCCGACTCTTTTCATAAGTACTAGACATGTTGATCAACTGAGACAGGTCGGCGATGTTTTGATACTCAAAAGCCATCTTGATTTCAGAACGAAGTCCGGTCTCGAACTTGATGCACTTGGTCCTTTCATCAGCATCTCTATAACTCCCTACATATCGGATCAAGTCTTCAAATCTAGCAGCATATTCACCAACGCTCATGTTCCCTTGCACGAGCTGCAGAAAGGTTATCTCCTTCTCTCTACGAACATCCTCAGGAAAGTATTTGCCCAGAAAACGGTTCTTAAACAAATCCCAAGTGATCGCCTGATTGTTCGCCTCCAAAATCCTCCGCATCTGTTGCCACTAGTGTTTTGCTTCACTAGTCAACATGTATTGTGCCAGCAGAAACTTCTGTTCCTCTAGTGGTGCCATGGTATTCAGGATCTTTTCAATCTCTTGCAACCAAAGTTGTGCCCCATCGGGATTGAACCCTCCTTCAAACTTTAGCGGATCATTCTTCCTGAATCGTGCCAACCAATCAATCGCAACTGGAGCTGGGGGTTGAGAATTCATTGCTGCAACTGTTGTTGTTGTTGCTGTTGCGGCTGCTGCTGCTGCGATGCTTTCAGCTTGATTCTGTTGCATGTGTGCTTGATTCTGATTCATTTGAATCAGGTTCTCCAATATAGAAGCCATCCGATCATTTTCGGCACGTCGCCCAGCCATACTGTTAGGTCATGGAGGGAACAGCCAGTTAAAGACTGAATACTTAATCAATAACCTAAATATCCTATTCTTAGACTTAGACTCTTACTAAACGAATCAGTTACTCGCTTGGTGAGTAACCATCGGAGATGTGAGTCCACACTCCAAAGGCCGAGGAAAAACTGCTATGATACCAAAATGTAACACTCTCACTTTTAGTAGCTAATTTTAGGTTTTATTAAAATTGGAGTTAGAAAATTTCTTTTTAATTTAAAATACTTAAGAATATTTTTCCGGAAAAACGGACAGAGTTTCCTCTGTTTTCCGGACTTTCCAAAATTTTCTTCTTAGAACCTGTCAGACCAGAATATTTAAAAACATAAAACACAATAGTTTAATAGTCATAATAAATCCTAACGCCCGATTAGCACAAGTTTCAGGGCAACTACGAATTCCATATTATAATTTACAAAAGTAATGGTCCACTCGAAATAACATATATTTATATATATATATATATATATTCACTCCACGTAGTGGAATGAACGTCCTGCTCGGCCATGTCCCATGTATGCTCCACTTCAGTACCTGTAAAAATATAGCAAGAAGGGTAGCATTACACAGAACTTAAAAAGATAAATCCTAAAAGAGGCATAGTAATAAACTAAGCCTACCCAAATCTTAGTATACATTATTCATATAATTAATCTCTTTGAGTCCTTTACGTATTCTCATATTCGTTTAATACCTGTTCTCTTATCATTCTCTCATTTCCATTCTTTATCCATTTCCCATTAGCCACTTGTACTTAACATCTCCATAATTACTCTCCTTAGTTATTTCCTCTAATTCCAATATCATTTCCATTGTCCATTTTATTATTTCATTTCCCAATTTCCATTCCATTATCCATTTTTACTTCCTTTATTCATTTTCCATTAGGTGTAGCCTCAATCAGGATTCTACACAATTTCCCTTAGCATTATGACAGGGTCTACCGACCTCCCGCCGTTTTATATTATGGTGACAGGGTCTAACGACCTCTCGCCATTTATCTCATGGTGACAGGGTCTAACGACCTCGTGCCGTTTTATCTCATGGTGACAGGGTCTCACGACCTCCTGCCGTTTATCTCATGGTGACAGGGTCTAACGTCTCACGACCTCCTGCCATTTTATCTCATGGTGACAGGGTCTAACGACCTCCTGCCGTTTTTCTCATGGTGACAGGGTCTCACGACCTCCTGCCGTTTTTCTCATGGTGACAGGGTCTCACGACCTCCTGCCGTTTATCTCATGGTGATAGGGTCCAACGAACTCCTGCCGTTTTATCTCATGGTGACAGGGTCTCACGACCTCCTGCCGTTTATCTCATGGTACAGGGTCTCACGACCTCCTTTCGTTTTATATTATTTCCCCTTTATTTTTATTCTCGTCTATTTAAATATTTTCTGTTCACTAATGATTCTCATTCTCCTCTAGCTTTGATTAATTAGGCCATATACATTATATTTCAATTCTCATTACTAGCTCTTCATTATTTCTATTTTCCCTTTCTTTTCTTTTCTTTTTCTTCTTCTCTTCCTTTTTCTTTTTCATTATGCTTCTTATTAATTACTATAGTTTACCTCTAACTCCATTCTACTACACTACCATACTCACATTCTCTCTATTTGTCTTATCATCTTTTCACTCAATTCTTTTACCAATTACCCTCTTGGATTTGGAATTCTAGTTTATCATTTCGTTTCGAATTCATTACTACCCGACCACTCTTAACTAAGTTTACTCCGTGATTTCTTATTGCTTTCATACTTTAACTCCTCTTTTACCCCACCTTTAGTTTTAATCATTCTACTCTCCTTGCCTATTACAAATACTCTATATTCTTTTACTCTCACGTTTCGCGGGTTTTCCTTAACTAATTTCCCTTGGCTTTACTTTGTGTTTTCCTACACTTTCAATTCCATTTTAGCTCTTTTAATATCCTATCATATTCATTCACTCCGGAAATTATTCTATGCACATTCAATTTATTCCATTGTCAATTTAAATAAATCTTTTATATTTGCGGGGATTACCCTAAGGTTCATTAACATATTCTTTAATTACCCTATTCTTAGTCACCACTATAAACTCCTAGAATTTACTTTTTAAATAGAGGTAATACGAACCCTTCTTACCTCGGGTTTTCTTTTAAACAAAGAACCTGGGTTGTGGCTCGATGTCGATGTCGGCGTCGGTGTTGCTCCTCGTTAGTGAGAACGATCGCGGTCGGATCGAGGCCAAAGCTTCACGCCTCGGAGCACCCAACACGAGCCCGGTGCGAACACGATCGGTAACTACGCCGGTGAGATCCGGTGGAAGGAGAGAGAAACCAAATAGAGGGAAGAGGGAGAGAGAGTAAGGGTCAAAGGGAGAGAAAGAGAGAGAGTGAAAGGAGGTTGTGAGGGTAGTGGGTGGCCGGTGTGGTGGTCCACCGTGGTGGCTGTTGGCCACAGTGGTGGCTGGTGGTGGGAAAGAAGAGAGAGAAAGAAAGTAGGGAGAGAGAAAGGGCCACAAGAGAGAGAGATCTATGGAGAGGAGGAAGGCCAGGGGGGGAGAGGCGGCCTTGGTGGCAGCTCCGGTGGTGGTGGCTGGTGTTGGGGCGGTTTTGGGTGAGGGAGGGTGGAGAGAGAGGAAGAGGGTTGGAAATGGGGGGAGGCTGGCGCATAGCTTTATAAAGCTGGTGCGGATCGGATCCGCCCCACGCCTGAGCGCGGCCTAGTCGCGCCTGAGCGCAAGGCACGCACCAGGCTGGTGCTGGTGCGGGATGCGTGCGTCTGGTGCGGGATTAGGGAAACTCTGGTGCGCCATTTCTGGTTGGTGCGCGAACTGGGCATCAGGGGCGTGCCTGGGCGTAGGTGTGGCGCGCCTGAGCACTGGAGCCCCTGAGTTGGTGCATCTGATGCACCCTGGTGCGCCTGGGCGTGCACCAGTGGTTTCAGACTTCGATTCGCCATACCTTCTTCGTTAACCGTCGGATCGGGCCCAAATTTTTAGACAAGCTTCTTAATCCCTTAAACTTCATATCCAACGGTGGAATTTAATTTCTTCACATCCTATAATAAATTCCTAATTTTCTAGTTTCGGCTGATTTCCAACATTTAAAACGCCGATTTAACTCCCGATTTCGCTTAGATAATTTTGCCCCTTGCTACCAATGTCTCCTACACAACCCCTAATACTTATAATTACTACTCACCTTTCTCCCAAAATTCTTTAAGCAATTAATCTACCCATTCCTTCCACTTTAATTCTATTAATTCATTAATTATTGTTTGGAATTAAATTAGGGATGTTACAACAAGAGTCTCGGCTATCTTTTCGACCAGAAGGAACTGAACATGAGGCAGCGCAGATGGGTGGAATTTTTGAAAGACTATGATTTCAACTTGCATTATCACCCTGGAAAAGCCAACGTTGTGGCCGACGCCCTAAGCAGGAAAAGCCTTCATCTGAGCAACATGATGGTCTGAGAGATGCAGTTGATGCAGGAGTTCAGTGATCTTAACCTCGGCATACAGAAGAAGGAAAATAGTGTTGTGCTGGAGATGTTGCGAGTAACAAATGAGTTTGTGGGATTTATCAAGGATAGACAGGCTGCCGACCTAGAACTCCAGAACCTACTAGAAAGAGCAGGAGACAAGGATGAACCCGACTTCACTAAAGGACCTGATGGTCTCGTACGATTTCGGGGCCGAGTTTGCATTCCTATGGACTTTGAAGTCCGAAGAGAGTTAATGGAACAAGCTCACAAGACGAAGATGAGTCTTCACCCAGGAGCCACAAAGATGTACCAGGATCTGAAAAGGTTATTTTGGTGGCCGAAGTTGAAGACCGATGTGGCAGATTATGTGTCTCGGTGTTTGACATGCCAGAAAGCGAAGATCGAGCATCAGAAACTAGGAGGATTACTCAAATCCTTGGAAATTCCGCAATGGAAGTGGGACAGCATTTCGATGGATTTTGTGTATTAATATTAAATATAATAACTCTAGATATATATATATAAAGTATATAATGATTTATTTAGGGATAGGATTAAGCCGTAGGAATGGTATAAGGGTAGTGTGGTAATAGGAAGCATAGGCCGACCTAGAATGTAGGTATTGGACCTCGGACCGATCCCGGCCGAGCTAAATGGGGTCGCACGCGGAATCTGTTGTCAAGCTCGGATTAGCCGACCTCAGCGCACCTCACGTCAGTATCAGAGAAGGAAGCTCGGACTACTACTGTTCCGAACTGGATACCGAGCTGACATATCCTAGCTCCTCCGTGACAGCTCATGTTGAGCTGTTAGCCCATTGGATTTCGCACCATCCGTACTATGTACTATCACCCACTTTATGTCACTATCATTCACTTTATGTCACCATCATTGCTTTATGTCCTTTTCAAGTCACTATTCATGGCTTCCTCTAGAAGCCAATGAATCCTATCCACATATTCTAGCTTCTCATAGAAGCCTCCAATGAGAACCACACAAATATCTCCCCTAAATGAATAAAAGAAAGTCCAATAAACAACACATAACATTTGTCCAACTCTCATTCTCTTTCTCCTACATCTCTCTCTCTTTCTCTCTGAAAGTTCCAGCAAGCCCCAACCCACTTTCTTCCTCCCTCTCTTCCACCAACCGGAAACCCTCCTTTCCGCCGTCTTCTCCTCCGTCCCGGACGTCCTTGGACCGTCGTAGAGTTCGTGTGCAGCTTGGAGGCATTCGTGTGCAGCTTGGAGGAAAGGGATTCAAGAGGTGTGAATCTCACAAGGTCAAGCATCAAGGAAAGCCATTCTCAACTCTCAACTCTTATCTCACACGGTTTGAGGTAAGGAGTGAGTGTTTGTTGGAAGTCAAGCTGGTTGGAAGGGATGCTTCAAACTCTCTATGGACTTCAAAGTAATGCAAATATATGTTTTGATGATAACAAGCCAATTCAAGTTCAAGCTCACAAGTGCAAGTCAAGTATCAAGATTGAAGACTCAAGCAAGCCTAGAATAGAAACCTTCTCCTTAGATCAAATGTAAGGTAATGAAGTTGTAGTTTACTTAGAAGTTACAAAGCCAACATAGTTTTTCATTTTAGAAGAAAAGAAGAAAACGTGTTTTCTGCATATAAAATGTTTTTCTGCATTTAACCTTAGTGAAGATACTTGATGTTACAAAACTCTGCATATTTATATGACTGCAAAGGAGAATAATCGATTATCTCTCAAAGTAATCGATTAACTCAGTTGCATCATAGAAAAATCAGAGAACCTGTAATCGATTAATTGAATTTTGTTAATCAGTTACTTTCTTATGAAAGTAATCGATTACAACAGTCAAGTAATCGATTATATTTGTTGCATCATATATTTTTCAGAGGCTTAGTAATCGATTACAAGTCCTGTAGTAATCGATTACATGATGTTGCATCTTAAGCAAACCAGAGGCTTAATAATCGATTAACTCCTCAGTGTAATCGATTATCATGGTTGCATCATATAATGAACAGGAGTGATGTAATCGATTAACTATTCTTAGCCTAATCGATTACATGTTTTTCAAATGTATTTAAGAATTTCTATTTTTTTTAGAAATAATCGATTATTCCCTAAAGTAATCGATTACTTCTTGATTTTCTGAAAATCGTGTCAGAATCATTTTTATTATTTCCTGATTTGTTTTTATATAAAAGATTCTAATATATTTTATAAAATTTGAAAATGATTTTAATTTTGAATTATTTCCTTTTTGGTTTTAAGAATCAAATCTTTATTTTATTTCGAAAATCGTTTTGATTTTATTTTGATTTTAAAACTTATTACAAATCTTTTATTATTCTATTTTGATTTTGTTTTATTAATTCAAAATCATTTTTGATTCAAAAGAGTTTTTCTTTTTAAATAAGATCACTCCAACATTTCAACAAGTTTTCACGTTCAGTGATTTTTTATTCATTCATTCTCACGTTCTTCATCTTCTTCTTCTTTAAGAGTTCTGGTTTTCATTGTTCTATTTTTTTAAGAACAAACCTTGTTGGCTGAGTAAATCCTAAGAGAAACTTCTTTTTCCTTATCATAAGAGCATATTGTAGAATCCGTGTTGTGAGAACACAAAAAGCTATTGTAATCACTTTCATTGTAATCGTTCTAAACCTTAGTGGTAGGGAGAGAATCCCATAGTTGAACGTTGAGGCGTTCGTAGGGCGAGGAACCCTGCTGTGTGATTGAGGCCCCTAGCGAACGGAGGTTCCTAGTAGTGTGCGGGGTGCTCTTGGTTGTAATAGGGTGCGGATCTATTGCTTGGGGACTAGACTAGGCCTTTCGACGGGAAGGCTGAACCAGTATAAAAATCACCGGTGCAAGCTTTTCTATCCCTCTCTCTTTTACTTTCGGCATATTTATTCTTTTACGTTTCCGTGCTACTCGATTATTATATTATTTCTATCGTTTTCGCGATCCATTACGAACGTTTAATCTCTCCATCTCAAATCATTTTTTAATTTATTACGAATTTTTCAATACATAATAAAACTCGATTCACCCCCCCTCTCGAGATTTTGAGGCCAAAACCAACAATTGGCATCAGAGCTAGTCTCTTGTGTTAAGACTTAACCGACTCAAGAGTATGGCTTCAAACTCTCTGTTTGGAGGTGAAGGGAGTTCTATTAACCGTCCTCCCATGTTTGATGGGGTAGGGTACGCGTATTGGAAAGCCCGTATGAAAATTTTTATTCAAGGAGTAGGATTAAAAGTTTGGGATGATGTTGTTAATGGTCCCTATGTTCCTACCTATGTAGTTAATGGTAACACCGTCGAAAAGCCTATGGCTGAGTGGACGGAGGAGGAGGAACGTAGTGTAACAGCCCAGCCCCAGCCAGCCGTACGGTACTGGGCACTGGGGCCCAGCGCACCGCCACGTGGATATTGTCCGCTTTGGGCATCCTTCACCCTCACGGTTTTGCTCTTGGTCTCACACTAATAGTGAGCCCCAAAACGCGTCCATGTGAGGTAAGGTATCCACACCCTATATAAGGCATGCTTCGTTCACCTTACCAGCCGATATGGGACTAAGGCTTGCCCTTACATCCACCCCCCTTGGAGGCCCAACGTCCCCGTTGGCACACCGACCCGGCCCTGGCTTTGATACCAAATGTAACAGCCCAGCCCCAGCCAGCCGTACGGTACTGGGCACTGGGGCCCAGCGCACCGCCACGTGGATATTGTCCGCTTTGGGCATCCTTCACCCTCACGGTTTTGCTCTTGGTCTCACACTAACAGTGAGCCCCAAAATGCGTCCACGTGAGGTAAGGTATCCACACCCTATATAAGGCATGCTTCGTTCACCTTACCAGCCGATATGGGACTAAGGCTTGCCCTTACATCAATGTAACACCCTCACAATTATTTAATTAAACTGAGTTTTATAAAAATATGGACTTGAAAATTTCTTTTTAAATCTTAACGAAAATCCGACAGAGTCTCCTCTGTTTATCGGACTTTCCCAAAAATAACTTTTATAAACCTTTCAACCAGTACAGTTCAGAAAATATTTATAAACATACTAGTTTAATTTTCATGCCCTGCTAATCCAATAAAACATATTCAGGGCTTGCACGAATGAAATATAACAACTCAAAAGAAAACTAAATTTTAAACATAATAAATAACTCTCTTCTAATTAATTTTACAACACTCCACGTGGTGGAGTGTAGTCCTGCTCGGCCAATAGAATTGCAAGCTCAAACCTCAGTACCTGTGGAAATAGTAAGGAGTGAGCATTACACATAAAATGGGGAAACAGTTTCCAATTACGACATAATGTTATACCAAGCCATACACATTTAACAATTCAATAACAATATAATAAAACTCAAGAAATCACAATTCATTATCAAAGTATTCCATTGGTTTCTCAAGTCAATCTTGCCTATTCATTCTTATACATCATTTCCATAAAGTCTTTTATTCCTTACACTTTAATCATATCATAATTCTTTTTAATCTGTCCCTGGTCACGACCTACTGCGTCTGCACTCCTGTGCACTCACGTCTTACTGCGTCCGGGTATGTTTTCATTCTCCCCTGGTCACGACCTACAGCGTCTGCACCCCTGTGCACTCACGTCTTACTGCGTCCGGGTATATATTTTTCATTCTCCCCTGGTCACGACCTACTGCGTCTGCACTCCTGTGCACTCACGTCTTACTGCGTCCGGGTATATTTTTCATTCTCCCCTGGTCACGACCTACTGCGTCTGCACCCCTGTGCACTCACGTCTTACTGCGTCCGGGTATATTTTTCATTCTCCCCTGGTCACGACCTACTGCGTCTGCACCCCTGTGCACTCACGTCTTACTGCGTCTGGGTATGTTTTTCTCATTCTCCCCTGGCTGCGCCCGGGTGTAATTCATTTCGTTCCTTTATCATTATCAATTCTTTAGCAATTTCTATTACTCAAAATTAATCACCACATTACACATTTCCACTATCCAAACATCACAATTACATATTATAACTTAATTAGCACAATTCAACGTAATATCACATCTCAAATCATTAAACAACATAAGCATTTAATTCATCAACATCACCAAATAACAAAATGAAACATATCAACATCAAAATAATTTCCCTAAGTTATAAATTCTATTTTAACAATTATTCTATATCATATCAACCTATACTAACACAAAAATCTTAGTACCCATTATATGCATATTGTAAACTAAACCCTAGTGTAAGGTAATACTCACTATAACCCACTCCTTACCTTGCGTTCCCATAAACCTGTTTCCTTTCATATAGTTCTGCCCAAACGTAGCGCGGTTCAGTGCTTTCGCTTGCGCTGATCCTAAAGCTCCTTCGTCGTCTAATCGATCATATAAAAATAAATAGTAATCGGTATAATGCGCTTTACGAAAAAGGGACTTTAAGTGAAAACCGAAACTAGTTAACTTTTGAAAACATTTAATTAAAATTCATAAATCATAGTCAAATGAAATTAGCACCATTGTCCCTTCAATAAAATAGTGTAGCTTCTTGTTGAAAATACATTAACTTTCAAGACTAACATATTTATCAAAAATACATACAAATTCAGTAGTTTTAGCTTCAAGTCACAAAATCAAAGCTATATTGCTTGACACTATTAATTCCAAACTAAAAGGAAGTATTTCCGATTCGAAATAAGTATAACTCACGTTTCCAACATTAAGGTAATTACACTTCCTTTCAACTTGGAATTAATGTTCAAGGTTTTAACTCGAATTAACATTATGCCGAAGATCCCAAGTTCCTAATTAACTGATGTATCATTTAGTTCAGGGACAATCCAACCAAACTAAAGGACAGCTCACTTACTTAGGAACCCAATACATTTAACAAAACATTCTTTAAAACTCATCATTCGACATAATGGTCAATTCAGCTTTATACAAACCATAGTAATTAAATTAAAATCATTAACAATGACGGTATTATTGAAATTAATACTAGTAAACCATAATATCATTCATTTTACTAAAACAACATTAACATTTACAAACAACTTATTATTATAATTATCACTAATTAATATTAAAATTAATATTATTATTAAAGCACCACACCGAGCAGTTAAAGAGCGTTAGAGATTTACCCCCAAATATGGTTTTCGACGCAACCAAGAGCATATTGGTCCGGTTCGAAGGCTCCACCCTTGTCCGGTTCATGAAGTCATTGGTTCTCCCAACCGAAGCGGCACGATGAAGCACGGTACCACCCAAAGTAGCAGCATCCAGTCCCGAGGTAAGGGGTTCGTGAGCTTTGTTGCATCTGGCTCGAGATTGGTGGCTGTAGCAGCTTCAGTGGCAGCGAACCTGTGACAGAGATGGCGGCTCGGTCGCGAGTGGTCCTGGTTCGTGGCAGCGAACAACAACCAGCAACGAAGGAAGAGGGGGGTGTCCTGAACAGGGGCTTCTTGGTCCAGGAAGCAGCGGCGGCGGTCCAACAGCAGCAACGAACGGCGGATCCGTGACTGGAGGGAGGCGACGGCGCGATTCGCGACTCCCTTGGCCGGCAGCGAC
Organism: Crotalaria pallida; assembly: GCA_037953625.1. NCBI lineage: Eukaryota > Viridiplantae > Streptophyta > Magnoliopsida > Fabales > Fabaceae > Crotalaria > Crotalaria pallida. The sequence goes on along the minus strand of CM075649.1, from coordinate 89,269,198 downwards.
GCTATTGAAGCAGAGATAAGGGAGAGAGAAATCATGGAGCTTTAGAGAGAAGGGAACAAAAGAAGAAGAAAGGGACCAAGGTGATAGGGGCGGTGGCCAGCAGGGAGGGCGGTGGTTGAAGAGAGAGGAACAAGGAGAGAGAGAGACCAAACAAGGAGGGTGGTGGCTGCTAACAAATTAGGGTCGGCTGAAGCAAATGGAGGGAGGGGGGTCTTAGGGTTTTTTTTTCCTCACAGCACACACGTTGCTGTTTTTGTTTTCTTTTTTTTTTCTTTTTTTCAACTACATACCTTTCCTATATTCTTCTTTTTTTTTATTTTTATTTTTACTATTATATTTCTTTTTTTTTTTTGACAAAATTAAATAAATACTAATACAAATCAAATATCAAATAACATAGAGAGTCAAAAAAAATTAGAATCTTGCAAGTATTGAAAATAATTCAATGAGATATATCAAAAGCAAGGTAAAGTATAAAATGTATATTTTTCAGATAGGGTAATTTCTTTAAATGAGTTTTCTTTTAAGATATACATATAAATAAAATAGTCAAATAGAAATAATATAAGGTATGTTATGCAAATGCCAACACTTAATAATCATATATAAAAATTAATCATTTAATTTGATAAACTCACAATTTATAATACAAAAGAAAATCAGGATGTTACAATCCTTCCCCCCAAAAAGAAAATTCGTCCTCGAAATTTGACTAGAGAAAACCATAAGGTTAGGATTTGAGAATCCTTAATTATCATTCCAATCAAATTAGATAAACACAATTAAAACCAACGCTACAAATAGTACAAGAGTCTCCAAAAATCATTTATTTATCAAGAAAAATAAAATCATGGTGGTAATACAATGTAGCTGTAGCAAAAGAATTTCAATAACTAGTTAAGTAAAAAGATTCTCAAATTCAAACAAAGAGGAGATCATCTTTCATAACAATGTCAAATAGAAAAATCATCACTCGGTGTATAAAATAATAACTACAGTTAAGTCAGTTCCAAACAAAATCATCTCAATTCTCAAAACTGAAAAATAATTTTAACATTGAACAGATGATAGCTATTGGGAGGATATGTTGACTCTTTGTCATAAACGTAAAACAAATTCAAATATCAAAGAGGTAACATAAAATATAATACAAAGTAGAAGCTTTTAAAAACCCAACTGGTCTAAACAAAATTAGCACTATGCATATGGTTTGAGTTTCGTATAACATACATGTTCAGCACCTAAAACGATAAAATACTTGTAAACCATGCTAAGAACTATTTTTGAAAGAAAACATAATTCACTTGCACATTTGAATGCGGTATTCATTTTGTAAGAACTTGAAACAGGAAGAGTGACACCCCCCCCCCCTTTTTTTTCAAGAAATAGGACATGAAATAAAATCTGTACAGGAATTAAAATCTCAAAAAGATAGGAATTAAAAATCATGACTCAACCAATAGGGCGTCATTAACTTAAATGAATGTCAATGTAAATACAAGGAGAAAACTGAAACCTGAAAAGAATAAAAAATTCGTTAAGCTAGGGTTCAAAAACATTTTCCCTTGCATAACAGTTTTGGGAAACTTCCTGTAATAAACTAAAAACTAAGATAATAGGTTGGCATTGACCAATACTAATATAAGAAATTCATGAGAAATATGTTAAGCAAGAAAAACTATTGATTGAAACTGATTTAACAATTTTCGTTCAAGAAGACATAACCAATGGCTCAAAATCCAAGATTCATCATTTTTAAACACATGTGCATGCAGTCATGCAAAATCAGGGAACAAGTTCATTAAAATCAAGAAGTCAACAAATCCAGCTTGCATTTTACATAAACTCTAAAATAACAATTGAGAAAAATTAAGATCATAGAGACTGAAGCAAAAAGGAATCCAAAAGCAAGAAGAGCTGACTATACAGGAGTGTAAGAGGTAAATCATTGACAAATAGAGCGATTTGTCATCTCAACATACGTATTCTTTCAAGTGGGTTGGAAACATAGTAGATTAGAGGACGTAAAAATAACGAATCTTTAAAGTCCATAATCAAATAAAATTATATTCAATAAAGTCAAATATTTGACACTTCATCAAAGCAAAACATAAACAAGTACTATAGAAAAAGGAAAAAAAACATATGTATAACTAAGCTTTCATAAATCATATATTGTGCTTTTTGAAGAGTTTCTTTAAGTAAGCAACATGAACCATTCAATGAGACCCTCATTGGAGGAAGGGATCACGTACGAAGATTTAGAAAAACCTATTCGGCTGGGAAGAACAATTATCTAAGCATAGGATTCGCTATTGCTAAACAACCCAACTAGCGTATACATAGCACATTCAAGACATATAACGAAATCATATCATATAAATTCACTTTTATTTGAAATTTGGCATACTTCACATGCAGGTATTCAAAGGAAACATATCCGAAAATTAGTTCAAAAATAATTCGGGAGGTATGGTTTCCATTATTTGCCCGAAAGCCCAAAAACCGGAAAAATTTCATGGCTGTAATAAAAATGCATTTATGAAAAATACCAATTCAATTCCCAACACCATGTAAATTTATAGGTAGTGTCCCTACATATAAAAGAACAATGTGGTAAATTTTCAGGTCGATCGGAGTTCATCAGGTTCAGTTTTAACCCCGCGACCACTTTGTCAAAAACACCGTTAACATCGGGGGCTGAACCCAAATTGGATTTATTTATAATAGTAAACAATTCCAAATGACCTCAAAATTTATAGGGACGCCAGATATACTTAGCCAAAGGTTGTGTAAAATTTTTAAACCGATCGGAGCACGTTAGACTCGATTTTTCCCTTGCATTCGCAGTGTCGGAGGCACCGGAATTGTCGGGTCTGATTGTGAAAAAGCATTTGTTTAAGATACTAACTTGCTCCAAACAACTTGAAATTTTACACACCACATGGATTCGAACTTGGGATGCTCACATAAAACCTTTCCATTATCATTTTGAGCACCCTAAGCCCGAAAACGAGTTTAACTTTATATGAAAACCCCCAATTTCCCAACAAACGCTTTAAAACCCAAAGATCCAAATAAATAGCAAATCATTTTCAAATCACATGTAACCTTAAAAAAATCAGATATCATAATGTTACATATATACAAATACATGGTTCATTTCCCTTAGACTTTCACAAACTTTCAAAATAATTTTTTCGGAACTTAAAGGTTGAATGATTATATCTACCAATAGGTATTTATATTTGAGGTGATCAATCTCAAATATACATACATTAGTGATACAATTATTCTCATGTCGCCTAAGTTTTTGGTTAGGCGACTCTTAGTTTCAAAAGTACCAAAGTCTTGAGTTGTGTTGTCACATTTAGAAGTGGCTCACTTGGTTCAAGACTAAAGATTAATTTCTCCCGGTGGGGTAGCAACTTAGTGCTCTAGCCCGTTGGGGTATCTCGTTTCTTTAATCTCGTCATTCGTCCATTTCTAAATATGAAACATTCATTTTCACAAGATTTCGGGTTTTGCTTGGTAAATCTCAAATCAATATATTAAAAGCAACACAACAAGACACATCAAGTCAAACACTAAGCATTTAGACGCCTATCAAGTCAAATCAAACACTTAGCATGCATCATAATAATCACAACATAATTTTATTTTCATTAAACAAACTCCTTTCCTATTTATTCATGAAATGGTGGAATGCATCCAAGCAAGAAATTGTTATGGGTGTGCTCAAAATCGAAGTCAAGCTAAGCCCTTATCATGCCTCAACTCTAACACTAGTCTAGGACCAAATATTTCAATCAAAATATAACTCAGTCAAGTCCAGCAAATGCATACATCATTCCTATTATGACTCTAGCAATACACAAATAGATACTAGAATAAACTGCTATTAACTATAAGTTACTCGCTTGGTGAGTAAGCACAGGAGATGTGAGTCCACACTCCATAGGCCGAGGGAAACTGCTCTGATACCACAATGTAACACCCTCACAATTATTTAATTAAACTGAGTTTTATAAAAATATGGACTTGAAAATTTCTTTTTAAATCTTAACGAAAATCCGACAGAGTCTCCTCTGTTTATCGGACTTTCCCAAAAATAACTTTTATAAACCTGTCAACCAGTACAGTTCAGAAAATCTTTATAAACATACTAATTTAATTTTCATGCCCTGCTAATCCAATAAAACATATTCAGGGCTTGCACGAATGACATATAACAACTCAAAAGAAAACTAAATTTTAAACATAATAAATAACTCTCTTCTAATTAATTTTACAACACTCCACGTGGTGGAGTGTAGTCCTGCTCGGCCAATAGAATTGCAAGCTCAAACCTCAGTACCTGTGGAAATAGTAAGGAGTGAGCATTACACATAAAATGGGGAAACAGTTTCCAATTACGACATAATAATGTTATACCAAGCCATACACATTTAACAATTCAATAACAATATAATAAAACTAAAGAAATCACAATTCATTATCAAAGTATTCCATTGGTTTCTCCAGTCAATCTTGCCTATTAATTCTTATACATAATTTTCATAAAGTCTTTTATTCCTTACACTTTAATCATATCATAATTCTTTTTAATCTGTCCCTGGTCACGACCTACTGCGTCTGCACTCCTGTGCACTCACATCTTACTGCGTCCGGGTATGTTTTCATTCTCCCCTGGTCACGACCTACAGCGTCTGCACCCCTGTGCACTCACGTCTTTCTGCGTCTGGGTATATATTTTTCATTCTCCCCTAGTCACGACCTACTGCGTCTGCACTCCTGTGCACTCACGTCTTACTGCGTCCGGGTATATTTTTCATTCTCCCCTGGTCACGACCTACTGCGTCTGCACCCCTGTGCACTCACGTCTTACTGCGTCCGGGTATATTTTTCATTCTCCCCTAGTCACGACCTACTGCGTCTGCACCCCTGTGCACTCACGTCTTACTGCGTCCGGGTATGTTTTTCCCATTCTCCCCTGGCTGCGCCCGGGTGTAATTCATTTCGTTCCTTTATCATTATCAATTCTTTAGCAATTTCCATTACTCAAAATTAATCACCACATTGCACATTTCCACTATCCAAACATCACAATTACATATTATAACTTAATTAGCACAATTCAACGTAATATCACATCTCAAATCATTAAACAACATAATCATTTAATTCATCAACATCACCAAATAACAAAATGAAACATATCAACATCAAAATAATTTCCCTAAGTTATAAATTCTATTTTAACAATTATTATATATCATATCAACCTATACTAACACAAAAATCTTAGTACCCATTATATGCATATTGTAAACTAAACCCCAGAGTAAGGTAATACTCACTATAACCCACTCCTTACCTTGGGTTCCCATAAACCTGTTTCCTTTCATATAGTTCTGCCCAAACGTAGCGCGGTTCAGTGCTTTCGCTTGCGCTGATCCTAAAGCTCCTTCGTCGTCTAATCGATCATATAAAAATAAATAGTAATCGGTATAATGCGCTTTACGAAAAAGGGACTTTAAGTGAAAACCGAAACTAGTTAATTTTAGAAAACATTTAATTAAAATTCATAAATCATAGTCAAATGAAATTAGCACCATTGTCCCTTCAATAAAATAGTGTAGCTTCTTGTTGAAAATACATTAACTTTCAAGACTAACATATTTATCAAAAATACATACAAATTCAGTAGTTTTAGCTTCAAGTCACAAAATCAAAGCTATATTGCTTGACACTATTAATTCCAAACTAAAAGGAAGTATTTCCGATTCGAAATAAGTATAACTCACGTTTCCAACATTAAGGTAATTACACTTCCTTTCAACTTGGAATTAACGTTCAAGGTTTTAACTCGAATTAACATTATGCCGAAGATCCCAGGTTCCTAATTAACTGATGTATCATTTAGTTCAGGGACAATCCAACCAAACTAAAGGACAGCTCACTTACTTAGGAACCCAATACATTTAACAAAACATTCTTTAAAACTCATCATTCGACATAATGGTCAATTCAGCTTTATACAAACCAGAGTAATTAAATTAAAATCATTAACAATGACGATATTATTGAAATTAATACTAGTAAACCATAATATCATTCATTTTACTAAAACAACATTAACATTTACAAACAACTTATTATTATAATTATCACTAATTAATATTAAAATTAATATTATTATTAAAGTACCACACCGAGCAGTTAAAGAGCGTTAGAGATTTACCCCCAAATATGGTTTTCGACGCAACCAAGAGCATATTGGTCCGGTTCGAAGGCTCCACCCTTGTCCGGTTCATGAAGTCATTGGTTCTCCCAACCGAAGCGGCACGATGAAGCACGGTACCACCCAAAGTAGCAGCATCCAGTCCCGAGGTAAGGGGTTCGTGAGCTTTGTTGCATCTGGCTCGAGATTGGTGGCTGTAGCAGCTTTAGTGGCAGCGAACCTGTGACAGAGATGGCGGCTCGGTCGCGAGTGGTCCTGGTTCGTGGCAGCGAACAACAACCAGCAACGAAGGAAGAGGGGGGGTGTCCTGAACAGGGGCTTCTTGGTCACGGAAGCAGCGGCGGTCCAACAGCAGCAGCGAACGGCGGATCCGTGACTGGAGGGAGGCGACGGCGCGATTCGCGACTCCCTCGGCCGGCAGCGACGCTATTGAAGCAGAGACAAGGGAGAGAGAAATCATGGAGCTTTAGAGAGAAGGGAACAAAAGAAGAAGGAAGGGACCAAGGTGATAGGGGCGGTGGCCAGCAGGGAGGGCGGCAGTTGAAGAGAGAGGAACAAGGAGAGAGAGAGACCAAACAAGGAGGGTGGTGGCTGCTCACAAATTAGGGTCGGCTGAAGCAAATGGAGGGAGGGGGGTCTTAGGGTTCTTTTTTTTTCTCACAGCACACACGTTGCTGTTGTTGTTTTCTTTTTTTTTTCTTTTTTTCAACTACATACCTTTCCTATATTCTTCTTTTTTTTTTATTTTTACTATTATATTTCTTTTTTTTTTGACAAAATTAAATAAATACTAATACAAATCAAATATCAAATAACATAGAGAGTCAAAAAAAATTAGAATCTTGCAAGTATTGAAAATAATTCAATGAGATATATCAAAAGCAAGGTAAAGTATAAAATGTATATTTTTCAGATAGGGTAATTTCTTTAAATGAGTTTTCTTTTAAGATATACATATAAATAAAATAGTCAAATAGAAATAATATAAGGTATGTTATTAAAATGCCAACACTTAATAATCATATATAAAAATTAATCATTTAATTTGATAAACTCACAGTTTATAATACAATAGAAAATCAGGATGTTACACGTAGAGTCCAATACGACTTGAAAGTTAAAAATATTATAACATCTGCTTTGAGCTATGATGAGTTTTTCAGGATATCAACATGCGAGACAGCACAACAGATGTGGGATACGCTGGAAGTCACGCATGAAGGTACAACGGAAGTAAAGAGGTCAAGGATCAATACGTTGACTGGTGAATATGAGCTATTCAGGATGAAAGATGGAGAATCGATTCAAGAAATCCAAAAGCGCTTCACAATGATTGTTAACCAACTGACAACATTGGGGAAGAAGTTCACCAATGAGGATCTCATCAACAAAGTTCTAAAGTGTTTGGGAAGAGATTGGCAACCCAAGGTGACGGCAATTGCTGAATCAAGAAATCTCTCAACAATGACGCTGGCAACTCTGTTTGGAAAACTACAAGAACACGAAAGTGAACTAAAAAGGTTGGCTCAGCATGAATAAGAGAACAAGAAAGTTAAAAGTTTGGCATTCAAGGCTGAAGCACCTGCACCAGATAGTGACTCGGACAAAGAATTATTGAATGATGAGCACATGAGTCTATTGGTGAAAAAGTTCGGGAAATTCCTGAGAAAGAAAAATTTCAACAAGAGAGACAACAATAAAAGTGGAGGCTCAACCATCACATGTCATGAGTGTGGCAAGCCTGGTCACATTAGAGCAGACTGCTATCAATTGAAAAAGAAAGAGAATTCAGAAAAAGGCACCTCAAGTTCAAAGAAGGGAAAGCAAGCATACTTGGCGTGGCTTGACAATGATGGAAGTTCGGATGAGGATTCAGACGAACAAGAGGAGACTGCCAACCTATGCTTGATGGCTCACGACAAAGAGGTAACTACTGAACTTAACTTTTCTTATGATGAATTACAAGAAGCATTTGAAGAGTTACATGAGGAATCGATGAGGTTATCCTTATTGGTTTCTCTAGAAAATAAAAATTCAGCTTCCATTTTAGAAAAGAATAAAGAACTTACTAAGGAAAATGATTTTTTGAAAAATCAAAATAAGGAGCTGAATTTGACTTTAAAAAATTCTTCAAACACTTCGTGTAACGACATTAAGCTTAAAGCTAGTTCTTCTTCTTGTAAATTCTGCAAGGACTTGGTTAAAGAAGTTGAAGATTTAAAAGAAACCCTTGCTAAATTTACAAAAGGTAGAAATACTTTAAATTTAATGTTAGGTAGATAAAAATGTTTCTTTAATAGAGCGGGTTTAGGATATCAATGTAACATCCCTAATTTTAATTCCTAATATATATTTATAAGTTGTATTGACTTAAATAAATGTTTCTTAAAAATCAATTATTTAGTTGTGTATTTTTATAAGAATACATTATGTTAATTATGAAAATATATTTCATTTCTTTTATGTTCTAAAATAAATTCATTTAAAATAGTTATCCTATATCAAAAATATACTTTATGTGTTTTACTTTATTTTGATATATTTCATGTGAAAATATTTTATTGGAAATATTTATAAGTTTCTTACTTTATAATTTTTATTCTATTATTTAAATTGATTATTGGTATTTGAGTTTTAAAATAACATAATAAATAAAATAAAATAAATAAATAAATAAAAGTGTGTATTAGTATATATGTTTAGTACTTTTAAAATAATACTAACATACACTAATAGTAATAATAATAATAATAATAATAATAATAATGATATTGTAAAAAAATAAAATAAAAAAAAAATAAAACAGAGGAAGGGGGGTTCGAAACCCTCCCCTCCCCAACTCTCTCTTCTTCCTAAGGGCACCGCCGGCCGTAGTTCTTTCCTCGCTCCCAACTCCTTCTCTCCCGCCGCCGGCCGCCAGCCACCACCACAATCGCTCTCCCTCACGATCGCTCTCTCTCTCTCACTTGCTCTCTCTCTCACTCGCACGTTCTCCAGCCATCGTCATGAGGGTCGCCGCCGTCGCGTTCCATTCCCCGTCCAGTTGCGATCGCGACCCACAGAGACCTGTTGCTGTCGCCGTTCGTCCCGATCACCGGCACGCGAGCCGCACCGCCACGATCCAGTCCCGCTGCCATGCGCGTTCTCCCTCCTCCAGTCGCGCCGCCGTCGCCGCCGCCGTGGGGAGAGCCACATCTTTCTTTTGCTGGTAGCCATGGATGCAGGGGTCACGAGTTTGGCAAACTGACGCCGATATCGTCGTTATCGTGACCAGTCCCTCTGTGGTGCTTTGAACCGGATCGGGGTTGAACCGAATCAAACCGACCTTCAAAATCATCTTTGAGGGTATATCTCCAACACCTTTTTAATTGCTCTATGTTGTGTTTTAATTTTTATATTAATACCAATTTTAATGATAATGGTAATAATTATTTAGTATTAAATTGTTTTGGAAATTAAACCGTATTATAATTTATATTGATTTAATTATGCTGTTGTTGATGGTGACTTTAATTGTTTATTTTGATTTGTAATAACGTCGAATTAGATTTATGTCGAATAATGAGTTAGTATTTTTGCTAAATGCGTTGGGTTCCTAAGTAATTGGATTGTAGGTTAGTCGGGCTGAATTGTCCCTGAACTAAACAATACACCAGTTGATTAGGATTCCGATCTATATTCGACATACGTTAATTCGGTTAAAGGCTTGAACTTTAATTTTGAACTGAAAGGAAGTGTAATTACTTGAACGTTAGAAATGTAATTTAGATGTATTTTGAACCGTGGACACTTCCTTTTAAATTGAAATTAATAGTGTCAAGTGATGAAACCGCAATTGATGGTTGGAGAGACTTAGGAACCCTAGGAAAACACCTAGAAGGGGGGGTTGAATAGGTGTTGAAGCTACCTTGAAAGATTTTCGAACGAAACAAATCTAAACAATCAAAACAAATGATTTTTGCAAATTCTACAGCACTTAATCGATTAACCTGCAATTTACTCGAGTAGTACTCGATTAAACTTGAACTTAATCGATTAAATATGACAGAAAACAGAAAAATCAATTTTTCATTCGAATACGAAAATCAATCAATTCACATGCAAGATCAGAGATTCAGCAGAAATGATTAACACCTATATTCTTATTGATTAACCTAGTTATGAAAATGATTTTCCCTTTATCAATTTGAACAATTAAAGATTCAATTCAATCAATTATGAAAATCAATCTTTCTAGGTTTTCAACCAAGAACGCAATCAAATGACTTGAATATAAAGAGTAAGGGTTTAGAGATACGACACAGTGATTTATCCTGGTTCACTTTCATCCGCTTGAAAGCTAAATCCAGTCCCCTCTTCAACCAAGAGAGATTCTTCACTATGAGGAATTAGAGTTCTCAAATTACAAGTGATTGCCTCACAAGACTTCCTTCTTGCTAGCTTACAAGAGATAACCGACACCCTTGCCTTGTAATCCTATTGATCTTCTCTCTAATCTAACCTCTACCCCTTGTTGATAATCGACACAACAAGTCTTCAATTGCTTGATGATAAACCACACACCAAGGCTTCACTTGCTTGATTCACAACCAAGACTTCTTCTTCTTCTTCAATAAGAATGCACTTGCTTGATGATAAAATCGACACACCAAGGCTTCTTGTTTGTTGTAGTGGCTTGCCTTCTTGCAAAGATTACAACACAATAGAAAACACAAAACAATCCTATGAATCTCAATCAAGAGTTATGACAATTTACCATAAGAGATTCAAAGGTTCTTGATCAAAGAATATGAAAATATGAGAATTTTGATCTTTAGAAAATGAGAGAGAATAGAGTGGCTTGATTCTTTGTAAAACTTGTATTCTCAAAATCCAACCTTTCCTTTAAAACCTTTAAGCCACCTATTGATTCTAGGTTAAGTGAAAACTCAAATTATGATTAAATCATGACTTATGAATGAGATTCACTACCCTCTATAATAATCTACCCAAATAAAAAAACCTATGAAGCTTGAGAGGCAAAAGATAAAAGAAATACAAATACACTCAAACTTAGGTCTTCATGAGCTTGCTTTCTCTCTTCTTCATTTGATGTTTGTTGTTGCTTGTTGAGCTTGAAACTTGATCAACACTTGTAGCTTGTTCAAAAACACTTTGTCATTATCAAAACATTCATCATGTTCATCATGGAACTAACAATAAGCAATGGAGCATTTGAATTTTGGTGAGTCGAAATTAAAGTTACTTGATTTCAAATTATTTTGATAATTATGTTATTTTTAAAGTTAGCGTAATTTTCAATAAAAATCTATACTATTTATTGAGAAGACAATGACCTTAATTTGAAATTCTATGTTATTCTGGCTTGTAAATTATAATCAAACGATTTTTTGTGATCTGGAAACTTATCAAATACTCTATACTTTGAAATATGTCAATTTTGAGATTTTGAATTGGGTTGTTCTGATCTCTATAGTTAATCTCCTGTTACACAAAGTTTAACAGGGTTCATTTTTATGTAATTTTGGTATGCTGTTCATATCACTATTAAATTGCTATTTGATTTTAAAAGTTTACTTCAAGGAATCTTGAATGGTCTTTTATAACCTTATGGATATTTTCTTTTGTTGGTTATAATGAAAAATATGTTTTTATAACGTTATAAACCTAACAACTAATCAAATGTTGACATTGTTTTAGCATAATTAAAAAGGATTAATTGATAGTTTGATTGTTGTGTTTGGGTTGGTCTAGGCGCATTCAGTTGATTATTATTTAATTTATGTAAAATGATTAGACGACGAAGGAGCTTTAGAACTTGTCGCCGCGCATAAACAATGGACTCAGATATGTTTGGACATTATCGTACGAAACGGATCATGCCTAAGGAACCCCAAGGTAAGGGGTTCTTTACCTTGCTTTAGGGAGTATTATCTAATTAGTTCATAGTACTTGCTAAGAGTATATGTATATGTTTGGTTTGAAATTTAGATAGTTATTATAGGCTTAACAATCAAGAATGAAATTAAATGGAATAGTTGTTAAATTGATATATGTGATAAATTGAGTATGCTAAGTGCTAAATGTCATTATTTATGCCTAACTGAATATATGGAGACTTGGTTGGTAACTGGAATTGATTATATATGATAGTTGTTATGTATGTTAGAAAAAGTATTGAGTTGTGCTATTTTGTGAATGATTATGATATTTAATTATTGGGATGAATGTCTCTTGAAAATTGCCCTGTATATCTGGAAATTGAAAGTATAATGAGATGATGAATTGATAAACATATGAGAATAAATATTTCTTTGGAAAAAATTAAAGGTATAAGTATATGAAAAGGATGATGAAATTATGATGAGTACATCAAGGAAATAATCGAATATGAAATTGAAAGATTTAAAGGAAAAAGAGTGTGTGATCCAGATCTTGTAAGACGTTGTCCTTAGGAGACTGTACGCATAGATCGCGTAAGACGCACGCGATGCACAGCTGTAAGACGTTGTCCTTAGGAGACTGTACGCAATTATGGACACACACACCATATATTAATAAAGGTATAATTTGGATTGTGCGAATCCAGATCTTGTAAGACGTTGTCCTTAGGAGACTGTACGCATAGATCGCGTAAGTCACACATTGTGTGCAGCTGTAAGACGTTGTCCTTAGGAGACTGTACGCAATGATGGACGCACCTTCTGATTTTGGGAATCCAGGTCTTGTAAGACGTTGTCCTTAGGAGACTGTACGCATAGACCGCGTAAGACACACATTGTGTGCAGCTGTAAGACGTTGTCCTTAGGAGACTGTACGCAATGATGGATCCCCGTGATAAATTCTAAAAAGCTGTGAAAGTTTCAAAGAGTATGAGAAAAGAGAATGTGAAATTAAGTAAAGAGTTGAGAAATATGTCAAGTTGTATAAGTTGTAAATGTATGAAATAAAAGAGTTAAATAATTATAAAAGAAATCATTTGTTATTAATGTAAATATAATTGCTGTGAATGAGTATGAATGATTGAGTTTTGTGCAATATATGGCTAAATGTGTTTGACTTAGTAGGTCATTATGTCTAGTTAGACACTACTTTCTACTTCATGTGTAAAGCTCACCCTTACAAACATGTTTCAGGTATTGGGCTTGGAGCTTGCATAGTTTTTGGCCGAGCAGGATTACCCTCCACCACGTGGAGGGGTCGTATATTTTGAGGGAACTAAAGTAGTAATTAAATTAAAGATGGATATTTTGTATTTTAAAAGAATGTATTAGTTATCCGCCCTCGCTTGGTTTATGTTGGGCATTAGGACTTATTGTGTGTCTTGAGTAAATATAATATGTTTTGAAATGTTCTGGTCTGGACAGGTGCATGATTGGAAATTTTGGTAAAGTCCGAAATACAGAGGGAACTCTGCCGGATTTTTACCGAAATTTTCAAGTCCATATTTTTATAAAACTTAATTTAACTAAATAATTGTGAGGGTGTTACAATAAACCTGGAAGACATCAAAAGAAACTAAGTACCATTTTTGTCCCTGCCAGTAGTCATAAGAAACCTCTTATTATATGTCATATTTGTGGTAAAAAGGGCCATGGTGCACATGAATGCATACACTGAAAAGTGAAGTTCGCTAAACCGGACAATGAAGCTAGAAGGTGGCATGATTTAAACTATGGCTATACTAACACTCAAGGACCCAAAAAGATATGGGTACCTAAAAAGAAACCTTGAATTCTTTGCTTGTAGGTTACTCCGGAAGGAAGGAAGGCATGGTGGTACTTGGACAACGGATGCTCAAAACATATGACTGGAGATAAATCCAAATTCTCGCATCTCGTGCCTAAGGACCAAGGACATGTGACTTTCGAAGATAACAATCATGGAAAGATTATCGGAATCGGTAAAATTGGTACACCTCCTAACCCTTGCATTGAAAATGTTTTACATGTTGAGGGCCTAAAGCACAATTTGCTAAGTATTAGTCAATTGTGTGATAAGGGCAATAGGGTTATATTTGATTCTGATAGATGTATTATCGAGGGAAAAATTGATAATCTTATTAAGCTAATTGCTCGCAGGATAAACAATGTTTATGTTATTGATTTTGATTCAATTCTCTCAAATGATGCGAAATGTTTATTATCTAAAGAGGATGAATCGTGGCTGTGGCATCGTAGAATAGGTCACATCCACATGGCTCATTTAATAAAAAATTTCTTCTAAAAACTTAGTAGTTGGTTTGCCAAAGCAAAATTTTTCTTTTTCTGAAAATTGTGATCCTTGTTCAAAATCAAAATTCACAAGGGCTACTTTTCCGTCTAAAAATCTTGTTTCAACTCAAAGGCCCTTGGAACTTTTACATATGGATCTTTTTGGACCGTGTCAAACTAAAAGCTTTGGTGGAAACTATTATTGTTTAGTTATTGTGGATGACTATTCTAGGTATACATGGACGCTTTTTATTACTCATAAAAATGACGCATTTCATGAATTTAAAAAGCTAGCCAAGATTATTCAAAACCAATTGCATTTGAGCATTGCATCCATTAAAACTGATCATGGTGGAGAATTTGAAAATCATCTTTTTGAAAAGTTTTGCGACATACATGGAGTTAAGCATTATTTTTCCGCTCCAAGGACTCCAGAGAAAAATGGAGTTGTGGAGAGGAAAAATCGTTCATTAAAAGAGCTTTCTAGAACAATGCTTAATGACATGAATTTGCCTGCATATTTTTGGGCCGATGCAGTTAGTACAGCATGTTATGTTATGAACCGTGTTTTGATTAGGCCTATTTTAAAGAAAACCCCTTATGAGCTGTACAAAGGGAGAAAACCAAATATTTCCCATCTTCGAGTTTTTGGATGTAAATTTTTTGTGCATAATAATGGTAGAGAAAATCTAGGAAGTTTTGAGGCTAGAGCTGATGAGGGTATATTCCTTGGATATTCTGCTTCGAGCAAAGCTTATAGGATATACAATAAATCTCGTAATACTATTGAAGAATCTATTCATGTATCATTTGACGAATCCGATCCCAGAAGGTTGGGAAAGGTATCTGTTAATGACATTTCAGGTATTCTTGGAGATTTATTCATTGATGAGGATGAGGAGCCAAATGCCAAAAGGAAAGAGCATTCCGAAAGCAATGGAAATTCAGTTGAAAATGTTGAGGAGAAAAATCAAGAACAATCCATGGAACTCAACACTGATTTGCCTAAGGAATGGAGAACATCAAGGCACCATCCTATAGATCAGATTATCGGGGATATCTCAAAAGGTGTAAGTACTCGCAACTCTATTAGCAATCTGTGTAACTTCTTTGCATTTATTTCTCAAGTAGAGCCAAAGAATTATTCTGAGGCTATGCTTGATGAGCATTGGCTTTTGGCAATGCAAGAGGAATTAAACCAGTTCGAAAGAAATCAGGTGTGGGAACTTGTTCCTAGGCCTGATCCTCATCCGATTATTGGAACTAAGTGGATTTATAAAAATAAACTTGATGAGGCTGGTTTAATTGTTCGAAACAAATCTAGACAAATTGCACAAGGTTACAATCAGGAAGAGGGGATAGATTATGAGGAAACATTTTCCCCTATTGCTAGGTTGGAAGCCATAAGACTGCTATTAGCATTTGCATGTGTTCTAGATTTTAAATTATATCAAATGGACGTAAAGAGTGCCTTTCTTAATGGTTTTATAAATGAAGAAGTTTATGTGTATCAACTCCTGGCTTTGAAAGTTATGAACACCCTGATTATGTTTATAAATTGAAAAAGGCTTTGTACAGTCTAAAACAAGCTCCTAGAGCGTGGTACGACCGTCTTAGCAAATTTTTGTTGGAAAATAACTTTGAAAGAGGGAAGGTTGATAACACACTTTTTATCAAAAAGAAAGGAAAGGACATTCTTTTAGTTCATATTTATGTTGATGATATTATTTTCGGTGCTACTAATAAAATCCTTTGCAAGGAATTTTCTAGTATGATGCAGGAAGAGTTCGAAATGTCTATGATGGGCGAGCTGAACTTTTTCCTGGGATTACAAATAAAGCAAGCAAAGGACGGAATATTTATTAGTCAAACCAAATACTGCAAAGAATTATTGAAAAGATTTGGCATGGATAAGGCTAAGGCAGTAGCGACACCGATAAGCACATCATGTTACTTGGACAAAGACGAAGGAGGTAAATCCGTAGAAATCACAAAGTATCGAGGTATTATCGGATCCCTTCTATATTTAACGGCAAGTAGGCCGGATATAATGTTTAGTGTGTGTCTTTGTGCTCGGTTCCAATCGAATCCAAAAGAAACGCACATGGTTGCTGCCAAGCGAATAATGAAATACTTGTCTGGCACAACTGATATGGGTTTATGGTACCCCAAAGGTTCTTCGTGTAATCTTGTTGGGTATTCTGATTCTGACTTTGCCGGTTGCAAAGTAGATAGAAAAAGCACTAGCGGCACTTGTCATCTTCTTGGCAATTCATTGGTATCATGGGATAGTAAGAAACAGTCTAGTGTTGCCCTATCTACAGCTGAGGCTGAATATGTAGCCGCGGGTAGTTGTTGCGCCCAGATTTTATGGTTAAAACAGCAACTCCTAGACTTTGGTGTAAGTCTAGATCACATTCCTATTAAATGTCATAATACCAGTGCTATTTCTATTACCAAAAACCCAGTGCAACATTCTCGCACGAAGCATATAGAGATTCGACACCATTTTATTCGTGATCATATTAAGAAGGGTGATTGCATTATTGAGTATGTTGATACTTCGCGGCAGTTAGCTGATATCTTTACGAAACTGCTTCCAAAAGAAAATTTCTTTTTTATTCGTAGAGAAATTGTTTTAACTTCTGCCTCTCATCTCTTTTGAATATGTGAATCTTTTATCTCTCATGTTATTATTAACGCATCTCCTTAGTGTTTCGGGGGGAGATTACACATCTTTTTGATGATTACAAAAGGGGGAGAGAGATTCTGATATTTCATGGATTTCATGGCTAATACATTCAGGCAGAGATACTCTGAAGGATGATATTCTGATATTAGAATATATGTTTTTAAGCATTCATACAGGGGGAGAAAAATTAATCCATTATATTGCCTGTATTTAGTGATACTAAGGAAGGTTTTATTATTATATATCTATTTCTGCTTGTATAACACTTGTGATGCAGATAATAAAAGAGCATATCAGAATGGTTGTTTGTCATCATCAAAAAGGGGGAGTGTTGGAAGTCAAGCTGGTTGGAAGGCATGCTTCATACTCTCTATGGACTTCAAAGTAATGCAAATATATGTTTTGATGATAACAAGCCAACTCAAGTTCAAGCTCACAAGTGCAAGTCAAGTATCAAGATTGAAGACTCAAGCAAGCCTAGAATAGAAACCTTCTCCTTAGATCAAATGTAAGGTAATGAAGTTGTAGTTTACTTAGAAGTTACAAAGCCAACATAGTTTTTCATTTTAGAAGAAAAGAAGAAAACGTGTTTTCTGAAAATAAAATGTTTTTCTACATTTAACCTTAGTGAAGATACTTGATGTTACAAAACTCTGCATATTTATATGACTGCAAAGGAGAGTAATCGATTATCTCTCAAAGTAATCGATTAACTCAGTTGCATCATAGAAAAATCAGAGAAGCTGTAATCGATTAATTGAATATTGTTAATCAGTTACTTTCTTATGAAAGTAATCGATTACAACAGTCAAGTAATCGATTATATTTGTTGCATCATATATTTTTCAGAGGCTTAGTAATCGATTACAAGTCTTGTAGTAATCGATTACATGATGTTGCATCTTATGCAAACCAGAGGCTTAATAATCGATTAACTCCTTAGTGTAATCGATTATCATGGTTGCATCATATAATGAACAGGAGTGATGTAATCGATTAACTATTCTTAGCCTAATCGATTACATGTTTTTCAAATGTATTTAAGAATTTCTATTTTTGTAGAAATAATCGATTATTCCCTAAAGTAATCGATTACTTCTTGATTTTCTGAAAATCGTGTCAGAATCATTTTTATTATTTCCTGATTTGTTTTTATATAAAAGATTCTGATATATGTTATAAAATTCGAAAATGATTTTAATTTTGAATTATTTCCTTTTTGGTTTTAAGAATCAAATCTTTATTTTATTTCGAAAATCGTTTTGATTTTATTTTGATTTTAAAACTTATTACAAATCTTTTATTATTCTATTTTGATTTTGTTTTATTAATTCAAAATCGTTTTTGATTCAAAAGAGTTTTTCTTTTTAAATAAGACCACTCCAACATTTCAACAAGTTTTCACGTTCAGTGATTTTTTATTCATTCATTCTCACGTTCTTCATCTTCTTCTTCTTTAAGAGTTCTGGTTTTCATTGTTCTATTTTTTTAAGAACAAACCTTGTTGGCTGAGTAAATCCTAAGAGAAACTTCTTTTTCATTATCATAAGAGCATATTGTAGAATCCGTGTTGTGAGAACACAAAAAGCTATTGTAATCACTTTTATTGTAATCGTTCTAAACCTTAGTGGTAGGGAGAGAATCCCATAGTTGAACGTTGAGGCGTTCGTAGGGCGAGGAACCCTGCTGTGTGATTGAGGCCCCTAGCGAACGGAGGTTCCTAGTAGTGTGCGGGGTGCTCTTGGTTGTAATAGGGTGCGGCTCTATTGCTTGGTTATAAGAACTCTCAGGCGGGTCGCTTGGGGACTGGACTAGGCCTTTCGACGGGAAGGCTAAACCAGTATAAAAATCATCGGTGCAAGCTTTTCTATCCCTCTCTCTTTTACTTTCCGCATATTTATTCTTTTACGTTTCCGCGCTACTCGATTATTATAGTATTTTTATCGTTTTCGCGATCCATTACGAACGTTTAATCTCTCCATCTCAAATCATTTTTTTAATTTATTACGAATTTTTCAATACATAATGAAACTCGATTCACCCCCCCTCTCGAGATTTTGAGGCCAAAACCAACAGTGTTACCTCTACTTGAGTTTGGGTTTCTAGGGTGTTCATAACGGGTGCTAAGAGTGGGTGTTAGATTAGGGAATGGATATAGGTTAATGTTATAAAGGAAAGGTAAAAAGGGAACTAATAAATGAACTAGAAACATGAGTTTTGAAGTAGGAAGGAACATGGTCCTATGTTATATGTTTTGTCTAAATGATATGCTGGCTAAGTGTTTATTCACACTGCTGTTGCTGTATAAATGTTGTTGCCATTGTGTAAATGTTTATGAGTTGTGAATATTTGCTGTTATGTCTGTGGCCGAGCTACGAGAGAGTGAATGTGGGTCCGAGGTGTGTTTAGATATGGAGCATATAAGAGAATAAATAAAAGGAATAGATGAGAGGGTGGTTAATGGAAAAGATAAGAGGAGTTAAGGAGATGTGAGCCGAGAGAGGCCGAACTAAGAAAATAATGAGATTAATGTAAAGACGAATAATTTAAAGGGTTGAGCCGAGATAGGCCGAGTTAAATGGTTAAAAAGGATAAGAGGAATTAAAGAGAAATGGTTGTGTGATCGGGTCATAGCAGACGCGTACTGGGTGCGTGCATTGATCGCGTCAGACGCATACTGGGTATGCGCAGCTGTAAGACGGGTACTGGGTACTCGCAGTTATGATTCACAGAAGGTTCGGAGCACGAAATCGGTGGGATGTGTTCCTAGTCATAGCAGACGCGTACTGGGTGCGTGCATTGATCGCTGATCGAGGCCGTACCCGATACAAATAAAAAGCAGTTTAAATATAGTACTAGGAAGTGACTCCTAGATCGTCTCCCAAGGAATATCTTATCAAGCAAAAGGTCAAACAGATAGTATGCACAGAAAATAGGGGGGGTTTTGTATTGAATGTTGAAATCTAAGATCAAAACAGAATTAAAATAAAAACGAAGTAACATATAAGGAAAAGCGGATAAACCCCTTTGGCTCGCGTTCACAACTCTATCATCGGTCACAAAAGATCAATTTCTTTCCTCTTCACTGTCCAACTCGTGAGAACTAAATACTAAGAGAAAATTCAATTCTCACCCCAAAACCCAAACCTCTAATTAAGCATTAAAAGCCAAAGCATGGAGATTTTTCGAGTTTGCATAAATTAGCATTCATACACATGAATTATCTCTATAGAATGGAACTAAACGAACCATAACATATCAATAAACATGAAAACAGTGAATAAAAACGAAATAGCATTAAGAATAAAACCTCAAGAGTATGTGATACATTACCAAAGGGATTTAACCTAAGAGTTTAGCCTTCCATGAAGAAAAATACCAAAAACGTGTAGAAAGGGAAGAGAGAGAAACCCTAGCCGCCACCACAAGCTTGGAGAACAAAACTAAGCCTTCTCTAAGAGAGAGAATGTAAAAACGTGATTATGGAAGGTGGTGGCTAGGGTTTACACGAAATTGGCTAATTAAATCACAAAACGGGCCTAAATCATGGGCCCAAATCCTAAGGAAAGCTAATCTCTAAATTAAATCTAAAAATATCCAATAGATAAAATCTAAATCTTAAAAGATATAAACTAAATCTCAAATAATCCTAAAGATAGATTACAATCTTCACTTCATCATATATCTTCTCTTCCAAAATTAAATCTTCACTCCCAAAATGCCCAAAAAGCCCTTGTGCCAAATATGACCTGAAAATAGAAATAGAATTAATTAGGCTAAATAATCCCAAATTAAACAATATTCAGAATATTAGTCCAATAAACTCTAAATCACTAAATCAAGCTAAACAATGTCAAATGGGCAACAAGTATCAATAATAGGAGTAAAATAATGCAAGGAATAATGGGAAATAAAATGCTCATCAAACACCCCCACACTTATCCTTTTGCACTCCTGGGCAAAACTAAGAATTAGGACTGAGAAGATCAATATGCACCAAAGTGAATCATGCAACAAGATTACTACAACTAATGAATGTAAACCTAAGAGATTACATACTTTACAATGAATTCTAGGAAATGCAAAGAAATGGGCAAAATCGACCATACGAAGAGAATAAGGACCAAAGAATCAAGGCATCCATGAACATCATCCAATTATTTCAAATATGCAAAGAAAACCAATGACATCAAGAGGGTAGTCACAAAGATGATAGAAACTCACAAGGATCACTCAAAAGTGTTTACACTCAAGGCACATCATGAAAAACAAACACAACCATAAGCTTGACAAGCCTCTAACATCAACAATCAACACACATGCACATTATGATCAAAAGGTCTTTTCAGGGCTGTAATGGGGCCAAGGACAAGGTTGGATAAAATATGGGAAATGTAGCTAAAACCAAGGGAATAGAGGAGCAATGGGGAAGAAGTAAAAAAAATAAGCACAATCCACCCCAGAATGAAGTGATAAACATAACAACAACCTCTAATTCCAATCCTCTATGCCTCAATCAACCTTTTATTCTATTTTTTTCTTTTCTTTTCTTTTTTTTTTTTTTTTGCATTGGAGAACTTCATGAATGAAAGGGAAGAAGAAACAACAAAAATGGCATAATGAGATAAAGCCATAATTACATCACCAACCATAGAGGCAAAACCCAGAACTCACAAGAGATGAAGAACAAAGCACCCTCGCTTACTTAATACCCATTCCCAAAACAATTCCAAAGCTCCAACATTCGCTAAGGTTAGGACAATCATGGTTTTTCAGTCATAGGCTTGTAATGAGCTAAAGAACAAAGAAAAGGGATATAAAGGCTCAAAGGGGCTATCAAAGGATAAATTCATTCAAGGTAGGCTCATATGGCTAGTGGCTTATTCAAGAAAAACAATGCCTAAATCATTTCAAAATGTGCATGGGAATATCAAGTATCAACAAGAGTCAAGTCAAGCTCTAGAGTGCAAGTAATCTGGAGTGCAATCACAGATGAAAGAAAATTAGGTGGCATATATAGCAATCCACCCACAATTAAGGCTCAAATCCTCACAAAAGGGACAATTCTATCACAGTGTTACCACCTCTTAATTATCAAAAGCAACTTTACACACAGAAATGCATGAATTCAGACACAAGATACCAAGACTCTACTAAAATGAAGCAAAAACATGCAAGAAAATGCCCAAAACTTAGCAAAACCTAAAAAATCAAAGCAAAAATATGCAACCTAAACTACTCTCCCCCCACACTTAAATCACACATTGTCCTCAATGGAACACAAATAGCAGAATCAGACAGATATAGACAAGTGTAATAAAAGTAGTAAGGAAGGAGAAAAGAAGACTCCCTAAGTCATGGTGGGTCAAAGGTGGGTTCGACCAATGAGGCCTCCTCCACAGGTGCATCATCCAAAGAAGGGGTGGTGAGGAAGGGCTTGAGTCGATGTCCATTAACCTTGAAGCTCTTTTTCGTGGACTCACTCTTGATCTCCACAGTTCCATAAGGAAACACCTGGGTGACTACAAACGGTCCAATCCACTTAGAGCGGAGCTTTCCACTCATGAGTCCAAGTCTAGAGTTGTAGAGCAACACTTTTTGACCAACTAAGAACTCCTTTCTGGAAATTGAGCTATCATGGAGCTTCTTGGTCTTCTCTTTGTAGAACTTGGAGTTCTCATAGGCCTCCAAACGGATCTCATCTAGCTCACTCAACTGCAGCTTCCTCTCCTCACCCGCTTGATCAAGAGCTAAGTTACATTGCTTCACAGCCCAATATGCACGGTGCTCTATTTCCACAGGCAGGTGGCATGCCTTACCAAAGACAACCCGATAAGGTGAAATCCCTATGGGTGCCTTGTAAGCAGTCCGATGGGCCCATAGAGCATCCTCCAATCGTGTGCTCCAATCCTTTCTATTAGGCTTCACCATCTTCTCCAAAATCCGCTTGATCTCTCTGTTTGAAATCTCAGCTTGCCCATTGGTTTGGGGGTGATATGGTGTAGAAACTTTGTGCACAACCCCATACTTCTTGAGCAAAGCTTGCATGGATCTATTGCAGAAGTGTGTGCCTTGATCATTGACTATGGCTCTAGGTATGCCAAACCTGCAAAGGATATTAGACCTGACAAAATCTACAACAACCTGAGCATCATTAGTCCTGGTGGCCTTAGCTTCCACCCATTTGGATACATAATCCACAGCAAGTAAGATATAATAAAAACCAAAAGAAACAGGAAAGGTGCCCATGAAATCTATACCCCAAACATCAAACACCTCACAGAACAACATAGGTTGTTGCGGCATCTGTTGCCTCCAAGATAGGGCGCCTCCTGCTCTTTGACATTGCTCACATGAGCTGCAGATGTTGCGTGCATCCTTAAAGATGGTAGGCCAATAAAATCCAGAATCCAGCACCTTCCGTGCTGTCCTTTGAGTGCCAAGGTGGCCTCCAACTGGTGAAGCATGGCAAAACTAGAGAACCGATTGGATCTCATGATCTGGAATGCACCTGTGAATGACCTGATCACTGCAAAAACACCACAAATAGGGGTCATCCCATGCATAATACTTGGCATCGCTCTTCAATTTGTCTCTTTGAGCTTTGGATGCCAAGGGTGGAAAAACAGATGCAACTAGATAATTTACAATATCAGCAAACCAAGGAGTAAGGGGAGGGGGATGTGAAACATGCAAATCTAAAAGCTGCTCATCCGGGAAGTCATCCCGGATAGGAAATGCATCCTCCTCTCTCTTTATTCTGCTCAAGTGGTCTGCGACAAGGTTATGCAGACCACTCCGACCCTGAATCTCAAGATCAAACTCCTGGAGGAGCAACATCCACCTAATCAACCTAGGTTTGGAATCTGTCTTTTTCAAAAGATACTTCAGAGCAGCATGATCAGTATACACTACAACCTTAGAACCTAACAGATATGATCTAAACTTATCAAGTGCAAAGACAATGGCTAACAGCTCTTTTTCAGTTGTGGTGTAATTAACTTGTGCTGAATCTAAAGTCCTAGATGCATAATAAATCACATGATACAGCTTACCAACCCTTTGGGAGAGAACTGCTCCCAAAGCATAATTCGAAGCATCGGTCATGAGCTCAAATGGGAGGGTCCAGTCAGGTGGTTGGATGATGGGAGTGGTGGTGAGTGCTCTCTTTATCTCATCAAATGCCTTCTTGCATTGGTCTCCAAACTCAAATGCGGTATCCTTTTGAAGCAAGTTGGGTAGTGGAAGGGCTATCTTGCTAAAGTTCTGAATAAACCTGCGATAGAAACCTGCATGGCCAAGAAAAGAACGCACCTCTCGCACGCAAGAGGGGTAAGGCAAATGTGATATTACATGCAGCTTAGCAGGGTCAACCTCTATGCCCTTATGCGAAATAATGTGCCCTAAGAATATGCCTTGTTCTACCATAAAGTGACATTTTTCAAAATTCAAGACAAGGTTAGTCTCAATGCACCTATTAAGCACTTTAGACAAACTATCAAGACATGCATCAAAATAGGAACCATATACACTAAAATCATCCATGAAGACCTCTATGCAATGCTCAAGTAAGTCATTAAAAATACTCATGATACATCTTTGAAAAGTGCCAGGAGCATTGCATAGGCCAAAAGGCATCTTCCTATAAGCAAATATACCAAAAGGACAGGTAAATGTGGTCTTATGTTGGTCCTCTGGTGCAATACAGATTTGGAAATAACCAGAGAAACCATCTAAGAAGCAATAGTGAGATTTACCTGTCAGGCGCTCCAACATCTGATCAATGAAGGGAAGAGGAAAGTGATCCTTGCGGGTCGCCTGGTTGAGCTTCCTATAGTCAATGCAGACTCTCCAACTGTTCTGCACTCTAGTGGGAATCAGCACATCCTTCTCATTTTTGACAACTGTCACCCCAGACTTCTTGGGAACTACTTGAACCGGGCTTACCCAAGTGCTGTCTGAAATGGGGTAGATAATACCAGCTTGCAGCAGCTTGGTGACCTCTTTCTTCACCACATCAAGAATCTGGGGGTTCAACCGTCTCTGGGGTTGTCTCACTGGTTTAGCCCCATCCTCCAATAAAATCCGATGCATGCACATGGAGGGGCTAATACCAGGTATGTCTGCCAAAGTCCATCCTATTGCCCTTTTGTTTGCTCTAATCACATCCAGCACCTGCTTCTCTTGATCAACAGAAAGGGAGGTAGAAATGATCACTGGCAGTTTCTGCTCATCCTCCAAGTAAGCATATTTGAGATGAGGAGGAAGGGGCTTCAGGTCCAATAAAGGTTCCTGCATCACAGATGGAACTAAAGGAGCAGCAGAATTGGATTCTGCCGCCTGCACCTAAACAAATGGATTACACTCATGCATACCATAAATGGGGTTAGGGTTAGCATGATCTAAATCTATATCATATGAATTAACAGATGCAGTAGCAGAATTTAAAAACTGTCAATTTCAATGCATGCAATGCACATTTCGGAATCAGAACATGCAGAACAAGTAAATGAGCTAGTGAAAGATGGCAAATCATAATCATGCAAAAAGTCTAGAACATGCTCATCAATCAGATCATCAAGCAAGTCAACATGAAAGACAGAGTGGTCATCAGAAAAATGTTTCATAGCATCAAAAATATTGAATTGAACCACTCTGTCATCAAATTCCATTGAAAGTGTACCTGCATGCACATCAATCTTGGTTCGGGCTGTTTTTAAAAATGGTCTCTCTAATATGATAGGGACAGCACTACGAGAGGTGTCCTCTTCCATATCAAGAATATAAAAATCAGCAGGAAAGATAAGTTCACCAACCCGAACCAAGACATCCTCTATCAAACCTGCGGGGTAGGCAGTAGATCTATTTGCCAAATGGATAACCACACCCGTAGGTAAAAGAGGTCCAAGTGAAAGAGACTTGAAAACAGACATAGGCATAACATTAATAGATGCTCCTAAATCTAGCAAAGCATTCTCAAATTTAGTATTACCTATGATACAAGGCACAGAGAAAGTTCCAGGATCCTTACACTTTTCAGGAATATGAGGGACGGGTTTACCTATAAGAGCAGAGACATTTCTTCCCATGTTGATCCTCTCATTGCCCTTGAGCTTCCGTTTGTGTGTGCATAGATCCTTCAAGAACTATGCATACCTTGGAATCTGCTTGATTGCATCAAGAAGGGGTATGTTGACTTCCACCTTCCTGAATGTGTCAAGTATCTCTTTGTCAATCTCTTCCATTTTCTTGCTTTGAGTCACCCCCCTTGGTGGGAAAGGAAGAGGAATGGGGGGTGGTTGTTGGGCAGCAGCAGGTGTTGTGCTTGTGGAAGGCTGAGCTGAATGGGATTTTTTTGTACTTGTGTGCTCACTCTCCTCGACCATTTGGCTCTTCTTGTTGGGTGAAACTAGATCATCTTTGTTGAGGTCATATTCTGGTGTGGGTGTGACAATCTGCTTCCCTGACCTTAGACTAATGGCACTCACATTCTGGTTTGGATTGATCACTGTTTGGGATGGCAACTTGTTAGAATTCTGAGATTGCATAGTGTTGATGGCTGTTGCCATTTGTCCCATCTGATTGGTCAAAGATTGAATGGAGGCCTCTTGTCTTTGAATGGATGCTCTAGTTTCCTGTAGGAATTGGAGATTTTGCATGGTCATCTGTTTCATCAGCTCTTCCAATGAAGGCTGCTGCTCAGTACTAGGAGCTGGTGGTGCAGAATTAGCCTGTTGTTGTTGTCTCTGTTGCTGGACTGGAGGAGGTACATATGGTGGTCTGGAATTGTTCTGAAATTGAACCTGTGAAGGTTGCTGCTGATCAGACCATCTCAGGTTGGGATGGTTCCTCCAACCAGGGTTGTATCTATTGGCAAAGAGATCAAAATTTTGTGGCTGCTGGTTTCTACTATTGAAGATGTTGGCGGCGTATGCCTCAGGTTGGTCAGCACCAGTCGTTGGTTGCTGCTGCAAAGAAGGGCATGCATCTGTGGGGTGCTCAGCGGATGTGCATATGCCACATAATCTAGCAGGCAGAGACAACTTCTTCTGGTTGATGGCCAATTGAGTGACCAAAGTTGTAAGTGAGTCTATCTTCTGTTCAAGCTTCTCAACCTTACCAGAACTTGTGCCAACATCATTCACTCCTCTCACTACGATTGCATCGCTGCTGCCCCTTGCATGGAATTGTTGACAATTGGAAGCCATCTTCTCAATCTTGGCTCTGGCTTCTAAAGGTGTCATGTCTCCTAGGGCACCACCACTCGCAGCATCAAGCATGTTTCTCTCCATGAGGTTGAGACCTTCATAGAAATATTGAATAAGCAGCTGCTCTGAGATCTGATGGTGGGGGCAGCTCGCACACAGTCTCTTGAATCTCTCCCAATACTCGTAGAGACTTTCTCCACATTGTTGCCTGATGCCTGATATATCCTTTCGGATTGCTGTTGTTCTGCATGCAGGGAAGAATTTCTCCAAAAATGCCCTCTTCAGGTCATCCCAGCCTGTGATAGAACCAGGGGCCAGATCGTACAACCAATCCTTGGCTAGCCCCTCTAGGGAGTGTGGGAATGCCTTAAGACAAACATGATCCTCTTGCACATCATGTGGTTTCATAGTAGCACACACGATGTGGAACTGCTTGAGATGTTTATGAGGATCCTTACCTGCAAGACCATTAAACTTGGGCAACAAATGAATTAGTCCAGACTTTAGCTCATACAAGTCATCGGGACACTGGATGCACAAATCTTCAATAGTGAAATCAGGTGCAGCCAGCTCCCTCAATGTCCTCTCACGTGGTGGAGTTTGAGCCATATTTTCAGAATAAACAGAATAAGAATCAGAATTTATAGGAATAGAAGAAAAAGAAGTAGACTCACTACGTAAAGACTCAATAGACTCACTACCTATGGACTGGTTCCTATTTTGTCTAACTAATCTGTGATAAGTCCTATCAATTTCAGGGTTGTAAGGATGCAAGTAGCTTGGGTTGCCCCTAGTCATGTACTGAACAGAACACCATTAAGCATGGCAAACTGTCACAGATATGCATGACCAAAATAGGCAACAAAAATTTTTTATTTTTAAAAATTTTTTTCTTTATTTTTTTCAGCACCCTAAAATCATGAAAACATATCACAGAAAGTTTGAGGACAAAATTCAAAAGGGAACCAAGTCAAACAATTAAATCAGAGACCAAAAACTAAGAAAATAAACTTGTAAAATAAAAAAGAAATAGTAAAACGCCTTTTTCAGGGTCCAGACGAAGGTTTTTTACGACAAAGTTGCGACGATTTGAAGAAAGTGCTACTAAAACTTGGAAAAAATTTCTGGAACTCACAACCAGTGATGACCTGAGTGATCGTGGTGCCTCAAAACCTTTTTATATGATAAAAATAGTGTGGATATAAATTTTCGTGCAAAAATTCCACCCACAACTATGTGAACTAGCAACCACAGAATCAATCAAATACACTAATTGCAACAAAATAGCAAAACAGCAAACAATGCAACTTCAACCAGTTATCAGAATTGACTACTAGATCCTAAATCAGACACGACACACTATAATAACTATACTAACTACGACACTAACTAACTATTAATGACCTTTGGCAAGAACCGATAGTTCCCCGGCAACGGCGCCAAATTTGATTGAGGCCGTACCCGATACAAATAAAAAACAGTTTAAATATAGTACTAGGAAGTGACTCCTAGGTCGTCTCCCAAGGAATATCTTATCAAGCAAAAGGTCAAACAGATAGTATGCACAGAAAATAGGGGGGTTTTGTATTGAATGTTGAAATCTAAGATCAAAACAGAATTAAAATAAAAACGAAGTAACAGATAAGGAAAAGCGGATAAACCCCTTTGGCTCGCGTTCACAACTCTATCATCGGTCACAAAAGATCAATTTCTTTCCTCTTCACTGTCCACCTCGTTAGAACTAAATACTAAGAGAAAAGTCAATTCTCACCCCAAAACCCAAACCTCTAATTAAGCATTAAAAGCCAAAGCATGGAGATTTTTCGAGTTTGCATAAATTAGCATTCATACACATGAATTATCTCTATAGAATGGAACTAAGCGAACCATAACATATCAATAAACATGAAAACAGTGAATAAAAACGAAATAGCATTAAGAATAAAACCTCAAGAGTATGTGATACATTACCAAAGGGATTTAACCTAAGAGTTTAGCCTTCCATGAAGAAAAATACCAAAAGCGTGTAGAAAGGGAAGAGAGAGAAACCCTAGCAGCCACCACAAGCTTGGAGAACAAAACTAAGCCTTCTCTAAGAGAGAGAATGTAAAAACGTGATTATGGAAGGTGGTTGCTAGGGTTTACATGAAATTGGCTAATTAAATCACAAAACGGGCCTAAATCATGGGCCCAAATCCTAAAGAAAGCTAATCTCTAAATTAAATCTAAAAATATCCTATAGATAAAATCTAAATCTTAAAAGATATAAACTAAATCTCAAATAATCCTAAAGATAGATTACAATCTTCACTTCATCATATATCTTCTCTTCCAAAATTAAATCTTCACTCCCAAAATACCCAAAAAGCCCTTGTGCCAAATATGACCTGAAAATAGAAATAGAATTAATTAGGCTAAATAATCCCAAATTAAACAATATTCAGAATATTAGTCCAATAAACTCTAAATCACTAAATCAAGCTAAACAATGTCAAATGGGCAACAAGTATCAATAATAGGAGTAAAATAATGCAAGGAATAATGGGAAATAAAATGCTCATCAATCGCGTAAGACGTCGAGATGCGCCGCTGTAAGACGAGTACTGGGTGCTCGCAGTTATGGACACTCCTTACTCCATAGAATGATCGGCGGTAGTGCTCCTGGTCATAGAAGACGCGTACTGGGTGCGTGCTTTGATCGCGTAAGACGCATTCCGGGTATGTGCAGCTGTAAGACGGGTAGTGGGTACTCGCAGTTATGGACACTCCGATATCCGACCTTAAATGGTGTAAGACATGCACTGGGTGTATGCATCCGAGAAGAGTAAAAGATTGTAAGCTATGTAAAAGTGGAATAATGAGTAATGAATCCGAGATAGAGATGGTTTATCGAGGAAAGAGAATAGTGGCCGAGAAGCTGAGTGTAAGAAATAAGAAAAGGATATAAAGGGAATTAGTAGGTTGAACCGAGGTATAACTAATGTGAGCCGAGCTAAATGAGATTGTATGATGTGAGCCGAGCTAAATGAGATTGTATGCATGTGAACCGAGCTAAGTGATGATGTATGCATGAGATATATGGTTTGATTACGTGTAATTTATGTGCTATTTGACTACTTGTGTTTGGCTTGGTAGTTCGCTATGGCATGTTAGAAATTGCTTATTTAAGTTCTGTGTAATGCTCACCGCCTTACCATTTTTCAGGTACTGAGCCCGAGCAGACGCAGTCCCCGGCCGAGCAGGTTCACTCTCCCTCACAGGGGGAGTAAGTCATTAGAGTCTGATAGCCTAGATGGGCCTCGGCCAGTTGGCCGAGCTAAAGTATTATGTATTTTTTATGGATCTCGGCCCTATGGCTATTTCACTTTTTCTCTTTTAATGATTTAAGTCTTCCGCTTTATAACTCTGATGATTTGGTATTAATGAAAAGAAATTTTAAATCCTTAATTTTCGGGTTTAAGGGTAATTATTATATAGGGTGTTACATTTTTGGTATCAGAGCAGTTTCTCCTCGGCCTATTGGAGTTACAAAGGACTCCAGTGGTTACTCACCAAGAGAGTGACAGATAAGTAAAGTCTAGGAGCCTAATTTAGACAATAGAGCTTATAGAAGTATATGTTGATATGTATATATATTTATTTAATTATTCGATGGTTAATTGGCTTTCTCTCCATGACCGAGCAACATGGCTGGGAGAAGAGCTGATAACGACCGAATTGCTGCTGTGTTGGAAACTCTGGTTCAACTACAGCAGAACCAAGCGCAGGCTCAGCAGAATCAGGCTGAGAACCTCGCTCAGAACATCGCCGCAGCCGCAGCAGCTGCAGCTACACCCTTTCAGCCTCAACCTCCGGCTCCGGTCGAGATCGACTAGATGAGCCGATTCCGGAAGAACGAACCACCTCGGTTTGAAGGGGGTTATAATCCAGATGGAGCTCAGAGATGGCTCCAAGACATTGAGAAGATTTTCCGATCTCTGCAACTGCCCTATGAGTACAGGGTGAGGTTGGCCGAGTTTGTGCTAGCTAGTGAAGCCGAGCACTGGTGGGAGCAGCAGAGCCGTGAACTGGGAGCGGCTAATGAAGCCATTACTTGGGATCTGTTCCGAGCTTGATTCCTCAGAAAGTACTTTCCCGAGGATGTCAGGAGAGAGAAGGAGCTCGCTTTTCTAAAGCTGGAACAGAGGAACTTGAGTGTCGGACAGTATGCCGCTCAGTTCGAAGATTTGATCCATTATTCTGGAAGCTACAGAGATGCTGATGAGCGTACCAAGTGCATCAAGTTTGAGTCTGGTCTCTGTGATGATATTCGGCTCGCTTTTGAATATCAGAATGTGGCCAATCTCTCGCAGCTGGTAAACATGGCTAGCACCTATGAGAAGGGGCTCAAGAGGAAAGCCGACGAAAAGCGGAGCAGGTCGGCACAAAAAGCAGTGGGTCCAATCCGAGGAAAAGGAGCTATTCAGAGATCTGCTCCCTATGTGAATCCGAGCTCAAGAGTGTCAACGACTCCGAGGAGCGGTGGTCAGATGGTGGTTGTCCCTGGTCCCTATCCGATATGCCAACACTGCGGGAGGCAACACAAGGGAGAATGCTGGATTCTGGATCCGAACAGAGCAAGAGGATCCTGTTTCCGTTGTGGCAAGCCTGACCATTTTGCAGCTCGGTGTACCGAGAACGTTGTGAAAGAAGAGGTCAATGTGGCAAAGGCACAACAGGCTGGTGTTAACCGACCTATGCAGAGAGGCAAAGTTTACTCTATGGATGGTGAAGAGGTGACTGATGCCGACGACCTGATCCGAGGTACTTGTCAAGTAGACAGCATTACATGTGCTGTGTTATTTGATTGTGGAGCCACACATTCTTTCATTTCCCTTGACTGTATGAATGGACTAAAACTATCCCCAGTAGAAATGCCTTACAAACTATCCATTTCTACCCCAACCAATTCTTCTGTAATCACTTCTAAAATGTTCTTAGAGTGTCCTATCCAAGTATTAGGCAGAGAGTTTAAAGTCAATTTGATTTGCCTACCCTTAACCAAGCTAGATATCATCCTCGGCATGGACTGGATGTCCCAACACCATGTCCTGCTCGACTGCCGAGAGAAAACTGTCATCTTTAGTGGCCATTCTGTTGCAAAGTTAGAGGCAACAGAGGAACCAACCTTAAACCGAATTCCTATAGTCGGAGAATTCCCAGAGGTTTTCTCGGACGAAATTCCCGGCTTACCGCCGAGAAGAGAAGTATAGTTCAGTATAGACCTTATTTCGGGAACTGGACCGATCTCAATTGCTCCGTACAGAATGGCACCTCCCGAGCTGAAGAGCTCAAGAAATAGTTAGAAGAACTTTTGGCCAAGAAGTTAATCCGACCAAGCGTATAACCTTGGGGAGCTCCGATCCTGTTCGTTAAAAAGAAGGATGGTAGCCTCATAATGTGCACTGATTATAGAAAGCTCAACGCGGTAACGGTGAAGAACAAATATCCCCTACCTCGAATTGACGACTTATTGGACCAACTCAAGGGAGCGTCGGTGTTCTCAAAGATAGACCTCCGATCTGGATACCACCAGATCCGTATCCGAGATGAAGATATTCCAAAGACAGCTTTCAGGATGAGATATGGGCATTTTGAGTATGTGGTTATGCCCTTCGGACTTACCAATGCCCCTGCCATCTTCATGGACTACATGAATAGGATCTTCCGACCTTACCTGGATTCGTTTGTGATAGTTTTCATCGACGACATCCTCATCTAATCTTGGAGTCCGAGTGAACATGAGCAGCACTTGAGAACGGTGTTACAGGTCTTGAAGGACAAGGAACTCTACGCCAAGCTTTCTAAGTGCAGTTTTTGGCTCGAAGAGGTTCATTTCCTCGGACATGTAATATCCGAGCACGGTGTAGAAGTTGATCCCTCCAAGGTGGAAGCTGTGCTCAAGTGGGAGAGACCCAACTCAGTAACCAAGATCAGGAGTTTCCTCGGTCTTGCAGGGTATTACAGGAGATTCATCGAAGGATTTTCTAAACTGGCTCTACCATTGACTTTGTTAACCAGGAAGAAAACCCCTTACCAGTGGTCCGACGTGTGAGAACAGAGCTTTCAAGAGCTAAAGAAAAGGTTGACGAGCTCGCCCGTGTTGATCTTGCCCGATCCGACCAAAGCCTTTGACGTGTTCTGTGATGCCTCAAAGCAATGTCTCGGCTGTGTGTTGATGCAATAGGGAAAAGTGGTGGCTTATGCCTCTCGGCAACTTCGGCAACACGAGCAGAATTACCCCACTCATGATCTCGAATTGGCAGGTGTGGTGTTCGCCCTTAAGATTTGGAGACACTACTTGTATGGCACGAAATTCGAGGTGTTCAGTGACCACAAGAGTCTCGGCTATCTTTTTGACCAGAAGGAACTGAACATGAGGCAGCGCAGATGGGTGGAATTTTTGAAAGACTATGATTTCAACTTGCATTATTACCCTGGAAAATCCAACGTTGTGGCCGATGCCCTAAGCAGGAAAAGCCTTCATCTGAGCAACTTGATGGTCCGAGAGATGCAGTTGATGCAGGAGTTCAGTGATCTTAACCTCGGCATACAGAAGAAGGAAAATAGTGTTGTGCTGGAGATGTTGCAAGTAACAAATGAGTTTGTGGGATTTATCAAGGACAGACAGGCTGCCGACCTAGAACTCCAGAGGCTACTAGAAAGAGCAGGAGACAAGGATGAACACGACTTCACTAAAGGACCTGATGGTCTCATACGATTTCGGGGCCGAGTTTGCATTCCTATGGACTTTGAAGTCCGAAGAGAGTTAATGGAAGAAGCTCACAAGACGAAGATGAGTCTTCACCCAGGATCCACAAAGATGTACCAGGATCTGAAGAGGTTATTTTGGTGGCAGAAGTTGAAGACCGATGTGGCAGATTATGTGTCTCGGTGTTTGACATGCCAGAAAGCCAAGATCGAGCATCAGAAACCAAGAGGATTACTCAAATCCTTGAAAATTCTGCAATGGAAGTGGGAAAGCATTTCGATGGATTTTGTGTATTAATATTAAATATAATAACTCTAGATATATATATATATATATATATATATAAAGTATATAATGATTTATTTAGGGATCGGATTAAGCCGTAGGAATGGTATAAAGGTAGTGTGGTAATAGGAAGCATAGGCCGACCTAGAATGTAGGTATTGGACCTCGGACCGATCCCGGCCGAGCTAAATGGGGTCGCACGCGGAATCTGTTGTCAAGCTCGGATTAGCCGACCTCAGCGCACCTCACGTCAGTATCAGAGAAGGAAGCTCGGACTACTACTGTTCCGAACTGGATACCGAGCCGACATATCCTAGCTCCTCCGTGACAGCTCATGTTGAGCTGTTGGCCCATTGGGTTTCGCACCATCCGTACTATGTACTATCACCCACTTTATGTCACTATCATTCACTTTATGTCACCATCATTGCTTTATGTCCTTTTCAAGTCACTATTCATGGCTTCTTCTAGAAGCCAATGAATCCTATCCACATATTCTAGCTTCTCATAGAAGCCTCCAATGAGAACCACACAAATATCTCCCCTAAATGAATAAAAGAAAGTCCAATACACAACACATAACATTTGTCCAACTCTCATTCTCTTTCTCCTACGTCTCTCTCTCTTTCTCTCTGAAAGTTCCAACAAGCCCCAACCCACTTTCGTCCCCCCTCTCTTCCACCAACCGGAAACCCTCCTTTCTGCCGTCTTCTCCTCCGTCCCGGACGTCCTTGGACCGTCGTAGAGTTCGTGTGCAGCTTGGAGGCATTCGTGTGCAGCTTGGAGGAAAGGGATTCAAGAGGTGTGTATCTCACAAGGTCAAGCATCAAGGAAAGCCATTCTCAACTCTCAACTCTTATCTCACACGGTTTGAGGTAAGGAGTGAGTGTTACCTCTACTTGAGTTTGGGTTTCTAGGGTGTTCATAACGGGTGCTAAGAGTGGGTGTTAGATTAGGGAATGGATATAGGTTAATGTTAGAAAGGAAAGGTAAAAAGGGAACTAATAAATGAACTAGAAACATGAGTTTTGAAGTAGGAAGGAACATGGTCCTATGTTATATGTTTTGTCTAAATGATATGCTGGCTAAGTGTTTATTCACATTGTTGTTGCTGTATAAATGTTGTTGCCATTGTGTAAATGTTTATGAGTTGTGAATATTTGCTGTTATGTCTGTGGCCGAGCTACGAGAGAGTGAATGTGGGTCCGAGGTGTGTTTAGATATGGAGCGTATAAGAGAATAAATAAAAAGAATAGATGAGAGGGTGGTTAATGGAAAAGATAAGAGGAGTTAAGGAGATGTGAGCCGAGAGAGGCCGAACTAAGAAAATAATGAGATTAATGTAAAGAGGAATAATTTAAAGGGTTGAGCCGAGATAGGCCGAGTTAAATGGTTAAAAAGGATAAGAGGAATTAAAGAGAAATGGTTGTGTGATCGGGTCATAGCAGACGCGTACTGGGTGCGTGCATTGATCGCGTCAGACGCATACTGGGTATGCGCAGCTGTAAGACGGTGTACTGGGTACTCGCAGTTATGATTCACACAAGGTTCCGAGCACGGAATAGGTGGGATGTGTTCCTGGTCAAAGCAGACGCGTACTGGGTGCGTGCATTGATCGCGTAAGACGCCGAGATGCGCCGCTGTAAGACGAGTACTGGGTGCTCGCAGTTATGGACACTCCTTACTCCATAGAATGATCGGCGGTAGTGCTCCTGGTTAGAGAAGACGCGTACTGGGTGCGAGCATTGATCGCGTAAGACGCATACTGGGTATGTGCAGCTGTAAGACGGGTACTAGGTACTCGCAGTTATGGACACCCCGATATCCGACCTTAAATGGTGTAAGACATGCACTGGGTGTATGCATCCGAGAAGAGTAAAAGATTGTAAGCTATGTAAAAGTGGAATAATGAGTAATGAATCCGAGATAGAGATGGTTTATCGAGGAAAGAGAATAGTGGCCGAGAAGCTGAGTGTAAGAAATAAGAAAAGGGTATAAAGGGAATTAGTAGGTTGAACCGAGGTATAACTAATGTGAGCCGAGCTAAATGAGATTGTATGATGTGAGCCGAGCTAAATGAGATTGTATGCATGTGAACCGAGCTAAGCGATGATGTATGCATGAGATATATGGTTTGATTACGTGTAATTTATGTGCTATTTGACTACTTGTGTTTGGCTTGGTAGTTTGGTATGGCATGTTAGAAACTGCTTATTTAAGTTCTGTGTAATGCTCACCTCCTTACCATTTTTCAGGTACTGAGCCCGAGCAGACGCAGTCCCCGGCCGAGCAGGTTCACTCTCCCTAACAGGGGGAGTAAGTCATTAGAGTCTGATAGCCTAGATGGGCCTCGGCCAGTTGGCCGAGCTAAAGTATTATGTATTTTGTATGGATCTCGGCCCTATGGCCGAGCTAAACGTTATTTTGTATTTTGATTAAGAACTCGGTGTAACTATGCTATTTCACTTTTTCTCTTTTAATGATTTAAGTCTTCCGCTTTATAACTCTGATGATTTGGTATTAATGAAAAGAAATTTTAAATCCTTAATTTTCGGGTTTAAGGGTAATTATTATATAGGGTGTTACATAAGGCACCCTCAAAGGTAGTGGAGCAGGCTTGGCTGATTCCCGGTGGTGATCCGCAGGTGCACCCTGCGTTTTCGATGCTCCTCTCTTGCCTTGCTCTTTCTCCACTTCTTGTTTCTTTTGTTCCTCTTCTTTCTTCTTTTCCGATGCAGTTGCATCACTCTTAGGAAGTGGCTCCTCATACGACTTGCCATTTCCTAAGAGTCACTGTCATTAGACTCTTCTTTGGATTTGTGACAGTATCACTAGGAAATGTTCCTAGTGACCTCTCTGATAGCTGCTTTGCAAGATGGCCCACTTGCACCTCCAGGTTCCGAATACTTGCCCATTGATTGGCAAAGTTAGCCCTTGTCTCATCCATGAATGTGGTCGTGTTAGTGGCTAACTTCTCCATTGCTGCTTCCCAAGTTTGTTTCTGAGGCTGCGGAGTCTTCATTGATGGGTTGAGAGCTGGGCTGTTCCATGAGAAGTTCGGATGATTTCTGTAGGCTGGGTTGTAGGTGTTGGAGTACATATTGTTTCTCTGGCCTCCACCACCCACAAACTTGGCTTGCTCCTCAATGGTAGCTGGTGCCTTCCCCACATCTGGTGGGCAATCTCCATTTTGGTGATTCCCTCCACAGAAATCACACACCAGAGTGTTGACTGCAGCCAACTGGGTCTGAGCCATCTTCTTCACCAATTCAGAAATTTGTTGCTGCAGCTCCTTGTTTTGTTGAATGATTGTCTGCACTTGACTTGAGCCCAGATCAGTGTTCTTTAGAATCACCTTGTCAGAAACGGCTTGACTGCTGTTGTAGGCCATTGTCTCAATTATCTCCTTTGCCTCTTCAACAGTCTTCTTGAGGAGGGACCCACCAGCTGCTGCATCTATCATTATCTTGTGCGACATTCTCAGCCCAAAGTAGAATAGCCGGATTTGCATCCAGTCTGGAATTGCATGCGTGGGGCACCTCTTCAGCAACTGATTGTACCGATCCCATGCCTCATGCAAGTGTTCACCTTCCTCTTGCATGAAGGAATTGACATCTTGGCGCAACTTAGCTTGCCTTCCCACTGGAAAGAACTTGTCGATGAATTTCTTGACAAACACATCCCAGCTGGAAAGACTTCTGGGCGGCTGATTCTTCATCCACTGGTAGGCATGTTCCCTCAAAGAGAGAGGAAACATCCTCATCCTTATCTCCTCCTCTGACGCACCCTCGATCTTGAAGAAATTGAGCATGTTCAGGAAGTTGGCTACATGCTCTGTGGGGTCTTGATTTGGTGCACCCGAGAATTGATCCTGCTTGATAAGATGGATGTATTGGGGATCAATCTCGAATGATGTTGCAGTGATTTCTGGCCGGACAATGCTGGACATGCAAACATCCGGGTCCACGACGGCATAGTCAGCCAGTGTCTTCCTAGCAGGGGGTGTGGTGCCTTGCGCAGTTCGTTCAGCCATCTTCCTTTCTTGCTCTTTCCTTTCTTTCTTTGCTTGCTTTTTCCTCCTCTTTGCACTCAACTCCACGTCGGGGTCAAAATGCAACACCTTACGGTTCCCTGCAGAACGCAAAAACATAAAAGAGGGTTAAGCAGTACCCGTCAAGAAAAGAAAAATAAGAAAAGGAAAAATAAAAACTAAAAACAAATTCTACTAAAAACTACTACAAAGTACCAAAAATAAATTAAATAAATTCTAGTCCCCGGAAACAGCGCCAAAAACTTGTTCACTCTCTTGCAAGTATACTAGATCGCAAAGTAATATAGTCTAGGAAGACCAGATATCGTTCCCATAAGGACTACGAATTATTTAACTTATTTCTACCTAAGAGTAATTAAAAGTAAAATCTATAAAAATTCAGAATTAAATAAATTAATTAAAAAGAATATTTTACTGCTGGAAAAATAAATAAAAACAATTAACAATGGGTGAATGGTGGTTAGGAACTAGTGTCATTGAATATTTAATTTATTTATTATAAATCAATGTTTTCCATTTAAATCAAGAACTAATTCAGAAAATTAGTAATTCTCAGATTCCTCTAATGAAATTACTGTTTATTATCCAATTTGTTAAATCCTAATTCCTTAGAAATTTAATCTATTGAATAACCATGATTAAGAACAGTGAATTATGAAAAGTTATATAAAAATCCAAAAGTATTCCTACAAGTTGAATCCTTATATTGTTTAATTGCATGGTCTATTTCAAATCCTAGTTTTCCAATTTAGATCTAAAAATCCATAACATAAATTGATCATGTTTATGCATAACAATAAAAACACAATTAAACACTTGATTTAAAAACTGAAAAACATTAATTCATATAAATAAACTACATAATCAAATCCACCAAGTTCCTAACATAAGAGGGTTTAGTTACACATCATAGAGAAGAAGAGCAAATAAGAAAAGAAGTAATTCATTCCTAAATTACCACTAATCCTTGATCTGAATCTTCAGCCTTCAATGGATTCCTCCTCCGAATGCTCTCCAGAGAATGTAATCTCCCTCAAACTTGATACATACTAATCTCTAATGATGACTGATTATGGCTGCCTAACCTAGTCCTAAACACATAAATATATCTCTAAAATACAAATCCTAATAGAAACCCTCGAAATTGGCCCAATTGGGCTCTGATGCCCAATAATCACCGCTGCACGCGTGCCTGGGCGCACCATCCACGCGTCTGGGCGTGCAAAGTATTTTCCGACTCCGTTTCTCTCCATTCTTGTGTCATTTTCAAGGTCTTCTTATGCTCTTTTCAGCTCCAATAATATTTTCTCCAAATATAGCTCCAAAAGCACCTGAAACAAACCCAAAACGGATCAAAACGTTCAAAGGATTCTATAAAACTAACAATTCCTAAAACTAATACAAAATACCTATATTTACAAGAGAAACAAGCCCAAACCATAGCAAAAGGAAATGAAATTAAGCCCAAAAACATCATATATTAGACCCAAATCAGGTAGCAATTTCATGCTCTGACTCGTTGGGAGTTTTTACTTCCCTTAGTCTCTACTTTCTGTCCGCTTCTAAATACAACAAAGTTACGCTTAGAAAATGTTGGGATT
This sequence comes from Crotalaria pallida, assembly GCA_037953625.1. Lineage (NCBI taxonomy): Eukaryota > Viridiplantae > Streptophyta > Magnoliopsida > Fabales > Fabaceae > Crotalaria > Crotalaria pallida. The sequence continues at coordinate 89,229,153 of CM075649.1, read as the reverse complement.
CTAGCAAGTATACCAGATCGTACAAGTAATAAAGTGATAAATAGAGTATCGTTCCCAACGACGACTGAAATTTATTATATTAATTCTCACCTATTCGTAGTTACTAAATGAAATTTAAATAGGAATTTGATTAATTGAGAAATAGTTGATTTAAATAAATTAAAATAAATGAATAAAACGATTCTTTAACAAATGGAAAAAGCGGGACGTAGTTTCGATGAAGGTTCCTAAAATGTTTGACAATGAATTAATTTGTTTTCCTAAATTCTGAATTTGTTTTGCAAAAGTAGGAAACGCCTAATGTCTTAGAACGTTTACGTATTTAGAGATTAATCTCCCAATGATGTCTCAAGAGAGCCTTAAAACCTAACCCTTAATTAAGTTCAATCAAAACTTATAAAAATTATTCAATTCATAAGAAATATGTCTATCCCTATGATTATTGGGCACAATCCTAAATTAATATGTCTATTAAAGTAGGATTCCTATGTCATGAACTGCGCACATTCATGAACAACAATAAAAATATAATCAAACACAGAATTTATAATGGAAAAACAAAATCAATTCATTGTATAAAGATTAACAAGGTTCCATATTCATCTACTCCTACATCCCAAAGAAGGATTTAGTTCATAATTGGAAGAAGAAAAGCAATAAAAGTGATAAAGAGTGACATAATTACCACTAATCCTTGCCTCTAATCACCGTTCTTCACCAAAATCAATCCAAAAACTCTATTCCAAGTGTTCTAAATTCATCCCTAATTACCAATCCTAATCTATTTTATAAAGCCCATAAGCTATATCTAACCCAAATCTCTCAAAAAGATGAGAAATCAAATCAGATCTACGATGCACGCCTGGGTTTGGCATTGGCACGCCTGGGTATGAGCTTGAAAATCAACAACTCCTTATCTTCGTGAGTCGCGCACCTGGGTTTGCTGCAGGGCATACCTGGGCGCGAATCTGGCTGGGTTGGTGCCTCAATTCTCAGCAATTTGACCCCACTTCTTGGCTAGTGATCCCTTGCACGCCTGGGTATGGGCTTGGCAAACCTGGGCGTGCAAGTGTAAAACTTCACCTTTTTCTTCTTTTTCTTCTTATCTCTCCATTGTCCAGCTCTAATTCCTTCGCCCAACCTCCAATTCTGATCAAAAGACACTTGAAAAAACTAACAAACACATCAAAAAGAACAAAACTCTATTTCTACACTAAAATCTAAAAATCCTAGAAAAAGACTCTAACTTTGCTTGAGAACACACCAAAACCAAAGCAAACATGGGTTAAATAAGGTACAAAAACATCATATTTCAGCCACAAATCACACCCCCAAACTTAGCATTTTGCTTGTCCCAGGCAAAAGTAAAATGAAAATTCCAAACATAGTGTTACCTCCTAAATCAAAACATAAATCACTAACCCAAGACTTCAACTCTCCGACTCTGACAAAATCTTTCTCAAACAGTTACTCAATCAAAACCTGGTTAGAATAACAAATCCCAAGGAAACTAAGGAAGTGAACTCTCTCAACCTCTCTGTGTATCTCTCTCAAGTGTATAACGGGTTAATTAATTCAATGCACTCAAGTTCAATCAATGACAATGTGTACCATAAGCTTGACTATAGATCAAATATCCACTGAAATTATCAACTACATGCACAAATCAAAAGGTCTTCATTCAGGTTGTAACGGGGCCACGACTATCAATGAAAGGTGGGATAAAGGAAGAAGGGATATACAAAGGGCTTAATCAATGCTTTCACACAAATTTCCCCTTAAAAATCATGAATGGAGCAACTAAATACAACAATCAATCACTAAACCACTCCAAACAAACACCTTTTCTTTTTTTTTCAATCATTCATTCTACTCTCTTTTTTTCTTTTCTGTCTCATTTTCTTTTTTTTTTCCTAAGAGAAGTAGAACTTATGCATTTTAATTTTCCACACTTTCACTTTAGCCTTTTCCAAACATTCCACTTAATTGCTCCATCACAAATTTCAAAGGTACTTACAATAAAAATGAAATTAATGCAGGGTACCAAAGAAACTCATTAAATAACAAAGGCTCAAATTGGACAACTAATGGATATTATAATCATTCAAAACGGTTGAAGGCCACAAAAAACACAAACCTAAGTGCCTTAGTCATTTTTATGCATGCAGTCAATTATCAATTTCAAGATGGTCACAAGTCAAGTTCTAGACACAATATCAAAGTGAACACACTCAAGAAAGAATAAGGGATTTCATAATAATAACATCAATGAATTCATACCCCTCTTCAAATATAGGCCCAAACTCTCACCAGGCCAATGGTCCATTCACTATCCACAGTTTCCAAACAATTTGTCAAAATAACCAAGTTTCAACAGCATCACAATTCAATTAATTAATATCAACAGTCAGAGAGTCTAATCCTAAACCAGCAACTACATTTATTATCTGGAAAACAACACTAAGTCTAGAAAAATCAATTACCTCTACCTAGGACACCATTAACACCAGAAATTGGGGATAATTTTTTCTTTTCTTTTTGATTTTTGTACCACGCCCCCAAACTTGGGTTGTGGCTTGTCCTCAAGCAACTAGACACTCTAAAACCAAAAATTAAAAAGAAAATATAGAAAAGTAAAACAAAGAATAGAGACTTCCCTTTGTAGTGCAGTATCCACATGCTGATCCTGGAACTCCCCCAAACTTATGTACCTGCACACATGCAAACTAAAATTGCCGCTAGAAGCACCACATTAGCCAACAAATATAGAAAGCTCTAAACAAACATTGACTCCCTATCCTAAAAAAAACTATGACCCGACTAAACTCAACCTAAAACTACTACGAAGCTAGAAGTAGAGCACAACAAATACCCTCACTGGGCATCCTCGTCCATCTCAGTGGACAACTCATCATCCAAAAGCCCATAATCCTCCTCCGTGTATGGAGCAACATCAAATGCTAAACCCTGGGCCTGCCGCTCATCTCTCAAATAAGCATCCCGGGTTTGGTTCCGGCGCATTTCCCTGCGCCATAACTCAGCAGCTCGGGCCTGACTGCGCAAAATGCGGTCCGGCCTCTGAAGAATACGGTCCGGCCTCTGAAGAATACGGTCCTGGCCACCTGGCAAGTCGGATTGTCCCGCCATAAGGGACTGCATCATCCTTATCATCTCCTCCATACCCCCCGGTTGTGGAACCGGAGGATAAGAGGGACCAGCCGCATCGACGGGGTGTGGTGCGTCAAACTCAGGTGGTGGCGGTGGTGCATTGCCGGCCTCTTGCAACGCCTTTCTCTCTAAGCTCATGAAATGATCCCAGGTGGACCAAGTCATCCTAGGGGTGCGTCTCAGCTCTCTAACGTCATCCCTAAAGTACACTCCAACAGCTGTACACAACTTATGAATTACCCAGGGGAATCCAACATAACCCTGGTCTTTCATTGCATAGTTGTGCATCCTATCCGAAATAATAGACGCCGCATCAACTACAATCCCCTGTCGCAAGGCATAAACAAGCCGACAAACCCTAGGTGGTATCTCAGTGTCATGGGACCTAGGGTCCAAGTTATGCGATACAAACCGCACCCAGAATCTAGCTGCACCAACTAAGTTTCTCTGATAAACATGCTTGACCGTATCAGACACGGAAAAGTTCCAATCCGCCCCAGGTAAAAACAAAGCCCTCTTGAGCTTGTCTAAAGGGTATTGCTCATTATCCTCAAAACTAGTGGAAGTGAACATTGCCGGAGCTGCCTCAGGCGGGTACTCAAGAAGGCCCATGACACGGGCAATGGTGCCGCGTCGTAAGGGACTTCAATGCCCCTCACATAACTAACTCGATGGTTACCTGGCTGTAGCACTTTTTTCTTAATTCGCCAATGAGCATGGGAATAAAATTCCCCCACTAAAGAGCGGCTAAAATACTCATCGGTCTCTCCTACCCACTGTACCCAATGGTTAGTCTGGAGGGTAGCGACAACCTCATCAATCGCCCGAACGCCTACAATTTGCTGACCCAAGTTCCCCTCTGATTGATAAAGCATACTGGTCTCCGGAGTGATACCCCTTCGACCCCACTTGGAGTTGTAATACTCCAATACATCGGGGTGCTCAAAAGTCTTTTTTCCAACCCCACTAGCACTAGCTTTTCTCTTGCCCTTATTCATTGTGTCAACTCTCCTAGACAATTAATCGAACACTTGGAGTGCACCCTAACTCTAGACTCAACTAACACAAATTCTAGACTCAAATCCTAATACATACACTAACAATCACTAATAAACACCAAATAACACCTAAAACACAACTACTTATCAGAATAATCAGAGAATAAAAGGGAAAAACGAAAATAGAAAAACCTAACCTAGAAAATAAAATAAAATAAAAATAAAGAGACAAAGGAGAGAAGAGAAAGACAAAACCGTGAAGAGTGGAAGAAGAGGAAGAACAACCGTGAGACTTCGAGGGAGTGGAACGAATGAAATTGAGGATGGAGAAGAGGAGTACGGCGGTGGCAAAAGGCGGACGGCGCAGGTGAGAGAGGGGTTAGGGTTGAGAAGAAAGGAAATTGGGAAAGAATGGCTGGATAGTCTGATTTGAGGGGTTTAATCTGACCCGAGCGCCCAGGTATGGGCAAGGCGCGCCTGGGCGCGCACACGGGTCTGATGGGTCTGATGGGGCATGACCGCGCGCCTGGGTTTGCAACAGGGCGCGCCTGGGCGTAATTCTGTCTGCCCAGCCCCCTTTTTTTAAAAAATTTAAAATTGGTTTTACACCCCTCTTTCCAGCTTGACACCCCAGCGTGCCTGGGTATGAGACCAGCGCGCCTGGGTTTGACGTACAAACCCCCCACTTTTTTTTTTAAATTACTTACCACTGGGTTGCCTCCTAGAAAGCGCTTGTTTAACGTCTCGAGCCTGACGGATGACATTACCACAAAAGCTAAGGGTCACGGAGCCCCATTTTGGAAGAGCTCTCCTCAAAAACATCACCATGGTACAATTTCAGGCGCTGTCCATTCACCTTAAAAACATACCCAGACTTGGGGTCTTTTATCTCAACAGCGCCAAAAGGCGAAACCTGCACAATCACAAAGGACCAGACCATCTAGATTTAAGCTTTCCTGGGAAAAGCTTAAGTCTATAGTTAAATAGCAAAACCAATTGTCCAGGCTCAAATTTCTTATTAACCAGTTTCTTGTCATGCCACTTCTTAGTTTTTTCTTTAAAATCATGAGAAGTGTTATATGCTTGCTCTCTGAACTCATCAAGTTCAGTTAGCTGCAATAACCTCTTCTCACCTGCAGGTTGCATATCTAAGTTCAAAAATTTGGTTGCCCAATATGCCTTGTGAAGTAACTCCACCGACAAATGACAATTTTTTCCATACACAACCTGAAAAGGTGACATGCCAATGGGTGTCTTATAAGCAGTTCTATATGCCCACAAGGCGTCATCCAACTTTTTAGACCAATCCTTCCTACTGCTATTAACAGTTTTCTCTAGGATCCTCTTAAGAGACCTATTTGACACCTCTACTTGACCACTAGTCTGTGGATGATATGGGGTAGCCACCTTGTGGAGCACCCCATATTTGGACAAGGCTTTCTCCATTACCTGATTGCAAAAATGACTCCCACCATCACTAATAAGTACTTCAGGTACTCCAAATCTGCTAAAAATATTTTTCTCAAAAAGTTCACAACTACAGCAGAATCATTGGTGGGAGTAGAGATTGCCTCCACCCACTTAGACACATAGTCAACCCCTACAAGAATGTACCTGTTGTTATAAGAAGGGGGAAAGGGGCCTACAAAGTCTATGCCCCACACATCAAATACTTCAACTTCTAAAATGCCTTGAAGAGGCATCTCATCTCGCCTGGAAATATTCCCAACTCTTTGGCATCTATCACATTGCATCACATGGGTCCTAGCATCTTTAAAAATGGTGGGCCAGTAATACCCACATTGTAAAACTCTAGAAGCTGTCTTTTCACTGCTGTAGTGACCAGCATATGGTGAATTATGACAATGCCAAAGGATGTCAGGAATTTCCTCTTGGGAAGCACAACGCCTAATTACTCCATTTGCACTCCTCTTGAACAGGAATGGTTCATCCCAAAAATAAAACTTGGCATCGTGTAAAAAAAATTTCTTTTGTTGCCAAGTCATATCCTTAGGAATCACATTCGCTGCTAAATAATTAGCTAGATCAACATACCATGGGAGTTCAGATGCAGCAAACAGGTGTTCATCAGGGAATTTTTCTTCAATTGGAACCTGCTTATCCCCATTACTATCCTCAAGGGGGAGCCTAGATAAGTGATCAGCAATAACATTCTCTACCCCCTTTTTATCTCTTATTTCCAAGTCGAACTCTTGCAAGAGCAAGATCCACCTAATCGGCCTTGGCTTAGCATCGTGCTTAGCCAATAGGTGCCTTAAAGCAGCATGATCTGTGAAAACTATCACTTTCGAGCCTATCAAATAAGCACGAAACTTGTCCATTGCAAAAATCACTGCCAAGAGTTCTTTTTCAGTGGTCGTGTAATTAATTTGAGCACTGTTCAATACACGACTGGCATAATAGATTGCATGAAAAACTTTATTAATTCTTTGACCAAGTACAGCTCCTATTGCATGGTCACTAGCATCACACATTAGTTCAAAAGGTTCACCCCAATTGGGTGCAACCACGATAGGGGCTGTAATCAATCTTTCTTTCAGAAGTTCAAAGGATTTCATGCAATTATTATCAAAAATGAACTCAGCATCCTTCTCCAGTAAATTGCATAGGGGTTTTGCAATTTTTGAAAAATCTTTAATGAATCTCCGGTAGAAACCGGCATGACCCAAAAAACTTCTTATCCCCTTAACATTTACTGGTGGAGGCAGATTTTTAATGACATCTATCTTTGCTTTATCTACCTCAATACCCTTTTCTGAAATCTTATGTCCTAAAACTATCCCCTCCCTAACCATGAACTGACACTTTTCCCAATTAAGGATGAGATTAGTTTCTTGACATCTTTCTAAAACTTTACCCAGATTAGCAAGACATGCATCAAAGGACGACCCGTAGACCGAGAAGTCATCCATAAAAACCTCAATGAAATTTTCGACCATGTTAGAGAATATAGCCAACATACACCTTTGAAAAGTCACAGGTGCATTGCAAAGCCCAAAGGGCATTCTCCGATAGGCAAAAATCCCAAAGGGACAAGTAAAAGCAGTTTTTTCTTGGTCTACAGGATCGACACAGATTTGATTATAACCTGAATATCCATCTAAAAAACAATAGTATGCATGTCCTGCCAACCGTTCGAACATTTGATCCATAAAGGGTAATGGGAAATGATCTTTCCGGGTGGCATTGTTTAATCTCCTATAATCAATGCACACACGCCACCCAGAAACTGTGCGAGTTGGGATTAATTCATCTTTTTTAGTTTTAATCACAGTTAACCCCCCTTTTTTGGCACTACTTGCACCGGGCTAACCCAAGTTTTGTCGGAGATGGGGTAGATAATGCCTGCATCTAAAAGTTTGACTACCTCCTTTCTCACGACTTCCTGCAAAGTCGGATTCAGCCTCCTCTGTGGCTGAATTACTGGCTTAAAATTCTCCTCAAGGAGAATCTTATGCATGCAGAAACTGGGGTTAATCCCCTTCAAATCAGACACACTCCATCCTAAAGCAGCTTTATATTGCCTCAAAATCCTCATTAATTTCTCAGTTTCAGTTTCAGTCAAGGCATTGCTAATTATAACTGGATAGAATTTTGTGTCATCTAAGAATTCATACCTGAGATTTGGTGGAAGAGTTTTGAGCTTTGGTACTGCCCGTGCCTCCTTTTCATGCATCTTCAGCTCTTTCATCTGATCCGTCCTTGTGTAAGTTGTAGGTGCATCCAATCTGGCCACCACCTTCTCCACCTTCAGATCTTCACTCTTCTCATGTGTCAGTGCTGCTGCCAACACATCCCCATGCCCAATTTGCTCAAAAGTAGACGTGACTAGAGTGTCAATCACGTCCACTAAGAAACATTGGGAGCTTTCCATCGGATTCTTCATGGACCGGTAGACATTGAATGAGACCTCTTCCTCATGAACCCGGAGCTTGAGCTCGCCCTGTTGAACATCTATGAGGGCTCGCCCAGTAGCTAGAAAAGGCCTACCCAAGAGAAGAGGAATATCAGCATCCTCCTCCATGTCCAAAATCACAAAATCAGCGGGGAAGATGAACTTGTCCACCTTGACAAGAACATCCTCCACCTTCCCGTAGGGCCTCTTCACATAACGGGCAGCTAGCTGAAGAAACATCATTGTAGGCTTCACATCCCCGATACCAAGTTTCTTGAAAATGGAGAGGGGCATCAGATTGATGCTTGCCCCTAAGTCGCACAGAGCCTTGCCAATGTCAAATTCCCCAATGTTACAAGGGATTGTGAAATTCCCAGGATCTTTTAACTTCTGAGGGAGCTTCCTTTGCAGAATTGCACTACATTCCTCTGTGAGAAGCACGGTTTCATCATCTTGCATCTTCCTTTTGTTGGTCAAGAGCTCTTTCATGAACTTTGCATATGTGGGTATCTGCTCAAGGGCCTCCGCAAATGGAATGTTGATCTGGAGCCTCTTGAACACCTCCATGAACTTGGCAAATTGCTTCTTATTTTCCTCCTTTTTCAACTGATGAGGAAAGGGAACCTTGTGAGACATCTGGGGTTTCTTCTCTTCTTCCTGAGTTGCAGGTGAATTCTTATTTTGTTGCACTTCAGGAGTTGTGTCCTCAACTGGTTGTTCCTTTGTCTCTTCCTTTTCAAGCACCACCTCATCACTCTTCTTCCGTGGCTCCTCAAGAGACTTGCTCACTATGAAGAGTAATGGCCTTGCAATGCTCCCTGGGGTTTGGAATGGTGTCACTGGGAAAGGATCCCGGTGACCTCTCTGACATCTGCTTGGAAAGTTGAACCATCTGAATCTCCAAATTGCGAATGCTGGCACCCTGGTTTTTGAAATTGGCTTGCGTCTCCTCAACAAAATTAGTTGTCGTTTGAGCGAGCTTCTCAATTGCTGCCTCCCAATGTGTCGGCTGCTTCTCTTGTGGTGGCTGGAGTGCTGGACTGCGCCACGAGAAGTTAGGGTGATTTCTATACCCTGGGTTGTAGGTGTTTGAGTAAGGATTGTTTCTCTGTCCTCCTCCCACAAAATTCACATGTTCTTCGTTACCTGTGCTAGTACTAACCTCAAATACACACTCACTATTACGGTGATTGGGACACTTCTTCAACATCTGCTTGTACCTTTCCCACGCCTCATGTAAAGATTCTCCATCCTGCTGAGCGAAGGCGTTGATTTCTTGCCTAAGCTGAGCTTGTCTGGAAGGTGGGAAGTATTTATCCACAAAAATCCTAGCCAATTCCTCCCAAGTAATGATGCTCCCTTGTGGTTGTGCACGGAGCCATTGAAGCGCCTTTCCCCTTAATGAGAGAGGAAAACGCCTCAACCTTATTGCATCATCACTTGCACCTTGAATCTTGAAGAAGTCCAGGTAGCTCAAGAAACTAGCAATGTGATCACTCGGATCCTCCTCTGGGGCACCGCTAAATTGATTTGATTGCAGCATGTTCAGATATGCCCCCTTAATGTCAAAATTTGCGGCAGTGACAGCAGGTCGTACTTGTTGGAAAACAAGCGGGTAGTACTATTCCCTATAAAGGAGGTGAATAGGCGAAGAGTACGAATCTTCACCAATTAAAACTTTATCGCTTACTAAGGCCTTTAAAATAATCAGAGTAAAATCATATAAAACGCATATACTTAAATATATGGAAATTAAGCGCGCGGAATTGTAAAGAGATAATGAAATAGAAGCGAACACAAGGAATTTATCCCGGTTCACATTAGTGTGTTAACGAACACTAATGCTACATCCATTCCTCCCTCTCTGAGATAGGATATTTGCTTCACTATGAACAAGAATTGTAAGTACAAGTAATGTGTAAGAGAAAACCTTTCCCTTAGACTAGTCCCTCCAAAGAACCTCTTTGGAACTTGTGTCTTCGCAAACAATTCCCCGAACCACAGCGAACCTTGTGCTTGAAGAAACCTTCTTCAATTCCACTTGAAACCTTCAAGTATACTTGATGAAAACCTTTCACCAATTTGCATTTGTCAATGTCTTGTTGTTGGCACTTTACACCTTGTTGTGTGGATGAACAACTCCAATGAATATCAATGATACTTGCTCCTTTCTTGTGGGGATTAGCAACTCACTTAAGAACACTTTTAGTACTGAATCAATATCTAAATCAATGAGAATGAATGCAAGTGTATATCAAAGTGGGCATTTGTGAAAGTTCAATGCAACACTTGAATGTTCTTCTTAATCATATGTGAAAATGTTGTTTAATCATGAAGAACACTCAATGATTCTGGAAAATATGTTTTTCATAAAGTTCAGAGCAGATAGAGAGGTGTTGGAATGTTGTATTCTGGTTTAAAATTGTTTGGATATGTATATAAAGGTTTGGACAGCAAACGGCTAGTTTTAGACAGTTTTAACTGTCAGTATCCGGATACTTTTGAAAGTATTCGGATACATCGTGTTTAAAATCAAAATTCTGACTGTTGTTTTAACGAGGTATCCAGATACTTTCAAATGTATCCGGATATTTTCAGATGTATCCGGATACTTTCAGATGTATCCAGATACTTCGGTTCAAAATTTCCAAAAACAACATTTTTACTTGTTGACACTTATAGTATTATATTTAATACATTTTCTTCACTTCCAAAACACTTTAATTTATTATAAAATATTTTCAAATTATTTTCTCAATATTTTTCTTATATTTATAAAATCACATATTTTTCTTTTAATTTTGAAAAGCACCCACTTATGATTATACTTAGCATGCATGCCATATCTTTTAGATTATGATTAGTTTTTCCTAACTTAGACTCTAACCATTATGTATCTAGGGGACTTAATAAAGAATAAATAATACATTACATTACAATAAGAACCCCTTTGTTGACTTTGTTGAGCCTTAAGTTGAGTTGTGAACTTTTGCCTTGACTTGCACTTTGTAATCATCAAAACTACCTATGCTTAGGCATTTTCTCAACAATCTCCCCCTTTTTGATGATGACGAACATTGTTGATTTGTGCTCCCCCTTAGTATGTGCATTAGATAATTAGATAATAATAAGAAGCTTCAATCAACCTGCAAAAGTCCACAACATACCTTCTCCCCCTTTTGGCATAATCAAAAAGAGAGTTATATAAATAGGGAAGAAAATTATAAACCTTCTCCCCTTAAAATTTGAACTCACTCCCCCTTAATGTTAAGCCAAAAATACCTTGCATGTTTTAGGTAACTTGGGTACCTAATTGATTAGCATTAGGATCAAACCCTTCCTTAATCCATACAAATAAGCCATTTGGAATACCTTTAAGTTTAATATTACAAGTATTTGAAGTATGCCCGATAATTCCACAATAATGGCAAGTTGGTGTTTTAGAGTAATTGACATTTGAAAATGATACCAACTTGTTGTAATTGCAATTTTTGGGTTTTCGATATCCCAAACCAGTCTTGTTTGCATTTTATCTTTGATTGGAAATTAAATTATTTAAGATCATATCACCTTTAGTGAAACTTGCAAGTTTAGCTTTTAAATCGTGTACTTCCTTTTCAAATTGCTTGCAACTTACACATTCGGCGATGGGATTATCCTTTAGTTCACAATTACAGAAAGCATTTGAATAAATAAGATCAAGAGTCTCATTTTGGAGTTGAAGTTCATCAATAAATTTTTGCATTTCTAAAATTTTTTCTTCATGCTCCAAGATAATCCTCTTGCTTTCAATGTTTATTTTAGCTAGCTTCCTTAATTCCTTATACATTTCTACATAAGATTCATATAGTTCATTATAAGTTGAATTTTCAGAATCAGAGTTGGAATCAGAATATGTTACCCGTTTGGAGTTCATTGGCTCAGATGATTCTATGATTGATGAAGTTTCTTCATCAAACTTTCCCAATAAGCACAAGTGATTAACCAATTCCTCCTCATCCGAACTGCTAGCATCTTGCTTCTCTGAATTTTCGGGCAAATCCCATACAATATAAGCCTTCTTGGATTTGAATCCTTTGCTTTCCTTTTTGTCATTCTCTTTTGTCTTGAGATATGCAGCACATTCAATTTTCACATGACCTATATTACCACATTTGTGACATTAAATTTTGTCCTTTGGAGACTTTCTTTTTGAAGTTCCTTCATTTTGACTTCTTTGTTGTCTATTCTTAAGGAACTTGCTGAATTTACTAACTAAAAGCTCCATGGTCTCATCGTCGATATCGGAATCTAAATTTTCATCATTGGATAATTCTTCAAGAGTCTGCAGCATCTTGAATGAAACCCTATCCTTTTTGCACATGTCTGAATCTTCATGCATTTTTAGCCTTCCCAATTCCATTTCGTGCTCTTGCAGTTTTCCGAACAGAGTGGCTAGGTCCATATCACTAAGATCCTTTGACTCCATTATTGCTGTAACCTTTGGCTGCCACTGTCTGTCTAAACATCTCAAAACTTTGTTAACAATTTCACCGTCAATAAAAGTTTTGCCAAGAGCAAGTAAATGATTTATATTATGTGTAAACCGTTTTTGCATATTCGAAATTGGTTCATTGGGAAACATTCTAAACAGTTCATATTCCTGCATAATGGCATTTAATCTAGCCCTTTTGACTTCACTAGTACCTTCATGAGTCACTTGTAAAGTGTCCCACATCTGTTTGGCACTAGTACATTGAGAGACCCTAAAGAATTCGTCATATGAGAGAGCGGATGTAATGATATTTTTTCCTTTCAAATCATAACTTACTTTTTTCTTATCATCATCATTCCAACTCCCCTTGGGCTTATCAAGGACAGAGTCATTAACCTTATGTTGTGGTACAAAAGGGCTATTTTCTATAGCATTCCAAATTTCTACATCTATTGCTTCAATGAAGATTTTCATCCTAACCTTCCAATAGGTGTAACCTTCGCCCAAAAACATAGGGGGGCGATTAATGGAAGAACCTTCACCACAAAAGGGATTACTAGAACCCATTGTTTACCAAACTAATAAGGATCGTACGGAAAAGCAGTTATGCTCGATCGTTTCCGACCGAGCTCTGATACCACTTGTTGGAAAACAAGCGGGTAGTACTATTCCCTATAAAGGACGTGAATAGGCAAAGAGTACGAATCTTCACCAATTAAAACTTTATCGCTTACTAAGGCCTTTAAAATAATCAGAGTAAAAACATATAAAACGCATATACTTAAATATATGGAAATTAAGCGCGCGGAATTGTAAAGAGATAATGAAAGAGAAGCGAACATAAGGATTTTATCCTGGTTCACATTAGTGTGTTAACGAACACTAATGCTACATCCAGTCCTCCCTCTCTGAGATAGGAGATTTGCTTCACTATGAACAAGAATTGTAAGTACAAGTAATGTGTAAGAGAAAACCTTTCCCTTAGACTAGTCCCTCCAAAGAACCTCTTTGGAACTTGTGTCTTCGCAAACAATTCCTCGAACCACAACGAACCTTGTGCTTGAAGAAACCTTCTTCAATTCCACTTGAAACCTTCAAGTATACTTGATGAAAACCTTTCACCAATTTGCGTTTGTCAATGTCTTGTTGTTGGCACTTTACACCTTGTTGTGTGGATGAACAACTCCGATGAAGATCAATGATACTTGCTCCTTTCTTGTGTGGATTAGCAACTCACTTAAGAACACTTTTAGTACTGAATCAAAATCTAAATCAATGAGAATGAATGCAAGTGTATATCAAAGTGGGTATTTGTGAAAGTTCAATGCAAAACTTGAATGCTCTTCTTAATCATATGTGAAAATGTTGTTTAATCATGAAGAACACTCAATGATTCTGGAAAATATGTTTTTCATAAAGTTCAGAGCAGATAGAGAGGTGTTGGAATGTTGTATTCTGGTTTAAAATCGTTTGGATATGTATATATAAAGGTTTGGACAGGAAACGGCTAGTTTTAGACAGTTTTAACTGTCAGTATCCGGATACTTTTGAAAGTATTCGGATACATCGTGTTTAAAATCAAAATTCTGACTGTTGTTTTAACGAGGTATCCAGATACTTTCAAATGTATCCGGATATTTTCAGATGTATTCGGATACTTTCAGATGTATCCAGATACTTCGGTTCAAAATTTCCAAAAACAACATTTTTACTTGTTAACACTTATAGTATTATATTTAAAACATTTTCTTCACTTCCAAAACACCTTAATTTATTATAAAAATATTTTCAAATTATTTTCTCAATATTTTTCTTATATTTATAAAATCGCATATTTTTCTTTTAATTTTGAAAAGCACCCACTTATGATTATACTTAGCATGCATGCCATATCTTTTAGATTATGATTAGTTTTTCCTGACTTAGACTCTAACCATTATGCATCTAGGGGACTTAATAAAGAATAAATAATACATTACATTACAATAAGAACCCCTTTGTTGACTTTGTTTAGCCTTAAGTTGAGTTGTGAACTTTTGCCTTGACTTGCACTTTGTAATCATCAAAACTACCTATGCTTAGGCATTTTCTCAACAGTACTATGCTAGTACCAAACAAAGTCGGGTCGACTAAGGCGTAATCAGCCAAAGTACGCCTGTCAGGTTCCTGCTCGGGCTCATGCCTGCGCTCACGCTCACGCTCTTCCGCCATTATTCTTGCTCGTCTCCTTTTCTCTTGTTGTGCTTGTTTCCTTAGCTTCTTCGCTGTCAACTCGATCTCAGGATCGAATTGAAGGCTGTTGTAATCACCTGCAGAACGCAAGTGCATATACCAATCTCGGCAAAGAGGGTTAAAAACACCTGTTGAGTAAATAGAAACGATTAAAAATAAATAGCTAGAGTAAAATTCCACTAAGTAACTATTAAAAGTACCGAAAAATTAGTAAAATCTAATTTTAGTCCCCAACAACGACGCCAAAAACTTGTTGGGATTCTACCAAGTATACCAGATCGTACAAGTAATAAAGTGATAAATAGAGTATCATTCCCAACGAGGACTGAAATTTATTCTATTAATTCTCACCTATTCGTAGTTACTAAATGAAATTTAAATTGGAATTTGATTAATTGAGAAATAGTTGATTTAAATAAATTAAAATAAATGAATAAAACGATTCTTTAACAAATGGAAAAAGCGGGACGTAGTTTCGATGAAGGTTCCTAAAACGTTTGACAATGAATTAATTTGTTTTCCTAAATTCTGAATTTGTTTTGCAAAAGTAGGAAACGCCTAATGTCTTAGAACGTTTCCGTATTTTAGAGATTAATCTCCCAATGATGTCTCAAGAGAGCCTTAAAACCTAACCCTTAATTAAGTTCAATCAAAACTTATAAAAATTATTCAATTCATACAAAATATGTCTATCCCTATGCAATTGAACTGTTTGATTATTGGGCACAATCCTAAATTAATATGTCTATTAAAGTAGGATTCCTATGTCATGAACTGCGCACATTCATGAACAACAATAAAAATATAATCAAACACTGAATTTATAATGGAAAAACAAAATCAATTCATTGCATAAACATTAACAAGGTTCCATATTCATCTACTCCTACATCCCAAAGAAGGATTTAGTTCATAACTGGAAGAAGAAAAGCAATAAAAGTGATAAAGAGTGACATAATTACCTTTAATCCTTGCCTCTAATCTCCGTTCTTCTCCAAAATCAATCCAAAAACTCTATTCCAAGTGTTCTAAATTCATCCCTAATTACCAATCCTAATCTATTTTATAAAGCCCATAAGCTATCTCTAACCCAAATCTCTCAAAAAGATAAGAATTCAAATCAGATCTGCGATGCTTGCCTGGGTTTGGCATTGGCACGCCTGGGTATGAGCTTGAAAATCAACAACTCCTTATCTTCGTGAGTCGCGCGCCTGGGTTTGCTGCAGGGCATACCTGGGCGCGAATCTGGCTGGGTTGGTGCCTCAATTCTCAATAATTTGACCCCACTTCTTGGCTAGTGACCCCTTGCACGCCTGGGTATGGGCTTGGCAAACCTGGGCGTGCAAGTGTAAAACTTCACCTTTTTCTTCTTTTCTTCTCAGCTCTCCATTGTCCAGCTCTAATTCCTTCTCCCAACCTCCAATTCTACTCAAAAGACACCTGAAAAAACTAACAAACACATCAAAAAGAACAGAACTCTATTTCTACACTAAAATCTAAAAATCCTAGAAAAAGACTCTAACTTTGCTTGAGAACACACCAAAACCAAAGCAAACAGGGGTTAAATAAGGTACAAAAACGTCATATTTCAGCCACAAATCAGAAAATTTAGTTCAACCCTCTTTGAATTGAAGATATAACCCTTATAATTATTAACTATAACTCACCCTATTCCACACTACTAAACTACACCAACTTCAACTAAAGAAGCATGCGTATAATACTAAAATGTACTACTTAACTAACTACTTATTAGTTACTCTCATGTGGAGTAACTCCTTGGAGATATGAAATCCATACTCCACAGCCGAGGATTGCAACCATTGCTCTGATACCATAATGTAACATCCTACCTTTTTATAATAAAGTTTAATACAAGAAATAGTGAGTTTTATAAAAATTTTGACAGGGTTTCCTTAAAAAAATGGATCTTTCCCTTATAATTCAATACACCTGTCAGATTTCCAGATATCATTCATATACATAAATTAGTTATTACAGCTTCTTTTCTAATGAAATCTCAATATAAAAGTATAATCCTTTTACAATAATAAACAATTGGAATTTGAATTAAAATATTTGAATACTCTTTATAAAACATATTTAATTTGCTACTTATGATTCCAGAACATAATGGCTGCATAAATATGACTCTTGGGTCATATACAGAAATTACACTCCATTCTTAGGAGTGAATTGCTCCTTGGTGACGGAATATCCGTTTAGCTCCATGGGAGTTACCTAAAAAGGTCAACCAAGAGGGTGAGACATTTAAACATAAATTAAAGAAAACACACAATAGCAATAATAGAATATAAAATATACACATTATACCAATACATAATTTCATATAATTAAAGTTTCCATTCGTTTTCCACACCATCATCCATAATGCATATATGCAAATGATGCAATGCAATGCCATACCCATAATAAGCCGTATACCATTACCATTTGTCCATATTTCCATATTTCCATATTTCCATAATTCCTCACATCGCCCTCCACACAATTGGGAAAGATCAACTAGGAGTAAGTGTCCCCCAACCAATGCTTGCACAGTACTTCGTGTATCCGTCCTTCGTACAATTTGGGCCGTTTTACCCAAATTGGCTATAGCAGGGACCACCCTCAACTAGTCCAGATGTTCTTAAGTGACAGATAGAATTATCATAGTGTGCACAGGACTGATCCCCGACTTATCCAGTACATCATCCATTTGTAGAATACCTCGTACTGGCTTAGGTCCTCTTGTAGATCAAAGTCCGCTATGATTATTTCCCGCAATCGTGTTGGTAACACAATTGAGTCACTATATCACTCTCGTCCATCGATTCTATGAACCTTCGCATAACTGTCCTTCGGTCCGTAGAATGTTCACGAATCTTTCCCAATTTCCTTACGTCCTTCCTCACTTCTTGAATGCACGTGTTTCTACTTCATTTTAATTGAATTTGAATAGCCAAGCCTTTATATATTTTTCTATTCAATTAGATGTGTTTTCTAACTTAGGGTTTACATACATAATTATGCCAAAATCCACATCTAAACATAATAACAATCGTAATACCACTAATATTATCCATGTATGTAGTATAAATTCCTAAAGTTCCAAGACCAATCACAAAACAACCAAAACAAGCATAATCATTACCAATTAATTTGCATACACCATAACTTAAGAAGTCAAATAATTCACCCCAAATATAGTATTTGTAACATCCCAAATTTTAATCCCAAGTTTAATTAGGAAGACCTAAGTTAGAATTTAAGAGGAAAACCATAGGAAACCATGGTAGGAGTTAAGGGTAGTGTCTTAGAGTTAGAATTTGTCAAAATAAGAGTTTTCATTAGAGTAATCGATTACTCTGTAGGAGTTAATCGATTACTAGCCCTCTGGTGAAAACACTTAAATGTTGCAGCATTGATAATCGATTAACTCATAGAATTAATCGATTACCTTGTGAAGTAATCGATTACTTTAGGTGGATTAATCGATTACTTGTCCTCTGCTGGATGTAATAGAGATGTTGCATCAAAGGAGTAATCGATTATTGGGGGAAAGTAATCGATTACCCCTGTGTAAATCTGGAAAAAAAAACAAGCGTGGGGGCCACCTTATCCGTGGCCTCACCTTGAAGATAAGCCACCACAACCACACATATTTGCTTTTAGGCTTGTTGAGGTATAAGAAAGAGAAAGGAAGGAATAACACAACAACATATCAACATAAAATCACATCTCTCTCTCTTCCTTCTTCTTCTCCATTCGAGTCCTCCCTCCTCCACCATAGGGTTCCACTTTTTCTTCCTTCATCAACCCAAGAGCAAGTGATTCTTTCATCTCAATCATCAAATATCCTTCTTTCTGAACTCCAAGTAAGCATTTAAGCTTTTGATTTCTTCTTTCTTTTCTTCAAATTCGTTCTCCCTTTTCTCTCTCCTCCATCCATGGTGGTTCCAAGCTTTAACTTATGGAAAGCTTGTTATTCTATGAGAAATAGTAAGAAACCATGGCATGTGTGATAATCTTTTCTCTTTATGGCTCTTGCTTTAGGTTCCTCAATTCTCCCTCTGATTATAGTTCTTGGTGGCAACTCAAGCTTTGGGCAGGCTAAAAATCACCTTATCTTAAGTGTTTGAGGTAAGGGGAGTCTCTTTTCCACACTTTGAGTTAGGGATAGTTGGGGTTTATAATAGGATTTGAGTTTAATAGTTAAGTTGGGTTGTGGGTGATGGATTAAGAGGTAATTACAATTAAAGAATGGTAATGGTAGTATATTGGGTAATGTTGTTATTTTGGAAATCGTTAATGTTTAAATTTCTGTATATTAAATAAGTAGGAAGTGAAGAACCTTAGGGAGATTATTTATTTTAAAGCACTCTGAGACATACCTGAGTATGTCGACTGATTTGTGGATATATGTGAATTTATTTAAGTGTTATATATGTTATTTTGAATTAAGGCTGGGTAGTAGGTGGTGTAAATGACCAAATAAAATGGAAATGTATACAATGGAAGAAAAAGGTAATTATGAGGTGTAACTTGAAAGGAATTGAAAGTTATGAGATGATTGGTTATTTAAGGGTGTTCATGCCTATTTGAAATTATGTGGAGCTAATTTTGAGTACTAAAGGGGTATTGATTGTGAAATGATTATAAGAATTGTAAATGGATAGATTGGATTATGTGATAATAATGGAAAATGGTTATAAATGCTAATCGTGGAATGTGACCCTAAATGTGATTATTTGGAAATGTATATGATGATGGATGATAAATGCTTATTTATGAATATATGTGTGATGATTTTGAATGGATTATAATTATGCATATTTGTGAATATTGGTGGAAATTGTGATTATGGTTTATAATTAATGGACTGAAAAGATCTAAACTCGGCGCAGAGTCTATATGACACTTCCCGAGCTGGGGGACTTATGTAGTGGACCGGACCTATAAGCCGACCACATGCCCTCTATGCCGACCAACGACTCAACGGATAAGCTTAAAACTCCCTAGTACATGATAAGGATGAATGACTCACCCTTCTTATCCTCTAAGAGCCAAGTCAGCCCTATTGGGCCCAACAGGCCCATAAGGTATCACAACACACCTAACAGGTAATCCCCTATAAGAACCACCATGCTATAGGGGCTAAGGTATGTCTCTCATCCCTGCTCTCAAGAACTACGTGTGGCTTGATCCCCTTTTCACTGGGGGTACGTAGGACCGGGGTCACCCTCGTCAGCTGCAACAACACAAAACACACATCGATGGAACATCACAGATCCTATGAAAATTCATTTGATTTAACATGCCTATGCATATTGACAGACTTGTTATTACTGAATGGGCCCTATGCCAAAAGTCCAGAACTATGCCTGTTCTTTCTCGTCATATTTTTAAGGAGAGAATAAATAAAGAGTTTAATATGTGTGCACTGTTTTACACTGTCGATACATCATCCATCGTTCATTTGCATTACTTTTATTTAGAAGTCAATAACCATACATCCATGGATGGTGGATGATGGGCTGATTACACTGTAAGTGTACAAACTATTTTCTCATAAATAAATGCTTACTTAATTAGTTTTGTGATTGAACATTTAAGGCTTATTGAACTTTTTAATTCCTGAACTTAGGTGCTCTTTTGGAATTGGTCCTTAAACTTTTTTTTTTATGTTTTAGATCTTGAACTTTGTTCAAATTTTGGAAATGGTCCTTTCGTTACTTAAATAATGATATACCCGACGACATGTGACGTCACTGTCACAATATCGACGAGTGATGCGTTATGTAGCGTCATGTGACACTACATTATTTTTTTATTAAAAAATCATTTCTTTTAAAAATTATTAAAAGATTCGATTTTCTTTTAAAAAAAAACAATTTTTAATTATTTTTAATAAATTTGAATTTTTTTTAAATTAAAAAAATTCAAGTGTCGATTTGGCGAAAGTGATATGACATATCTTCGATCATATCACCACTTATGTGATGAAAGGACTATTTTCAAAATTTGAGCAAAATTTAAGGACTCAAAGCATCGAAAAAAAATTAAGGACCAATTCCAAAAGAGCATCTGAGTTCAGGGACAAATAACTTAAATAAGCCAACATCTAATTTCGAACATGTTGAAGTTAACCTCTCAATTCATTACTAGAATTGAGAAGGCCTGGCTCAATCTCGCACACAGTAGTAATATTAA
This sequence comes from Crotalaria pallida, assembly GCA_037953625.1. Taxonomy (NCBI): domain Eukaryota; kingdom Viridiplantae; phylum Streptophyta; class Magnoliopsida; order Fabales; family Fabaceae; genus Crotalaria; species Crotalaria pallida. The sequence continues at coordinate 89,208,152 of CM075649.1, read as the reverse complement.
GTCCAGCTTAGGTTACGGACATAAAAATACACCTATTACTAAGGGGGAGGTTTTCGAATCATTGAACATAAGCTATGCAGTAAGTCAGAGACATAGACACATTTAAATCTTGTGAGCAAATGGCTGGAAAAAGGAACAACACAGCATTCATAAAGTCTAGATTTTCTATTCCTTGTCCTGTTCTTGTAAAGGATAAAAAGAACAGGAAATTGTTAAGTTTTGGCTGAAAAAAATGTTTGCTACGAGTAGCTGCAGTTCTAATTTTACTCTTCAAAATACTGACCTACAAAAGTGCAAACTAAAGGTGTATGTATATATTTGTGCCCATTGCTTGTATTTTGATACTTGATGTATATAAGTTAAGGTTCACAACTTTCAACAATAATCTTAAATCAGTTATTTGCAATAGACTTGTGAATTTTATTATGTTATCAACAAATTTACAACCCAAAAGCCATCTAATTATTGAAATTGGTCCTCTTAACATACATGGCTCCTGCAGATTAGGACCAATAAACTATCATGCGGCAAATATTAATTATTTATCATCTGAGTTTGAGTATAACTGCTGCTCTCTGATATAATCAATCACTTCATCTGCAGTAAGGTATTTTATAGATAATCCTCTTGCAATGCACTCCCTGCAATTAGTAAAAAGGACAAAAGAAAATTTAACAGTGTCACCCCAACCTTTCATCATGCTCAAATCATGAAATTAAACAAGATCATAGTATAACCTCACTCTCGTCGAGCTTATTTGATTTGGTATAAGTTCATCCACAACTTTGATATTAGCCTAGCACAATGTAATGGTAAATTCAAATTCGTATAAAACCTGATTACAAAGTAGTTCATTTCTAAAGCTTATTCTCGTACAACGAAAACCATGGAAAAATTTACCCGATTCTCATTCAAAACGTCATCACCAGAGATAATCTTCTCAACATCTTGTCCTTCTCTACGAATGCAGACTACTCCATAATCTCTACATATAGCCTTAACCTAAAGTAGAAGAACAATATTATAGTCCATTATTTCCACAAATCCTTCAATGTGAACTAATCACATTATAATTTTCTGTTATACCGAATGCAAAAGTACCTGATCACGAATCCAGACTCCGGGAATGCCAAAGGATTGAAGCAGATCAGAACCACAGACAAGCATGACCTTGAGGTATTCTACACAAACCAATACAAAAGCAAGTTACTGTATTGCCATTTTGTCATCATTTTAGACTGCATTCACATTTACAAACACTGAACATATAGATCAGTTTGAAGGTTTCATATGGTAACTATGGAATTCTAAAAATACTAGATTCAATGGCCCACCTAAAACCAAGAGGGAGGACAACTTGCCCTAAAACCTAAATCCTTAAATCAATCATTTAAATAACAAGGCATTCCTAAATGAACACTTGCTAAAATTAAAATCCATATATAAATCATTTAAATAACAAAGCAATCCAAAATGAACACCAAATCCTTAGCACTATAGTTTTTCGAAGTTCATCCACAGTAGGATTAATAAGTCTGGTGTTTCAATCCTAAAAGCCAGTGTCACTTCATATTTCTCTTTTTTAAATATAAATATTGGGAAGGGGAAGCATACAAAAATGGTAAGTATACTAATATGCTTTCTTCTTCATTTTTTTTCTTGAGACTAATGTGATTTCATTAAAGAGTTGTTTGTAAGCATACCTCTAGATACATACCCTGTCTCACAAATTTTACCGTGGATTCTGGATAGAACGGTTAAAGTGCGTTGATATGTGCTTTGATTTGCCTGCAGGAGTTTCATATCAATATAAAAGTGCAAAACATGAGGAAGCAAGGCCAGCCAAAACTGTTACATTTGTAATTCTCATGATGCACGCGATACAAGAGCAATGGGCTCAACTTGAGTTTTTGACATGCCTAGAGAACACAGAACAGAGAGACATGGACAAACTAGCAGAGTAAAAAGAGTAATTTACCTCCCATGGGTCAACCATTACAAACTCTGAACTTTTACAGGCTAGACGACATAAACGTATTCGATGCTCAGCAGATACTAGATTCTGTACCAGCATAGAGTGAAAAGCGATTAGACCAATGTGATGTGTGCCTACGAAACAAATGAAGGATATTTTTTTTTTTTTTTTTTTTTGTCCGTTAGGTTGACAACATACTAGTAGGAGTACCTTTTTCTTGTATGCATCATTAACAGGTGACATGTAACCTCCAATGACACAGTAGCCTTCAGAATTCAAAGCATCTCTTGCAAGCTCTAAGGGTAATATAGTGAATAAATAAAAAAAAAAAAACACAGAGACAAGCAGGCAGAAAATAAATGAAATTGAAAATGAAAGTACACAACATTGAATGAATAAATTATATATGTCCAACAGCAGCATCAAGGGGAGAGGGGAAAAGAAAGAAAGAAACGAACCAAATAAGCGAAGATGCATGAAAGTAGGATCCTGACGAGAGATGCCTGCCAAGAGTGGAGTAGCAAGCACAATCATCACCTCACCGGATACTTATCCTATTAGACCAAATTCACAACCACTACCATACAATAACAATCCAAGCACTAGGGCTGTTCATGGATCAGCTTTTGGTTAAAACTGGTCCAAAATCCATATAAACCATATTATTGGACCAGATAATTATCCAAACTGGTTTTAGCTTAACAATTGGATTTGGATTGGATTTAAACCGGTTCGAAATCTAAACTGGTTTTCACAACTAAAACCGGTTTTAACTGGTTTTTAACCGGATTTTTTCAATAACCGGATTTTTTAACTGGATTAAAAAAAACTGGTTTTTCAAAGTGGATTTTTGAAAAATCTGTTTCTTTTTAAACATAAAAAACTGGTTTTTATAAGTGGATTAATGAAAAATACAGTTTATATATATGGTTCTTTAACTGAATTTAAATTTACTGTATCTAATTGAACGTAAAGTTTTGATTAAGCGGAAGTTAATTTCAATTCACAGACTACAAAATTACAAACAATAACTAACATGAGAGTCCAAAACATAAGATCCTATGACATAATGAAATGATGATGCAAATCCACAAAGCCTACTACTGCCTTCAGGAAAAGGAGTCTCTAGCTACAAAATAACTCAAGGTGATCAGCACAAAACATAAGTTGCTTTAACAGCAGCATTTATAAGCTCCAAAAGAGCTGCAAGAGTACTATGGTTTTTGATCAGCACAAGTCCAGCTCCAAGAGACTTTCAATGATTGACCCAAGTGATTGATCAAATTCAGGAATGATATTTTTTAGCAAGAGAAGAGTGCCTAATGGCCCTGATCTCATTCACAACAGGTACACACATCTCTCAAATACTTACTTGCATTTGTCCCGTGGACAGAAGAGGATGGAACAAGACATTCTATTCTATTGTCTTCGGTTTCCCCGTAGAATATAAATGTTTCACTTTTCAATCATATGTCATATGTTCTATTATATTTATAAAATATAGTACTTAACATAGGATTGAATTCACATTACATGTCTACCAAATACTAGTTTAGTGACACTTATGTTTGTATAATTTAATTTATCAACAAGAACAACAAGAGTCACAGAGTCACAAAGATGAAAACCTTTGATATTGCATTTCAGAACCAGTAAAACAGTGCAGACATAATTTATCAGAAAATGATCAAATCACACTATCACAAGCACAGAAAGATGAAAACCTTTTATATTAGACAATAGGAAATGATCAAATTCTTCAACAATTTACATAAGAAGGGTTTTAAAAAAAGAGACCGAATTCTGAAACAAAACTACAAAAGGTCTCACAATTGAAAATTCAATATCTAACTAATAAGAGTTAATTGCTTCATAATTTAGCAGCAAGGAATTGCAAAGATAAACAATAAATATTGAGCTATCAAGACCAAAACCAACACCAAGTGCTCCAAAGTCAAAACTCATCACAAGCGATGATTTTTTTAATTAAAATGTCATTATGTCAAGGTACAATTCAGTTTCGAGCAAAAAGAAAAGCACCCTGCACTAGAAAAGCAAGTTTTATGTATGTTTGACATGTATTAGTTAACATATGTTTTGACCAAGTTCTAGTGCTGATAATGGTTGGACAAAATTGACAAAGTTCCAGCAACATATATTCCAAGCTTAAAAGTTAAAAATAACTAGAAGCAATCATGATAAAAATTGCATCAAAACTTCAGATTTATATCTGATTCACAGCATTACACAAGAGTTTATGATATTAATCCAAAGAACTGGCATGTGCCCAGAACACAGAAAATATAGCACAATGATTTATCAATACTGAGTTACTGACTACTATACGCATAATGAAAATTTTCAACAACAACTAAGTTATTGTAAAGCTTGAAAATTGAAACATATGATGATTATAATTAATAAACAACTAAAAACAACAAAAAAAAAGTACAAATCAGAGTGTGTTCTTACATGTTCTTCTTCAGCTCCAAACCAAAACAAGTACAAATACCCAATGACTTTTTTCAACCTGGGTCATACAAATTATGGTCGAATTGAAGAGATTAGGGCTCAGATTTAACAAATGAGGAGATTTAACAAATTAGGGTTTGTAAATTGGGGAAGAAAAATATTACCTCGCAGAGAAGACACGCGCGATTTGCGATATGGTAAATTAGGGTTTGTAAATTGAGTCTTCAGCTTGTGAGAGAGATAGATAGTGAGATTGAGTTGCGACTTGCGAGGGGAGAGAGTGAGATTTGCGTAGCTTCCCTAGCGATTATGTTCTGTGAATGTGAGTGAGAGAGACGAAAGAGAGATCGATAGAGTGAAAGAGTTGCGAATTGCGATTATGCTCTGTGAATGTGTTTGGACCGGACTGGATATCCAAATTACTACAATTGGTTTATCCGCTCCATTTAAAATTGGTCCAATTCAATTTTTTTATGAAATAAAACCAGTATTTTTAAGTTGGTTCAGTTCAGTTTCGGTTCAGTTCAACCGAACCAGTTTTTTTGAACACCCCAGCCAAGCACAATAAAATCACAGTCCCAGTACAAAATATATATATATATATATATATATATATATATATATATATATAGTTGGTTCACTTCGGTTTCGACTCAGTTCAACTGAACCAGTTTTTTCGAACACCCCAGCCAAGCACAATAAAATCACAGTCCCAGTACAAAATATATATATATATATATATATATATATAATTAACAAATTAAACTGAGAAATTTATGTGAAAATAAAGTATATAATAATAAATATAAAAAAAACCTATTTGTTGAATGATGCTGCTACCACCACCGTGCACCGCCGTCACCGTCGCTGTTTCTCATACTTTTTGCGATTTTCTCCTCTAACTCCCTTGGTGTATTTTGGCCTCTGTTTTCCTCTCTCAATTGGGAGAGAATAACGTGATTTGATTTTGAGGGCTTGGGTTTAGGTTGGGTGAGAAATTAGGTTTACGGGGAGAGAAGGAAACACCCGCTGCTGTTTCCGTGTGAGAGAAAAGAAGACAAAGGGGGGCCGCCCGGGTCTGTTGGGCGACCCGGTTTTCGGCCAAACACCCCATTTTTATTTTTGAATTTTAGTTCTCATACCCCTTATATTAGCCCCAAACCCCAATTTAAGTGAGAAATGTCATAAATGCCCTTAGTTATTAATTTCCCTCCAAAAATCAAACCCCAAACCCCATCAACCTTCCACCTTCTTAAACAAGTAACCCCCATATTTTTGCCAACTCATCATATTCCTCTCCAACATTCACTTGCATTCTCCAAAACCTTTCACTTTTTCACTTTTATCTCCAAAACCTTTCATTTTTCATCATTGACGCTCAAAAGGATGTGCAGTGGACGATATATACGTGTTGTTGAAGATAAGCAACTTATATTTCGGTTTTTTTTACGTTACTGCATGCGATTCCGACAGGCTAGTAAATAAATTATGACACGGGTATGTCAGAATTTTATTTAAAAATTGTCCAAGTGTTTTCCGACCCTATGTTGTCGGAATATTTATTTTTTTCCCCAAATACAACAACTTCTTTGACACTTACATTTATATTATTAAATTTTGATAGATTGTCTTTTGTTTGTAATAATTCAGTGTTAATGGAGGACAAGGAGGAAGAGATTGAGGTAAACAATATGGATAATCTTCAACTAGAAGTTGTAGGATTTCCGGACTACGGGTATGCCTTCTGTCGCGGCCGGGGTCCCGGGTCGCCCTCGGGGCCTCGCCTACGAGTGGGGGTCGATTGACCCAATTTGGAGTCGCCACCGCATTTGTTACAAAAACGCGGAAAAAGATAATTATTAATTAAAAAGGATAAAGATCGGTTTCGAACTAGATAGATTCCGAGTTCGGGAGTCGGTTACGAGCCGAGGAAGGTATTAGCACCCCGTTGGCCCATTCGAAAATGGTACCTTTGATTGATTTTAATTAAAAGACCTAAATAAATTGGTTTGCCAAAGTAAAGTTTTTTTTTATTGTGCATGACAAGGTTGCCCTTGGTTCTACGTACTCTCATAAAATGAGGAATCAAGGCTACGTAGTTCTTATTATATTAATGTTTTAATTTTATATTTTTATAAAAAAAGGGTTTGATGCGGAGAGAAACATGCACAAGACCTTGACATTTAGCCATGGAAAGGTGGATTTCCAAAATGCATGTTGTTAATAATTAAAAATATCTATTTAATTTTATAAAAAAATGTTTTTGTCTTGTAAATAATATTTTTTATTTATATATTTTTATGCAGAGAGGAAGTTCACATCCCTCCACTATATTTGGGAAAGAAAAATCGACTTACCAAAATGCAACAAATTTTAAAACATAAACTAAGAAAAATTTACATTTTTAAATCTTACTATTTTAAAGAAAATTATTTTTATATATTTATTTTTGGTGTGAAGAGTAAGTACAAGAGATCCTACCACTGTCTTAAATTTGGGTGAGAAAAATTGACTTACCAAAACACAATCAGTTTAAATAACAAATAAAAACACTACATTTTAAATTATTATTATTATTATTATCTAAATATTTATTATTAAAAAAAAACTACCTGAAGAAACAAAAATAAAACAAGTTGAACCTGGACGGAGGAGGTAACAAGGGGAATGCAAGCTGCAGCAGGACACTTGGAACAGCAGGGACTGCTGCAGCCGCAGCAGTTGCAGGAGAGTGGGGTACGGGCGCGTGCGGCGCACACGTGAGAGGCTGGAGGGAGGGCTGTGAGGCGCGTGTGTTACACGCGCCGGGGCGAGAGTGGGGAAGGCGAAAACGCAGCAGGGAGCTTTTTTCTTTTTTTTCTTTTATGTGCACTTCTCTCTCTCAATTTTTGTGTGTTCTCAAAGTGAGGATGAAAGCTCTATTTATAGGAAAAAAACTAGGTTAAAAAAATAGGGTTTTTTAACAGGCTTTTGAAAGCCCAGTAGAATATTCCCTTGTTTATTCCTCAATTAAATCTTAAAAAAAATAAAAACAAATCTGATGATAATCCTTTTAAAACAAAACCAAATTTTATCTTTATCTTCACAAATTAACCAAATCTTTTAGTATAACATTTTTATCTTTTTTTTTCTGAAAACTTTTATTTTTCGTTTTTTTATTTTTCATAAAAAAATACTTTTTCAAAATCTTTTTTATTTTTATTTATTTTTATTTTTCGTCTCTTTTTTTTTTTAAAAAACAATTTTATTTTTTTTGTTTTATTTTATTTGGGGGGGGGGGGACAAAATTGGGTGTCAACAGCTGCTTCTCTTTACTTGTTTCTTATCAGATAGCAAGCAAACTGTGGTTTGAATGTTATCAGGGTAAGGAACGCGTAAAGAAGTGGACACCAATTTTGTTAAGAAACAAAACGCGCTTAACAAATATGGAAGTTTGATAGAAGCAGAACTGGTCGATGATGAAAATTTAATAACAACGATGATACTTCGACGTTTCCGTCAGGATATCATGAAAAGCATAATAACAACGATGATGCTTCGACATAAATGTAAGGATATCATGAAAAGCCTAACCAACATAAAAATGATTTCAGCGTTTGTGTCGGGCGTCGAAGGACCCAAAATGATTTTCGACATTTTTGTCGGGGCATCAAAAAGCCCAACCAACATCAAAATAACTTTAGCGTTAGTGCCGGGTGTCAAAAGACCCAAAATGACTTCAGCGTTTGTGCCGGGTGTCAAAAGACCCAAATTGACTTCAGCGTTGGTGTCGGGAGTCAAAAGACCCAAAATGACTTCAGCGTTTGTGTCGGGCGTCAAAAGACCCAAAATGACTTCAGCGTTGGTGCCGGGTGTCAAAAGACCCAAAATGACTTCAGCGTTGATGCCGGGTGTCAAAAGACCCAAAATGACTTCAGTGTTGGTGCTGGGTGTCAAAAGACCCAAAATGACTTCAACGTTGGTGCCGGGTGTCAAAAGACCCAAAATGACTTCAGCGTTTTTGTCGGGTGTCAAAAGACCCAAAATGACTTTAGCGTTTGTGCCGGGTGTCAAAAGACCCAAAATGACTTTAGCGTTTGTGCCGTGTGTCAATGGATAATGTAACTGGTGCAAATGATGTCAAAAGTGCATAATGCAAAATGAACTCGATACAAATGATGTGAATGACAATGAAAGGAATATGATTTGGAATCAACAATGCAACTCTAACTTTCGTCAATGTAAACCCATCAGGAATTAATACATCTAAAATGCAACTCTTTTTTTTTAACAAGATAAACTGGTTTCAACCCTTTTGCTCTTGAACACCAATACCGGGCCATACCAAAAAATCTTATCGATCAAGACAGACAGGGGCAAATTTTTAACAACCTTCATCTTTAACAACATCTTTTAAAAGCTTAGCAATCTAACATTCATCAATGATCAATCACTATCAAACAACCTGAATTTGTTCAAAATCTGCCCTAGTGTATTGTGCTAAAAACAATTATTGGGGAATCAAAGTAATGCCCCAATATCTTTCATCTAGAGCTCAACCATGAACCTTTTCAAATACTGCCCCAGTTTACTATCTCAGCGACAAATGCAATGGAATGATCAATACTTCTAATTTCTCTTCAAAAACTGCCCCAGTATCTCATTCTAGGGTTTATCAACAAAACTTTTCAAAATTGCTTCAGTATTTCTTTTTAGGGCGTGTTAAAAATTTCCAAAACTGCCCCAGTTTGCTGGCTAGCAACAAAACTTTTCAAAACTGCCCCAGTTTGGGCAATGTTTCACCGAGGGTAGGGAATTTTCAACATTGTCCCGGTGTCAACCTTCAGGACTCTTTTTCTGGTTCTATTTGCAATTTCCATCATCTCTTTGTTAAAAGAAGCTGGTTTGCGTTTGATGATATTTTTGTTTTTTTGTTTTTTTTGTTTTGCCCTAAATTTTGCCTAGGAAACCCAATGTAGGTTCCTAACAGTTTTTGTCTTATGATCCTAATTTTTGCCTAAGCCGCCTCTTTCGAGTTTTACGACTTAGCGGATCGCTCTAACTTTTGCCTAGGTCGTCCTTTTTCAGGATTTTCAACCTAGCGAGCTCTTTTTTATTCATCTTTTTTCCTCAAACACAATAATTTCTCAATTGCTTTTGAATTGACTAGAAATTGAAAATCTTTTTCATTCATTCCACTCAAGGCTGGGACTTTCTCAAAGAACATGTTTTTAAGAACAAAAGATCTTTAACCGTATTCAATCGATCAAATTCCTTTCAACTTCTTTTTATCACATATCTTCTTAACAAGAAACACTAGTTTAATGATCATGTGAACATGGAAATTTTTGGATGATGGGATCAATTAATTTACACATTAAAAATGAGATATTTTTCATCAAAGTTTCAATTAGCTTTTATAAAGTCAGCATTTCTCTGCTCTAGTGTGTAACTCAAGCTAATCAATCCTCAGCGAGGTCTTTTAAAGCTTGTAATGTGGCCTGGCTAAGGGTTGACAATAAAAGGTATAAGGCTCATATTTTATTTCCCTTCCCTTCCTTTCTCATTTCTCTTCAATTCCCTATTTTCTCAACAGATTTTTCACAACACTCAAATCATCAAGAGGATTTTCCAAAAGGTTGTAACATGGTCTGGGGGTAATAATGTGGTAAATGAAAGAATGGACATTAAGGCGCAAAATTTATGTTGAGTTTTTAATGAGAATCTTTCATTCAGAAGGATTGAAATTGTTCTTTTTCATCACATAATGGATTCATGGGCTTTGCCTTATTTAGACAAGTACACCTGCTTTTTGCTTTTTTTTTTGTTTTTCTTTTTTGATTAATTCTTTGTGCTTGACAACATCCATTTTGGATCTCTTTTGTGATTGCACTTCTGAACATAGAAATTGTCTTTCTTGATTTGATTCTCATTAATACTCGGGTAAAATATTTTTTGGGTTTAAAAAAAAATTCTGTTGAGGCCCAATGAGGTGAAAAATGGATGATATGTGTTTGGGTTTATGAAAAAAGGTAATCCTTCTTGATATTTGCATACTGGCAAAAGCTGTTGACAAACTACCCACCCCGATTTAAAAATTCATTGTCGGTTTGAGAGAAATGATCTCCGCTTCAAAACATCTAGGCTCAACGGGGTGACTAGGGATATCTCCTCAGTGTTTGGGAATTCAACGAAGCCTTGTGTCACTGGAAGTACTTGCTTGAGAGTCCGCACTATTTTAGGTCTTACATTTGCATCATCCTTCTTTTAATTTCAAATTTGAATCAAATATCTCATGTTAATGCACGAATCAATTTTGTTTTTGTTTTTTTTTAAGTGCGGTGAGATGGTTTATTCACATGATCAAAACATTAGTAGATAATTGTTAAAGAGACGTGCAACAAAAATGAAAATTTCATTAAGAAACATTGAGATGGCCAAACATGGCCCACATTTATTGAAGAGAGAATGGAAAGCATGGTTGCCCATTATTAAGCAAAGCAATAAGAGTTAAATTTCAAGGAATTGTGATGGGTCATTCATTCCCTGTCATTATTACCCTTCAACATCAGTTCTGGCATTTGACAGATCTTGTTCCTCTGGTTCATTGATTGGCTCCTCTTCATTCTTTCTCAAAAAACCGGGCTTCTTTGTACCAGAAGGATCCTCTCGATCTCCATTAGACATTTTTCCAAATCTAAATCCTCCATCAATTTTTTCTCCCACTGTTATCATATCAACAAAGTCAACAGTTATGAGCCCAACCATCTTCTCATAGTAAGAGCTTGGCAAAGTATCTAGGAACATTGAGTTCATCTCCCTCTTAGTAAGTGGAGGGTCTACTTGAACAACCACATCCCTCCACCTCGAAGCATATTCTCTAAAACTTTCAAAGTTCTTTCTTGTCATGTTCTGCAGTTGTGTGCGATCAGGTGCTATATCCATGTTGAATTTGTATTGATTGATGAAGGCTTCAGATAAATCTTCAAAATTACGAATTTGACCTTTTTCCAACCTCATGTACCAACTTGATGCAGCCCCAATAAGGCTGTCTTGGAAAAAATGAATCATCATCTTGTCATTTTCAGCATGATTGGTCATTCTCCTTGCATACATGGTCAAATGCTCTCTAGGACAAGTGGTACCTCGATACTTTTCAAAATCGGGTACCTTAAAGTCAGGAGGCACCACTAGCCCCGACACTAAACACATATCCATGGTGCTTTTAATCCAAGATTGTTATTCCCCTCCACAGCTTCCAACCGGGCTGTCAGAGACTCTAGCAGTTCTTTGGTCTCGGGGTCAGAGTAAGTTTTTTCCATTTTTCTGGTTGCAATAGAATTAGGCTTGTAAGATGGTGATTCTGTAGAGGGATCAAGATGAGGATTAACTTTGGGCTGAGGATCTTTTAACAGTGATTGAGAGGAATCTCCAAGATTTGTGACAGGTTGTTCATCTTCGCCAGGCATCTCGAAATTCACCTTCATCAATCTTTCTAGCATTTGATCGACCTTAATCATTTGATCCACTGATTAGCTCATCGCATTCATTTTCTCTTTCATTCGGAGCATTTCCGCTCGAAGTACTGCTATGCTCTCACTTTCATTAGCCATGATCTTGGTTCTTAGTCTAGTTTGGTATCGATGTTTATGAGCAATAGTGACAAAACCTGGACTTGTTCAAAAATATTTTTTAGATTTTTTCTTTATGAATGATGCACATGAATATGAATGTATGATTATGCAAAAATGTATGATGCAATGCCCTTAGAATCCAAAAGATCCTATTTGGGGGCGATTAAGCATTCATTACCAATATGACGTATCAGGATGGATTGATAGCATTCATATAGTTCTGGCCAACTTCAAAATGACGGTGGGTCACTCCAAAATTTTTATTTATTTTATTAGGATGAAATATTATGATGTAAATGCAGATGCATGCCCCTAGGGTAAGTGACCCTATTTGGGGGCGATTAAGCCTTCATTACAAAATACGGAATGCCATAATGAATTGACAATAACCATATAGTTCGGGCCCACTTGGAACAACGAAGGATTATCTATCCCAAGTGAAATGATGGATATGAAAATGAAATTTTCTCTTAGGGCGGTGGGCCCTATTGTGGGTTTTAATGTGCATGCAAAGAAAAGGCCTTCCTCATGGCATGAGGTTACCAAAGTGCAATGGTGCCCCTTACATCATTCTGGCTTGGATGACGGTGGGTCACCCAACTTATGTGGGATGGTGGTCTCAATTTTTATATTAAACAAAATGCGATAAGAGTGATAATATGCCCCCATGGTAGATCCTACAAGGTTTTTGGGATGTCTATTGGCCACAGTCCTACGACATTGTTCTATGGTATAACTAAAGTGTAACACTCTAAATTGATAACTTGAAAAAGAGTATATATTTTTTAATTATGGATTGACACAATCCCCACACCTTTTTCGAAGGTTAAGTAGGTAACAGATTAACTGTTTTAACACCTCTTAATCTTTGATAGTGAATGAAGGGGAACCATGACTGACTTATTCAAGTTTCAAAACAGAATGCTACACAAAGTGTACTCCAAGTTGGCTCTAGACTTATAAAGGCCCTCGGATCGCCCTCACTCTTTAAGGTGAGGACCCACTTCGCAAACGGTCGGCGAGAGGTAGGTTACGCCTCCCAAAAAGAGGTTAGACGTACCTTCCAAAGGTCGTGTTTACAAGAAATGGTTTGTAGTCCGAGTGGTACTTTCACACACTACAAGAGACCATACACTTGGTAAGTCAAAGGTAGGGCAAAAGCACCCCTAAACTTAGGGTTTAAATAATAGTACCCGGGTATAAGGTTTCCGTGTGTGCAAAGGTCCGTAAAAAACCTATTCCGGGGGCATACAAACCCCTTTTTTTAAAAAAAATTAAAAAAGAGAGATTACAATAAAGAAAAATCTATAATTTAGCAAAAATAAAATAAATTAAACATATATACAATAAACAATTAATTAAAGGCAAACCAATTAAAAAAATAGGTCTATAAAAAATAATCAATCATTTAGGCCTGACTCTCTTATTTAGTTTAGTCCCCAGTGGAGTCGCCAGCTGTCGCGGCCGGGGTCCCGGGTCGCCCTCGGGGCCTCGCCTACGAGTGGGGGTCGATTGACCCAATTTGGAGTCGCCACCGCATTTGTTACAAAAACGGGGAAAAAGATAATTATTAATTAAAAAGGATAAAGATTGGTCTCGAACTAGATATATTCCGAGTTCGGGAGTCGGTTACGAGCCGAGGAAGGTATTAGCACCCCGTTCGCCCATTCGAAAATGGTACCTTTGATTGATATTAATGTTTTAATTTTATTTTTTATAAAAAAAAGGGTTTGATGCGGAGAGAAACATTCACAAGACCTTGACATTTAGCCAAGGAAAGGTGGATTTCCAAAACGCATGTTGTTAATAATTAAAAAAATCTATTTAATTTTCTAAAAAAATGTTTTTGTCTTGTAAATAATATTTTTTATTTATATATTTTTATGCAGAGAGGAAGTTCAGATCCCTCCACTATATTTGGGAAAGAAAAATCGACTTACCAAAATGCAACAAATTTTAAAAGACTAAATTGTCACTTTCGTCCCTAACTTTGTCAAGAGTCCTCAATTTAGTCCCTAACATTACGAAAATTCCCTTTTGGTCCTTCACTTTGTAAAAAAGTCCTCACGTTAGTCCCTCGTTAAGTTTTCCGTCATCCACTGTTAACGGCTGTCCCACGTGGCAGTTAACAGAGCTAAAAACGACGTCGTTTTATGGTTCAGGGACTAAAATGAAAAAAATTAGAAGGGATTAAAGTGAAAAAATGTCAGGGACCACTTCCTCCACCGTCCTCCTTCTCCCTCGTGGTCCCCTTCCTCCGCCGTCCCTCTTCTTCTGCTCATCTGCTCATCTCAGGTAATCATGTGCTCATCAAGTCTTCTCAGGTAATCGTGTATGTGACATGCATTGATCACATTTACATGTTTTTTAGGACAAACAGTTGAAGCCTGGTTCGGCAAAGCATATTGATGCTAAGATATTGGCTAATCACAAGAAGAAAGAGAGAGAAGCAGCAAAGCAGGGAAAACGTCCTTTTTATATCAAAAAATGTAGTGCTCTTTCCTTCCTTGTCCTTTATTCTATCTCTCCCAATACTGGAAATGGAATTTCTGCTTTTGTTAGTTTTTGTTCGTCTTGTAAGAGAATTTAAGGGCCTGCAGAACCCAAAATATCAAACAAGAAGTCATTGCTGCTTGATTAGATATACTCTCATGACCCTAAAATAATTTCAATATTTGGAGTATTGGAGTAGTCAGAATTTCCAGTTCACTTCTTTTAGCACACTGGTGGTCTTAGTGGAAATGTGCTAGTAATGATGGTAGTAGTCTGAGTGTAACACAGTGGGATTTAAAGCAATATCTTTGTAGCATGATTTGAAAGCAATCCAATTGGCTGTTGCTTCTCAATTTCATAGGCTATCCTGTGAATCTAAATGAGGCTTTAGTGGTGCCAAACACAAATAACCTTCATATCAGACAAATTAATGAAAACAAAATGAAACATCAACCATAGGTGCTGACTCTGGGTTTTTCTGTTTTGGGTTCTTTGCAGCTGAAATCCGGAAGCAAAGGCTTATTGAAAAATATAAGGATCTCAAGGTATGCATCTTAGAATATTTCTGTGTCTCCCTCATCCCTATGCCACTATATGTCATTTAACTAGTTTTTCTACTAACACTATCTTCCACGCCATTTTTAGTCATCTGGCAAACTGGAATCATTTGTTGAGAAAAGGAGGAGGAGGAATGCTGCGAAGGATCATAAATACATGCCATATCGTAGATCTGGAGACAGTATGGAATAAGGTTGTTAGCTTTAAGGTTCTTTTGTATACTAATAATAATGGTAGATAGCACCAAAGAAAAAGAACAGAAAAAACTGTTATACACATCTTTTGTCAAATGATTGTCCCTTGTTGATGCTTATGCTTGTCTTGGTATTTGTTGAGAGCTTTGTCTATTTACAAGATTTACTGAATTCTTTGTTTTTTGGTTAAGTTAAGAGAAATCCGATGGGAATTAGTAAAATGGAGTTTATGGGATCCAACCACAACACCACAGCTTCCAGATGACCAGGAGAGGTGCCAATGCACCGGGCAATCTTCCAATTTTTTCACTTTAGTCCCTTCTAAAGTTTTTCACTTTAGTCCCTGAACCATAAAACGACGTCGTTTTTAGCTCTGTTAACTGCCATGTGGGATAGCCGTTAACCGTGGATGACGAAAAACTTAACGAGGGACTAACGTGAGGACTTTTTTACAAAGTGAGGGACCAAAAGGGAATTTTCGTAATGTCGGGGACTAAATTGAGGACTCTTGACAAAGTCAGGGACGAAAGTGACAGTTTAGTCAATTTTAAAACATAAACTAAGAAAAATTTACATTTTTAAATCTTAATATTTTAAAGAAATTTTTTTTATATATTTATTTTTGGTGTGAAGAGTAAGTACAAGAGATCCTACCACTGTCTTAAATTTGGGTGAGAAAAATTGACTTACCAAAACACAACCAGTTTAAATAACAAATAAAAAAACTACATTTTAAATTATTATTATCTAAATATTTATTATTAAAAAAAACTAACTGAAGAAAATAAAATAAAACAAGTTGAACCTGGACGGAGGAGGTAACAAGGGGAATGCAAGCTGCAGCAGGACACTTGGCGCGCGGAGACTAGAACAGTAGGGACTGCTGCAGCCGTAGCAGTTGCAGGAGAGTGGGGGACGGGCGCGTGCAGCGCACGCGCGAGAGGCTGGAGGGAGGGCTGTGAGGCGCGTGTGTTACACGCGCCGGGGCGAGAGTGGGGAAGGCGAAAACGCAGCAGGGAGCTTTTTTCATTTTTTTTCTTTTCTGTGCACTTCTCTCTCTCAATTTTTGTGTGTTCTCAAAGTGAGGATGAAAGCTCTATTTATAGGAAAAAACTAGGTTAAAAAAATAGGGTTTTTCAACAGGTTTTTGAAAGCCCAGTAGAATATTCCCTGGTTTATTCCTCAATTAAATCTTAAAAAAATAAAAACAAATCTGATGATAATCCTTTTAAAACAAAACCAAATTTTATCTTTATCTTCACAAATTAACCAAATCTTTGACTAAAACATTTTTATCTTTTTTTTTTCTGAAAACTTTTATTTTTATTTTTTTTATTTTTCATAAAAAAATACTTTTTCAGAATCTTTTTTATTTTTATTTATTTTTCATTTTTCATCTCTTTTTTTTTTAAAAAAACAATTTTATTTTTTTTTATTTTGTTTGGGGGGGGACAAAATTGGGTGTCAACACCTTCTATCGTGATCGTCCTTTTGCATCTCATGAGAAGGTTGTGACATTTGTTAAGGAGGTTGGAGTCGCACAAAGATTTCTTTTTAAGATTTGTGACGCTCTTGGATTAAAAGAATTTATAAGAAAATATAGTTGAACATATATAATACGGACTTGATATTGTTGAAAAATAGGATATAAGATTTTTCCTTTATAATCATTCTCAAACTAAATATATCCTTCAAAAATACTTTGAATTCGGTATTGAAATTATTATCAAACCTTTCTCTTTGTAAAACACTTGTTATTACCGAATTCGTTTGTTACTTATCAGAGTATGCGGAAAGAGTATAACTTTGGAAAATAATATCATCACTGGACATTATAACATAAAACATAAAACATACATATATATATAGATGTCATAAGTACCACCATACATCCATCATATCCAAAATACATAAACTGATACCAAAGTCCAGTAATATAAGTCCCAAAAACATAAACTGAAAGTAAAGACCAAAACCCTGAAGTCTCTCACAAGCTATATACAATATAAACATAAACAAAATATAGACACTCCAGAGTTGGTCATCAAGTCTTCCAAGAACGCTCCACCATCACCACGATCTGCTACAGTTGCTACTACGACCCAGACCCACACTACTCACACTATGCCCATACCTAAGGGCCACCCATCCTCCTATCAGTAATGTCCTCCTGCTCGACTGGCTCCTCGTCACTCCCACCCTCCTCTGGATTCTCCTCTGCCTCATCCAACAGAGTAGGTACCCTACCACTGGGTACAGGATCTGCATCAGGTACAGTCTTCTCAGGGTCCGAAGAATCAGGTGAAGGAGTCCTAGTAGGAACAACCCTAGCAGCAACGGGGTGAGAACGAGTATAAGGGAGAAAACGAAAGGTATGATAACGACGAACATGTCAAGCAGGGGGTGGTCCATGGTAAGTATAAAAAGGTGGTACGTGCATAGTATAAATAATGGGAATCCGAAATTGTCGAGGTCGCACTCGGGCTAAGGGGTTGGGATGGTAGAGTGTGACCTCCAAATCTCCCTCAAAAGTAGCCCGACGCTCCTCATACGTCCATATCCCGTTAGGGATAGGAAGGATCTCGATGCAAGCTAGGTAATCGTGTGCCATCACCTACACAGGGCACGGGAGTAAGCATAATATAATCACATAATCAAACAAGAATAATTCTAACATTCACAAGTATTCAAACACAAGTAATTATGCAGTTACATATGAGCACACTCAGTTTAACAAATTATTAATCTTTTATGTTAATGGCATGCATGCTTTCTATCTCACAATCCTAAGGCCTCCAATACTAATTGATCTCGGACGTCCATCCAATACACCAATGTGTTCCCAGAACACTAACATACGTTCCCAGAACGTATGGCAAACCATACTGGGAATATAAACAAGCACCACTCCCAGAGTGGCCACATTCCCAGAATGTGTCATCAAGTAGGTTGCATCAATTTGGTACTCCCAGAGTACCCTCCTCACGTTCCCAGAACATGACAAACGATCCTTGCCAACATATTTCATCACCTTTCACCATGCATGAATGCATATAATATTTTTCTTAATTTGGTTGGCCATTAATTGATGTCTCAATTTCCATTTTCAACACATAAAGCCTATAACATTACTAAGAAATCCATACTTTCTTAGTAAGATAGCTTAACTTGAGGTTCTATGAATTATCCCATATAGTCACACTTTAGTATTTAAGGTAATTAAATTAGTATTAAATTGAAAAAGGTTAATTAAAATGGCACAAGAAAGTTTAAGTTATAATTCAATTGATTTTTTTCACTGCTGTCAGTCTCTAACCGGTTACAACAGATTCTAACCGGTTAAAACCTGCAGCCAAACCAGAATTTCTTTAATGTTTGATGCCATTTTTAATTCCCAATCCAATCTAATACTCAAAACAGGTTAGGGATAATTCAAATGCCTCAAATTGATCTTGTTCATTTCAGAGAATATCTCCAATGTTGAAGCAACCACTCATGGCTTAATTCAACACTTAAAATTGTTAAAACTCTAAGTCTTAAAGCTCCTTAATCCTTTCCTTAATTCCATTCACATTTATTTTCATAAATAGGGTAATTTATAGTAAAATAAGATTGGAAGAATAAATTGAAAATGGTGGAAGTTGATTTATTAAAATGCAGAATTTATTTTTCATATTTGTCAGGTTCTAACCGGTTACACGACAACCTAACCGGTTAAAACATGCAGAACAGAACACTGTTTTGGGATTTTGCATGCCATTTTCAATTCTATTCATTTCCAATCCATTTCAACTATAAAGAAAGCTTTAATTTCATAAGGTAGACATGTTCCAACACTTAATTACATCCAACACTCATGCATTTCAAATAAATATATCAAATTGCATGAAAAAGATATAAATAACAACTTAGCATACCAAATTCACATATACTGGAATTTAACACCAAATTGTCATACATTCAGCTTGCATGCATTCATTGAAACTTGCTCTAAGTCCTGGAACAAGTGAAATTGGCCTCCAAGCCTTTAACCTCTAAAATCTATGCCCTTTATGAGTCTCATGGTGACTCATACTTAAATTTCCTAGACATTATTCTCATTCTAGTGATTAATTAGCTTCTCCCTTACCTTAGAGTCGTGCTTGATGAGTATCAACACAGCAACAACAAGATAAACACAAAGAACTCCAAAATCACAAATTCTGCTCTCATGCAGGACAGTTTTGGTAAGGTTTAGAAATCAAAGATTTTGACACATGAAAAGGAGAAACAAATTGGTGAAAATGGTTAGATTGTGTTCTATGCAACATGCATGAAAGGATGAAACCAATTTGAGACTTATAGAGGGTCTGTACTTACTCAAATCGAAGCTTGAAGTAAGCTCCAGGAACCAGAAACTTGATTCTGCATATTTGAATCCCTAACTTGGTGATTCGATTTCTCCCAACCCAGAAACTCTCAGACTATGATTTTTGTGTCTCTGTAAAGCTTGAAGATTAAGCTTTACAGTAGTGTATCACTCAAACTCTAACTCTCAAAATCAAAGGAACACAAAGAGGACGAATTAAGAAACCCTAAACAGAGCATCAACACTCCAAGAAGCAAAAATGGAGTTGATTTCGTGCAAAGGAAGCTATTTATAGGCAAATCAAAGTGCCATGCATCAGGACACGTTGATTGTAACACCCCGATTTGGCCACTTGAAAACCACAACTGTTTGTAATTAAATTTAGTGAAAATTAGGGCACATTTTTTTTTTAAACAAGTGTTATGCAAGATGAGAACACTTGGGTTTTCAAAACACAGTTACAATTTAAAACTCATGTTCTCACATTGCATAAACCTTTCAAGTTCCAAACCGAGATGTCACAAGACATCGCACTTTGAAACTCGTTTTCAAAAACATTGTTTAAAACACGGCCCGTTACTCATTTCAAAACATTAGTACTAAAATAAACTTTAGTTGGGGTTACAGCACTATAGAGCCAGGATTTCTAAGTAACTGCAATGAAAATACAAAACTCTGAAAGGGAAATTACCTAACCGCTAGTCATCTACGTTAACGCTTCCGCTGAGCTACTCTGATCCTCGGGTCGCAAGCAGCGTCGTCCTCAACAGTCCCTCCAAGATTTCCTTGCGAATCCGTGTCCTCTCAATATAAACTATGACACGACCAGTCATAGTTATATTGTCTCCCTTTAATGGAGATGCTCCCATCTCCCGCATGAACTGGAATCTTGCTATTTTTTTCATCTAAAGACCATACAAAATTTTTTCCGATACCAAGCAGAAATATAGGAGAGAGTGAGCTACCCAAAACATGTAATGTCGACTATGTGGATTTACGATAGGCAATTATTAAGATAAAGCAGTAAATCACAAACAAATCAGATAAACCAAATAAACAAATATCATCATCATCATCCTCATATAACATCATCTTATCATCACTTCTCAATTCTCATTCATTACTTAAATACCATCATTGTACTTTTCCTTTTAAAAATCTTTAAGTTATTAAGTTTTATCATCTCAGTTCACTCAATGACTTGGGGAACCATCATTGAGGAAAAACGTCTCTCACGTCTACATCTCCTCGGTCATCCATCCACACCTAGTCGGAAGCAAACAGGAGTACAGGACCTTTACCACGCGGGCACGACAGCTGTCACAACACATAAATGGTCCCAGACCAGGAGGCCTTGCCTCAAATCATAATCATAAATAACAGTGCACGCTCTCAGCGGCAAACACAAATGCCCCGTTCCAGTCCCTCTCACTGTTCTCGATTTGCAATCTAGGGGGCGACAGGACAGTTCTAGTCTCGAGTGCAGAACTTACCACGGTATTAGGCCCAGTCCCCACCACGTTAGTGCACCACTTATGGAGTTCGTTCTGCCTAGAACAGTACTCTAGACTTCTTGATGTTTCACCGTCATCGTCCTCCCCTAATGCAATCTCGTCCTAAGTATCCGCAGATACTTGTCGTTTCTTCCTCTCCACTACTTCGACACACTCTCATACCTCACCGCGTTATTCATGTCTTTTAATAATCTTTTAAAGTTTTCAGGCTTTTAATTAACGGCTTAATCCTAATGACCAGCTCGTCCTTGGTGCATCCCTTCAACGAAGCTCGACCACTAATCGTTCAAACTGTTCCCCAATTCATCACATCACATTTCAACATCTCATGTCGCACTCTTTCTCATCGCATTTCATCATCTCAACTCATCACACAATTCCTCTCCTTCTCAAGGCTCATTTCCTCATTTTTCTCAGAAACATCCTTTGCAAAACTTTTTCGAAAATATCATTTCACAAAACTTTCACTTTACAAAACTCTTTCAAAAATATTCTTCCATAAATTTCCTCAAAAATATTCCTTTGCAAAACTTTCTCGAAATATTGTTTCAAAAAGGTTTTCTCTAAAACGTCCTTACCAAAAAGACTTTCTCGAAATAGCATTTCAAGGAACTTTATCAAAAGATTGTTTCCAAAAACTTTTCCCAAAAATATATATTTTCTCAAAACTTTTTCAAAGAAATTGTTTCATAAAACTCTTTTGAAAATACTGTTTCACCTCTCATCAAAATACCTTTTCGAAAACCTTTTCCAAAAATCTCTTTTCAAAACCGTTTTCAAAAATCATACTTTTGGATGAGTGCTAATGGAGGAGCAAGCTCGACTCAACACTAGGCTCTTTCCAAAAGTAAAAACAAGAAATCACATTTTTGCTGAGCGCTAGTGGAGGAGCAAGCTCAACTCAACACTAGTCCCAGACTAAAACAAAAAACAGGAGCCACACCACATCTCAGCATCTTTTCTCAATCACATCTTTCCTCAAATCACATCTTTCCTCAAATCACATCTTTCCTCAAATCACATCTCCTTTCAACATCTTTCTTTTTGCATTCCATGACTTGTTTAATCTTTATCATCACTCTTCTTTCTTTCAATCACGTTTTCTTATTCTTACAATTAATCATTATCAACACCTTATTCAGCTCATCACTGTATCCCAACAATATCATAGCTACTCAACCAATAAATGGATCATAAAATAATTGAACAACTCAAACATAATCAACCAAAGAACATAATATCATAATTAATAAGCCAATCTCAGCCGTTCAGGTGGATAGCTAAACAAACAATCAAACAATCGCTATCACATACACCACTACGCTAAATGAGATTGGAGTCCAACCTTTGAGATGGTTGGACCTCTTAATAAGTTACCTAAATACCACGACGTCTTAAGGGAAGCCCCTCTCTCACCTCAAATACCGAAGGCCTTCGTAAGCTCTCCGAGATCTCCCGATCGCTTATCCCGTCTCGTTTCCTTTGTGTCTGTCGTCCGAACTATAGCATTTTTCCCCGTGCGTTAGAAACGTTTTAACGAATTCATTTAATTTGTTTTAGAAGACACTTTGAAATCATTTCTCTTTGAAAACACATTGTTCTTATTTTAAAAGTTTTCAAACCCGAATAAGACATTTTCAAGGAACTTTGAAAAAATCTTGAAAATGATTTTCTTGTCAAAACATAATTCATTCTTCTTAAGGTACACTTACTTTAAAAACGTTCAAGTGAAAAATCATTATCATTAAACAAATTTCAGAACTTAAGAAAATAAAGTTTCAAAACCATTTTCAAATCAATCTAAGTTTCTCAAAACTATTTTTTTTGTAAAACAGTTTTCAATCCGAACACATTCAGACAATACATCACATTTTACAAACATCACAACTTCACACAAGGCTAGTCACGTTAAAAATCACCAAACATCTTTTATTAAATCAATTTATTTATTTTTATTCTTTAGAAACCGAATGGGGTTAAAGCAAACCACACCTCAATTCAATCACACACACAGCATCATGCACACAACACATATTCATTCATGAAGGTCATTTCATGGAGATAAATTTTCCTAGCTACACTAGCACACTTAGGCCGAATCATATAGGCATAGATTTTCAAAGATTCATGCACACATACAAGCACAAGCAATTAAATTATTTTTCTTCCTTTTTTGGATTAAAACCGAGAGCATTAAGAGAAAATTCACAAATTCAAATCAAACAATAAGTTAAAATCACACATCACTTCAAGACTTCATACACATATTCAATTACTTCATGCATGCACATCCTAAGCTTCTTAAATTAATTTAATCTCATCATATATGCAACTTAAACAAGGATTAAGTATAATTTCCTATTTCTATCTCTCATGTCCGAATACTACATGCAAGAATGCAAGGTTCACAAATTCACAAAATCAATCATCAAGACATGTAAACTTTTTAAACTACATCATGTATTTATTTCGCATTCACAAATAGCTCAAATTCGCCACTTAGTCCTAAATAAAATCAAGATTACAATTTAGATTTCTAGAAACAATCATGCATCAAATTTTCACATAAGAAAAAGCACAAGATCCATTTTTATTTAATATGGCCGAATGGCCTCTCACATTAAATCAAATACTAAGGCTAAATCTTGTTCACACTTCAAGAATCATTTTAAAACTTGTTTCTTAAATTTTCTTCTTTAAAAACCGAGACAAGCATTTAAATAAAACATGATTTTATACTTAAAATTAACATGCATGCTTTAAGGACATAAATCATGAAATGTTTGCACATAAGTCAACAAGAACATCATCAAATTAACACGTAAGGTCAAAGATCTCCAATTTATTTTCAAGAAAACTTAGATCATATATTTATTTATCAAATAAGCACGTGAACATACATAGATCATGGTTTAGGACAAGAAAAATATACATGCATGAAAGATCTATGTCAAGCTTCACAAAACTTAAACAAAACTTTAGATCCTTAAGTTTGAGTTAGAAAATCATCAAGATCAAATCAAGAAGGTATAAACCGAGACACACATATAGAGTTACAAATAATGTTTAGTCCATGAAAGTTCAAGATCCAAAATGAATAACATACAAACTCATCTTACAACTCATAAAAATAGACATGCAAAAGGGAAAAGAAAAGGATCTACAAATTAAAAAGAAAACTAGGCTATTACATTTTCCTCTTGATCTTCGAGTCTTCTAGCAAGAAGGGTGGTTCTTTAAGCTCCTAATCACTTAGATCTTCAAAGGGAAAGGTTTGATCTAAGGTGGGTTTCCTTCTTCTTCTCCTTCCATACCTCACGGCTACACTCTCTTTCTTTCTTTCTCTATTTCTTTCTAAAGGTTTGATGAGTCCTTTAGAGTGGTGTTTGTGTTTAGAAGATGGAAATGAAATGGATGAGAGGAAGTGAATCAAGGCTTACTCCTATATGTAAGCAAGTTCACAATTTCCCAATTTGGCCTTGTAAAATTCGGCCTAAGCACAACCAAGGAAGGCAAAGTGGTCTTCTCAAAAGTTTGCATGACTAAGGGTCTCCAAAGTCAAGGGAACATGGAGGAGTGGGCTATGTCTTAGGGGTCACCTAGGTTCTAATGGGTAATTAGCTCTAGTTAGGGTTTTGTTAGCTTAGTTACTCCTTAATTCTTCCATCTAGTTGGCTTGGTTTCTTACTTGCTTACTCCCTAAGCTCTTCCCACACACACACACGTAGAAGCACACACACACGACACACATACACTCACATGCATGCAAGGTACAAACCGTGGCATCCTCACATACACACATATGTCACACACATGCATACATAATTATCATTCTTTTATTTTCTAATCATACTTAATTTAATTTATTAATGCAATTTTAATTCTAAGAAGTCATATTTACAACCAACCTCATGCATCACATATTACACACACACTAAATCAAACACACACGCCATATAAAAATTCATGCCAAGACAACCCCACAAAACACAATTTCTTTAAAATTCGTATTTCATTTATTCTGAAAATAAATTTTGTAGAACAGCCCAGAAAGTTCTAAAAATTACATTCTCAAATTCTAGATTTTAAAACGATCGTTTTCATATATGGATCATAAAATTCCGAGTTACGGTTTAAAAGTTATGGATTTTCAAAGGTAACAGACCCAAAATCTAATTTTTCACAAAATCATCTTTTAACAAAATCACAATTCAACAATTCATTTTTCATTTCAACAAAATAATTCACTTTTCACTCATGAAAATATTTTGTTTACCAAAAATTCATGGAAATTAATACTTCATTTCTCTTTTATGAAAAATACTTCTTCTGAAAACATGATTTCAAGGTTTCTTTTGTCGAAAATCGTTTACGCACGTACGAGAAAAATGCGGGGTGTTACATTGATTCCACTGAGATTTGAGTGGGATTCGTGGTGATTAAGGGATTAATCAAGTGATTACTCATCAAACGCACTAATCCAATTTTATGGGTTCATCGTCTAACCGGTTACAGGGCACATCTAACCGGTTAGATGCTGTGTAAAATTCAAAAATTCAGTTTTTAATTCTTTTCCCTCCAAAAACCTTTCTAATATTATTATTAGGTCCTAATTTAAGGATTAAACTATAAAAATTATATTTTCACATAATTTACTAATTTAAAAATATTTATTAATTAAATGCACATTATTTATATAATTAAACAATTAAAAGAAAACTTTATAATTTGGAAAATAAACTTTTATTATATAAATATAAATATTCAAGGGACAAAATTAGGGGTGTTACATGATTAATAGGTCTGATGTCGGGAAAAGAGAGAGAGTAATGTTTAGGTGTGGGAGGAGTGGTGTTTTCAAGTCGGACAAGAGATTAAAAGGAGCCGGATCAAAGAAATGCAATTGTCCCTTTAGTATTTACTCCAAGCCAAATGTAAAAGAGGGCCAACATTGGACATTAGAAGTGAAATGCAGGAAACACAACCATCCTCCCAACGATTCCCTTATTGGCTACAGCAAGGTTGGATCTTTTAGCAAAGAAGAAAAATCTCTTGTTGTGGACTTAAAAAAGAGTGGAGTGATGGCCAATAGGACAATGACAACTTTGAAGGAGCTTTTTCGTGAAAATGTGTCTACTATTCGCCATGTTTATAATGGGCGAAAGCGTTACCGAAAAGATGTTAGGCTATCTAGAACTGAGATGCAGCATCTTATGAAGTTATTGGCAAATGAAGGCTATGATGTTTGGCATACCACCGTTGATGGAACCAATGAGTTGGAGCATCTTTTCTTTGCACGCCCTACTTCTATACAACTGTTGCGTAACTTCAACATTGTATTGTGAATAGATTGTACATATAAGACCAACAAGTACAAGATGCCTTTGATTGAGATTGTCGAGCACACTTCAACTAGGAAGACATTTACTGTTGCGTTTTGTTTCACTTCTGATGAGACCAAATAAACTTACATTTAGACACTAGAGAGGTTGAGAAATTTGTTACTGTTGGAAGTCAAGCCCTCTCATGGACTTTAAGAAGAATTAAAGGTTAAAGTTTTGATGATAACAAACTCAAGATTCAAGCAATGCAATCACAAGTCCTTTCAAGATCAAGTTGAAGGCTCAAGAAAATAGAAGTCTTTAATCCCTTTCCCTTAGGACATGTTGTAAGGTAATGAGGTCTTATGTTCTTAATGAGTTAAAAGGCTAATGAGTTTTTCACTTAAAGGAGAAGAAAAAGAGTTTTCGTGAAAATCAGTTTTCTAACTTAGTTTTTGTGGAAATGATTGATGAAACAGCTCTGGATGTTTTTATGTTATGAAAATCTATTTTTACAAGTGCAAGAAGGAGTAATCGATTACCTTCTTGAAGTAATCGATTAACTCTGTTGCATCACAGAAAAACCAAAGTATGTGTAATCGATTATGTGAACTTGGCTAATCCATTACTTTTTGAATAAGAGTAATCGATTACCTGGATCAAGTAATCGATTAAAAATGTTGCATCATACATTTTCCAGAATCAAAGTAATCGATTATTGCTTTGTTGTAATCGATTACATGATGTTGCATCATATACATTCCAGAAGCTTTGTAATCGATTATTAGATTAGTGGTAATCGATTATATGAGTTGCATCATATAATAAACAAAAGTGAAGTAATCGATTACTTGCTATGATGTAATTGATTATTTGTTTTTCAAAAGGATTTCAAAGTTTCCATTTTTAAAGGGATAATCAATTATCTTCCTGAAGTAATCGATCACCTGAAATCTATTTGATATGTATTTGATTTTAAAATCTATTCTATTTTATTACAAAATCATATTTTATCTTATTCTGATTTTCAAATTGATTTTAATTTGTTGTCTTAAATCTTTTTGATTTATCAAGGTTTTATTTTTTTTTTGAAAGATAGAAAAGAAAAATCACTCCAACATTATGAACATTCCTGATAATCTGATATTCATGCTCTTTCTCTTCGTCTCCAACTTTTCTCTGGTTTTCACGTTCGTACATTCTTAAGAACAAAACCTTGTTGGCCTTGTAACTTCTCACCAACAAGACTTCATTGCCATAGAGATATTATTGTTGTATCCGTGTTGTTGAGAACACACTATACTATTGTAATCACTTACATCATATTGTACTTGAACCGTAGATCGTAGGGAGTGTTTCCCTAGGTGTGAAGGATTGTATTCCTTTGTAGGGTGAGGAACCCTTGTGTGATATTGAGGCCCCTAGCGAACGGAGGTTCCTAGTAGTGTGCGGGGTGCTCTGGTTGTAATTGGGTGCGGCTCAATTGCTGGGTATAGAAATCTCAAGCGGGTCGCTTGGGGACTGGACTAGGCCTTTCGACGGGAAGACTGAACCAGTATAAAATTTCCTGGTGCAAGCTTTTCTATCCCTATCCCTTTTAATTTCCGCATTTTCGTTTATTTACGTTTCTGTGCTACTCTTATTTTATTATGAATCGAATTCGCTCTCCATCTCAAACGTCTAATCTCTCCATCGCAAAAATATTATTAAACTGTAAGTGCTTTTGCAATAAATTAATAAAACTCGATTCACCCCCCTCTCGAGATTTTGAGGCTAAACCCAACAATTGGCATCAGAGCTAGTCTCTTATATTAAGACTTAACTGTCTCAAGAGTATGGCTTCAAACTCTCCGTTTGGTGGTGAATGGAGTTCTATTAATCGTCCTCCCATGTTTGATGAGGTAAGGTACGTGTATTGGAAAGCCCGGATGAAAATCTTTATTCAAGGAGTTGGATCGAAAGTTTGGGATGTAGTCGTAAATGGACCATATGTTCCGACTGATGTGGTTAATGGTAACACCGTCGAAAAGCCTATGGCTAAGTGGACGGAAGAGGAGGAACGTAAAGTCCAATAAGACCTGAAAGCGAAAAATATAATAACATCTGCTTTGAGTTATGATGAGTTTTTCAGGATATCTACATATGAGACAACACAGCAAATGTGGGATACTTTAGAGGTCACACATGAAGGTACCGATGAAGTCAAGAGATCAAGAATCAACACTCTAACGGAGAATATGAACTATTCCGAATGAAGGATGGAGAATCTGTACAAGAGATCCAAAAGCGCTTCACAATGATAGTCAATCAGCTCGTAACCTTGGGGAATAAATTCACCAACGAAGAACTGATCAACAAAGTGCTGAGATGTCTAGGGAGAGAATGGCAACCAAAGGTGATGGCCATAGTGGAATCAAGAAATCTCTCAACCATGACTCTCGCAACATTATTCGGAAAACTACAAGAACATGAGAGTGAATTGAAACGATTAACACAACATGAAGAGGAGACTAAAAAGGTGAAGAGTTTCGCATTCAAAGCTGAAGCACCATCTACCGAAGGTGACTCCGACAAGGAATTAATCAATGATGAACACATGGGACTTCTGGTCAAAAAGTTCGAGAAGTTTCTGTGAAAGAAGAGCAACTTCACGACTCAAAATAGAAGAGACGCTAACAAAGGTGAAGGGTCGGCTATCACATGTCATGAATGTGGCAAGCTTGGTCACATCAGAGAGGAGTGCTCCCAGTACTTGAAAAAGAAGGACAACTCCGAAAGGAACACCTCCAACTCAAGGAAAGGAAAGCAAGCATACCTGGCATGGTTAGACAAAGATGAAAGTTCGAATGAGGATTCTGACGAATAGGAAGAAACAGCCAACCTATGCTTGATGGCACATGGAGATGAGGTAAATTCCGAACTTGAACTTGAACCTTCTTATGTTGAATTACAAGACGCATTTGAGGAGTTACACGAGGAATCAATGAGGTTATCCTTATTGGTTAGTTTAGAAAATAAAAAATAAGCTCTTATTTTACAAAAGAATTCTGATCGTGAAAAGGAAAATGAAATTTTGAAAAACAAAAATAAAGAGCTGAATACAACCTTGAGTAAATCCTCAAACACCTCTAGTAATGAAATTAAATTTAAAGCTAGTTCTTCTTCTTGTATGTTTTGCAAGGACTTGGTAAAATAAATTGAGGATTTAAAAGAAACCCTTGCAAAGTTTACAAAAGGTAGAAATACTTTAAATTTAATGCTAGGGAGACAAAAATGTTTTTTCAATAGAGCCGGTTTAGGATATCAACTCGACAGGCACCAAAAACAGTTAAGCACCAATTTTGTCCCCGCTATCTCACATAAGAAACCTATGATAATATGTCATTTTTGTGGAAGAAAATGCCATGGTGCACATGAGTGCGTACACCGAAAAGTGAAATTCGTTAAAAAGAACAATGAAACTAAAAGGTGGCACGATGCAAACTATGGTAGAACTAACATACAAGGACCCAAAAAGATATGGGTACCTAAAAATAAAACATAAATTTTTTTCTTGTAGGTTACTCCGGAAGAAAGGAAAATGTGGTGGTACTTGGATAGTGGGTGTTCTAAACACATGACTGGAGACAAATCAAAATTTTCTCACCTCATTCCAAAGGACCAAGGACATGTAACTTTCAGAGATAACAACCAAGGAAGGATACTTGGAGTGGGTAAAGTAGGTACTCCTCCTAACCCTTGCATTGAAAATGTTTTGCATGTTGAAGGCCTAAAGCATAACTTACTAAGTATTAGTCAGTTATGTGATAAGGGCAATAAGGTTATCTTTGATTCTGATAGATGTATTATTGAGGGTAAAATTGACAATCTTATAAAGCTTGTTGCTCGCAGGGTAAACAATGTGTATGTAATTGATTTTAACTCAATTCCCTCAAATGATGCTAAATGTTTAATTAGTAAAGAGGATGAGTCTTGGCTATGGCATCGTAGAATAGGTCACATCCACATGAATCATTTGAACAAAATTTCTTCTAAAAACTTAGTATTAACTTTGCCAAAGAAAAAAATTTCTATTTCTGAAAAATGTGATCCTTGTTCAAAATCAAATCTCACGAGGCCATCTTTTCCTTCTAAAAACCTTGTTTCAACTCAAAGGCCCTTGGAACTTTTACA
The DNA here is from genome assembly GCA_037953625.1 of Crotalaria pallida. Lineage (NCBI taxonomy): Eukaryota > Viridiplantae > Streptophyta > Magnoliopsida > Fabales > Fabaceae > Crotalaria > Crotalaria pallida. Next base: position 89,177,491 of record CM075649.1, on the reverse strand, counting down.
TATGGATCTTTTTGGACCGTGTCAAACTAAAAGCTTTGGTGGAAACTATTATTGTTTGGTAATTGTGGATGACTATTCTAGGTATACATCGACTTTATTCATTACTCATAAAAATGATGCATTCCATGAATTCAAAAAGCTAGCTAAGGTTGTTCAAAACCAATTGCATTTGATCATTGCATCCATTAAGACTGATCATGGCAGTGAATTTGAAAATCATTTTTTCGAAAAGTTTTGCGAAAAACATGGTATTAAGCATTATTTTTCAGCTCCAAGAACTCCAGAGCAAAATGGGGTTGTGGAGAGGAAAAATTGATCTTTAAAAGAACCTTCTTGAATAATGCTTAATAACATGAATTTACCTGCATACTTTTGGACCGATGCAGTGAGTACAGTATGTTATGTTATGAACAGTATTTTAATAAGGCCTATTTTAAAGAAAACCCCCTATGAGCTGTACAAGGGGAGAGAACCCAATTTATCGCATTTGAGAGTCTTTGGATGTAAATGTTTTGTGCATAATAATGGTAGAGACAATCTAGGGAGTTTTGATGCTAGAGCTGATGAGGGTATATTCCTTGGTTATTCTGTTTCGAGCAAAGCATATAGGATTTTCAATAAGACTCGTAATACTATTGAAGAATCTATTAATGTTACATTTGATGAATCTAACCCCAGAAAGCTGGGATAGGTATTTGTTGATGATTTTGCAGGTATACTAGGAAATCTATATCTTGATGAGGATCTTGAGCCAATCCTGGAAGAACAGAAGGAATCCCAAGAAAACGAAAAGGCAAATGAAATAAATGAAAATCAAATAAAAACTCAAGGGAATTCCACCGAGCCTAATGCAGATCTTCCTAAGGAATGGAGAACATCACGACACCATCCAATCGATCAAGTTATAGGTGATATCTCAAAAGGTGTAAGTACTCGTAATTCTCTTAGCATTCTTTGTAATCATATGGCTTTTGTTTCTCAAGTGGAGCCTAAGAATATTTCTGAAGCTTCAATTGATGAACATTGGCTACTGGCGATGTGTTGAGATGCCAGCAAGTGTACTGGGTCAACGTGTAATATAGTCTCAGGAAGACCAGATATCCTCCCACAGGGAGTTTGTGAGAATGTTCAATATATTTTTACCTTAATGCAACTAGAAGCGAATCCTATAACTAAAATTCAGATTTAATTAAAAATTGATTTGAATTGAAATTAACAACTAAAACTAAAACTAATGCTGAAAATTAAAGAGAGTTGTGAGCAGGTAGAGAAGGATTGTTAGGAATGTGGTTTCATTGTATGTTTCGTTTATCTAATTATAAATTATTGTCTTCCCCTAAATCATGAACAAATCCCTAAATTAGTAACTATCATATCTCTCATGTTTGGTTTAGTGTAAAGTATAGTTAAGGATGTGACCAACCAATAGGACTAAGGATTAAGCCTAATTTCACTCTAATTGTCTCATGGTTTGGTCCTAAGACATGCAACTTTTGTGAAGCCAAAATTGCCCCTTAAGCAACTCTCTTGGCCGAATAATTCAAGGGCACTTGGGGAATTACTCGTGTGCCTACATAAGTCCCAAACCATAGTTCACTCCCAACTTTTCCTTCACATTTCATTCCCACACCTAAACACAATTCTAAGAGAACATCAAACTCTTAGAAAGAAATAGATAAACTTAGAGAGAGAGAACCCGTGAGCATGCAAGGGAGAAAGAGGTGAAGATCAAGCCCAAGCCTTAGGATCCTCGAGGATTAAGTGAAGAAGGTTGAAGATCTTCTCTTCTTCTTTGGTTTATTCGAAGATTATAGAGTGTTAGGAGTAGTTTTCATTTTTCAAAGCCTTGTAAAAGTTCCTTTGTTGTGCATGTCTATCTTTTTTGAAGATCTATGTTTATATGTAAATTTTAAACCTTGATCCTTTGATTTCAAGAGCTAAACAAACTTGTAGACCCTTAAACCATGGACTCTTCTATTCAGCCATATCTAGCAAATTAGGTTGTGATGATTTTTATTTTGTTTAAAGCTCATGCATGTTGGTTTGATGTTGGTTGAAGTTGATTTAAGTAGTTTCAATGCCTTGATTTTTACTTTGATCTTTATAAGCTTTGATTCTTGGTTTTCTTTTCAAAAAGGACTTTGATCTCTCGCTCGGTTTTGTTTAAATGTGTGTTTAAATTCATGGATGGTCTTGATTCTCTCTCTTGCATGCGTGATTTTGTGACCTTATGATTCTTATTCTCTTTTCAATGTTTTCTTTATGCCTAGCTCTTGGATTTTTAAGACTTAATGAACCCATAAAACACTAGATCCTAAACTAGGCAATTCGGTTATGAGTAGAAAACTAAGTCTTGATGCTTTTTAATTTGACCTAAGTGGTTGCATGTTGATCTCGTGCTTAGAAAAGCTAATTTGAGTTGTTGAAATGTTTAATTTTGATTTGGTTTTTAATTGAGTTTTAATTTTTGGGTTTTGACCATTAAAGCTTTAGATCTTGTGATGATCTTTGAAAGAGTTTGATCTTTGATGTATGCATATTATTTTTGAACCAAAAGAGTAACCATCCTTCCTTGCATGTCACGGTTTTGAAGAGAAAGTAAAGGAAAACAACTTTTGCAAAATGACTTTTCTTTAATCTAAGTTGATGAGTATTTAAAAATTGAAGATTTAAGTTTTCCTCTTGGTTTTGTTTAAAAAGGTTTTCGGTTAAGCCTTGAAAATCAAAGAAACTATGATTTGTTTTCATAAAAGGGGTCATGTATGTTATTCTCTTTGATTTACATGATTTTAAAAAGTGCATGCAAAGGAAAAAAATAAAAATGGAATTTATGTTTGAGGAGACTAATAGGTCACGGTTTGGGGAAGAAAAGGGAGTGGTATTTTCTAGAACCATGTGTTTGAAGTACATGTTGTTGGTTTGTTACTTTTAAGGTTCTTGCATGTTGAAATTTTGCATCCAAGGCTTTGTTTTTCCATGGTGATAATTCGGCCTATGCATGCTAGACAGACTAGGGTTCTTTTCTCATGAATTGACTTAAAAGTAATGGGTATGTTTTGAGAAATCATGCTAAAATCAATTGTTTGAAATTATGTTGTGAATAATTATTTTCTAAATCGATTTTGATAAAAATAAATAAATAAAGGAGATAAATAAATTGAATGATTTTGGAGATAAGTATTGTGTTTAAATAAATGTATGTGCAAGTATGTGTACTCGGGTAGGAGTAAAAGAGAGAGTGAATGACTTAGTTGCATAAAATAAGAAGTACATGGTAGTTTTGAAAGGAATCAAATTGTTTAAGAAAGACAAATACGTTTGGTTTGTATCTTTAGTTCAAATTTGGTTTGTGAATATGTGTGTGCCTAAGTGTTCTTGTGTTGTGACCATGAATTATTTGGGAGTTGTCTGATTTCTTTGTTAATTGACTAAGTTGACTACATGCCTCTGATTGATTCATGAAGTGTTACTTGTTGATGTTTGTTAAGATGATGTTTGAGAATGATGGAGATTTTTAATTGATGTTGGTGGCTGTTCCAAAGTGATTTTTGTGATAAAGACTTGAGTTTTAAAGTATTGGATTTAAGTTAAAGAAGTATTTGAAATAAAAAGTGTTTTTACAATGTTTCCGGGGTTTATCACAGTTGTTTTTAAAGTAATTCGTTGCTGTCCAGAACTACTTATAATTATTTCCTAAACTTAAAAATGTGTTCAAGTGATTTAAAGTAAAGTTTTTCAATGATAATTGATTTAAGAAAAGCCGGGTTAAAAACGGTAAGCTTTTCGATGTTTTCAAACATGATTATGGTGCTGTCAAACACGGACCAGCAACCAAACTAAATGATTTGAACCATTTTATTTAATGATTTCAAATGGTTTTAAAATGTTTAAAGTGCTAAGAGGATATGGGGAGTGTTTGGATAAAATAAGAGTGTTTTATTTGATACGAGGAATGAATGGTGTCTAAGTTATGGAAATAGACTTTCTTAATGCAAAATAGTAACGTAAGCATATTTTATTTAGTACGAGGAATTTGAAAGACGAGGGATTGGGGCAGCCGGCAGCAGAAAGGATCCAAGGTGACTGTACGCAATTAATAGCTGGACCTCAGGTGAGAGAGAAGCTATCCTAAGACACTGTGGTGTTTAGGTAATTTAGTAGGACGTCCCGTATCATCTCAAATATCGGGACTACGTGGTTGGAGTCAGTAGTATAAGTGGCAATTGTTTGCCCTGTGTGGCCATTTATACGAAGGTGACGAAAACCACACTGTTATTGTGTGATGTGTGTGTTACTAGCATGTTTTATTTAATTATGTTTGATGGTATTTATTGATATTGATTAAATGAGTAAAACGTTGATAGGCGTCTGTTACGTCTTGAATAAAGAAACTAAAAGGAAAGAATGAGTTGCGAAAATAATAAGATTGAAAATGATGAGAAATATAAGACGAAACATACAAAGATAAGTGTTGAGGCTGGGGAAAGAAGTAAGGAATAAATGGTAATGTTGAGATCGAGCCAGAGCTGGGGATAGTGAGAATGATTGTGAAGTGAGATGTGATACCTTGTCCACATTTTTGGGAAGAAGCTTAATGTTGAGTTGAGCTTGCTCCTCCATTAACACTCACCCAAAAATGTAATGATTGAAAAGAATATTTTGTGAAAGCTAATGGTATGAAATTCCTAAAGAGTTTATGAAAGGTGTTTTGATGAGAAGTGAGATTATTTTGAGAAAGGTTGAGAATATTGAGAAGGATTGGGAAAGTGAGATGAGAATTCAGTAATGTGATCCCAGCTCTGTGCTATGTAAGATATGATGAGAGAAAGTTTGTGCAAGTTAGTGGTCGGGACTCATTGAAGGGTTGCACGAAGGATGGGCCGACCTTAGGGTAAATAAAAAGATAAAAGACTTAAAAGACATACGCGATGAGGTATAAGAATGCGAAGTAGTGGAGAGGAAGATACTATGGGTATCTACGGATACTCAGGTGGAGGTTGCAGGAGGGGAGGACGATGACGGTGAAACGTCAAGAAGTCTAGAGTGTATTTCTGGGTAGAACGAACTCCACAAGTGGCGCACTAACGTGGTGGGGACTGGGTCTAATGCCGTGGCAAGTTCTGCGGGCCCACCAGAAATATACTGTCGCCCCCTCGATGCAAGTCTACAACAGTGGAGAGGGACTGGAACGGGGCAATGTGTTTTTGATTATATGATATGATCTGAGGCTGAGACCTCCTGGCTTGGAGCCATTGTTGAGACAGTTGTCATGCCCGCGTGATAAAGGTCCTGTACTCCTGTTGGCTTCCGACTAGGTTGGGTGGATGACCGAGGAGATGTAGACGTGAGTGATAGTCGAAAACGAAACGAGTACTCGATGAAGTCTGAAAGTTTTCCCTATCATGAAAGAGTGTAGATTGATAGTATAGAAGGAATAGAGAAATATGATTGTGAAAGAGGAAAAGAGAGAGAATGAAAGGTGATAACAAAGATGATACAAAGCAAAGTCAGTCATGATGATAATGAAAATAATATGCTTGAATGTTGTGTGCTTGTGTGTTGTATTGTATGTTGTGTGGTCCTTCTATCTTACCTATCGTAATTCCACGCCGTCGACGATTCGTCGTTCGGATCGCTTACTCTCTCATGTTCGTTGTTCTATCGGTGCTGCTGATATCGCAACGGGCAGATGGAACATCGTAATGAGTTCATCACACTAGAGGGATGGGAGCGGAAGCCTAAACGACAGTAAGGAAGTAACAACGGAGGTGACTTCACTTTCGGGGATGAAGGAACGATGCAAAGAGAAGGGAATCTCCATCTGGTGGTCTTCATCAGAGTAACGCAGCGGAAGCAGTAGCAGTAAATTTAGTTTAGGATATGATTTGTGTCAAGGATTACCAAGCAATGTGCCACTCTTGTATTCAAAGCTAAGTTCTTACGTCTGTAGTGAGGCCTACCCTTTTTGGAAAATCAAACCATGTAACCCTTTGGAAAATATCATGATGATTTGGAAATAATTCTTTTACAAAAATAAATGTTTTAGTAACACACGGTTTTCAGCAAAAGGACTTTTAAATGCAACAATGATTTTTCAACAATGCATTTACAAAAAAAAAAAAAAAAATCTGGCCTCAATTTTTTGCAACCTTAAGTAAATATTTTGGTTTACGAAAATCGGGCTGTTACAGTCTCCGCAGTGACTGGTGGTTTTGGAAAATTTTTTATAGTGGATTGCTCACCATTCACTCGGAGAATCACTTCTCCCCTAGGCACATCAATCACTGCTCCTGCTGTGGCCAAGAATGGCTTTCCAAAAATTAGAGGAATGTTCTTATCCTCTTCTATATCAAGTACCATAAAGTCAAGGGGCAGGATAAAATCATTCACCTTTACCAGAAGGTCTTCCACCACTCCATAAGGGCGGAGGATGGATTTATCATCTAATTCAAGTGTCGCCCAGGTAGGCTCAATCTTTTCTATTTTCAATTTTTCAAACATCGACAAGGGCATAACATTAACACTAGCTCCTAAGTCACAGAGAGCCTTACCTGAATACTCCTTGCCTATGCTAACTGAAATGTTAAAGCTACCTGGGTCCTTTAGCTTTGATGGAAGGTTTCTCTTGATGATGTTGTTTCACTTCTCTGCTATTGGGAATGCCTCCTCAGTCAAGAGCATCTGCTTCTTCTTTGTTAGCAACTCCTTCATGAATCTCGCGTACTGGGGCATTTGTGCAAGTGCCTCAGCAAACGGGATGTTGATGTGCAGCTTCCGTAGCATCTCCAGGAACTTGGAAAACTGCTTCTGGTCTTCATCCTTCTTCAACCTCTGAGGAAAAGGTACCCTCAAAGGTAGTGGTGCTGGTTTGGGTGTGCCTTGATTGAGATTCGCAGGTGGACCCTGCGCTTTCGGTGCTTCAGGCTCCTCTTGCTCAGCTGATGGCTTGGGCTCTTCCCTCTTTTCAGGCTCCCTCTCAGTTGCATCACCCTTTTTCTGTGGCTCCTCATATGACTTGCCACTTCGAAGGGTGACTGCCATGCATCTTTCCTTGGTGTGGGTTGCTATCTCTGATATTTGATTTGCTATTTGGTCCATTCGCACCTCCAAGTTCTGAATGTTGGCTTGCTGATTACTGAGAGTTATGTCAATTTTGGCCATGTAGCTTGAAGTTCTTTCCATGAAGCTCTGATTTGATGCAGCCAATGCTTCAATTACCTTCTCCCAGTTTTGCTTTTGTGATTGAGGTTGATTGAGTGCCGGCTTGGACCATGAGGAATTGACTTGGTTCGCTTGTTCCTCAATGGTGGCTGGACCCTTTCTAATTTCATAATCACACTCACCACTCCGGTGACTTCCTCCACAAAAATTGCACTTGAGAGCCTAGGATGCAACTTGCTTCACCAATGCTTTTAGCTGTTGTTGCATCTCCTTATTTTGCTGGATGAGGGCCTGAACCTTTATTATTCTGAATGCTTTTCCCACTGACAGCCTGACTACTGCTGAATACCAAATTGGTGATGATTTCTCTGGCCTCTTCAACAGTTTTCTTCCTCAATGCTCCACCTACTGCTGCATCAATCATAGTCTGGTCATGCCCATTGAGCCCATTGTAAAATAGACTAATCTCCTGGTATTCTGGCATACGGTATGGGTTCTTCCTCAACAGATGGTTGTAGCGTTCCCAGGCCTCATGTAGTGGCTCATCTTCTTCTTGCTTGAAGGAATTGATGTCTTGCCTCAGCTTTGCTTGCTCTCCAGCTGGAAGGAACTTGTCAATGAATTTGGAAACAAGCACTTTCCAACTGGAAAGACTCTCAGGTGCCTGATTGTGCAACCATGTCCTTGCCTCGCCTCTCAGTGAGAAGTGGAACAATCTCATCCGAATGGCCTCATCTGAAGCACCCTCGATTTTGAATAAGTCGAGGAGGCTCAGGAAATTGGCGATATGCTCCCGCGGGTCTTGATATGCCGCACCCTCAAATTGATCCTGTTTGATGAGGTTTATGTAATTGGGATCAATTTTGAAGGCGGGTGCTGAGATTGGTGGATGGACCATGCTTGAGGCAAACATGTCCATACTCACGGTTGCATAGTCGCTCAGAGTCATACGGGAAGGAGGAGGCGGAATGGATCCGTCGGATCCTCCCCCTTCAGTCATCTCCTAAGTGTACTCTTCCCTTGTGCTACTTATCTTTTGTTGCACTCAAATAGATAAAATTACCTGCGAGCACAAAAACAACAAAAAGGTTACGCAACACCTGTTGAGACAAGAAACTAACTAAAATAAAAAGAAAAATAAAAATAAAAACTAACTAAAAAAAATAGAACTCAATAAAAATTACACTAAGTACCAAAAATAAATTGAACAATTCTAAACTCCCCGGCAACGACGCCAAAAACTTGTTGAGATGCCAGCAAGTGTACTGGGTCAACGTGTAATATAGTCTCAGGAAGACCAGATATCGTCCCACAGGGAGTTTGTGAGAATGTTCAATATATTTTTACCTTAATGCAACTAGAAGCGAATCCTATAACTAAAATTCAGATTCAATTAAAAATTGATTTGAATTGAAATTAACAACTAAAACTAAAACTAATGCTGAAAATTAAAGAGAGTTGTGAGCAGGTAGATAAGGATTGTTAGGAACGTGGTTTCATTGTATGTTTCGTTTATCTAATTATAAATTATTGTCTTCCCCTAAATCATGAACAAATCCCTAAATTAGTAAATATCAGATCTCTCATGTTTAGTTACCGTTTCTTATTCAATTCATAACCCCCAATCTCTCAAGTGATTAATTCATTTAATAATAGTTAAGAACAATGAATTTCATAAAAGTTATATAATTACCCAATTGTATCTCTACCCCTAGATTAATTATAATGTTTGATTGGAAAGGCCTATCTAAACCCTAAATCTCTCAATTTGGGGATTAGAATACAAAAACATAAATTGGCCAGATTTATGCATAACAATTAAATCACAATCAAACACATGATTTTGAAACGGAAAAACATTAATTCAATAACTACATAAATTAATCCATACAAATCCACCAATTCCTAACAAAGGGTTTAAGTTACATGATAAACAATGAAGAACAAGAGAAGAAATAGAAGAGGAATCCATTATCATAGACAATAAGGATTACCTACAAGAGAGATCTTCAATTCTTCAATCTCCAATCTTCTCCCTTCCAAAGCTCTCTCTAAACTATGTAATCTCCCTCTCTAAAAAATCCCAAAAACTGCTGAAAAACCTAGTATTTAATGCCTAAAACAAACCCTAATTGAGTCCCAATTGAATCCCCATCAAACTGCATCAAAACGGGCCTGTTTCGGGCCGGTGCAGCGTTCGTGCGCCTCACGAGCGTGCCCGGTCGCGCCCCACGCGCGCACGCTATAATGCAAAATTTCAGCACGCGCGTCCTGGACCGTTTTGGCTGCCCCGGACTCATCCGGACTCCGTTTTGCTCCGTTCTTGGACCGTTTCGAAGCTCTTTTCATCCTCTATCCAAGTCCATCAACATATTTTCCATTTAAGCTCCAAAAGTACCTTAAACATACCCAAAAAGGATCAAAACATTCAAAGGATTCAAAACTAAGAACTATTTCTAAAAACTAACAAAAAGTCCTACAAAATACTTGAGAAACAAGCTAAACACATAGTAAAAGGGAGTCTAAATCATATTCAAATCACTATATATTGGACCCAAATCACGATGCAAGAAGAATTAAACCAGTTCGAAAGAAACCAGGTTTGGGAACTTGTTCCTAGGCCTGATTCTCATCAAATTATTGGAACAAAATGGATTTTTAAAAACAAACTTGATGAGGCTGGTATAATTGTTCGAAACAAAGCTAGATTGGTTGCACCAGGCTACAACCAGGAAGAGGGGATAGACTATTAGGAAACGTTTGCCCCTGTTGCTAGGTTGGAAGCCATTAGGTTGCTTTTAGCCTTTGCATGCATCTTAGATTTCAAATTATATCAAATGGACGAAAAGAGTCCCTTTCTAAACAGTTTTATAAATGAAGAAGTGTATGTTAGTCAACCTCCTTGTTTTGAAAATTTTGAACATCTTGATTATGTTTTTAAATTGAAAAAGGCTCTTTATGGACTCAAACAATCTCCTAGAGCATGGTATGAGCGATTGAGCAAATTTTTACTTGAAAAGGATTTTGAAAGAGGGAAGGTTGACAACACACTTTTTATTAAAAATAAATGAAAGGACATTCTTTTAGTTCAAATTTATGTTGATGATATTATATTAGGTGCTATTAACGAAACCCTTTGCAAGGAATTTTTGAGTTTAATGAAGGAAGAGTTCGAGATGTCGTTAATGGGCGAGCTCAAATTCTTTCTTGGATTGCAAATCAAACAAGCAAAGGATGGAATATTTATTAGTCAAACAAAGTACTGCAAAGAATTGTTGAAAAGATTCGGCATGGATATGGCCAAAGCAGTAACAACACCAATGAGCACATCTTGCTATCTTGATAAAGATGAAGGAGGTAAATCCGTTGAAATTACAAAGTATCGAGGTATGATCGAATTCCTTTTATATTTAACGGCAAGTAGGTCGGACATTATGTTTAGCGTATCCATATGTGCACGTTTTCAAGCAAATCCAAAAGAAACGCACATGGTTGCTATCAAAAGAATAATGAAATATTTATCTGGCACAACTGATATGGGTTTTATGTACCCCAAAGGTTCCAGTTGTAACCTTGTTGGGTATTCCGATTCTGATTTTTCTGGTTGCAAAGTAGATAGGAAAAGCACAAGCGGCACTTGTCACCTCCTAGGTAGCTCTTTAGTGTCTTGGGCTAGCAAGAAACAGTCTAGTGTAGCCCTATCCACATCTGAGGCTGAATATGTCGTTGTGGGTAGCTGTTGTGCACAAATCTTATGGTTAAAACAACAACTCCTAGACTTTGGTGTAAATCTAGATCACATTCCCATAAAATGTGATAACACTAGTGCAATAAATATTACCAAAAACCCAGTGCAACATTCTCGCACAAAGCATATAGAGATTCGTCACCTTTTTATTCGTGATCATATTCAAAAAGGTGATTGCATTATTGAGTATGTGGACACTACAAGGCAGTTAGCTGATATCATTACGAAACCGCTTCCTAAAGAAAATTTCTTTTTCATTCGTAGAGAAATCGGTCTAACATCTGCCGCTCACCTTGATTGAATATGTGAGCTTGCATGTTTACTCCCTTGTTATTATTAATGCCTTTACTCAATGTTTCAGGGAGAGTTTAGCATATTTCATATACAGGGGGAGAAATATTCATATATTTCAAATGAAAGTCCAAGATCTCCCATTCGATTCTTTTTGATGAGGAACATTCTGATGATACTGTTGACACCCAATTTTGTCCGGGGTCAAAAATATTATTTTATAAAATTTTTGTTAATTAAATATTTTTTATTCTCAAATTTTATAATTATTAAATAGTGAGGAAAAATAAAAAGTTTGTTTGAATGTATTATTTTCTAATTCTTGTGTATTGAGTTATTTTGGGGATTTATTTTTAAAAAATAAAAAATTAAAAAAGTTTTAAAACAAAGAAGGCCTAATGCCAACATTTAAAAAAAAAGGGAAAAGGGTGTTTGGGTTGTTTGGCCCAAACCAGGCCACAAAACTCGGTTCACACTCCCCCATTTTTCCTTCAGCGCAGCAGCCAACAGCTGCAGAAGCTGCTGCTGCTTGTTCTTTCCCCTTTCCCCAAATAAAAAAATCTAATTTCTCAATCTCTAAATCATTCTCAATCTCCAATTCTCTTCTCCTCGGTTCCCTGCGTGAGATCCGGTTCTCTCCTTCTCAATCTTCACCTCACGCGTTAGTTGGAGGCCTATAAAAGGAGGAACACCACAGTAGAAGGGGGAGGGCGAAAAAAAGAGAGCGAACGTAAAGAGAACCGGAAGCAATACAGCCGTGAAGACAATCAGTGAAAGAAAAGTACACATAATTTTTTTTTTCTTTTTTTCATCTCCTCTGTAATTTGAGTGTGGAGTGAGGAGGACATTTTTTCTGTTCATCAATTTTGGAGTTCATAGGTATGAAATATTGTGTTAATGTTTTGAGTCATTTTCCATCCAGTCTGATATAATTTTGAAGGCTTGTCATTTGCGGTGTTCAATTGGTATTTTTTTCCGTGTTACTGATGTAGTTGATGGGTTTAAGTCATGGTCTATTGGTTTCTTTTATGAAAACGGTGCCTGTGGATATAAGCTCGTTTTTTGCAGAGAAATTAGCATTTTTGTTATGTATTGATTGCTATCACATGACTGCATGAATATGTGGATGAATACGTGTGACAATTAAGATCAAAGTCACCTTAGCAGTCTTTTCTGGCTTGCAATTGAGACCAACCTTGGTTCACTGCCTCAAGCATTTGGTTTTGCATTCTTGGTTCATGTTGGATTCTGTACTAGCGCCATAGTCCAAGTCCAATTTCATTAAGAATTATTCTTCATGTTTGTTGTTGTAATTTCGAATTAATTTATGTGTTTGTTTAGCGATTATCTCAAATTCCTTTTTTTTTTAGAATAAGCAGCTGGTCCCTTAAAAATTAACTTTTAGATATGTTTATTAGTGTTTTGGTAAGTCAATTTTTCTCATCCCGAATTATTTAGTGGTGGGATCTTAAGGACTTTCTCTCCACACTAAAAAATATAAGTATTACATAATTTCTTTTAAAATAGTAATTAATTAAATTTTATTAATTAAATATTAACGCGCGCTTTGGAAACTCATTTTTTTTTGTGTAAATGTCGAGGTCTTATGTGTTTTCCTCTTCGCATAAATTCCTTTTTTTTTTAAAGTAGTAAAATAAAACATTAAATTAATTTGAATTGCATTAAAAATAGTAAATTAAAAATATTTTTCTTTATAAGATTACATGAATTTTATTAAATAAGTATTAACAAAATGTGTTTTGGAAATTCACTTTTCCTTGTCTAAATGACAATGTCTTGTGCATGTTCCTCTTCGCATCAAACCTTCTTTTTCTAAAAAACATAAAATTAAAACAATAAGAACTACGTAGTCTTGATTCCTCGTTTTATGAGGATATGTAGAACCAAGGGCAGCCTTGTCAAGCACAACAATAAAAAACAAATAATTTTTGGCAAATCAATTAGTTGGGTCTTTTAATTAAAGCTAATCAAGGTACCATTTTCGAATGGGCGAACGAGGTGCTAATACCTTCCCCGGCTCGTAACCGACTCCCGAACTCGGAATCTATCTAGTTCGAGACCAATCTTTATCCGTTTTAATTAATAATTATTTTTTCCGCGTTTTTGCAACAAAATGCGGTGGCGACTCCATATCGAGTCAATCGACCCCCACTCGTAGGCGAGGCCCCAAGGGGGACCCGGGACCCCGGCCGCGACAGCTGGCGACTCCGCTGGGGACTAAGCCAAATAAGAGAGTTAGACCAAAATGATTGGTTTCTTTTAATAGACCTATTTTCTTTTATAATAGGTTTGCCTTTAATTAATTGTTATGTATATATATGTTTAAGTAAATTTTTTGTTTACATATTTTCTTAATTATTTATTCTTTATTGTAATTTCTTTTGTCGTTTTATTTATTATAAAAAAGGGGGCTTTGTATGCCCCCAAAATAGATTTTTTTTACACAGATCTTGACGCACACGAAAACCCTATAGCCGGGTACTGTTACTTAAACCCTAAGTTTAGGGGTGTTTTTGCCCTACCTTTGACTTACCAAGTGTATGGTCTCTTGTAGTGTGCAAAGGTACCACTCGGATTGGAAACCATTTCTTGTGAGCACGACCTTTGGGAGGTGTGTCCTACCTATTTTGGGAGGCATGGCCAAGCTCTTGTCGATCATTTCCGAGGTGGGTCCTCACCTTAAAGAGTGAGGGCAATCCGGGAACCTTTATAAGTCTAGAGCCACCATTGAATACACATTGTGTAACATTCTATCTTGGAACTTGAATAAATCCGTCATGATTCCCCTTCATTCACTATCAAAGGATAAGAGGTACCAAAACTTACTTAACCTTCGAAAAAGCTGTGGGGATCGTGCCGATCAAACAAATTAAAAAAAATATAATCTTTTTCAAGTTACCAAATTAGAGTGTTACACTTTAGTTGTAACGTAGAACAATATCATAAGACTGTGGTCTATAGATATTTCAATCACCCCAAATAGGATCTTGTGAATTCTAAGGGCACTGCATCATGAATTTTGCATCATCATATTCATGTGCAACATTCATAAAAAAAAATTCTTTGAAAAGTCTAGGTTCCATCATTATTTCTCCAAAGCACCTTCTTGGACTCGATTATAAGCAAGGTCCATTGACACGTTGAAGTCATCAAATAAGCTCAAGAACATGGTGGATTGAATGAAGGGACAAATGAACCATTTTGAATGAGGCTTCAAACCCTCGGTTACACAAGCTCAACAATGAAGAGATCACAACTGTCCATTCATTTCGTTAATGTAAAAAAAAAACCAAAAGAAGTTGTCATTGCATATAATTTTAACAAGCTTTTACTAGTGTTTGATCATGTGAATAAACCATTTCACCACATTTCCAATAAATAAAAATCATAAAAAAAATAATTCTCGCATTGACTTGAGATATTTGATTTAATTTTAAAACTGGAAAGAGTAATTGAAATCCATCATTGGTGTCGACCCTCAAGTAGATTCTTTCAATGATACAAGGCACTCTTTGCAAATCCCAAACACTAAGGAGATATCTCTAGTTACCCCATTGAGCTTTGACATTTTGAAAGGGAGATCATTTCATTTGACCCATATCATCTGTATAACTTGGGGAGGTTAGTTTTTCAAACAATTTTTGTCAATTATTTAAATATCAAAGAGGATTACTTTTTTTTTCTTTTTTTTTCATAAACCCAAACGCATTAATGAGAATCAAATGTAAATAAAGAGGTTTCGGTGGTTGGAGTGCAAGAAAGAGAAATAAAGAGCTCACAGATATCCCAAGAAAACTAAAGTCAAAAGAATGAAAGAAAAAATGCAAAAAAGGTTCAAGAAGCATGATGGGAATCCACGATGCTTGCACAGACCACGCTAAGAGCCACACCAAAGAAAGATTCTCATTTAAACTCCACATCAATTTTGGGCCTTTATATCCATTCTTTCATAAGCCACATCATCACCCCTTAACCACGTTACAGCCATTAGAAAATCCTCTTGATGATTTGAAAATTATGCAAAATTTGTTTGGAAAGACAAGGCAGAAGGAAAAAATGGAGAAATAAGAAGGGTAAAGGAAGCACAAATATTTTGAGCCTCATGTCCATTTGTTTGAAAATGAAAGCCTTGAAGCCCTTGGCCACGTTACAAGCTTAAAAGACCTCGTCGAGAATTGATCTACTTGAGAAACACACTAAGGTGAAAAGAAAACTGATTTCAGTGATTTTGTGAAAATTTGGATGAAAATATCTCGTTTCTAATGTATGCATTAATTTACACCAAGACCATCACTTTCATATCAACTCAAACACTTTTGTATCACATGATCTTTGCATTAGTATTTCTTGTTAAATAAATATGCATTCCAAAAAAAAAAAAAGAAAAAGAGAAAGAAAGAAAGAAAATTGCTCACTAGGTTGAAAACTCGAAAGGGCGGCCTAGGCAAAAGTTAGAGCAACCCGCTAGGTTAAAAAACCTGAAAGGGTGACCTAGGCAAAAGTTAGGGTCAAATAAAAGGGAATGAATGAGGTCTTCACATAAGGGCAATTCATGGGGTGTGATCCCTCTTCAAAGCCAATACTGGGGTAATATTGTTGAGTTGATTCCTTAGTCCTCTCAGGCACATACATTGGGCCATGATATTATTCGAACATAAAGCAAGCCAATACTGGGGCAGATTTTTTATTATTTTTTTTATGAAGAAAAAATAATAAAAAATCTTGCGATTGATCGCCACTATAGATTAAGCTTTCTCCTAAGCTCTCTCAAGCACTTATTGGGATCATACGCTATTCAAGACGAATCAAGTCAACACTGGGGAAGATTTTTTTTATTATTTTTCTAAAAAAAAATGATAAAAAAAAATGTGATAGCCAAGCACAAATCAAGCTAATACTGGGGCAGTTTTTGGGATAAAATTGTCTTTTGAAGTATGAAGATTACCAGTAAAGATGAAGAAACTAGGGCAAATCTAATCTTGTCCTTTCAAATGGTGTAAGTGCAAACATGGAGCCAATCAGGCAAATAAGTCATGAATCCATCAACACAATTATTCAATGGTTTACCATGCTTTGGTCGAGTCCATTATGGTTGCAAAAAAAAAAAAAAACAAAACAAAAAATAACATCTCACATACCCCTAAAAGAATATTGAAAAAAAATTTGCATCATGCATCATATTCCATCTATACATCATACTCATGCAGACCTTTGAGGTAATAGCATTTCATTACAAAAATTCAGTTGAAAGTCAATCAAAAATACATAAGTCAAGCATCATTACATTCCGTAACATTCTCATAATGCCTCACATTACATCATCACATCCAAACATTCAAAAACACACTTTTTGTCATTCTATTAAATATTTTGTTCATAAATCTATGAAATTATATCAACCATTCGAGTAACCGATCCAAGGTTATCTCATCTTTCCGAGCAACTGATCCAAGGTTGTCTCATATTCTGAGTGACTGATCCAAGGTCATCTCCATTATTCGAGTAACCAATCCAAGGTTATCTCATCTTTTCGAGCAACTGATCCAAGTTTGTCTCATATTTCGAGTGACTGATCTAAGGTCATCTCATCCATTCGAGTGACTGATCCAAGGTCTCTCAACCCTTCGAGTAACCGATCCAAGGTTATCTCATCTTTTCGAGCAACTGATCCAAGGTTGTCTCATACTCCGAGTGACTGATCCAAGGTCATATCAATTATTCGAGTAACCAATCCAAGGTTATCTCATTTTTCGAGCAACTGATCCAAGGTTGTCCAATCTGATCCACTTGACAAGTTTAGATCATATTTGCTTGGTTCTAAGGTTGTAGTGTACACTGATCATGCTGCTCTGAAGTATCTTTTGAAAAAGACAGATTCCAAACCTAGGTTGATTAGGTGGATGTTGCTCCTCCAGGAGTTTGATCTTGAGATTCAGGATCGGAGTGGTGCGCATAACCTTGTCGCAGACCACTTGAGCAGGATAGAGAGAGAGGAGGATGCATTTCCTATCCGGGATGACTTCCCGGATGAGCAGCTTTTATCTTTAAATGTTTCCCATCCCCTTCCCCAAACTCCTTGGTTTGCAGACATTGTTAATTATCTGGTTGCTTCTGTTTTTCCTGCCTTGGCATCCAAAGCTCAAAGAGACAAATTAAAGAGCGATGCCAAGCATTATGTATGGGATGACCCCTATTTATGGCGTTTTTGCAGTGATCAGGTCATTCGCAGGTGCATTCCAGACCAGGAGATCCAATCGGTTCTCCAATTTTGCCATGCTTCACCAGTGGGAGGCCACCTTGGTACTCAAAGGACAGCACGAAAGGTGCTGGATTCTGGATTTTATTGGCCTACCATTTTCAAGGATGCGAGCAACATCTGCAGCTCATGTGAGCAGTGTCACAGAACAGGAGGCGCCCTATCTTGGAGGCAACAAATGCCGCAACAACCTATGTTGTTTTGTGAGGTGTTTGACGTCTGGGGTATAGATTTCATGGGCCCCTTTCCTGTTTCTTTTGGTTTTTATTATATCTTACTTGCTGTGGATTACGTATCCAAATGGGTGGAAGCTAAGGCCACCAGGACTAATAATGCTCAGGTTGTTGTAGATTTTGTCAGGTCTAATATCCTTTGCAGGTTTGGCATACCTAGAGCTATAGTCAGTGACCAAGGCACACACTTCTGCAATAGATCCATGCAAGCTTTGCTCAAGAAGTATGGGGTTGTGCACAAAGTTTCTACACCCTATCACCCCCAAACCAACGGGCAAGCTGAGATTTCAAATAGAGAGATCAAGCGGATTTTGGAGAAGATGGTGAAGCCTAATAGAAAGGATTGGAGCACACGATTGGAGGATGCACTGTGGGCCCATCGGACCGCTTACAAGGAACCCATAGGGATGTCACCCTATCGGGTTGTCTTTGGTAAGGCGTGCCACCTGCCTGTGGAGATAGAGCACCGTGCATATTGGGCTGTGAAGCAATGTAACTTAGCTCTTGATCAAGCGGGTGAGGAGAGGAAGCTGCAGTTGAGTGAGCTAGATGAGATCCGCTTGGAGGCCTATGAGAACTCCAAATTCTACAAAGAGAAGACCAAGAAGCTTCATGATAACTCCATTTCCAGAAAGGAGTTCTTGGTTGGTCAAAAAGTTTTGCTCTACAACTCTAGGCTTGGACTCATGAGTGGAAAGCTCCGCTCTAAATGGATTGGACCGTTTGTAGTCACCCAGGTGTTTCCTTATGGCACTGTGGAGATCAAGAGTGAGTCCACGAACAAGAGCTTCAAAGTCAATGGCCACCGACTCAAGCCTTTCCTAACCACCCCTTCCTTGGATGATGAACTTGTGGAGGAGGCCTCATTGGTCGACCCCACTTTTGAACAACCATGACTTAGGGAGTCTCCTTTTCTCCTTCCTTACTCTTTTTATTACACTTGTCTATATCTGTCTGATTCTGCTATTTGTGTTCCATTGAGGACAATGTGTGATTTAAGTGTGGGGGGAGAGTAGTTTAGGTTGCATATTTTGCTTTGATTTTTTTTAGGTTTTGCTTAGTTTTGGGCATTTTCTTGCATGTTTTTGCTTCATTTTAGTAGAGTTTTGGTATCTTGTGTCTGAATTTATGCATTTCTGTGTGTAAAGTTGCTTTTGATAATTAAGAGGTGGTAACACTGTGATAGAATTGTCCCTTTTGTGAGGATTTGAGCCTTAATTGTGGGTGGATTGCTATATATGCCACCTAATTTTCTTTCATGTGTGATTGCACTCTGGATTACTTGCACTCTAGAACTTGACTTGACTCTTGTTGATACTTGATTGCTCATGCACATTTTGAAATGATTTAGGCACTTTCTTTCTTGAATAAGCTACTAGCCATATGAGCCTACCTTGAATGAATGTATCCTTTGCTAGCCCCTTTGAGCCTTTTTATCCCTTTCCTTGTTCTTTAGCTCATTACAAGCCTATGACTTAAAAAAACCATGATTGTCCTAACCTTAGGGAATTTTGGAGCTTTGGAATTGTTTTGGGAATGGGTATTAGGTAAGAAGTATGCTTTATGCTTTAATTGGTTGAGTTCTTGGTTTTGCCTCATTGGTTGTTATAGTTATGGCTTCATCTTCATGCCATTTGTGTTGTTTCTTCTTTTCTTTTTGTATATCTCTCAAAAATACAAAAAAAAAAATGCAAAAATAAAAATAAAAAAAAAAGAAAAAAAAAAGAAAAAAAAAAGTGAATAAAAGGTTGTTGAGGCAAAGAGGACTGGAATTAGTGGTTGTTGATTTTGGGGTGGATTTTGCTTACTTTTTACTTATTCCCCATTGCTCCTCTATTCCCTTGGTTTTAGCTACATTCCCATATTTTTATCCTACCTTGTCCTTGGCCCCATTACAACCCTTAAAAGCCCTTTTGATCATTTTGTGCATGTGTGTTGATGGTTGATGTTAGAGGCTTGTCAAGCTTATGGTTGTGTTTGTTTTTCATGATGTGCCTTGAGTGTAAATAATGATTAACCCCAAACACTTGAGTGTAAACACTTTTGAGTGATCCTTGTGAGTTTCTATCATCTTTGTGACTATCCTCTTGATGTCATTGGTTTCTTTGCATACTTGAAGTAATTGGATGATGTTCACGGATGCTTTGACTCATTGATCCTTAGCCATTTTGTGTGCTTGAGTTTGCCCATTTCTTTGCATTTCCTAGAATTCATTGTGAAGTATGTAATCTCTTAGGTTTGCATTTCTTAGTTGTAGTCATCTTGTTTCATGATTCACTTTGGTGCATATTGATCTTCATAGTCCTATCTTTTGGTTTTGCCCAGGAGTGCAAAAGGGTAAGTGTGGGGGTATTTGATGAGCATTTTATTTCCCATTATTCCTTGCATTATTTTACTCCTATTATTGATACTTGTTGCCCATTTGACATTGATTAGCTTGATTTAGTGATTTAGAGTTTATTGGACTAATATTCCGAATATTGTTTAATTTGGAATTATTTAGCCTAATTAATTCTATTTCTATTTTCAGGTAATATTTGGCACAAGGACACTTTGGGAAGTTTGGAAATTAAGATTGAAGTATTGAAGTGAAGATTGTAATTTGCATTTAGGTCCCTTTTTAATTGTAATTTTCAGAATAGTGTTTCTTAGGATATGGGCCCATGTTTTAGGCCCATTTTGTGTCTTAAGAGGGGAAATTCGTGTAACCCCCAAGAACACACTCCCATTTTCAGATTTCTCACTCTCTCTAGGTTAGAACTTCTCTCTTGGCTCTCTCAAGTGGTGGTGGCTGCTAGGGTTTTGTTCTTCCCCATTTCTACTCGTTTTTCTTCATTTATGGCCATGGAAGGCTAGACTTCAAGGGTTAATCCCTTTGGTATTGTATTATCTACTCTTGAGCTCTTGTTATTAATGGAATTTCGTTTTCTCTTCTCTGTTTTCATGTTTATCGATGTGTAGTGGTTTGCTTAATTCCATTTCGTAGAGATAATACATGAATATAAATGCTTAATTTGTATTAACTCGTAAAAACTCCAATTCTGGTTTCTGATGCTTAATTAGAAGTTAGGGTTTGGAGTGATAACTGAATTTTCGCTTAGTATTTGGTTATCACGAGTTGGACAGAGGAGAGGAGAGGAATCGATCTTTAGTGAGCTAGGATTGAGTAGTGTACGTAGCCAAAGGGGTTTGCCCGCTTTTGTTTCTGATTTTCTTAGTTTTTATATTCTGTTTATGTTTTGTTCTTCACATTTGTCACACACAAAAACCCCCCCATTTTACTGCACACTACGTGTTTGATACTTTGCCTAGACCGATATTCGCTGGGAAACGACCTAGGATCACCTTCCTAGTACTACAGAATAAACACCTTTTATTTTGATCGGGTACGGCCTCGATAAAAAATGCAATAAATACTTTCAGGACTTGGACAAGGTATTGTTGGTAGTGAAAGGATTTCAAATTGTGGTTCAGTGTAAGTTCATGAAAAATTTCGCAAACTCTGTTGATATTTTTCTGGCAAGATGCAGTGATGAAATTGTTGAATTTGTGGAGTACATTAAGGACACATATCTAATCCTAAGAAAGGAGAGATTCGTAGATGCTTGGGTTGATATGAATGTGCGTATCGGTAACACAACGACAAACAACATGTATAATTATATGTAATTTATAAACTTTATTTACTTGTGTGTATTTGTGTCTATCAATGTAACAATTATGTAACAGGGTTGAAGTTGCCCATTCTGTCTTCAAGAGGATGTTAGCCGACAACAAAGGGGATATAGCTACATGTTTTGACTTTATCCAGTGTTTGTTGATTACCCAGCACACCGCCATAATTGGTTCGTTTGAAGAGAGCAAGAACCGAGTGGAGCACGGGGTGAATACTCCCTTGTATAGAGATTTGCACTACAATATCTCTCGAGAGGCATTGTCACTTATGTAACATCCTAATTTAATTCCAAGTATAATTAGTAAAGTAATAGGCTTAAAGTGTAAGGAATGGGTAGATTAATTGCTTAAATAATTTTGGGAGCAAGGTGAGTAGTAATTATGAGTATTAGGGGTTGTGTAGGAGACATTTGTAGCAATGGGCAAAATTAGCTAAGCGGAATTGGAGGTTAAATTGGCGTTTCAAATGTTAGAAATCAGCCGAAAAGAGAAAATTTGGAATTTATTATAGGATGCTAAGAAATTAAACTCCACCGTTGGATATGAAGTTTAAGGGATTAAGAAGCTTGTATAAAAATTTGAGCCCGATCCGACAATTAACGAAGAAGTTATGGCGAATCGAAGTCGGGAACCACTGGTGCACGCCCAGGCGCACCAGGGTGCATCAGATGCACCAACTCAGTAGGAAATTCTCCCAGGCGCGCCATATGCTCGCTCAGGCGCGCCATCAGCACCAGCCGGCCTCCTGGTGCGCCAGAAATCAGCACCAGCCCCATTGTCCCACCAGAAGCGCGCACCAGCACCAGTCTGGTGCGTGCCTTGCGCCCAAGCGCACGGACGACTTGCCCAGGCGCGGGCGAGAGATCAGATCCGCACCAGTTGCGCGTGTGGCGCGCGCAGGCGCACCCAGCACCGCGCCCAGGCGCGCGGGCACGACTAGGACAACACCAGATCTATAAAAGTCGCGCACCCGCCCTCCTCCCTCATTCTTCTCCGCACCATTTCTCCCACCCTCACCCAAAACCGCCCAGCACCACCTCCAGCCACCCCTAGAGCCACCCAATGCCGCCCCTCTCCTTGGCCTTCCTCCTCTCCATAGATCTCTCTCTCTTGTGGCTCTCTCTCTCTCCCTCTTGATTTCTCCCTCACTCCCTACTCTCTTTTTCTCTCTTCTTTCCCACCACCAGCCACCACTTTGGCCACCAGCCACCACGGTGGACCACCACACCGGCCACCCACCACCCTCACAACCTCCTTTCACTCTCTCTCTTACTCTCCCTTTGACCCTTACTCTCTCTCCCTCTTCCCTCTACTTGATCTCTCTCTCTCTCCTTCCACCGGATCTCACCGGCGTCGTTACCGGCCGTGATCGCACCGGGCTCGTGTTGGGTACTCCGAGGCTTGAAGCTTTGGCCTCGATCCGGCCGCGATCGTTCTCACTATCGAGGAGCAACGCTGACGCCGTTATCGACACCGAGCCACAACTCAGGTTCTTTTTAAACGAAAGCCCGAGGTAAGAAGGGTTCGTATTACCTCTATTTAAAAAGTAAATTCTAGGAGTTTATAGTGGTGACTAAGAATAGGGTAATTAAGGAATAAGTTAATGAACCTTAGGGTAGTTCCCGCAAAAATAAATGGTGTATATAAATGGACAATGGAATAAATTGAAGGTGCATAGAATGAGTTCCGGAGTGAATGAATATAATAGAAAATTAAAAGAGTTAATATGGAATGAAAGTGTAGAACAAACGCAAAATAAAACCAAGGGAAATTAATTAAGGGAAATTAGAGGAGTGTGAGAGTAAAAGAGTATGGAGTGTTTGTAATAGGCGAAGGGTGTAGAATGAGTTAAGACTAAAGGTGAGGAAAAAGAGAGGTTAGAGTACGAAAGCAATAAGGAAGCACAGATGAAAAATTGGTTAAGAGTGGTCGTGTAGTAATGAAATCGAAAGAAAAATGATAAACTAAATTCCAAATACAAGAGGGTAATAGGTAAAAGAATTTAGCGATAAGGTGATAAGACAACTAGAGCGAATGCAATTATGGTAGTCTAATAGAATGAAGTTAGACGAAAGCTAGAGTAATTAATATAAAGAATAAGGAAAAAGTGAAAAGAAGAGAAGAAGAAAAAGAAAAGAAAGGGAAAATGGAAATAATTAAGAGTTAGTGACGAGAATTAAAACATAATGTATATGGCCAATTCAAGCAAAGTGAAATTAGAATGAGAATCATTAATGAATAAGAATGTACTTAAAATAAGAATGCACCCACAGGCCAACTTGTATGAGGTACCTTCCGGTTGTGGAGGTGAAGTACAACGGTGCGACGTACCTTCCGGTGTGGAGGTGAAGTACCCATAGGCCACAAAGTATGAGGTACCTTCCGGTGTGGAGGTGAAGTACAATGGTGCGAAATACATTTTAAAAGGGAATGGACTGAGCGGCAGGAGGTCGGTAGACCCTGCCACAATAATAAAAAGTAAAATGGCGGGAGGTCGGTAGACCCTGTCACAATAATAAAAGGTAAAATGGCGGGAGGTCGGTAGACCCTGCCACAATAATAAAAAGTAAAATGGCGGGAGGTCGGTAGACCCTGTCACAATAATAAAAGGTAAAATGGCGGGAGGTCGGTAGACCCTGTCACAATAATAAAAAGTAATAAGGCGGGAGGTCGGTAGACCCTGTCACAATAATAAAAGGTAAAATGGCGGGAGGTCGGTAGACCCTGTCACAATAATAAAAAGTAATAAGGCTGGAGGTCGGTAGACCCTGTCACAATAATAAAAGGTATAATGGCGGGAGGTCGGTAGACCCTGTCACAATAATAAAAAGTAATAAGGCGGGAGGTCGGTAGACCCTGTCACAATAATAAAAAAGTATAATGGCGGGAGGTCGGTAGACCCTGTCACAATAATAAAAAGTAATAAGGCGGGGGGTCGGTAGGCCCTGTCACAATAATGAAAAGAATAAAGGAACGAAAAGGTAACCGACATTTGGACCAAGTAATGGAAAATGAATAACGAAATGGAAATGAGAGAAAGATAAGAGGATCAGAGATTAAACAAATATGAGAATAATTAAAGGACTGGAAGGGATAAATTAAATAAATACTATATGCTAAAAATTGTGTAGGCTTGGTTTATTACTCTGTCTCTTTTAGGATTTATCTTTTTAAGTTCTGTGTAATGCTACCCTTCTTGCTATATTTTGCAGGTATTGAAGTGGAGCTTACGTGGAATTCGGCCGAGCAGGATTTTCATTCCACTACGTGGAATGTATATTAAATACTTTGAGTGGACATCTACTTTTTGTAAATTATAATATGAATTAGTAGCTTGCCCTGAAACTTGTACTAATCGGGCACTAGGATCTGTTATGACTATTAAACTGTTATGGTTTATGTTTTAAATATTTCTGGCTGACAGGTTTTAAGAAGAAATTTTTTGGGATGTCCGGAAAACAGAGGAAACTCTGCCGGATTTTTGTAAAACATTTTAAAGGAATTAAGTTTTAAAAAGGAATTTTCTAACTCCAATTTTAATACAACCTAAAATTAACTGATAAATGTGAGAGTGTTACATTTTGGTATCAGAGCAGTTTTTCCTCGGCCTTTGGAGTTTGAACTCATGACTCCTGTGGTTTACTCAGCAAGCGAGTAACCAATAGATAATGTCAAGTTCCATAGTAGTTACTTAGGTTTATAGTTATAAAACCCTATGTAGATATGTACTAAATTATGTATATGTCCGTATCAACAGAATCCTTTGTTGCCACACTGTAGCAACATGAAGAATCAGCTTTTCCATTCTCCGGCTAGCAGTTCGGCTACTGATCGTAAGATCAATTCCTCAGCTGATTCTTTGAAATCCAAGCCGTATGACATCTGTTTTCAAGAAGAGCAAACTTCTGCAATAGGCAAGCTTAGATCGACTATTGAAGACAAGGAGCAACACGTGGGGGTACAAGTTGGGGAGAAGAAGCGTATGATTTTGAGACCGGGAATGGTTCTCCTGAAGCAATACTTGGCTCATGAAGAATAGGTGGGCATAGTAAAGAACTGTCGTGAGATGGGCTTAGGCCCTGGAGGTTTTTATCAACCAGGCTTCACAAGTGGAGCCAGACTCCGACTGAAAATGACATGCCTCGGCTTAGACTGGAATCCTCAAACCCGAGTATATGGACACAAAAGGGTAATTGATGGAAGCGAACCGCCCAATATTCTTGATCATTTCATTCAGATGGTTATGAGAGCGATGCAAGAAGCACAATCTTTGATTGAGAAGGAATGCGGTGTAAGTGAAGTGGAGGACATACTTCCTTCCATATCCCCTGATGTCTGCATTGTCAATTTCTATGAAGAAAATGGAAAGCTGGGTCTCCATCAGGACCGTGACGAAAGTGTTGGAAGCCTGCAAAGAGGGATACCGGTAGTTTCATTCTGCATTGGTGACTCGGCTGAGTTTCTCTATGGAGACCAGAGAGATCCAAGGAGAGAAGAAAGAATTATCTTGGGGTCGGGTGATGTATTAATATTCGGTGGTGAGTCTCGTCACATATTTCATGGTGTGTTGGCAATCATACCAGACACAGCCCCAGAAGGATTACTCAATGACACAAGACTTCGTCTTGGACGTCTCAACCTTACATTCC
This sequence comes from Crotalaria pallida, assembly GCA_037953625.1. Lineage (NCBI taxonomy): Eukaryota > Viridiplantae > Streptophyta > Magnoliopsida > Fabales > Fabaceae > Crotalaria > Crotalaria pallida. Next base: position 89,151,457 of record CM075649.1, on the reverse strand, counting down.
GACAATATCAGTTCCCTGATCCACACCCTTGAGGTCCGCGGTACAGCTACTTAAGGAGATCAGGGCTAAACCAACAAAAGGTATGAGACGATTCAAAAATTTAGATTAAACACTTTAGGTACTTTCAATCTGTATCTCTATTAAGTTTCAGTGTAGAACATCCTAAATCAATTCTCTTGGAATTTTAAATTCCTAATCCTGTATTTCTAGACATTGTGAAACCTAAGAAAGACTCACCTTCAATCCAATCTCGAGTACTATCTAGTGGAACACATAGGAAAAACCTTACTTAGCTATAAGACCATAACAAGAGACCTAACCAAAAACCTTGTGATAGTGTCGTCCTCTAATAGAGTGTAAGGTCAGGATTGGTCATCCTTTCTCTTGCACCTGTTAAAAGATAATGCTATCATTTAATAACGCAGTGATGTACAGTTAATAAATGTGAGATTGGGACTGACCACCTCGGTCTTCGTGTTTATTAACATGCTATATTATTGCAATCATCTAGTTGAGATCCGAATAAACCCTTTAGGAATTCTATCTCTGTCGGAAGTCCGATTGAACTTTAATCCTATAGGATCTCTACTAAAACTCGTAAACAGTGACTCGCAAACCAACCCCATTCAAGACACTCTTATCCTGTATTTCCAACGAGAACATCCAACTAAATGATCGAACCACCCTTCTAACTAGTATGAGAACTTAGCCGTATGAGTAGGTATGAAGAGCCTAGCTAGTCAATTCTTGGAATCAACCCAGTTTCCTCCCTGCCTTCGACTTACTCAGGTATGTTGATGCTAAGTGGGGGAGGATTTCAATCCAAGGAATGAGAGATGGAACTTTAATAATAAGGAAACTGACAATCCTTTGTAGATAGAGATAGTACTTAGTGCCAGAAGACAGACGTCGAAATGGGCATGGCCCTAACCACCCATGGAGCGGAAAGTAAAAACCGAAGGGGAATGAAAATCGTGATTAGAAGCTTACTAATGGGATGGTTCTCCATTTGAAGGAATTGAACGGAATTTCGAGGCCGAAATTCTAATAAGTGGGGGAGAATTGTAACATCCCTAATTTAATTCCAAGTATAATTAGTAAAGTAATAGGCTTAAAGTGTAAGGAATGGGTAGATTAATTGCTTAAAGAATTTTGGGAGCAAGGTGAGTAGTAATTATGAGTATTAGGGGTTGTGTAGGAGACATTTGTAGCAATGGGCAAAATTAGCTAAGCGGAATCGGAGGTTAAATTGGCACTTCAAATGTTAGAAATCAGCCGAAAAGAGAAAATTTGGAATTTATTATAGGATGCTAAGAAATTAAAGTCCACCATTGGATATGAAGTTTAAGGGATTAAAAAGCTTGTATAAAAATTTGAGCCCGATCCGACGGTTAACGAAGAAGTTATGGCGAATCCAAGTCGGGAACCACTGGTGCACACCCAGGCGCACCAGGGTGCATCAGATGCACCAACTCAGTAGGAAATTCGCCTAGGCGCGCCATATGCTCGCTCAGGCGCGCCATCAGCACCAGCCGGCCTCCTGGTGCGCCAGAAATCAGCACCAGCCCCATTGTCCCACCAGAAGCGCGCACCAGCCAAGCACCAGCACCAGTCTGGTGCGTGCCTTGCGCCCAAGCGCACAGACGACTCGCCCAGGCACGCGCGAGAGATCAGATTCGCACCAGTTGCGCGTGTGGCACGCGTAGGCGCACCCAGCACCGCGCCCAGGCGCGACCAGGACAGCACCAGATCTATAAAAGTCGCGCACCAGCCCTCTTCCCTCATTCTTCTCCGCACCATTTCTCCCACCCTCACCCAAAACCGCCCAGCTCCACCTCCAGCCACCCCTAGAGCCACCCGAGGCCGCCCCTCTCCTTGGCCTTCCTCCTCTCCCTAGATCTCTCTCTCTTGTGGCTCTCTCTCTCCCCCTCTTGATTTCTCCCTCTCTCCCTACACTCTTTCTCTCTCTTCTTTCCCACCACCAGCCACCACTTTGGCCACCAGCCACCACGGTGGACCACCACACCGGCCACCCACCATCCTCACAACCTCCTTTCACTCTCTCTCTTACTCTCCCTTTAACCCTTACTCTCTCTCCCTCTTCCCTCTACTTGATCTCTCTCTCTCCTTCCACCGGATCTCACCGGCGTCGTTACCGGCCGTGATCGCACCGGGCTCGTGTTGGGTACTCCGAGGCTTGAAGCTTTGGCCTCGATCCGGCCGCGATCGTTCTCACTATCGAGGAGCAACGCCGACGCCGTTATCGACACCGAGCCACAACTCAGGTTCTTTTTAAAGGAAAGCCCGAGGTAAGAAGGGTTCGTATTACCTCTATTTAAAAAGTAAATTCTAGGAGTTTATAGTGTTGACTAAGAATAGGGTAATTAAGGAATAAGTTAATGAACCTTACGGTAGTTCCCGCAAAAATAAATGGTCTATTTAAATGGACAATGGAATAAATTGAAGGTGCATAGAATGAGTTCCGGAGTGAATGAATATAATAGAAAATTAAAAGAGTTAATATGGAATGAAAGTGTAGAACAAACGCAAAATAAAACCAAGGGAAATTAATTAAGGGAAATTAGAGGAGTGTGAAAGTAAAAGAGTATGGAGTGTTTGTAATAGGCGAAGGGTGTAAAATGAGTTAAGACTAAAGGTGAGGAAAAAGAGAGGTTAGAGTACGAAAGCAATAAGGAAGCACGGATGAAAAATTGGTTAAGAGTGGTTGGGTAGTAATGAAATCGAAAGGAAAATGATAAACTAAATTCCAAATACAAGAGGGTAATAGGAAAAAGAATTTAGCGATAAGGTGATAAGACAACTAGAGCGAATGCAATTATGGTAGTCTAATAGAATGAAGTTAGACGAAAGCTAGAGTAATTAATATAAAGAATAAGGAAAAAGTGAAAAGAAGAGAAGAAAAAAAAGAAAAGAAAGGGAAAATGGAAATAATTAAGAGTCAGTGACGAGAATTAAAACATAATGTCTATGGCCAATTCAAGCAAAGTGAAATGAGAATGAGAATGAGAATCATTAATGAATAAGAATGTACTTAAAGTAAGAATGCACCCACAGGCCAACTTGTATGAGGTACCTTCCGGTTTGGAGGTGAAGTACAATGGTACGAGGTACCTTCCGGTGTGGAGGTGAAGTACCCATAGGCCACAAAGTATGAGGTACCTTCCGGTGTGGAGGTGAAGTACAATGGTGCGAAATACATTTTAAAAGGGAATGGACTGAGCGGCAGGAGGTCGGTAGACCCTGCCACAATAATAAAAAGTAAAATGGCGGGAGGTCGGTAGACCCTGTCACAATAATAAAAGGTAAAATGGCGGGAGGTCGGTACACCCTGTCACAATAATAAAAAGTAATAAGGCGGGAGGTCGGTTGTAACACCCCGATTCGGCAACTTGAAAACTTAAGTAAAACATAGTGAAAATTAGGGAGAACACTTAGACTTTTCAAAACATAGTTACAATTTAAAAACTTGTGTTCTCACATAGCATAACACCTTTTCAAGTTCCAAACCGAGATGTCACAAGACACCGCACTTTGAAACCCGCTTTCAAAAACATTATTTAAAACGTAGCCCATTTACTTGTTCCAAAACATCCATGTTTAATAAAACTTTAGCCGGGGTACAGTATGATAGAGCTAAGGTAACTAAGAACTTACAATGGAGTACATTCCGCCAGGGGAGTTCCTAGCTTCTAGTCATGCACACCAAAACTATCTTTCTATCTTCGCATCTTGGCAGCCCAAGCCCATCTCTTGCCAGTAGAGTTGCCCTCATCCGCTACCTCAGTGATATCCTCCCGATGCCCTCGTCAGGAACAAAACTTCTATGCTCCTCTTATAGAGTTCAGAGGCATCGCTACACCCTATTCCATCTACCAGTTGCAATATCAGCAATTGCCGATACGACAACATGGTAGGAGAGAGTCAGTGTTCCGAACACTAACGGGTTGACCATGCGGTCTCAAGATAGATCGAATATAAGATAGACAGATATTATAATAAAACAACCTAACTATAGCATCATCAACATACATAACATGTAATGCACATAGTATATATGATTCACCTAGAACAAAACATATAAGAACATTCTAATCACATCAATACCATCATTCTTAACCAATTAATTCATTCACGCTCTTATAATCACATTCTCAGAATCTTTCTCGCGAGATTTCACAATTTTTCTCAAACCTTCTTTCATCATAGTTTCCATACATATCTCTTATTCCAAGAATTCTTTCTTATCGTTGTCTTATAAACTTTTGCTCGATACTTGATACTTCAATATACTTTTCCTGGAAACATCTTTGTCTATGAAGTTTTATTATCTCGGTTAGCATCAATGATGAGGGGGAAACATCATTGAGCTCACACACGTCTACATCTCCTCGGTAAACCACCCAACCTAGTCGGAAGCAAACAGGAGTACAGGACCTTCATCACGCGGGCACGACAGCTGTCACACAAACAAATGGTCCCAGTCCAGGAGGACTCAGCCTCAAATCATATCATATCAATTCACATATATATCAAGGCACGCTCTCAGCGGCAATCACAAATGCCCCGTTCCAGTCCCTCTCACTGTTCTCGATTTGCAATCAAGGGGGCGACAGTATATTTCTAGTCTGCAGTGCAGAACGTGCCACGACATTAGACCCAGTCCCTACCACGTTAGTACGGCACATGTGGAGTTGTTCCGCCTAGAAATATACTCTAGACTTCTTGACGTTTCACCGTCATCGTCCTCCCCTCATGCAATCTCCTCCTAAGTATCCGCAGATACCTATGGTTCCTTCCTCTCCACTACTTCGATACACCACTCATACCTCACCGCGTTTGTAAATGTCTTTTAAAGTTTTAACATTTTTAATTAGCGGCTTAATCCTAACAGTCGGCTCGTCCTTGGTGCATCCCTTCAACGAAGCCCGACCACTAAGCGCAATCTATTCCCCCTAAATCTCAATGGCCGTTGGCCTCAAATCACATTCTCATGTATCTCAGCATTATTCTCAACAACTCATACTCAACAGTATTCCTCGGCATCTTTCTCATCATCATCATCATCAGTATCTTTTCCTCGTCTTTCTCAAAATATCTTTTCACAAAACTTTTTCAAAAACATGATTTCACAAAACTTTTTCAAAAAGGTCATTTCATAAATCTTTCTTAAAAATATTATTTTCACAAAAGCTTTTCAAAAAATCTCCTTTTCAAAAAAATCACATTTTTGGATGAGTGCTAATGGAGGAGCAAGCTCAACTCAACACTAGGCTTCTTTCCAAAAACATGAACGAGGAATCACATCTCCATTCAACCACATCACACTTTCATAACCACGCTTCCGCTCGCCTCATCGGATGTTTCATTTCTTTTTAACTCAAATTTCACTTTCTTTCTTACTTTATCTCTTTTGCATTCCATTCGCATCATGCTTTATCTTTTCTCAATCATTCCAACAACCTTTTCTTTAGTCTTACTTATCGCTCATCTTTTACTTAATTATACTCATGTTTCGCATTCGCATTCTCTTTTCTCTTTTCAATCTCATCTCTTCACTTTCACGGTTTCCTTATTATGGTTTCACTACTCAGACATAATCAAACAATTTCAAATAGAATAAAGTATGCTCAACAATTAAACAGGAAGTATGCAAATAAAACAAATAAGCATTTAGCACAGATATCTATATTGCCTAATTCGCAGTACATTCGCAATCCATCCATTCGGATTGCGGGCAACCGCGTTACGGGATCACAACACTCTCACTCACCTGGATGACGAATCATCCGAAAGCTTTCCAAGGTTCCCAGTCGCTAACCTTGCCACGTTTCCTTCGCGTCCGACACCCGAACTAGAACATTTTTCCCCGTGCGTTAGAACGTTTTCGATAAATTCTTAATTTTCGTTTTGAAAACTCTTTGGAATAATTCTTTTCTTTAAAATACATTACCAATTTCCAAAGATTCCAAAACCAAATCAGATTTCAAATAAAAAGATTTTCAAGAAAACTTTGAAAACAAATCCATTTCTTCTTAACTCAAAAACACTTTATTTATAAAAATCATTTTCTTGAACCATTAAACAAAATTCAAACTCTAGAAAATAAGGTTCTAAAACCACATCAAATTGATTCATTTATTAAACATCGATCAAAGAAGGTCATACAAAATCTCAAATTAATTTAAGTAGTTTAAATCATACCCTTTAAATAAAATATTTTTAATTTCTTTAAAATACACAAACAAAGCCCACCAACATAATCCAAAACAATTTCAATTCAGTAAATCCAATTGGCACAAAACAGCATACACAAGTTTTAAAGCATACAAAGCACACATCATACAAATCATATTTTTAATCACTTAAAAATCATTAGTTATGTTATAATCTTAATAAATTAATTTAATTACACTTAAGAAAATAATTTAAACTCAATCCTCTAATTAATTTAACAAAACCGAATCACTCACATGGTTAACAACTTCTAATCACAAGTATTTTAAAACCAAAAATCATTAAATTAATATTACAAAATTTCTTTTCACATAATCAAATCAAACCAAAAGAATTAAAAGAAATATATATCACTTTCATCAAACACATAACACTAGGTATCTAGGAACATAGTTATCATCAAGGTCATTTTATGAAAATAATTTTCCTACCATTTAAACACACATTGGCCGAATAATACACATACAATTTTGCAAAGACTTAAGGCACGAATAAAAACATACAATCATGAAATCATTTTATCTATTTTAGGCTAAGAATCGTGAGCCTCCAGTATGCAAAATCAACAATTTTCAATTCATTTTCAAAACAAAATCAAACAACAATTTGAATCACAATTCACATACAAATTTATTTGTTTCATGCATGCATTTTATTTTTAAACCTTAAAGTCAATTGGCATTATCATGCATGCAACCTATATGAGGGACAAACCTAGCTACTCATTTTTTCCTAGGTTGGCCGAAACATCATCATGAAAAAGGGCATGGTTTCCCATTCATTTTCAACATGCAAGAATCATAAAATCAAATCAATTCATGGAAAACAACACATTACATTATTTATTCACATCAACCTTCACAAAATAGATTCAAGTTCATAATTCTTTTTCAACCAAAAATAAAGATTTAATTCTATCTTTATAAAAATAACATGTATATGCTTAAAATCATTAAATCTAGTCCTAACACCCACATGCATCACTTTTTCACAAAACAAAAACATAGATCCTATTATTTATTAGTCATGGCCGAATGTCCTTCTAAAAGAAAATAAACATGCACATAGTCAAACACTTAGATCAAAACATTTTTATGCTTGAAAAATCATTTAGAAAAACTTTGTTTCTTTAATTTTCTTTAAGACCGAAACATATACACATGAAGGAAAACATGATTTTTCATTATAATCCACATGCAACCCAAGGACCTTAAATTTTCATTTATCAAACAAAGATAATTACATGCACATACTTAAAACAACTAAAATCATCAACAAAGTTAACATGCAAGGCCAAAGAATTAAACCTTTTTAGAATTTAGTTTAGATCATGAAATTAATTATCAATTAAGCATGGAAACATATCATGGGTCTAGATCTAGCAAACGATTTAACATGCAAAGCCAAATAATTTTACTTTATTATTTATTAAATTTAGATCATAGATTTTACTTGGCAAATAACCACAAACATACACTTAGATCACGGTTTAACAAAAATATATAACATGCAAAAACCAAAAATTAACAAACAAACTTAGATCATAGATTTATTCATCAAATCATCACATAAACACATAGGATCCATGGTTTAGAGCAAGAAAATTTGACATGCAAAGAGGTTCATTTTAGGTTTTCACAAAAATCTTAGTTTACTTTAGATCTTTAAGTTTTTAGTTAGAAAAATACTAGATCTAGCAAGAAAACTTTAAACTGAAACATCAAACACAAGATCACATATTACAAATTATTTTAAAGTCTTTAAAGTCTATGATTAAGCAAGATCAAAGAATAACAACACATGAAATCATCTTTCAACTTAGAAAAATCAACATGCAAAGAAGAAAAAGAAGTAGATCTATAAACTAGAAAAAGAAAAACTAAACTATTACAATTTTTTCTCCAAGCTCTTCAAGTCCTACCATAAAAGAAATTGGTCTTCTAGCTCTTAAGGCTCTTGATCTACAAGGGAAAGGCTTGGTTGAACTTGGGTCTCCTTCTTCTTTCTTCCTTCATATCCACGGCCTTCTTCTCTCTCTCTCTCTCTATTTTTTTTCTTTTCTTTTCTCTAAGAGGTTGATGAGTCTCTTAGAGTGTGTTTAGTGTTGGTGTGGAGGAATGAGAAGGGTGAAGGGAAATGAAAAATGAGAGAATGAACTAAGGCTCCACTAATTTATAAGCAAATTTATTTTCCCACTTGTGTCCTTATGGGTGGTTCGGCCATGAGCACTAGGGAGGGGTAGTCTTGGGCTTCCAATTAATTGCATGGGTGGAAGTTATCAAATGGAAGGGGACAAGGTAGGGTGGCCTAGGGTTTTAGGGGTCATCTAGGCTTAACTATTAGTTAGCAACTATTTAGGGTTTGGTTATAATTCTAGTTTGGTTACTCACTTGGTTTCCTAATTCCTTAACCTCCAAGCTTCTTCTAGAAATTTATATTCCTAGCATACATACACACTTACACTCGTACATACAGGTACACACACATATATATACACACATACTCATACACACCGAAGCATACACATATACATACATTTTTCATTTTATTTTCTAACCATATTTACGTAAGATTATTAATTCACACGACAAGGCAATTAATTCACACTTCACATTCACACAACAATTCTCATGTATCATACAGCATACACACAGTACACACACATTAATTCAAGCATATATCACATAAAAATTTCAATCCAAACCAATAAATTTATTTTCTTCAAAGCAAATTCGTATTTTATCATTCTGAAAATAGATTTTTATAAATCAACCCAGATGTGACGCTCTCTTTTCTATCTTTTTTTGGTAGAAGAAAAAATTCTATTACCACAAGCAAAAAATAAATACATCAGTCAACTCAATGCCTTTTATCTGCCACCTTCTAGGAAGGGTTCAGAAAAAGACAAAGAGGGAAAACACAACTAAAATTCCTCAAGGGCCACCTTCTAGGAAGGGTTCCCTCAAGACAAGCTAACAAATCTCACTACAAATCCTGTCAACTAAACCTATATTGGACCAACTCCTAAAATTATAATAACAAAAGGATATTCTAAAAGCTATTTCTTTTTTAATCAAAATAAACCTCTGGTTGGGAGTACTAGATCTATTGTTGAAAGCTCTTTCATTTCTTTCCTGCCACGTGTGGTAAAGAGCAGCTACCACAACAGGCCAAAGGAGTCTCTTCATCGGCTTCCTGGACACAGCGAACATCACCCATCTCTTCCAGCTCTCAAATCGTGAAGGGAACCGTCGAATACCCAGCCAATCCATGCAACGAGAAATCAATTCAGAGCACCAAGAGCATTCAAAGAAGATATGAGACAGCGATTCCTCAGCAGCAAGACATAGATTGCAAAAATTCGGTAAGAAACTCCAAATCATTTTGTCTCTTGTCATTAGTTTGCCATGCATAATCATCCATGAAATGAAACAATGTTTAGGAACATTGATTCGATTCCATATGAATTTAGTCATAGGGAACAAAGTTAGGTCTCCCTTAAGGAATCTGTATCCCGAATTTACGGTGTAGACGCCATCAGAGCTTGCTCTCCAATGATTATTAGAAAAACCCACACAAATCTTATCTCTGACCTTCAATAATTGCTTCCATTGCCAACTCTGCCCCTGAATCCATTGACAATCCCAGATCGAATTCTGTTTAATGTAATAGGAATGCAACCAACGAACCCAAAGACATTCCTTATTCTCAGCAATACACAACACCTGCTTACCCAAGGCTGCTATGTTCCATAATCTGCAATCCTGAATGCCAAGACCCCCAAACCGCTTCTCATTACACACAGTGGCCCAAGCAACTTTTGCTTGATACTTCCCTTGCTCATCTGCATTCCAAAGGAAACGCCTACACTGTCTTTCAATTTCCTTGAAAATAGATGCAGGCACAATAAAAATAGATGCCCAATACACATGAAAACTTAAGAGAACAGAATTAATAAGACATACTCTGGCTTGATATGAGAGGTTCCTAGACCTCCAATAAGTAATATTCTTCATTACCTTGTCCACCAAACTCTGGCAAGTATTTGCATTCCACTTCCTAGATGAAAGAGGGATGCCCAAATACCTACAAGGAAACTGCCCTTCTTGGAATCCAGTAATCTCCATAAGGCTGTTTTTAGTATGCTGATTAATCCCAGCCATGAATATGTGAGATTTTTCAGGACTAACTTGTAGCCCTGACCAGAGATGAAAATCCTGAAGTGATTCCTTTACCAATCTGACACTAGCTGGGTGTGCCTTGCAGAAGACCATAAGGTCATCTGCAAAAGCCAAGCTAATCAAGCCAACCTCCTTACATGCTGGATGAAACCTAAAATTTCTTGCTTTAGAAGCCAAATTTAGTCTCCTAGTAAGAATGTCCATAGCTAGCACAAACAATAGAGGAGACATAGGATCCCCCTGCCGAATACCTCTAGAAGCCCAGAATCTATTTCCTTGGTAACCATTCACAACAATAGAATATGAAACAGATCTGATGCAAGCCATTACCCAATTTATAAACTTCAAAGGAAACTTTAGAGCTAGCAACATCCTTTCAATAAAATTCCACTCCAAAGTATCATAAGCTTTCTTGATGTCAAGCTTGATCATACACCTAGGAGAAATAGACTTCCTGCCATAGAACCTAACAAGCTCCTGAGACAAGAGAATGTTATGAAGGATACTCCTATCCTTTATAAAAGCATTCTGATTATCTGAAACCAAGGATGGTAGAACAGTAGCCAATCTGTTGCAAACAATCTTTGATATGCATTTATACACAGTGGAACAACATGCAATAGGACGAAATTGGTGGACCTTAGAAGGTGCATCAACTTTAGGGATCATTACTAAATTAGTATGATTCACTTCTCTTAACAAATAGCCACCAGAGAAAAAATCCTTGATTGCCAAGCACACATCCTTCCCTACTGTATCCCATGTTGAATGAAAGAAACCAGAGCCAAATCCATCAGGTCCAGGTGCTTTGTTCTTATTAATAGAGAACATAGCATCCTTAATTTCTTCATCAGAAATTGGTTGGATTAGAGATAATTGCTGATCCCTACTCAAACAATTTCCCTGATCTATCACATCCTGACCAAATAACTCCCCTCTGCTTGTGCTAAAAAATAAACTCTGGTAGAAGTCCTCAAACAAAGCCATAATTCCTGATTGACCTATCACAGCATCTCCCCTATCATCCAGCAATCTCACCACTCTGTTTTGATACCTCCTCTTCCTAATAGAGTCATGAAAAAGCTTGGAGTTTGTATCTCCATATCTCAACCAATCCAGCTTAGCTTTTTGATTGAGAAAAAGAAAAGCATCCTGTTGAACCTTGCTATACTGACTTGCAATCTCCTTCTCAGCTTCATGAAGAAAAGAGTCAAAAGGATTCAAAATAATATCATTTTGAATAGCCTCTAACTTACCTTTAAGTTCAGCTTCTCTAATATCAATATTTGAGAAATGCAATCTGTTCAAGTTTGATAAAGGCTTCTTTAACTCCTTTAGTTTCTTCCATAACACATACATTCTACTACCTTCAATCTCTCTCTGCCAAACTTGGTCAACAATGCTCTGATAACTAGAGTGGTTAGCCCACATGTTAAAAAACTTGAAAGAATGTTGAACAGGCTCTATCTGACCACCCCAATCAATCAAAATGGGAGAATGATCTGAAAGACCAGGATTAGCAAACATAGCACAGACATTAGGTCAAGCCCTACACCACTCTCCATTCACCAAAGCCCTATCCAGTTTTGCAATGATTCTATCTAAGCCTGATTGTTTATTGCACCAAGTGAAAAAACAACCTGCCTGATTCATATCTAAAAGACCACAATCATCCATACACCTCTGAAGATCCCTTGAACTATTAAGATCAATAGGGTTGCCTCCAATCTTCTCATGATCATTCAAACAGGTATTAAAATCCCCCAAAACAATCCAAGGGATATTAATAGAGCCCTGTAGATAAACTAGAGATTGCCAAAGCTCTGTCCTCACCTGATTATCATTGTCTGCATAGACAAAAGTCACATATAATTTCTCCTGATTTTGAAGTCTAGTAGTCAGGCAGTGAACATACTGATGAGAATAATCAATTATAAGCACATCAAAGACATCTTTCCTCCAAATAACCCATATTCTCCCAAGAGGGCAGGCATTCAAATTAATAAAAGACCCCAAACCATTAGCAATCTTATTATGCACAGCTTGAAAATTATTGCTTCTCAATTTATTTTCTAAAATAGCAAGTAAACCTACTTTATTTTCTTTATACAAATTTTGAACTTGTTTTTGTTTTCGAGGGTGGTTCATCCCTCGAATGTTCCACACAGCTATCTTATCCATGGGGAGGAAGCTTTGAAGATTCCCCTTTGTGAGTCTGTGACAACTTCTGTTGTACTTTACTTCTTACACCTACTGTAGTCCATCCTTCATTATCATCTTTCTTCTGTTTCCCTCTATCCTCTGCCAAAGTTGTTATAGTCAAGTCATTAACCACAACTGCAACTGCTTCTAGGCCACTAACCACATTCTCCTCTGGCACAACACCATTATGAATAATATCTTTTAATTTTAAAGCCTCATCAAGCTTTTGCATTTCCCCCTGAGTAGGTTTCTTTTTCTCAACCGATTGCTGTTTCACCCCTTTCTTCTCTCCTTTCCTACACATCTTAGCATCATGACCATAGCAAGAACATACAGAACAGAGAGTAGGTTTCCACTAATAAGAAACCTTTTGAGAAACAATATTACCTTTGTCATCCTCAAAATGCACCTCCTCAGGTAAGATTGCTGGGTTTACCTCCACCAGAACCCTAGCAAAACTAATTCTATTCTTTTCTTCAGTCACCTTATCTGCCATGATAGGAGTACCAACCAAACTTGAAATTTTACCTAGGGCAGTAGCTCCCCAAAATTTCAAATTAAGGTTAGGAAATTGTATCCACACAGGAACCTTGTCTAGGAAGCTCTTGGTTACTGGCCTTCCTGTCCAAGGGGCTATAATCAGAGGCTTTTTGTCAAAGTGAAAAACACCTACCTCCAATACATTATTTCTTCCTTCCAAATCATTAAAACGTACAATGAGAGTACCATCTGAATTCATCAAAATCTTGTCTATTCCAAACTGCCCCCATGCTTTCTTAATAAAACCACTCAAAACAGGGTATGGTGGATTAGCACCAAGCACATAACACACCACTGAATTTTGCCAGTATTTTACTTCCTCTTCCACATCACAAGGATCAATATTTCCAATTGAAATTCCATCTTTTAACTCTGGCTGATGAAAACTCAATTTGCCCCCTGCATTACGAAGCTTTGAGATATCAAACTTCTCCCATACATTAGGCCTTGGCTGTATCACCTCTTTAGGATTTGCATTATTTGCTGTCTTCTCATGCATATTATCCTCTATTTTAATTGTTTCCACAGTTTGTTCCACAGGGCATTCCTTATTGTTTACTCTGGCACGAATCAGATCTATTCCTTGCAGCAAAGATGCGCGTTGCGTGGGGGACAAGGCATCAATGATCTCTAAGTCTTCCTCATCTAAACGTGAAAAATCAAACAATTGTTGCTGCTTTTCAGATTTCCCAGACGAAGAAGGCGGTTGTGGAGATTTAGGAGCAGGAGATTTTGGGGGTCTCCCCCTCTTCTTAGCCATGGTGGCTACGCAGTGGCTAGGGAAACCCTAGGTCACTGGGAGAGACGAGAGGAAACCCTGTTTTTTCGAAAACACGTTTTGATTATTTTTTTGATTGGAGAATTTTATTTTCACATTAACTAGGTAAAAATAAGTAATATTTCCAAATAGTTGAATACTTGCTATCAAAATTAGGACTAGAAAATTTTTCCTTTTTAAATTAGTACTTGCTCAATTAGAAACCCTCTTTAACATGAACCATTATTTGAATTTGGCTTAGTAATATCTTAAGTTCGAAAAGGCTTCAGAGAGAACATTTCCTTAATTATAGAAAACGTTATTTGTGATTCTTATTAAAACATATCATTTGTCTCTCGAGTTGGATTTGAGTATATAAAACATAAACCTATTGCCGAATCCTTTTCAAATAGAAATCAGAGTTCGCGGATGTAAAATAGTACTTATGGGGCACTGCTGAGGTAAAGAAAACATCATATATATATATATATATATGTCATAACATAAAACCCCATCAATACAGTCAGTAGCAAGTGGTAAAAAGTCGAGATAGCAAGTTTGGTGAAACATATACAGACCAGCTGCATAAAATAAAACCTCACTCTAAGACCTCTCAAATATATACAAGATATGACAAAACCCAAAAGTAGAAGTCTCAGAGCAAGTCATCCGTGTCCTCAGCAGCTCCTCAGATCCTCCACAGCTCTATCCCTAGGATCTAGGATCCAAAACATCTACGCTATGCAGGCTCCTATGAACCAGCGGGTCCACCTCTAGCTGAAACAGTCGGCTCAACATGCACCTCCTCCTCGCTCTCATCCTCCACAGGGTCCTCCTCGACCTCACCCAACTGTGTAGAGACCCCACCACCGGGTCTAGGATCTGCAGAGGCAGTCCTATCAAAGTCAGTCGGACCAGGAGAAGGAGTCTCCTCAGTGTCAACTCTATGGGAAGAAGGATGAGAACGAGTGGCAGCTCTGAAACGAAAACTATGAAAACGACGCATAGGTCGAACCGGGGGTGGTCCTCTATATGTATAAAAGGGTGGAACATGCATAGTATAGACTAATGGGATCCTAAATCGACGAGGTCGCACTCGCACCAGAGGGTTGGGGTGGTAGAGAGTGATCTCCACCTCACCCTCAAAGGTGGCACGGTGCTCCTCATACGTCCATATGTCACTAGGGATAGGGCGTATCTCCATGCAAGCTAGGTATCTGGCAATCACCTAAACAGGGCACAGGGAGTAAGTATACACATATAAATAATTGATAAAGACTAAATTACAAACACAAGTATATCATGGACATATAATAATGCAAATACATATGAGCACACCAATTTTTCAACATTATATCTCTTATAATGCAAGTGGCATGATGTATGATTTTCTATCCACAACTGAGGCCTCTAAAGTCCATCTTGGATGTCCATCCAATACACCCTTGTGTTCCCGGAACACCGACATTTGTTCCCAGAACATAATGCCGAACCATACTTGGATAATAAGCATCACTCCCGGAGTGTGCACCACGTTCCCAGAACGCATACGTTCCCAGAACGCATAAAAATCAGGTCCCGGACACTGGCCACATATCTATAATGTGTCATCAAGTAGGTTATAATTTGGTACTCCCGGAGTACCCTCCTCATATTCCCAGAATATGATAAACGTTCCTACCAACCAAACTTCCATTCTATATGGATGCACAATTATCAGGGTTGGTTTTATCTTTGCATTAATTAATATGATTTGGAAATATTCCAATTTCTCCTTTTGAATGATTTATTTGAGGCATAAATTTTTGGCATAAAATTCTCCTTTGAATTATCTCAAAACATGCCCTTAAACTTAGATTGGGAAAAATATAACCAATGGTATTCAAAAACCTAACTTTTTATTTTTCAGATTCAGGTACTAACCGGTTACGGTTTCAAGCTAACCGGTTAGAATTACAGACCTGAACTGTTTACCATTGTAATTCAGAAAACCCTTTTTCTTGAATTCTCTACCCAATCCATAAACAAGTTTAACATATACCTCAAAAACCACTGTTTTCATCATTCAAAAGTCCAAATCACATCTTGTTTCCAAAAGAGCATAATTTCCTCTTGAAATTATCTCCTTAAATTAAGGTAATAACCCTCACCCTTAAATCTGAACCAAGCCAGTGTTATCAACTCCTTTTCAGATTATTTCCAATGAAATTAAAGTATAGATTTGAGTAAAACTAGTGAAACTTCAGGACTGTTTTATAAACTGATTTTCTTTTGAAATTTTGCAGTGTCTAACCGGTTACAAATATCGATTAACCGGTTAGATTATGCAGTCAGTCCACTAAAACAAGAGTTTTGACATATCATTCTTTCCATTTCTCAAATCTAACCAAATTTCATCATGTACCAGGGTTCATATACCTTAAACAAATACATTTCATCACATAAACCGATTCAATGTGCATGCATTAAGCTTCTTGCATCAAATTGCATATAAATCAATATAACCACAATTCAACACAACAAAACTTAAAATAAGCATTTAAATGCAAATTCCAGTATCATTATCCATTGCATGCATTAACACAAAGTTGTTCAAAGCAACATTGAACTAAAATTTGGCCTCCAAGCCCTTGTGCTTTTTCACACATAATGCCCTTTTTGAGTTTTGTTAACTCAAATCCTAAATACTTGATTTTTAGTCTAAATCTAGTATAAGGTAGACTTCTCCCATACCTCTAAGTCGATTTTGATGAGTATTACCACTGAACTTGAAGATCAATCCACAGATTCCCACAAATCCACAGTTCTGCTCTCAGCCACGATTTTTATCAACAGGGTCCAAAGACCAGAAGATTAGACATAGCAATTGGCCAAAGAAATTGGGGAAAACAATTAGGACTCAATATAGGTAACATGCACTAGAGAATCAAAGAGATTTGAGGCTCAATGGTGGACTGTACTTACCAAAATCAAAGTTGAAATTCAGCTTCCAGAACAGGAAGAAAACAGGACTCAGTTTCCCACTCTTAGCTTCTAAGCTTGATTCCTCCACCCACACGAACACTCAACTCACAAGGTGTATATCACTGAAAAGCCCTTGATTCAAGCTTTTTAGAAAGGTGTGTTTCACTCTCTAACTCTCAAAGAAGGAGACGAATTGCTTAGAACGAATTTGGAACCCTAATTGCCCTTCTTCAACACAATTCAGCAGAAACCAACCCTCAATCCTTCAGAACTCAGCTATTTATAAGCAATTCGGATTAACATGCAGGTTGACGCGTGGTTTTCCACTTGATATAGGCTGTAATCGTGGCGAATTCGGGATTAATCAAGTGATTACTCATCAAAATCCACTAACCCAGTTTCTGGGTTCATCGTCTAACCGGTTACAAGGCATTACTAACCGGTTAGATTTGTTCAAAATTTAAAAATTAATATTTTTAAATCTTTCCCTCCAAGAACCTTTTCAATATTACCTTTAAGTCCTCATTCAGGGACCAAAATGCAATATCCTTATATTTTGCATTTATTTGCCATATAAAAATATTTCAACTTATTTTTATATTTTAGGCTAATTAAATACAAAACATAAACTTGGAAAATTTCTATAAATTAATAATAAAACCTTTATTATTAATTTCCTATTATTCGGGAGACGAAAATTAGGGGTGTTACACCAGAAAATTCCAAAGATTATATTTTCAAAATCTACGTTTTAAGATGATCGTTTTGATATAAAGATCGCAAGAATCCGAGTTACGGTTCAAAAGATATGAATTTTCAAAGATAGTAAATCCAAAAACTTTATTTCAAACCAAAAATCACTTTTTTAGAAGAATCACAATTCATTTCTTCAAATCAACAAAATCATTCACTTCTCTCTTATGAAAACATTTTGTTTATAAAATTCCAGGGAAATCATCATTTTATTTCTTTCTTACGAAAAATACTTTTACGAAAGTCTCTTTATAAAACAGATCTTCAGGGTTTATTTTAACAAAATTCGTTCTCGCACGTACGGGAAAAATGCGGGGTGTTACATTCTCCCCAACTTGAAGATTTCTCGTCCTCGAGAAATGCTGCGCAGAGTCCGGCTAATTCGTGGACGCGTAACTTCTTGACGAGATTATTTCCCTTTCCAACCGTAGCCATTGCCGTATCTTCGAACACGTACTATCTATTCGTCGTTATTAAGAGCGGATCAAACGGATTACTTTCGAAAGTAATCTCTCAAAGGACTCTCAATAACAATATGATGGGGTAAAAACAATCACGATTTCATTGTCAACAAAGAACTGAGGGGTTCAATGGCATCAAGATAGGGTCCAAAGACAACAGGGTTACGTTTATTTGGGGTCGAGACACTACTACACTCAGGGTTACATTCTTCTCATTGGTTCAAGCCTAAACGATCTATTCCTCAAAACTTCACATTTGCAACTACTCCCCAACTTAAATGACTCATATCTCTCAACACCACACTCATCATCACAGACTTAACCCCTGAATATTCCTATCCGTCACCACTTTTGATCAATTCTTACAAAATTTCCCATCACTTAGCTCCAATCTATACTCTGAGTGTGTTATATCTCACTAAATAATGATCCTTATCAAACTCTTATAGCCACTATTTCATCCACCTTTCGCCCTAACAACCACTAATCCTCAAGAAATATGTACCATCTTACTCTCATTTCAAACACTTGATCATATAGCCTAGACAATTCTAAACCTTGTTACACTTTCAACAGTTTTCCTTATATTCTAAACCATTAAAATTCCTCAACTCAAAGACCTATCATTCATTGCCACATCGAATCCTAGCTTCTTGCCTAACTTCGGGGTCAACACTTAAAGATTCTATCCTCAAATTCCTCCCCCTTATAACTTTGACTCTACCAGATCATCACTTATTCACCTCTATCTATCCATTTACAACCCAAATCAAGACACTTATGACCTCAAATTCTAAATATCACCTTAATTTCTCCCTCATCTTATCACAATCTAAACCCTTAATTTAACCATTCTGGCATCAAAACTCCTAGCCTTACTCACTTGCATAACTTACCACTCCTCTAGAACTCCAAGGATACTCCTATTTTCTCCAAGACCCATACTCCCCTTACTCCATACTAACTAATCCTCATTCTCCTTGATCCTTACAACCTTTACCTCACAACACTTCACAACCTACTTCCTACCTTAGGGATATCTACTTAACTGGGTACAGGGGTCAGGGTGCAAAATTCTCGTTAAGAGTTTAGGAAAGAATGAATATCGGGTCAAAATCAAACGGGGAAGCTTCGGGTTCATACACAATCAGGGCTTCAAAAATCATGGGTTAAGATTTTTAGAAAAAGGTTCCTTCAGACGCCATGCCAAGAAATTTGGCAATGCATATGATTTACACAAGGAAGACTTCAATAATAAAAGAAGGGTTCTAGTCAAAGACAAGATCTCAAATAACTTAGAGGTCATCACCAACAAAGGGGTTCACATCAAAGGAGAATTCAATGAAAGAAGGTCCGAATCACGCATCAACGTCCATGTCGTACTGTTCAGTGCTCCTTGTTTCCCGTTGTAGACGAAAACTGACACGCTCCATGAAAACATTCGCGCACTCTTAGCGTTTCTATTCTCATCTATCTCAATTCTAATACTAACTCACACACAGAGACACACAGCAGGGTATGTAAGTCCACACGTAAAGTTACTTAGTTCAACCACTGCTCTGATACCACAACTGTAACACCCCGATTCGGCAACTTGAAAACTTAAGTAAAATATAGTGAAAATTAGGGCAATTTTTTTTTTTAAAACAAGTGTAACACGACATGAGAACACTTAGACTTTTCAAAACATAGTTACAATTTAAAAACTTGTGTTCTCACATAGCATAACACCTTTTCAAGTTCCAAACCGAGATGTCACAAGACACCGCACTTTGAAACCCGCTTTCAAAAACATTATTTAAAACGTAGCCCATTTACTTGTTCCAAAACATCCATGTTTAATAAAACTTTAGCCGGGGTACAGTATGATAGAGCTTAGGTAACTAAGAACTTACAATGGAGTACATTCCGCCAGGGGAGTTCCTAGCTTCTAGTCATGCACACCAAAACTATCTTTCTATCTTCGCATCTTGGCAGCCCAAGCCCTTCTCTTGCCAGTAGAGTCGCCCTCATCCGCTACCTCAGTGATATCCTCCCGATGCCCTCGTCAGGAACAAAACTTCTATGCTCCTCTTATAGAGTTCAGAGGCATCGCTACACCCTATGCCATCTACCAGTTGCAATATCAGCAATTGCCGATACGACAACATGGTAGGAGAGAGTCAGTGTTCCGAACACTAACGGGTTGACCATGCGGTCTCAAGATAGATCGAATATAAGATAGACATATATTATAATAAAACAACCTAACTATAGCATCATCAACATACATAACATGTAATGCACATAGTATATATGATTCACCTAGAACAAAACATATAAGAACATTCTAATCACATCAATACCATCATTCTTAACCAATTAATTCATTCACGCTCTTATAATCACATTCTCAGAATCTTTCTCGCGAGATTTCACAATTTTTCTCAAACCTTCTTTCATCATAGTTTCCATACATATCTCTCATTCCAAGAATTCTTTCTTATCGTTGTCTTATAAACTTTTGCTCGATACTTGATACTTCAATATACTTTTCCTTGAAACATCTTTGTCTATTAAGTTTTATTATCTCGGTTAGCATCAATGATGAGGGGGAAATATCATTGAGCTCACACATGTCTACATCTCCTCGGTCAACCACCCAACCTAGTCGGAAGCAAACAGGAGTACAGGACCTTTACCACGCGGGCATGACAGCTGTCACACAAACAAATAGTCCCAGACCAGGAGGACTCAGCCTCAAATCATATCATATCAATTCACATATATATCAAGGCACGCTCTCAGCGGCAATCACAAATGCCCCGTTCCAGTCCCTCTCACTGTTATCGATTTGCAATCAAGGGGGCGACAGTATATTTCTAGTCTGCAGTGCAGAACGTGCCACGACATTAGACCCAGTCCCTACCCTGTTAGTACGGCACATGTGGAGTTGTTCCGCCAAGAAATATACTCTAGACTTCTTGACGTTTCACCGTCATCGTCCTCCCCTCATGCAATCTCCTCCTAAGTATCCGCAGATACCTATGGTTCCTTCCTCTCCACTACTTTAATACGACACTCATACCTCACCGCGTTTGTAAATGTCTTTTAAAGTCTTTTAAAGTTTTAACGTTTTTAATTAGCGGCTTAATCCTAACTGTCGGCTCGTCTTTGGTGCATCCCTTCAACGAAGCCCGACCACTAAGCGCAATCTGTTCCCCCTAAATCTCAATGGCCCTTGGCCTCAAATCACATTCTCATGCATCTCAGCATTATTCTCAACAACTCATACTCAACAGTATTCCTCGGCATCTTTCTCATCATCATCATCATTAGTATCTTTTCCTCGTCTTTCTCAAAATATCTTTTCACAAAACTTTTTCAAAAACATGATTTCACAAAAAATTTTCAAAAAGGTCATTTCATAAATCTTTCTTAAAAATATTATTTTCACAAAAGCTTTTCAAAAAATCTTCTTTTCAAAAAAATCACATTTTTGGATGAGTGCTAATGGAGGAGCAAGCTCAACTCAACACTAGGCTTCTTTCCAAAAACATGAACGAGGAATCACATCTCCATTCAACCACATCACACTTTCATAACCACGCTTCCGCTCGCCTCATCGGATGTTTCATTTCTTTTCAACTCAAATTTCACTTTCTTTCTTACTTTATCTCTTTTGCATTCCACTCGCATCATGCTTTATCTTTTTTCAATCATTCCAACAACCTTTTCTTTAGTCTTACTTATCGCTCATCTTTCACTTAATTATACTCATGTTTCGCATTCGCATTCTCTTTTCTCTTTTCAATCTCATCTCTTCACTTTCACGGTTTCCTTATTATGGTTTCACTACTCAGACATAATCAAACAATTTCAAATAGAATAAAGTATGCTCAACAATTAAATAGGAAGTATGCAAATAAAACAAATAAGCATTTAGCACACATATCTATATTGCCTAATTCGCAGTACATTCGCAATCCATCCATTCGGATTGCGGGCAACCGCGTTACGGGATCACAGCACTCTCACTCACCTGGATGACGAATCATCTGAAAGCTTTCGAAGGTTCCCAGTCGCTAACCTTGCCACGTTTCCTTCGCGTCCGACACCTGAACTAGAACATTTTTCCCCGTGCGTTAGAACGTTTTCGATAAATTCTTAATTTTCGTTTTGAAAACTCTTTGGAATAATTCTTTTCTTTAAAATACATTACCAATTTCCAAAGATTCCAAAACCAAATCGAATTTCAAGTAAAAAGATTTTCAAGAAAACTTTGAAAACAAATCCATTTCTTCTTAACTCAAAAACACTTTATTTATAAAAATCATTTTCTTGAACCATTAAACAAAATTCAAACTCTAGAAAATAAGGTTCTAAAACCACATCAAATTGATTCATTTATTAAACATCGATCAAATGAGGTCATACAAAATCTCAAATTAATTTAAGTAGTTTAAATCATACCCTTTAAATAAAATATTTTTAATTTCTTTAAAATACAGAAACAAAGCCCACCAACAGAATCCAAAACAATTTCAATTCAGTACATCCAATTGGCACAAAACAGCATACACAAGTTTTAAAGCATACAAAGCACACATCATACAAATCATATTTTTAATCACTTAAAAATCATTAGTTATGTTATAATCTTAATAAATTAATTTAATTACACTTAAGAAAATAATTTAAACTCAATCCTCTAATTAATTTAACAAAACCGAATCACTCACATGGTTAACAACTTCTAATCACAAGTATTTTAAAACCAAAAATCATTAAATTAATATTACAAAATTTCTTTTCACATAATCAAATCAAACCAAAAGAATTAAAAGATATGTACATCACTTTCATCAAACACATAACACTAGGTATCTAGGAACATAGTTATCATCAAGGTCATTTTATGAAAATAATTTTCCTACCATTTAAACACACATTGGCCGAATAATACACATACAATTTTGCAAAGACTTAAGGCACAAATAAAAACATACAATCATGAAATCATTTTATCTATTTTAGGCTAAGAACCGTGAGCCTCCAGTATGCAAAATCAACAATTTTCAATTCATTTTCAAAACAAAATCAAACAACAATTTGAATCACAATTCACATACAAATTTATTTGTTTCATGCATGCATTTTATTTTTAAACCTTAAAGTCAATTAGCATTATCATGCATGCAACCTATATGAGGGGCAAACCTAGCTACTCATTTTTTCCTAGGTTGGCCGAAACATCATCATGAAAAAGGGCATGGTTTCCCATTCATTTTCAACATGCAAGAATCATAAAATCAAATCAATTCATGGAAAACAACACATTACATTATTAATTCACATCAACCTTCACAAAATAGATTCAAGTTCATAATTCTTTTTCAACCAAAAATAAAGATTTAATTCTATCTTTATAAAAGTAACATGTATATGCTTAAAATCATTAAATCTAGTCCTAACACCCACATGCATCACTTTTTCACAAAACAAAAACATAGATCCTATTATTTATTAGTCATGGCCGAATGTCCTTCTAAAAGAAAATAAACATGCACATAGTCAAACACTTAGATCAAAACATTTTTATGCTTGAAAAATCATTTAGAAAAACTTTGTTTCTTTAGTTTTCTTTAAGACCGAAACATATACACATGAAGGAAAACATGATTTTTCATTATAATCCACATGCAACCCAAGGACCTTAAATTTTCATTTATCAAACAAAGATAATTACATGCACATACTTAAAACAACTAAAATCATCAACAAAGTTAACATGCAAGGCCAAAGAATTAAACCTTTTTACAATTTAGTTTAGATCATGAAATTAATTATCAATTAAGCATGGAAACATATCATGGGTCTAGATCTAGCAAAAGATTTAACATGAAAAGCCAAATAATTTTACTTTATTATTTATTAAATTTAGATCATAGATTTTACTTGGCAAATAACCACAAACACACACTTAGATCACGGTTTAACAAAAAGATATAACATTCAAAAACCAAAAATTAAAAAACAAACTTAGATCATGGATTTATTCATCAAATCATCACGTAAACACATAGGATCCACTGTTTAGAGCAAGAAAATTTGACATGCAAAGAGGTTCATTTTAGGTTTTCACAAAAATCTTAGTTTACTTTAGATCTTTAAGTTTTTAGTTAGAAAAATACTAGATCTAGCAAGAAAACTTTAAACCGAAACATCAAACACAAGATCACATATTACAAATTATTTTAAAGTCTTTAAAGTCCATGATTAAGCAAGATAAAAGAATAACAACACATGAAATCATCTTTCAACTTAGAAAAATCAACATGCAAAGAAGAAAAAGAAGTAGATCTATAAACTAGAAAAAGAAAAACTAAACTATTACAATTTTTTTCTCCAAGATCTTCAAGTCCTACCATAAAAGAAATTGGTCTTCTAGCTCTTAAGTCTCTTGATCTACAAGGGAAAGGCTTGGTTGAACTTGGTTCTCCTTCTTCTTTCTTCCTTCATGTCCACGGCCTTCTTCTCTCTCTCTCTATTTTTTTTTCTTTTCTTTTCTCTAAGAGGTTGATGAGTCTCTTAGAGTATGTTTAGTGTTGGTGTGGAGGAATGAAAAGGGTGAAGGGAAATGAAAAATGAGAGAATGAACTAAGGCTTCACTAATTTGTAAGCAAATTTATTTTCCCACTTGTGTCCTTATGGGTGGTTCGGCCATGAGCACTAGGGAGGGGTAGTCTTGGGCTTCCAATTAATTGCATGGGTGGAAGTTATCAAATGGAAGGGGACAAGGTAGAGTGGCCTAGGGTTTTAGGGGTCATCTAGGCTTAACTATTAGTTAGCAACTATTTAGCGTTTGGTTATAATTCTAGTTTGGTTACTCACTTGGTTTCCTAATTCCTTAACCTCCAAGCTTCTTCTAGAAATTTATATTCCTAGCATACATACACACTTACACACGTACATACAGGTACACACACATATATATACACACATACTCATACACACCGAAGCATACACATATACATACATTTTTCATTTTATTTTCTAACCATATTTACGTAAGATTATTAATTCACACGACAAGGCAATTAATTCACACTTCACATTCACACAACAATTCTCATGTATCATACAGCAAACACACAGTACACACACATTAATTCAAGCATATATCACATAAAAATTTCAAGCCAAACCAATAAATTTATTTTCTTCAAAGCAAATTCGTATTTTATCATTCTGAAAATAGATTTTTATAAATCAACCCAGAAAATTCCAAAGATTATATTATCAAAATCTACGTTTTAAGACGATCGTTTTGATATAAAGATCGCAAGAATCCGAGTTACGGTTCAAAAGATATGAATTTTCAAAGATAGTAAATCCAAAAACTTTATTTCAAACCAAAAATCACTTTTTTAGAAGAATCACAATTCATTTCTTCAAATCAACAAAATCATTCACTTCTCTCTTATGAAAAAATTTTGTTTATAAAATTCCAGGGAAATCATCATTTTATTTCTTTCTTACGAAAAATACTTTTCCGAAAGTCTCTTTATAAAACAGATCTTCAGGGTTTATTTTAACAAAATTCGTTCTCGCACGTACGGGAAAAATGCGGGGTGTTACATCGGTAGACCCTGTCACAATAATAAAAGGTAAAATGGCGGGAGGTCGGTAGACCCTGTCACAATAATAAGAGGTATAATGGCGGGAGGTCGGTAGACCCTGTCACAATAATAAAGAGTAATAAGGCGGGAGGTCGGTACACCCTGTCACAATAATAAAAAGGTATAATGGCGGGAGGTCGGTAGACCCTGTCACAATAATAAAAAGTAATAAGGCGGGGGGTCGGTAGACCCTGTCACAATAATGAAAAGAATAAAGGAATGAAAAGGTAACCGGCATGTGGACCAAGTAATGGAAAATGAATAACGAAATGGAAATGAGAGAAAGATAAGAGGATCAGAGATTAAACAAATATGAGAATAATTAAAGGACTGGAAGGGATAAATTAAATAAATACTATATGCTAAAAATTGTGTAGGCTTGGTTTATTACTATGTCTCTTTTAGGATTTATCTTTTTAAGTTCTGTGTAATGCTACCCTTCTTGCTATATTTTGCAGGTATTGAAGTGGAGCTTACATGGAATTCGGCCGAGCAGGATTTTCATTCCACTACGTGGAATGTATATTAAATACTTTGAGTGGACATCTACTTTTTGTAAATTATAATATGAATTAGTAGCTTGCCCTGAAACTTGTACTAATCGGGCACTAGGATCTGTTATGACTATTAAACTGTTATGGTTTATGTTTTAAATATTTCTGGCTGACAGGTTTTAAGAAGAAAAATTTTGGGAAGTCCGGAAAACAGAGGAAACTCTGCCGGATTTTTGTAAAACCTTTTAAAGGAATTAAGTTTTAAAAAGGAATTTTCTAACTCCAATTTTAATGCAACCTAAAATTAACTGATAAATGTGAGAGTGTTACAACTTATATACACAGAGGCTAGGGGCATTGATAACAAGAATGATGGTGCACTTGCTTGTGATTGTAGGATCAAAACCACACATGGGTTGCCCTGTCGGTGCAAAATTGAAAAGTACCAACGTTTAGGACAACCCATTCCTCAAAATACAGTTCATCCATTCTGGTAAACTTTGTCATTGAATGCGAAGATTAAGGAGGAGTGGAGAGAGAAGGAGGGGAGAGAGAAGTCTGCTTTTTATGGGAAAGAACAAGTATGAGAAGAATTTAATAGGCTATTCAACAATGTCGATTCCAAGGGAAAGAATAAGCTTCTTCAAAAAATTCCGTGAGGTTGTGAAGCTGGATACCACAAACTTACAACCACCAAAGGTACCAATTTCAACGAAAGGACGCAAGAGTGACAAAGATAAATCAACTAAGCGCGATCCTTCATTTTTTGATCACATGGATACAATGTTGCACGAATCTTTAAGTCAACAACTACGAGAAGGTTCCCAACCTTCCCAAAATTCGAAGAAGACACAACCTTCAAAGAAGAGATCATCAAAAAAAGTTGAAAAGGATCCAACCTCAGAACCTCAAGCTAGAAAGTAAACTCGGAGTAATTCTGGGTTTGAGCCCCATCATGATTTGGAGCCTTATATTGAGTCGGTGCATGATGTTACTGGCGATGGTAACTGTGGTTTTCGAGCAATTTCAATGCATCGCTTCGGGACAGAGGATAACCACAGTTTAATTCGCTTGGACTTGATAAATGAAATGAAAGATCATCAACAGTTATATACTTCACTTTTGGGGGAACCACTGAGTTTGATGCTGTGATGAACAGGCTTCATGTATCATCTGTAGGCTTTGTTGGAATGGACAAGTGGTTACTGCTGCTAGATATGAGATGCATCAGTGCATCAAGGTACAATGTTGTCATTGTTTCAATACCGAGTCAATTTATCGTGAATGCATCACGTTCCTCCCATACAACACAACACCTCCTGCAAATATCCGTGTATGGGCGATTAGGTACACAATTCTTAAGAGTAATTTTGTACAGGTAAATTATTATGTACATTATTACAACCTATCTTGATATTTGTTTTTTGCATGCTTTAAGATCCTAATTATTGCAACTTATTATGATCACAGGTCCATCTACAGGAGGGATCACTGTTACCTCCAGTGTACCAACTTTGGCGTACACATTTTAGCAGGGGAGCAGAAGCTTGGGAAGCAGTTGTATCTGACCCTCTAATTTTGTGCAGACCCCTATTACCAGAACCACATACGGAAGGAGATATCATAAGCATTGATTGAGAGTGTCGGGGAGTATGCTGTTAAGTTCGAAGATATGATTCGCTATGCGGGAAGCTATAGAGATGCTGATGAACGGACGAAGTGCATCAAGTTCAAAGCTGGGCTTCGTACTGAAATTAAGATTGCCTTCGAGTATCAAAACTTTGCCAACTTGTCCCAACTGGTTAACATGACCAGTACTTATGAAAAGGGTCTGAAACAGAAGGCGGTTGAGGATCGAAGTAAGAGTGTGCAGAGAATTGGAGGTCTTATCAGGGGAAAGGGACCGGTTCAAGAATCATGTCCCTATGCTAATCCCAATGCCACAGTAACAGTTTCGAGGGAGGTCATTCAGACTGCGATTGTTCCAAATGCCATTCCAAATGTCCAGATTGCGGAAAACTTCACCGGGGTACGTGTTGGAGTATGGTTCGAAACGGGAGGAAGGGCCTTTGTTTTTAGTGTGGGCAGCCCGGTCACTTTGCTGCAAGTTGCCCTAGGAATGTTCTGAAGAAGGAAGTCAGTGCAATGAGGGTGCAACAAGCAGGTGGAAGCCAACCTATTCAGAGGGGAAAAGTGTACACCCTAGATAGTGAAGAGGTCGAGAACCCGTACGAACTAACTAGAGGTACATACCATCTAGATATACCCCATCTGGTTCACTGTTTGAATTAAATGCCACATGTTCTATTCTTTCCCTCTTTAGTTGCATGAAGAGACTAGAATATTCTAGAATAGGAGTATCCTATAAACTCTAAGCATTCATCTTCACAAATCCTTTAGTGGAAATTGTGAACAAAGGATTGGGTAACTTAAGGAATACAAGTCTGGCTTCTAGGAAATTGTGAAAATCCTTAGGAAGATTCAATGAGTTGTAAGACTTTAGTTGAAAGTTAATCAAACTCGCGATGGTGTTATCGTTTAATAGAATGTAAGGTTAGAGCTGATCACTCTGATTCTAGCATCTGTTGAGTGATGATATCATTAGCAAGCCTAACAATGATGTTGTTATTGATAGCTGTGAGATTGGGACTGATCACCTTGATCACCGCACCTATTAATGGTCGATACCATTGTAACTCTCCAACTGAAACTGAGACCAGCCAAGTTGAATAATTGAACCGTTCTCTTAATTGAGTACAAGAATTTAGAGGTGTACAGATGCAATTAGATATGTCGATGCCAAGTGGGGGAGGACTTAGTGGCTAAACTTAGAATCCTGTTCGAGTGGCAACGTAAGGTGCTCACTCTCTACAAGTATACTAGATCGCAAAAGTAATATAGTCAATAAGACCATATATCGTCCCTCAGGGATTGCAAATTGTTCATTTAATTTTCACCAAAGAGTAGTTAAAAGCAAAATCTATAAGTTTCCGACTAATTAATTAAGATTGAATAAAAACAGAAAATAAATTAAAAAGAGAAAATAAATAGAAGTTGTGATCAATTTGAGAAAGATGTTAGGAACATGGTTTCATTGTAGGCGTTGTTTATTTATCATGAATCTCTGTTTTTCCCTAAATCATGAACAAATTCCTAAATTGGTAACTAATAGATCCCTCTTGTATAATTACCGTTTCTTATTCAATTAGATAATCCTTAATTCCTTAAGAGATTAAACTATTGAATAATCATAATTAAGAACAGGGAATTAATCATGTTATATAATTACCCAATTGTATCCCTACTTGTTGAATAACTATATTGTTTGAAGGCATGGCCTATTCTAACTCCTAATCTCTCAATTGAAGAATTAGAAATCCAAAACATAGATTAATTACTTCTATGCATAACAGCAAAAACACCATCAAACACATGATTTAGAATATGAAAAACATCAATTCATGAAATCAATAAAATAATCCATAAAATTCACCAATTCCTAACAAAGGGTTTTAGTTACATATCATGAAAATAAGAACACAAGTAATAGAAGAATGCATGATTATCATGGAAAAGCCTTGAATCTCCCAATCCTTGATCTTCTCCTCTTCTAAAACTCTCTGAAATTATGTAATCTCCCTCTCTCTCTCTAATAGCTGCCTAACCTAGTTCTAAAACCTATATTTAAAAGATAAAGCGAAATCCTAATAAATCCCCTGAAAAACGTGTAACGTCCTACTTTTTATACTTTAAGAAAATACTTTAAATTTAATATTTATTTATGAAAATATTCGGGGTTTATAAAAATTTTGACAGAGTCTCCTTTGAAAATCGGACTTTTCCCCGAATGAAATTAAACCTGCCAGTCCAGAACAGTTTTCAATCCAATAAAATGGAACTTTCAGTTCAAAATAAACAATACTATGTCATACTTCGAAACTTAACAAAATAAAAGAATATACATTAAATTTACAATTTCACAAAATGCTTAGACGAAATAAAATCATTAATTACAATTATATTTACAAAACCTACTTATTACAATATAAACCTATGAATGGTTGCTCAACCTCGTGACCCTTGGGTCACTAGCACCAATATACTCTCTACTATGAGTATACCGTTCTCGGCCTTGATCCTTTTGTGCCTGTCTCCTTGGTGTACCTAATATGTCCACTGCAAGGGTGAGTACTTTGAAATCTAGATCAAAGAAAACGTTTAAAAACAGTAATAAGTCATAAATAGGTATATTCAAACACATACATTGGCAATTAAGAAAATCACAACTCAATTAGCAAGTACAACATCGTAACCTTATCCAGTTTAACTATATTACGTATATAACTTTAATATAATGCATTAATGCGCAATCACATGGTTATGCTCTACTAACGTCACACTTAGGTGATTTAATCCTTGAATCCGATATTAAACATTTCATTTCAATTTAAGCACTTTAACACTTTGATCGGATTCAATGAATTAAAACACCTATACTATGCAGTCACACTTCCCTTTTCACTTTAACACTTTTCACTTTAACTTTTACACTTTTACACTTTTAACGATTGGGTACATTGTGCTTCACATGCTCCCCGAAGGAGGGTTCCTCACACAATGTACCTATACACTTTTAACACTTTAACTTTTAACACTTTTAACAATTGGGTACATTGTGCTTCACATTCTCCCCGAAGGAGGGTTCCTCACACAATGTACCTATAACACTTTCCATATTTCCATAACAATGATAACACAACCACCTCACAACCCCCCTCCACTCTGGGGAAAAACCGACCAGGAGGGAGCATTTCTCAACCCCTGTTTGGGTGCTTCACCTCCACTTAGGAAGGTCCCTCGCTCACCCGCTTGCACAATACGTCACACTCCTCTTGGGTAGTGTTAACAACGTACAATCTGGATTGATTTTCCCAGATTGGCTCTAGCAGAAATCACTATCACTGGCCAAAAGGAGCCAAAGTAAATAGAATTACTATGGTTTGCGTCGGACCAATCCCCAACACAGGTGGCGAACCCATGTCCTTTGGAAGATCAAAGTCCCCCATAGTAATTCCTAACATTTACTCTTGTCCTCATCAATCGCAAAGCGACGTATGTTTTTCCCCGACTCCTAACGTCCACCTTTTCACCATGCATGATCCAATATTCTAAGTGTTTCTCAATTGAATTTAAGACCCTCTTTGTTCTTTAGAAAAATGTCATTTAATTGGTTTAAACTCAATTGAGAAATACTTGGCCCTATTTAATGCATAACTATATGAATGTCATTTACACATTACTTATATACACTTTAATAATATTAATACAAACAATATCAATCAACAATCAATCGACATACTTAGGTATGTCTCAGGGACTGTAATTTAAATCACCTCCCTAGGGTTCTTCACTTCCTACTTAACAATTTTATAAAAATCAATTAATATAACATACAAAAATAACATATCCTTAAAACTTAGAGTTTTCTAACTATACTCTACCCTCCTACCCATCAACCTGATCAATCAATAATATACCCAGTTATAATTCTATTACTATTATGAAACCCTTCCTCTAATACTAGACCAAAGTACACCCCTTACCTTTTGGAGGGAAGAGGAGAACTCAAGCAAAACTAGAGCAAGCACCTACAAAGCCTTTAGCACCCCTTTCCTTTACTAAATCACTATTTCCAAGCTTCCTTGATGATCACAAGACACTATGGAGGAGGTTGCACCAATTGGGGTTTTGTGGTGATTTGGGAATAAGTGAGAAAGAGAGGGATTTAATGGAAATTGGAAGAGGGAAAACACTTGGAGGATGATAGGGACTTGATTTATGATGATAATTTCATGAGTTTTGGTGTTAGTTTGTGGATTGGTAAAACCCTAAGGTGCATGGGGAAGAAGGGGTCGAGCAAAGGGAAGAGGAAACAATGGCAAAACACACTTAGAACTCGTGTTTATTGGCTGATCTGACAGCCCTTAATCGATTAACCCAATTGGTTAATCGATTAAGACCTCACAAACACGTGCAAATTGTCTAAGTTAACAGCCCTTAATCGATTAACAGGGCTGTTAATCGATTAAGTCGTGAACATCATTCGGTCTTAATCGATTAAGTCAAGGCTTAATCGATTAACTGGTTCAACCCACCATTCCTTTGCACTTCAAAGTGCCATAACTTTTTTGTTAATCGTCGGATCTTGCTCAAATTTTGAGGCAAGCTTCCTAAGACACTTATCTTAACATCCAACGGTGGAATTTGAGTTTAGAGCTATGGATCTTTTATTCTTAATTTCCTAAAGTCCTATGCTCTTAACTCTTAAATACCCTTTCTAAATCGCGCTCTTAATCTAACATTTACCCTTCTCTACACTCTAAACCTATTCTAACTTATTTCTACTTCACACAAACCTTCTCTTAGATAAATACTACTCTCTAAACACTTAAGCACACACAAATTCTAATACCAATTAACGTTTTCGACTAAAAATCGAAACCTAAGAATGCTACGACACTTAGGGCAATTCTATTTGCTAAGGCATCTAAACACTTAGTAAATTTGGGGATGTTACAAAACGCATCAGAAATCAGCCCAATTGGGCTTTCACGACATTCGCGTGCCGGGGCGCGCCAGGCTCTCTGATGCCTCTGAATTAACGATGTGAGCGCGCCTGGGCACGCTAATCTCCACGCCTGGGCACGCTAATCTCCACGCCTGGGCGCCCACCTCTGATTACCCACTCTTTCACGCTGCATGCGCGCCGGGGTGTGCCATTTGCACGCCTGGGCGTGTGAGTTTACTTCTAGCTCTGTTTCTCTCCGTTCTTGTGCCATTTTCAAGGTCTTTTCATCCTCTTTTCAATTCCAATAATATTTTCTTCAATTAAGCTCCAAAAGTACCTGAAACATACCCAAAATGGATCAAAACGTTCAAGGGAATAAAATTTCCTAAACTAATTAAAATCTAAACAAAATCTACCTAAAATACTTAAGAAACAAACCAAAACTAAGCAAAAGGGAGTCAAATTAAGCTCTAAAACATCATATGTTAGACCCAAATCACACCCCCAAACTTAGCATTTTGCATGTCCCTGGCAAAAGTAAAATAAAAATTCTAAAACAAAAGACCACCATCCAAATCAAAATGTACATCACCTAATTTAAGACTTCGACTCATCAACACAGCCACATATTTATACAAGTTATTCACATATCAAAACTTGGTTAAAGAAACAAAACCAATCAGAACTCAGAACTAGTGAACACTCTCAACCTCTCAGTGTATATCTCTCATGTGTATCAAGGGTTTAACAATTCACTCAAGTTCATACAATAGTAAAGTGTTACCATATGCTTGACCATAGACCCAAATCTCCACTGAAATTATTGAATATATGCACAAATCAAAAGGCCTGTATTTTGGTTGTAATGCGGCCTTGGCTAAAAGTGTCAGGTGGGATAAAAGAAAGAAGGGATAAAACAAAGGCTAACTTGCAAAAATATTTACAACAACAAGTTTCCCTCAAAAACCATGAATGAGCAATGAATACAATAAAGACTCACACTCACATCAGGAACATCTTATTCTTCCTTTCTTTTTCAATTTTTTAACTTCTACTCTCTTCCAAATTTCACATTTATTTCTTTTTCTTTTTTTTCACTTGGAAGAGAAATAGAACTCATAACACTTTTCACCAATTACATTCACTTTTTCTTTCTATATTCCTCTCAATTGCTCATTCAAAATTCCCAAGGTACTAACAAAGAATATTTCAATAAATGTAGGGTACCAAGAAAAATCATAATATCATTAGGATCAAAATGGGCAACTAAGGGAATATTTATCAATTCAAATCATCTGAAGGCCACAAAAACACATCCTAATTGCCTTAATAATCTTAATGCATGTAAACAATTATCAATTTCAAAATGGTCACCGATTAAGTTCTAGGACACAAAACTAAAGAGAACACACTCATGAAAGAATAGGGGTCTCAAATCAGAAAATTCAATAAAATCATACCCCATCAATATAGGCTCAAAATCTCACTAAGCTAAAGTCAGTTCACTAATCTCAAGTTCTGAAAATCTTTGTCAAAATAACCAAATTTCAAAAATATTTACAGGTCAACAAATAAATACATGAATCAATGAGTCTAATCCTAAACTAAGTATATACACCTATGATCAGCAAAATAATCCTAAGTCTAGAATAATTACAAAACCTCTACCCAAGACACAACCAACACCAAAAATGGGATAAAAATTCAGATCTGAAAATATTTTATTTATTTTGTCCACTCCCCCAAACTTAAAGGTTGGCTTGTCCTCAAGCAAACTAAACTAAACATACCTAACTATAAAATAAAAAATTACATGGAATAAATTTGGAACACTTACTACTTGCATCTGAATAAAATAATCAACACTAACAAAAATGAGAAAACATTCCCCCAAACTTTATATAAATCATGATAAACAAGTGGCCAAAAAATAGCACCTCTAATGGGGAAAATATTAACTCCTATCTGTTACTCAAAATATAGCTTGATGCAATTAACAAATAATCCAAATAAATATCTAAGCAATAAAACTAAAAAAAAAATCCTAGAAAGCAATTACATATTTTTTGTTGCACAGGTACAGGACTGGTCTGATGGGGAAAAGAGCACAAAATATATCAATCAATTATAATTCCCCATTTTCTGGTTTTTTCTGCCCAGTGCGCGCCCAGGCATGCAGGGCTGCGCGCTGCACTTTTTTTTTCAGAAAATAAATGAAAAAAAAACCTACACTATACCTAAAAACTACTGACTAAAGGGATACTACCTAAACATTGGGTTACCACCTAACTAGTGCTTGTTTAACGTCACGAGCCTGAGGGGTCACCTCTTTTCAGAGGTTAGGGTGGTTGCCAAGATCCCTTCAAGGGTGGCACCTTGCTATTCAGCCTCTTTTTAATACTCACTCCATTGGAGTGCTGAATGCACATGAAAGGAGCAAAGGTCTCCGCGGTGATTGGTGGTTTTTCAAAAATTTTAATTATAGTTTGGTCACCATTCACTCAACGAATTACTTCTCCCCTAGGCACATCAATCACTGCCCCTGCTGTGGCCAAAAATGGCCTTCCAAAAATTAGAGGAATATTTTCATCCTCTTCTATATCTAAAATCATGAAATCTAAGGGCAGGATAAAATCTTTCACCTTAACCAGAATATCTTCCACCACTCCATATGGGCGGAGGGTGGTTCTATCAGCTAACTGAAGTAATATCGGGGTAGGCTTAATCTCTCCTAAGTTTAATGCTTCACAAATAGACAAAGGCATAATATTAACACTAGCTCCTAAGTCACAAAGAGCCTTACCTGAGTACTCCTTGCCTATGCTAATCGGGAGAGTGAAGCTACCTGGGTCCTTCAGCTTTGGTGGAAGGTTGGATTTGATGATGCTGCTGCACTTCTCTGCTATCAGGAACGTCTCATCAGTGAGCATTCGTTTCTTCTTTGTCAGCAACTCCTTCATGAATCTCACATACAGAGGCATTTGTGAGAGTGCCTCTGCAAACGGGATGTTGATCTCCACCTTCCGTAGCATCTCCAAGAACTTGGAGAATTGCTTCTGGTCGTCCTCTTTCTTCAACCTCTAAGGATAAGGAATCCTTGGAGGTAGTGGTGCTGGTTTGGGTGTGCCTTCCTCTATCTCTTGATCCGCAGGTGGATCCTGCATCTGTTGCCTTGCTGTTGAGCCTCTTCCACTTGGTTGCTTTGGCCCCTCATCCTTTTTCTCATGCTCAGTTGCATTACCCTTCTTCTATGGCTCCTCATATGACTTGCCACTTCGAAGGGTAACCGCCATGCATCGCTCCTTGTAGTTGGTTGCAATCTCTGATATCTAATTGTTTATTTGAGCCAATTGCACCTCCAAGTTGCAAATGCTGACATCCTAATTGGCGAAATTCGCCTTGGCTTCTTCCATGAATGTATTGGTTGTGGCAGCCATTGCTTCAAGTGCTTTCTCCCAACCTTGCTTCTGTGGCGGTAATAGATTGGGTGTTGAGCTGGACCATGAGGTGTGAGACTGATTTGTTGGCCCTGGATTGTAGATGTTGGGGTACGTATTGTTGTTAAGTACTCCGCCACCCACAAACATGGCCTACTCCTCAATGGTTGCTGGACCCTTACTGACTTCAAATGCACAATCACCATTTCGGTGACCTCCCCCACAAAAGTCGCACTTTAGAGTGCTCAATGCAGCTGACATAGTGATCTGGCTTATCCGCTTCGTCAATGCAACCATCTGCTGTTGCATTTGCTTATTCTGTTCAATTAAGATCTTGACTTGACTTGAATCCAGATCATTGCTCTTTAGGACGCTCTGCTCCACCTGGGTCCTCAATCCTTGACTACTGCTGAATGCAATATTTGTTATAACTTCCTTGGTCTCTTCAACAGTCTTCTTCATCAGCGATCCACCAGCTGTTGCATCAACCATACTTTAATTGAATCGGTTGAGCCCATTATAAAACAACTGAATCTGCTGCCAGTCTTGCATAAATGTTGGACACTTCCTCAGTAGCTGGTTGTAATGCTGCCAAGCTTCATGCAACGGGTCGTTGTCCTCTTATATGAAGGAGTGAACATCTTGCCTCAGCTTCGCTTGCTTCCCAGCTGGAAGGAACTTATCCATGAATTTGGAGACAAGTGTTTTCCAGCTGGAAGGCTCCCTGGTGCCTGGTTGTTCACCCAAGTTAGCGCCTCGCCCCTCAGTGAGAGAGGGAACATCCTCATTCTGATGGCCTCGTCTGTAACATTCTAAAAATTAATATTAAATAATATAATTTTAGTTTATAAATACTTATTTAAGGATAGGATTAGGCCTTAGAAATTGTACAAGGTTAGGAGGGTAACATGAGCATAGGTCGACCTAGGATGTAAGTATAGGACCTCGGTCCGATCCCGGCCGAGCTAGTTGAGATTGTGTGCTTATGAACCGAGCTGGATGGGAACCCAACGTGGAACCCGTTGTCCAGTCTGGATTAGCCGACCTCAGCATCCTATCCGAGAGGGAAGCTCGGATTACTGCTGTTCCTACAAACCAAGCCGACGTATCCTAACCGACGTACCCGAGCCGACACATCCTAGCTCCACCGTGCCAGCTCATGTTGAGCTGTTGACCCATTGGTTTTTCGTACCGTCTGTACGGTACTATCCTTCACTTTATGTCATTGTCATTCACTATCATTGCTTTATGACCCTTTCAATGTACTATTCATGGCTTCCTCAAGAAGCCAATGAATCCTAGCCACATGTTTTAGCTTCTCATGGAAGCCTCCAATGAGGGCCACACAAATAATTCCCCTAAAAAGAATAAAAGAAAGCCCAAACACAACATAACACACTTTGCAATTCTAATCTCTCTCTCTTTCGTTTCTCTCTCTCATTTTCTCTCTAAAGCTCCAACACACACAACTCTCATACTTCCTCTTCTCCTTCACTAAGATCCCTCTTTCTCACACATCTTTTCTTCTCTTCCACCAAGTCTCACCGGTTGGAAACCCTCCACCTCTCTGTTCTCTTCTGTTCCGGCGTCCCTGGACCGGCGTATTGTTGTGGTGGCAGCCAAGAGCTGGAACGTGGTGGTGTGGTGGTGGCAGCAAGGAGGACACGGATTCAAGGGTGTGAAGCTCACAAGGTCAAGGTCTAGGTCAAGGAAGCCATTCTCAAGCTATCAACTCTTATCTCTCACGGTTTGAGGTAAGGAGTGAGTGTTACCTCTACTTGAGTTTGGGTTTCTAGGGTGTTCATAAAGGGTACTAAGAGTGGGTGTTAGATTAGGGAATGGATCTAGGTTAATGTAGAAAGGAAATGGTAAAAAGGGTAAAAGGGAACTAATAAATGAATTAGAAACATGAGTTTGAAGTAGGGATGAGTATCGTTATATGCTATATGTTGGTATTTACATGATGGATTGGTTGAATGTTTTATTCTTATTGTGGTTGTTGTTGTTTAAGTGCATATGAACTTTGTGTATAAACGTTTATTGAGCTTTGATATTTATGATTCATGTCTGTGGCCGAGCTGAATGACTTCGGGAATGGGTATGAGAAAATGGTAGAGATGCAAAGTAGGAGAGATAGAGTAATAAGGCAGAAAATGAGTAAGGTTAATGGAAAGAGGGAATGGTTACCGAGTTTAGCCGAGAGAGGCCGAGCTAAAAGATGGTTAAATGGGTAAGAGGAATAAAAGAGAAATGGTTGTGTGATCGGGTCATAGCAGACGCGTACCGGGTGCGTGCATTGATCGCGTCAGACGCATACTGGGTATGTGCAGCTGTAAGACGGGTATTTGGTGCTCGCAGTTATGATTCACACAAGGTTCCGAGCACGGAATCGGTGGGATGTGTTCCTGGTCATAGCAGACGCGTACTGGGTGTGTGCATTGATCGCATAAGTCGCGGAGATGCGCCGCTGTAAGACGAGTACTGGGTGCTCGCAGTTATGGACTCTCCTTAACCCCATAGAATGATTGGCGGTACTGCTCCTTGTCATAGAAGGCGCGTACTGGGTGCGTGCATTGATCGGTCAGACACATACCGGGTATGTGCAGCTGTAAGACGGGTACTGGGTACTCGCAGTTCTGGATGACACTCCGATATCCGACTTTAAATGGTGTAAGACATGCACTGGGTGTATGCATCCGAGAAGAGTAAAAGATTGTAAACTATGTGAAAATGGAATAATGTGTAATGAGTCTGAGGTAGAAGTGATAATCCGAGGTAGATGAGATGGTAGAATGAGAGCCGAGCTAGATGAGATTGTGGGTATGCGAACCGAGCTAAATGTTGATATATGCATGAGATATATGGGTTTGATTACTTGTTATTTATATGCTATTTGAATACTTGTGTTTGGCTTGGTAGTTTGGTATGTCATTTTAGAAACTGCTTATTTAAGTTCTGTGTAATGCTCACCTCCTTACCATTTTTCAGGTACTGAGCCCGAGCAGACGCAGTCCCCGGCCGAGCAGGTTCACTCTCCCTCACAGGGAGTGTAGGTCATTAGAGTCTGATAGTCTAGATGGGTCTCGGCCAGTTGGCCGAGCTAAACTATGTATTTTGGATGGATCTTGGCCCGATGGCCGAGCTAAACATTATTTTTGTAATTTGGATTAATGAGCTCGGCGTAGCTATGTTTTTTAACTTTTATTTGATGATGTATGAAGTCTTCCGCTTTTAACTCTGATGATTTGATACTAATGAAAAGAAATATTATTTTGGAAATTATCATATTCGTCTTAAAAGAAATTTTAAATCCTTATTTTCGGGTTTAAGGGTAATTATTATATAGGGTGTTACATTTTTGGTATCAGAGCAGTTTCTCCTCGGCCTATTGGAGTTGCAAAGGACTCCAGTGGTTACTCACCAAGAGAGTGACAAATAAGTAAAGTCTAGAAGTCTAAGTTAGACAATAGAGCTCATAGGTATATATGTTTATATATATATATATATATTTACTTGATTACTCGGAAGTTAATTGGCTTTCTCTCCATGACCGAGCAGCATGGCTGGGAGACGAGCTGATAACGACCGAATTGCTGCTGTGTTGGAAACTCTGGTTCAACTACAGCAGAACCAAGCGCAGGCTCAGCAGAATCAGGCTGAGAACCTCGCTTAGAACATCGCCGCAGCCGCAGCAGCTGCAGCTGCAGCCCTTCAGCCTCAACCTCCGGCTCTGGTCGAGATTGACTGGATGAGCCGATTTAGGAAGAATGAACCACCTCGGTTTGGAGGGGGTTACAATCCTGATGGAGCTCAGAAGTGGCTCCAAGATATTGAGAAGATCTTCCGATCTCTGCAACCGCCCTATGAGTACAGGGTGAGGTTGGCCGAGTTTGTGCTGGCTAGTGAAGCCGAGCACTGGTGGGATCAGCAGAGCCGTGGACTGGAAGCGCCTAATGAGGCCATTACTTGGGAGTTGTTCCGAGCTCGATTCCTCGGAAAGTATTTTCCCGAGGATGTCAGGAGAGAGAAGGAGCTCGCTTTTCTCAAGATGGAGCAAAGGAACTTGAGTGTCGGAGAATACGCCGCCCAGTTCGAGGATTTGATCCGTTATTCTGGAAGCTACCGAGATGCTGATGAGCGTACCAAGTGCATCAAGTTTGAATCTGGTCTCCGTGACGATATTCGGCTTGCATTCGAATACCAGAACGTGGCCAATCTCTCGCAATTGGTAAACATGGCTAGCACTTATGAGAAGGGGCTCAAAAGGAAAGCTGATGGAAAGAGGAGCAGGTCGGCACAGAAGACAGTGGGTGCGATCAGAGGAAAAGGAGTTGTTCAGAGGTCTACTCCCTATGTGAATCCGAGCTCAAGAATGTCAGCAGCTCCAAGGAGCGGCGGTCAGATGGTGGTTGTCCCTGGCCCTTATCCGATCTGTCAACACTGTGGAAGGCAGCACAGGGGAGAATGCTGGAGTCTGGATCCGAGCAGAGCAAGAAGATCCTGTTTCCGATGTGGCAAGCCTGGTCATTTTGCAGCTCAGTGTACCGAGAATATTGTGAAGGAAGAGGTCAATGTGACCAAGGCTCAACAGACCGGTGTCAACCGACCAATGCAGAGGGGCAAAGTGTATACCATTGATGGTGAAGAGGTGACTGATGCTGACGAGCTGATCCGAGGTACTTGTCAAGTAGACAGCATTACATGTGCTGTGTTATTTGATTGTGGAGCCACACATTCTTTCATTTCCCTTGACTGTATGAACAGGCTAAAACTATCCCCAGTAGAAATGCCTTACAAACTATCCATTTCTACCCCAACCAATTCTTCTGTAATCACTTCTAAAATGTGTCTAGAGTGTCCTATCCAAGTATTAGGCAGAGAATTCAAAGTCAATTTGATTTGTCTACCCTTAACCAAGATAGATATTATCCTCGGCATAGACTGGATGTCTCAACACCATGTCCTGCTTGATTGCCGAGAAAAGACCGTAATCTTTAGTGGCCCTTCTATTGCGAAGTTAGAGACAACAGAGGAATCAACCTTAGACCAAATTCCTGTGGTCGGAGAATTTCCAGAGGTTTTCTCGGACGAAATGCCTGGCTTACCGCCGAGCAGGGAAGTAGAGTTTAGTATAGACCTTCTTCCGGGAACTGGCTCGATCTCAATTCCTCCGTACCGAATGGTA
Organism: Crotalaria pallida; assembly: GCA_037953625.1. NCBI lineage: Eukaryota > Viridiplantae > Streptophyta > Magnoliopsida > Fabales > Fabaceae > Crotalaria > Crotalaria pallida. The sequence goes on along the minus strand of CM075649.1, from coordinate 89,109,999 downwards.
CCCCCGAGCTAGAAGAGCTTAAGAAACAACTGGAAGAACTTTTGACCAAAAAGCTAATCCGACCAAGCGTGTCACCTTGGGGAGCTCCGATCTTGTTTGTTAAAAAGAAAGATGGTAGCCTCAGAATGTGCACCGACTATAGAAAGCTCAACGCGGTGACGGTGAAGAACAAATATCCCCTCCCTCGGATTGACGACTTATTGGACCAACTCAAGGGAGCTTCGGTTTTCTCAAAGATAGATCTCCGATTTGGATACCATCAGATCCGTATCCGGGATGAAGATATTCCGAAGACAGCCTTCAGGACGAGGTATGGGCATTTTGAGTATGTGGTTATGCCCTTCGGACTTACCAACACCCCTGCGATCTTCATGGACTACATGAATAGGATCTTCCGACCTTACCTGGACTCGTTTGTGATAGTCTTCATCGACGACATCCTCATCTACTCTCGGAATCCGAGCGATCATGAGCAGCACTTGAGGACGGTATTGCAGGTTTTGAAGGACAAGGAACTCTACGCCAAGCTTTCTAAGTGCAGTTTTTGGCTTAAAGAGGTTCACTTCCTCGAACATGTGATATCCGAGCAAGGTGTAGCAGTTGACCCCTCCAAGGTGGAAGCGGTACTTAAGTAGGAGAGACCTAACTCGGTAACTGAGATCAGGAGTTTCCTCGGTGTTGCAGGGTACTACCGGAGGTTCATTGAAGGATTCTCTAAACTAGCTCTACCGTTGACTTCGTTAACTAGGAAGGATGCACCCTACCAATGGTCCGAGGTGTGTGAGCGGAGCTTTCAAGAGCTAAAGAAAAGGTTGACGAGCTCGCCCGTGTTGATTCTACCCGATCCGACCAAAACTTTCGACGTGTTTTGTGATGCCTCGAAGCAGGGTCTCGGCTGTGTATTGATGCCACAAGGAAAAGTGGTGGCTTATGTCTCTCAGCAACTTCGGCAACACAAGCAGAACTACCCCATGCATGACCTCGAATTGGCAGCCGTGGTGTTTGCCCTTAAGATTTGGAGACACTACCTATACGGCACGAAGTTTGAAGTATTCAGCGACCACAAGAGTCTCGGCTATCTGTTTGACCAGAAGGAACTGAACATGAGACAGCGCAGATGGGTGGAATTTTTGAAGGATTACGACTTCAACTTGCACTATCACCCCGGAAAAGCCAACGTGGTGGCCGACGCACTGAGCAGGAAGAGTCTTCATTTGAGCAACATGATGGTCCGAGAGATGCAGTTGATGCAGGAGTTCAGTGATCTTAACCTCGGCATACAGAAGAAGGAAAACAGTGTTGTCCTGGAAATGCTGCAAGTAACCAACGATTTTGTGGGTTTCATCAAGGAAAGACAGGCTACCGACCTAGAACTCCAGAAGCTACTGGAAAGAGCAGGGGACAAGGACGAACCCGACTTCACTAAAGGACCCGATTGATGAGCATTTTATTTCCCATTATTCCTTGCATTATTTTACTCTTATTATTGATACTTGTTGCCCATTTGACATTGATTAGCTTGATTTAGTGATTTAGAGTTTATTGGACTAATATTCCGAATATTGTTTAATTTGGGATTATTTGGCCTAATTAATTCTATTTCTATTTTCAGGTCATATGTGGCACAAGGACACTTTGGGAAGTTTGGAAATGAAGATTGAAGTATTGAAGTGAAGATTGTAATTTGCATTTAGGTCCCTTTTTAATTGTAATTTTCAGAATAGTGTTTCTTAGGACTTGGGCCCATGTTTTAGGCCCATTTTCATGTCTAAAGAGGGGAAATTCGTGTAACCCCCAAGACACACTCCCAATTCAGATTTCTCACTCTCTCTCTAGGTTAGAACTTCTCTCTTGGCTCTCCCAAGTGGTGGTGGCTGCTAGGGTTTTGTTCTTCCCCATTTCTACTCGTTTTTCTTCATTTATGGCCATGGAAGGCTAGACTTCAAGGGTTAATCCCTTTGGTATTGTATTATCTACTCTTGAGCTCTTGTTATTAATGCAATTTCGTTTTCTCTTCTCTGTTTTCATGTTTATCGATGTGTAGTGGTTTGCTTAATTCCATTTCGTAGAGATAATACATGAATATAAATGCTTAATTTGTATTAACTCGTAAAAACTCCAATTCTGGTTTCTGATGCTTAATTAGAAGTTAGGGTTTGGAGTGATAACTGAATTTTCGCTTAGTATTTGGTTATCACGAGTTGGACAGAGGAGAGGAGAGGAATCGATCTTTAGTGAGCTAGGATTGAGTAGTGTACGTAGCCAAAGGGGTTTGCCCGCTTTTGTTTCTGATTTTCTTAGTTTTTATATTCTGTTTATGTTTTGTTCTTCACATTTGTCACACACAAAAAACCCCCCCCCATTTTACTGCACACTACGTGTTTGATACTTTGCCTAGACCGATATTCGCTGGGAAACGACCTAGGATCACCTTCCTAGTACTACAGAATAAACACCTTTTATTTTGATCGGGTACGGCCTCGATCAAAATTTGGCGCCGTTGCCGGGGACTATCGGTTCTTGCCAAAGATCATACAGTAGTTAATTAGATTAGTTAGTGTAGTTAGTGTGTGAATAAGCATTCTGATAACTGATTGAAAGTTGCCATGTTTGCTGATTTGCTGTTCTGCACAACTGATGCTATTCTAGTGATTCTGTGAGGGCCATTCAACATAGTTGCGGGTGGAATTTTTGCACGAAAATTGGTATCCACACTTGTTTCATCATATATTAGTGTTTTGATGCATCACAGACACTCAGATATGCACTGGTTGTGAGTTCCAGAAAAATTTTCCAAGTTTCAGCAGCACTTACTATAAATAGGCATAACTTTTGATCAGTAACTCGGAATTTGACGAATTTTATATCAAATCGAAGGGAATTTTCTGAATAATCTGATTTTTCTCACTTCGTCAGAAAACCCCTTCGTTTGGATCCTGAAAAAGCCTGTTTACTATTTCTTTTTTATTTTACAAGTTCTATTTTCTTAGTTTTTGGTCACTGTTTTAATTCTTTGACTTGGTTCCCTTTTGAATTTTGTCCTCAAACTTTCTGTGATATGTTTTCATGATTTTAGGGTGCTGAAAAAAATAAAGAAAAAAATTTTAAAAAAAATAATAAATTTTGTTGCCGATTTTGGTCATGCATATCTGTTACAGTATGCTATGGTTGATGCTGTTCTGTTCAGTACATGACTAGGGGCAACCCAAGTTATTTGCATCCTTATAACCCTGAAATTGATAGAACTTATCACAGATTAGTTAGACAAAATAGGAATCAGTCATTAGGTAGTGAGTCAGAGTCATCTTATAGTCCATCTAATTCTGATTCTGTTTCTATTTCTTCTATTCCTTCTACTTTTATTCAATCTGATTCTATACATTGTGATAACATGGCTCAACCCCCACCAAGGGAAAGGACACTTAGGGAGCTGGCTGCACCTGACTTCACTATTGAAGACTCGTGTATCCGGTATCCTGATGAGGATGTTCCTTTTGAGCTTAGAACAGGACTAATCCATTTGTTGCCCAAGTTTCATGGTCTTGCAGGTGAGGATCCTCATAAGCATCTCAAGAAATTCCATATAGTGTGCACCACAATGAAACCACATGATGTGCAAGAGGATCATGTCTGTCTCAGAGCATTTCCACATTCCTTAGAGGGTCTAGCACAAGATTGGTTATCTGACTTGGCCCCTGGTTCCATCACAAGCTGGGATGACTTGAAGAGGGCATTTCTGGAAAAATTCTTCCCTGCAAATAGGACCACTGCAATCAGAAAGGAAATTTCTGGTATCAGGCAACAACATGGAGAGAGTCTCTATGATTATTGGGAGAGATTCAAGAGGTTGTGTGCTTCCTGCCCTCACCATCAGATCTCAGAGCAGCTTCTCATCCAGTACTTTTATGAAGGTCTCAACTTCATGGAAAGAAACATGGTAGATGCTGCAAGTGGTGGTACATTGGGAGATATGACACCCTTACAAGCCAGGAGCAAAATTGAGAAGATGGCTTCCAACTGTCAACAATTCCATGCAAGAAGCAACAGTGATGCAATAGTTGTGAGGGATGTAAATGATGTTGGTGCAGACTCGGGCAAGGTTGAGAAGCTTGAGCAGAAAATTGATTCTCTCACAACATTGGTCACACAATTGGCTGTCAATCAGAAAAAGATGATACTTCCTGCTAGAGTGTGTGGCATATGCACATCCATTGAGCACCCCACAGATGCATGCCCTTCCCTTCAGCAACAACAGCCGATGACCAGTGGTGACCAACCCGAGGCCTATGCAGCAAACATATACAACAATAGAGGTCCACAACAACACAATCATGACCTCTCTTCCAATAGATACAACCCTGGATGGAGGAACCATCCCAATCTGAAGTGGTCTGATCAACAACAACCTCCTCCTAATGTTCCATTTCAGAACACCGCTGGACCGAGCAGACCACCATATGTACCTCCTCCAATCCAACAGCAAAGGCAACAACAACAGCAAGTGGTTCATCCTGCACCATCAGCCCCTCCATCCAACCAACCTACCTTGGAGGAGTTGGTGAGGCAAATGACCATGCAAAACCTCCAATTTCAACAAGAAACTAGAGCAGCCATTCAGAGACAAGAGGTATCCATTCAGACTTTGACAAATCAGATGGGTCAAATGGCAACTTCTCTCAACAACTTGCAATCTCAAAATTCTGACAAGTTACCTTCCCAAACAGTGATCAACCCTCAGAATCAGAATGTGAGTGCCATCAACCTGAGGTCAGGAAAGCAGATTGTCAGACCCACACCACAACCTCACCTCAACAATGATGCTCTAGCTTCCTCTAAAGGGAAGAGCCAAGTGATAGAGGAAGGTGAACACCCTAGCACCAAGGAGAGTCATCCAACTCAACCTTCCTCAAGCTCAACCACAAAACCTGCTGTTGTCCTGCAACCTCCTCCCATTCCTCTTCCATTCCCACCAAGAGTGCCTCAAAACAAAAGGGTGGAAGAGGTGGACAAGGATATTCTTGACACATTCAGGAAGGTGGAAGTCAACATACCCCTTCTTGATGTAATAAAACAAATTCCAAGGTACGCGAAGTTCCTTAAGGAGTTGTGCACTAATAAGAGAAGACTCAAGGGCAATGAGAGGATAAGCATGGGAAGGAATGTCTCCGCTCTCATAGGTAAACCTATCCCTCACATTCCTGAAAAATGTAAGGATCCTGGAACTTTCTCTATACCTTGCATCATAGGCAATGTGAAGTTTGAAAATGCTATGCTAGATTTAGGAGCATCCATAAATGTCATGCCTATGTCTGTTTTTAAGTCTCTTCCTCTTGGACCTCTTCAACCTACGGGTGTGGTGATTCAATTGGCAAATAGAAGTACTGCCCACCCTGCAGGTTTGATAGAGGATGTCTTGGTTCGGGTTGAAGAGCTGATCTTCCCTGCTGATTTTTACATACTTGATATGGAAGATGACTCCCCCCGTAATGCTGTTCCTATTATTTTGGGGAGGCCATTTTTGAAAACAGCCCGAACCAAGATAGATGTGCATTCAGGTTCACTTTCCATGGAGTTTGATGGCAGTGTGATCCGATTTGACATTTTCCATGCTATGAAACATTTTCCTGAGGATCACTCTGTCTTTCATATAGACTTTCTTGATGAGATTGATGAACATGTGCTTGATGTTTTGCATGATCCTGATTTGCCATCATTTACAGACTCATTTTCTTGTCCTGCATGTACTGATTCCGAAATGTGCATGTCATGCATTGATCAATTTCTAGCTTCTGACACTGCATCTGTTGATGACTCTCATATTATAGATTTTGCTAACCCCCTCTCTGTTATGCAAGAGTCTGATTCTTTTGTTCAGGTGCAGGCAGCAGAATCCATTTCTACTGTCCCTTTAGTTCCATCCATTATGCAGGCACCCTCATTGGACCTGGAGCACCTCCCTCCTCATCTCAAATATGCTTACTTTGAGGATGAGCAGAAACTCCCAGTGATCATCTCTACCTCACTTTCTGTTGATCAAGAGGAGAAACTGCTAGATATGATTAGACAGAACAAGAGGGCAGTCGGATGGACTTTAGCATATCTACCTGGGGTGCCACTTGTGAACTTCAGAAACATGGTCCTTCGATTAGGAGACCAATGCAAGATGGCATTCGATCCGCTGAAGAGAGCACTCACCTTCTTCCCACCATGACTTCGGGAGTTTTCTTTTCTCCTTCTTCACTACTTTCATTGCACTTGTCTATATCTATCTGATTCTGCTGATTGTGTTACATTGAGGACAATGTGTGATTTAAGTGTGGGGGGGAGAGTAGTTTAGGTTGCATATTTTGCTTTGATTTTTTTTTTAGGTTTTGCTTAGTTTTGGGCATTTTCTTGCATGTTTTTGCTTCATTTTAGTAGAGTTTTGGTATCTTGTGTCTGAATTCATGCATTTCTGTGTGTAAAGTTGCTTTTGATAATTAAGAGGTGGTAACACTGTGATAGAATTGTCCCTTTTGTGAGGATTTGAGCCTTAATTGTGGGTGGATTGCTATATATGCCACCTAATTTTCTTTCATGTGTGATTGCACTCTGGATTACTTGCACTCTAGAACTTGACTTGACTCTTGTTGATACTTGATTGCTCATGCACATTTTGAAATGATTTAGGCACTTTCTTTCTTGAATAAACTACTAGCCATATGAGCCTACCTTGAATGAATGTATCCTTTGCTAGCCCCTTTGAGCCTTTTTATCCATTTCCTTGTTCTTTAGCTCATTACAAGCCTATGACTGAAAAACCATGATTGTCCTAACCTTAGGGAATTTTGGAGCTTTGGAATTGTTTTGGGAATGGGTATTAGGTAAGAAGTGTGCTCTATGCTTCAATTGGTTGAGTTCTTGGTTATGCCTCTTTGGTTGTTGTAGCTATGGCTTCATCTTCATTCCATTTGTGTTGTTTCTTCTTTTCTTTTTGTATATCTCTGAAAAACAAAAAAAAATAAAAAAAAAATGCAAAAATAAAAAGAAAAAAAAAAGAAGAAAAAAAAAAAGTAAAAAAAAAAAAGTGAATAAAAGGTTGTTGAGGCAAAGAGGATTGGAATTAGTGGTTGTTGATTTTGGGGTGGATTTTGCTTACTTTTTACTTATTCCCCATTGCTCCTCTATTCCCTTGGTTTTAGCTACATTCCCATATTTTTATCCTACCTTGTCCTTGGCCCCATTACAACCCTTAAAAGACCTTTTGATCATTTTGTGCATGTGTGTTGATGGTTGATGTTAGAGGCTTGTCAAGCTTATGGTTGTGTTTGTTTTTCATGATGTGCCTTGAGTGTAAATAATGATTAACCCCAAACACTTGAGTGTAAACACTTTTGAGTGATCCTTGTGAGTTTCTATCATCTTTGTGACTATCCTCTTGATGTCATTGGTTTCTTTGCATACTTGAAGTAATTGGATGATGTTCGCGGATGCTTTGACTCTTTGATCCTTAACCATTTTGTGTGCTTGAGTTTGCCCATTTCTTTGCATTTCCTAGAATTCATTGTGAAGTATGTAATCTCTTAGGTTTGCATTTCTTAGTTGTAGTCATCTTGTTGCATGATTCACTTTGGTGCATATTGATCTTCATAGTCCTATCTTTTGGTTTTGCCCAGGAGTGCAAAAGGATAAGTGTGGGGGTATTTGATGAGCATTTTATTTCCCATTATTCCTTGCATTATTTTACTCTTATTATTGATACTTGTTGCCCATTTGACATTGATTAGCTTGATTTAGTGATTTAGAGTTTATTGGACTAATATTCCGAATATTGTTTAATTTGGGATTATTTGGCCTAATTAATTCTATTTCTATTTTCAGGTCATATGTGGCACAAGGACACTTTGGGAAGTTTGGAAATGAAGATTGAAGTATTGAAGTGAAGATTGTAATTTGCATTTAGGTCCCTTTTTAATTGTAATTTTCAGAATAGTGTTTCTTAGGACTTGGGCCCATGTTTTAGGCCCATTTTCATGTCTAAAGAGGGGAAATTCGTGTAACCCCCAAGACACACTCCCAATTCAGATTTCTCACTCTCTCTCTAGGTTAGAACTTCTCTCTTGGCTCTCCCAAGTGGTGGTGGCTGCTAGGGTTTTGTTCTTCCCCATTTCTACTCGTTTTTCTTCATTTATGGCCATGGAAGGCTAGACTTCAAGGGTTAATCCCTTTGGTATTGTATTATCTACTCTTGAGCTCTTGTTATTAATGCAATTTCGTTTTCTCTTCTCTGTTTTCATGTTTATCGATGTGTAGTGGTTTGCTTAATTCCATTTCGTAGAGATAATACATGAATATAAATGCTTAATTTGTATTAACTCGTAAAAACTCCAATTCTGGTTTCTGATGCTTAATTAGAAGTTAGGGTTTGGAGTGATAACTGAATTTTCGCTTAGTATTTGGTTATCACGAGTTGGACAGAGGAGAGGAGAGGAATCGATCTTTAGTGAGCTAGGATTGAGTAGTGTACGTAGCCAAAGGGGTTTGCCCGCTTTTGTTTCTGATTTTCTTAGTTTTTATATTCTGTTTATGTTTTGTTCTTCACATTTGTCACACACAAAAAACCCCCCGCCATTTTACTGCACACTACGTGTTTGATACTTTGCCTAGACCGATATTCGCTGGGAAACGACCTAGGATCACCTTCCTAGTACTACAGAATAAACACCTTTTATTTTGATCGGGTACGGCCTCGATCACCAATGGTCTCGTACGATTTCGGGGCCGAGTTTGCATTCCGATGGACTTTGAAGTGCGAAGAGAGTTAACGGATGAAGCCCACAAGATGAAGATGAGTCTTCATCCAGGTACCACAAAGATGTACCAGGATCTGAAGAGGTTGTTTTGGTGGCCGAAGTTGAAGACCGATGTGGCCGATTATGTGTCTCGGTGTTTGACATGCCAGAAAGCCAAGATCGAGCATCAGAAACCAGGTGGATTACTCAAATCCTTGGAGATTCCACAATGGAAGTGGGACAGCATTTCAATGGATTTTGTGTCGGGTCTACCAAGGACAAGATCAGAGCAGAAAGCCATTTGGGTGGTGGTGGACCGACTTACAAAGTGTGCTCATTTCCTACCGATCAGCATGAAGTACAGCCTTGAGAAGCTGACGCAACTGTACATCAAGGACATTGTCCGACTTCACGGTGTGCCGAGCAGCATAGTGTCAGACCGCAATCCTCGCTTCTTATTTCGATTCTGGCAGAGTTTGCAAGAAGCCATGGGTACAAAGTTGAGATTTAGCACAGCTTATCATCCCCAAACCGATGGTCAATCCGAGCGCACCATTCAGACTCTTGAAGACTTACTGAGGACATGTGTGCTTGAACAGTCGGAAAGCTGGGAAACACTATTGCCATTGGTCGAATTTACCTACAACAACAGTTTCCATTCAAGTATTGGAATGGCTCCTTTCGAAGCATTGTATGGTCGTAAATGCCGGACGTCGTTATGCTGGTTCCAGATAGGAGAAAACTTGTTGATTGGTCCTGACATTGTTCATGAGACAACCGAGAAGATCAGAATGATACAAGGAAAGATGAAAGCAGCACAAGACCGACAGAAGAGTTATGCTGATAAGAGAAGGAAACCCTTGAACTTCATAGAGGGGGATCATGTATTCCTACGAGTGTCCCCTGTCACTGGGATTGGCCGAGCTATCAAATCGAAGAAGTTGACCCCTAGGTTCGTCGGACCATACCAAATATTGGAGAAGGTCGGACCAGTAGCCTACAGAATTGCTCTACCTCCGCACTTGTCTAAGCTCCATGATGTGTTCCATGTCTCGCAACTCAGGAGGTACATTCATGACCCCTCACATGTGATAGCAATGGACGAGCTGCCGCTAAGGGACAATCTGACCTTCGAAGTCCTACCAGTCCGAGTTGAAGACAAACAAGTCAGACGACTCAGAGGAAAGGAAATCTCCTTGGTCAAGGTCGTCTGGAATCGGAATGATGCAGAGGAAGCTACTTGGGAACTTGAGGAGAAGATGAAGCAGTCATATCCGCAACTGTTCAATGCCGACTAAATTTCGAGGACGAAATTCCTGTAAGTGGGAGAGGAATGTAACATTCTAAAAATTAATATTAAATAATATAATTTTAGTATATAAATACTTATTTAAGGATAGGATTAGGCCTTAGAAATTGTACAAGGTTAGGAGGGTAATATGAGCATAGGCCGACCTAGGATGTAAGTATAGGACCTCGGTCCGATCTCGGCCGAGCTAGTTGAGATTGTGTGCTTATGAACCGAGCTGGATGGGAACCCAACGTGGAACCCGTTCTCCAGTCTGGATTAGCCAACCTCAGCGTCCTATCCGAGAGGGAAGCTCGGATTACTGCTGTTCCTACAAACCAAGCCGACGTATCCTAACCGACGTACCCGAGCCGACACGTCCTAGCTCCTCCGTGCCAGCTCATGTTGAGCTGTTGACCCTTTGGTTTTCGTACCGTCCGTATGGTACTATCCTTCACTTTATGTCATTGTCATTCACTATCATTGCTTTATGTCCCTTTCAATGTACTATTCATGGCTTCCTCAAGAAGCCAATGAATCCTAGCCACATGTTTTAGCTTCTCATGGAAGCCTCCAATGAGGGCCACACAAATAATTCCCCTAAAAAGAATAAAAGAAAGCCCAAACACAACATAACACACTTTGCAATTCTAATCTCTCTCTCTTTTGTTTCTCTCTCTCATTTTCTCTCTAAAGCTCCAACACACACAACTCTCATACTTCTTCTTCTCCTTCACTAAGATCCCTCTTTCTCACACATCTTTTCTTCTCTTCCACCAAGTCTCACCAGTTGGAAACCCTCCTCCTCTCTGTTCTCTTATGTTCCAGCGCCCCTGGACCGGCGTATTGTTGTGGTGGCAGCCAAGAGCTGGAACGTGGTGGTGTGGTGGTGGCAGCAAGGAGGACACGGATTCAAGGGTGTGAAGCTCACAAGGTCAAGGTCTAGGTCAAGGAAGCCATTCTCAAGCTCTCAACTCTTATCTCTCACGGTTTGAGGTAAGGAGTGAGTGTTACCTCTACTTGAGTTTGGGTTTCTAGGGTGTTCATAAAGGGTACTAAGAGTGGGTGTTAGATTAGGGAATGGATCTAGGTTAATGTAGAAAGGAAATGGTAAAAAGGGTAAAAGGGAACTGATAAATGAATTAGAAACATGAGTTTGAAGTAGGGATGAGTATCGTTATATGCTATCTGTTGGTATTTACATGATGGATTGGTTGAATGTTTTATTCTTATTGTGGTTGTTGTTGTTTACGTGCATATGAACTTTGTGTATAAACGTTTATTGAGCTTTGATATTTATGATTCATGTCTGTGGCCGAGCTGAGTGACTTCGGGAATGGGTATGAGAAAATGGTAGAGATGCAAAGTAGGAGAGATAGAGTAATAAGGCAGAAAATGAGTAAGGTTAATGGAAAGAGGGAATGGTTACCGAGTTTAGCCAAGAGAGGCCGAGCTAAAAGATGGTTAAATGGGTAAGAGGAATAAAAGAGAAATGGTTGTGTGATCGGGTCATAGCAGACGCGTACCGGGTGCGTGCATTGATCGCGTCAGACGCATACTGGGTATGTGCAGCTGTAAGACGGGTACTGGGTGCTCGCAGTTATGATTCACACAAGGTTCCGAGCACGGAATCGGTGGGATGTGTTCCTGGTCATAGCAGACGCGTACTGGGTGCGTGCATTGATCGCATAAGTCGCTAAGATGCGCCGCTGTAAGACGAGTACTGGGTGCTTGCAGTTATGGACTCTCCTTAACCCCATAGAATGATCGGCGGTAGTGCTCCTGGTCATAGAAGGCGCGTACTGGGTGCGTGCATTGATCGCGTCAGACACATATCGGGTATTTGAAGCTGTAAGACGGGTACTGGGTACTCGCAGTTCTGGATGACACTCTGATATCCGACTTTAAATGGTGTAAGACATGCACTGGGTGTATGCATCCGAGAAGAGTAAAAGATTGTAAACTATGTGAAAATGGAATAATGTGTAATGAGTCTGAGGTAGAAGTGATAATCCGAGGTAGATGAGATGGTAGAATGTGAGCCGAGCTAGATGAGATTGTGGGTATGCGAACCGAGATAAATGTTGATATATGCATGAGATATATGGGTTTGATTACTTCTTATTTATATGCTATTTGAATACTTGTGTTTGGCTTGGTTGTTCGGTATGTCATTTTAGAAACTGCTTATTTAATTTCTGTGTAATGCTCACCTCCTTACCATTTTTCAGGTACTGAGCTCGAGCAGACGCAGTCCCCGGCCGAGCAGGTTCACTCTCCCTCACAGGGAGTGCAGGTCATTAGAGTCTGATAGTCTAGATGGGTCTCGGCCAGTTGGCCGAGCTAAACTATGTATTTTGGATGGATCTTGGCCCGATGGCCGAGCTAAACATTATTTTTGTAATTTGGATTAATGAGCTCGGCGTAGCTATGTTTCTTAACTTTTATTTGATGATGTATGAAGTCTTCCGCTTTTAACTCTGATGATTTGATACTAATGAAAAGAAATATTATTTTGGCAATTATCATATTTGTCTTAAATGAAATTTTAAATCCTAATTTTCGGGTTTAAGGGTAATTATTATATAGGGTGTTACATCGTCCATAGCACCCTCGATCTTGAAGAAGCCGAGCATGCCCAGGAAGTTGGTGATATGGTCCCTGGGGTCTTGATTCGGCGCACCACTGAACTGATCCTGCATGATGAGGTGGATGTATTGTGGATCAATTGTGAATGCAGTTGCAGTGATGGCTGGCCGGACTATGCTAGAAGCACCAAAGTCCAGGTCCACAGTTGCATACTCCGCCAAAGTCTTCCTGGGAGGAGGAGGCGGAGAGGATCCGTGAGATCCTCCTCCTCCAGCCATCTTCAATGTTGGTCTTTCCCTTCTTCTAGTGCTGAATTTTTCTCCTCTTTGCACTTATATTAATAAAAAAAAATTTCTACACAAAACAAAAACAAGAGAAAAATTAAGCAGCACCTGTTGAGACAAGAAACTACTAAACAAAAAAAAAATAAATTTCACCTAAAACTACTACTAAGTACCGAAAACTAAATGAAACGAATTTCAATCCCCAGCAACGGCGCCAAAAACTTGATCACTCTCTAGCAAGTATACTAGATCGCAAAGTAATATAGTCAATAAGACCAGATATCGTCCCTCAGGGATTGCAAATTGTTCAATTAATTTTCACCAAAGAGTAGTTAAAAGCAAAATCCATAAGTTTCTAACTAATTAATTAAGATTGAATAAAAACAGAAAATAAATTAAAAACAAAATAAATAGAAGTTGTGAGCAATTTGAGAAAGATGTTAGGAACATGGTTTCATTGTAGGCGTTGTTTATTTATCATGAATCTCTGTTTTTCCCTAAATCATGAACAAATTCCTAAATTGGTACCTATTAGATCCCTCTTGTATAATTACCGTTTCTTATTCAATTAGATAATCCTTAATTCCTTAAGAGATTAAACTATTGAATAATCTTAATTAAGAACAGGGAATTAATCATGTTATATAATTACCCAATTGTATCCCTACTTGTTGAATAACTATATTGTTTGAAGGCATGGTCTATTCTAATTCCTAATCTCTCAATTGAAGAATTAGAAATCCTAAACATAGATTAATTACTTCTATGCATAACAGCAAAAACACCATCAAACACATGATTTAGAATATGAAAAACATCAATTCATGAAATCAATAAACTAATCCATACAAATTCACCAATTCCTAACAAAGGGTTTTGGTTACATATCATGAAAATAAGAACAAAAGTAATAGAAGAATGCATGATTACCATGGAAAAGCCTTGGATCTCCCAATCCTTGATCTTCTCCTCTTCTAGAAATCTCTAAAATTATGTAATCTCCCTCTCTCCCTCTCTAATAGCTGCCTAAACCTAGTTCTAAAACCTATATTTAAAAAGATAAAACGAAATCCTAATTAATCCCCTGAAAAACGCATCAGAAATCAGCCCAATTGGGCTTTCACGACATTCGCGCGCCTGGGCGCGCCGGGCTCCACACCTGGGCGCGCCAGGTATGATGACTCTGAATTAACGATGTGAGTGCGCCTAGGCGCGAACCTCTGATGACCCACTCTTTCACACTGCATGCGTGCCTGGGCGTGTGACTTTACTTCTAGCTCCGTTTCTCTTCATCCTCTTTTCAATTCCAATAATATTTTCTTCAATTAAGCTCCAAAAGTACCTGAAACATACCCAAAACAGACCAAAACGTTCAAGGGAATAAAATTTCCTAAACTAATTAAAAACTAAACAAAATCTACATAAAATACTTAAGCACAAACCAAAACTAAGCAAAAGGGAGTCAAATTAATCTCTAAAACATCATATGTTAGACCCAAATCATAAGGAGATGTAGACGAACCGAACCGACGAAAGTAAAGACTGTATCCACAAGCCTTGTCAATGGGATGGTTCTCCATTTAAGGAAATGATGAACGGAATTTCGGGGACGAAATTCCAGTAAGTGGGGGGAGAATTGTAACATCCCTGATTTTATTTCCAAGAACAATTAGAATAAATCTAAGTTAGAATTAATGGAAGTAACCATAGAAAATGGTGTGTAAGAGCTAAGGCGGATGTCTTGGAGTTAGAAACACTTAATATATGAAAATCAAGCAAAGTAATCGATTACTTTGGGAAAGTTATCGATTATCAGCATTCTGTGAGAAACCCTAAAATTTGAATTAAAGGAAGTAATCGATTACTTTTAGAGAAGTAATCGATTACTTGCATTCTGTATGGAACCAAATAATTGAGAAATTAAGGAGATAATCGATCACTTGGTGAAGTAATCAATTACCACTCGTCAGACCTAGAAAAAAAATAATGACTTGGAGGCCACACAAGTGAAGCTTCTCCAAGAAGCCATTCAATTATAACCACATATTCCATTCCATGCAAACATTTCCCCTTCATAACAAAAACACAAAAAACAAACATTCATTCATTCTATTTTCATTTCTTCCTCTTAATTTCCTCTCAAGATTCAAGAGCACCACTCACCCATCATCAACCCCATTTTTATCACCATCACAAGATCAAGCTTTATCACCTAGTCATCATCATCACACGACTTGATCTTCATCTCCACCTTATTCACTTTGCTTCTCTCACTAACACATAACCATGGCTATGGAGCTCACTTCTCACTCATGCCTTCGCATTCCCAAGAACAAGAAAAGGAGAAACCTCTTCCCTCATATAACTCTCGTTTGGACATCATTCCCAAGCACATTTTGGTGGCTATTCTAAGGTGGCAAGCTTGGGTCAAGAGGTTCAAACCATAAAGCAGTCTTAAGGGCAAGGAGAAGGCTAGGATTTTGGGGTTTTCTCTCTATCTCTCTCTCTCTCTCTGTTTATTTGAGGTAAGGAGGGGGTATTACCCTTATTTAGGAAATAATGTCTAAGGTGATTATAGTGGTAGCTAAGATTAGAAGAGTAAATATATATATATGTTGAGGAACCTTTGGGAAGTTGATATAGATAATAACCAAAGTATGAGAATAAATGAAATGGAACCACTTATATATTTGTGATTATGTGTGAATATGATATGTTGTCATGAAATGTTTGAAGATTGATGTTGTGTTGATGTGCATTAAAGGTTAGGGTTTGAGATGAATATAAGGTATTATGAGTTTAGTTAGTTATTATATAATAAAGGATAATTTGGAGATGTTTGTGTATGTATCGAATATATGAGGAGCTGATAATGATAATAATATGATGTAGCTTTGAGTGGTAATATGAGATTAATGATAAGCCAGGAATAAAAGAAAGAAAGAAGAGAAATTAAACATGAGAGGATAAAGAATAAAAGGTCCATGAGGGCCTATAATTTATGGCGCTGAATAATGATCCGATTGAGTGACACACCCCATTAGGTGTAAAGGTCCTGTTAGGTGCAAAGGTTCCAGTAGGGGCACAGGTCCTGTTAGGTGCAAACGCCCCATCAGGTGCAAACGTCCCATTAGGTGAAAAAGGTCCCGTTAGGTGTAACTGTGTCACAACGGATCATTATGCGCAAATAAAAGAGAATAAGTAAAGAGTAAGTAAAAGACATGAAAGGCTAAGGATAATAAAGAAATATTAAAGGTCCTAACGGGTATGAAAGGTCCTAATGGGTGCTCAAACATCCTGATGGGTGATAAACGTCCTAACAGGTGAAAATGTCCTATTGGGTGCAAACGTCCTAACAGGTGAAAACATCCTAATGGGGGAAACCAAAGGAAAAAGGAAAGTAAGTAAAAAGATAAATAAGAAGAGAATTAAATGAGTTAAGAATTGTAAATGAGAATGAAAACATGAATTTGAATGTTTATGTCATGAAATGATATGTTTGTTATAAGTATATTCGTCTTAGTTTATTACTATGACTTTTTAGAGATTATTTTCTAAGTATTGTGTAATGCTCACCTCCTTGTTGTTTTTACACAGGTACCGAGACTGATTATACACTGTCGCAGGCCGAGTAGGAGTACACTCCCCCTCGGGGAATGTAAGTTGTAGTACTTAGGAATGGGTACCCGTCGAGGGCTGTTTTTGGAATTTATGTTATGTAATTGAACTTCTTTTGGGTAAAATATGTAAATATTATTTCGGGTCGGCCCAGTACTCCTCCTTTTATAAAAAGAGATATTTTGGGAAGTAAAATTAATCCAAAACTTGTTTATATTCTGGAAACGATGTAAATCGATGCATGATGATGTGTATCGCCTTGCTGGCTTTTCTGTCGATGTTACAAATGTTTTAATACAGGTTTTATAGAAAAAATTTTATTTTGGAAAGTCAATGAAACAATGTAAACTCCGTCCAATTTCACGGAGAATTTTTATAACTTAATAAGGTTATAAAAGAAACTTTTAAGTAACCAAATTATAAAGGGGGAATTAGTGTATTAATTGAAGTAGGGTGTCACAGTTTGATATCAGAGCAGTTTCCCTCGACCTTAGAGTGTGCACTCACAACTCCAGTGGTTTACTCACCAAGCGAGTAACCGATTTGTATAGTTAAGTGTCTAAGTCAGATAGATAGGATGTACATGTAATTACTTGTTTATGCAAGCATTAATTGGCTGTCTTCTCCAAGACTGAACAATATGGCTTGGAGACGTGCTGACAATGACAGGATTGCTACAATCCTGGACAATCTGGTTTAGTTGAATTAGAATCAAGCTGAAACCGTGGCAGCGGCCGCAGCTGCAGCGGCAGTGGCAGCAGTAAATCAGCAGCCGCATAATCAAGTTGAGACGAACTGGCTGGCAGAGTTCAGAAGGAACGAGCCACCCAAGTTTGAAGGAGGATACAACCCTGACGGAGCACAACGCTGGCTACAGGAGATCGAAAAGATACTCCGAACCATGGCGCCACCATCTGAACAAACTGTTTTGCTAGCACAATACATGTTGACTGGTGAGGCAGAGCATTGGTGGGAACAGATGCGAAGGGGTCTGGAGGTGGCCAATTTGGCGATCACTTAGGTTTTTTTCAAGGACCGGTTTCTGGGAAAGTATTTCCCAGAGGATGTTCATAGGGAGAAAGAATTGGCTTTCTTGAACCTGATGCAAGGGAATCTTAGTGTTGGGGAGTATGCTGCTAAGTTAGAGATGCTGATGAACGGACCATGTGCATCAAGTTCGAAGCTGGGCTTCGTACTGAAATTAAGATTGCCTTCGAGTATCAAAACATTGCCAACTTGTCGCAACTGGTTAACATGACCAGTGCTTATGAAAAGGGTCTGAAACAGAAGGTGGTTGAGGATCGAAGTAAGAGTGTGCAGAGAACTAGAGGTCATGTCAGGGGAAAGGGACCGGTTCAGGAATCATGTCCCTATGCTAATCCCAATGCCATAGTAACAGTTTCGAGGGAGGTCATTCAGATTGTGATTGTTCCAAATGCCATTCCACAATGTCCAGATTGCGGAAAACTTCACCAGGGTACGTGTTGGAGTGTGGTTCAGAACGGGAGGAAAGGCCTTTGTTTTCAGTGTGGACAGCCCGGTCACATTGCTGCAAGTTGCCCTAGGAATGTTCTAAAGAAAGAAGTTAATGCAACGAGGGTGCAACAAGCAGGTGGAAGCCAACCTGTTCAGAGGGGAAAAGTGTACACCCTAGATAGCGAAGAGGTCGAGAACCCGGACGAACTGACTACAAGTACATAGCATCTAGCAATACCCCATATGGTGCACTATTGGAATTAAATGCCACATGTTCTATTCTTTCCCTCTTTAGTTGCATGAAGAGACTAGAATATTCTAGAATAGGAGTATCCTATAAACTCTAAGCATTCATCTTCGCAAATCCTTTAGTGGTAACTTTATAAATAGTACTTCACTTAGGATCGTAATCCCTAATCTTGTGAACAAAGGATTGTGTAACTTAAGGAATACAACTTAGGCTTCTAGGAAATTGTGAAAATCCTTAGGAAGAGTCAATGAGTTGTAAGACTTTAGTTGAAAGTTAATCAAACCCGCGATGGTGTTGTCGTTTAATAGAATGTAAGGTTAGAGCTGATCACTCTGATTCTTGCATCTGTTGAGTGATGATATCATTAGCAAGCCTGACAACGATGTTGCTATTGATAAATATGAGATTGGGACTGATCACCTTGATCACCGCACCTATTAATGGTCGATACCATTGTAACTCTCCAACTGAAACTGAGACTAGCCAAGTTGAATAATTGAACCGTGCTCTTCGTTGAGTACAGGAATTTAGAGGTGTACGGATACAATTCGATATGTGGATAACAAGTGGGGGAGGACTTAGTGGCTATACCTACAGTACTGTGCGAGTAGCAACGTAAGGAGATGTAGACGAACCGAACCGATGAAAGTAAAGACTATACACACATGCCTTATCAATGGGATGGTTCTCCATTTAAGGAACTGAATAGAATTTCGGGGACGAAATTCCAGTAAGTGGGGGAGAATTGTAACACCCCTGATTTTAATTCCAAGCATAATTAGAATAAATATAACTTAGAATTAGTGGAAGTAACCATTGAAAATGGTGTGCAGGAGCTAAGACGGATGTCTTGGAGTTAGAAACGCTTAATATATGAAAATCAATCAAAGTAATCGATTACTTTGGGGAAGTAATCGATTACCAGCATTCTGTGAGAAACCCTAAAATTTGAATTAAAGGAAGCAATCAATTACTTTTGGAGAAGTAATCGATTAGCTGCATTCTGTGAGGAACCAAATAATTGAGAAATTAAGGAGATAGTCGATCACTTGGTGAAGTAATCGATTACCATTGGTCAGACCTAGAAAAAAAATAATGACTTGGAGGCCACACAAATGAAGCTTCTCCAAGAAGCCATTCAATTATAACCACATATTCCACTCCATGCAAACATTTTCCCTTCATAACAAAAACACAAAAAACAAACATTCATTCATTATATTGTCATTTCTTCCTCTTCCTTTCCTCTCAAGATTTAAGAGCACCACTCACCCATCATCTACCCCATTTTCATCACCATCACAAGGTCAAGCTTCATCACCTAATCATCATCATCACACGACTTCATCATCATCTCCACCGTATTAATTTTTCTTCTCTCACTAACACATAACCATGGCTATGGAGCTCGCTTCTCACTAATGCCTTCTCATCCCCAAGAAAGTGTAAAGGAGAAACCTCTTCCCTCATATAACTCTCGTTTGGACATCATTCCCAAGAACATTTTGGTGGCTATTCTAAGGTGGCAAGCTAGGGTTAGGCGGTTCAAGCCATAAAGGAGTCTCAAGGGCAAGGAGAAGGCTAGGGTTTTGCGGTTTTCTCTCTCTCTCTCTCTTCATTTGAGTTAAGGAGGGGGTATTACCCTTATTTAGGAAATAATGCTTAAGGTGATTATAGTGGTAGCTAAGATTAGAAGAGTAAATATATATATGTTAAGGAACCTTAGGGTAGTTGATATATATAATAACCAAAGTATGAGAATAAATGAAATGGAACCTGTAACAGCCCGATTTTCGTAAACCAAAATAATTAACTTTGTGTATTAAAAATTACCAAAAATGAGGCCAATTTTTTTTTTTTGCAAAAGATTGTTGACAAGTTTGAAAGGTACTTGATATTCTCATCACCCTTTTTCGAAAACCGAGTTGTTACTAAAAACTTTGCTTTTTATAAAACATTTATTTCAATAGAAGAACTTGGTTCTAAATCATATGGACAATCTTTCAAAAACTTCACATAAGTTACTTAGCATGAAATGTATTCCATCAATCAGTTTGAAAACTTAGCTTGATTACATAAATGGTTCATGGCTTGGTAATCCTTACTTCAAACTTTCACAACAAACTTAATTTAATAATCCTATCCTTAGACTATCCTATTGAACACGATCGGATGAAGTCCCTCCTTCTCCTTGCGTTCTCTCCTTACTTCCGAGAATGATGCCCTTCTTGTTGCTGTTCCCTCATTGCTGATTGATTCCGGCTCCGCCTCATGAAGAAGGGAAGTATTCCTCCGAGTCTCATACCGAAATTTCTCCTCGTAGTTCCTATACCCTCGTATGGTGACTTGCCCTATGTGCGGCTCCAGGTTAGCTCCACTGAGTAGATGTTCTGGATCTGTAATTACGATCTGGGTATAGCCGATCCATACCCAACCACATGGGGTGCGCTTCCAACCTCTTCTGTACTTACTCCACGTGGTGACATCCATGCAGTACTCCATCTGCCCGTTGAAATACCAGCAGCACCGATATGCCAACGAACAGGAGAGAGTGAGCATTCCGAACGACGGATCGTCGACGGTGTGGGATTACGCTAGGCAAAATAATAGGACCATACAAGCATACAATATAACACACAGGCACACAACAACCACACGTATCATTATCATTATTATTATCATCATCATTCTCCTTTATGCATTTCTCACGAGTATTCTTTCTTCCTTTCTTTCATTCCTTTACTTCCCTTAACTTCTCGTTTTCTTTTCATCCAGTCTTATCAAATTACCCTCTTTAATGCTTTGGGGAAACTACCATACATCATCAGAATATTCATTTCGTTCTCGACTATCACTCACGTCTACATCTCCTCGGTCATCCACCCAACCTAGTCGGAAGCAAACAGGAGTACAGGACCTTTACCGTGCGGGCACGACAGCTGTCACACATCAAATTGTCCCAGACCAGGAGGACTCAGCCTCAAACCATAATCATATCAATTCATATACATGGCACACTGTCTCACTACAGTGGCAAACAAAATGCCCCACTCCAGTCCCTCTCACTGTTCTCGATTTGCAATCTAGGGGGCGACAGTATATTTCTAGTGGGCCCGCAGAACTTACCACGGCATTAGACCCAGTCCCCACCACGTTAGTGCACCACATGTGGAGTTCATTCTGCCTAGAAATATACTCTAGACTTCTTGACGTTTCACCGTCATTGTCCTCCCCTAATGCAATCTCCTCCTAAGTATCCGCAGATACTTATGGTTCCTTCCTCTCCACTACTTCGCACTCTCATAACTCACCGCGTATGTCTTTTAAGTCTTTTATCTTTTAATTATCCTAAGGTCGGCCCGTCCTTCGTGGAACCCTTCAACGAGTCCCGACCACTAACTTTGCACAAACTTTCTCTCATCATTTCTCACATAGCACAGAGCTGGGATCACATCGATAAACTCATATCTCATTTCCCCAATCTTTCTCAAAGTCTCCATCCATCAATTCCTCAAAATCGTACATCACCACTTTCTCAAAATCTCAAATCATAAACTTTCATACTCTTTCTCAAAACAATCTTTTCACAAAACCTTTTTCAAAAATATCGTTTCACAAAATCTCCTTTCACAGACTTTCACTAAATATTGTCTTCACAAACTTTTTCTCAAAATGTCATTTCATAAGGCTTTCTCAAAATATCACCGTGTAAACTTTCTCAAAAGTATCATTTCAAAAGGACTTATCAAAGATTGTTTTATAAACTTCCTCCGAAAATCTTATTTCTCAAAACCTCTTTTCAAAAACATTTTCAAAAGAATTTCTTTTCGAAAACTTTTTCAAAACTGTTTTTCAAAAACCCTTTCAAAAATTTCACTTTGCTGAGCGCTAATGGAGTAGCAAGCTCAACTCGACACTAGTCCCAGACTAAAACCAAAACAAAAGGAGCCCAGCTCCGCTCACATCACATCTCATATCCACATTCACATCGCTCTCCCCAGCTCTGGCTCGTTCTCATCATCATCCTCAATTCCATTCCCCAATCTCAACTTTTTCTTTATTCTCCAACACATATCTTATTCCCACTCATTATTCTTTTCTCATTGTATCTTTACTTTCCATCTTATTACTTTCGCCACTCATTCACTTCATTTTTATTTCCTTATTCATGACGTAACAAACGTCCATCAACATATTACTCATTCAATTTAACAGCAATAAATATCATTAAGCATACTTAAATTAATAAACATAAACATACTATCAGTCACACAAACATCACACAACAATAGTGTGGTCATTGTCATCTTCGTATAAGTGGCCACACAATACAAACAATTGCCACTTATACTACTGACTCCGAACCACTTAGTTCTGATCTTTGAGATGATACGGAACGTCCTAATAAATCACCTAACTACCACGGTGTCTTAGGAAAGCTTCTCTCTCACCTGGGGTCCAGCAATTTAATGCGTACCGTCGCCTTGGATCCTTTGTGCTGCTGGCTGCCCCAATCCCTCGTCTTTAAGATTATTCCTCGTACTAAATAAAATATGCTTATGTTATTAACTTGTATTAGGGAAAATATTTTCCATAATCTAAACACTTATCATTCCTCGTATTAAGTAAAACACCCTTACGTTATTAACGTGTATTAAGAAAATCTTTTCTTAATTCGTGACACTTTCCGTTCTTAATCGAAAGACTTAAAACACTATTGTTTTATCAAAACAATTCTCATATTTTCTAGCACTTTAATCATTGTAAAACCATTTGAAAACATTTAATAAAATGGTTTAAATCATTTGGTTTGGTTGCTGGTCCGTTTTGGACAGCCCCATAACCGTTTTTGAAAACACCGAAAAATTCACTAGTTTCAATCCGGGTTTTTCTAAAATCAATTACCTTTTAAAAACCAAACTTTGAGTCTCATGAATTCATTTTTAGAAATCAAGAAACAACTTTAAATAAACTTGGACAGCAAAGAAATGTTTTACAATAAAATCCGAAAACATCGTAAAACTCTTTTTGTTTCAAATACGCTTTAGTTTCATATTAATTCTTTAAAAACTCAAGTTCGTGTTGTAAACAAACCTTAGAAAATCATAAACACAATCTCACAATCTCAAATAAATCAAAACAAATTAAATTCAAAACCAACTACACACACACAATCAACCACACACTTGATTAGCCTAGTCACCTAAACACTTATTCAATTACTCCACACATAATTCTCTCAAAACCATTTCACTTTTATAAAACAAAAAAAAAGCATTTAAACACATCTAAACCCATAAACCGAATACATGCACACATAGACACTTAATCGATTAATTAATTATATCACACACACAAACATTCATTCTCAAACAAACGCCTCACCAATCCAACACTTAATCAAATCATTCAACACCTAATTAACTTCAAAAACAATTCATTTTTATAAAACAAAATCATTTAGGCATACCTAAACTCGCAAACCGAATGCACACACACCTAGCCATTCAAACACAAAACTCTTTCTTAAACCTAATTAGCTTAGCATTATTTTACCAAATAGATTCATTATTTCTATTTCATTCATGGAAAAAGAATTCTAACCTAATTATTATGCATAGACCGAAAACTATCACAAATCAAAGCAAGATTTATTCACCATAAAACACACCGAATCATGCAATTATTTCTTCTTTTCTTTAACAAAAACCGAGAGCTACAACTTAGAAAAACAATCAAACTTCAATGTATTTTTCTTAACTAAAAACAAATCAAAAAATCATGCAAGAACATAGAGCATAGATCACATATCAAGTTCTCACGAAATAAAAAAAAACATGGCCGAATGCAACATGCACAAAATTAGCACCTAGATTAAATCATGTTCATGCAAAGAAAATTATTTTAAAGCTTATTCCCTTAATTTTCTTCCAAAATCCGAGGCATGCATCCAAGAAAACATGATTTTTCATTTGAATTCAACATGCAAGAATTAAGTCCTTAAGCTTTCCTAACAAATCATGCAAGAATCATATATTAACACAAACACTTTCAATTTGTTTCTCAAAGAAACATGAAAATAACTTTTCAAAGTTCAAGACCAACATGCATGCACTTAAATCATGTAGATCGAGTCATGGAATTAATCATGATAACACAATTAAAAGACAAAATCATTTTGAGTGGGAAAAAGAATCAAGACCTAGACATACTTAAAGGAAATAAGAAGGCTTTTGTTTCAAAAATTACATGCAAAGCTTAGAATCAAAACAAAATTAAAGATCAAAGCACAAATCAAAGCTTTTCTTAAAATCAAACCAAAATCAAGATATGCAAAGGTTTAAGATCAAACAAAACCAAGAATTAAAAATACAAATTAAAGCTTTCATCAAGATTAAGCCAAAACCGCAACATGCAAGGGTTCAAAACCATATAGATCATGTTCAAACAACATGCAAGACGAAAAATCAAAAATAGGTTTAGGTCAAACATTGATTTAACAAATAAACACATAAACATCTCATAGTTCATGGTTTTAAGCATCAAAATCAAACATGCAAAAAGATCTACAAAGATCATGAACAAAATCTTAGATCTAAGAGATTAAACTTGAAAACATAAAGATCCACCATGAAAAGCATCAAGATCTACCCTAAACATCCCCAACCGACTCATCAAACATAAACTACACATATTACAAATTAATTTAAGTCATTTAGAAGTCCATAGTTAAAAGAAGATTACACATAAGTGAATAAGAAAATAAACATGCAAGGGAAGAAAAGAAAGCAAAATTACAAGATCACAAATCAAAACTACTTCTACTTCTTCTAGGGTCTTCGGTTTATACCAAAGAAAGAAAGGTCATCTAGCACTTGATCTTCAAAGGTTCTCCTAGGTTATGGCTTGATATCCTCTTCCTCTTCCTTCTCCTACCTCACGGTTCCTCCTATTCTTTCTCTCTATTTTCTAATTCTTAGTCTAAGAGTTTGAGGAGCTCTTAGACTTGTGTTTGGTTTGTGTTTGGGCGAAGAAAATGAAGAAATGAAGTGAAAAATGAATGAAATGAAGCTAAGGGCCAAGGCTTATATAAAAATTCGTGGCTTCCTACTTTGCCCTTGTGTTGATTCGGTCAAGAGTTTTTGAGGGAGGGGTAAATTCGGCTCTTCTATAATTTTGCATGGGTGGAGTTTAACAAAGCCAAGGGGACAATATAGGGGACATTAGGCACTTAGGGGTTACTTAGGCTTTTGACTTGTTGGTTTATCTTTAGGGTTTCCATTCATCTAGTTAGAACTTGGTTAGGATTTAGTTAGGGACTTAGTTCCTTTGATTACTTGGTCCATACTTAAGGAAATTCCTAGGCTTACATACACACATACGGCACTGACACATGTAAATACATATACTCACATACACATTCACATGCACATATCAATCATACCTATATTCATGCATACATACGTTACACATATATCCATGCATTCATCCTCATAATCATTCACTAATTATATTTTTGCACAATCCTAAGCATGCATACATATAAGACCGTATATACATGTTCATGCACACACATAGAAAATAAACCATTCATGCATAAGAATTATAAGGACACCAAAACACCAAGCACATATTTTTAGAAATCAAAACACATTTTTCATCAAATAGTTTCTTGTAGAAAAATTCACCATCTTACTAAAAGAATTTTAAACACATAATCATTTCCAAAAAAAAAACATAACATCATTTCACGAAAATCATCTCTTTAAAACCATTTACCACTTTGAAAAAGTGAATTAAGAAATTTATTTAAGAAAATACTCTTTTCAAGACACTTTTCTCAAAAATGAATCTCTTTAGTATTTTAAATTAATACGAGGAATTCGCGGGGTGTTACAGAACCACTTACATATTTATGATTATGTGTGAATATGATATGTTGTCATGAAATGTTTGAAGATTGATGTTGTGTTTATGTGCATGAGAGGTTAGGGTTTGAGATATATATATATATATATATATAAGGTATTATGAGCTTAGTTAGTTATTATAAAATAAAGGATGATTTGGAGATGTTTGTATATGTATCGAATATACGAGGAACTAATAATAATAATAATATGATGAAACTTTGAGTGGTAATATGATATTAATGATAAGCCATGAATAAAAAGAAAGAAAGAAGAGAAACTAAACATGAGAGGATAAAGAATAGAAGGGCCATGAGGGTCTATAATTTATGGCGCTGAATAATGATCCGATTGGGTGACACACCCCATTAGGTGTAAAGGTCCTGTTAGGTACAAAGGTTCCATTAGGTGCACAGGTCCTGTTAGGTGCAAACGTCCCATCAGGTGCAAACGTCTCAATAGGTGTAAAAGGTCCCGTTAGGTGTAACTGTGTCACCATGAATCATTATGCGCAAATAAAAGAGAATAAGTTAAGAGTAAGTAAAAGACATGAAAGGCTAAGGACAATAAAGAAATATGAAATGTCTTAATGGGTATGGAAAGTCCTAATGGGTGTTCAAACGTCCCGATGGGTGATAAACGTCCTAACAGGTGAAAATGTCCTATTGGGTGCAAACGTCCTAACAGGTGAAAACGTCCTAATGGGGGAAACCAAAGGAAAAAGGAATATAAGTAAAAAGAGAAACAAGAAGAGAATTAAATGAGTTAAGAATATTAAATGAGAACGAAAACATGAATTTGAAAGTGTATGTCATGAGATGATAT
This sequence comes from Crotalaria pallida, assembly GCA_037953625.1. Lineage (NCBI taxonomy): Eukaryota > Viridiplantae > Streptophyta > Magnoliopsida > Fabales > Fabaceae > Crotalaria > Crotalaria pallida. The sequence continues at coordinate 89,082,988 of CM075649.1, read as the reverse complement.
GTTTGTTATAAGTATATGAGGCTTAGTTTATTACTATGACTCTAGAGAGATTATTTTGCAAATCCTTTAGTGGAAACTTTATAAAGAGTACTTCACTTAGGATCGTAATCCCTAATCTTGTGAACAAAGGACTGTGTAACTTAAGGAATACACAAATTCAAGTCAGTCTTCTAGGAAATTGTGAAAATCCTTAGGAAGAGTCAATGAGTTGTAAGACTTTAGTTGAAAGTTAATCAAACCCGCGATGGTGTTGTCGTTTAATAGAATGTAAGGTTAGAGCTTATCACTTTGATTCTTGCATTTGTTTAGTGATGATATCATCAGCAAGCCAGACAGTGATGTTGCTATTGATAGATGTGAGATTGGGAGTGATCACCTTGATCTCCACACCTATTAATGGTCGATACCATTGTAACTCTCCAACTGAAACTAAGACCAGCCAAGTTGAATAATTGAACCGTGCTCTTCATTGAGTACAAGAATTTAGAGGTGTACGGATACAATTAGATATGTCGGTGCCAAGTGGGGGATGACTTAGTGGCTAAACTTAGAATCCTGTTCGAGTGGCAACGTAAGGAGATGTAGACAAACTGAACAGACGAAAGTAAAGACTATATCCGGAAGCCTTGTCAATGGGATGGTTCTCCATTTAAGGATATGATGAACGAAATTTCGGGGACGAAATTCCAGTAAGTGGGGGAGAATTTTAACATCCCTTATTTTAATTCCAAGAATAATTAGAATAAATCTAAGTTAGAATTATTGGAAGTAGCCATAGAAAATGGTGTGTAGGAGCTAAGACGGATGCCTTGGAGTTAGAAACACTTAATATATGAAAATTAAGCAAAGTAATCGATTACTTTGGGGAAGTAATTGATTATCAGCATTCTGTGAGAAACGCTAAATTTGAATTAAAGGAAGTAATCAATTACTTTTGGAGAAGTAATCGATTAGCTGCATTCTGTGAGGAACCAAATAATTGAGAAATTAAGGAGATAATCGATTACTTGGTAAAGTAATCAGTTACCACTCGTCAGACCTAGAAAAAAAATAATGACTTGGAGGACACACAAATGAAGCTTCTCCAAGAAGCCATTCAATTATAACCACATATTCCATTCCATGCAAACATTTCCCCTTCATAACAAAAACACAAAAAACAAACATTCATTCATTCTATTTTCACTTCTTCCTCTTCATTTCCTCTCAAGATTCAAGAGCACCACTCACCCATCATTAACCCCATTTTCATCACCATCACAAGATCAAGCTTCATCACCAAATCATCATCATCATCACACGACTTCATCATCATCTCCACCTTATTCACTTTGCTTCTTTCACTAACACATAACCATGGCTATGGAGCTCACTTCTCACTCATGCCTTCTCATCCCCAAGAACAAGTAAAGGAGAAACCTCTTCGCTCATATAGCTCGCATTTGGACATCATTCCCAAGGACATTTTGGTGACTATTCTAAGGTGGAAATCTAGGGTTAGGATGTTCAAGCCATAAAGGAGTCTCAAGGGCAAGGAGAAGGCTAGGGTTTTGGGGTTTTCTCTCTCTCTACATTTAAGGTAAGGAGGGGGGTATTAACCTTATTTAGGAAATAATGTCTAAGGTGATTATAGTGGTAGCTAAGATTAGAAGAGTAAATATATATATGTTAAGGAACCACTTATATATTTGTTATTATGTGTGAATATGATATGTTGTCATGAAATGTTTGAAGATTGATGTTGTGTTGATATGCATGAGAGGTTAGGGTTTGAAATGAGTGTAAGGTATTATGAGTTTAGTTAGTGATTATAAAATAAAGGATGATTTAGAGATGTTTGTGTATGTATCGAATATATGACGAAGTGATAATGATAATAATATGATGAAGCTTTGAGTGGTAATATGAGATTAATGATTAGCCATGAATAAAAAGAAAGAAAGAAGAGAAACTAAACATGAGATGATAAAGAATAAAAGGGCCATGAGGGCCTATAATTTATGGCGCTGAATAATGATCCGATTGGGTGACACACCCCATTAGGTGTAATGGTCCTGTTAGATTCCAAGATCACAGTAGGTGCAAAGGTCCTGTTAGGTAAAAACCTCCCATCAGGTGCAAAGGTCCCATTAGGTGTTACTGTGTCACCACGGATCATTATGTGCAAATAAAAGAGAATAAGTAAAAGACATGAAAGGCTAAGGATTATAAAGAAATATGAAAGGTCCAAACGGGTATGAAAGATCCTAATGGGTGCTCAAACGACCTGATGGGTGATAAACGTCCTAACAGGTGAAAACTTCCTATTGGGTGCAAATGTCCTAACAGGTGAAAACGTCCTAATGGGGGAAACGAAAGAAAAAAGGAAAGTAAGTAAAAAGATAAACAAGAAGAGAATTAAATGAGTTGAAAATTGTAAATGAGAACGAAAACATGAATTTGAATGTGTATATCATGAGATGATATGTTTGTTATAAGTATATTAGGCTTAGTTTATTACTATGACTCTTTAGAGATTATTTTCTAAGTATTGTATAATGCTCACCTCCTTGCTGTTTTTACATAGGTACCGAGACTGAGCATACACTGTCGCAAGCCGAGCAGTAGGAGTACACTCCCCCCTCGGGGAGTGTAAGTAGTAGTAGTTAGGAATGGGTACCCGTCCTGGGCTATTTTTGGAATTTATGTTATGTAATTGAACTTCTTTTGGGTAAAATATGTGAATATTAATTTGGGTCGGCCCAGGACTCCTCCTTTTATAAAACGAGATATTATGGGAAGTAAAACTAATCCAAAACTTGTTTATATTCTGGAAACGAAGTAAATGGATGCATTATGATGCATGATGATGTGTATCTCCTTGCTGGCTTTTTTGTCGATGTTACAAATGTTTTAATACAGGTTTTACAGAAAAAATTATATTTTGGAAAGTCAATGAAACAAATTAAACTCCGTCAAATTTCACGGAGAATTTCATAAGTTAATAAGGTTATAAAAGAAATTTTTAAGTAACCAAATTATAAAGGGGGAATTAGTGTATTAATTAAAGTAGGGTGTCACAAGTTCTAAATTGAAAAATAAGATGTTTTGAAAAGTCTCAACCTCTAATGAGAAAGGTCCATGATGTAACTATATATGAATGCATGACAACTACCCATAGATAATGTCCCCCTAATTACTCACAAATATTTATTAAGAAATTCATCACAACGGAATAATTACATTTATATGTCACACTTTTCACATATAGTCCAGCCAAGCCATAAATCACACACATTATATCACCAAACAACCAGAAGTCCCCAAAACAAGTGGGAGACAGCAAGGTATATACAAGTAAATTAAATATTGGAATCGTATCAAATCAACACCTATCAACCTGAAAACTTACATTAAACTAGCATACATGGCAAAGGTTAACACATAAAATTTTCAAGTGATTTGGACAAGTTTAACTCAGTCTACCACACCTAATTATCATTTGGAAAACACCGTAACTGTTGCTGGGCTGAGAACAACTCACATTTTTAAAAAATAGTAAAAGTACTTAAAACAACCCCAAATTTGAAAAAAAGTTACTAGACAGAAAGGGGACCACACTTTAAAAATATCAGATCAAATGGAGTTGTAGAAGTAATTTTACCAAGTTTATTTTCTAGAAAAAACTTATGAAATCACTCTTCAGCTGTAAGTAAAACAAAATTCATAAACAGTAGTAAACGTGCTCCAATTTGCACCAAAATTTATAAAAAGGCTCCAGACACATATAAGAACATCACATAAATTTTTCAGATCAATTGTATTTGTCTAAGGTTTCAAATAATGCTCGTTTACATTCAAAATACTGTTTTCCAGATACAAAGTTTTAGAGAATTAAATCTCATAAAAATAAGAAAACAGCACCAAAAATTCCCAAAAATTACAGAGAGTTTAAAAATGACAGAAAACAGGTTGTGACAAAAACTTATGGTCGTTGATTCAAGGGAAGTTCCTTTTACCAAGACCTCCTGCAACTAAAAACAATAACTTCCATAAAACCCGTTTTTGAAACATTAATTACACAAAAATATCAGATTAATTCCAATCTAGCCTAAAATTTCCAGATCACAGTAATATACATCAGAGAATAACATACTAAAATCTAAAGTCCATTGGATCATCATAACTATGATTTACCAGGACCTCCTACGGTCAGAAACAAGGAAATCAACAATTTCAGCACCTACATAACTTTATGTTCTTCACATAGATCCTTCACAATCAGAACCCTAACACTTTCAATCTCACAATAAACAGATAATAAATCATAATTAAATGCAAAATATAAACTTGGAAAGATTTATATAAATTAATAATAAAACTTTATTATTAATTCCTTATTATCCGGGAGACGAAAATTAGGGGTGTTACACTACTCCCCCACTTAAAAGGAATTTCGTCCCCGAAATTCTAGCTTACATAAACAACTCCGGGTACTCTTGACGCATCTTTTCCTCTAATTCCCATGTAGCTTCAGACACGTCAGCATTTTCCCATATAACCTTGACTAACGGTATCTCCTTTCCCCTGAGCTGTTTAACTTCACGATCTTCTATCCGGACCGGTCTAGCTTCAAAGGTAAGGTTCTCCTTCAAAGCTAGATCATCAGGTTGGATTTTCAAAATAACCGATGGATCATGCACATATTTCTTCAACTGAGAAACATGAAAGACATTGTGCAAATTGGATAGAGAGGGTGGTAAAGCTAGTTGATAAGCAACAGGATCGACCCTTCTAAGGATTTGATATGGACCTATACACTTAGGTGAAAGCTTTCGGGTTCTTAAAGCTCTACTGATCCCTTTCATTGGAACTATCCTAAGAAACACATGGTCGCCCTCCAAAAACTCTATTGGTTTCCTTCTCTTGTCAGCATAACTCTTCTGCCGACTCTGAGCCGCTTTCATCTTTGCCTGAACCATCTTGATCTTCTCATTTGTCTGCTGTACCATTTCCGGTCCAACCACTAAATTCTCCCCCACTTGAAACCAGCATAGCGGGGTTTGACACTTCCTTCCATACAAAGCCTCAAACGGTGCCATCCCAATGCTCGCATGATAGCTGTTGTTGTATGTGAATTCTGCAAGGGGTAACACTTGATCCCAACTTCCTAGTTCTTCAAGTGCACAAGCCCTCAACACATCTTCCAAAGACTGAATCGCTCTCTCCGTCTGACCATCCGTCTATGGATGATACGCAGAACTCAATTTTAATCTTGTTCCCATATCATCATGCAAACTTTTCCAGAACTGCGAAGAGAATCTGGGATCTCTATCTGACACAATACTCGAAGGCACTCCGTTAAGACGAACTACCTCCTTAATATAGATATGGGTAAGCTTATTCAAAGGATAGCGCATGTTTATCGGAATAAAATGCGCCGACTTAGTCAACCTATCCACAATCACCCAGATTGCATCATGATTTGCTGTTGTCCTTGGCAAACCAGACACAAAGTCCATTGAAATGCTATCCCACTTCCATTGAGGGATCCTTAAAGGTTGTAACTGTCCTCCCGGTTTTTGGTGCTCTACCTTAGCTTTTTGGCAAATCAAGCATGAAGCCACATACTCCGCAACATCCTTTTTCAATCCAGACCACCAAAACATTTTCTTCAGATCCTGATACATTTTGGTTAATCCAGGATGCATACTCATCCGACTCTTATGTGCTTCATCAAGAATCAGTCTTCTAACCTCCTGATCTCTTGGTATGCAAATCCTTGTTCTGAAACAAAGGATTCCATCCAACCCAATATTGAAATCAGGTTCCTTCCCCTCTGAACCTAATCTCATCTTTTCAATCAACTCTCCATCCGCTCGTTGTAACTCCCGAATTCTTTCTAAGAACTCATTTGTGATCTGCAACATTCCCAACTTGATACTTGATGGTTCCACTTGCGTCAACAAGCTCAAGTCTCTGAATTCCTCAATAAGCGCTGCTTCCTTCACCATCATCGCACTTATGTGGATTGCTTTCCGACTCAAAGCATCTGCAACCACATTTGCTTTACCCGGATGATAATGGAGTTTAAAGTCATAATCCTTCAAAAACTCCATCCACCTTCTTTGCCTCATGTTCAACTCTTTTTGGTCAAACATATACTTCAAACTCTTATGGTCACTAAATACTTGGAAAGTAGTGCCATAGAGATGATGTCTCCATATTTTTAGGGAAAACACGATTGCAGCCAATTCCAAATCGTGTGTTGGGTAATTCACCTCATGATTCTTCAATTGTCGTGATGCATAAGCCACTACTCTTCCTTCTTGCATCAATACACACCCCAGTCCTTTCTTAGATGCATCACAGTACACTTCAAAGCTCTTGTGAGGATCAGGTAAGATTAACACAGGAGACGATGTTAACCTTTCCTTCAACTCTCGGAAACTACTTTCACACCTGTCGTCCCACACGAACGGTTGATCTTTCCGAGTCAACTTGGTCAAAGGCAATGCAATCTTGGAAAATCCTTCTACAAACCGACGATAGTATCCAGCCAGCCCTAAGAAACTTCTCACCTCAGTCACAGTCTTAGGCTGTTCCCAGCTTAGCACTGAACTTACTTTTGCTGGATCCACCGCGATTCCTTCCTTAGAGATCACATGCCCCAAAAACTTCACTTCATTCAACCAAAACTCACATTTCGTAAGTTTGGCGTATAACTGCTTATCCTTCAGGACTTTTAACACTATCCTGAGATGTTCTTCATGCTCCTCCGGACACTTTGAATAGACCAGAATATCATCAATGAACACCACTACAAATAAATCCAGGTATGGTCTAAAGATCCGGTTCATATAATCCATGAAAATAGCAGGTGCATTAGTCAATCCGAACGGCATCACAACATACTCATAATGACCGTATCGAGATCGAAATGCAGTGTTGGGTATATCTTCCTCCTTTATCCTGATCTGATGATAACCCGATCTTAGATCAATCTTGGAAAATACTACAGCTCCCCTAACTTGATCCATAAGGTCATCAATCTTTGGCAAATGGTACTTATTCTTAATGGTGACCTTATTCAACTATCTGTAGTCCACACACATCCTCATACTCCCATCCTTTTTCTTTAAAAACAATAATGGAGCTCCCCAAGGCGAAACACTTGGCCTGATCATCTGTTTCTGCAGCAATTCCTCTATCTGCTTTTTCATTTCTGCCATTTTCGGTGGTGCCATTCTATACGGAGCAATAGAGATGGGACCAGCTCCAGGAATTAAGTCAATCCCAAACTCTATTTCTCTCTTCGGAGGTAATCCTGGTATCTCCTCAGGAAATACTTCCGGAAATTCCCTCACCACAGCAATCTCTTCTATCGGCATCGATTCTTCTTCCCCAGTAGCAGAGAACAAACACATATAACCTTCAGGTTCAAGGGTGCTATATTGGATTATCTTTTCCTCACAATTGATGATCACTTGGTTCTTCATCAACCAATCCATACCCAAGATCACATCCAATTGTAATTTAGGGAGACAGACCAAACCTACTTTAGAGACACGACCCAAGATTTCAACATCACACCCTAAGAAAATCTTAGCGGTAAAGATCGGTATCCCAGTAGGGGTATCTATACTAAGATAGCAAGGTGAATCGGAAACAACAAGATTCAGCGTATTCACACATTCAGGAGAAACAAAAGAATGTGTAGCTCTAGAATCAAACATAATCTTGCAAGGTTGATCATTAAGCAAAAAGTTACCTTGCACGAGATTCGGGGTTTGGGTTGCTTCATTACCACTCAGGGTAAACACTCTTCCTTGCACCACAGGCTTGCCAGCAGATCCCTTTGCATCACCTTTTGCGGACTCTCTGCAATCACGAGAAAAATGGCCCTGCTTTCCACATTTGAAACATCCACCTGTGGACCAGCAGAATTGTCCATGATGATAACACCTACACTTCTCACAATAAGGGGCATCATCGCGAGACTTGTTCTTGTTATCCATCACAGCTTTGCCCTTGCCCTTGTGCTTCTGAGAATATGGACCACTATTCCGATTATCAAATTTCTTCTTCCTCTGGGGTACATAGTTCTGTCCAATTCCCTTTCCTTGACTTCCTATCAACTCAGCCTTTTTGTCATCCTCATACATTCTGCACATATCCACGAGTGCAGGAAAATTCTGAATCCTCTGGTAACTGAAAATAGACTTCAGTTCCGGCCTCAGTCCACCTTAAAACTTAACACACTTACTCCTTTCATCAGGGTTATTCAAGTAGTAGGGAGAATATTTCATCATTTCCTCAAATTTGGCAGCATATTCTCCTACACTCATCTCCCCCTGCTTCAATTGCATGAATTCTACCTCCTTCTTTCTCCTCAAATCTTTTGGAAAGTATTTATTGAGGAATTTCTCCATAAACACTCCCCAGTTGATTGCTCTCTTTTCAAAATTCAGCAATTGAACAGTATGCTCCCACTAGTTCTCAGCTTCCCCATGAAGCATATAAACTGCATGGGTCACCTTCTGCTCATCAGAACAATCCAAAGTTCTGAAAATCTTGTTGATCTCGTACAACCACTTATTTGCCTCATCAGGTTTGTATCCTCCTTCAAACCTTGGTGGATTGCACTTCCTGAATTTCGTTCGTAATATTTCTATTTCTGGTTGCCATAGAAACACCTGCACTATGGGCTTTGGGCCACTAAAAAGGTCTTTAAAACATAAACACTACTAGTTTACTTAAACACATTCAATAACATTGAATACCATACTTAGCTGCATCATCGGAGCCATGAGGGACAGGACCAATGCTCTGATACCACCCAAGGTGTGACACCCTCGTTTTGTATCTTGAAAATAATTAATATTTCCAAATATAGAATACTTGCTATCAAAAGTTGTGAATAAAAAAAATTTTGCTTTTTATTCGATACTTGCTCGATTATAAATATTTTTAATCTTGACGAATTGTTTGAATTCGGCATAATAATACCTTAATTACAAAAAGGCTCTCGAGACAATATTTTTCTAACATACTGAAACAGCTTCATGGTCCTTATTAAAATATATTATTTGTCTCTTGAGTTTGATCGAGTATATAAAATATAAACTTATTGCCGAATCCCTTTTTAATAAAAAATCAGAGTATGCGGAAGTAAAATTAATACTTGTGGGGCACTGCTGAGGTAAATAAAACATCATACATATATATATATATATATATATATATATATATACCATGATAAAAACCCCACTAGTATCATCTGTAGGAAGTAACATAAGTCGAGATAGCAAGAGTTTATAAAACATATACAAACCAGCTGCATAAAATAAATCTCACTCTAAGACCTCTCAAAATATATACAATATATCACATAATCCAAAAGTAGAAGTCCCAGAGCAGGTCATCCATGTCCTCAGCAGCTCCTCTGATCCTCCGCAGCTCTATCCCTAGGATCTAGGATCAAAAATATCCATGCTATGCAGGCTCCTATGAACCAACAGGTCCACCTCTACCAGAAAAAGTCGGCTCGACATGCACCTCTTCCTCGTCCTCATCCTCCACAGGGTCCTCCTCGACCTCGCCAGACTGGGTAGAGACCCCACCACTGGGTCTAGGATCTGCAGAAGCAGTCCTCTCAAAATCAGTCGGACCAGGAGAAGGAGTCTCCTCAGTGACTACTCTGTGGGAGGAAGGATGAGAACGAGTGGCAGCTCTAAAACGAAAACTATAAAATCGACGCACAGGTCGAGCCGGGGGTGGTCCTTTATATGTATAAAAGGGTGGAACATGCATAGTATAGACTAAAGGGATCCTAAATCGACAAGGTCGCACACGAACCAGAGGGTTAGGGTGGTAGAGAGTGATCTCCACCTCCCCCTCAAAAGTGGCACGGTGCTATTCGTACGTCCATATACCACTAGGGATAGGGCGTATCTCGATACAGGCTAGGTATCTGGACATCACCTAAGCAGGGCATAGGGAGTAAGTATACACAAATACATAATCAATAAAGACTAAAGTTACAAACACAAGTATATCATGGACAGACAATAATGCAAATACATATGAGCACACCAATTTTCAACATTATATCTCTTATAATGCAAGTGGCATGATGCATGATTTTCTTTCCACAACTGAGGCCTCTAAAAGTCCATCTTGGACGTCCATCCAATACACCCTTGTGTTCCCGGAACACTGACATTCGTTCCCAGAACGTAATGCCAAACCATACTTGGATAATAAGCATCACTCCTAGAGTGTGCATCACGTTCCCAAAACGCATACGTTCCCAGAACGCATAAAAACCAGGTCTCGGACACTGGCCACATTCCCAGAATGTGTCATCAAGTAGGTTACAATTTGGTACTCCCGGAGTACCCTCCTCATATTCCCAGAATATGATAAACGTTCCTACCAACCAAACTTCCATTCTATGTGAATGCACAATCATCAAGGTTGGTTTTATCTTTATTTTAATTACGGTGATTTAGAAATATTTCAATTTCTCTTTTGAATGATTAATTTGAGGTATAATCCTTTGACACAAAAATTCTCTCTTGAATTATCTTAAACACATGCCATTAGGCTTAGATTGGGAAAAACATAATCCAATGGTATTCAATTTCACTTAAAAGACTTAACTTTTATTTTTCAGTTTCAGGTACTAACCGGTTACAGTCTCAGGCTAACAAGTTAGAATTACAGACCTGAACTATTTTACCATTGAAATTCAGAAAACCCTTTTTCTTGAATTCTCTACCGAATCCATAAACAAGTTTTAACATTGTTTTATACCTCAAAACCACTGTGTTCATCATTCAAAAGTCTAAACCACATTCTATTTCCAAATGAGCACAATTTCCTCTTGAAATTATCTCATTATACTAAAGTATTAACTCCAAATTTCAATCTGAATTATTACAATAAAATCAGCTTCATTTCAGATTGAATTCCAATGAAAATAAGGTCTAGATTTGAGTAAATTAATAACACCACAGGACTAACTTCAGAAACTCATTTTCTTTGAAATTTTACAGTGCCAAACCTGTTACAAATATCGAGTAATCGGTTAGATTATGCAGTCTGCACACTGAAACATGAGATTTTGCAAACCATTCTTTTTATTACTCAAATCTAACCAATTTCAACACTCAAAAGAGTTCATATACCTTAAGGTAAACATATTTAACCACAGAAACACATTTAGCTTGCATGCATTAAGTTTAAAGTATCAAATTGCATAAAAATCCACATAAACACAATTTAATACCACGAAACTCATATTACACATTTAGATTGAGATTTAGGCATCAAAATCACTTGCATTCATTAATGTAAAGTTGCTCAAAACAGAATTGAGCTAGAATTTGGCCTCCAAGCCTTTTTACCTTGAACACATAATGCCCTTTTAAGTCTATGTTGACTCAAATCCTAAATCACATGATTTTAGTCTAAATCTAGTATAACGTAAACTTCTCCCATACCTCAAACTTATGTTTGATAAATCTAATAAGATGAAGTTTTGCTAAGATGGAATTGATTAAGTAAAAGTTAAATGAAAATTGGCCTAAGTGTTTGTGTGAAGCATGATTCGGTTTGTATGTGCTTAAGAGTTTGATTCCTTTATTTGATTAAGATATATGCATGAATAAGTATGTGAACATGTTTTGATTTGATGACTTGTGATCATGTAATGTTTGAGATGAATGAATGATTGTTTAAGGTTCTTAAGTAAAGTAGGAATGATTTTTAGAATGCATGAAAGTGTTTAAATGGTTTAATTTGTTTAAGTATTATGCTGTCCACATTTGGTTTTAAATGTTTGAACTTGAGAAAGTATTGATCAAAGTGTTTATTTGATTGTTTTCAAGATGCTTGGTTTACCTATGTGTTTAAATTGGTTTTGAACAATGGAAAATGAATTTAAAACTTAGAATATGATGCTGTCCAGAATTTTCTATGTTGTATTTCTTATTTAAAAGTGTTTTCAAAGTGTTTTAAAGTTTAGTTTTTATGAGTATTTAACATAAGAAAAAGTTGGTTTGAAAAGTGCGATTTTTCGGTGTTTTCGAAATTGAATTCATTGTTGTCCAAGAGAGACCAACAAAGAAACTTTTCATTTAAATTGATTTATTTGATTATTTTTTCATGATTTTAAAGTATAAAAGTTAGTGTTTGATTTTGGACAAGTTTGAGCAAAAGAGGATTGATGTTTTGGTTTTACATAAAGACAAAATTTGGATTTTTCTTAAGTTACCTTGAGAATAATTTTAAGAATAATATTAAATAAAGTTTAATACTCATGTGTCTATCTTATGGGACTTGAAAGAAGTTGGAGTCGGGCAGACTAGGAAGGAAGCGAATCGTTCGGAACTTGTGGAATTGGTAACTGCAAACCCAGGTGAGAGAGAAGTTATCCTAACACACTTTGTTGTCTAGTGAGTATGCTAGGACACTCCGTACTCTCTCAAAGTCGGAGTAAAGGTCTATTGTAGCTAGTAGTATACCTGATAAATTGTGTGCCTTGTTTGTATCGCCGTATACGAAGACTCAGACCTATATCATCACATGGTATGAATTGATTGATATATTTGTTATGTTGAGATATATTGTTGTTTATATTGTCATTGCATGAGCATAATGCATCATCCTGCGATATAAGATAAGAATAGTAAAGACATTAGAAAACTATAAGAAATCCCCCAAAGAATAGAGCGAAACTCTAAGGGACGGAACACGCTACGGAACTGGATGATGCTGATGCGCCCGAGTACGTGGATCGAGCTGACGATATGACAATGACGACGATGCTTTGGACGTGGATGCAATGATTGCATAATTCTACAGAGATAGTTTCCATATGGTCGTATCCATATGTTGAGAGTGAGTTAAGATAGGTCGGAGCCTATCTATCAAAGATTGATGGATATCCCGCATATAGTCGTAGCTATATGCCAGAGGTGATTCTGAGTGGGTCGGAGCCCGTCAGAATGATGATTGATATTCCGCATATAGTCGGAGCTATATGCCGAGGTTGGTTCTGAATGGGTCGTAGCCCGTCAGAAAGATTATGGATATCCCGCATATGGTCGGAGCCGTATGCCGAAAATGATTTAGGATGGGTCGGAGCCCGTCAGACATAGTGGTCGAGTCCCACAGAAGCATTCCGCATATGGTCGAAGCTGTATGGCGGAGATGACTTAGGATGGGTCGACGTTAGAATAACTAAGTATAACCTCACGACTTTAAAACCCTAACCCGAAGTAGTGGAGAGGAAGATACACCTGAATTACCCTCGTGGTGTTCAACTGGATGATTGAGATAGGGGACGACAATGACGGTGATTCGTCAAGAAGCCTTGAGAAGTCTGTCTAGGTGGGAAAAACCATAGGGGCCCTGGTTGAACCGGTCGGAGCTGGTCACTCAGTGGTGTGGACGAAGTACCACATGATCACTAGACAGAAGACTGACACCCTCTTGACCAAATCTTGATCAGTGAGAGGGATGCTCGAACACGGCCGGATGTGTTTATTTTATTTCATTTACTTCTGTGTAGAAGTAAAGATAGATTGAGCTAGACTTTGCCTCAATATATATAGATTTGATTTGTAATATATTGGCCCAACTAGTTATGTTTTGTAGATTTTTTTTTAAATACCAAAATGGTCTTTATAATTATTGACATTTTGAAATTAATCCTTGCAAAAAAAAAGTGGGTTTTGGTCCCTACTTTTATATTTCATTTTGGTTTAAACAAAAAAAACCGTAGTCTAAAAGTACCCATGAAACTGTGGTATAAACTAAAGACCATAATAATCAAATGTGGTCTAAAATCTGTTAAGAAAAGCATGGTCTAAAACTTGTGTAAAACTGTGGTTTAAACAAATTACCAAACTTAGAAAACCGTGGCCAAAGAGATGTAAGAAAAACCGTGGCCCAAAGCTTGACAAAAAACCGTGGACAAAAAGATGGAAGGAAAACCGTAGCCAAAATCATTGACATAAAACCGTGGTCTATTAAACACTTTTAGGCGACGGTTTTATACAGTCGTGGCTAAAAGCCTTAAAACCGTGGCCTATTAGAATAGCCCACGGTCGCTACTACTACGCCTAAAGAACCGTGGTTTAAAGATTAGGCCACGGTTTTTAGGCCTTTTACCACGGTTTTTGGGCGTGGTTTAAGACCAAAAATGTTGTAGTGTAATGATATGTATGTTTGATTTGTATGTTTGATTATTTGTAAAGTATGAATTTAATGAGTTGTGAACTTAGGGCTTGTTAGTTATTAAAGATGGTGTTGATGCTTGATTACAATTATTGCCCTGAAAGTATATTATTTAGGATGAATGAATGTTATTGTTAATGAAATTAAGATTGTTATAGTTGAATGTTAAATATTGAAATGATGATAATGTTGATGGAATGGTTATGTTGACTAATGAATGGTGAATTTATACTTGAATGCATTTAAAATGAATGAATGAATGATATTATTCGTATAGTTGATGTTGTATGTCTGCATAATTATAAGTGATATCTATGGACAATTATCCTAGATTAGATAAACCCAACCAAATTGGTAAAAGTATATCAAGGCTTGATTATTATAAACACCTTAAAACGAACTAGAAACACGTGCATTGTGGAGTAAGGTGGACCTTAGGGAATTGGGAAAGATAATCGATTTCCAGGTTCTGTGAACTGAAGAACCCTCCTACGGGGAGAATGTGAAGGTTCATAGAACTAGTGGGCGTGAGTAGATAGTGATTTGATTGTGCTTATGAAACAATCACGGGAGTTACTATAGGGGACATTGATCACCCCAGCAGAAACTGGTACGAAGGACGCGATAAGAGAAGTACTGGTTGAATTGGTGATTGGTCCAGTGCACACTATAGTAAATCTATCGGTCACTTCCCTACTTCGTGGATAGATGTGCGTGATACGGGAAGTATAGTGGGGCTTGCATTGTATGAGGAACCCTCCTACGAGGAGAATGTGAAGTACAATGCAAGCAAAGGTAGAGGGACATTTACTCCTAGTCTATCTTTCTCAAAGTGTGGAGGGGATGTGAGGCTAAAGTGTTATAAAGTGTACATTGTACAAAGAACCCTCCTTCAGGGAGAATGTGAAGTATAATGATTGTTATAAAGTGGACAATTGTTAAAGGGCAAAGTGAAAATTTAAAGTGTTATAAAGAGAATAGTTAAAGTGTTATAAAGTCGAAAAGAAAAGGGAAATGAAGTGTTATTGCATTTGCATTGCATTACATCTACATTGTATTGTGAATATTGGATTGTACATTATTAAAGATAATTGATAGTTATATATATATATATATAAAGTTACAAAGGTGCAAAAAGTGAATCAGATGTTAAAGGAAGAAGAAAGTTAGGAATTGTATTGTATTAAGTTTTTATTGTTATAATTGCTATTTGTTTAAAGCATACATTTTCCTTATGTCTTATTATCGTCTTTAATTGTTTCCCTTGATTTTGAATTAATATCTCACCCTCTTAAGTGGACATTTTAGGTACCGTGATCGGAGAATTCTAAGGGCACGAATGCTGAGGATAAAGACACTCCTCCTTGTGGAGTGTACTTTGCACTATCTTTATGTACATCATAGTTGATGCAACCACTAGGCTGTTATAATGTAACTTTTGAAAATGTATAAAATTTAGTTATGTTTTACAAATGTCTATTTTCCTAAGTTTAATACATGGATGTCACTTGGAAAGGATATCTAAATATCCTCCTTTTCTTTAGTAATGTATTGTAAATGTATATCTTTTTCCCGTATCTGGATCTGACAGGTTAACTTTCAAAAGTTATAATGGGGAAAAGCCAATATTTTAGAGTAAACTCCACCAAAATTTTTTCTAAATTTTTCAATATTTAATAATTTATAATGGAATTAAAAAATAGGATGTTACATTATGGTATCGGAGCAAGGGTTGCATTCCTCGACTGTGAAGTATGGTGTTCCTACTCCTAAAGTGTTGCACCACATGAGAGTAACATAGAACGTAGTTAGTATAGTGTTAAGTGTAGTTGGGAAGTAGCTAAATAGCTAGATGTAGTAGGTAGATAGTTATCTAGTAGTTGTCCGGAATTATGGTAATAGTTAGAAGTCGTTGTTACATAGTTAGATGTCTAGAATATGCATAAGTCTTTAAGTAGCTGGGCATAGTTTATTGATTTAAGTAGAGGCTATGTTTCTTACCTATCTCATCCAAATTTCAGATTTAGAAAATGGTGACTCGAAGTAATCGAGTTCTGGATAACCTCTCTCAGATTAACGCTAACCAGGCCGATGTTTTGGGAAATGTGCTTCAAGCCAGTGACAACCAAGCCAACCAAGCAATACCACCTCAGCAGCAGGCTTACAAACCTGGGATAGCAGAGTTTAGGGCAGTAGTTCCTCCTAAATTTGAGGGAGACTTAAAGGTAAAGGAGACTCGTAAGAGAAGTGTTAGACCTCACCAAGGGCATAGTGAATCTGCCCATATGAAGGACAAGGAACCTATATCGAGCATAGATCCCTATCCAATTCTAGAGACTGTTCAAGGAGAAACCTCAGGAGAAGTTGCTCCTATTTTAATGGATCCTCATCTACAGTGTCCTCGCTGTAGGAAGGATCATTCAGGTTTTTGTCGGAGGGATATGAATAAAGGAAGGGAGATAGTTTGTTTCTTATGCCTACAACCCGGGCATGTTATCTCCAACTGTCCCCACTATCCTGATGTGGGTAAGAGAGGAAAGGGTGCTAAGTCTAGTGTGAACCAAACCTCAGTCCAAGGAAAGGTCCCTTCTACTTCTGGAAGGAAGACAAGGAAATCACAGAAGTCGACGTAAGGTAAGAAATAGTTAAGTAGATAGTTTTGAACCTTTTTCATAATGCATTGTTTAGTGGTGAGGATTAAGACTTAGAATACCAGCATAGTCTTTGGCATATAGTATAAGTTAGTAAGATGCATTTCCGGTTTAAGTGTAGTAAGTCTAAACTCTTTTCAGAGAGGTAACTTTGTCATATTTAGAAGTAAACAGAAAGTTGAAACTAAGGAAAAATTGAAAACTCCCAACGGGCCAGAGCATGCATTGCTACCTGAACGGGAAGGACTTTGTTCCTTAGTTTTAAACTAAGTATGTTAATTCCAAATGTGACAAAGAATGTAAAGCCTGTTATGAAACTCAAGTACTGAAAATGATTCCATCCTCGATATAATGTAAATTCGAGACTGATCACCTCAAGATTTACATTTATTGACAGATAGTATTATCTTAGTTCTTGAGTTCAACCGAACCTTATATATGCCAATTTCTTTATTAGAGTGCGCAGCGGAGGTAATTAGGCGCCAACCCAATCTAATATGTCTCTTCCATGAGCTTATGTGTGAGATTAGCAACCCTTAAGTCTCATAGGGTATAGTCTTGCATAAGTAGAGTCCCGTTAAGAGACCTTCCCCTTTAGGATGAGAATTAAGAATTAGTTAGGCTAGTTAGCAAAGTTAAGTTAAGACCTAAGTTTAGTTAGATAGTATGCTTAGGTGAAATATGTTTGTGTGCATGGTAATTTATTTTGATTTACATATGTATATATATGATTAAATTTTATACTTTTATGTGATTTTTTCTATCCAAATTATAATCTCTTATTAAGTTAATTTTCAAAAGACAATCATTATGTTTATTTTCTATAACAACTCTTATTTTCAACCACATTCACACCTAATGTACTCTTTAACTTTGACAGTTTCTCTAATAAAACTTTTAAAAGGAAATTAATATTTCTATTTTGAAGTATTTTTCCTAAACTTGGGGTAATCTAAAGTATAATGATATTAAACTTTATTTTTGCTATACTTGTAAAGTTTTTGTTAAAATTGAACCTATTTTTCTTTGGTTCCTCCACAGCAATCTTTTCTGGATATTTTACTTAAGTTTGAGTATTATGTATATCTCTTTTAGTTACAAACCTACCAACCGTCATAATATAAATAATATATCTTTACCTTTGTGAATCGGTTGGTAATCTAAATTTCCAATTATGTTGTATTAAAATGGTAGTTACACAAAACTTACACCATTGATTTCAAATCACAATCGCTCATCCATTTCTTCTCTCTCTATCTTTTGTTTTATCTATTCACTATGCACCCAATCTTTTTAAGTCTTGCCATTGTTGAACTCTTTTATTCTGATTACCTCCAATGTAATCTACTTTGAAATTATCTCTATGTGTTTGTTAATAGACCTTCTCACTTGTGTTTTGTGTGTGTTGTGTCTCCATTTTAATATTGTAGTCTTGGATGAGTTTTTCAAATGAATGATCTGTTGATTGTTTGGTATGTGTTAGGTTTTTCTCTGACTTGTGCTTGAATTATAACTTTGGTTGTATTAATTTCTCTAATGATAATTGTCTTATGTTTTGTTTCTTTTAAAGATATGTTTCTTTTGGTTAAATCAAATAATTTTTTGCTTCTTGTTTCTTATAGAATCCTTACTTTTTCTATCTTAATGCTCTCATCTGATAGTTTTAACTTACATGTTGCATTAGAAAAGAATATTCCCTGGTTGAATGTATGATTTTCTTATGCTATGGGTGTGATTATTGTAATAGTTTATATCTCTAAGGGTAAATCATGGGTAATTAGTGAAAATCCTACATAAGTAGAGACCTCATTAGTGCATGGGTAGTACTTAGTTCTAATTCGAATTCCTAACCTTAGGTCCACCATAAGTGGGGGAGCAATCCCCAAAGAGTAAGGAAACTTTCTTTCTTGCAATTAGAGTCTCCATAAGTTTCCTTTTGTAGTTAAGCTGAATTTCGAGGACGAAATTCATATAAGTGGGGGAGTATTGTAACATCCCCGGTTTTATACAATAGCTATGTGCCTTAGTTAGTAGTAATAGGTTTAGAGTGTAGAAAAAAGGAATATGTTAGGTTAAACTCGTGGTTTAGAAGGGTTATTTAAGAATTAAGAGCATAGGACTTTAGGAAATTAGAAATAGAAGGTCTATAGCTTTAAACCCAAATTCCACCGTTGGATATGAAGTTGGACTTATTAGGAAGCTTGTTTTCAAATTTAAGCAAAATCCGACGGTTAATGAAAACGTTATGACACTTTGAAGTGAAAAGGAATGGTGGACTGAACCAGTTAATCGATTAAGCCTTGAGTTAATCGATTAAGACCCGAGTCATGCACATGACTTAATCGATTAAGCCTGAGATTAATCGATTAATGCCTGAAAGCTGTTTTGGCCAACAATTACACTAGTTAATCGATTAACCACCCCAGTTAATCGATTAACCACTGTAGAACAGACTTAAAAACGTGTTTTAATCAACCTAATCGATTATTTCTTTCTCTTCTTCTTGCACGACTCTTCCTCCCTCTCAAACCCTAAATTCTTAATCAACAACAATCAACCATTAAACCCCACAAATCATCATCCCATATTCATTCCCCATCTCAAATTCATGTTGTTCCTCCATTGAAACTCCCTAAATCTCTCTCTCCTCTCTCAAATCCTCCAATCCCTCATGAACCCTAAACCCCCCAATCAAGTGTTCTTGCCCCAACAATCAAATTAGAAGGGTAGAAGGAGCTTGGGAGCAAGGAGATTAGGATCTAAGGAATTGTAGATTGAAGTGGGTGAAGTGGGTTTCAAAAACCCCAATTTCCTTTCCGTCTCTTTCTCTTCTCTCCAATCGATTAACATCAAGGTAAGAGGGGAGGTATTTTTCTTAATTATGGAAAGGGATTGACAATGATAATAAGTATATAATGATATGTGTGTTTGAATTGTATGTTTGAATATTTGTAAAGTATGAATTTAATGAGTTGTGAACTTAGGGCTTGTTAGTTATTAAAGATGGTGTTGATGCTTGATTACAATTATTGCCCTGAAAGTATATTATTTAGGATGAATGAATGTTATTGTTAATGAAATTAAGATTGTTATAGTTGAATTTTAAATATTGAAATGATGATAATGTTGATGGAATGGTTATGTTGACTAATGAATGGTGAATTTATACTTGAATGCATTTAAAGTGAATGAATGAATGATATTATTAGTATAGTTGATGTTGTATGTCTGCATAATTATAAGTGATAACTATGGCCAATTATCCTAGATTAGAAAAACCCAACCAAATTGGTAAAAGTATATCAAGGCTTGATTGTTATAAACACCTTAAAACGAACTAGAAACACGTGCATTATGGAGTAAGGTGGACCTTAGGGAATTGGGAAAGATAATCGATTTCCAGGTTCTGTGAACTGAAGAACCCTCCTACGGGGAGAATGTGAAGGTTCATAGAACTAGTGGGCGTGAGTAGATAGTGATTTGATTGTGCTTATGAAACAATCACGGAAGTTACTATAGGGGACATTGATCACCCCAGCAGAAACTGGTACGAAGGACGCGATAAGAGAAGTACTGGTTGAATTGGTGATTGGTCCAGTGCACACTATAGTAATTCTATCGGTCACTTCCCTACTTCGTGGCTACGGAGGGTGGTTCCTCCCCTGTATGATGTGTGCGATACGCGAATTACAGTGGGGCTTACATTGTATGAGGAACCCTCCTACGGGGAGAATGTGAAGTACAATGCAAGCAGAGGTAGAGGGACATTTACTCCTAGTCTATCTTTCTCAAAGTGTGGAGGGGATGTGAGGCTAAAGTGTTATAAGGTGTATATTGTACGAAGAACCGTCCTTCGAGGAGAATGTGAAGTACAATGATTGTTATAAAGTGGACAATTGTTAAAGGGCAAAGTGAAAAGTTAAAGTGTTATAAAGGGAATAGTTAAAGTGTTATAAAGTGGAAAAGAAAAGGGAAATGAAGTGTTATTGCATTTGCATTGCATTGCATCTACATTGTATTGTTAATATTGGATTGTACATTATTAACGATAATTGATAGTTATATATATATATATATATATATAAAGTTACAAAGGAGCAAAAAGTGAATCAAATGTTAAAGGAAGAAGAAAGTTAGGAATTGTATTGTATTAAGTGTTTATTGTTATAATTGCTAATTGTTTAAAGCATACATTTTCGTTATGTCTTATTATCGTTTTTAATTGTTTCCCTTGATTTTGAATTAATATCTCACCCTCTTAAGTGGACATTTTAGGTACCGTGATCGGAGAATTCTAAGGGCACGAATGCTGAGGATAAAGACACTCCTCTTTGTGGAGTGTACTTTGCACTATGGTTATGTACATCATAGTTGATGCAACCACTAGGCTATAATAATGTAACTTTTGAAAATGTATAAAATTTAATACATGGATGTCACTTGGAAAGGATATCTAAATATCCTCCTTTTGTTTAGTAATGTATTGTTAACGTATATCTTTTTCCTGTATCTGGATCTGATAGGTTAACTTTCGAAAGTTATAATGGGGAAAAGCCAATATTTTAGAGTAAACTCCGCCAAAATTTTTTCTAAAGTTTTCAATATTTAATAATTTATAATGGAATTAAAAAATAGGATGTTACAAATATGGCCTCACATGCTTTAAGCTGTGATAACTCTAGATTGAATTATGGGTAGATTAAGATTGAGTCAGTAAAATATAATATTATTAACTGTGTTGTTTGTGATATTAATATAAAGTGTATAGGGATAGTAGAATACCATTACCTGTGATAGTTGTGACGTTAGTATAGTGGAATATTATCAGTTGTGTTGTTTGTGATACTAATAAGTGTATAGTTGGATTTACAATTATCTCTGCTTATTTGCTTTGCGTGATTACAGGAATGAAGCTCAATTTCTTGAAAAGTTAGACATTTCATATTTAGAATCGGATGAAAGCCGGTCGAGACTAAGAAAGTGAAAGGTACCCCAACGGGTTAGAGCATGATATTGCTACCCCAACGGGAGGGAATGACCCTTGGTTTTGTACCAAGTACGCCGATTCTAAACGTGACAAGGTTAGCAAATATAACATTTTTCAAAACTTATAATAAAAAATCATGTGGATATCTAGAGTCGGATAGTTAATTGTTCACCACATGACTGAAACTGAAAGTATGAAAATGATTCCATCACCAATGTAATGTATGATTGGGACTGGCCACCTCGATCTATATGTTAGTTGGAAAATAGTGTAATCGAATTCTTGAGTTTCAGAATATATTTTAAAGTTGTATGTATGGTCTAGAAATCTAGGATGTGTGTTTTATCTTGGTTAAACCTTGTGTATTGTTAGCATCGTTTATCAGAGTGCGCAATGGAAGTGATTAGGAGTCAACCCGATATGCTTGCCTTGGACCTTAACCACTAGGTGTCACTCCTAGTGAAGCCCTAGGTACTTTCTTAATTCCTACACTTTCCTTAATGACAAAAGGTATTAATGATAATGATTTTCAAACTCACTTTCTGTATCAAACCATTTTGGATCTTTGTTTTGGGAAAAATAATGATATTATACATTACATTTCAAGAATACTAAGTTTTTTAACAAATTTCCATAAGTTGATTTGATTTTAAAAAAAGATCCAGATCAAGGAGGATGTGATTATTTAGGGAGACAAGAAATTTTTCTTACCAAAAGACTCATTCTTTCGTTTGAGTTTGACAAACCATAAATGACCCTAAGTCTCTCCATCTAAGTCCTCAGGGAGTAAAAGGAGATGCTCTTTTTTGTAAAATGAATCTGTAAATTTTGAAATTTGTTCCAAGCTAAGATTGATATGAACTATTTTGGGAAACTTATACACAAGGAGGGACGTTTAAAGATACGACATGTCTTACATTGTAGGATGATTTTGCTAAAGTTTTGGATGAAAAACAATTTGTATATATTTTCTTCATCTCGAGGAAAAACACAATATTTTGTAACCGATGTCCTTTTTTTGTAAAATTTTATTGGACGACTTTTACAAAAGTGTGGGCATAAAGAAAGTACCAAGGTTTGATGAAGGCAAAGTCTTCAGCCGATCGGAGGATGGAGTATGAGGTAGTTTTCTTCTAAATTAGTTACTATATTTTGATTTTTGAAACCACCCAATCTCTTATTTATTTTTGAAACTAGAGATCTCAGATATACCATATGACCTAGAAGTGTCTACCCCACCCAATCCCATGGTAGTAACATTGCAAGCCCGAGCGTGAAATAGCCATACTCGACAAAACCACCTTAGCCGACCTGATAGGCTTAAGATGTGATCCTAGGAGTAGAAGGAATGTCATATAGCTATAGATTGCCAAGGTAAGTTTATCCTTTTTATCAAGCCTAAATCTATAGGGGCCACATCTGAAGGATACCCTAAGCTTGTTTTCTGTATCTGTAAGAGAAGAATCCATGTTAGGAACCATCCTTGTAATCAGTGAATACCCGAGGTCTTTCCCAAAGAGTGTCTAGTCTATTCCCTTACCGTAAAGTTGAAATTACCATTGACCTTGTGCTTAGGATTGATCCCATTCCGATAACCCCTCACCAATCGGCGTCGATCAAAGTTGACTGCAATGGTGTTGCCTTAGGGTTAAGAGTGAATAAAGTTCTGCTATACTGATTCCAAGTGGGGGAGAGTACACTCATCATGTAATACCCTATTTGAATTTTACCCTTAAACCGAAAATTAGGACTTAAAATTTTCTTTTTAAAAGCGGCATAAAAATAATCATGATAATGACCAAGACAATAATTCATTTCATATAATGTTAACGACAGAGTTTTCAGCGGAAGCTTAGCTTGTACAAAAAGTAAGAAAGCAAGACAACTTGATTACATCAATAGGTTAAACAAAAAATGAGTTACAAAAGCAGTATTTTAGCTCGGCCCACTGGCCGAGGCCCAACTAAATTTCCAACTCTAATGACCTACTCTCCTTGTGAAGGAGAGTGAACCTGCTCGACCGGGGACTGCGTTTGCTCGGGCTTAGTACCTAAAAAATAGTAAGGAGATGAGCATTACACAGAACTTAAGTAAGCAGTTTCTAATATGACATACTGAACTACCAAGCCAAACACAAAAAATCAATTAGCATATAAACAAATATTAAATCATATGACATATCACATATATACAGCCTCATACTACTCGGTCCACGTTATTTTCCAATACATCCTTTACCGACCAGTTTTACTGCTATGTCCCCGATTAGTTATCCTTACACTCTTTCCTTAATTTCTATCCTTGGTTACTCGGTCTTTACTTTCCTTTCTCGGGATTCTATTTTCTCTCTCGGTCTCTTTACTCATCATTCATCTTTTACATATGTTGCCACTTGTGGAATTCACGTACAACAACAGCTATCACGCGAGTATTGGAATGGCACCATTTGAAGCTCTGTATGGACGAAAGTGTCAGATGCCGTTATGCTGGTATCAAGTGGGGGAGAGTTCTCTGATTGGACCAGATATTGTGCAAGAGACCACGGAGCAGATCAAAATGATACAAGAGAAGATGAGGGCAGCTCAGAGTAGGCAGAAAAGCTATGCTGATAGAAGGAGAAAAACCTTAGAGTTTGCTGAAGGAGACCACGTGTTCATTAGAATAATACCAACCAAAGGTGTTAGTAGAGCCTTGAAAACCCAGAAACTATCGCCTAAGTTTATTGGTCCCTATCAAATTCTCAAAAGAATCGGCCCAGTAGCTTATCAATTAGCTTTGCCTCCGTCATTAGCTAACCTCCATAATGTATTCCATGTGTCTCAATTGAAGAAATATGTCCATGACCCCACCATTGTTCTTAGCATCCAACCTGATGACTTAGAAATTCATAAGAACCTAACCTTCAAAGCTGTGCCAGATCATATTGAAGATCGAAGAATCAAGCAGCTTAGAGGGAAGGATATTAGTTTGGTCAAAGTCGTTTGGAGTTATGGAGATGTGATAGAAGCATCTTGGGAATTAGAGGATAAGATGCGTCAGGATTATCCTGACTTGTTTGTATGAGTTGAATTTCGGGGACGAAATTCCTTGTAAGTGGGGGAGTAGTGTAACACCCCAAAATTTTAATCCCCGATTAATGAAATGTTAATTATAATTTAATTATAATTAATAGTTTCTATATTAATCCTTGATTAAAATATGTGTTTATATGACTAGCTTATGTGTGAGAAATTATTTAATAAATAATTTAAATGCCTAAAATGTATATTTTGCATATTAGTCCCTGGGTTGGGACCTAGAAGCAATTATAGGAAAGGTTTTGGAGGGAAAGTAAATAAAATAATTATTTTTCAAAATCTGGGCGAAATACTCGAGTATTACTCAGAATACTCGAGTATTCTGGGTCAAATTGCACGAGTTAGTGCGTTTGATGAGTCACAGCCAACGAGTTCGCTTTGTTGACACGATTACACCATCTTCAACAGCTCAAGGATGTCGTGTCGCACTGCATGAGCCTTCTCCATGTCTATATAAGCTTATCAACCACGAATTCGTGGGAATTTTGCTCAATCTTGCTTGTGTTGACATAGTTAGGGTTTCGATTTCGTCTCGTTCGATTCTCTTTTGATTCTAAGTGTTAGGCTTCGAGTGATACACCAATACAAAGCTCACATCACGAGCTTTGTATAGACACCAAAGTTGTGAGGTTTGAGTGTGTGGATTGAGAGAATCGAAAGCTTGAAGTGAAGCTGTCCTTGCTTGAGTTGGTGTCTGGAGCTTACTTTGATCATCGATTTCGGTAAGCTCGTGAATCCCTGAGTCTCAAACTTAATTCCTTTAGTTAGTTGATGTTGTATAGAGTCTAGGAATCTAATTTTCCCCAATTCTTATCTCTGTTTTGTGGGTAAACCAATTCGGTTTTGGTGGTGCACTCAAAACTGTCATGCATGTGAAGTTCAAGTTGATTTCTGGTGTTGGAGCTCTTTTCTTGGATTTCTTTCTGTTGATTCACATCTGAGAGGTAAGGGGAAGTAATTATATTCACTAGATAGAGTTTGAAATCCATTAAATGTGTTAGAGAGCCACCAAGAGGCTCTAAGGGCTTAGATTCTATAGGAACTTTGGTTTGGAGACCAATCCATGCTCTAAATCCGTATTGAGCAAGTTTGTTATCATGCATGTGAACCTGAATGAGCTTTGTTTCATGAATATTATGCTTATTGTGTGATTTGAGGTATGGAGTTGTTAAAATGCCTTTTTATGCATAATCAATGATTTCTCTGTCAATTCTGTGTTTTGAATTGAAATAAGTGTTGTAACATGTTTGATTAATGATATGTTAACTCTGTTGATCCCTGAAATGGACTTAAATTGAGTAGAAATGAAAATGGCATGTTAAAACCAGTTTTCAATACTGTCAGCTGCGAAACACTCGAGTAAATGGCAAAGTACTCGAGTAAATCGTGTTCAAAATAAAGTAAATTTCATAAGAAAACTCGAGTATTTTGTCTGTTACTCGAGTATCGGGCATGAACTGAGAATTGTTATAGGTCAAACACTCGAGTCATTCAAAGTCACTCGAGTATTCTGGAAAAGTCCAAGAACACTCGAGTAACTCATGAACTACTCGAGTAAATGTTGAAATTAAAACCCAAATCCTCAGAAAGACATGAACACTCGAGTAAGCTTAAGAACACTCGAGTAATCTGGAAAATCTCCAGAACACTCGAGTATTCTGAACTTTACTCGAGTAAAATGCTCAGAATCTGAAAACATCATTTTCAATTCTAACTTAATTAATTAAGGAATTATTAAGGATAATTCAAGGGATCAAAGACTTAGAGAAATTGATAAATACAAATAGATCGTTCGGTGATGATCCATTTTGAAAATTAAGCCTAGGTGGCAAGTAATGTATTAATCAATTTCCCCTAAGTCTAAAATGCATTCATTCTGGAGTTTGGATGGTAGGACGTATTCATGTTTCGATAAACATGTGGAGGGCCTCTAGGAGTGCTAATACTCTTGCTTGATGACACGTCGTTGACGTGGTCGGCTTTGTGGATGCCGATATGGATATATCGTTTGGATGACGATCCGTTTGGAGGACGGGATATGCTCGGGTGGCATGGATACCAAGCTTGACGTGTACATTCTAGGTGAATGTACGAATTGTTGTATACCTAGGAATACAACGCACTGTGGAGTGCTGGGTTGTCAGGGATGGACGTCAGAGAGTGACTTAGAAAATGTGGAGATAAGTTGAGAGTTAAAGTCATGCATCATGTCATTCACCTAATGCAATTGATATACCTGAATTAAGTGTGAACATCCTATGTGCATCTGATACTTGCTAAATGCTAATTGTGATTGTTATTAATTGATGCATTATTATCTTTCATATGTTGCATGATTTATTCTCTATTGATTATGTGAGTAGAATTGCTTACCCCTATGCCCTTGTAGGTGATGTCTCGCTACATTGCTTGCATCGAGATCCGGCCACTTCCTAGTGGCGTATGGATCTATGAGGACCATCGCGTGGTGTATGAGGGGGAGGTAGAGTTCACATTCTACCACCCTAATCCGCTGATGCGATTCCGTCCTCGTAGGTTTAGGATTCCCATCATATACACTATGCATGTACCCCCGTTTTATACTTATCATGGACCACCTCCCATGCGACCAGCTCGCTCTTACCATAGTTTTCGTTTTCAACCTACCCGCTCTCACCCTTTTACTTCGAGAGTCGTCCGCGAGGAGACTCCCCTATCTGATCCGAGGAGCCCAGTCAGGGTTTCACCATCACCTGACCCGGTACCCAGTGGTAGGGTACACTCTCCCTCGGATGAGATCGAGGAGGATCCGGTGGAGGACGAGAGTGGGAGCGAGCCTGTCGTGCATTCTACTGGGAGTGACTGGAGGGACGACGATCCCTAGGTACATGTATATTGTGTATGGTGTGGATCTGAGGATCCGGTGTGTGGAGGAGATTTGCTGCTGCTGCTGTGATGATGATGCTACTACCTTACTCACTTTACTTTTGGGAGACTACTGCTACTACTACTCCATCTGATGCTGCCAGATCTATGTGACTATTCCTAGAGTTATACATTTTGTTATGTATATATATTGTAGATATACTTTTGGAGCACTCTAGAGCTTGTAGTTACACTGTTATATAGATCTGATGATGGACTTGTATATTTTGAAACTTGGAGACTTTACTCATGGGCTATGTACTTATGATTCTCTATATCTATGAAAACCTATGTTTATATTCTATCAGTTGCATAGTCCAGTAATTTCCGCTTACTCTGATTTAATCTGTTTAAGAGCTCGGCTATAAATGGTATCAGTTCTATCGTATAAAGCAAGGGTAGCTTAAACTACTTGATACAAAGATATCTTCTAAAAGATCGAATGTTACTCTATTTGCGAAAAGGTTTTAGAAATCGCCGAACTCGATACAATGATTTTGAGATAATATAGACTTTATTCTCCAAGACTTTCAAGTGACGATTCGTGCACCCGCTTTAAAAGAAAAATTTTATTGACCTATTTTCTTAACACTCACAAGTCCATATATATTATCCAATATAAAAGCATATTTATTAGTTTATATTTGGGTAATAACGAAGGGTGTGACACTTAGTGGTATCAGAGCAAAAGTCAGATCCTGTAGTAGTAGAAGTGGTTCCAGAAAGGTAGCCATCAACATCAAGCAGGTATCTCCAAAGCGCTTATTACCTTGAATGCTGTTATTTTGATTATTAAAGGTTTGAATACCCTGAATTGTTTGTATCTTGTCTCTTTTGAGTACAAGACGCAATTGATTGTAGATCTAATAAGCTTAGGATAGAGCCTTAGTATAGGTGGTGTAATGGAAGTTTCTTTAGTTCAACATATGTGACCGTAAGCCCATAGCGCAGGTCTAATATGGCAACTAGAAACCAAAATCACACCAACGCGATGTTGGAGCGAATCACCACGGTATTGGAAGCCATGCATAGGCAGTCTCAGCAACCATCTCAACCGGCTAACCCGCCTCATCAGTGTAATATGGGAAACACTGAGGCGAAGACTCTGGCTGATTTTAGGAGCTGCAATACGCCAAAGTTTGAAGGAGGATTTAAACCGGAGGAAGCCAACAAATGGATTCACACTATGGACAAGATTTTGAGAACGTTGGAGTGTTCGGATGCTCAGAAGGTGGCATATGTAACCTATATGCTGGAGGATGAGGCTGAGAACTGGTGGAATCACACCATGCAGCTTTTACAATATGAAGGAAGGGAGATAAGTTGGGGAGTATTTATGGAGAAGTTTCTCCAGAAGTATTTTCCTGAGGATCTGAGAAGGAAGAAGGAGGTGGAGTTTCTGTAGTTGAAGCAAGGGAACATGAATGTGGGCGAGTACGCAGCAAGGTTTGAAGAGCTGATGAAGTACTCTTCATACTACCAGAACAATCCAGACGAGAGGAGCAAGTGCATCAAGTTTGAAGGTGGATTGAGGCCAAAGTTGAAGTCAATTTTCAGCTATCAGCGGATTCAAAGTTTCCCTGCATTGGTAGATATGTGTAGGATGTATGAAGATGATACCAAGGCTGAGGAGGTGCAAGTTGTGGAAAAGAAGGACAATCAAGGATATGGACCACAGAGACGAAAGGGTTTCAATAATAAAGGTAAAGGTCCATATGATCGCAGAGGGAAAGGCAAGGGCAAGGTTGGTGGTTCTGAGGGAAGAAATTATCGGAGCGAAGCTCCATTCTGCGACAAGTGCAAACGCAACCATTATGGTCGTGTTTGCTGGGGAACAAGTGGATGTTTCAATTGTGGAAAGCCGGGGCATTTTGCGAGAGATTGCAAGGAGCCAGCCAAGGCCAATTCAAGAGGAGTTGCAGATAGACCGGTGACTCAAGGAAGGGTCTTCACCCTTAGTGGTGTGGAAGCGAATCGATCCTCTGATCTGGTGCAAGGTAAATACTTGCTTAATGGTCAGTTTTGCCATGTTTTCTTTGACTCCGGTGCAACGCATTCATTTGTTTCATATGAATGTGTAAACCGCTTAGGCTTGATTGTGTCTGAAATGCCTTATGTTCTTAAGGTAGAAACCCCTACCAATGCTCCTGTAATTGTTTCTAGAGCATGTCTTAACTGTTGTATAGAAGTGTTAGGACAAACCTCTAAAGTAGATTTGATCTGCTTACCCTTAGCACAATTGGATGTGATCTTGGGATTGGACTGGTTAAGTCAAAACCAAGTGATCATTGATTGTGATAGAAGACTCGTGACCTATAGAAACCCAAAACCCTCTGGTTACATATGTCTGTTCAACACCGAGGTGGGGGAGAGTGGTCCGAGGATGGAAGAGATCCCTGTTGTCAGAGATTTCCCGGAAGTTTTTGCTGACGAGATTCCTGGTTTGCCACCAAGAAGAGAGATAGAATTTGGCATCGATCTAGTTCCGGGAGCTGGTCCCATTTCTATCGCTCCCTATAGAATGGCACCACCGGAAATGGCGGAAATGAAGAAGCAGATTGAGGAGCTGCTGCAGAAACAGATGATTCGACCAAGCGTGTCACCTTGGGGTGCTCCTGTCTTATTCGTCAAGAAGAAAGATGGTAGCACGAGGATGTGCATCGACTACCGACAACTTAATAAGGTCACCATCAAGAACAAGTATCCGTTGCCACGGATAGATGACCTTATGGATCAAGTGTGTGGGGCTTTAGTATTTTCCAAGATTGATTTGAGGTCGGGGTACCATCAGATCAGAATTAGAGAAGAGGATATCTCTAAGACTGCATTTCGATCTCGATACGGACATTATGAGTATGTTGTGATGCCGTTCGGATTGACTAATGCACCAGCTATCTTCATGGACTACATGAATCGAATCTTTAGACCTTATTTAGATTCATTCGTGGTTGTGTTCATTGATGATATTCTGATTTACTCTAAGAGCCCGGAGGAGCATGCTGAACACTTGAAGATAGTGTTAATCATCTTGAAGGAGAAGCAGCTGTACGCCAAACTTACAAAGTGTGAGTTCTGGCTGAAGGAGGTTAAATTTTTGGGGCATGTGATTTCAGATAAAGGGATAGCAGTTGATCCAACGAAAGTAAGTTCGGTTTTGCAACGGGAGCAACCAAAGTCGGCCACGGAAGTCAGAAGTTTTCTTGGTTTGGCTGGGTATTATAGAAGGTTCATCGAAGGTTTCTCGAAGATTGCACTGCCTCTGACGAAGTTGACAAGGAAAGATCAACCGTTCCTATGGGATAAGAAGTGTGAGAGAAGTTTTCGGGAGTTGAAGGAAAGGTTGACATCGTCTCCTGTATTGGTGTTTCCCGATACACAGAAGAGTTTCGATGTGTATTGTGACGCGTCGAAACAAGGTCTTGGGTGTGTCTTGATGCAAGATGGGCAAGTTGTCGCTTACGCTTCGAGACAGCTAAAAGTTCATGAGATGAACTATCCAACTCATGATCTGGAGTTGGCAGCTGTGGTGTTTGCATTAAAGATCTGGAGGCACTATCTCTATGGCACTACGTTTCGGGTGTTTAGTGACCATAAGAGTTTAAAATACCTCTTTGATCAAAAGGAGTTGAATATGAGGCAACGCCGATGGATGGAGTTTTTGAAGGATTATGAGTTTGAGCTCCATTATCATCCTGGGAAGGCAAACGTTGTGGCGGATGCATTGAGTAGAAAGGCAATGCACATCAGTGCGATGATGGTCAGAGAAGCGGCACTGATAGAGGAATTTCGAGATTTGAGTCTGACGATGCAAGTGGAACCGACAAGTATCAAGTTGGGGATGCTGCAGATTGCTAATGAGTTTCTGCAAAGGATACGAGAATTGCAACACAAGGATGGGAAACTCATGGAAAAGAGGAAGTTGATGCAAGAAGGTAAGGCGTTTGAATTTCAAGAAGGAAAGGATGGAATCCTTCGCTTTAAAACGAGGATTTGTGTGCTGATGATTTGGAAGTAAGAAGGATGATTTTGGATGAAGCGCATAAGAGTAAGATGAGTATGCATCCGGGAGCCACTAAAATGTACCAGGACTTAAAGAAGCTATTTTGGTGGCCTGGTTTGAAGAGAGATGTAGCTGAATATGTGGCATGTTGTTTGGTATGTCAAAAGGCCAAGGTGGAACATCAAAGGCCAGGAGGAGAGTTACTTCCTTTAGAGATCCCGTTGTGGAAATGGGATAGCATCTCGATGGATTTTGTGTCGGGATTGCCAAAGACATCTACTGGTCATGATGCAATCTGGGTGATCGTGGATCGGTTGACCAAATCAGCGCATTTCATTCCCGTGAATATGCGCTACTCATTGGAAAAGCTCACTCAATTGTACATCAAGGAAGTTGTTCGTCTTCATGGGGTACCATCGAGCATTGTGTCTGATCGTGATCCGAGGTTTACGTCGAAGTTCTGGCAAGATCTGCATAGAGCCTTGGGTTCAAGGTTGAAACTGAGTTCTGCATACCACCCCCAGACGGATGGTCAGACGGAGAGGACTATTCAGTCATTAGAAGACATTCTGCGAGCTTGTGCATTGGAAGAACGAGGGAATTGGGAACAAATGTTGCCACTTGTGGAATTCACGTACAACAACAGCTATCACGCGAGTATTGGAATGGCACCATTTGAAGCTCTGTATGGACGAAAGTGTCAGATGCCGTTATGCTGGTTTCAAGTGGGGGAGAGTTCTCTGATTGGACCAGATATTGTGCAAGAGACCACGGAGCAGATCAAAATGATACAAGAGAAGATGAGGGCAGCTCAGAGTAGGCAGAAAAGCTATGCTGATAGAAGGAGAAAAACCTTAGAGTTTGCTGAAGGAGACCACGTGTTCATTAGAATAATACCAACCAAAGGTGTTAGTAGAGCCTTGAAAACCCAGAAACTATCGCCTAAGTTTATTGGTCCCTATCAAATTCTCAAAAGAATCGGCCCAGTAGCTTATCAATTAGCTTTGCCTCCGTCATTAGCTAACCTCCATAATGTATTCCATGTGTCTCAATTGAAGAAATATGTCCATGACCCCACCATTGTTCTTAGCATCCAACCTGATGACTTAGAAATTCATAAGAACCTAACCTTCAAAGCTGTGCCAGATCATATTGAAGATCGAAGAATCAAGCAGCTTAGAGGGAAGGATATTAGTTTGGTCAAAGTCGTTTGGAGTTATGGAGATGTGATAGAAGCATCTTGGGAATTAGAGGATAAGATGCGTCAGGATTATCCTGACTTGTTTGTATGAGTTGAATTTCGGGGACGAAATTCCTTGTAAGTGGGGGAGTAGTGTAACACCCCAAAATTTTAATCCCCGATTAATGAAATGTTAATTATAATTTAATTATAATTAATAGTTTCTATATTAATCCTTGATTAAAATATGTGTTTATATGACTAGCTTATGTGTGAGAAATTATTTAATAAATAATTTAAATGCCTAAAATGTATATTTTGCATATTAGTCCCTGGGTTGGGACCTAGAAGCAATTATAGGAAAGGTTTTGGAGGGAAAGTAAATAAAATAATTATTTTTCAAAATCTGGGCGAAATACTCGAGTATTACTCAGAATACTCGAGTATTCTGGGTCAAATTGCACGAGTTAGTGCGTTTGATGAGTCACAGCCAACGAGTTCGCTTTGTTGACACGATTACACCATCTTCAACAGCTCAAGGATGTCGTGTCGCACTGCATGAGCCTTCTCCATGTCTATATAAGCTTATCAACCACGAATTCGTGGGAATTTTGCTCAATCTTGCTTGTGTTGACATAGTTAGGGTTTCGAATTCGTCTCGTTCGATTCTCTTTTGATTCTAAGTGTTAGGCTTCGAGTGATACACCAATACAAAGCTCACATCACGAGCTTTGTATAGACACCAAAGTTGTGAGGTTTGAGTGTGTGGATTGAGAGAATCGAAAGCTTGAAGTGAAGCTGTCCTTGCTTGAGTTGGTGTCTGGAGCTTACTTTGATCATCGATTTCGGTAAGCTCGTGAATCCCTGAGTCTCAAACTTAATTCCTTTAGTTAGTTGATGTTGTATAGAGTCTAGGAATCTAATTTTCCCCAATTCTTATCTCTGTTTTGTGGGTAAACCAATTCGGTTTTGGTGGTGCACTCAAAACTGTCATGCATGTGAAGTTCAAGTTGATTTCTGGTGTTGGAGCTCTTTTCTTGGATTTCTTTCTGTTGATTCACATCTGAGAGGTAAGGGGAAGTAATTATATTCACTAGATAGAGTTTGAAATCCATTAAATGTGTTAGAGAGCCACCAAGAGGCTCTAAGGGCTTAGATTCTATAGGAACTTTGGTTTGGAGACCAATCCATGCTCTAAATCCGTATTGAGCAAGTTTGTTATCATGCATGTGAACCTGAATGAGCTTTGTTTCATGAATATTATGCTTATTGTGTGATTTGAGGTATGGAGTTGTTAAAATGCCTTTTTATGCATAATCAATGATTTCTCTGTCAATTCTGTGTTTTGAATTGAAATAAGTGTTGTAACATGTTTGATTAATGATATGTTAACTCTGTTGATCCCTGAAATGGACTTAAATTGAGTAGAAATGAAAAAGGCATGTTAAAACCAGTTTTCAATACTGTCAGCTGCGAAACACTCGAGTAAATGGAAAAGTACTCGAGTAAATCGTGTTCAAAATAAAGTAAATTTCATAAGAAAACTCGAGTATTTTGTCTGTTACTCGAGTATCGGGCATGAACTGAGAATTGTTATAGGTCAAACACTCGATTCATTCAAAGTCACTCGAGTATTCTGGAAAAGTCCAAGAACACTCGAGTAACTCATGAACTACTCGAGTAAATTGTTGAAATTAAAACCCAAATCCTCAGAAAGACATGAACACTCGAGTAAGCTTAAGAACACTCGAGTAATCTGGAAAATCTCCAGAACACTCGAGTATTCTGAACTTTACTCGAGTAAAATGCTCAGAATCTGAAAACATCATTTTCAATTCTAACTTAATTAATTAAGGAATTATTAAGGATAATTCAAGGGATCAAAGACTTAGAGAAATTGATAAATACAAATAGATCGTTCGGTGACGATCCATTTTGAAAATTAAGCCTAGGTGGCAAGTAATGTATTAATCAATTTCCCCTAAGTCTAAAATGCATTCATTCTGGAGTTTGGATGGTAGGACGTATTCATGTTTCGATAAACATGTGGAGGGCCTCTAGGAATGCCAATACTCTTGCTTGATGACACGTCGTTGACGTGGTCGGCTTTGTGGATGCCGATATGGATATATCGTTTGGATGACGATCCGTTTGGAGGACGGGATATGCTCGGGTGGCATGGATACCAAGCTTGACGTGTACATTCTAGGTGAATGTACGAATTGTTGTATACCTAGGAATACAACGCACTGTGGAGTGCTGGGTTGTCAGGGATGGACGTCAGAGAGTGACTTAGAAAATGTGGAGATAAGTTGAGAGTTAAAGTCATGCATCATGTCATTCACCTAATGCAATTGATATACCTGAATTAAGTGTGAACATCCTATGTGCATCTGATACTTGCTAAATGCTAATTGTGATTGTTATTAATTGATGCATTATTATCTTTCATATGTTGCATGATTTATTCTCTATTGATTATGTGAGTAGAATTGCTTACCCCTATGCCCTTGTAGGTGATGTCTCGCTACATTGCTTGCATCGAGATCCGGCCACTTCCTAGTGGCGTATGGATCTATGAGGACCATCGCGTGGTGTATGAGGGGGAGGTAGAGTTCACATTCTACCACCCTAATCCGCTGATGCGATTCCGTCCTCGTAGGTTTAGGATTCCCATCATATACACTATGCATGTACCCCCGTTTTATACTTATCATGGACCACCTCCCATGCGACCAGCTCGCTCTTACCATAGTTTTCGTTTTCAACCTACCCGCTCTCACCCTTTTACTTCGAGAGTCGTCCGCGAGGAGACTCCCCTATCTGATCCGAGGAGCCCAGTCAGGGTTTCACCATCACCTGACCCGGTACCCAGTGGTAGGGTACACTCTCCCTCGGATGAGATCGAGGAGGATCCGGTGGAGGACGAGAGTGGGAGCGAGCCTGTCGTGCATTCTACTGGGAGTGACTGGAGGGACGACGATCCCTAGGTACATGTATATTGTGTATGGTGTGGATCTGAGGATCCGGTGTGTGGAGGAGATTTGCTGCTGCTGCTGTGATGATGATGCTACTACCTTACTCACTTTACTTTTGGGAGACTACTGCTACTACTACTCCATCTGATGCTGCCAGATCTATGTGACTATTCCTAGAGTTATACATTTTGTTATGTATATATATTGTAGATATACTTTTGGAGCACTCTAGAGCTTGTAGTTACACTGTTATATAGATCTGATGATGGACTTGTATATTTTGAAACTTGGAGACTTTACTCATGGGCTATGTACTTATGATTCTCTATATCTATGAAAACCTATGTTTATATTCTATCAGTTGCATAGTCCAGTAATTTCCGCTTACTCTGATTTAATCTGTTTAAGAGCTCGGCTATAAATGGTATCAGTTCTATCGTATAAAGCAAGGGTAGCTTAAACTACTTGATACAAAGATATCTTCTAAAAGATCGAATGTTACTCTATTTGCGAAAAGGTTTTAGAAATCGCCAAACTCGATACAATGATTTTGAGATAATATAGACTTTATTCTCCAAGACTTTCAAGTGACGATTCGTGCACCCTCTTTAAAAGAAAAATTTTATTGACCTATTTTCTTAACACTCACAAGTCGATATATATTATCCAATATAAAAGCATATTTATTAGTTTATATTTGGGTAATAACGAAGGGTGTGACAGTGCATGTCTTACACCATTTAGGGTCCGATTCCGGAGTGTCCATAACTGCGAGTACCCAGTACCCGTCTTACAGCTGCACATACCCAGTATGTGTCTGACGCGATCAATGCACGCACCCAGTACGCGTCTTCTATGACCAGGAGCACTATCGCCGATTCTTCTATGGAGTGAAGGAGTGTCCATAACTGCGAGTACCCAGTACCCGTCTTATAGCTGCACATCTCGGCATCTTATGCGATCAATGCACGCACCCAGTACACGTCTTCTATGACCAGGAGCACTTCTCACCAATTCCGTTGCTCGGAACCTTGTGTGAATCATAACTGCGAGTACCCAGTACCCGTCTTACAGCTGCGCATACCCAGTATGCGTCTGACGCGATCAATGCACGCACCCAGTACGCATCTTCTATGACTCGATCACACAACCATTTCTCTTTAATTACTCTTTAATCCTTTTGACCATTTCCTTACTCGCCTCTCTCGGCTCATCCTCTTAGTTACCCCCTTTCCGCTCGTTTTTCTCATTATTTAACTTATATTTTCTTCCTTCAGCATTCAACCACATTTCTCATAACCACTCTCGGCCTCTCGCTCTCGGCTACAGACAGGTTTAAAGATACAAGCACAAGCAATATTTATCTCAATTCATACAGCAATAAAATATGATTAATACACTTAGCAAACATGCAAATATTTCAACTTATTTCATGAAGACATGACCCTAGTTCCTTTATTAGTTTCCTTGTTATTCACCTTTCTCCCTAGTGATATCCTATGTCTCTTCCCTAACCTAACACCCACTCTTAGCACCCGTTATGAACACACTAGCAACCCAAACCTAAGCAAAGGTAACACTCACTCCTTACCTCAACCCGTGAGAGATAAGAGTTTGAGAGCTTGAGTGTGGCCTTTTTGCTGATCGACTCCTTGAGCAGGGAACCCTTGAACCGCTTCCCTCCTTGCTGCACACCCACACACCGCAATAGTACAGAGAACGTCTGACAAGACAAAGGAGAAGAGGGAAGGTGGCTTCTGGTTGATGGGTCTGAGTGGAGAAAAAGAGAGAGATATACGTGAGTGAAGAGGGTGTATATAGAACTGTTGGTGCTGGAACTTCAGAGAAAATGAGAGTGACGAAAGAGAAAGAGAATAGAAAGTGTTGTCGTGTATGGTTTTGGGGTTTTCTTTTGTTTTTCCATTGGAATTAATTGTGTGGTCCTTATTGGAGGCTTCTTTAAGAAGCTTGGAACATGTGGACATGATTTATTGGCTTCTAAAGGAAGTCACCAACAGTGACTTGAAAAGGACATAAAGTGATTGATAGCGACAACTGTACGGAAGGCGTGAAAATCAAGGAATTAGCAGCTCAATTCGAGCTGCCACGGAGGAATAGAAAAGAAGGGACTTTGGCTCTGACACAGAGAGGTAGTAGTAGTCCGAGTCTCCTCTCGGTCAAAACCGCACGATTGGTTGCGGTCGGCTTATGTGAGTTAACGGCTATACTAGACATCGCGTTCTTTCTCCCTTTGGCTCGGCAATGATCGGTCCGATGCCCAGCATTTACTTATCTGGTCGGCCCACGCTTCCTATTTCCCTCATGACACTATACTTATTTCTATGACTTCATTCTACTCTTAAATAAATTTATATTTAAATCTATTATTATATTGGATATGAAATCTTGGGATGTTACACATCATACCTGACGAGAAAACCCGACGTTCGAAACCAATCCCATACGAATCAGAGATAGAAAAATTAAGCACCTACGAGGGAAGGAGATTCCTTTAGTGAAAGTCGTTAGAAATTCATAGTTGGAGACCTAGGTTGAGTTGGTTATGTGTTCGGATGCACGTCAATGGGTACAGGTACGTGATGCATGTTGGTGTGTTAGGATGTTGTTTATATGCGAACAATGTTTGTAAATTAATTCCTTACCTACGCTTATCTGTCCAAAATGTTTTGCCCAAGTAATCTGTCTTACTTTCTTGCGAATCAAGTTTCTACAGTGTCTTTAATGAATTGTAAGAATGTAATGATAGTTCTTTTCAAAAGAATTTTTGGAAAGGATAGATTTGTATCGTTTTGAGATTTTCATCCCTTGAAACTTAAATTTTTTTTTCAAAGATGTTCTATTTAATCCCTACCTTTGTACAATGGATCAATTTTGCAAAACCTGAATTTCATATGTTTGACTTAATTGATAAACATGTCGAAAATGCATATTAAGTATTGAGTTAGTACCTTAAGATTTTGCATGCTTTATTCAAATAAACATTAAGTGTGAAACCCTCTATACTATTTTAACTTCGATTGTAAACTGTTAGGAAAAACCATGTTTCACTCTTTGTTTCTAAATGCCGTGAAAACCTGATTGAATAAAAGTTTGAATGAATATGCATCTTCCTTTTTGTCGAAACTCTTTCAAAAACCCCTTTTGCGATTTTCTTATACGATTATGTTCTGCCGGTCCTATTTATATGTTTATTTGTGTTGAAATACAAGTCCATGTTATGTAACTACAATCGGTGGGTGAAATAACTAAGGAAAACTAGGAGAACACCTAGAAGGGGGGGTTGAATAGGTGTTTAAGAAACCTTGAAAGATTTTCGAATGAAACAAATCGAAAAAATTAAAACGAATGATTTTTACAAAATTCTGCAACCCTTAATCGATTAAGCAAAGCTATTAATCGATTAACCTTTGAAAAACTTGAGTTCATCGATTAGGCTGACCAGTTAATCGAGTAATGCTTGAAAGCAGATTTTTGCTTAATCGATTAACACCTTCAGTTAATCGATTAACCACTGTTAAAACTGAAAAATCACTTTTCAATCAAAAATGAAAATCAATCAATTAACACATAAAATAAGAGATTAAGCGGAATTTATTAACACCAATAATCTTCTTGATTACCTAGGTTATGAAAATGATTTTCCCAAATCAATTTGCACAATTAAAAGCTAATTCATTCAATTATGAAAAATCAATCTTTTCTATGTTTTCAACCAAGAACAATATGAAATGACAAGAATGTAAAGAGTTAAGGGAATAGAGATGCTGCACAGAGATTTATCCTAGTTCACTCACAACCACCGTGAGCTACATCCAGTCCCCTCTTCAACCAAGAGAGATTCTTCATTAAAGGAATTAGAATTCTCAAATTACAAGTAAATGCCTCTCAAGACTCCCTTCTTGATAGCCTCCAAGAGATACCTCACTCTTGTCTTGCAATCCTATTGAAATCTAATCTAACCTTCTTCCCTTGCTTGTTGCTAACCCCACAACAAGTCTTCCAATTGCTTGTTGATTCCTCACAACAAGACTTCCAATTTGCTTGTTAACACAACAAGACTTCCAACTTGATTTGCTTGATGAACAACCACCAAGACTTCCTTTATTGTAGAATGTTTGCCTCCTTGCAATGATTACAACCCAATAGAAAACAATAACAATCCTATGAATCTCTTTCAAAAACTATGAAAATATCAACACGTGAGATTCAAAGATTTTTGATCAAAGAATGTGAAAATTAAAGCTTTAATCTTTGAGAAAGTGAGAGAGAATAGTGTGGCTATTGTCTTTCTAAAAATGATATGAAAATGAATTTGATTTGTTCTCATTATTCACAATGGTTAGGAAAAGGTTTATATAGAATACCCAAAAGATAGGAAACTTAAAAACTGATTTTGAGAAGTGAAAAACGTATTTTAAAAACCAGTAAAACAGGTGTTAATCGATTAACCTATAGCCTTAATCGATTAAGCACTGTAAAATGTGTGTTAATCGATTAGTCACTCTACTTAATCGATTAGCCACTGTAAAAGTCAATTAAAAACTTGTTTTCTCAAAACTAAACCTTTTCTTTCAAACCTTTAAGCCACCTATTGATTTAGGTTAAGTGAATACTGAAATTATAATATGATCATGCACTTGATAGAGATTCACTACCCTCTAATAAACCTACCCAAACCCATCAAACTCTAAGACTCAAAATAAAGATATTACAATACAATACACAAATGAATCTAATGAGATTTCTCTCTCTTCATCATTTGTTGTTTGTTGATCTTGTTGAACTTCGGTGAGATTCTCCATAACTTGAACTTGATCAAAACATTTGTAGCTTGTTCAAACATTTGTCATTATCAAAACCATCACACTGAATCTAACAATCTCCCCCTTTTTGATTATGACAAACATGTTTTGAAGTTGTTTGAAGTTGTTGTTGCTTGAACCATTTGATCACTTGGTGAGACTCTAGCTCCCCCTCAATAAATGCTTTTGACATTTGAAATTCAATTGAGATAAGCTTGATTCTCCCCCTATCTTCAACAACTATTGCTCCACCTAAATAAAAACAACAAAACAACCTTTTCTCCCCCTTTTGGCATTATCAAAAAGTAATATGACAATAAAATCATAAGCCAAAATAAGAGAATTCAATGATCATTTCTTCACAACATTGATACCAATCAATGATAACAATTGTAACTAATTGTAACTATACTTTGAGATGTGATACCAATTGGAAAGAAATATGACAATGAAATATGGTTCCAATTGGAACTAAAGAGTCATCATATCACTTGACAAAGCAACAAATCAATTGTAAAGAAATATCACAATAACCACAATAGCATGATGATCATATAATTATCACACAATGATACCAATTGAAGAAAATATAGTAATCATGACAAAACTTGTGAATTTTCAACACCAATTGTAAATACCAATTGTAAAAGATTAATAGTAAGATTAGAAGATACCAAGTGTAAATCCAATTGAAAGTACTTGTTGTCTCTTGTGAATAAATTCACTTGATACCAATGTGAGCCTTGTAGAAATAATACCAATTGTACTAATTTGTAGGTCTTTCTCTTTGATACTTGAAGACGCAAATAAAGAATAACACTTGTAAGCTTTTTTCTCTTCAATCATACCTAAAAAACAATCATGCTTTGCTTTTTGGTATCCAAATATTCTTGGATCCATTTTTGTTAGTTAAGGGACTTTCACCCTTCTTAACCCAGACAAAATTTCTTTTAGGTATACCATGCACTTTAATATAACACACATTTGAAGTATGTCCATGAGTGCCACAATAGAAACATGTTGGAGCATTTGAAAAATCAATCTTAGAAAAATCAACAACATTTCTATGAGACTTACTTTTAGCATTAGTATAACCCAAACCAAACTTGTTTGAATTTTCTCTTTGAAAATTTAACAATGTGCGCAATCTAATATCACCACTTGTGAAACTTGCAAGCTTATTTTTCAAAATAACATTTTCATCTTCAAGCAACTTGCAATTCTCACAAACAACCACAATATTCAATCTACTAGCACAATCACAAGAATAACTAGCATATATGAGATCAAGAGTTTCATTTTGAACATTAAGCTCATCAACTTGTTTTTGACGTTCTAAAATCTCTTGTTGATGTTTCAAAATGAGCTTCTTTCTTTCAATGTTTTTCAAAGCTAGTTTCTTAAGTTGTTCAAGCATTTCTTCATAAGCATTATATAAAATTTCATATTTGGAAGAAATTTCGGATT
Organism: Crotalaria pallida; assembly: GCA_037953625.1. Lineage (NCBI taxonomy): Eukaryota > Viridiplantae > Streptophyta > Magnoliopsida > Fabales > Fabaceae > Crotalaria > Crotalaria pallida. The sequence goes on along the minus strand of CM075649.1, from coordinate 89,040,695 downwards.
TAGTATCACTTACATCGCTATCCTCGCTTTGTTCATTTGATTCATCATTTGAACTTTCTTCTTCATCTACTTGAACTAGCAAGTTGAGTGTAGCGATTTCTTCATCATCCGAAGAACTACTTGATGTGCTTTCCTTTTCTTCTTCATCCCAAAGGATGTATGCCTTTTTATGCTTTGGATGTTTCTTTACTTTCTCCATATTCTTGAGATACTTTGAGCACGAGTACTGGAGATGACTGGGTTTTCCGCATTCATGGCAAACTACTCCTTCTTTTGTTGTCTTGGTCTTGTAGTGTGGGGAATTCTTCTCTTTTCTTTTGTCTTTGTTCAACCTTCCTTTTCTCCTTAGAAGCTTGCTAAACTTTCTTAGTAGAAGTTTCATAGACTCTTCATCAATGTCCGAATCGGAATCTTCACTATCATCAGAACTCTCTTCCTTTTTATATGAACTTTTGGTTTTAAGAGCAATTCCTTTTCTTTCTTTGTTCTTATCCGATTCTTCATGCATATGCAAACGTCCAAGTTCCATTTCATGTTCTTGAAGCTTTCCGAAAATCGTAGCTAAGTCCATGTTGTCCAACTCCTTTGATTCAACAATTGCGGTAACCTTAGGTTGCCATTCCCTACATAGACATCTTAAAACATTGTTAACAAGTTCACAATTCATGAAAGTTTTTCCAAGAGCAATGAGATGATTAATAATATGACTAAAACGTTTTTGCATAATACATATAGATTCATTAGGCATCATACGACACAATTCATATTCATGCATCAAAGAATTTAATCTAGCACGCCTAACTTCACTAGTGCCTTCATGTGTGACATGCAAGGTGTCCCACATTTGTTTGGCATTTTAACATTGGGAGACTTTAAAGAACTTATCATAAGATAGAGCGGAGGTGATGATATTCTTAGCTTTTAAATCATATTGAATTTTCATTTTATCATCATCGGTCCACTTATCTTTGGGGATTAGTTGAGATACACCTTCTACTTTAGTTGAGGGAATGTGAGGACCATTCTCAATAGCATCCCAAATGTTCATGTCTATGGCTTCTATAAAGATTCTCATTCTAACTTTCAAATAAGCATAACCCTCTCCACCAAACATAGGAGGGAGACTTATCGAAGCACCTTCACCACCAAAGGTATTCGTAGAACCCATTGTAGTTTCCTCAAGGATCTTTACGAAAATAGCTCTATGCTCGTGAATTTCGACCGAGCTCTGATACCAATTGTTAAGTAACTACAATCGGTGGGTGAAATAACTAAGGAACACTTGGAGAACACCTAGAAAGGGGGGTTGAATTGGTGTTTAAGAAACCTTGAAAGATTTTCGAATGAAACAAATCGAAACAATTAAAACGAATGATTTTTCCAAAATTCTGCAGCCCTTAATCAATTAAGCAAAGTTATTAATCGATTAACCTTTGAAAAACTTGAGTTAATCGATTAAGCTGACCAGTTAATCGAGGAATTCCTGAAAGCAGATTTTTGCTTAATCGATTAACACCTTTAGTTAATCGATTAACCATTGTTAAAACTGAAAATCACTTTTCAATCAAAACAAAAATCAATCAATTAACACATAAAATTAGAGATTAAGCGGAATTGATTAACACATATATTCTTATTGATTACCTAGGTTATGAAAATGATTTTCCCAAATCAATTTGCACAATTAAAAGCTAATTCATTCAATTATGAAAAATCAATCTTTTTCAAGGTTTTCAACCAAGAACAATATGAAATGACAAGAATGTAAAGAGTTAAGGTAATAGAGATACTGCACAGAGATTTATCCTGGTTCACTCACCACCACCGTGAGCTACATCCAGTCCCCTCTTCAACCAAGAGAGATTCTTCACTAAAGGAATTAGAATTCTCAAATTACAAGTAAATGCCTCTCAAGACTCCCTTCTTGATAGCCTCCAAGAGATACCTCATGTAACACCCCTAATTTTCGACTCCCAAATAACCAAGAAATTAATGATAACAATTATTTTATAATTGATTTATATTAGTTTTGAAGGTTTTAGTTTTTGTACATTATGTGTTTTTATATATAAAAATATGAGATATATTTTTATATGGTTATTTTGTACAAAAATGTGAATATTGTAATTTAGTCCTTGGGGTTGGGACCTAATTGCAATATTAAAAAGGTTTTTGAAGAAAGAGTAATTAAATTAATAATTTTTGAATTTTATCAGTATGTAACCGGTTAGAAGGGCTCTGTAATCGGTTACACGATGAACTCAGAAACTGGGTTAGTGGATTTTGATGAGTAATCACCCAATTAATCCAGAAATTGCCACGAATCCCACTCAAATCACGCTGAGGAACGTGTGTCGCCTTGCATGTTGTTTGAATTCATCTATAAAAGGCTTGGATTGAGATCTGAATCAAGGTTTTGTGAGTGTTGGTTGGGAAATCCTTGTTCTAGGGTTCTTGATTCGTCTTGTGCGATTCTCCTTCTGTGTTGAGAGTTAGAAAACGAGTGATACACTGTTACAAAGCTCACATCAAGGGCTTTGTATTGATATAATGTTTGTGAGCTGAGAGTTCCTGGAGTTTGAGAACGAAGCTTGCCAAGTTGAGGTGTTGGTGCTGTCAAACCTCAGCTTCTGGTTTCTGGAGCTGACTTTGAAGCTCGATTTTGGTAAGCACACAAACCCTTTTGGTTTCAAATATGTTCCTACCTCTAGTGCTTGTTGCAGAGAATTCAATTTGACCATTTTCTCCAATTCTTAATTTGGTTTTGCATGTCAAAATCCCTGGTGTTTGAACCCTGTTGCTGAAAATCGTGGCTAAGGGCAGAACTGAGGATTCTTGTGGAATCTGTGGATTTTTCTTCAATCTCAGTGTATTGACTCATCAAACACTATCCTAAGGTATGGGAGAAGTTTACCTTATACTAGATTGAGACTAAAATCAAGTGTTTTAGGACTTGAGTCAACAAAGACTCAAAAGGGTATTATGTGTTTAGGGTTAAAAGGCTTGGAGGCCATTTTTGTGTCTCAATTTATTTTGAGCAAGTTTAAATACCTGCATGCAAGCTATTCTGATGATTGGATCATAATTTAAGGGTTTATTATGATATTGGTGATATCAAATTGTGTTTATGTGGAATTATATGCAATTTGAGTATCTAAAATTAATGCATGAGAAATAGATATGTTTCTGTGGCTGAACATACTAGTATTAAGGTATATGAACTCTATTGATTGTTGAAATTGGTTAGACTTGAGTAATATAAAGAATGGTATGCAAAACCTCATTTTTCAGTGTACAGACTGCATAATCTAACCGGTTATTCGATATTTGTAACCGGTTAGATACTGTAAATTTTCAAAGAAAATGAATTTCTGAAATTGGCTCTGTATTCTTACCATTTTTACTCAAGTCTATACTCTAATTTCATTTGGAATCAATCTGAAAACATGTGAGTAAATACTGTTTGTTTCAGATTGTAATGGAGGAGTTAATGCCTTAATGTTATGAGATAATTTCAAGTGGAAATTATGCTCCAATGGGAATGAGTGGTGATTTAGACTTTTGAATGATGAGATCAGTGGAATTTGAGGTATATGACAATGCTGAAAGCTTGTTTATGGATTGGGTAGAGAATTCAAGAAAAAGGGTTTTCTGAATTGCAAAGGTTAGTAAGTTCAGGTCTGTAATTCTAACCGGTTAGCCTGAGACTGTAACCGGTTAGTACCTGAAACTGAAAAATAAAAGTTGAGTCTTTTAAATGAAAAATTTGATACCATTGGTTGATATTTCCCAATCCAAGTTTAATGGCATGTTTTTAATTAAATTCATGGATGAATTTTGTAACACCCTCACAATTATTTAGTTAAATTAGGATTTTATAAAAAAATAGTACTTGAAAATTTCTTTTTAAATTAAAATACTTAAGAAATATTTTTCCAGAAAATCGGACAGAGTTTCCTCTGTTTTTCGAACTTCCCAAAAATTTTCTTCTTAAAACCTATCAGTCCAGAATTATTTAAAAACATATGATATTTAATCAAAACACACAATTAAGTCCTAATGCCCAACATAAACCAAGAAAGGGCGTTCAACTAATACATTCTTTTAAATTACAAAATATCAATCTTTAACTTAATTATTACTTTAGATCACTCATAAAACAAGACCACTCCACGTGGTGGAGGGTAATCCTGCTCGGCCAAAAACTGTGAAAGCTCCAAGCTCAGTACCTGAAAAATGGTTGTAAGGATGAGCTTTACACATGAAGTAGAAAGTAGTTCCTAACTAAACATAATGACCTACTAAGTCAAACACATTTAGTACGTAACACATATTTTCAATCATCAAACCAAGCATGCATGACACACAAACAATAATTCCCTTAGCCACTCATAAACCCATATCCTTCGCTCTTTTATCTTTTTCATGCACTGTTGATTCTCTTTTCTCTCACTCACATCATATTATCTTTCAATTTTCTCTTTATTTCTTTCTTTTATATTTTTATTGTTTTCTTCTCTTTCTTCGTTAAATTCTTTCTTTATTTCAATCTTTCTTTCTTTTTAATATTTCTTTACTTCTTTCTTTTTATTAATTTGGCTACAGGGTCTCACGACCAGGCCCACCGACCTAACCTGCACCAAATATTTCCTTTATCATCTATCCACAGGGTCTAACAACCAGATTCATATGACCTAACCTATGTCACAGGGTCTCACGACCAGATCTTTCGACCTAACCTGCGCCATAAGGTCTCACGACCAGATCATACTATCTAACCTGCGTTGGCCACAGGGTCTTACGACCAGATCCCACGATCTAACCTGCGTTGGCCCATTCTTTTATTAATTCTTTTATCAATTGGCCACAGGGTCTTACGACCAGGTCCTCCCGACCTAACCTGTGACAGGTATCCTTTTATTATTCTCATCCTCATTTAATTTATCTTATTTAGTTATGCTTTTCATTTATTATCTTTTCTGTTTAATTTTTCTCTAATTATCCTTTTCTCTTTTGCCTTTTATTATTAATTTGTTATCTCATTCGTCATTCAACACACATCATACAATCATACACAATTTTCACATTTTATATTTTCAATTCCCTTAAGTTTATGCCACGACATTTTTAACTCTTTCTATTCCTTAGTTCTCATTCTACTTTTTACATCTCATACGTATATACTTTCTTTTATTTATTATTTTACATCCCATACATACATACTTTCTTATATTTATTATTCAATTTATTACGTGATACACATTTAGGACACAAACATCACAATTCAGCCAGACATACAGAACAATAATCATTTATAATCATTCACAATTACAACCAGAGTTCATGTTCTCCAAATAAACATACATGATAATATATAGCACTTAGCCTGCATATTTAATCACAAGTATCCATTTATAGTTCAGTTTATTTACTTTCTTACTTTATATTTAATTTAATTTAATTACCGAATAGTCAATCACAAGCATACCCACATATTCTTAGTAAGTATTATATACTAATCAGAAAATACTCCCTAAAGCAAGGTAAAGAACACCTTACCTCAGGGTCCTTTTAGAACCTGATTTACGGCTCGGTGAGGCGATCCCGCTGCGGTTTACGTCGAACTAGTCCAAATCCACCAGCGGCAATTACAGCTTACACAACCGGCGTCGGTCTGACTCCTCGACTATGTTGGTGATGGCGGTTTGGATCGAACCCGCAACCGTGACCGATGACAATAACGGCGTCGGTTCAGTTCAAACCCTTCTTGGGTGAAGACACCGCAAGACCCAAAGGTGGTGTTGGTCCGCGAGTAAGAGAGGTGACGGCTCGGTGGCGAATGATGGAGCACCATGAGCAAGTGGTTCTGCTCGAACCAGTGACGAACGTCTCCGGCGCAAGGAGGAGGCGGAGATGCGGTCTTGGGTTGCTGGACACACAACGGATGGGGCTGATGGCTTCGTCGGTGGAGGCTGGCTTGCGGTTGGGAGGAGAGGAGGAACACGGCGGTGTGCGGTGGCGTGGCTTCGAGCGCGCGAGAGCGAGACGACGGGAATGGAGGGGCTGCGATCGGTTGCAGCATCAAGAGGGAGGGCACACGCTGGAACGGCGGCGGCTTCGCGATCCGCAGATGGAGGGAGTCGCGATTCGCGACCCAGTGAGAGAGAGGGAAAGCGCGAGGTGGAGAAGAGAGAACGGGACAGGTGGTGGTGCTTGGTGTGGCGGCGCAGGCGGTTATGGGTGTTTGGTGGCCGGAACTGGGAGGAAGGAGGGAGATGGTGGTTGCCCAAATTAGGGCCGGCTGTGGAGAAGAAGGAGATGGGGGGGTTGATTGAACCCCCTTCCTCTTATTAATTTTTTTTTTATTATTATTACATTATCATTATTATTATTATTAGTGTTATTACTATTATTATTATTATTATTATTTTTCTTTTTTTCTTTTTATTTATTATTATTATTATTATTATTATTATTATTATTATTATTACTTGTGTTAGTATGGTTTTAAAACACTAATACCATTTTTCTTTATTTGTTTATTGTAAATCTCAAAAAATACTAATAATAAAATGTAAGCATTTAGTAAGTACTTATATGAAATTATAAAGTTAAGAATCTTAAAATTCTTCAAACAAGTTCAACATTTAAAATGTCAAAGTACATTAAAGTATAGAAAGTATGCTTTTCAAATGGTATAATTATTTTTAACATTTTAATTGAACTAATCACTTAGCCATATCAGTAATCGATTAGTCAGTGCCATTTTTCTTTTTATTACTCTTATTATGTTGGGAATTAAAAATGTGGATGTTACAATTCTCCCCCACTTACAAGAATTTCGTCCCCGAAATTCGGGTTACTTCGTAACGCGGAGAACCATCCAGCTAATGGGGTTCCTGTCGGTTCTATTTCCTCGCTTCCGATGTGTTTAGGTCCATTCTTCTTAGTATTTTCATGTCTGTCCTCGGACACTACGTATCTCCTCTATCGCGACAGGATTCACCATTTCCTTATTATAAAAGTTCTATCTTCCATTTCTTGGGTTGAAATCCTCCCCCACTTAGCATGAACTTACCTGCTTACTCCGATGCCAGAAAGTAGGAAATCGAACGTGTCTGCTCCTGATTGCCTTTCATACGACTCTTACTAAAGAATGCAAGAATCTAACAACAACAGGAAATAGAATCTTTGGAATTCACGAGGAATTTGCAACTTCGCTTTAAGAGAATAGTATAAGATTATGCGATCCAAAGACTCCTCACAAAATGTAGCAGCTTATGGCTAGAAATTTCCCGGAATCTGATCGAATAAATAAGACTGGAACTCCAGGAACGATGCATATTCTAAGATAAGAAACAAGGAGAAGATTGTAAATTCACAATGTTTAGTAGACTGGAGCGAGAAATCTTTGATCCGTGATCAAAATCGCTACTTCGAGGTCATGTCAAACCAAGAAGAATGAGGAGGAAGGGATCTACTTGCACAAATTGGGGTACTAATTAAGGCTTTCAGATTTACTATTAAATTCTTAAACGATTTCCGATGGTCAAAGGTTGGAGGTTGGCAAGTATTCTTGACGTTTGAACATTCTATTAAACACTATTTTAGACCAACGACACTCAAGACATACCTTGGGTGTATGTCATCAATCCCTTACAACCGTCTTTGAGTCAAACCTTAAGGAAAGCTTGAATGAACTTGATACCGGACAAGAAAGCTAATGGAATTTGACATTTCTATCATCTTAAGACTTGCACTTCTTTCGAAATCGAGAGTCGTGATGGGTTGATGAGTCTGAGAAGGTTGTGGTGTCTGACTGCGTATGGTTTTCTCCATTTTGTATGGTGATTGGCGGGTCCAAGAGGGTCGCCATCAGGACAAGAATTGGGTAGATACAGGCATTGGAGACGATAACATGATTAGATACATGTCAAGCAAGAAGATGAAGAAGATCATCCTAAAGAAAGCATTTTTACTAATATTCATAGAAAAAGGCATTTCCTCCGGACTAATGGTTGACTTCGTCCATACTCCGGCACTTGTGAGTACCAACTTCGATTATTAGGGAAAGGTTCTTTCGGCTAAGCATCCAGATTTAATCAGCTAGGAGTAACGGATTCCGACTATGGTTCCTTACTCCCCCACTTGGCATTGACATACTTGGCTGTGTCAATGTCAAATAATAGGCTTGGTCAGTTCTAAGGATCGTCTATCTAATTTTTTGACGGTTCTTCGAGATTGAAGATGGCACCTGTTGAGGAGCATTGGGTCATATTGAATTTCTACGATTTGGCGAATTCTCGTGTCTACTTCTAAGTTCTCCCACTTGATGCTTGAGGCTCGAAAAGAGTGAAGATGTGAAGAAGAAACACGAAGCACTCAAGGAGAAGCTTAATGATCATTGCAAGGTAATCAAGGATGTGCTGGGTGACAAGGTCGAGAAAGGTTCATGCCCGTACAGACATCAAGGTTAGCAGCATGACTGGGTACATGTCAAGCAAGAAGACAATGGAGATTATCGCAGAGAATGCACTTTCATTAAGGAATCATTAATAGATGTACTTTCTACAGAGCGATGATTGACTTGATCGATCTCGGTGAGGGTACCTCGTACAGTGGTCCAGCTTTATTCATACGAGGTAACCGAATCGAGTAGACAAAACTAGAACTCCATGAACGTCTGATATTCACCAAAGACAAACATAGGGAAAATCAAGAGTTCACCAACCTTAGTTGGTTGAAACACGAATGCACTTGGTCAGGATTGAAATTGTTGCATCAAATTTGGTTCAGAACCACGAAGATCAAAATAAGAAGATGGAGGTTTACTCGCACGAATGGAATCATTACTTACGGTTCAACGAAACACGAATAAAGCCTCGAATGACACTTAGTGCCCATGGATCGAGGTAGGCCAACACTCTTAGGGGTTTACATCATTTCCAAGACTAAGGGTCAGGTTAAGCTTACTATCTGTTGGTGCTCAATTGCTAAGATCATCTAATCTCAGCGTGGAGACTTTATGGAATTGTCAAAACTTTTTTTTTTATTTATTTATTAATTTATTTATTTATTTATTATTATTTTTTGGCTAGCAACATCTGATTTGGTTCTTCATGCAATTTAGAAGGGGTTCCTAAGGCCAGCTTGGTTTTCTCCAGGATGTTGCATGAAGGGTTCGAAAGGCACTGTCTGGTTGGCTTCCTTCCTCCTAAAGGTGGTACTTCTTGGGGAAATTCTATTTTGGATCGGTTTTTGTTTTAGTTAGGAGCTTCCAATGGTATCGACCATGAATAGGTGCGAAGATCGAGGTGATCAATCCCAATCTCCCATCTATCAGTAGCAACATCATTGGAGCGGTTATTGATGATATTATCACTTAACAGATGCAAGGATCAAAATGATCAGTTCTGACCTCACATTCCATCAAAAGACAACACCATCGCCGAATTCAATTAAAATTAAACCCGTGTTCCATAGCTTAACGCTATCACTACGCTTCCAAATCTTATCACTTAGTTCTTATTATTATATGTGTTTCCCTATAAATATATATATATGTATCCTATTCATCTGACTTAACTATCTATCGGTTACTCTCTTGGTGAGTAACCCAAAGGAGTTGTGAGTTCAAACTCCAAGGCCGAGGAAAAACTGCTCTGATACCATAATGTAACACCCTCACAATTATTTAGTTAAATTAGGATTTTATAAAAAAATAGTACTTGAAAATTTCTTTTTAAATTAAAATACTTAAGAAATATTTTTCCAGAAAATCGGACAGAGTTTCCTCTGTTTTTCGAACTTCCCAAAAATTTTTTTCTTAAAACCTGTCAGTCCAGAATTATTTAAAAACATACGATATTTAATCAAAACACACAATTAAGTCCTAATGCCCAACATAAACCAAGCAAGGGCGTACAACTAATACATTCTTTTAAATTACAAAATATCAATCTTTAACTTAATTATTACTTTAGATCACTCATAAAACAAGACCACTCCATGTGGTGGAGGGTAATCCTGCTCGGCCAAAAACTGTGAAAGCTCCAAGCTCAGTACCTGAAAAATGGTTGTAAGGATGAGCTTTACACATGAAGTAGAAAGTAGTTCCTAACTAAACATAATGACCTACTAAGTCAAACACATTTAGCACGTAACACATATTTTCAATCATCAAACCAAGCATGCATCACACACAAACAATAATTCCCTTAGCCACTCATAAACCCATATCCTTCGCTCTTTTATCTTTTTCATGCACTGTTGATTCTCTTTTCTCTCACTCACATCATATTATCTTTCAATTTTCTCTTTATTTCTTTCTTTTATATTTTTATTGTTTTCTTCTCTTTCTTCCTTAAATTCTTTCTTTATTTCATTCATTCTTTCTTTTTAATCTTTCTTTACTTCTTTCTTTTTATTAATTTGGCTACAGGGTCTCACGACCAGGCCCACCGACCTAACCTGCACCAAATATTTCCTTTATCATCTATCCACAGGGTCTAACAACCAGATTCATATGACCTAACCTATGTCACAGGGTCTCACGACCAGATCTTTCGACCTAACCTGCGCCATAGGGTCTCACGACCAGATCATACTATCTAACCTGCGTTGGCCACAGGGTCTTACGACCAGATCCCACGATCTAACCTGCGTTGGCCCATTCTTTTATTAATTCTTTTATCAATTGGCCACAGGGTCTTACGACCAGGTCCTCCCGACCTAACCTGTGACAGGTATCCTTTTATTATTCTCATCCTCATTTAATTTATCTTATTTAGTTATTCTTTTCATTTATTATCTTTTCTCTTTAATTTCTCTATAATTATCCTTTTCTCTTTTGCCTTTTATTATTAATTTGTTATCTCATTCGTCATTCAACACACATCATACAATCATACACAATTTTCACATTTTATATTTTCAATTCCCTTAAGTTTATGCCATGACATTTTTAACTCTTTCTATTCCTTAGTTCTCATTCTAGTTTTTACATCTCATACGTATATACTTTCTTTTATTTATTATTTTACATCCCATACATACATACTTTCTTATATTTATTATTCAATTTATTACGTGATACACATTTAGGACACAAACATCACAATTCAGCCAGACATACAGAACAATAATCATTTATAATCATTCACAATTAACAACCAGAGTTCATGTTCTTCAAATAAACATACATGATAATATATAGCACTTAGCCTGCATATTTAATCACAAGTATCCATTTATAGTTCAGTTTATTTACTTTCTTACTTTATATTTAATTTAATTTAATTACCAAATAATCAATCACAAGCATACCCACATATTCTTAGTAAGTATTATACACTAATCAGAAAATACTCCCTAAAGCAAGGTAAAGAACCCCTTACCTCAGGGTCCTTTTAGAACGTGATTTACGGCTCAGTGAGGCGATCCTGCTGCGGTTTACGTCGAACTAGTCCAAATGCACCAGCGGCAATTACAGCTTACACAACCGGCGTCGGTCTGACTCCTCGACTATGTTGGTGATGGCGGTTTGGATCGAACCCGCAACCGTGACTGATGACAATAACGACGTCGGTTCAGTTCGAACCCTTCTTGGGTGAAGACACCGCAAGCCCCAAAGGCGGTGTTGGTCCGCGAGCAAGAGAGGTGACGGCTCGGTGGCGAATGATGGAGCACCACGAGCAAGTGGTTCTGCTCGAACAAGTGACGAACGTCACCGGCGCAAGGAGGAGGTGGAGATGCGGTCTTGGGTTGCTGGACACACAACGGATGGGGCTGATGGCTTCGTCGGTGGAGGCTGGCTTGCGGTTGGGAGGAGAGGAGGAACACGGCGGTGTGCGGTGGCGTGGCTTCGAGCGCGCGAGAGTGAGACGACGGGAATGGAGGGGCTGCGTTCGGCTGCAGCATCAAGAGGGAGGGCACACGCTGGAACGGCGGCGGCTTCGCGATCCGCAGAGGGAGGGAGTCGCGATTCGCGACCCAGTGAGAGAGAGGGAAAGCGCGAGGTGGAGAAGAGAGAACGGGACAGGTGGTGGTGCTTGGTGTGGCGGCGCCGGCGGTTTTGGGTGTTTGGTGGCCGGAACTGGGAGGAAGGAGGGAGATTGTGGTTCCCAAATTAGGGCCGGCTGTGGAGAAGAAGGAGATGGGGGGGTTGATCGAACCCCCTTCCTCTTATTATTTTTTTTTCTTTTTTTTTATTATTACATTATCATTATTATTATTATTATTAGTGTTATTACTATTATTATTATTATTATTTTTCTTTTTTTATTTTTATTTATTATTATTATTATTATTATTACTTGTGTTAGTATGGTTTTAAAACACTAATACCATTTTTCTTTATTTGTTTATTGTAAATCTCAAAAAATACTAATAATAAAATGTAAGCATTTAGTAAGTACTTATATGAAATTATAAAGTTAAGAATCTTAAAATTCTTAAAACAAGTTCAACATTTAAAATGTCAAAATACATTAAAGTATATAAAGTATGCTTTTCAAATGGTATAATTATTTTTAACATTTTAATTGAACTAATCACTTAGCCATATCAGTAATCGATTAGTCAGTGCCATTTTTCTTTTTATTACTCTTATTATGTTGGGAATTAAAAATGTGGATGTTAGAAATTTTGGTGCCAAAGGTTATACCTCAAATTAATCATTCAAAAGAAAAATTGAGATATCTCTAAATCACAATAATTAAATTAAAGATAAAAACCAACCTTAATGATTGTGCATTCATGCATACAGAATGGAAGATGGGTTGGTAGGGAACGATTATCATATTCTGGGAATATGAGGAGGGTACTCCGGGAGTACCAAATTTGTAACCTACTTGATGACACATTCTGGGAATGTGGCCAGTGTCTGGGACCTGGTTTTTTTGATACGTTCTGGGAACGTATGTTAGTGTTATGGGAACACATTAATGTGCAACCTACTTGATGACACATTCTGGGAATGTGGCCAGTGTCTGGGACATGGTTTTGTTGATACGTTCTGGGAACGTGATGCACACTCTGGGAGTGGTGCTTGTTGATATTCCAAGTATGGTTTGCTACACGTTCTAGGAACGTGATACACACTCTGGGAGTGATGTTTGTTTTCCATGTATGGTTTACCATCGTTCTGGGAACGTATGGTAGTGTTCCGGGAACACACTGGTGTATTGGATCGACGTCCAAGATGGACTTATAATAGAGGCCTCAGTTGTGGATAGAAATCATGCATCATGCCACCTTTATTATAAGAGATATAATGTTGAAAATTGGTGTGCTCATATGTACTTGCATTATTGTCTGTCCATGATATACTTGTGTTTGTATTTTAGTCTTGATTGATTATGTATATGTGTATACTTACTCCTCATGCCCTTATTAGGTGTTGATCATGCATCTAGCTTGCACAAAAGTCAATGAAGGGAGATGTCCCTTAGGTGCATGCAGAATATAGAAAGTGTGGGTTGGGAACCCTTGGTGCAGATATCGAGGATCCGACCAGATGAATGTTTGGACAGAGTACCAGTGACCAGCTCTATAACATCTCTATTTTTAATAAGTATTTATATGATACACATTTTGAAAGAGGTATCATAAGATGAATTTGGTTTCATAATAATACTTATTTGGCATCTATGGACTTGTTACACTTGATATATTTTGAGAGTATAATATGATTATTTTACTATGTTTCCGCAAACTCTGATTTTATTAGTCAACTTCATTATAAATCAAGTGTTTGAGAAAAGGAATTTTCAAGGGAAGGGAAAATTCTTATTTTCAGGTCTTTTTCCAACAATAACAAGTCCAAGTAATCATAAACTTATTACTTTTCTTATAAAGTAAGATGATATACAAGAAGTGTTTCACTTTTATTGTATCAGAGCAATGGTCCTGACTCTTGGTCCTTGGGTTATTGTATCAGAGAAATGGTCCTGACTCTTGGTCCTTGGGTGTGTGGTCCAATACGCTGGTCATCGATATCTGCAATGTTTCCTGGGAAGTATGCTCTCATATACTTCCAAACTAGATCTAAAGTTATGTGTAATGGCTCTAGATGAATAGCTTAGTCTGCTATTAAGAAGCGTTCTATGTAGTCTAATTAGAAGTATGATAGTTGTATGCTTCTCTTTAGACATGTTGTAAACCCAAAACCATAGTGTTGGTTTATCCCGTTCTCATAGAACCAGTGATAAGGAAATTTTAGAGGAGTTGTAGTTAAGTCCTTGACTCCGAGGAAGAGTGTTTACCCTCACTAGCGTTAAAATTAATCAACTTCTCCGACCGAGTGCAGGGCAGTCATCTCCTTAAAGATCAACCTTGTTGAGTTTGTTAAACTCTAAAGCTATCCTTTCTTTTGTTCCTTATGGATACGAGCATTGATCAAAGTTGCTCTATGCCTTATCCAATCTGCTATCTCAAAGTGGAGACTCCTACAAGTCTTCTTGTAGTTGTTTCCAAGGTATGTCTGAATCGTTCTATTAAGGTATTAGACTTTGTCTATCTACCCGTGTCATGATTACATCTGATCTTAAGCACGGTTTGGAAGTCGAGAGATCAAGTGATCATGATTAATGACGATAGAACAACCCTGTATTGGGATTCCCAAGCTTCGAGTCTGGAATCCAATGGATCCATATGTTTGCTTCTGGGAAGCAGTGAAGGAAAGGAAGAAGGTGGTCAAAGAAATCCTGGTTACAAGAAACGATATCAGGTTTACCCTTGAGTAAAGAGATAGAGTTTGAAATCAAGTTAATTCTTGACGCTGATTCTATCTCTACTACCCTTACAATATGGTATCGTCGGGAATGGTCAAATGGAAGAAACATGTAACACTCTTACAAATATTTAATTAAATTGAGTTTTATAAAAATATGGACTTGAAAATTTCGATAAAAATCCGGCAGAGTTTCCTCTGTTTTTTCGGATTTCCAAAAATTTAGATTTTTTCACCTGTCAAACCAGTACAGTTTAGAACATATTCAGGGCTTGCACGAATGAAATATAACAAACTAAAAGAAGACTAAATTTTTACATAATAAACAACTCTCTTCTAATTAATTTTACAACACTCCACGGGGTGGAGTGTAGTCCTGTTCGGCCAATAGTATTGCAAGCTCAAACCTCAGCACCTGTGGAAATAGTAAGGAGTGAGTATTACACATAAAATGGGGAAGCAGTTTCCAATTACGACATAATGCTATACTAAGCCAAAGATAACTAGCATTCAATCACAATATAACAGAGTCCTACACAATCTAATCATTCACAAAATATTCATTGGTTTCACAATCCAATTATTTTTGCTTTGTTTTTAATCAATAATTCTATCAAGTCTTTTATTCTATCCTCTTCCATTAAATTCACATTACTCTTTCATTTTGTCCCTGGTCACGACCTACTGCGCCCGCACTAACGTGCTGGTCACGACTTACTACGTCCGGGTATATTACTTTTCATTCTCTTCCCTGGTCACGACCTACTGCGTCCGCACCCATGCGCGGTCACGTCTTACTGCGTCCGGGTATATTTTCATTCTCCCCCGGTCACGACCTACTGCGTCCGCACCCATGCGCGGTCACGTCTTACTGCGTCCGGGTATATTTTCATTCTCCCCTGGTCACGACCTATAGCGTTCGCACCCATGTGCGATCACGTCTTACTGCGTCCGGGTATATTATCATTCTTTATAACAACATTCCCTCTTAATCATATTAAACAGTACATTTTCCAGAAAACCTCTTAACTTTTTAACATGTACATTACTCAAAATTAATCACAACATTACACATTTACATTATCAAATCATCACAATTATGTCTTATAATTTAATTAGCACAAATCAACATTTTATCAATATCATCACCATTATGTTTTATAATTTATTTAGCACAATTCAACATTTTATTAATATCATCACCATTATCCTTAATTCATAAGTTCTATTTATTAACTACCCTATGGTGCAATATACTCACTAACAAATAATACTTAGTACCCATTATATGCATATCGTAAACTAAACCCCAGAGTATGGTAATACTCACTATTTCCCACTCCTTACCTTGCTTTTCCTTAGACACTTCCATTTTGCTCGATAACGTCCGATCATACCAGGGTCCATTGCCTACGCGCAGTGACAGGTTCTAGAGCTTCTTCGTCGTCTAGTCATATTATATAAATCAAACAATCAAATTTAATACGCCAAACCGACCCAACTCATCAATAAAACCATCCAAGATTCCTTAGAACAGTTCTACTTCCCTTCAGTTTGAAATTAATGTTCAACGTCCTAACTCGAATTAACAATATGTCGATTATATCAGTTTCCTAATTAACTGAGGTATCGTTTAGCTCATGGACAACTCAACCAAGCTAAGCGACAACTCACTTACTTAGGAACCCAACACATTTAACAAAAGTACTTTTAAAATTAATCGTTCAACATAACAGTTAATTCTGCCCTAACATAATTCAACGTACTAATTAAAAATCATTATTAATAACAATATAATTAAAATCAATATAAACTATAATTACAATTTAATTTCCAAAATAGTTTAATATTAAATAATTATTATCAATAACATTAAAATTAGTATTAATATAAAAATTAAAACACAACATAGAGCAATTAGAAAAGTGTTAGGGATTTACCCTCAAATACGGTTTTGAAAGCCGGTTCGGTCAAACCGGTCCAGAGCACAATAGAGCGGCTGGCCCCGGTAACAATGATGGCGATACCGGCGCCGGTGACAATCCTTAACAGCATCAACATGCATCGGAGAGAGGGAAGAAGTGGTGGCGGCGTGACTCCATGGCTGCAGCCGCAAAGGAACAGCGGCGGCGGTAGCAACAAACAGAGGCGACGGTGACCTCCCCGGTGGCTGCGAGTCGCGAAGAAGAGGGAGAGATCGAGGGCGGCGCGAATCGCGACTTGGGGGAGAGCAAGAGTTGCGATGGCGGCCGGCGGACGAGGGAGGAGACGAGCTCGACGACGACTTCAACGGAGCTCGGCAGCGGCGTGAATGGCGGAGGAGAGAGAACGATGAGAGAAAGACGCGCCTAGAGAGAGAGAGACCGTGATGCCGGAGAGAGGAAGAAGACCAGCTTAGAGAGAGAGAGAGAGAGTTAACATGGGAGAGAAAGGGAAAGGCCAAATGAAGGAGAAGATGAAGTTGAAGGAGAAGCCTATGTAGAGGAGGGTGGCGGCTGGAACACAAGAAGGAGGAGAAATAGGGTTTCAAACCCTAGGCACACATACAACACGGTTCTTTTTTTTTTTTTAAAACATATACCCACACATATATATTTACTATTCTTTTATTTTAAAGCTCAAAATACCAATAATAAATTTTTAAACACCGGAATGAAAATCATAAAGTAAGAAACTTATAAATATTTCAAATAAAATATTTCCATATAAAATATATCAAAAGTAAAGTAAAGCATACAAAGTATATTTTTGATATGGGATAACTATTTTAAATAAATTTACTTTAGAACATAACAGAAATGAAATATATTTTCGTAATTAACATAATGTATTTTTATAAAAATACACAACTAAATAATTGATTTTTAAGAAACATATATTTAATTCAATAAAATATATAATTATACTAGGGATTAAAATTAGGGATGTTAAAAAACACGTAGAGAAGTTGCTAAAAAGTTATGGTTGGATCAGGTTAAAGGAGTTTAAGTATTTTTGGAGGTCGGATTAACCCCCAATCAGGATTCGGGACAGGAATACACTTAAGACTGCATTTTAATCTCGATACTGACATTACGAGTAGGAAATAATGTTGTTCGGATTGACTAATGCACCTGGTTTTTTATGGATTATAAGAATTGGACCTTTAGACTATATTTGGATTCGTTGTGACTTATTCTAATAATCCAGAGGAGCATGAGGAACATCTCAGGATTGTGTGGAGAATCCTGCAAGAGGAGTAGTTGTGTGCTAAGCTCACCCAAGATGAGTTTTGGTTGAGTGAAGTTACGTTCGTAGGGCATGTGATCTTTAAAGTAAGAAGTTCTTAGGGCTGGCTGGATTCTACCGCCGGATTATTGAAGGATTTTCTAAGATCGCATGGCCTCTGTGTAACATCCCGCATCTTCTGGACTCAAATAAATCAATGAGGTTTTATTTAAAAAGAATTTTTGAGAATTTAAGAAGGATTTTCAGAAAAATGTTTTAGCAAATGATTTTCATTAAAACCAGGTTATAATTTTGTTATTTGAGATTTCTTAAAGAAACGAATTTTCTTTTTAATTGATTTGAGATTTTTAATAAATGGTTTCTTTAAAAGTCTTTGATTTGTGTGAAAGTAAGATTTTATAAGCTTATTTTGAAATTAAATTGATAAAGTGAATGGATTTTCTTTAAAGTTGTATCTTTGGAATTTTAGAAATGTGAATGTGTGTTTTCTTAAGAAATAAAATTGAATGATGAATTTGAAATGCATAAATTGTGTGAATGTGAATGAATTGTATGTGTGTGTGCCGTGTATTTGAATAGAAAACATGAAGTGTCAAAGTGTTGTATGCATGTGTGTATATGAATGATTGAATATGTGTTAATACATGCATGATTCCATAACTGAATGCTATGTGTTGCTATGATGAAATGAAAATATGTGTATGATGTGCATGTGTGCATGTGTATGTTTGGCCATTAGGACTAGAAAGGCCAAGAGGATGAATTCCCTTAAGCATTAAGAAAATGGAAAATTCAAGTAGCAAACAAGTGGAAACCTAGAGTGATGACTCATGAAGCCTAGGAGTGACTTTTCTTCCCTCCTTGTCCCCCACGAAAAAGACCTCCCATGCAACTTTAGGAGTGGACCAACTTGCCCTTAGGCTTGCACCTTGGACCGAGGCTAGAAGAGGAAAATTATCAACCCTTGACTTTGCCTATAGAACCGTGTGTGTGGGTGAGTTAGGCTAGTTGATTCATTTTCTCACTTCTCTCATTCATTTCCTTCACATTCTCACACCAACACAAACAATCTAGTCCAAGAGCAACAAAAACTCATGAGACCCTTGGAGAAAGAGAGTAGCCGAGAGGAGAGAAGAGAAAAAGAAGAGTGGAAAACCCAAACTTCTCAACCAAATACCCTTGATTTCTTTCTTTAATCCCTTCCTTCTTCAAAGATTAAGAAGAAAACCAACCCATCAACCCTAAGAAGGAGAGGCCGAAGCAACCATAGGAGAAGGAGAGGAGAAATTGAAGCTTGAAGATTAGAGTTTTTGTTTAAGGTAGTTGTTTGAGAGAAAGTTTAATGTAATAATCTTAGTTTTGTAAAGAACTTTGTGATGGACTTTGTTTAAGTTTAATTTTGTGATGCATGTATTTATTTTCTCATGATCTTGAAGTTTGAATGTCTTGCATGTAAATATCTATGGCTTGATCTTGAATATTTATGCTTGGAAGCTTTGATCATTAACTTGTAAAAGTTCTTCTTCACGGTTGTGGTTGAAATTTGTGTTTAAGTTTATGTTTTTGCCTTGATCTTCTTATGCATATCTTGATTTATGGTAGATCTTGCGAAGGCATGAAGTTTGAACTTTGTGTGTTTGTTTTGAGTAAAAAGTCTTAATTTTCTTTTGATGCATGTCACACTTTTAAAGATGACGATAATAAGTTTTAAAAATGATTTTGGTACAAAAAAAAAGGATTTTTAAACAAGATCTTGTGTGTGTGATGATGATTTCTTGATGTTTGAAAGAAAATGTTGTTTTAAAGTCTTGCATGTGAAAACTAAACAAAAGATCTTACCCTTGTGCATTTTTGTCATTCGGCCAAACCTAGGGAAAATAGGAAATTATATTTGATCCTTATTTTAGTTGCATGCATGTTGAAATTTATGTGATCTAAAGATTTTTGATATGATCTTTGATTTTATTGTGATAAATTTATAAAATTAAAGTTTGATGAATTTTGGTAGGAAGCTCACGGTTTGTCCTTACAAATATCAAAGTTTGTTTATTTTGTTTTGCATGTGTGTTTCATTGATAGATCTAGGGATTTCAAGCATGTGAAAGTCTAAATTTTTAATTAAAAACTTAAAAGTGATTTTGTGTTCTATTCGGTTTTAGGAACAAGTTTTACTAAGCTATTTTTATTTTCTTGTGAGTTATTGTTTGGGCTAGCTTTGAATGAATAAGATTGGTTTGGTATGTGATTATCCTTTTTGAGTTATTATTTTCTTATGCTTCATTCGGTTTGATCAAGAAATAAAAGAAATGAGTTGATTTGCATTTGCATGTTAATTTAGAGATGAAGCTAATTGATTTAAAAAGATGTTTGCATGAATTTAATTGATGATAGTCCTTTTCTTTTAATAATTATTTTCGGTTGTGATGTTTGAAATGGGAAGATGTGTTTAAATGATTAAGTTCCATATGTGCATGTTTTGTATGTGTGTTCGAAATTATGAATATAAACCTTGCCTTATGTGTGATAGGATTCGGCCATATATAGAAAATAATAGGAGTTTGTGTTTGATTCTTATTCTGTATACATGCATGAATTATAAATGATTTAACATGTTCAATATGTGTGTTTAAAAATGATTTGAATGTTTAATGTTTGTAAAAGGTTTTTGATTTAACCCTTGTTGGTATTTTCTTTTGATTTAATTCGGTTTTGGAGAAAATAAAGTAAGTAAAATGATTTGATTAGTTTAAAAAGTATTGTTTTCTGAAAATCATGGTTTTAATTTAAAGGTATTTTAAGTTTTTAAGTTTCCAAACAGTTTTTAAGTAAATGTTTTACTTGGTTTTTGATTGTGAGTCTTAAACCCAAAGTGATTTCAAAGTATTAAGAGGAAGCGAATACTTTGTTTTCAAATAAAAAGTTTTGTAACGTCGCCTTATTTTCGAGATAATTGAATAAGAATGATTTTAACAAGAGAGAAATATTTGAGTGCCAGTAACGATCGGGAAGCAGTTACGTACGTCGCAATGGAAACTAAGGAGCGCACTGAAGATCATCATCGGTTGAGGTGAGAGAGAAGTTTCCCCCAAACACCGTGGTATTTAGGTAACATATTAAGCGTTTCGACCATCTCAAAAGTCGAAATGGTTCTGAGTCAGTAGCACGGTGGCAATTGTTTGATTGTGTGGCCACTCGTGTGAAGGAGACAAAGACCACATGAAATTAGGTAATGAGTTTATATTATGATATCTGAATGCTGGTATGTTGTTTATTCGTTTATTTGATGAGTTATTATGCATGATGAGATTGGAAATAATGTGAATAATGATGAGTAAGAAGAATAAAAGAAATGTAAGATAAAGGTTGAGAAAGATGTTGAGATGTTGTGGAAATTATAATCGCTGATGAGTAAGAATTGATGATATGATGTGGATGAGCCAGAGCTAGGGAAAGTGATGTTGTGTGGTGATATGAGATGTGATGTGAGTGGAGTTGGACTCCTTTGTGATATTGTGGAAGTGAGACTGGTGTTGAGTTGAGCTTGCTCCTCCGCTGGTGCTCATGAAAATAATAAGTTTTCGAAAAGTTTTTGAAATAAAGTTTTTCTTTTAAAAAAGGTTTTTGAAAATGAGAATTTTTGGAAAAGAGTTTTTGAAACGAGATTTTTGAAGCAGAGTATGAAATGTGAGTTTGAAAATGTTTTGAAAAGAAATTTTGGAAAAGGTTTGTGAAAAGAAATGTTTTTAAAAAGATTTGCGAACGGAGGTTTTTGGAAAAAGTGGGTGAAAAGAAATTTTCAAAGAGTTTTTGAAAAAGAGATTTTGTAAGAGTTTGAGGAGTAAGTTTTGAAGAAAAGTTTTGTGAGTTGAGATTTTGAGGAAGAGAATGATATGAGATTGTTGAGTAAAGTTGTGAAATGAGATTTTGAGAAAAGGAGTTGAAAGGAGATTGTTAAAGGAAATTGTGGAATGAGATGCAAGTGGTTGATGTGATCCCAGCTCTGTACTCTGATGAGGAAATATTGTGTAAAGATAGCGGTCGGGACTCATTGAAGGGATGCACGAAGGGTGGGCCGACCATTAGGATTGATTTAAAAAGATAAAAGACTTTTAAAAGACATTAACATACGTGGTGAGGTATGAGAGTGAGAAGTAGTGGAGAGGAAGGAACCATAGGTATCTGCGGATACTTAGGAAGAGATTGCATTAGGGGAGGACGATGACGGTGAAACGTCAAGAAGTCTAGAGTATGTTTCTAGGCAGAACGAACTCCATAAGTGGTGCACTAACGTGGTGGGGACTGGGTCCAATGCCGTGGCAAGTTCTGCGAGCTCCCTAGAAATATACTGTCGCCCCCTAGATTGCAAATCGAGAATAGTGGGAGGGACTGGAACGGGGCATTGTGTTTGCCACTGCGAGACAGTGAGCCTTGATATTATTGAATTGATTTGAGGACGAGATCCTCCTGGTCTGGGACCATTTATGCGTGTGACAGCTGTCGTGCCCGCGAGGTAAAGGTCCTGTACTCCTGTTTGCTTTCGACTAGGTTGGGTGGATGACCGAGGAGATGTAGACGTGTGTGATAACTTTGAAAGCGACCCTGCTCAATGATGATTAAAATCCCCGCATCATTGATGGATACGAATTCATAAAACTTAAATAAGAAAGATAACTTGCATTGTGAGAGAAATAATTTTTAAGAGACAGCTCGAAAAAGAGGATGAGATGGAGGTTGGAATCAGAGTTCGCAGTGGAAGCGATTGACGGAAGTTCTGTGGATATGTAAAGTTTTGAGAAAAGAAAAGAAATGGAGTAAAGTAGAAGATTGAATATGATTGCTTGTATGTGTGTTTTGCTTATATGTCTTTGTTATTTCTTAATATCTTACCTATTGTAATCCCACATCGTTGGCATAACATGCTTGGGAATACTTACTCTCTCTAGTCTTCTGTTCTGTATGTTTGTTGTTATGGTGTCCATTCCCTTATTCAATAGATCCTGTCAAATCCACGTTCGTCATTTGAGACGAGGAAAGATGGAAAGTGGATTATCGAGATTGGAGGTAGCGTGAAGACACCGAGGTCGGTGGGTCAGCTGACTATCATGGTAGATACCTGATGCTTTTGCCTGCACACATTTATCTCGAGGCTGAGAAGTTAGAGGAACGGGACGAGGACATAGATACTCGGAGGCGGACGTAATTGAGGACGACCCCAACGAGGCATTTTCCGTGGATCATCGTCTTCAATTCAATGGGCCTGGTGGTAGTCTTTCATTTTTCCCTAGAGTATTTTGTATTCCCTGTATTTACTTAGTTTCATTGCAATGCCATGATGTAACCCCAAAATTTTGTGGAAGAAATTTATTTTAATGGGCTATGATAATTGAGTTGAGAAGAATCAAGTTGCAAAGTGTAGTGTCTTGTGACACTTCGATTGGGAACTTGAACTTCAGTATGAGATATGAGAACATTCTTTTAATTACGAAAGGGTTTTGAAAACTTAGTGGTTCTCATACTCATGCTACTCAACTACGTTACATGTTTAAAAAAAAAATTGGCCCATATTTTCACCACCTTTTTGAATTAAAGAAGTATATTTTTCAAGTGGCCAAATCGGGGTGTTACACTCTGACCCAGTTGACTTGGAAAGATCAACTGTTTGTAAGGAATGATAGGATGTTGTTCAATTATAGCGGGGTAGTGATGGATTATACCCTAATATAATAGATTAGTCAAAGAGGAATTATGGAAAAATGTGAGTATATTATGATTTAAATCGTTTCAGTGATGAAGTCAGTTGGAATCAAGGTGTTAGATTCGGATTAAATCCTATTTTGAGACGGATTGGATGATGTAAAGAAAATGGTCTTGAAATTCTTTGGTTTTTAAAACTATACTTACAAATCGGTTAGAGTTTCTTGTAACCGGTTAGAAGCTGAAAGTTTAAAATAAAAAGTGAAGACATTTGTGAAGGAACTTATAGTATCAATAAACATCTTCCTCCAATCCGAATTCAATGTCAATCACTTAAGTAAAATTTAAGGAAGGATTTAATGTGATAAAATAACTTAATGCCTTGATTCATCATTGAAATTGATTTAAGAGGATTGAATCATAATATTTATGGACTAATCAAGAGTTAAAATTAAGGAGATACTCCAATCGGAGAAGGTAGAGAATTGAGCTGGATGATGCAAAAAACACAATAGGTACTAAGATAAGAAGGTTGTGATTCATGAACAAGTTTGGAGTTCGAAAGTATGAATGACAATAGGAAGAGGAAGAGTTGAATCTAAGATAAAGGCGATGGATGGAGTTTCTTAAAGATTATGGCTTTGAGCTCCATTATCATCCTGGCAAAGCAAACGTAGTTGCAGACGATTTGAGCTGAAAGATTATTCATGTGAGCTCAATGACGGTTAAGGAGGTTATTCTAATCGAGGAGTTCAGAGACCTAAGCCTGGTTACGCAAGAGGAACCATCTAGCGTTAGATTGGAAATGTTGCAAATCACCAACGAATTCTTGAATCGGATTCGTGAATTTCAACCAGGAAATGAGGAGTTGAAAGAAACGAATGAGATTTAATCTTTGGAATTAAAGTCAGGGATTATGGATATTAGAAAATATATTATGGAGGCAAGGGATTTATGAAGTATTGTTTAGAACAACCTTGATGAGAAATCTAAAGGCATGAACTTCAAGAATAGATTATGTTCTAACCCATGTTAGCTTTCAACTATCAAGGAATAAGGAATTTCTCGATGTTGGTAAGCAGGTATGAGGACTATGGGAAAGCACATGAATTTCATGCGAGAAATGTCTAAGTTCAGAATAAGAGAAAGATTGATGAAATAAAGGCCCAACTAGAGAAAGGGGAAAAGTAAATAGGAGAATATCAACCACGGAAATATCAAGGTTAAGGAATCCTCGACTGAAGAAAAGTGACTAAGGAGGAAATAGGGAAGGGAACATTTGTCCATCTCAAGGTGAAAAATGTGAGGCTCATCACTTTGATTTTAGTTGTGATGTACCTAAGGGAATAGTCAATTCCGATTGCAGGAAGCTGAAGTATTATTCACCGAATTGTCCTCAAGGAAAAGGTGAGAAAGGAATGGACGAATCAAGCATGAGAAGAGTTCACCTGCAGAGATGTGAGTTGAGTCTACTCCTGACGTAGACAACCCAAGCCTATCTCTTCCTTTGGTCTAAGTTAACGTAGTTAAATGTTTTCGATTACGTTAATCTAATCGTTTGAGAATATCAATATCCTGTTGGAAGTTCAACTCCAATTTTTCTGTGATCAAAACCTTTATCACAGTTGGATGTGATAAATATCTGTGGACACTACAGAAATAGAAAGATCAGTTATGGCTAGAGAGATTAACCACCACCGGGATAGGACAAATCATTTTCTCCCCAACGGAAATGTCTCTAGAACTTGACTATCTAACTAAGTCTGATAGTGATAATTACCCTATCTTTAAGTTCATATAACTTAAAGATCTGTCGTATGGTCTTTCTTGCAAAAGATTGTATCTGAAAGGGATGATTTTGTTACTAATGGTTTGAATATTAGGATTGATCACCCTAATGTCTCAAGCTGTTAAGGAATAAAGTCATACAAATGTTTCTTTAATCGTGCTCGAGTGGTCAGAGTGCGCAGCACGAAAAGTTTTTCCCAAAAGTTTATTGAAAAATGTTTTATCTGAAGAATGCTATGTGAAGTGTATTATTCAAAAAGATATTTCTTTGAAAGGATTCTTTTAACAATAAGAGTTTTATACGAAGAATCCTTATGGTTTAGTTTGAAAAGTCTTTTCCGGAAAGATTTTATTAGAAATGTTTCGAAATAAAAGAATTATATCGAAACTCTTTTAAGTGGGGGAGGACCCTAAAGAACAAATTTTTGGGAGCTAGATGAAGTTTTCTAGTATAAAAACACTTTGGAAAAGTGGAAAATTTCAGAAGATGAATTTCGGGGACGAAAATCCTTTTTAGTGGGGGAGTAGTGTAACACCCCTAATTTTCGTCTCCTAAATAACCAAGAAATTAATGATAACAATTATTTTATAATTGATTTATATTAATTTTGAAGGTTTTAGTTTTTGTACATTATGTGTTTTTATATATAAAAATATGAGATATATTTTTATATGGTTATTTTGTACAAAAATGTGAATATTGTAATTTAGTCCTTGGGGTTGGGACCTAATTGCAATATTAAAAAGGTTTTTGAAGAAAGAGTAATTAAATTATTAATTTTTGAATTTTATCAGTATGTAACCGGTTAGAAGGGCTCTGTAACCGGTTACACGATGAGCTCAGAAACTGGGTTAGTGGATTTTGATGAGTAATCACCCAATTAATCCAGAAATTGCCACGAATCCCACTCAAATCACGCTGAGGAACGCGTGTCGCCTTGCATGTTGTTTGAATTCATCTATAAAAGCCTTGGTTTGAGATCTGAATCAAGGTTTTGTGAGTGTTGGTTGGGAAATCCTTGTTCTAGGGTTCTTGATTCGTCTTGTGCGATTCTCCTTCTGTGTTGAGAGTTAGAAAATGAGTGATACACTGTTACAAAGCTCACATCAAGGTATTTGTATTGATATAAAGTTTGTGAGCTGAGAGTTCCTGGAGTTTGAGAACGAAGCTTGCCAAGTTGAGGTGTTGGTGCTGTCAAACCTCAGCTTCTGGTTTCTGGAGCTGACTTTGAAGCTCGATTTTGGTAAGCACACAAACCCTTTTGGTTTCAAATCTGTTCCTACCTCTAGTGCATGTTGCAGAGAATTCAATTTGACCTTTTTCCCCAATTCTTAATTTGGTTTTGCATGTCAAAATCCCTGGTGTTTGAACCCTGTTGCTGAAAATCGTGGCTAAGGGCAGAACTGAGGATTCTTGTGGAATCTGTGGATTTTTCTTCAATCTCAGTGTATTGACTCATCAAACACTATCCTAAGGTATGGGAGAAGTTTACCTTATACTAGATTGAGACTAAAATCAAGTGTTTTAGGACTTGAGTCAACAAAGACTCAAAAGGGCATTATGTGTTTAGGGTTAAAAGGCTTGGAGGCCATTTTTGTGTCTCAATTTATTTTGAGCAAGTTTAATAACCTGCATGCAAGCTATTCTGATGATTGGATCATAATTCAAGGGTTTATTATGATATTGGTGATATCAAATTGTGTTTATGTGGAATTATATGCAATTTGAGTATCTAAATTTAATGCATGAGAAATAGATATGTTTCTGTGGCTGAACATACTAGTATTATGGTATATGAACTCTATTGATTGTTGAAATTGGTTAGACTTGAGTATTAAAAAGAATGGTATGCAAAACCTCATTTTTCAG
Organism: Crotalaria pallida; assembly: GCA_037953625.1. Classification (NCBI taxonomy): domain Eukaryota; kingdom Viridiplantae; phylum Streptophyta; class Magnoliopsida; order Fabales; family Fabaceae; genus Crotalaria; species Crotalaria pallida. The sequence goes on along the minus strand of CM075649.1, from coordinate 89,013,384 downwards.
TGTATAGACTGCATAATCTAACCGGTTATTCGATATTTGTAACCGGTTAGATACTGTAAATTTTCAAAGAAAATGAATTTCTGGAATTGGCTCTGTATTCTTACCATTTTTACTCAAGTCTATACTCTAATTTCATTTGGAATCAATCTGAAAACATGTGAGTAAATACTGTTTGTTTCAGATTGTAATGGAGGAGTTAATGCCTTAATGTTATGAGATAATTTCAAGTGGAAATTATGCTCCAATGGGAATGAGTTGTGATTTAGACTTTTGAATGATGAGATCAGTGGAATTTGAGGTATATGACAATGCTGGAAGCTTGTTTATGGATTGGGTAGAGAATTCAAGAAAAAGGGTTTTCTGAATTGCAATGGTTAGTAAGTTCAGTTCTGTAATTCTAACCGGTTAGCCTGAAACTGTAACCGGTTAGTACCTGAAACTGAAAAATAAAAGTTGAGTCTTTTAAATGAAAAATTTGATACCATTGGTTGATATTTCTCAATCCATGTTTAATGGCATGTTTTTAAGTAAATTCATGGATGAATTTTGGTGCCAAAGGTTATACCTCAAATTAATCATTCAAAAGAGAAATTGAGATATCTCTAAATCACAATAATTAAATTAAAGATAAAAACCAACCTTAATGATTGTGCATTCGTGCATAGAGAATGGAAGATGGGTTGGTAGGAAACGATTATCATATTCTGGGAATATGAGGAGGGTACTCCGGGAGTACCAATTTTGTAACCTACTTGATGACACATTCTGGGAATGTGGCCAGTGTCTGGGACCTGGTTTCGTTGATACGTTCTGGGAACGTGATGCACACTCTGGGAGTGGTGCTTGTTGATATTCCAAGTATGGTTTGCTACACGTTCTGGGAACGTGATACACACTTTGGGAGTGATGTTTGTTTTCCAAGTATGGTTTACCATCGTTCTGGGAACGTACGGTAGTGTTCCGAGAACACACTGGTGTATTGGATGGACGTCCAAGATGGACTTATAGTAGAGGCCTCAGTTGTGGATAGAAATCATGCATCATGCCACCTGAATTATAAGAGATATAATGTTGAAAATTGGTGTGCTCATATGTACTTGCATTATTGTCTGTCCATGATATACTTGTGTTTGTATTTTAGTCTTGATTGATTATGTATATGTGTATACTTACTCCCCATGCCCTTATTAGGTGTTGATCGTGCACCTAGCTTGCACAAAAGTCAATGAAGGGAGATGTCCCTTAGGTGCATGCAGAATATAGAAAGTGTGGGTTGGGAACCCTTGGTGCAGATATCGAGGATCCGACCAGATGAATGTTTGGACAGAGTACCAGTGACCAGCTCTATAACATCTCTATTTTTAATAAGTATTTATATGATACACATTTTGAAAGAGGTATCATAAGATGAATTTGGTTTCATAATAATACTTATTTGGCATCCATGGACTTGTTACACTTGATATATTTTGAGAGTATAATATGATTATTTTACTATGTTTCCGCAAACTCTGATTTTATTAGTCAACTTCATTATAAATTAAGTGTTTGTGAAAAGGAATTTTCCAGGGAAGGGAAAATTCTTATTTTCAGATCTTTTTCCAACAATAACAAGTCCAAGTAATATTAAACTTATTACTTTTCTTATAAAGTAAGATGATATACAAGGAGTGTTTCACCTCACTCTTGTCTTGCAATCCTATTGAAATCTAATCTAACCTTCTTCCCTTGCTTGTTGATAACCCCACAACAAGTCTTCCAATTGCTTGTTGATTCCTCACAACAAGACTTCCAATTTACTTCTAACACAACAAGACTTCCAACTTGATTTGCTTGATGAACAACCACCAAGACTTCCTTTGTTGTAGAATGTTTGCCTCCTTGCAATGATTACAACCCAATAGAAAACAATAACAATCCTATGAATCTCTTTCAAAAACTATGAAAATATCAACACATGCGATTCAAAGATTCTTGATCAAAGAATGTAAAAATTAAAGCTTTGATCTTTGAGAAAGTGAGAGAGAATAGTGCGGCTTTTGTCTTTCTAAAAATGATATGAAAATGAATTTGATTTGTTCTCATTATTCACAATGGTTGGGAAAAGGTTTATATAGAATACCCAAAAGTTAGGAAACTTAAAAATTGATTTTGAGATGTGAAAAACGTATTTTAAAAACCAGTAAAACAGGTGTTAATCGATTAACCTATAGCCTTAATCGATTAAGCACTATTACATGTGTGTTAATCGATTAGTCACTCTACTTAATCGATTAGCCACTGTAAAAGTCAATTAAAAACTTGTTTTATCAAAACTAAACCTTTTCTTTCAAACCTTTAAGCCACCTATTGATTTTAGGTTAAGTGAATACTCAAATTATAATATGATCATGCACTTGATAGAGATTCACTACCCTCTAATAAACTACCCAAACTCATCAAACTCTAAGACTCGAAATAAAGATATTACAATACAATACACAAATGAATCTAATGAGCTTTCTCTCTCTTCATCAATTGTTGTTTGTTGATCTTGTTGAACTTTGGTGAGCTTCTCCATAACTTGAAATTGATCAAAATATTTGTAGCTTGTTCAAAACATTTGTCATTATCAAAACCATCACATTGAATCTGACAATCTCCCCCTTTTTGATTATGACAAACATGTTTTGAAGTTGTTTGAAGTTGTTGATGCTTGAACCATTTGATCACTTGGTGAGACTCTTGATCCCCTTCAATAAATGCTTTTGACATTTGAAATACAATTGAGATAAGCTTGATTCTCCCCCTATCTTCAACAACTATTGCTCCACCTATATAAAAACAACAAAACAACCTTTTCTCCCCCTTTTGGCATTATCAAAAAGTAATATGACAATAAAATCATAAGCCAAAATAAGAGAATTCAATGATCATTTCTTCACAACATTGGTACTAATCAATGATAACAATTGTAACTATACTTTGAGATGTGATACCAATTGGAAAGAAATATGACAATGAAATATGGTACCAATTGGAACTAAAGAGTCATCATATCACTTGACAAAGCAAGATATCAATTGTAAAGAAATATCACAATAACCACAATAGCATGATGATCATATAATGATCACACAATGATACCAATTGAAGAAAATATAGTAATCATGCCAAAACTTGTGAATTTTCAACACCAATTGTAAATACCAATTGTGAAAGATTAATAGTAAGATTAAAAGATACCAAGTGTAAATCCAATTGAAAGTACTTGTTGTCTCTTGTGAAGAAATTCATTTGATACCAATGTGAGCCTTGTAGAAATAATACCAATTGTAGCAATTTGTAGGTCTTTCTCTTTGATACTTGAAGACGCAAATAAAGAATAACACTTGTAAGCCTTTTGCTCTTCAATCATACCTAAAAAACAATCATGCTTTGCTTCTTGGTATCCAAATAGTCTTGGATCCATTTTTGTTAATTAAGGGACTTTCGCCCTTCTTAACCCAAACAAAATTGCCTTTAAGTATACCATGCACTTTAATATAACACACATTTGAAGTATGTCCATGAGTGCCACAATAGAAACATGTTGGAGCATTTGAAAAATCAATCTTAGAAAAATCAACAACATTTCTATGAGACTTACTCTTAGCATTAGTATAACCCAAACCAAACTTGTTTGAATTTTCTCTTTGAAAATTTAACAATGTGTGCAATCTAATATCACCACTTGTGAAACTTGCAAGCTTATTTTTCGAAATAACATTTTCATCTTTAAGCAACTTGAAATTCTCACAATCAACCACAATATTCAATCTACTAGCACAATCACAAGAAGAACTAGCATATATGAAATCAAGAGTTTCATTTTGAAGATTAAGCTCATCAACTTGTTTTTATGAAGTTCTAAAATCTCTTGTTGATGTTTCAAAATGAACTTCTTTCTTTCAATGTTTTTCAATGCTAGTTTCTTAAGTTGTTCATGCATTTCTTCATAAGCATTATATAAAATTTCATATTTGGAAGAAATTTCGGATTTAGTATAACTTACATCGTTATCCTCGCTTTGTTCATTTGATTCATCATTTGAACTTTCTTCTTCATCTACTTGAACTAGCAAGTTGAGTGTAGCGATTTCTTCATCATCCGAAGAACTACTTGATGTTCTTTCCTTTTCTTCTTCATCCCAAACGATGTATGCCTTTTTATGCTTTGGATGTCTCTTTTCTTTCTCCATCTTCTTGAGATACTTTGAGCACGAGTAATTGAGATGACCGGGTTTTCCGCATTCATGGCAAACTACTCCTTCTTTTGTTGTCTTGGTCTTGTAGTGTGGGGAATTTTTCTCTTTTCTTTTGTATTTGTTCAACCTTCCTTTTCTCCTTAGAAGCTTGCTAAACTATCTTAAAAGTTTCATAGACTCTTCATCAATGTCCGAATCGGAATCTTCACTATCATCAGAACTCTCTTCCTTTTTATATGAACTTTTGGCTTTAAGAGCAATTCCTTTTCTTTCTTTGTTCTTATCTGATTCTTCATGCATATGCAAATGTCCAAGTTCCATTTCATGTTCTTGAAGCTTTCCAAAAAGTGTAGCTAAGTCCATGTTGTCCAACTCCTTTGATTTAACAATTGCGGTAACCTTAGGTTGCCATTCCCTACTTAGACATCTTAAATCAATGAGCAATGAGATGATTAATAATATGAGTAAAACGTTTTTGCATAATACATATAGATTCATCAGGCAGCATACAAAATAATTCAAATTCATGCATCAAAGAATTTAATCTAGCACGCCTAACTTCACAAGTGCCTTCATGTGTGACTTGCAAGGTGTCCCACATTTGTTTGGCATTTTGACATTGGGAGACTCTAAAGAACTCATCATAAGATAGAGCGGAGGTGATGATATTCTTAGCTTTTAAATCATATTGAATTTTCTTTTTACCATCATCGGTCCACTTATCTTTGGGGATTAGGTTAGATACACCTTCTACATGAGTTGAGGGAATGTGAGGACCATTCGCAATAGCTTCCCAAATGTTCATGTTTATGGCTTCTATAAAGATTCTCATTCTAACTTTCCAATAAGCATAACCCTCTCCACCAAACATAGGAGGGCGACTTATCGAAGCACCTTCAACACCAAAGGGATTCGTAGAACCCATTGTAGTTTCCTCAAGGATCTTTACGAAAATAGCTCTATGCTCATGCCTTTCGACCGAGCTCTGATACCAATTGTTAAGTAACTACAATCGGTGGTTGAAATAACTACGGAACACTAGGAGAAAACCTAAAAGAGTGGTTGAATAGGTGTTTAAGAAACCTTGAAAGATTTTCGAATGAAACAAATCGAAACAATTAAAACAAATGATTTTTACAAAATTCTGCAGCCCTTAATCGATTAAGCAAAGCTATTAATCGATCGATTAACCTTTGAAAAACATGAGTTAATCGATTAAGCTGACCACCAGTTAATCGAGTAATGCCTGAAAGCAGATTTTTGCTTAATCGATTAACACCTTCAGTTAATCGATTAACCACTGTTAAAACTGAAAAATCACTTTTCAATCAAAAACGAAAATCAATCAATTAACTCATAAAATCAGAGATTAAGCGAAATTGATTAACACCAATATTCTTATTGATTACCTAGGTTATGAAAATGACTTTCCCAAATCAATTTGCACAATTAAAAGCTAATTCATTCAATTATGAAAAATCAATCTTTTCTAGGTTTTCAACCAAGAACAATATGAAATGACAAGAATGTAAAGAGTTAAGGGAATAGAGATACTGCACAGAGATTTATCCTGGTTCACTCACAACCACCGTGAGCTACATCCAGTCCCCTCTTCAACCAAGAGAGATTCTTCACTAAAGGAATTAGAATTCTCAAATTACAAGTAAATGCCTCTCAAGACTCCCTTCTTGATAGCCTCCAAGAGATACCTCACTCTTGTCTTGCAATCCAATTGAAAAATAATCTAACATTCTTCCCTTGCTTGTTGATAACCCCACAACAAGTCTTCCAATTGCTTGTTGATTCCTCACAACAAGACTTCCAATTTGCTTGTTAACACAACAAGACTTCCAACTTGATTTGCTTGATGAACAACCACCAAGACTTCTTTTGTTGTAGAATGTTTGCCTCCTTGCAATGATTACAACCCAATATAAAACAATAACAATCCTATGAATCTCTTTCAAAAACTATGAAAATATCAACACCTGAGATTCAAAGATTCTTGATCAAAGAATGTGAAAATTAAAGCTTTGATCTTTGAGAAAGTGAGAGGGAATAATGTGACTTTTTTCTTTCTAAAAATGATATAAAAAATGAATTTGATTTGTTCTCATTATTCACAATGGTTGGGAAAAGGTTTATATAGAATACCCAAAAGTTAGGAAACTTAAAAACTGATTTTGAGAAGTGAAAAACGTATTTTAAAAACCAGTAAAACAGTTGTTAATCGATTAACCTATAGCCTTAATCGATTAAGCACTGTTAAATGTGTGTTAATCGATTAGTCACTCTACTTAATCGATTAGCCACTGTAAAAGTCAATTAAAAACTTGTTTTCTCAAAACTAAACCTTTTTCTTTCAAACCTTTAAGCCACCTATTCATTTTAGGTTAAGTGAATACTCAAATTATAATATGATCATGCACTTGATAGAGATTCACTACCCTCTAATAAACCTACCCAAACTCATCAAACTCTAAGACTCAAAATAAAGATATTACAATACAATACATAAATGAATCTAATGAGCTTGCTCTCTCGTCAACATTTGTTGTTTGTTGATCTTGTTGAACTTTGGTGAGCTTCTCCATAACAGAAACATTCATCAAAACATTTGTAGCTTGTTCAAAACATTTGTCATTATCAAAACCGTCACACTGAATCTAATAGTCCACCCGTATAGATTGTTCACCCGAAGACATGGTTTCAACCGTAGAATATTGTAGGAAATTATTATGGAGGTGGCGATCGGATGAAATGCCGAGCTTTTTCCATGACTCTCGAACCCTCGGTGTTACGCTGGTATTCGTCTCTCCCGCGCCACTCCATCAATTCTTGGGAAGAGATGAAACGTGTTTTTCTAAACAGATACACAGCCAGCTGCATCCAGCCCAAGTCTGACCATACCCTAGCTGCAGTCACACAAAAGCAAGACGAACCATTAAAGGATTACTTATCACGCTTCCATACGGAAGCCAGTTCAGTTTCCCTACTAGAACCCGGTGTGGTAGTGTTGCTATTCACACAAGGTTTACAGCCGGGAGATTTTAGAAAATCATTAATTGGGAAGCCTCCGAAGGATATGGCCGAGTTGAGGCAAAGGTCAAATAAATTCATCAACTTGGAGGAATTCCACAAAGGCCAAAAATTCAGAGACGATAGGAAACGAGCTGACCCTCAAGGACAGAACAAGCAAAAGCGTGACGAACGTTTTGGCGGAAGACAGGATAGGAATGATCGTGACCGAAGGGTTCCTCCAAGGAATAAATTTCAGGAATACACTCCTTTAACTGTTCCAAGGAGTCAAATCCTTCGTGAAACAATGCAGACTGACTTACGCTCGGCCCAAAGACCTCCGTCTTTAAGAAAGGGCGCACAGCGTGATAGGTCGAAGTATTATGACTTTCACAAAGGATATGGGCATACGACTGATGAGTGCATCTGGTTGAGGGATCTAATTGAAGAAATGATCAGAGATGGTAAACTACAACAATAAATCAGAGATGCAGCCGGTCGAAGAGGTAGGAACAGATCCCAGTCGCCAATAAAATCCAAACGCCAAAGAAGTAGGTCACCAGATGATAGAAATACAGGGAGACAGAGAACCGACCCCACTCGAGCTACTGATACAAACCCTACGAAAAATGAATTCTTAGTTAACACTATTGCGGGAGGTTTTGCTGGAGGTGGAGAGAAGAAGGCCGACAGAAAGAAGTACATTAACCAAATTTTGGCAGTCAGTCAGAAACCCATAGCCAAGAGGTCAACAAAAAATGTTCCCATTATTTTTTATGATGACGATTTGGATGGAATCCTTCCAGGCCATAATGACCCCATGGTAATCACTACCCTTATTGGTAATTACGAGGTGAAACGCGTCTTTATCGACCAAGGGAGCTCGGCGGACATTATGTTTTTCCCTCTATTCAAAGCTCTTAAACTTAGGGAATGCAATCTCACCCCTTTTGAAGGGGAATTGATTGGTTTTATGGGAGACACCATTGAGCCTAAGGGATACATCCAACTTCCTGTAACCCTCGGACAACAGCCTTCGGCCAGAACCGAGATAGTCAAATTTTTGGTGGTTGATTGTCCAGCGGCCTACAACGCCATTCTTGGGAGAACTTCTTTGCAAGCATTTGGGGCAGTAGTGTCAACAGTTCATTTAGCTATGAAGTTTGTTGGAACAGATGACATAGTGGTAACAGTCAAGGCCGAGCAGGAGGCAGCAAGAAAATGTTACAACGCTAGTTTGGGGAAAGTTAAAAACAAGGATCAAAACAATTTGGAAAGAGACTCTTTGGGTAAGGGCAATATTAACTTGGCGGATCTTGATATGCGGGACCAATCCGATAGAAATAGACCGACCCCAAAGGGACAGTGGGAATTCTTGACAATGACCAATGATCCCGTGAGGCAAGTAAAAATCGATTCTGAGCTACCCATAAGCGTTAAAGATGAATTGACCGCTCTGCTGATTTCAAATAAGGATCTGTTCGCTTGGACTTCAGCGGATATGCTAGGAATCGACCCCAATTTTATTTGTCACAAGTTGAGTATTCTTCCGGGGGCAAAGCCAGTGGCACAACGCAAAAGGAAAGTTAGCGCTGAAAAGGCTGCAGCCATTGAAGAAAAGGATGCCGAATTACTCCGAGCCGGTTTCATACGGGAAATTGACTATACAGACTGGTTAGCTAACACTGTCTTTGTAACACCCCGTAAATTCCTCATATTAATTTAAAACACTAAAGAAATTTATTTCTGAGAGAATTGTTTTTGAGAAAACTGTTTTGAAAGGATATTTTCTTGAATGATTTTCTTACTCTGGATGCTTACTCTGGTTACAACCAGATACCAATGAACGCGGCTCCAACATGGAGGTCTATATTGATGACATTATAGCAAAAAGCAGACAGCAAGAAAACCATGCCCAGGACCTCAAGACAATACTGGACCGAGTAAGAAAATATTCCATGAGGTTGAATCCTGAAAAGTGCGTGTTCGGAGTCCCTGCCGGATCTTTCCTCGGCTTTATGTTAACTGAAAGGGGTATTGAAGCTAATCCAGATAAATGCAAAGCAATCCTTGAAATGAGAAGTCCAGCTAATCTCAAAGAAGTTCAACAGCTCATGGGCCGAGTGGCGGCCTGATCGAGGCCGTACCCGATACAAATAAAAACAGTTTAAGTATAGTACTAGGAAGTGACTCCTAGGTCGTCTCCCAAGGAATATCTTATCAAGCAAAAGGTCGAACACATAGTATGCATAGAAAACAGGGGGGTTTTTTTGTATTGAATATTGAATAATTGAAATCAAAACAGAATTAAATCAAAACGAAGAAACAGATAAGGAAAAGCGGATAAACCCCTTTGGCTCGCGTTCACAACTCTATCATCGGTCACAAAAGATCAATTTCTTTCCTCTTCACTGTCCAACTCGTGAGAATTAAATACTAAGCGAAAATTCAATTCTCACCCCAAAACCCAAACCTCTAATTAAGCATTAAAAGCCAAAGCATGGAGTTTTTACGAGTTTGCATAAATTAAGCATTCATACACATGGATTATCTCTATATAATGGAACTAAGCGAACCATAACATATCAATAAGCATGAAAACAGTGAATAAAAACGAAATAGCATTAAGAACAAAACCTCAAGAGTATGTGATACATTACCAAAGGGATTTAACCTAAGAGTTTAGCCTTCCATGAAGAAAAATACCAAAAACGTGTAGAAAGGGAAGAGAGAGAAACCCTAGCAGCCACCACAAGCTTGGAGAGCAAAACTAAGCCTTCTCTATGAGAGAGAATGTAAAAAAAACGTGAATGGACGGTCTCTCCAGGGTTTACACGAATTTGGCTTTTTTAAATCACAAAACGGGCCTAAATCATGGGCCCAAATCCTAAGGAAAGCTTATCTCTAAATTAAATCTAAAAATATCTTATAGATAAAATCTAAATCTTAAAAGATATAACTAAATCTCAACTAATCCTAAAGATAGATTACAATCTTCACTTCATCATATATCTTCTCTTCCAAAATTAAATCTTCATTCCCAAAATGTCCAAAAAGCCCTTGTGCCAAATATGACCTGAAAATAGAAATAGAATTAATTAGGCTAAATAATCCCAAATTAAACAATATTCAGAATAATAGTCCAATAAACTCCAAATCACTAAATCAAGCTAAACAATGTCAAATAGGCAACAAGTATCAATAATAGGAGTAAAATAATGCAAGGAAAAATGGAAAATAAAATGCTCATCAAATACCCCCACACTTATCCTTTTGCACTCCTGGGCAAAACTAAGAATTAGGACTGAGAAGATCAATATGCACCAAAGTGAATCATGTAACAAGATTACTAAAACTAATGAATGCTAACCTAAGAGATTACATACTTCACAATGAATTCTAGGAAATGCAAAGAAATGGGCAAAATCGAGCACACGAAGAAAATAAGGACCAAAGAATCAAGGCATTCATGAACATCATCCAATTATTTCAAATATGCAAAGAAAACCAATGACATCAAGAGGGTAGTCACAAAGATGATAGAAACTCACAAGGATCACTCAATAGTGTTTACACTCAAGTGTTTAAGGTTAATCAGTGTTTACACTCAAGGCACATCATGAAAAACAAACACAACCATAAGCTTGACAAGCCTCTAACATCAACAATCAATACACATGCACATTAAGATCAAAAGGTCTTTTCAAAGTTGTAATGGGGCCAAGGACAAGGTAGGATAAAAATATGGGAAATGTAGCTAAAACCCAGGGAATAGAGGAGCAATGGGGAACAAGTAAAAAAAAATAAGCACAATCCACCCCAGAATAAAATGGTAAACATAACAACAACCTCTAATTCCAATCCTCCATGCCTCAATCAACCTTTTATTCCATTTTTTTCTTTTTTTTTCTTCTTCTTCTTTTTCTTTTTTTTTTTTTGAATTGCATTACATTGCAGAACTTCATGAACGAAAGAAAAGAAGAAACAATAAAAATGGCATAATGAGATAAAGCCATAATTACATCACCGACCATAGAGGCAAAACCCAGAACTCACAAGAGATGAAGAACAAAGCACCCTCGCTTACTTAATACCCATTCCCAAAACAATTCCAAAGCTCCAACATTCCCTAAGGTTAGGACAATCATGGTTTTTCAGTCATAGGCTTGTAATGAGCTAAAGAACAAAGAAAAGGGATATAAAGGCTCAAAGGGGCTATCAAAGGATAAATTCATTCAAGGTAGGCTCATATGGCTAGTGGCTTATTCAAGAAAAAACAATGCCTAAATCATTTCAAAATGTGCATGGGAATATCAAGTATCAACAAGAGTCAAGTCAAGTTCTAGAGTGCAAGTAATCCAGAGTGCAATCACACATGAAAGAAAAATTAGGTGGCATATATAGCAATCCACCCACAATAAAGGCTCAAATCCTCACAAAAGGGACAATTCTATCACAGTGTTACCACCTCTTAATTATCAAAAGCAACTTTACAGACAGAAATGCATGAATTCAGACACAAGATACCAAGACTCTACTAAAATGAAGCAAAAACATGCAAGAAAATGCCCAAAACTTAGCAAAACCTAAAAAATCAAAGCAAAAATATGCAACCTAAACTACTCTCCCCCCCACACTTAAATCACACATTGTCCTCAATGGAAAACAAATAGCAGAATCAGACAGATATAGACAAGTGGAATAAAAGTAGTAAAGAAGGAGAAAAGAAGACTCCCTAAATCATGGTGGGTCAAAAATGGGGTCGACCAATGAGTCTTCCTCCACAGGTGCATCATCCAAAGTAGGAGAGGTTAGGAAAGGCTTGAGTCGGTGGCCATTGACTTTGAAGCTCTTGTCTGTGGACTCACTCTTGATCTCCATAGTGCCATAAGGAAACACCTGGGTGACTACAAACGGTCCAATCCATTTAGAGCGGAGCTTTCCACTCATGATTCCAAGCCTAGAGTTGTAGAGAAACACTTTTTGACCAACCAAGAACTCCTTTCTGGAAATTGAGCTATCATGGAGCTTCTTGGTCTTCTCTTTGTAGAACTTGGAGTTCTCATAGGCCTCCAAACGGATCTCATCTAGCTCACTCAACTACAGCTTCCTCTCCTCACCCGCTTGATCAAGAGCTGAGTTATATTGCTTCACAGCCCAATATGCACGGTGCTCTATCTCCACAGGCAGGTGGCACGCCTTACCAAAGACAACCCGATAGGGTGACATCCCTATGGGTGCCTTGTAAGCAGTCCGATGGGCCCATAAAGCATCCTCCAATCATGTGCTCCAATCCTTTCTATTAGGCTTCACCATCTTCTCCAAAATCCGCTTGATCTCTCTATTTGAAATCTCAGCTTGCCCATTGGTTTGGGGGTGATATGGTGTAGAAACTTTGTGCACAACCCCATACTTCTTGAGCAAAGCTTGCATGGATCTATTGCAGAAGTGTGTGCCTTGATCACTGACTATGGCTCTAGGTATGCCAAACCTGCAAAGGATATTAGACCTGACAAAATCTACAACAACCTGAGCATCATTAGTCCTGGTGGCCTTAGCTTCCACCCATTTGGATACATAATCCACAGCAAGTAAGATATAATAAAAACCAAAAGAAACAGGAAAGGGGCCCATGAAATCTATACCCCAGACATCAAACACCTCACAGAACAACATAGGTTGTTGCGGCATCTGTTGCCTCCAAGATAGGGTGCCTCCTGATCTTTGACATTGCTCACATGAGCTGCAGATTTTTCTTGCATCCTTGAAGATGGTAGGCCAATAAAATCCAGAATCCAGCACCTTTCGTGCTGTCCTTTGAGTGCCAAGGTGGCCTCCAACTGGTGAAGCATGGCAAAATTGGAGAACCGATTGGATCTCCTGGTCTGGAATGCACCTGCGAATGACCTGATCACTGCAAAAATGCCACAAATAGGGGTCATCCCATACATAATACTTGGCATCGCTCTTCAATTTGTCTCTTTGAGCTTTGGATGCCAAGGGTGGAAAAACAGATGCAACCATATAATTTACAATATCAGCAAACCAAGGAATAAGGGGAGGGGGATGTGAAACATGCAAAACTAAAAGCTGCTCATCCGGGAAGTCATCCCGGATAGGAAATGCATCCTCCTCTCTCTCTATTCTGCTCAAGTGGTCTGCGACAAGGTTATGTGCACCACTCCGATCCTGAATCTCAAGATCAAACTCCTGGAGGAGCAACATCCATCTAATCAACCTAGGTTTGGAATCTGTCTTTTTCAAAAGATACTTCAGGGCAGCATGATCAGTATACACCACAACCTTAGAACCTAACAAATATGATCTAAACTTATCAAGTGCAAAGACAATGGCTAACAGCTCTTTTTCAGTTGTGGTGTAATTAACTTGTGCTGAATGTAAAGTCCTAGATGCATAATAAATCACATGAAACATCTTACCAACCCTTTGGGAGAGAACTGCTCCCAAAGCATAATTCGAGGCATCGGTCATGAGCTCAAATGGGAGAGTCCAGTCAGGTGGTTGGATGATGGGAGTGGTGGTGAGTGCTCTCTTTAGCTCATCAAATGCTTTCTTGCATTGGTCTCCAAACTCAAATGCGGTATCCTTTTGAAGCAAGTTGGATAGTGGAAGGGCTATCTTGCTAAAGTTCTGAATAAACCTGCGATAGAAACCTGCATGGCCAAGAAAAGAACGTACCTCTCGCACGCAAGAGGGGTAAGGCAAATGTGATATTACATGCAGCTTAGCAGGGTCAACCTCTATGCCCTTATGCGAAATAATGTGCCCTAAGACTATGCCTTGTTCTACCATAAAATGACATTTTTCAAAATTCAAGACAAGGTTAGTCTCAATGCACCTATTAAGCACCTTAGACAAACTATCAAGACATGCATCAAAAGAGGAACCATAAACACTAAAATCATCCATGAAGACCTCTATGCAATGCTCAAGTAAGTCATTAAAAATACTCATCATACATCTTTGAAAAGTGCCAGGAGCATTGCATAGGCCAAAAGGCATCTTCCTATAAGCAAATGTACCAAAAGGACAGGTAAATGTAGTCTTATGTTGGTCCTCTGGTGCAATACAGATTTGGAAATAACCAGAGAAACCATCTAAGAAGCAATAGTGAGATTTACCTGCCAGGCGCTCCAACATCTGATCAATGAAGGGAAGAGGAAAGTGATCCTTGCTGGTCGCCTGGTTGAGCTTCCTATAATCAATGCAGACTCTCCAACTGTTCTGCACTCTAGTGGGAATCAGCTCATCCTTCTCATTTTTGACAACTGTCACCCCAGACTTCTTGGGAACTACTTGAACCGGGCTTACCCAAGTGCTGTCTGAAATGGGGTAGATAATGCCAGCTTGCAGCAGCTTGGTGACCTCTTTCTTCACCACATCAAGAATCTGGGGGTTCAACCGTCTCTGGGGTTGTCTCACTGGTTTAGCCCCATCCTCCAATAAAATCTGATGCATGCACATGGAGGGGCTAATACCAGGTATGTCTGCCAAAGTCCATCCTATTGCCCTTTTGTTTGCTCTAATCACATCCAGCAGCTTCTTCTCTTGATCAATAGAAAGGGAGGTAGAGATGATCACTGGAAGTTTCTGCTCAGCCTCCAAGTAAGCATATTTGAGATGAGGAGGAAGGGGCTTCAGGTCCAATAAAGGTGCCTGCATCACAGATGTAACTAAAGGAGCAGCAGAATTGGATTCTGCCGCCTGCACCTGAACAAGTGAATTAGACTCATGCAAAACAGAAATGGGGTTAGCATGATCTAAATCTATATCATATGAATCAACAGATGCAGTAGCAGAATTTAAAAACTGGTCAATTTCAATGCATGCAGTGCACATTTCGGAATCAGAACATGCAGAACAAGTAAATGAGCTAGTGAAAGATGGCAAATCATAATCATGCAAAAAGTCTAGAACATGCTCATCAATCAGATCATCAATCAAGTCAACATGAAAAACAGAGTGGTCATCAGAAAAATGTTTCATAGCATCAAAAATATTGAATCGAACCACACTGTCATCAAATTCCATGGAAAGTGTACCTGCATGCACATCTATCTTGGTTCGGGCTGTTTTCAAAAATGGTCTCCCTAATATGATAGGGACAGCACTACGAGAGGTGTCCTCTTCCATATCAAGAATATAAAAATCAGCAGGAAAGATAAGCTCTTCAACCCGAACCAGGACATCCTCTATCAAACCTGCGGGGTAGGCAGTAGATCTATTTGCCAAGTGAATAACCACACCCGTAGGTTGAAGGGGTCCAAGTGAAAGAGACTTGAAAACAGACATAGGCATAACATTAATAGATGCTCCTAAATCTAGCAAAGCATTCTCAAATTTAGTATTACCTATGATACAAGGCACAGAGAAAGTTCCAGGATCCTTACACTTTTCAGGAATATGAGGGACGGGTTTACCTATAAGAGCAGAGACATTTCTTCCCATGCTGATCCTCTCATTCCCCTTGAGCTTCCGTTTGTGTGTGCATAGATCCTTCAAGAACTTTGCATACCTTGGAATCTGCTTGATTGCATCAAGAAGGGGTATGTTGACTTCCACCTTCCTGAATGTGTCAAGTATCTCTTTGTCAATCTCTTCCATTTTCTTGCTTTGAGTCACCCCCCTTGGTGGGAAAGGAAGAGGAATGGGGGGTGGTTGTTGGGCAGCAGCAGGTGTTGTGCTTGAGGAAGGCTGAGCTGGATGGGATTTTCTGGTACTTGTGTGCTCACTCTCCTCGACCATTTGGGTCTTCTTGTTGGTTGAAACTAGATCATCTTTGTTGAGGTCAGATTCTGGCGTGGGTGTGACAATCTGCTTCCCTGACCTTAGACTAATGGCATTCACATTCTGGTTTGGATTGATCACTGTTTGGGATGGCAACTTGTTAGAATTCTGAGATTGCATAGTGTTGATTGTTGTTGCCATCTGTCCCATCTGATTGGTCAAAGATTGAATGGAGGCCTCTTGTCTTTGAATGGATGCTCTAGTTTCCTGTTGGAATTGGAGATTTTGCATGGTCATCTGTTTCATCAGCTCTTCCAATGAAGGCTGCTGCTCAGTACTAGGAGCTGGTGGTGCAGAATTAGCCTGTTGTTGTCTCTGTTGCTGGACTGGAGGAGGTACATATGGTGGTCTAGAATTGTTCTGAAATTGAACCTGTGAAGGTTGCTGCTGATCAGACCATCTCAGGTTGGGATGGTTCCTCCAACCAGGGTTGTATCTATTGGTAGAGAGATCAAAGTTCTGTGGCTGCTGGTTTCTACTGTTGAAGATGTTGGCAGCATATGCCTCAGGTTGGTCAGCACCAGTCGTGGGCTGCTGCTGCACAGAAGGGCATGCATCTGTGGGGTGCTCAGCGGATGTGCATATGCCACATAATCTAGCAGGCAGAGACAACTTCTTCTGGTTGATGGCCAATTGAGTGACCAAAGTTGTAAGTGAATCTATCTTCTGTTCAAGCTTCTCAACCTTACCAGAACTTGTGCCAACATCATTCACTCCTCTCACTATGATTGCATCGCTGTTGCCCCTTGCATGGAATTGTTGACAATTGGAAGCCATCTTCTCAATCTTGACTCTGGCTTCTAAAGGTGTCATGTCTCCTAGGGCACCACCACTGGCAGCATCAAGCATGTTTCTCTCCATGAGGTTGAGACCTTCATAGAAATATTGAATAAGCAACTGCTCTGAGATCTGATGGTGGGGGCAGCTCGCACACAATCTCTTGAATCTCTCCCAATACTCATAGAGACTTTCTCCACTTTGTTGCCTGATGCCTGATATATCCTTTCGGATTGCTGTTGTTCTGCATGCAGGGAAGAATTTCTCCAAAAATGCCCTCTTCAGGTCATCCCAGACTGTGATAGAACCAGGGGCCAGATCGTACAACCAATCCTTGGCTAGCCCCTCTAGGGAGTGTGGGAATGCCTTAAGACAAACATGATCCTCTTGCACATCATGTGGTTTCATAGTAGCACAGACAATATGGAACTGCTTGAGATGTTTATGAGGATCCTCACCTGCAAGACCATTAAACTTGGGCAACAAATGAATTAGTCCAGACCTTAGCTCGTACAGGTCATCGGGATACTGGATGCACAAATCTTCAATAGTGGAATCAGGTGCAGCCAGCTCCCTCAATGTCCTCTCACGTGGTGGAGGTTGAGCCATATTTTCAGAATAATCAGAATAAGAATCAAAATTTATAGGAATAGAAGAAAAAAAAACAGACTCACTATGTAAAGACTCAATAAAAGGTTCAATAGACTCACTACCTATGGACTGGTTCCTATTTTGTCTAACTAGTCTGTGATAAGTTCTATCAATTTCAGGGTTATATGGATGAAAGTAGCTTGGGTTGCCCCTAGTCATGTACTGAACAGAACACCATTAAGCATAGCAAACTGTCACTAATATACATGACCCAAATAGGCAACAAAATTTTTTATTTTTTAAATTTTTTTCTTTATTTTTTTAAGCACCCTAAAATCATGAAAACATACCACAAAAAGTTTGAGGACAAAATTCAAAAGGGAACCAAGTCAAACAATTAAATCAGAGACCAAAAACTAAGAAAATAAAACTTGTAAAATAAAAAAGAAATAGTAAAACGGCCTTTTCAGGATCCAAACGAAGGAGTTTTCTGACAAAGTCAGAAAAATCAGATTATTCAGAAAATTCCCTTCGATTTGATATAAAATTCGTCAAATTCCGAGTTACGGGTCAAAAGTTGCGACGATTTGAAGAAAGTGCTGCTAAAACTTGGAAAATTTTTCTGGAACTCACAACCAGTGATGATCTGAGTGATCGTGGTGCCTCGAAACCTTTTTATATGATAAAAGTAGTGTGGATATAAATTTTCGTGGAAAAATTTCACCCACAACTATGTGAACTAGCAACCACAGAATCAATCAAATACACTAATTGCAACAAAATAGCAAAACAGCAAACAGTGCAACTTCAACCGATTATCAGAATTGACTACTAGACCCTAAATCAGACACGACACACTATAATAACTATACTAACTACGACACTAACTAACTACTAATGACCTTTGGCAAGAAGCGATATTCCCCGGCAATGGCGCCAAATTTGATCGAGGCCGTACCCGATACAAATAAAAACAGTTTAAGTATAGTACTAGGAAGTGACTCCTAGGTCGTCTCCCAAGGAATATCTTATCAAGCAAAAGGTCGAACACATAGTATGCATAGAAAACAGGGGGGTTTTTTTGTATTGAATATTGAATAATTGAAATCAAAACAGAATTAAATCAAAACGAAGAAACAGATAAGGAAAAGCGGATAAACCCCTTTGGCTCGCGTTCACAACTCTATCATCGGTCACAAAAGATCAATTTCTTTCCTCTTCACTGTCCAACTCGTGAGAATTAAATACTAAGCGAAAATTCAATTCTCACCCCAAAACCCAAACCTCTAATTAAGCATTAAAAGCCAAAGCATGGAGTTTTTACGAGTTTGCATAAATTAAGCATTCATACACATGGATTATCTCTATATAATGGAACTAAGCGAACCATAACATATCAATAAGCATGAAAACAGTGAATAAAAACGAAATAGCATTAAGAACAAAACCTCAAGAGTATGTGATACATTACCAAAGGGATTTAACCTAAGAGTTTAGCCTTCCATGAAGAAAAATACCAAAAACGTGTAGAAAGAGAAGAGAGAGAAACCCTAGCAGCCACCACAAGCTTGGAGAGCAAAACTAAGCCTTCTCTATGAGAGAGAATGTAAAAAAAACGTGAATGGACGGTCTCTCCAGGGTTTACACGAATTTGGCTTTTTTAAATCACAAAACGGGCCTAAATCATGGGCCCAAATCCTAAGGAAAGCTTATCTCTAAATTAAATCTAAAAATATCTTATAGATAAAATCTAAATCTTAAAAGATATAACTAAATCTCAACTAATCCTAAAGATAGATTACAATCTTCACTTCATCATATATCTTCTCTTCCAAAATTAAATCTTCATTCCCAAAATGTCCAAAAAGCCCTTGTGCCAAATATGACCTGAAAATAGAAATAGAATTAATTAGGCTAAATAATCCCAAATTAAACAATATTCAGAATAATAGTCCAATAAACTCCAAATCACTAAATCAATCTAAACAATTTCAAATAGGCAACAAGTATCAATAATAGGAGTAAAATAATGCAAGGAAAAATGGGAAATAAAATGCTCATCACGGCCCTCTCCAGATTCTTGTCCCAAGCCGCTCGGAAAGCTTTGCCGTGGTACCAGCTGTTGAGGAAAAATAAAGACTTTCTTTGGGATGATCACTGCGAACAAGCTTTTATTCAATTGAAAGAGTATCTTTCCAGCCCGCCAGTCCTTCATAGCCCTCAACCTGGTGAAAATCTTATTTTGTACATGTCGGTAGCAGAAGCTGCGGTGAGTTCAGTATTAGTACGAGAGGATTCGGGACTTGAGGCCCCAATTTATTTTGTTAGCCGAGCCCTACAGGGATCTGAGTTGCGATATCAAAAGCTTGAGAAAATTGCATACTGTTTGGTCATTTCTGCTCGGAGACTGAGACAATACTTCCAAGCACATAAAATCCTGGTGAGAACAGCTCAACCTCTCAAACAGGTTCTTCATAAACCCGATCTAGCAGGCAGAATGGTTTCATGGTCAGTAGAATTCTCCGAATTTGATATCACCTATGAACTGAGGAAGGCGATGAAATCTCAAGTTCTTGCCGATTTCGTCACTGAGTTCACTGATATTCCCTCGGATACTCCTCAAAATTTATGGTCAGTTTATGTTGATGGATCAAGCAACAGGAAAGGAGCCGGAGCCGGAGTCATCATCGAAAACCCCGAAGGACTTTGCATGGAATATTCATTGAAGTTTGAGTTTCAAACATCAAACAATCAAGCGGAATACGAGGCAGTCCTTGCGGGCCTCAAAATGGTTCAAGAGTTTGGAGCCGAACGGGTATCAGTTTTCAGCGACTCACAATTGGTGGTTTCTTAGATTAAAGGGCAATACTCGGAAAAGGAACCCATCTTACAGAAATATCTTGAAGAGGTGAGGCGAATTATTTCCAATTTTTCTGAATTTGACATTTCCCATGTCCCGAGAGATTCAAATTCCTGAGCCGATATTTTATCAAAATTGGCAAGTACCAATGGGTTGGAAAACAATAAGACACTGATACAAGAAACCATTCCCCAACCGAGTGTCATTCTAGTTGTTTCATTGTCTCAATAATGGATGGATCCGCTTCTTACCTATTTGCAACATGGTTTCGTTCCCCAAGATCAGGAAGAGGCTCGGAAATTGGTTAAGAAGGCAGCTCAATACACAGTTCTGGATGGAGTTCTATACAAAAGAGGGTTTGGTTCTCCCATTCTCAGATGTGTCTACCCATCCCAAGCTGAGGAGATACTAGAAGAGATCCACGGTGGAGTCTGCAGCCACCACATGGGTGGAAAATCCCTAGCTCGGAAAATAATCCGGGCAGGTTACTTTTGGCCTACCTTGCAAAAAGACGCCATGGAACATGTTAAGAAGTGTGTTCAATGCCAGTTTCACAGCGACATCTACCAATGACCTGCAGAAGAGCTACACTCTCTCGGCGCTCCTTGGCCCTTTTATCAGTGGGGTATGGACATCATCGGAAAGTTTCCCACTGCACCAGGGCAACTCAAATTTGCAGTAGTGGCTATTGACTACTTCACTAAGTGGATTGAAGCGGCACCGTTAGCAACAATCTCTACGGCCCGTATTCAATTTTTCTTTGTGAATGAAATTATCTCTCGGTTCGGAGTGCCTCATGCCATAGTTACTGATAATGGATCGCAGTTTGCAGCCTCCCACTTTCAACAACTAGCAGATGACCTGGGAATCACTCACTATTTCAGTTCTGTTGAACACCCACAAACAAATGGGTTAGACGAGGCCGCCAACAGAACCATCTTGGATGGAATTAAAAAGAAACTTGGTAATGCAGCCGGCACTTAGGCGGATAAACTCCCGAGCGTCTTATGGTCACACAGGACAACTATACACTCATCAACAGGTGAAACTCCTTTTCGATTGACATACAGCTGTGACGCAGTCATTCCGATCGAAAAGCGAATCCCTACCTTTAGGACGCTTGAACGTCCTTCAGAAACTAATGGCCATTTGCTCAGCGAAGAACTCATTTTACTTGAGGAAATTCGAAAGAATGCTGCAGCTCATGAAAGAAGAATAAAGGAGCGGCAAGCTCGGGAGTACAACAAGAAAGTTCATCCGCGAAGTTTTGAAGTTGGAGACTTGGTCCTTCACCGAGCAGATATCGGTAAAGGAAATGCTGGAGTTGGAAAATTGAAGCCAAAGTGGGAAGGTCCATACCGAGTGAAGGCTAAATCTGGAACTGGTGCTTAGAAACTGGAAACTCTCTCGGGCACGGAAATCAATAACAGCTGGAACGTGGCCAAGCTCAGAGCTTATTACAGCTAAGCTCCTATTTTTCATTTCTGTTTACAGATAGGTTAGTCTATTGCTCAGAATTGTTTAGGTTGAATAAACGAAGGTTAACTTCCTTCTTAGATTACAGATAATTTGTTAGGAATTATTTAGCAAATGAGCAATTTCATCTTTGTATTCTTTTATGAATAAAATTTGTTAGTTTCTTTGAAAGTCTCTTATGAACATTGTGAAAAAACGTAGGACTCATTTGGTTCGGCTAGCCACCGAGCGAAATCGAGATACAGATCTTTATGAGAGTTCGACAACGTATACATAGAACGCCCGAATTCAGGAAATTACTTTCCTTGCTTCGCGGTCCGAGGGTCCCGCTTCGGCTAAAGTCGGCGATCCGAGTTCTACTCACAATTAACAACACATGCAAAAGTGATAGATATTCTTGGTTTAAGAATAAGAGTTTCCGCTCGGAAAATACCATCGAGCACACAACTAACAAAACCCAAAAACAACGATAATACATCGGGCAGTAATGATATTGGCATACGCAGCAAATCGATTCAAATTCAGTTCTAAAAAGTTAAAAGGACCTTGTCCAAAATAAACATGAAGTAAACGCTCAAACACAGTGATCAGCAAAAACGAATACTAGAACTGTAGTGTCCTTAATCAAGATCAGCCTTGAAGCTATGGAAGAGCCTCAGAGAATGACCTCAATAAAGAGATTAATGTATGACTTGTAGGATTTCTGCGTATCCAGTTGGGATAAACAGGTTCTCCCTCGTCAACAATGTGTGTGCTACTGTCAACTTAGGGATGAGAAGACGTACCTTAGCCCCTATAGCATGTTGGTTCTTATAGGGGATTACCTGTGTGTCATGGGCCGTACCTTAGCCCCAGTTTGCTCAGTGTTACATTCCGACCGTAGGCCTTGTCCCAGTGTCTTGGCGGTCGGAGTAAGGTAGATTAAGTTGGGTAGCACTCGATTTACTATAGGTCCACTACATAAGCCCCCAAGCTCGGTAGGGTGATTTGAGCCCTGCCGAGTTAATAAGACGAGCGAATTGTTTTCTGACCAAGCTTTGTTGAAAAAGATATCCGACTGTTCGAGTGATCCTACCAGAGCTGTCGTTTGATTGACCCAGATGTGACCCTTCAACTCTATTTGCGCCTACACGTGTCCTTCACTTTTACTGGGAAATGGAATGTTATGATTGCAAACCTGCTGGGGGTGCCACGTATTAATTTTTGCCGTAAATGGGCTTTTTCTGACTTAGGCCCAAGTCTTTTGAGATAGTGGAGGGAAGTTTTTAGACGAATTTCAAAGGACGGTTTTTCACAATTCACTCTAACAACTTCAGAAACCTTCCAAACTCTCTCTCTTCTTTGTTCATCGTTTCTCTGAGACCTTGATCATCAAAGCCAGATTTCGTCGAAGGCGTTCTTGTTGTCATTTCAGTTTTCTTCTTTACATTGAGTGCGTTTCTCATTTCGTGGTCTTCGTGTTTCTTGGTTATTCATTGATAGCAGGTAACAAACTTCTCCTTTTCTCTGACTATTTTCTCTTTCTTCTTGGCTTGTTTAAGATTCTTTGCATGCGATTGTTTCTGCCATCTGCTGTGTGTATGTGTTTAGAACTTTCTTTTTAATGCATCATTTCTGGTCCTTCTTCCCCGATTTTGAAAAGATTTTTCTAGGGTTCGAACAAACCCCAAATCGCTGTTGTAGTACACCCATTTGCCTTTCGAAGTTTTTTATCCCCGTTTATTGTTTACTGAGCGATCGCTGTAGCATTTCTTAGGTTTGCTTTACGTTTTGCTGCACTTAACTTCTTAGGGTTGGTACTGAAGCTGCGTTAACCATGAGCGAGGAGTTTGTAAACTCTGACGTACCAAGAACACATAAAGGAAGAAACCCAGAAATTTGTGTTAAACCGATAGCCGTGCGTTTTCCTCGGTCTTTGAAAGAGTTCAGACAGGGTGTGATTCACTATAGGATTGCCGAGAGGGTAGAAGAGAGGAGGTTAAGGAAGCAACAAAGAGGTATTAGACGTTTTAGTTGGTTTGGGGAAATTCTGCCCAGACAGGGAGGTGTTCCCCAACCGACCATAACAGTAAGTATTTGATCCGACATAATCAAGTTTTTCTGCTTCTGACTCCAAGTGTGCCCCCCTTTTCCCCAGGTATGAAGAGAAAGTGTATCACTAATCCTGAACTCTACCCACCTCCACCAGATGCAGCTGAATATGATTGGGTGGACCAAGAGGTTCTCGGTATTCAGTCCGAGCTTTCAACAGAAGGGTCACTAGAACAAACTCGGGCTATAATTTTACCATGTCCTGTAGATAACACTAGGAATCTCTATTCTGTTAGTCCAGTGGGTTTGAAAGAGAGGGTTTGCACTAAAATTCCAGAGGGTAGTTTTGGTTTCTATTTTTACGAAGAAGTGATTACTCGACTAGGGATTAGAATGTCCTTTACTGATTTTGAAATAGGTGTCTTGAGTACTTTGAGAGTGGCTCCTTCCCAACTGCATCCGAATGCTTGGGCTTTTGTGAGGGGCTCCCAGCAAGTTTGTTCAGCCATGGAGTGCTCTTGTACTCTTCCGATTTTTTTCTATTTATTTGCCCCACAATGCAACACTTTTGAGAAAGGATCAGAAAGGTGACCTTGGGTTTCTCTGAAGTCTCGCCATGGATATACTCTTTTCACCAAATACTCCGAGTCTTGGAAGGGGTTTAAACCTTATTTTTTTAAATATAATTTCGTCGGAAACGGTATTTGCTGGTTTACTCGTCCTGGGGAGAGGCGACCACTCCCTCGGTTCCCTCTTCAGTGGAGTGCAAGCTTTTTCAACCGATCGGTCGCATCATATGCGTCATTTTGGAAAGAGCTTGCTGAATTCGAGAAAGAGGTGTGCCGAGCTGTTGAGTGTTATTTGCAAAAGAATGGAATGATAGAAACGAAGGATATCATGAACATCCCTTCATTGGATGTCAAAGCTGAACTTTGTAAACTATTCTCTCTCTGCTATTATATTTGTGATTTATTTGGATCTAACCAAGTTTTCTTTGCAGAAAAACTGGCTTCACGAATGGCTGCTTTACTTCAAGGGGGAAAGAAGAGGAAGACACCTGCAACGAGCGTGGCTTCCGGGTCTTCAAGCTTAAGTACCCCGAGCTTAAGTACTTCCGCACCTACAGCTTCTCCAACCGAGGCATCCCCTCGGCCAACTTCTAATGTAGTTGCTGTAGCTGCTACAATTTCATTGGGCCCTAGTGGCCAAGTCCAAGTTACTTCTCCCCCTCAACAAGGAAAAGAGAAGGTGTCTGACAGGGCAAATCCGTGGGTTGAGGGGTCAAGTGTTAAAGCTGCCGCTGTTCCATCTTCTGCCGCTGCTCCCTCTTCTGCTGCAAACCCATCAGAAACATCCATATGGGATCAACAATTTGATGAACGGTTTGCCAAATATGTCCGCACTGAATCTGACTGTTCTCGGTTTGGAACTCTCACCACCGACGAGTGGTCTCGATGCAACATGACTCTGATGAAATATCTTCTTCGAAGTGCCAACCTTACTTACTTTTTGGCCAAGCAAGCGGGTGATCTTTTTTCTGGTTTCAACGTTGAAAAGAAAGAGGCTCGTGCCATGTCTACTGCTCAAGAGGCTAGCCTTTCGGACGAACTGGTCCGAGTAAAAAATGAATTGGAGAATTTGAAGGCTGACAAATATGAGCTGATCAGAGAGAGGGATTCTTTGAATGTTTCCCAAAAAGCTGCTGAGGATAAGAAGAAGGAGGTCGAGGAGGCAATGAAGAAAAAATTGCAAGAGAACCGACAGAAGATGGATGAGTTGAGATCTGAAGTTGAGAGGTCTTCTGTTGTTGCTCGGAAATTGAAGGAGAAAGCTCTTCTTCACAAGAAAAAGGCGGAAAGCAACTTCTACAACTGGAGCAAGAGTGTTGATGATTCTTTTGTCTCGGCAATTAAGGGTGGTCGGAGCTCATCCATTTCATACTGTCGACAATGGGAAGCTGATTGATATTGAGACTAAGGCCGAAGTCGATTTACAAGCAGAGGATCTGCCTAACCCTCTCGTTGAATTGACTGAAGCCCCTGAATTTGATGATTCCAACATTGTTTTGTCTCATATTGAGGAGTGATTCTAAGCTTTGGTGATCAGTTTTTGCTGCTTTTATGTAGGATTTAATTTTTGTTTCTCGTTTGTAACCGAGCGTCGTCACTTAGCCCTTTCGAACAACTTTTCTTTAACTTGTTGCTCGAATTTTGCTCGTTGTATTCGAGCGTACTCCTTGACTGCTATGAACAATTTACTTTTACTCTTACTGAATGTTAATCAATTTGCCTTGAATACAAATTGTGTTGCGTAGATTATTTTCGTTACTTTTGGGTTTCGTTTGTCACGTGACCCTTGATATCTAGTGCAGTGCTAATCTCTGAACGATCGGACTGTAATTTATTGGGTAAGGGATCGCTTCAATCGTATGTATAATTTATTGTGAGTAGAACTCGGATCGCCGACTTTAGCCGAAGCGGGACCCTCAGACCGCGAAATAAGGAAAGTAATTTTCTGAATTCGGGCGTTCTACGAATACGTTGCTGAACTCTCGTAAAGAGCTGTTTCTCGATTTAGCTCGGTGGCTAGCCGAACCAAATGAGTCGTATGTCATTTCACAATGTTCGAAAGAGAATTTGAAAGAAATCGATGCGCTTTATTGATAAAAGAGTACAAAAATGAAGTTGCTCATTTGCTAACTAATTCCTAACAATTTGTCACTAATCTAAGAAGGATGTTCCCCTTCGTTTATTCAACCTAAATAATTCTGAGCAATAGACTAATCTATTTGTACAAAGTGAAAAATAAAATAGGAGCTTAACTGTAATAAGCTCTGATCTTGGCCACGTTCCAGCTCTGAGCTTGGCCACGTTCCAGCTGTTATTGTAACGAACCTAAATAAATAAAGGATGAATGATTAATACCCTTAAAACGAACTAGAAACACGTGCATTCATGGAGAAAGGTGGACCTTAGGTATTTTGGGAAAGATTATCGAATCCAGGTTCTATGAACTGAAGAACCCTCCTACGGGGAGAATGTGAAGGTTCATAGAACTAGTGGCTGTGAATAGATAGTGATTTGATTGTGTTTATGAATCAATCACGGGAGTTACTATAGAGGACTTTGATCACCCTAGTAGTAAACTAGTATGAGGAACCCTCCTTCGGGAGAATGTGAAGTAATAGTTGAATTGGTGATTGGTCCGGTGCACACTATAGTAATTCTATCGGTCACTTACCTATTTCGGGACTACGGAGGATGGTTCCTCCCCAGCATGAAGAACACTCCTACGGGGAGACCGAGAAGTGCAAAGGGGCCTGCATTGCATGAAGAACCCTCCTGCGGGGAGAATGTGAAGTGCAATGTAGGAAGGAATAAGGACATTTACTCCTAGTTTGTTTTTTCGAAAGTGTGGCGGGGATGTCAGGAAAAAGTGAAAATTGTTAAAAAAAGTGGACATTGTGTGAAGAACCCTCCTGCGGGGAGAATGTGAAGCACAATGTCAATAAAGTTAAATTGTTATAAAAGTGGGTATTGTATGAAGAACCCTCCTTCGGGGAGAATGTGAAGTACAATGTCAATAAAATTAAAAAGTTAAAAGTGGTACATTGTGTGAAGAACCCTCCTGTGGGGAGAATGTGAAGCACAATGTACAAGAGGGAGAAGTGTGATTGCATTACCTTGCATTGCATTAAAAAGTAAGAGTGTTTCAAAATGAAAATTAAAGGAAAGTAAAATGTTACTGCATTGCATTCGCATTGCATTGCATTTGCATCGCATTGCATTTGCATCACATTTAGAATAATTGTTTGTGCATCATCAACACTAGTTGATGATTTATGATGAGGAGAATGTATATGAATAGTTACTAGAGGAGTAAGTGTATATATAGAGTGTTTAATGCTGTAACACCCAATAGTTTTATACAAAATACAACTTAAATTGTTTGTAATTAAAAATCAGAAACTTAAAATTTTCTTTTCATCAATTAAATTTACAAATAAAATTGGGTAGTTCAATTATAATATGAGTAGCGCAACATATAATTTTCCTTCTTTCCAAATCTTCCGCTGCGACACTCTGATCCTCAAGCTCCTTGACATTCAAGTACCTAAAATGTTAACCACATAAGGGTGAGACCTTTTCACAACACCTTGAATTATAAGATAGTAAAAAGCACATACTAGCAACTTAAGTATCATAATCAAACCAAGCTATGAATAACAAAACGCTTCACATTCTTCTTTCCAAAATCATTTTCATTTTCCATTATAAACCATAAAACGTGCGTTCTCTTACGGATTTGTCCTTGGTCGCACATTGCCGTAGCTTATGTGAGCACCAAGACGTGTCCACTAATTCACTGATTTGAACTTGGTCTCACATTGCCGTAGCGTAAGTGAGCACCAAGACGCTTCCACTATTGATCCACTTTACTTATTTCATTTTGCTTGTACCACTAGGAATTAGCTGCTCCTGCTAGGGCGTTTGTACACCCATTAGGGACTTATACACCCATCAGGACTTTCACCCACTAGGCCTCACCCGTTAGGACTAATACATATAATCTTATACTCATACTTATCACATTCATTAACATATTCAATTTACAAACTTTAGTCTTTTACACATTTTCCATTCTTTTAGTTTTCATTGAATTGATCATTTCGGGACATTGACTCCTAACGGGGAATTTTTACCTAATGGGGCGTTTTAGCCTGATGGGGCGTTTGGCCCTAATGGGGCGTTTGTACACCTAGCAGGAACACCTAGTGTCCCAATGTCCCAATGATCAATTCAACCGTCCTTAACAACACAAACACATTCACCATAAAGCATACAATTCAATTAGCCATTTACATCAAGCAGCAAAGATTTACATTCTAACACTTACAGCATTCCAATTTTCATACATTACATAACAACAATTAATTAACATCCGATACAATTTCCACCAATATCCCACTCATGCAAATCAAGAACCCATATTATTTCCCAACTAATACTTATACCATTAGTTAGTACTAAATAAATCAATCCCCTACATTGTAACGTCCCTAATTTAATTCCAAGCCTAATTAGCGAGTTAATAGGTTTATAGTGTAAAGAATAGATAGATTAACTGCTTAAAGAATTTTGGGAGTAAGGTGACTAGTAATTTTAAGCACTAGGGGTTACGTAGGGTGCATCGGTAACAAGAAGTAGAATTATAGAAGTGAAATCGGGAGTTAAATCGGAGTTTTCAGTATTAGAAACTATCCGGTGCAAGAAAATTAGGAATAAAATATCCATAGCTCTAAATCCAATTTCCACCGTTGGATGTGAACTTTAGGATTTTAGGAAGCTTGTCTCAAAATTTGAGCAAGATCCAACGGCTATCGAAAAAGGTATGGCGATTTGAAGTCAGGACCTCCCAGGGCACGCCCAGGTGCACCGGGGCACGCCCAGGCGAACCGGGGCACGCCCAGGAGCGCCAGCCAGTCATGTGGTGCGCAACTCAGACAAATTGGCGCCCAAGCGCGCCATGACCCGCGCCCAGGTGCGCGGGGCTGCTACCTGATCCGCTAAATGGTGCGTGGCACCTTAGGAGCCACCAACCCTTAGCTTTCTTAAGAAGCCAATTTCCCTCCTCTTTCATATACTCTTCCTCATGCCTTAGACCATCCATGGAGCACCAAAACACCATCTCCTTTGCTTCTTCCCTTGCTCGACCGTGTCTCTCTCCTACCCAAGCTAGCAAGCACCATCATCATGTCCTCTTTTCCTTAAATCATCAAGCATGCACCATCAGCATAGCTATTGTTCCCAAGTCATGAAAATGGCGTGAAACCTTCCCTTTCTCTTCCCATCTTCGGCGCACCCTTCTTCTTCTTGGATCACTATTCCTATTCTTTTAAATCTACCATTAAAGCCAAGCTCTCAACCATATCAAGGCACCAAGCTCCTTCCTTTTCCCTTTTTGGTTCCATGGACTTCAAGCAACCAAGGAGCATAGCAAGCCCTCCTTTCTCTCTCCTATCGGCGGCTTCGGCATCACCGAGGTAGAAGGAACCGAGCCACCGACATATCGACATTCACCGACACCGACCGAAACGGACTCGGTCTTGCTCTCGGTCGCTAAAAGGGCTTCTAGGACCACCGCCCCATCTCGTCGGCGAGCTTCGGCGTTAATCGATGCGGAGTTTGGAGCCTCGGGTCAAGGTTCTCTCTTCTGATTCGTCGGTTGAGGTAAGGGGAGTCTCTTTTCCGCACTTTGGGTTAGGGATAGTTAGGGTGTATAATAGGATTTAAGTTTAATACTTAGACCGGGTTGTGGGTAGCAAAATGGTGTTGAATTAAAATTAATTTAGGGGTAATTAGTATGTTAATGGTTAATTTTATATTAATTAAATGGTTTATGTTAAATTCTCTTTTATTAATATCAAAGTAGGAAGTGAAGAACCTTACGGAAAGAACTTATTTTACAGCACTCTGAGACATACCTGAGTATGTCGACTGACTTGTGATATATGTTACTTTTTGGGATATTGTTAGGTACACTTTGTGATAAAATGATGGTATGGGCTAATAGGTGATGGATTGATTAATGAAACATGAGTAAATTGCACGAATGTTCGAATGATAAGAGTATTATAATTTCTTAGTTAAGGACGAACGTGTTTATTGAAAATACCTAAAAATGATTCTAAGCGCCAACGAATAGTACGAGTATTGGTTGGAAAAAATTATAGGAATCTATGATTTGTTTTGGTTATTGGCGATGTAATTTGTAAATTAAGGGCAATAGTGATGATAATAATAACACGCTTGATTTGTGCTAATTGAAGTATAAGATATAATTGTGATAATGTTATAATATAAATGTTTATTGGAATAATGTACATGTTAATATGATTAAGAGGTGATATTGTGATAAACCATGAAAACAAAACATACCCGGACGCAGTAAGTCGTGACCAGCACATTAGTGCGGACGCAGTAGGTCGTGACCAGGGGAAAGGATGAAAATGAAACATACCCGGGCATAGTAAGTCGTGACCAGCACATTAGTGCGGACGCAGTAGGTCGTGACCAGGGGAAAGGATGAAAATGAAACATACCCGGGCGCAGTAAGTCGTGACCAGCACATTAGTGCGGACGCAGTAGGTCGTGACCAGGGGAGAATGAAAATGAAACATATCCGGGCGCAGTAAGTTGTGACTAGCACATTAGTGCGGACACAGTAGGTCGTGACCAGGGGAAAGGATGAAAATGAAACATACCCGAACGCAGTAAGTCGTGACCAGCACATGAAACATACCCGGACGCAGTAAGCCGTGACCAGCACATTAGTGCGGACGCAGTAGGTCGTGACCAGGGGAAAGGATGAAAATGAAACATACCCGGGCGCAGTAAGTCGTAACCTGCACGTTAGTGCGGACGCAGTAGGTCGTGACCAGGGATAAAATGAAAGAGAAATGTGAATTTAATGGAAGAAAAGAAGAAAAAGAAAAGAAAAGAGAATGTAGAAATAAATCAGAAAACTAAGAATATAAATGAAAAGGGTTTTTGGAAAAGGGAACGGGAAGCATTTCGTTATTCCTGGCTTGGTTTGATTATGATGCTGAGTCTTTTATTATGTGCCTTTTTACTATCTTATAATCCACTGTGTTGTGAAATGGTCTCACCCTTATGTGGTTAACATTTTAGGTGTTTGCTAAGAAGCTTATGGATCAGAGTGGCGTAGTGGATGATTGGAAAGAAGGAACGATACTTATGCCATCTATATTGTAAATGGATACCCAATATTAATTTGCAAAAACTTGATTTGTGAAAGGAAATTTTTAAACACACTATTTTAAATATAGACTTTTACTAATTATTTTGTATATAAAATAAGGGTTTTACATTTATGGTATCAGAGCAGTTTCTTCCTTCCGACCTGAGGGAAAGTGGTCCCTATCTCGCTCGAACACTCTCATCTCAAGCTTCTCCTCTAAAGGTGAAACTTATACAAGTGGAAATTTTGACGTTAAAGTGATACTCGCGTAAGTTTATGTTTGCAATGGGAAATAACAACAAGTGTTAAACTAAGAGATTTTTATGAAAGCGAAAAGAGAATCAAATTCTTTGGAAACTAAGCAGGATCCCTTAGTGATTCAAAGAATTTGATATTCTGAGTATTCACCCAATTGCAAACAGGAAACCTAAGTGGTATGAACACGATTAGTCGAGAGCGTAAATGTTGAGTTTTTGGACTAATCGAAATTTAAAGTTTTATGGAAAGGAAATCTGGTTAATGCCAAAGCATTCGAGCATGTAGTGCAGGAACTCAATCGAATTGCGAGGGCTACTACCACCGATTAAATGTAGTGTTGGAAATGGCCAATCCGACATTATATCTATTGGCAGGTGAAGTCACCGAAATTCAAAAGTTTGTGTACTATCGTGAAGTTGCAAACTATTTCCTATGTGTGGAACCTTAATGCCAATGATATGCTTCTCTTTGCTTTGCTAAGTGTAATTGTTTATGTTTTGAATATATGTGTTCGAAAACTAGTTTGGTATCAAAGTAATTGGACAGGGGTTAGAAATGGAGCCACAAAAAAATCAAATAGATTAAAATCTCGATGCTAATCCAACCAAGTGCTTAAATCCACATTGATTAGATTAGTATCTAGTAGAGCGAAAAAAAATATTTAAAGTAAAGCAATAGTAGGTTCCATAACTAATCTCGATTCAATTAACTATGACCCCAAATGTGAAACAAGTATTGAGTACTGACCAATTGAATTTGAACCTCACCAATTTGATTTGCGAATATAAAAGGACTTTTGCTTAACTTGTGGAAGCGGTTCAAACCCAATCGAAAGGTTCTCAAAGTATATTTATCCGCGGAATAGTTTAGCGTTAAAGTAAGCGGACGAAAATTTGAGGTGGAAATCAGGATAATCAAAATAATTCCTTATCTAATTCTAATCTAAACGAGTGATTCAGTTACGTCGCTTAGATTAGAACCCACGAAACAACAACAACAACTTTTATATCAGATTTGTAATTGACTCCACCACTAATTTAATTCCGATAACTTTAATACTAAACGAAAGATAAGTATGGAGTCCTATCGATTGAAATTAAACCCAAGCGATTTTTACTCAATTAGAACCAAGGGTTTAAATTCAATCGGGGGAGGTCTTTACACGAGTTTTGGATTAGATCCATAATAGTATTTGTGTGTATCGATATACATATGTATGTGTTGTTCTACATGTACATGTGTATACATGACACACTCGATGGTTACACTATGGCACTAATATTTCTTGGTTGTCATTATATTCGGCTGTTGCATTTTGTGTCGGATATTCTTACAACGCAAGTTATTAAACGTTTTTGCAACATGATTCCAAACCATTTTCAAAACTAATTGTGTTGCCATTTCCGTTCGATTTCAAAAGGCTTCCCGATATAAAGGGAACTCCTATTTTCGGACTCAAGATTATTTTTGTATATTTGAATGAATATATCTACATATGTGCAGATACCGAAAGCTTATGTTATGATTGAGATGGATCCAAATTTTCAAAAATGCTATCAAATGATAATCTGGGACTAAGAGCTTTTTAGTCACCATTTCCATATTTAAGAGTCCCAAATCCATTTCAATCACAACAGTGACTAAAAGTATTACTTTCAGGATTTGCTTTCAAATTATGAACTTTTGGTGCTTTTTCCTAGGAGTAGGAATCCTAGATAGTCCTTAGTGAGTTGCCAGGATCATAGGACTAGTTAGTATTGGTAAAATCCTAGGATAGATAGGGCTACTACTTAGGCATATTTGTGGTTGTCGGATTGACTAAGTGCTTGATATTGGTGAGTGAATAGTATGACGATTACTTGATTGCGTATGTGAATGTTCAAAATAAATTTCAAAAGAGTGCACCGAACCATAAAAATTCCAAATGGAATATGAGGTTACACGACAAAATTTTTTAAGAAAGTAATAAGGGATGCGAGGATTTCTAAGTAATCGATCAGTGAATTAGCTCAATTGCTTAAACCAAGTCACTCATCGATTAAATGGGAATTCTCCATATTCAAACCCAAGTCAATTTGGAATGAAGCTCAAGTTTCAAACTTGGAGAAAAGAGGAATGTAATTGTTCTAAATTTTGAAAACTTGCTAAACTAAATTGGTTTAAAGTAACAGCATATCCCTTTTTCTTTAAGTCTGACAAATTGGAACAAGATTACACTTCCTCATCTAGATTCTTGTGAAACTAGATGGAGGTAGCTTCTTATGGTGACATGCACCATTTTCATAACACTAGGGGAATTGTATTTATGAAAATGTATTTATGATTGCAAATCATACAAGCCCTTTTCTTTTCTCCTGAAACCCTTTTTGAAATGATTTTCATATATGTGGTGATCGTTATGTGTTTGTGTGTAGAGGTAGGTATTAGCCCTAAGTTAGGTAAGGTAGATAAAGAATAGCTTAGAAGGAAGTAGGGTGAAGTCTGGTTGTGTTTGAAATGTATACTGATGTGGAATGTTGTGTATTTATATCTGAATGACATCTATGTGCTTTATATTTGTTTGATTGATGAATGCGGTTGTTAAGGGCCTAGGAATAGGATAAATGTTAGATTTTGGAGCTAGATTATAATCAACCCTTGAGGGTAATGGTGTTTAGAGCGCATTACTACCCTTTCCAACCTTCAATGCAGAATTTCGAAGGGAAACCCAGCTGATCTTAGACAACCCGATAGGATCTTCGCTTTGAGGCGGACTAAATTAAACCATAGTTGGTACTCCTCAATGAGTACAAGAGCTTAGAGGCGTACTCATGCGGAACGGTATGCCGATTCTAAGTGGGGGAGTAGAATCAAAGCGAAGTAGGCCTCATAGCCTAGAAACCTTTCTCCGGGATGGTTCTCCAATTAAGGATGTTGAACGGAATTTAGGGGACGAAGTTCCAATAAGTGGGGGAGAATTGTAACATCCCTAATTTAATTCCAAGCCTAATTAGCGAGTTAATAGGTTTATAGTGTAAAGAATAGATAGATTAACTGCTTAAAGAATTTTGGGAGTAAGGTGACTAGTAATTTTAAGCACTAGGGGTTACGTAGGGTGCATCGGTAACAAGAAGTAGAATTATAGAAGTGAAATCGGGAGTTAAATCGGAGTTTTAAGTATTAGAAACTATCCGGTGCAAGAAAATTAGGAATAAAATATCCATTGCTCTAAACCCAATTTCCGCTGTTGGATGTGAAGTTTACGATTTTAGGAAGCTTGTCTCAAAATTTGAGCAAGATCCAACGGTTATCGAAAAAGTTATGGCGATTTGAAGTCAGGACCTCCCAGGGCACGCCCAGGCGCACCGCCCCCTCAAGTGGTGCGCAACTCAGACAAATTGGTGCCCAGGCGCGCGGGGCTGCTACCTGATCCGCTAAATGGTGCGTGGCACCGTAGGAGCCACCAACCCATGGCTTTCTTAAGAAGCCAATTTCCCTCCTCTTTCATATACTCTTCCTCATGCCTTAGACCTTCCATGGAGCACCAAAACACCATCTCCTTTGCTTCTTCCCTTGCTCCACCGTGTCTCTCTCCCACCCAAGATAGCAAGCACCATCATCATGTCCTCTTTTCCTTAAATCATCAAGCATGCACCATCACCATAGCTATTGTTCCCAAGTCATGAAAATGGCGTGAAACCTTCCCTTTCTCTTCCCATCTTCGGTGCACCCTTCTTCTTCTTGGATCACTATTCCTATTCTTTTAAATCTACCATTAAAGCCAAGCTCTCAACCATATCAAGGCACCAAGCTCCTTCCTTTTCCCTTTTTGGTTCCATGGAGTTCAAGCAACCAAGGAGCATAGCAAGCCCTCCTTTCTCTCTCCTCTCGGCGGCTTCGGCATCACCGAGGTAGAAGGAACCAAGCCACCGACATACCGACATTCACCGACACCGACCGAAACCGACTCGGTCTTGCTCTCGGTCGCTAAAAGGGCTTCTAGGACCACCGCCCCATCTCGTCGGCGAGCTTCGGCGTTAATCGGTGCGGAGTTTGGAGCCTCGGGTCAAGGTTCTCTCTTCTGATTCGTCGGTTGATGTAAGAGGAGTCTCTTTTCCGCACTTTGAGTTAGGGATAGTTAGGGTGTATAATAGGATTTAAGTTTAATACTTAGACCGAGTTGTGGGTAGCAAAATGGTGTTGAATTAAAATTAATTTAGGGGTAATTAGTATGTTAATGGTTAATTTTATATTAATTAAATGGTTTATGTTAAATTCTCTTTTATTAATATCAAAGTAGGAAGTGAAGAACCTTAGGGAGATAACTTATTTTACAGCACTCTGAGACATACCTGAGTATGTCGACTTACTTGTGATATCTGTTGCTTTTTGGGATATTGTTAGGTACACTTTGTGATAAAATGATGGTATGGGCTAATAGGTGATGGATTGATTAATGAAACATGAGTAAATTGCACGAATGTTCGAATGATAAGAATATTATAATTTCTTAGTTAAGGATGAACGTGTTTATTGAAAATACCTAAAAATGATTCTAAGCGCCAACGAATAGTACGAGTATTGGTTGGAAAAAAATTATAGGAATGTATGATTTGTTTTTGTTATTGGCGATGTAATTTGTAAATTAATGGCAATAGTGATGATAATAATAACACGCTTGATTTGTGCTAATTGAAGTATATGATATAATTGTGATAATGTGATAATATAAATGTTTATTGGAATAATTTACATGTTAATATGATTAAGAGGTGATATTATGATAAACCATGAAAACAAAACATACCCGGACGCAGTAAGTCGTGACCGGCACATTAGTGCGGACACAGTAGGTCGTGACCAGGGGAAAGGATGAAAATGAAACATACCCGGGCGCAGTAAGTCGTGACCAGCACATTAGTGCGGACGCAGTAGGTCGTGACCAAGGGAAAGGATGAAAATGAAACATACCCGGGCGCAGTAAGTCGTGACCAGCACATTAGTGCGAACGCAGTAGGTCGTGACCAGGGGAGAATGAAAATGAAACATACCCGAGCGCAGTAAGTCGTGACCAGCACATTAGTGCGGACGCAGTAGGTCGTGACCAGGGGAAAGGATGAAAATGAAACATACCCTAATGCAGTAAGTCGTGACCAGCACATTAGTGCGGACGCAGTAGGTCGTGACCAGGGGAAAGGATGAAAATGAAACATACCCGGACGCAGTAAGTCGTGACCAGCACGTTAGTGCGGACGCAGTAGGTCGTGACCAGGGGAAAGGATGAAAATGAAACATACCGGATGCAGTAAGCCATGACCAGCACATTAGTGCGGACGCAGTAGGTCGTGACCAGGGGAAAGGATGAAAATGAAACATACCCGGGCGCAGTAAGTCGTAACCTGCACGTTAGTGCGGACGCAGTAGGTCGTGACCAGGGATAAAATGAAAGAGAAATGTGAATTTAATTGAAGAAAAGAAGAAAAAGAAAAGAAAAGAGAATGTATAAATAAATCAGAAAACTAAGAATATAAATGAAAAGGGTTTTTGGAAATGGGAACGGGAAGCATTTTGTTATTCCTGGCTTGGTTTGATTATGATGCTTGAGTCTTTTATTATGTGCCTTTTTACTATCTTATAATCCACTGTGTTGTGAAATGGTCTCACCCTTATGTGGTTAACATTTTAGGTGTTTGCTAAGGAGCTTATGGATCAGAGTGGCGCAGTGGATGATTGGAAAGAAGGAACGATAGTTATGCCATCTATATTGTAAATGGATACCCAATATTAATTTGCAAAAACTTGATTTGTGAAAGGAAATTTTTAAACACACTATTTTAAATATAGACTTTTACTAATTATTTTGTATATATAATAAGGGTGTTACATACATTTTCAATAAACAACATCAACCTCAATTAAACGATTACATCATAGTTCTTATGCAAGCATTCGAGAATTATCCTTATATCCATTAATTATTACACCAAGGAAACTCGTAAACACATATATTCCAAACTAAGACTAAAACCTCACTTCAAGCATTCTAACTACACACTTTCATTAAGCCATAAAATAATCTTCTGACCACTAATCCTCTTACCACCTACTAGCTTGCATTATTTATTTTCTCATAATCAATTACTTATTCTTAATTATACCCTTTTAATACACATAAGGATTATAACAACTCTCAACAAACAACATATATTCACATATCAATCGACATACTCAAGTATGTCTCAGCGTGCTTAAATATAAGGCAACTCCCTAGGGTTCTTCACATCCTACATTTACAACATACATAAAAGGGGTTTTTAACAAATTTTATGACAATTAAATTAAATTATTAAATTAAATCAAAATACATTCATTCTCCCTAAACCAATTTATAACAGGTGCTATTTTGCTACCCACAACCCAATTTAACTACTTAACCCAAGTCCTATTATATACCCCAACTATCCCTAACTCAATGTGTGGAAAAGAGACTCCCCTTACCTTAGAGAGGGAGAGAGCCCACACAAAGCTCCAAGAACATCGAATTTACTCCGGATCTACCTTGACTCCAAATCTCTAGACCGATCTCCACTCCATTTTCAAGATTGGGGGAGAGAGAAAGAAGCCCTAGGAGAGAGAAAGAGCTTCATGAAGAGAGGGAAGGCCACCAAGGGAGGAGGTGATGGTAAAATCATGAGGAAGATGATAAACCTCATGGGTGAAGGTTTCGAATGGTGGATTTGGGTGGTTTATGGTGGTTTATGGTGGTTTGTGTGGAGGAGAGAGAGAAAACCAAAAAATGAGGAGAATAAAGAAAGGTGGAGCTTGATGATGGTTGGAAACCAAACCTTAGAGGTTGAAGAGGACAAAAGCAGCACATGGACTTGGTGGGAGGAGGAAGAAAGCCGTGTGACATGAGAGGGAAGGAGAGAGAGGCGATGGAGAGAAAAAGAAGGAGAAGATGAGGAAGAGAGAGGGAGGATTGTGAATTAGATAAGGGAGGGGAAGATATGTGGCTGAAATAGGGAGATAAGGGGTGGAAATTACGTTTATGCCCCTTACTTTATTTCTATTTTCTGCATCAGACCTGAAGTAATCGATTACTTGACCGCAAGTAATCGATTACCCTTCAATGCAACATTTTATAGTACACTCAGCAGAGAGCAAATAATCGATTAATCCACCTAAAGTAATCGATTACTTCACTAGATAATCGATTACTTCCATGAGTTAATCGATTATCAATGCTGCAACATTTAAGTGTTTTCATCAGAGGCCTAGTAATCGATTAACCCCTACAGAATAATCGATTACTCTAATGAAAACTCCTATTTTGGCCAACTCTAACTCTAAGACACTACACTTAACTCCTACCCATGATTTTCATATGGTTTTCATCATAAATTCTAGCTTAGGTTAATTAACTTGGAATTAAATTTTGGGATGTTACAAATGCTAAGAGAAAAAGGAACGGGTTTGAGTTTGCAAAGGGCAAAACTGACAAGTGATAAAAGAAGAGAATTTGGAAAGTTTTTAATATTGTAAGTGTTCCCCAGTGCAAACAAAAAACCTAAGTGGTATTAGGCGAATGGTTGAAAGTAGAAGTGTTTTAAGTGTTAGGCTAATGTAGAGCTAAAGTTTTATACAAAGGAAATCTGAAAAATGCCAAGGCAATTGAAACCGTAGTACAGGAATTCATTGGATTGCGAGGGCTACTACCATCGATATAATGTAGTGTTGGAACTAGCCAATTCGACATTACATTTACAGGGAGGTGAAGTCGTCGAAATCTAGGAGTTCATGCACTACTATGAATTAGTAAACGATTTTCTATGCATAAGACCTTAGTGCCCAATTGTTTGTTGATCATTTTTTGCCTGACTCCGTGTATGTGTGTATATCTTGGATGTATGTTTGTGGGGTGGTGTGGTGTCAAAGTAATTTGATGGTGATTAGAAATGAAACCGAATGGATTATCAAGTTATGACCTTGATACTAATCCAACCGAGTGACTAAAGTAACATTGGTTAAACTAGTATCTTAGAGAGCGAAAAAGAATGTTTATATTAAATTAGTAATCGGCTTCATGGCTACTCTCGATTCAAGTGACTGTGACACCAAATGTGGAATAAGAATCGAGTACCGATTGATCGGATTCAAACTGCTGAACCATACCAATTTGATTTATAAACATAAAAGAAACTTTTTTGCTCAATTTGGAAGTGGTTCGAACTCAACCGAAAGGTCCTCGAAATATGTTGATGTGTGGAATAGTTTAGCATTAAAGTAAGCGGAAGGAAATTGGAAGTGGAACTATAAAAATCAAAATAATCTATCGACTCGATACTAATCTAACCGAGTGATTTAGTTCACATCGACTAGATTAGAATCAACGAAAACAACAAAAACATTTCTGTTGAACCCGTAGTTGGTTTCACCACTAATTTAATTCCGATAACGTTAATACTAAACGAAAGATAAGTTGGAGCTTCTAACGATTGAACTTGAACCCCGAGTTACAATAATAAAATTTTATAAGGGAAAGAGGTATATTTAATCGAGATAGGGGTTTTAATTCAATCGAAAGGTGCCCGAACCGAATTTTAACTAGATTGTTACTAGTATAGGTGTGTATATGTTTATACGTGGATTGCTTCTTTAAAGTGAATTTTATTTGATGCTTGAGGGTGAATATTATTATGATGGTTTGTTTAATGATGTGAGTGTTTAAAACGAATTTCAAAATGTTGCACCGGGCCACAATCATTCCAAATGGATCGTGAGGTCGCACAACAAATTTTCAAGAAATAGTAATAAAAGCAAGGATTCTTAAGTAATCGAGGAGTGAATTGACTCAATTGTTTTAACCAAGTCACACTTCGATTAAATAAGAACTCTCCCTAGGCGACTCAAATCAATTCGGAATGAAACTCAATTTTCAAACTTGAAGCCAAAGGGAATGTAATTGTTTCAACTTTTGAAGATGAACTAAACTAAATTTTTCCAAGTCCAAGACATCTTCCTTTTCTTTGAATTTTCCAATCTTGAGTAATCTTTCACTCCTTCATCTAGGTTCTTACGGAATTAGATGGAGGTAGCTCTTTATGGTGATGTGCACGATTGAAAGTTTTATCGAATTTTTTTCAAATGAAACTAATTGTTCCTCATCAAGAGAGGAACCAAATTTCTAAAAGAATTTTGTTTTTGTAAATGTATTATTGTTTTTCTAAGTGTTTCACTAGTATGGGATCTTCTTCCTAAATTTTAAATCCCCATACCTAGTGATTATTCAAACAAGGATCTTAAAATCTTTTGTTTGTGGCTAGGTGACTGTTGGGAAAATCAGGGTTTTTACTTAAAATGGAAAACTTTTTGGGTGTAGGAATTTTGATCGACTTTGAAAATTTGACATAAGCACCCTAAGGTTGAATTATTGTTTCATGTAACATTTCAAGCCAATTGGATCAAGTTAATGTTTTAAATGAAGTTAATTTAACGTGCTCTGATCAGTTTGACAATTTTACACAACTTTGGGCTAAGGGTAGGTGTTGTCCCTTTAAAATTTTACAGCCAATTGGAGTTTGTCTACTATTTTTAAGTGAACTTGACGTAGGTTCACCCTCGACAATTACAACTCTTTGACAAAGTGGTCGTAGGGTCAAAAGTGAACCTAATGAACTCGGATTGACCTGAAAAATTGTAATAATTATCTTTCACATATAGGGACACTACTTGCACAATTTTCATAGAATTAGCGATGAAAATGTATTTTTGGTTGCAAGCTATGCAAATCCTATTCCCCGAACTCCTTTTTTAACCGATTTTAAAAAGTGTATTGATTGTTATGAATGTGTGTGTAGAGGTAGGATTTAGCCCTAAGTTAGACAAGGTAGACTTTGACTAGCCTAGAAGGAAGTGTGGTTGAGTCATGTTTGTGTTTGAGAGGTATGTTGATATGAAATGTTGTGTGTATTCCTGAACTTTGAATGATGTATATATGAATTATGTTTGCTTAAATGATGAATTTTCTTGACTAGGATTTAGGAGTAGTTGATAGGTTGTATGTTTTGGGGTTAGGCTATAAATCAAACCCTTGAGGGTATTAGTGTTTAGGGCCTAATAGTACCCTTTCCAAACCTCTGATGTAGAATTCCGGAGGAAACCCAACAGATCTTAGAAACCATTTCCGACTTCCTTGGGAAGCAAAACCTGAATTTTGGGAGTCCTATTAGTGGGACTCTTGAAATGTTAGCCGCAAGGAGAGTAAACCTTAGAAAACCTGTTAGAGTCTTCGTGTCGAAACTAATCAAATCAAACCATAAATTCGTACTCTTCATTGAGTGCAAGAGCTTAGCGGCGTACTAATGCAGAATGGTATGTTGATTTCCGAGTTGGGGAGTAAAACCAAAGGAAGTGAGTATTGTAGTTAAGAAAACCTTGTCCGTGATGGTTCTCCATTTAAGGATTTTGAACGGAATTTCGTGTAACACCTGCCTTTTGACTCACTTCTTCTACAAGTCCCTAATCAAGAAATTGTTTTAACCTAATCGATTAAAAAATTGATTTAAAAGAGTTTTGATTTCATGATGGGTTTTCATGCTTTGAAATTTAATCTACTTGTGTTATGATTTTATGTGTTTGATTTTCTAAGGTTTTCAATGAATCATATTGCTTAAGGTTTTAATTAAGATTTTATCTTCTTAATTGAATTCATATGATTTTATGGTTTTAAGATGGAAAATTATTTTACTTTAAGATTCAAAAATCAAAGTCCAATTATCTTGATCTAGAATCATCTCTAGAAACGCTAATTAGCATCCTTAATCTTTGATTAAACCTTAATCGAGCTCTTAATCCTTGATTAAGTTCTTAATCACTCTCTTAAACTCTAAACCCTCAAGGTTAGTAAGTTAACCTAGAATTAGTTTTCCCTAAACTTATGCTAGTGTGGATTAAGTTTTTGATTAGTACCTTAATCCTTGATTAAGCCCTAATCTTTACGGATTAGTGGACTAAACCTAGTTTAGTTTTCCTAATCCTACCTTAATTGTGATTAGACCCTAATTAGTACCTTAAACCTAATTTAGCTAACCTAATCTACCCTAAATACCCTAAGGCCGAATGCTAGGTGTGTTGCTTGGCCACCAAGTTGATTTACTTGGTCTCCGAGTTGCTTTGCTTCATGGTTAAGTTAGTGACATCATCAAGGTGACCTAAGCATGACATAAGGAGGAAAAAAGAAAAGAAAAAAGAAAAGGAAAAGGGAGAGAGCCGTGGGGAGGAGGAAACAAGCCCAAGCCCACACAAAACCAAGTATACAAACACTAATACACACACTTCTCTTGGTTTCATTTCTTCATTTCCTTCATTTTTCATTCCAAACCAAACACAACACTAAGAGCAACATCAAGCTCTTAGTGAGAGAGTGAGAGGGAGAGAGTGGCCGAATTGAGAGAGGAGAAGAACCAACCCTAAACACTTCACAATCTAAGTGAAATCAAGCCAAGAAAGTGAAGAGGAAAAGGAGAAACCATGGACTTAGGAAAGGAAGGAGAAAACCGTGAGGAGTAAGAAGAGAAACCCAAGATTTGGACTTGATTTTGAAAGCTTTTAATTAAGTAAGCATTTTATTTCATGATCTTAAAAGTTTTAAACCTATTTTCTTTGATGCATTTTCGGTTTTTCATGATTTCTTTCTAATGCTTTGATTTGGTTTGAAAAATGTTAATGCATGTTGGTTTTTATGTTAGATCTAGAGTTTTTAGTCACATGCACGTTGGTTTCAAAACTTGATCTTGAAGCTTTTGTTAAGAAAGTGCTTTCTCTCATGATCTTGAGTTTTCTTCTTGATTTCTTAAATGGTTTTTGAAAAGAATTTGATTCTTGAGTTTTCATAAAGGATTTCTCAAAGATCTAGTGTTTTTGTTTGCATGCATGTCAAGATCTATGTTTGGACTATGATATACTTGATGCTTGAGTTTTAATGTAAAGATCCTTGAAAACGATTGAACTTTTCTTGATGATTTTCTTATGTTGGTCACGGTTTTGATG
Organism: Crotalaria pallida; assembly: GCA_037953625.1. Lineage (NCBI taxonomy): Eukaryota > Viridiplantae > Streptophyta > Magnoliopsida > Fabales > Fabaceae > Crotalaria > Crotalaria pallida. The sequence continues at coordinate 88,969,552 of CM075649.1, read as the reverse complement.
ATGATGTGGTTGAGATCTTGATTTTCTTTTGTTTGATCTCTTGCATGTTGTGATCTTGAAGTTTAGTGATGTTTTAGATGAATAGTAATTTGTGTGATGTTGTGATTTTAAATGTTAGTCACGGTTTGTATGCGCGAATGAAAAAGATTAAGATTTTCTTAAGCCTAAATGATGAATATGTGATTTCCATGAACTTTGAGTTGATTTTAAGTGTTTGAAGTGAAATAAAAATTGTTTAGAGACTTAAGTGTGCTCACGGTTTTATGTAGAAAATGCATGCTAGGATTATGTTTTTACTTGTTTGATAAATCATGTGAAATTGTTGTTGAATTTGGAGTTGTTTTTAGAAGTCTTGAATCTTGAAAATGTTTTTGAGAAAATCTAGTCAAGGTTACGGTTTGGACCTTAGACTTTGAGTTGAATTTTCTTAGATGTATGTGTATTGATTCCATGAAATTATGTGTTGATTTGTGGAGTTATTCTTTGAGAGAATAATTTTTGAACAACTAACGGTTTTAGTGTGATTAAATGTGATAAGATGAAGTTTTGCTAAGATAGAATCGATAAAGCGTAAGTTAAATGAAAATTGGTCTAAGTGTTTGTGTGAAGCATGATTCGGTTTGTATGTGCTTAAGAGTTTGATTCCTTTATTTGATTAAGGTATATGCATGAATAAGTATGTGAGCATGTTTATGTTTGACTTGATTTGATGACTTGTGATTATATGATGCTTGAAATGAATGAATGTTTGTTTAAGGTTCTTAAGTAAAGTAGGAATGATTTTTAGAATGCATGAAGGTGTTTAAATGGTTTAATTTGTTTAAGTATTATGCTGTCCACATTTGGTTTTGAGTGTTTGAACTTGATAAATTGTTGATCAAAGTGCTTATTTGATTGTTTGCAAGATGCTTGGTTTTTCTATGGATTTAAATTGGTTTTGAACAATGAAAAATGAATTTAAAACTTAGAATATGATGCTATCCAGAATTTTCTATGTTGTATTTCTTATTTAAAAGTGTTTTCAAAGTGTTTTAAAGTTTAGTTTTTATGAGTATTTAACATAAGAAAAAGTTGGTTTGAAAAGTGCGATTTTTCGGTGTTTTCGAAATTGAATTCATTGCTGTCCAAGAGAGACCAGCAAAGAAACTTTTCATTTAAATTGATTTATTTGATTATTTTCTCATGATTTTAAAGTATAAAAGTTAGTGTTTGATTTTGGACAAGTTTGAGCAAAAGAGGATTGATGTTTTGGTTTTACATAAAGACAAAAGTTTGGAATTTTCTTAAGTTACCTTGAGAATAATTTTAAGAATAATATTAAATAAAGTTTAATACTCATGTGTCTATCTTATGGGACTTGAAAGAAGTTGGAGTCGGGCAGACTAGGAAGGAAGTGAATCGTTCGAAACTAGTGGAATCGGTAACTGCAAACCCAGGTGAGAGAGAAGTTATCCTAAGACACTTTGGTGTCTAGTGAGTATGCTAGGACACTCCGTACTCTCTCAAAGTCGGAGTAAAGGTCTATGGTAGCTAGTAGTATACCCGATAAATTGTGTGCCTTGTTTGTATCGTGGTATACGAAGACTCAGACCTATACCATCACACGGTATGAATTGATTGATATATTTGTTATGTTGAGATATATTGTTGTTTATATTGTCATTGCATGAGCATAATGCATCATCCCGCGATATAAGATAAGAATAGCAAAGACATTAGAAAACTATAAGAAATCCCCCAAAGAATAGAGCGAAACTCTAGGGGATGGAACGCGCTACGTAACCGGATGATGCTGATGCGCCGAGTACGTGGATCGAGCTGACGATATGACGATGACGACGATGCTTTGGACGTGGACGCAAAGATTGCAAAATTCTACAGAGATAGTTTCCATATGGTCGTAGCCATATGTTGAGAGTGATTGAAGATAGGTCGGAGCCTATCTATCAAAGATTGATGGATATCCCGCATATAGTCGTAGCTATATGCCAGAGGTGATTCTGAGTGGGTCGGAGCCCGTCAGAATGATGATTGATATTCCGCATATAGTCGGAGCTATATGCCGAGGTTGGTTCTGAATGGGTCGTAGCCCGTCAGAAATATTATGGATATCCCGCATATGGTCGGAGCCGTATGTCGAAAATGATTTAGGATGGGTCGGAGCCCGTCAGACATAGTGGTCGAGTCCCACAGAAGCATTCCGCATATGGTCTGAGCTGTATGGCGAAGATGACTTAGGATGGGTCGACGTTAGAATAACTGAGTATAACCCCACGACTTTAAAACCCAAACCCGAAGTAGTGGAGAGGAAGATACACCTGAATTACCCTCGTGGTGTTCAGCTGGATGATTGAGATAGGGAACGGCAATGACGGTGATTCGTCAAGAAGCCTTGAGAAGTCTGTCTAGGTGGGAAAAACCATAGGGGCCCTGGCTGAACCGGTCGGAGCTGGTCACTCAGTGGTGTGGACGAAGTACCACATGATCACTAGACAGAGGACTGACACCCCCTTGACCAAATCATGATCAGTGAGAGGGATGCTCGAACACGGCCGGATGTGTTTATTTTATTTCATTTCCCGGGACATTATATGAATGCATTCACTTTGCCATCCAGTAAAAGCCGGCGTGGTTAGAGATCCTGTACTCCTGATTGCTTCCGAACTAGGTGGTTTGATTCCGAGGAGATGTAGACCTGAACCCAAAACCATAAACCCTGAAATTCCCGATATTATGGACTCGAGATATGTGGACAAAGAGAATTCGACTTTGCTAGATAACTGACTTAGAGATTTCCTTAAAAGAAAGATAAAATGTTAGACAACGCGATGATTGCATTGCATCCTCATGCATCTTGCATAATTATCTGCTGTATTGTTTGTTTGTACTGTTTCTTATGTTCTGGTATACGTCGCTAGTGTAAATCCAAGAAGGCGATGGGAGTAATTCCATTCGGTTAACATACTCTCTCAACTTCTTGTGCACATGTGACTGTGAACCTCTGGTTCTAAAAGAAGGTGGAGCTGGTGATGCTTCTCCTGGAAGGAACACTTACTGATCGTGATGCGCTGACGAGAGGGTTACTGCTGGACGACGGAGGCTGCTTTTGGGAACTTACGTTCCGGATCGAGAAGGGGACGCTGTTTAGTAGTTTATAATTAGGTTCCAATGGACCCTTGCTGATATGTATATCAAGTGTACCCCTGTGCTTTTGAAATGTTTTTGCTAAGGTAAATGTTTATGTATGAATGGCACCGATGAACTATAGTGACCACTTTTGAAAGAATCTTTATGATCTGTTTTTGAACTGTTTTCTAAGGACTGTCTTAATCAGACAGTTAAACTATTTTAAGCAGACCAAATATTTTTTCTATGCGTAAAATATTTATTTAATGAAGTCACCAATATCAAATTGTTTTTAGAAAATTCAGTAAATGTTTTTGAGAGAAAGGATTTAAAAGTAATACCATGTTTTGGGAAACTTGATTAATGAGTTTTCTGCTAGTGAATAAAAAAAATTCACCCTATTTTCATAAAAGAATTAATTAGTATTTGTAAGTGTTTATTTCGAGTTTTCCAAATCGGGGTGTTACATTTCGGGGACGAAATTCCAATAAGTGGGGGAGAATTGTAACATCCCGTTATTTCTAATACCTCTAGCAAAATAATTTAATGATTTAATATGATGTTTTCAAGATTTGAGTCTCGGAATAAAATTCTGATTTCATCATTATATTTGAAATATGTTTTCTAGTCAAAATAAGTATAAATTTGTTATCATGCATTTTCCAAAAATAAAGTAGTACTTTTATTTAGTTTAATTAACATTTTGACAAGGGAGCTTAACTAACAAGCCTTAGAGGCATTTTTATAAATAATTTCTTCAGAAAAATATGTTTAACTTAATATTTTGAGCGTCCTGTAAATTTTTATAGTGTTCGCGGGCTGTTTTATTTTTAGCTTCTGGACTGGTTTAATATATTACCGATTTAAGTTATATATAATAATCTTCTACTTCAAAATTTTAAATATTATATATTATCAAGTTTAATATCAAGATTTAAAAATATATTTACTTTTGAATTTCGATAATTTTTCTTACGCAATAGCTATCTGGAAGGACCGGTAACTTTATTATTTTTCAATAAGTTTTGAGTAATTCAAAATCAATTTTGTTTTACCTAAAGGTGTTTTATTTTTAGTATCATCCAACTTTTGGTTATAATCCAAAATACCTACACACATTGACCCACAAATAAAAAAAATAATAATAATTATATCCTATAGCTACCCGTGAACCGCCCTAACCCACTACCCAGTTATATTTCCTAAGTTCCCAACCCGTAGCATAAAAAGAAAACAAAAGAGAAAGCAAGAAAGAAAAAGAAAGAATGCAACAAACGAAGAAAGAAAGAGAGTAGTAGCAGCGATAGAGTTGGGGGAAACTTTCGTTTCTTTCAACTTCCCGGTCCAATAACTCAAGATCCAACCATCCAATCTCAAATTCTTTTTAGGTATATAACCTCCTCAACTCCCTCTATCCATCTACCTAATTTATTTGATGATCCGTCAATATTTTTATTATCCCTATATTTTCAAATAAAGAGAAATGATATATAGTTATTATTTTGACATAAATGAATTTATTTGATATATATATATTTTAATGTTATAATTAGTTTTATCATATGTCCCTATTTAGATCCAAAACGCTATTGACCTTGACTCTGGAGCAAGTCGCGGATGTAAACGTGGCTCTGTTGTTATTGCTAGGATTTCTAGGTAAGGGGAGACTCTTTCCACACTTTGAGTTAGGGAGAGTTAGAGTTTATAATAGGATTTGAGATTAGTAATTAAATTAGTGTATGGTAGTAAATAGTATAGACTAGAGTTTAATTAACTGTGATTAGTTTAGTTTTTAGTTGATTTTAGGAGTAATGTAAATGTTTATATTAACTTGTTTTATAAATTGTTAAAGTAGGAAGTGAAGAACATTAGGGAGATGACTTAAATTATAGTCCCTGAGACATACTTGAGTATGTCGACTGATTGACTGGTTAACTGCTGATTGGTTGATTGCCGTTGAGTGCTAGATGTTCATACTGTGATTAAGTGTGTTAATGGCTTTATTGTGAAATTGAAAATGGAATGTAAATGAATTGGAATATCTTGTTTAAAAGAATAAATAAAAGGGAAAGTGGAAGTGGTTATAGTATTGGAAATGAATAGTGGGAATTTAACTCAAGTGTGAAAGTGGTTGTTGTAGAGAATTGATTAGGTTACATTTTGTTAATCCACCCTCGATTTAGTTGTTATTCTTAAGTTTTTATTATGAACTGTTTACTGTCCTTTTTAATTCATTGTGCTGTGAAAGATCTCACCCTTAGTGGATAACAATTTAAATACATGTTCAAGAAGCTTGGAGATCAGAGTGCGCAACGGAACAAGCCAGAAGAAAGGAAACTAATTTTGTACACATATTCTATATTGTAATTGGGTACCCCACGTTTTGTATATAAATGTTTCGTAAAAGTAAAAGTTTAAAGTTATCAGTTTTATTTTCCAACTCTGATTATGTATTTACATTTAATAAAATCACTTTTAAAGTTTCCTTAATTACTTCCAAAACCTTGATTTCTTTATATTTTATAATATAAAATTTGGGGTGTTACACCATGGACATCATCCATGAACGCTTGCATATAAGGAGGCACATGATTAGGAGGAAATATGGTTTGCAGCAGAAGAAGATCAGGATCATGAGCAGGATCTGCTGCTTCTTCATTTTTCTCTTCTGAAGAATCTCTTTGTTTTCGGCGACGACCAAATTCTTTCCAGCCAAAGTCTTCATAAAATCGCCAACCCATGGTCCTCACAAATGAATTGTTGATGCACATGTCCGAGGTGAATGAGGTTTTGGATTCTCCAGTCAAAGGAACTCGGAAATGATGCAGAATTTTAGTAATCAAGGTTGCATAGGTTAGACGCGTCGTTTTCAGCTTTGAATTTTGGTCAATTGAGCGCCTAACTTTAGCAGCAGTTTCCTTCAAGTGATAGAGAGCATACCATCCCCAATTAATTGATTTACCATGATAAAGTGCCCAGAACAAGATGAAGTCTGTGTCCTTTACACGAAAATAATTTCCAGGCCTAGGGATTATGCATCTATTCAGAATATAGTGCAATAACTGATATTTTAATGCCAGATTACCAGAAGTGATAACTTTGTCGGGATCATCGGTTAGAAATTCTTCCTTAGAAGCATCCTTGCTATACTCATCATCCCACAAGGCTTTTGGACCACGTCCAGTGAAGTTAACTCCATCAGTGAGTAGTTGAGTGATCTCAGCCCATAAATCCAAGCCGATAGAGAGCTTTTTTCCTTTAACTTCGGAAGATAGAATCTTATTGTCATCATCCCATTTGAGGTTGGTGTAGAAGATAGTCACCAGATCCTTATAGAAGTCACCACCGATTAGGCAAGATGGAAGGAGATTGTTTTCTTGGAGGACCACGATAGGATGCCAATCACACTCAGCAGAGTCGAAGTCCTCTTTGTCAATGAACCTGGGTGAAATGATCTCGCATGCAGCAAAGTATTTTTCAAAATCAGCTATCTGGGCCGGAGATGTGAACCAGTGTCTATACTGAGCTAAGGTCGCAGGTTGAGGCATAGTCGGAGGTGGAGCAGACGGACCAGCCCCATCTCGACTCTGGCGAGACGATCTCTAACCACGGACTATAGGCGGTGAAGGCTCATCATCCTCTGAATCAATAATTTGAGCTCTTTTTCTAGGCCTTCTGCTTGACATGATTACAAATTCCAGAAATAACCGAAATGAACCAGATAACCCAAAAGAGCAGATACTTTGATGCTGAAACAGAATAACCTGATACTACCAGCAGATTTACCAACCCAACGGAAACTAGCACAGCCTTGAATAAATGCTCAGACAAGATAAATCAGACCAATCTCAATGTTCAGATATCACAGAGATGACAAGTCAATGCTACTATCAATACCATTTAGCACAGAGACATACATGCTACTAAACCAAAAATATCATCATATCAATTCCAAAATCAGTAGCTATATACATCATAACTATAGAAGTAGAAGAGTCTAGACCAATGAAGAAGATGAAGTACAAACCAACCTGAACTAGTGAACCGAAAACAATGGTGCTGAATCGGAGAAGAGATCAAACAGAACCGACTGAACCGAGACTCACTGTACCCGTCTTGAACCAGGCTGAACCGAATCCGTATGAACTAGTGAACAAGAGAATGAGGCAATGAACCAGTGTTCCTTTGCAAAAACCGTGTTGAACCAAGGGTGAAACAGTTAGAGGCTAGGGTTTGAGGAATGGTGAGAATGATGAAGGTTTTGGTTGAGGAAGGTTGGATATGGTGGAGAAGTGGTGGTTTATGGTGGTTGGAAGGTGGATTTCGAATGGGAGGAGAGAGAGAGAGACGATTTTGGAGAGAGGAGAAGGAAAAAATGAAGCTTTGTGGTTGATAGGTGGTGTTGAAGGTTGAAGAGTGATGATTGATGAAGCTTTGAGGGTGTGGCTATGGAGGTTGGAGGTTTGAGGAAGAAGATGAAGTTGAGAGAGAAGAGAGAGGGAGGAAGACGTGATTTTGAGAGAGTGAGAGGGAGAAAGGGACGGCTAGGGTAAAGTCAAAAAAGGTTCCCCACATGGTCAAACTGGGTCAAGGCCCACTTGGCCCACGCGTTTTTCCTATTTTTTTCTTACAACTGATGCAAGTAATCGATTACTTCTAGGAGATAATCGATTACTCCCTTTCGGTCTTCCAGACCTGTATCAGATACCTTCAGGTAATCGATTACTTTCCAGGGTAATCGTTTACTTCACCCAAAACTTGCAAACTGCTTCAAATTTGATCTGATTGAATTCTTTTGAGCAACACAAACATATTTTGATGGATTAGGGATACACAGGGAATGCATAGCGTGAGAGTTGCTTACATGATAGGATTGATGCCTACAAAACAAATCTCAGGCTATCTCCAATGCTCAAGTTAGTAACTTTTTCAATGTAAAACAATTAGAGCAATTGAAAAATGTTGATAACGCACAAAAGATAATGAGAGAATATAATAGATATCATGCATACCATATATAAATATGAATTATAACAAGTTCATACATAGTATGAATTTAAATGCTAACTTAATCAACTCAAGTTTGCACTAAATACCATATTATGAATGAAGTACACTACTATTCCAAGGTTTGATAATCATGTGACAACCTTATTTAAAACAAATTTTTACCACACATGATTTATTTTTCAAAATAGGTATAGCTTGGAATTATCGAAGTACACTCTTGTATAATCATGGTTATAATAGGAAGATGACTTCTTTACCTCAGACTGGTTGAGCCAGGATGAACTTGTTCTTGACCATTGCTTTCTCTTCTGATTATTCACTCTATTATAATTTCTATTTCTACTTGATAAGATTTTGGTCCTTGAGAACTTGTTCTTCATTTGGTCAACCCATCTAGTTTTTGGCTTCCAATGAATCATCGTTAGTTTTCTTCTTCTTATTTTCTTTTGGTTCTTCCTTGGGTAGCTGATTTTGCATATTCCTGTTACAAGGAAAACCTTTTGGTACCCATCTCATTTTGGGTCCAGGGGGATTAGACTTGGATTCCTTAGAGCCCTTTGGAACCCATTTCATTTTATTTCGCAGATAATAATTTTTCTTATATAAGCACAAATGAGAAATATGACCCGAATGTCCACAATAATTACAGATAATGGGTTTGAGTGTGAGGAAACCGCAATTGGTGGTTGGAGAGACTAAGGAACCCTAGGAATACACCTAGAAGGGGGGGTTGAATAGGTGTACAAGATATCTTGAAAGATTTTCGAACGAAACAAATCGAAACAATTAAAACAAAATATTTTTCCAAAAACTCTCAGGTTTACTCGAGTAGATTTCAGAGTACTCGAGTAGTACTCGATTAAAGACTCGTTTACTCGAGTATATCTGACAGAAACCAGAAAAATCAAGTTTTCATTCGCATACGAAAAACAATCAATTCACATGAAAGATCAGAGATTCAACGGAGATGATTAACACCTATATTCTTATTGATTAACCTAGTTATGAAAATGATTTTCCCTTTATCAATTTGAGCAATTAAAGATTCAATTCAATCAATTATGAAAATCAATCATTCTAGGTTTTCAACCAAGAACGCAATCAAATGACTTGAATATAAAGAGTAAGGGTTTAGAGATACGACACAGCGATTTATCCTGGTTCACTTTCACCCGCTTGAAAGCTACATCCAGTCCCCTCTTCAACCAAGAGAGATTCTTCACTATGAGGAATTAGAGTTCTCAAATTATAAGTGATTGCCTCACAAGACTTCCTTCTTGCTAGCCTACAAGAGATAACCGACACCTTTGCCTTGTAATCCTATTGATCTTCTCTCTAATCTAACCTCTACCCCTTGTTGATAATCGACACAACAAGTCTTCAATTGCTTGATGATAATCTACACATCAAGGCTTCTCCTTGCTTGATTCACAACCAAGACTTCTTCTTCTTCAATGAACGTTGCTTGATGATAATCGACACACCAAGGCTTCTTGTTTGTTGTAGTGCCTTGCCTTATTGCAAAGATTACAACTCAATGAATACACATAACAATCCTAATGAATCTCAATCAATAGCTATGACAAATCACACAAGAGATTCAAAGGTTCTTGATCAAATAATATGAAAATAGAAAAGCTTTGATCTTTGAAATTGAGAGAGAATAGAGTGGCTTGATTCTTTGTAAAATGAATATCAAAATGATGGGTTATGATCACAAAGGTTAGGAAAAGGTTTATATAGAATACCCAAAAGTTATGGCACTTGAAAACTGATTTTGAGAAGTGAAAATCGTATTTTAAAAATCAGTTCAGCAGTGTTTACTCGAGTAAATTGCAGCATACTCGAGTACTACTCGATTAAATCTTGATTTACTCGAGTAGATTGATACTGCACTTGTTTAAAACTTGTTTTCTCAAAAACCAACCTTTCCTTTAAAACCTTTAAGCCACCTATTGATTCTAGGTTAAGTGAAAAGTCAAATTATGATTAAATCATGACTTATGAATGAGATTCACTACCCTCTAAACAAACTACCCAAATGAAAACCTATGAAGCTTGAGAGGCAAAAGATAAAACAAAAACAATTACACTCAAACTTAAGTCTTCATGAGCTTGTTCTCTCTTCTTCACTTGATGTTTGTTGTTGCTTGTTGAACTTGAACTTGATCATCACATGATAGCTTGTTCAAAACACTTTGTCATTATCAAAACATTCATCATGGAACTTACAATCTCCCCCTTTTTGAAAATGACAAACCATGTTTTGAAGTTCTCCAAAAGTTCTTTGAAGTTGTTAATGCTTTAACAATTTGATCACTTGGTGAGACTCTTGCTCCCCCTCAATAAATGCTTTTGACATTTGAATCCAATTGAGATAAGCTTGATTCTCCCCCTATCTTCAACAACTTTGCTCAACCTACATAAAAACAACAAAAACAACCTTTCTCCAAACAAACATCTAAAAATCATATTATTTCTCCAACAATCATTTCTCCACCTTTGAGAAACATTCCAATCAATTCAAAACATCATATTTCTCCCCCTTTGGCATTATCAAAAAGCAATATATACCAATTGAAATATAACATCTAAGCCAAGGTAAGAAATCAATGATCATTTCTTTACAACATTGATACCAATTGAACAAATACAATAGAACTATACTTTGCAATGTGATACCAATTGGCAAGAGAATATAACAATGTAATATGATACCAATTGAGAACTAAAATATCATAATATCACTTAACAAAGAAGATATCAATTGTAAAGAAGTACATATATCAAAAAATATTTGATACCAATTGTGATATTTCTTTAATAACAACCAAAGCATGTCACTATATCATGATAACCATCTATGAATCTACTCAATGATACCAAATTATTTAATTAAACATTTAGAAAAGTAATACCAATTGAGAAGATACCATATAAAGTTCACAAACTAACCATAACATTTGTACCATATTGTAGGACTTCTTTTGATACCAATTGAAGATGCAAATATGAATAACACTTGTAAGCTCTCTTTGCTCTTCAATCATACCTACAAAACAATCATGCTTTGCTTTTTGGTATCCAAATGGTTTTGGATCCATTTTTGTTAGTGTAGGGACTTTCACCTTTTTTCATCCAAACAAAATCTCCTTTAGGTATACCATGCACTTTAATATAACACACATTTGAAGTATGTCCATGAGTACCACAATAGAAACATGTTGGTGCATTTGAAAAATCAACTTTAGAAAAATCAACAACATTTCTATGAGAATTACTCTTAGCATTAGTATAACCCAAACCAAACTTATTTGAATTTTCTCTTTGAAAATTTAACAATGTGCGCTATTTAATATCACCACTTGTGAAACTTGCAAGCTTATTTTTCAAAATAGCATTTTCATCTTTAAGCAACTTGCACTTCTCACAATCAACCACAATATTCACTCTACTAGCACAATCACAAGAAGAACTAGCATATATAAGATCAAGAGTTTCATTTTCAAGATTAAGATCATCAACTTGTTTTTGAAGTTCTAAAATCTCTTTTTGATGTTTCAAAATGAGCTTCTTTCTTTCAATGTTTTTCAAAGCTAGTTTTTCAAGTTGTTCATGCATTTCTTCATAAGCATTATATAACAATTCATATTTAGAAGAAATTTCGGATTTAGTATGACTTACATCGCTTTCCTCGCTTTGATAACTTGATTCATCATTTGAACTTTGTTCTTCATCATCTACTAGAGTTATCAAGTTGAGACAAGCGGCTTCTTCATTATCCGATGAACTACTCGATGTGCTTTTCTTGTTATCTTCATCACTATCCCAAACTATGTATGCTCTTTTATGCTTGGAATTCTTCTTGTCTTTCTCCTTCTTCTTGAGATATCTAGAGCATGAATACTTGAGATGACCGGGCTTTCCACATTCATGGCAAACTACACCTTCTCTTGAAGTTTTGGTCTTGTAGTGTGGGGAATCCTTCTCTTTACTTTTATCCTTGTTCAACCTTCCTTTTCTCCTTAGAAACTTGTCAAACTTTCTTAGCAAAAGTTTCATGTCTTTTTCATCAATATTGGAATCGGAATCTTCACTATCATCATCATCGGAACTCTCTTTCTTTTTGTAAGATCTACTCTTGACTTTAAGAGCATGTCCCTTTCTTTCTTTGTTTTTATCCAACTCTTCATTGATATTCAAGCGTCCAAGCTCCATTTCATGTTCTTGAAGCTTTCCGAAAAGTGTTGCTAGATCCATAGCATCCAAATCTTTAGATTCAACGATAGCCGTTACTTTTGGTTGCCAATTCCTGTCTAAACATCTCAACACTTTGTTAGAAAGTTCACCTTGAAGAAAAGTTTTACCAAGAGCAAGTAAATGATTTATAATGTGAGTAAAACGCTTTTGCATATCATTTATAGATTCATTTTGATACATTTGAAACAATTCATAATCACGCATTAAAGCATTCAATCTAGCTCTCCTAACCTCACTAGTTCCTTCATGAGTCACTTGTAAAGTGTCCCACATTTCCTTAGCACTAGAACATTGAGAAACTCTAAAGAACTCGTCATAGGATAAAGCGGAGTTAATGATATTCTTTGCTTTATAATCATATTGAACTTTCTTTCTATCATCATCCTTCCACTTATCCTTGGGGATCAATTGTTCTACACCTTCAACTAAACTAGAGGGGATATGAGGACCTTTTTCAACTACTTTCCAAATTTCACTATCTATGGCTTGGATAAAGATTTTCATTCTAACTTTCCAATATGCATAGCCTTCTCTGGTAAACAATGGAGGACGACTTATTGAAGCACCTTCACCACCAAAGGGATTCGTAGAACCCATTGCGGTTACTTAACCAGGATCTTTACGAAAAAGCTCTTATGCTCGTGTCTTTCGACTGAGCTTTGATACCAATTGAGGAAACCGCAATTGGTGGTTGGAGAGACTAAGGAACCCTAGGAATACACCTAGAAGGGGGGGGGGGTTGAATAGGTGTACAAGATACCTTGAAAGATTTTCGAACGAAACAAATCGAAACAATTAAAACAAAATATTTTTCCAAAAACTCTCAGGTTTACTCGAGTAGATTTCAGAGTACTCGAGTAGTACTCGATTAAAGACTCGTTTACTCGAGTATATCTGACAGAAACCAGAAAAATCAAGTTTTCATTCGCATACGAAAAACAATCAATTCACATGAAAGATCAGAGATTCAACGGAGATGATTAACACCTATATTCTTATTGATTAACCTAGTTATGAAAATGATTTTCCCTTTATCAATTTGAGCAATTAAAGATTCAATTCAATCAATTATGAAAATCAATCTTTCTAGGTTTTCAACCAAGAACGCAATCAAATGACTTGAATATAAAGAGTAAGGGTTTAGAGATACAACACAGCGATTTATCCTGGTTCACTTTCACCCGCTTGAAAGCTACATCCAGTGCCCTCTTCAACCAAGAGAGATTCTTCACTATGAGGAATTAGAGTTCTCAAATTACAAGTGATTGCCTCACAAGACTTCCTTCTTGCTAGCCTACAAGAGATAACCGACACCCTTGCCTTGTAATCGTATTGATCTTCTCTCTAATCTAACCTCTACCCCTTGTTGATAATCGACACAACAAGTCTTCAATTGCTTGATGATAATCTACACATCAAGGCTTCTCCTTGCTTGATTCACAACCAAGACTTCTTCTTCTTCAATGAACGTTGCTTGATGATAATCGACACACCAAGGCTTCTTGTTTGTTGTAGTGGCTTGCATTATTGCAAAGATTAAAACTCAATGAATACACATAACAATCCTAATGAATCTCAATCAATAGCTATGACAAATCACACAAGAGATTCAAAGGTTCTTGATCAAATAATATGAAAATAGAAAAGCTTTGATCTTTGAAATTGAGAGAGAATAGAGTGGCTTGATTCTTTGTAAAATGAATATCAAAATGATGGGTTATGATCACAAAGGTTAGGAAAAGGTTTATATAGAATACCCAAAAGTTATGGCACTTGAAAACTGATTTTGAGAAGTGAAAATCGTATTTTAAAAATCAGTTCAGCAGTGTTTACTCGAGTAAATTGCAGCATACTCGAGTACTACTCGATTAAATCTTGATTTACTCGAGTAGATTGATACTGCACTTGTTTAAAACTTGTTTTCTCAAAAACCAACCTTTCCTTTAAAACCTTTAAGCCACCTATTGATTCTAGGTTAAGTGAAAACTCAAATTACGATTAAATCATGACTTATGAATGAGATTCACTACCCTCTAAACAAACTACCCAAATGAAAACCTATGAAGCTTGAGAGGCAAAAGATAAAACAAAAACAATTACACTCAAACTTAAGTCTTCATGAGCTTGTTCTCTCTTCTTCACTTGATGTTTGTTGTTGCTTGTTGAACTTGAACTTGATCATCACATGATAGCTTGTTCAAAACACTTTGTCATTATCAAAACATTCATCATGGAACTTACAGAGTGATGATTTGCCTTTTTCAAAAATGTTTTTACAGAAATTAGGCTTATTGTCCTTGTATTGAAAATCACAATTGTCAACAACCTTACTTGATTTTTGAATATCCACATTCTTTTCTATATTATCAAGTAAAGAGTTGGAACAAGAGGATTTTTCAATACTACAAGATTCAAGAGATGCAACCTCAACATGTTTTTCAATAAAAATGCAATTTTCACAGTTAGTAGAGGTGCTATTTTCTAAGTAAGTATTTTTCAAATCATCGCTCAAATCATTACTTGTAACTTGCAGATTATGGGAATGAGAGCCAATTAATGTTACCTCATGAGGAGTGAACGAGTGAAATTCCATTTCTTTGTCTACTAACTCCTCATCTGAAGAACTTGACTCTAAGTTCGATTCCATGAATGCTTCAAATAAGCTTTCTAGATCATCATCGTCACTTGATGAGTTGCTCCTCATGCTTTTAGTGTCATCATTTAAGATTTCATCATGGGAGTTGGTGATTTCATCCTTTGTGACCTTTTCATGATGATGTGTTGTTTCTTTCCTGTAGACACTAACACTTTCAAGTAGATCATTAGTAGCATAGTGTGTTTTTAGAGTGTCCCAAATACTTTTAGCATCAACACAATCCTTGATTCTAGCATATGTATCATCATTCACAACATTTCTTAAAATGTGCATAGCTTGAATATTCAAGGCAAAAGACTTTTTATCAAATTCATTTAAAACAGATTTTGGTTTTAAATCAAAGCCATGAAGCACAATATTCCATAAATAACAATTAATAGATTGAAAGAAAAATTTCATTCTAGCACTCCAATACATATAATTTTTCCCATCGAAAATTGGTTCATCATCGAATGTAAGACCCTCCATTTAAAATCATAAACAAATATCCCAACGCTGCCAATTTACAACGGATCTTGATACTCGAGCTGTTAATCCTTTACCAGAGCACGAAGCTCTGATACCAATTGTCAGTCACCCAAGAGGGGGGGTGAATTGGGTTTTTTAAAAATTCATATAACACTTTTGAAATTAATCGCTTATTAATAAAAACTCTTTAAACACGCAGCGGAAAAACTAAATAAAGCGATTGAGAGCAGTAGAGCGGAAGCTAATATAGAAAATAATAACTTACTACGCGCGAAACAAATTAAATCAAAACCAACAAAACTGTTACGTGCTAATTAAATTAAAACTATTAAAATACATTAGTATTTAAAATAATTATTTTGTTGCAACGAAGAGCATGAACAAAAACAACAACGGAAATTTAAAAGATAAGGGAAGAGAAAAATGTGCACCGTTGATTTTATACTGGTTCTGTCTTTCCAGCGAAAGACCTACGTCCAGTCCCCAAGCGACCCGCTTGAGCTTTTCTTCACTAAACAAAACAGGGACAATCAGCCCCAATTACAAACAAGAGCGTCTTGTACACTACTAGGTACCACCGTTCGCTAGGGACCTCAAAAACAACACTAGGTAGCTCCTACCTAGAACCTATGGTAGTCTTTCGACTAGGTTCTCAACCGTTTGTCTAGACTCTACCCAAGTACACAAGGGTTCCTCACCCTATGTGTAACATCCTCACTTTAATTAGTTAATTTTAAGTTTTAATAAAAATTGGTGCTTGAAAAATTCTTTTAGAAACATTATTACCTAGAAAAGATTTTTCGAAAATCCGGCAGAGTTTCCTTTGTTTGTCGGACTTCCCAAAAATTTTCTTCTTTTAAACCTGTCAGTCCAGAATTATCTAACAACTTAAATCATAATAGTATTATAGCCAAATTAAGTCCTAACGCCCAATTAGTACAAATTCAGGGCATGCAACTACAACATATTCTAAATTACAAAATATCGGTCCACTTATAATAAATGTACACTCCACGTAGTGGAATGTAATCCTGCTCGGCCATGACTCATGTAAGCTCCACTTCTATACCTAAAAAATATAGCAAGAAGGGTAGCATTACACAGAACTTAGAAAGATAAATCCTATAAGAAAACATAGTAATAAACTAAGCCTACATTATTATTAACATCCATTATACTTAAATCTATCCATATATTTAATTTCTTTTACTTCTTTTCTTATTCTCACATTTCTTTTCATTCTTAAATCTCTATTCATTTTATCTCATTCCTTCTTTAGTTTCCATTCTTTTCCTTTTCATTATTTGGCCACAATGCTGGTTAACTTTTTATTCCTTTACCTTTTTACTGGTGACAGTTTCTACCGACCGCCTGCCACCCCATCTTTAAATTCTTTTAGTGATGACAGTGACTACCGCCCGCCTGTCACCGTGTCCTTTAATTCTTTTAATGATGACAGTAACTATCGCCCGCCTGCCATCGAATCCTTTATTTCTTTTATTTATTTTAGTGATGACAGTGACTACCGCTCGCCTATCATCGAAACCTTTATTTCTTTTATGTCTTTTAGTGATGACAGTGACTTCCGCCCGCCTGCCATCGAAACCTTTCTTATCTTTTATTTCTTTTAGTGATGACAGTGACTTCCACCCGCCTGCCATCGAAACCTTTCTTTTCTTTTATTTATTTTAGCGATGACAGTGACTTCCGCTCGCCTGCCATCGAAACCTTTCTTTTCTTTTATTTATTTTAGTGATGACAGTAATTTCCGCCCGCCTACCATCGAAACCTTTCTTTTCTTTTATTTATTTTAGTGATGACAGTGACTTCCGCTCGCCTGCCATCGAAACCTTTCTTTTATTTCTTTTAATGATGACAGTGACTTCCGCCTGCCTGCCATCGAACCCTTTATTTTTCTTTCATTTCTTTTAATGATGACAGTGACTACCACCCGCCTGCCATCGAATCCTTTATATCTTTTCTTTTCCTTTCTTATCTTTTCTTTTCTTTTACTTTTATTTTCTTTTCTTTTATCGTAACAGTGTCTACCGACCGCCTGTCACATTATTCTTTCTCTTTTCTTTATCTTTTTTTATTTTAAGTATTTCTCTTTACTAATTATTCTCGTTTTTAACTAACTCTACTTGGCTTGATCATAAACATTATATTTTAATTCTAATTACTAGTTCTTGGTTATTTCTTTGTTTCCTCAATTTTACACTATTACTTAACTTATTATTCATATTTCGTTAATTCCATTCTATTTAACTGTCCTATTAACTTTCTCCATCTTCATTAATTATTTCATCTCTTAGTCCGTTTATCGGTTTCCTATTTACATTTTAAAATTTAGTTAATTATTTCTTTTCTATTTCACTAATCCCAACAACACTTAACTAAGTCCACTCCGCACATACATATTGAGTCTTGCTTTAATCTCTCTTTTATCTCACTTTTAGTTTATTGGTTCTACTCTCGTTGCCTATTACAATTACCCTTGTACTCTTTTACTCTCACGTTAGTTGGTTTTTATTAACTTTTCCCTTTGGTTTTATTTTATGTTTTTCTACGTTTTCATTCAATATTAACCATTTTAATATCCGAAATACACTCCTTCTTTCCATACCTATCATAGACGCATATATTTTATTCCCTAAGGTGTGGTTTCCATTAACAATTCTAAGTACTCCACACATCAACGGGGACTACCCTAAGGTTCATGAACATACTTTTTAATTATCCTATTCTTAGTCACCACTATAGTATCCTAGAATTTACTCTCTAAGTAAAGGTAACACAACCCGTCTTACCTCGGGCTTTAATAGAACCTGGTTTGTGGCTCGGCGGGAAGATCCTGCTTCGGCTTGTCCCGATCTCACTTGCGGTCACACCGACTCAACCCGGTTCACTCTCGAGACTCCGCTAAGCTTCGATCCCGAGCACAATGGAAGAGTCGGCCACGACAACGATGACGACGTCGGTGTTGCTCCTCGTTAGCGAGAACGGTGGCGATTAGATCCGGATCCACAGCGAACACCGGTGACCTAAGAAGGTGGAGGCGTGGTCCTGGGTCATAGCTCAAGGGGTGACCGGCGCCGGTGGTTTCTCCGATGGTGGATCGTCACTAAGGAGAGAGAAAGAGAGAGAGCTCAATGAGGAGGAGAGAGATTGTGGGTGAGAGAGGTAAATAGAAGAGGGAGGGGTTTATGGCAGTGGTGATTGATTGTGGTGGTGATGGTGGCGAAGTTTGTTGGCCACGGTGGCAGTTCCGACGGAGGGAAAAGGGAAACTAGGGAGGAGAGAGAGAAAGCCCTAGGAGAGAGAGAGAGGGAGAGAGAGAGAGTTCCAAAGGAAGAAGAGAGAGAAAGGGACCAAAGGAAGGTGGCGGTTTCCATGGAGGAAGGGTTGGAGGTGAGATTTATGTGTTTGGTGGGGGTTGGGGGTGGTTTGGGGTAAAGGAGAGAGGAGGTGGGGCGGAGGAAATGAGGGAGGGGAGTGGCTGGCGCGTATGGAGGGCGCTGGTGTGTGTTTATAGCGCTAATGCGCCTGGGCGCGATCGGCGCGCGCGCCACGCGCAACACTGGTGCGGGCTGAGTTCCGGGCACGCCTGGGCGCAAAACCGTCTGAATCGGTGCATCTGATGCACACCAGCGCGCCTGGGCATGAGCCTGTTGACTTTGCATTGACCACTCAATAACTCTTTCGTCAGCCGTCGGATCTTGCTCAAATTTTGGGGCAAGCTTCCTAAGACCATTATCTTCATATCCAACGGTGGGAATTATGGTTTGAGTAGTAAATCAAGTATTCCTAATTTCCTATTATTAAACGTTTTTAACACTAAATCTCTCATTTTTAATACTTAATCAAAACTTGTAATTATCATTCCATTTACTCCAAACCTATTATTAGTCTAATTATATTTGGAATTAAAATTCGGGATGTTACACTATGAACGTGCCACACATTCTCACTAGGAGATCCACTCCCTAAAACTAAGGATCACACTTTCCCTTACAAGAATTTGGTTTTGAGAAGAATAGAAACTAACAATTCATGCACTCTAGGTAGTGCTAATACATCAATGAAAACTCTATATCAATGAATGTCATTAGGCTTCTCAAGGATTTGATTATTTTCAGAACAGAGAAGAAGAAGAAGAAGAAGAATAAGAACTCTCTCTTTGATTTTCAAAAACTAAGATTAGTGCGAGAGATAGATGAAGAGTCTTATGAAAAAGAGGAAAAGAAAACATTTTAATCTGAAACGAAATCATACAAGAAAGGAAATAAATCACTTTCTGAATCAGGCTGATTGTTTCACGATTTCAAAAATAATGGAGAGGTAATCGATTACTTGATCAGGGTAATCGATTATCTGCTTTCTGTGAACAACAGATATTTCAAAAAAATGAATAGGTAATCGATTATTTGCAGAAGTAATCGATTATCCGCTTAATTAAAATACTAAATGTATCAGACCTTGAAGGTAATCGATTATATATATATATGAATGTAATCGATTATCATCATTCTGAACTGGAAGTAATCAATTATTCCATAAGGTAATTGATTATCTTCACTGAAAAACAGATTTTTCAAGAACTTTGAAATCAGAGATTTTAACAAAAGATTTTTCAAAAGGATTTTCATAAAACGGGATCTTCTCCTACAGTTCTTAAAATATGAAACCTTGAGTGCCTAGACTTATTGATTTACAACATGTCCTAAGATGCAACATAGGAAACTAGGACAACCAATCTTGAAAGCGAGCAAGCATATCATCATCAGCAGCTTTAACCTTTCACTTAAAGAAGATTAGACTAGACATCATCAAAACAACATGATCATCATCTTGTCATCATCAAAACATCATTTAGTGTTGTCATCATCAAATCATCATGGGGAACACATGAATTTCAACAGCTAGTCCTTTTGACCCTGCGAAATTCTTGATATCTGTCAAATATGAGTTGATTTTTATCAAATAAGTATACACTTGGGATGAGAATGAATTGTATGACTCTAGTGAATTGAGAAAGTAAAGCCTATAAAATAAGTTTGAATCCAATGAAAATACTAGAACTGACACAGGTAATATAATATGAAAAAGAACGAATATTTAAATTCTCAATGGAAATATAAAATGAAATTGAAGGACCGAATGAATTGATGTGGAAATATATTATATGATTATGAAGTAGGAATTGAATGAATTATAAGGTCATATTAAATGATATAATGATTGTGAAGAATTGTTTGCCATATGTGCAATTAGATGATAAAATCATAGCATTAAAATTTATAATAAATTATATACCTAGTAGGTTTCAGTAGAACTATGATACACCTATATTTTATTTACGCATTAATTATTCTTATTGAACTTATTTATTATTTATAAAGCTTATTGAACTGTGAATGAATAGGACTGAGACGTGCTTGTGCACATGGATTAATAATTTATTTTGATACATTGGTTTAAATGAAATAAACAAAGTTACTAAAATATCATAATCTTAATAATCACAAGTTTAAACAGGTGAATAGTAATTTGGAAAAGATCCATATTTTAGAGGAAACTCTGACAAAATTGTTTTTACATAAAATATTGTAGTATATTCAAAGAATATTCAATAAAATAAAATAAAATAGGGTTTGACTTGGGTTGACTTCTCTCTGCTAGGGTTTTCTTCTCGTGTCCCTTCTTGCCTCGCGGTGGTCCTTGATCACCGCCGCTTGCTACCATGGCAAGAAAGAAGGGAAGACCTCCCAAGTCCCCCTCTTCCCACACCTCTTCCCCTTTACCTTCTAACGCTATTCCAAAAAACCTCGAATTAGAGCATCTCGATGAGGACATTTTGAGGCCATCGATGCCTTGAGCCCTACGAAAGCTGCTTCCATCCTGCAAAAACTGGATGCATTACCGGCAAAGATAAAAGGAAAGGCTATTGCTAATGATGATGAATCACGATGTATGGCTCCACCAAATCGAAGGCCTACATACATCGCGTTTCCATTACCTTTACCTTGTCCAATTTTATTCCCTGTTTCCTTTATTCATTTTCTTTTATTTACGGTGTATGTATGTCTCCACCAAATCGAAGTCCTACATACATACACCAATCACGATGTATGTCTCCACCAAATCGAAGGCCTACATACATCGCGTTTCCATTACCTTTGCCTTATTTTATCCATTGTCCTTTCCTTTTTCCTTTTTATTTAGGTGTATGTATGTCTCCCCCAAATCGAAGGCCTACATACATACACCACCGACGATGTATGTCTCCACCAAATCGAAGGCCTACATACATCGCCCCGTTTACGTTGTATTGTCTCCCCCAAATCGAAGGCCTACAATACAACACCATTTTACGATGTATCGTCTCCCCCAAATCGAAGGCCTACGATACATCACCACATTTATCCAATATTTTTTTTTCATTATTTTATCCACCAATTTCGTTTAATATTTACCACACCGTTCCAAGCACAAGCACAATTACAATTATCACCAATTAGCCACAATCCCCATTTTACATAAACAATTAAAGTGCAAATAATAATCAACTTCACCTTTTCATAGAATCATACAATAGCCACAATTTTCACCTATCCAAATTACTAATTCAAAAATCCTGAATTAGGGGTTCATGCCATTTATTTTTCCTCAATTAAAACCTAACCTCGTTCTTTAATTCTTAGAGTTCTATAATTAATAATTTAGCCTATTTTCATCATTTTCCTTAGTTTTCCAAATTGAGGTTCCTAATTTCCTACCCTAACACATAAGCTCCTAGCCAACCATTATATCTAAATACAAACCCTTTCCTAGAACAAGCCAATGCTCACTATAACCACCCCCTTACCTTAACCAAAGAGAGGGAAAGTGGAAGAACCCAAGCCGTAGCTCCAAGCGCTCTCAAAACCAAGAGCTCCGAACGCACGAAGATGGAGGTAGTGATAATAATCTTCCCTAATCCAAAGGAATGGAATGATAATGAGATTATTGCCCCATTTCCATAGAGAATTCGGATTTCCCAAAGAGGGGAAAGAGAGAGAGAGAGAGAGAAAATCCAAATTAGAGAGAAATGAAATTAAAAACATGAAAACTTACTTGGAGTGACAAAGATGGGGCTTGAAGATGTATTTTGGAGTGATTCACTTGAGGTTTAATGGATTTAGAATGAGAGATTTTGTGCCCTAGAGAGAGAGTTAGAATTTTGTCAAGAATGAACGTGTGAATCGCTTTTATTTTTTTCTCACAGTACATAACTTCTGACCTTAATCGATTACTCTGCAGCTTAATCGATTAAGCTGCTTAGTTTGGCAGCATTCATACTTTGGAAGGCCATAACTTCTTGTTACCCGTTGGATCATCCCCAAATTTTGACACAAGCTTCCTCACCTATCCTACTTCACATCCAACGGTGGAATTTGTATTCTAATCTACCAATCTTGTTATTCTTATTCCCCAAAGTCCTATGTTTTAAACTTGAATTTGCATGTCTAATTGGCCAATTTTCTAACTTAAATCATAATTGCTTCTATCCTAAGACTATCAAAGCACAATTTTCACTAAGAATTAAATTTAGGATGTTACAATCCTCTCCCACTTACCAGAATTTCGTCCCTGAAATTCATCTGTCCTGAAACAACTGAGGATAAGACTCCTTCATCTTGCTCTCCAGCTCCCAAGTAGCCTCTTCCACGTTGTTTCTGTTCCAAATCACCTTCACCAATGGAATTTCCTTGCCCTGGAGCTGCTTAATCTGCCTGTCCTCAATTCTGATCGGGAGGATCTCAAAAGTAAGATTCTCCTTCAAGGGCAAATCGTCAGCTGCTACCACATGGGAGGGATCATGAATGTACTTCCTCAACTGGGAAACATGAAATACACCATGAAGTCTAGACAAGTGTGGAGGCAAAGCAATCCTATACGCCAAAGGTCCAACTCTCTCCAGAATCTCATAAGGTCCGACAAACCTCGGAGTCAGCTTCTTTGACTTTATTGCTCGACCAATGCCAGTGGTAGGGGACACCCTAAGAAACACATGATCACCCACATCAAACTCTAGGGGTCTCCTACGCTTATCTGCATAGCTCTTTTGCCTGTCTTGAGAAGTCTTCATCTTATCCTTAATCATCGTGATCTTCTCTGTGGTTTCTTGCACCAACTCTGGCCCAGTCAACAAGTTCTCCCCAATCTGGAACCAACAAAGAGGCGTTCTACACTTTCTTCCATAGAGTGCCTCAAAAGGTGCCATGCCAATACTGGAGTGAAAGCTATTGTTGTAAGTAAATTCCATCAATGGTAACAACTGCTCCCACTACCAGCCTGCTCTAGAACACAAGCTCTCAACATATCCTCCAAAGTCTGAATAGTATGCTCGGACTGCCCATCAGTTTGAGGATGATAGGCTGTACTAAACCTCAACTTAGTGCCCAAGGCTTGCTGAAGACTCTGCCAAAATCTGGATAGAAACCGTGGATCACGATCGGACACAATACTAGAAGGCACACCATGAAGCTTCACTATGTCCCGAATATACAACTGTGTCAGCTTCTCCAGTGTGTAATTCTTATGGATCGGAATAAAGTGAGCACACTTTGTTAAACGGTCTACAATAACCCATACACCATCACAACCTGCAGTAGTTCTAGGTAGACCTGTCACAAAGTCCATGGCTATGCTATCCCACTTCCATTCAGGGATGCCAAGTGATCGCAACGGACCACCTGGCTTTTGGTGCTCAATCTTCACCTTCTGACAAGTCAAGCAGTGAGACACATGGTCGGCCACATCAGTCTTCAACCCTGGCCACCAATAGATCCTCTTCAAATCCTGATACATTTTTGTTGTACCGGGATGGAAACTCATTTTTGTTTGGTGAGCTTCCCACAATATGTCTCTTCGAATCTGGAAGTCCATTGGAACACATATTCTACCTCTGAATCTGATGATTCCATCAGCACCCTTGATGAAATCAGGTTCCTCTTTACTTACTGCTCCTTCTAACAACTTCTGGAGTTCTTCATCATCTGCTTGCCTTTCCTTTATCAAATCCATCAACTCACTAGTAACCTGCAACATTTCCAGAACAATACTCTTTTCTTTCACCAGCATGTTCAAGTTGAGATCACTAAACTCTTGAATTAGCTGCATCTCCTTCACCATCAAGTTGTTAACATGAAGAGTTTTGCGACTTAAGGCATCGGCTACCACATTAGCTTTACCTGGATGGTATTGAAGATGGAAGTCATAATCTTTCAAGAACTCCATCCATCTCCTCTGTCTCATATTCAACTCCTTTTGATCGAAGAGATAACGGAGACTCTTGTGGTCACTGAACACCTCAAACTTTGTGCCATACAACTAATGTCTCCAGATTTTCAGGGCAAACACCACAGCTGCTAATTCCATGTCATGAGTCGGATAATTCTGCTCATGCTGCCGCAACTGTCTGGATGCATAGGCCACAACTTTGCCTCGCTGCATAAGTACACAACCCAAGCCTTGCTGTGAAGCATCACAATACACATCAAAGGGTTGGGTTGGTTCCGGCAAAATCAAAACCGGTGAACTCGTCAATCGCTTCTTCAGTTCTAAGAAACTGCTCTCACACTGCTGTGACCATTGATAAGGGACCTCTTTCCTGGTTAACATTGTCAATGGGAGAGCCAGTTTGGAGAAACCTTCAATGAATCTCCGATAGTAACCTGCCAATCCCAGAAAGCTTCTGATTTCTGTGACTGTTGTGGGCCTCTCCCACTTTAACACTGCTTCCACCTTGGAGGGATCCACAACAACTCCCTGTGCGGAAATCACATGTCCCAGAAAATGGACTTCATCCAGCCAAAAGCTACATTTAGACAGCTTGGCATACAACTGCTTTTCTTTGAGGACCTGCAGTACAATCCTCAAATGCTCCTCATGTTCGCTCGGACTCTTAGAATAAATCAGGATGTCATCAATGAACACAATGACAAAAGAATCCAAGTATGGCACGAAGATCCTATTCATGTAATCCATGAATATTGCAGGAGCGTTGGTCAATCCGAAAGGCATCACCACATACTCAAAGTGTCCATAACGCGTCTTGAAAGTAGTTTTTGGAATGTCCTCTTCACGGATGCGGATCTGATGGTATCCCGATCGGAGGTCAATCTTAGAGAATACTGATGCACCCCTCAACTGATCCAACAAATCATCAATGCGAGGGAGCGGATATTTGTTCTTTACTGTCACTGCATTCAATTGCCTGTAATCAGTGCACATCCAAAGGCTACCGTCCTTCTTCTTGACAAAGAGGATAGGAGCACCCCAGGGTGATACACTTGGCCTGACAAGTCCCTTTGCTAATAACTCCTCCAACTGCTTCTTCAATTCTTCCAATTCCGGAGGCGCCATTCTGTAAGGTGCAATAGAAATTGGGCCTGTACCAGGCTTCAGATCAATACTAAACTCAACTTCTCTTCTTGGAGGCAATCCGGGAATCTCCGTAGAAAAGACTTCCGGAAACTCATGGACCACAGGAATTTGACTTACATCAGAAACTTCATCAACTTCCATGGTAGACAGAGTAGCATCATTAAAGATGACTGCTTTCTTACGACAGTCAATTAGAACATGATGTTGAGCCATCCAGTCCATACCCAGAATAACATCTAATCTAGTCAAAGGAAGACAAATGAGATTGATTTTGAATTCCCGCTCCAGAACTCGGAGTGGACAATCCAAACACATCTGAGAAGTAATAACTGAAGAATTCGTAGGGGTAGAAACTGACAACTTATAAGGCATTTCTATAGTAGACAACCCTAGTCTCTTCATGCATTCCATGGAAATGAATGAATGGGATGCACCACAATCAAATAAAACACCACAAGAATTGCCATTAACATGAAAAATACCTCTGATCAGCTCATCATTATCTGTCACCTCTTCGCCATCTAGAGTGTACACCTTGCCCTTCTGCATTGGCTGACTCCCACCAGATTTCTGTGCACTAGCCACATTGACCTCTCTCTTCACAGGATTTTTTGGGCAGTTGGAAACAAAGTGCCCGGGCTGTCCACACAAGTAAAAAAGTCCATCTCTTCGACCCATATTCCAGCACACCCCCCTTGTGTTGCCTCCCACAATGTGTACAAGTAGGAACAGGACCAAGAGATAATGCAGATTGCCCTGCTCCTCTAGGGACTGAAGGTCTGGGATTAGAATAAGGGCCAGATTTCTGCATAGGACTCTTGCCCCTAATAGGACCAGACAATTTCTGAGATGCCCTGCTTCGCTCCTCTGCTTGTTCCTGCTTGAGTGAATCTTCATAGGCACTGGTCATGTTCACTAGTTGAGAGAGATTAGAGATTCCTTGATAGACAAAAACAGTTTTGATCTTGGGATGGAGACCAGCCTCAAACTTGATACATTTAGTGCGTTCATCTGCATCCCGGTAGCTGCCCGAATAGCGAATGAGGTCCTCGAATTGAGCTGCATACTCTCCAACACTGATTTTCCCTTGCTTCAGCTCAAGAAAAGCCACTTCCTTCTCCCTTCTTACATTCTCCGGAAAGTACTTCCCAAGAAAACGGACCTTGAAAAGATCCCATGAAATAAGCTCATTAACTGCTTCCAGACCTCTCCTCTGTTGGTCCCACCAATGTTCCGCCTCACCCATCAGAACATACTTCACTAGTCGCATATACTGGTCACCTGGTGGCTGCAGTGAGCGAAACACCTTCTCCATCTCCTCGAGCCATCTTTGAGCTCCATCGGGATTGTAACCCCCTTCAAACTTCGGCGGATTGCTTTTTCTAAAGCGGCCCATCCAGTCAATCTCCACTGGTGGTGGTGGAGGAGGCTGAAGTGCTGCTGCAGCAGCTGCTGCAGCCACAGCAATGTTCTGGGCTTGATTCTGCTGCAGGTTTGCAAGATTATCAGCTTGTTGCTGCTGAACTTGGGCTTGGTTCTGCTGCAATTGAACCAGAGTTTCGAGAATTGCAGCAATCCTATCATTATCAGCCCGTCTCCCTGCCATACTGTTGAGTTATGGAAGGAAAACCAGTTAATGATAAAATAATTAAATAAAACTACTAATATCCTATAACTTCACTTAGACACTAAACTAAGGACTTGGGTTACTCGCTCGGTGAGTAACCATAGGAGTAGTGAGTTCATACTCCAAAGGCCGAGGGAAACTGCTCTGATACCATAAATGTAACACCCTAATAAATTCTACCCTTAATTCCCGAGTATTAAAAATGTGTACTTAAAAATTCCTTTTTAACTTATGAAAATCAACCGTCAAACGGACGGAGTTTCGTTTGTTTTTCGGACTTTTCTAAATCTTCAACCTGATAAACACATTTATATAAATTCAACAGAAGCCAGCAGGGCTCAAATATAAATATATATGCATCGCATAGTTGCCCCTTGGGCTCGAGTGTAAACCATCAGTGTGTCAGAGTGCCAGCAAAATATTAAGTATGTAAATCAAGAGACCATAACAACAACTATGCTAAAAATAAATCATAAACCCTGCACAAAAGAAACTATTCTAAGCCTCACTCAAAAGAAACATATATAGCTCATACACATCCAAATATACGGAGGCTGAAGTCAAAATAAAAATATCTAATCCCCATAACCCTACTCTCCCTGGGAGGGAGAGCACACCTGCTCGGCCGGGGGCTGTGCAATCTCAATCTTTGTACCTGTAAGTATAGTAAGGGAGTGAGCATTGCACATGAAATAGAATAGCAGTTTCTAGATAGACATAACAACTAACCTGGCCAAACACAATTAGCAATTTATTCACATAAATACAAATTCATCACAAGCATACCATATTTTCCAATTCCATTATTTTATAAATGCCGGTTCCCTTTTTAGTTAGTTCATTTCCACCATTTGATTCCCTTTTATTCATTTTCTCCGTTCCCAAAGAAAACCCTTTTTAAAACCCTTACCTTTTACTTATTTTTACTGTGTATGTATGTCTCCACCAAATCGAAGGCCTACATACATACACCAATCACGATGTATGTCTCCACAAAATCGAAGGCCTACATACATCGCGTTTCCATTACCATTACCTTGTCCAATTTTATCCCCTTACCTTTTTCCTTATTTTTTTTTCCGGTGTATGTATGTCACCACCAAATCGAAGGCCTACATACATACGCCAATCACGATGTATGTCTCCACCAAATCGAAGGCCTACATACACCGCGTTTCCATTACCTTTACCTTGTCCAATTTTATTCCCTGTTTCCTTTATTCATTTCCTTTTATTTACGGTGTATGTATGTCTCCACCAAATCGAAGGCCTACATACATACACCAATCACGATGTATGTCTCCACCAAATCGAAGGCCTACATACATCGTGTTTCCATTACCTTTGCCTTATTTTATCCATTGTCCTTTCCTTTTTCCTTTTTATTTAGGGTGTATGTATGTCTCCACCAAATCGAAGGCCTACATACATACACCACCGACGATGTATGTCTCCACCAAATCGAAGGCCTACATACATCGCCCCGTTTACGTTGTATTGTCTCCCCCAAATCGAAGGCCTACAATACAACACCATTTTACGATGTATCGTCTTCCCCAAATCGAAGGCCTACGATACATCACCACATTTATCCAATATTTTTTTTCATTATTTTATCCACCAATTTCGTTTAATATTTACCACACCGTTCCAAGCACAAGCACAATTACAATTATCACTAATTAGCCACAATCCCCATTTTACATAAACAATTAAAGTGCAAATAATAATAAAATTCACCTTTTCATAGAATCATACAATAGCCACAATTTTCACCTATCCAAATTACTAATTCAAAAATCCTGAATTAGGGGTTCATGCCATTTATTTTTCCTCAATTAAAACCTAACGTCGTTCTTTAATTCTTAGAGTTCTATAATTAATAATTTAGCCTATTTTCATCATTTTCCTTAGTTTTCCAAATTGAGGTTCCTAATTTCCTACCCTAACACATAAGCTCCTAGCCAACCATTATATCTAAATACAAACCCTTTCCTAGAACAAGCCAATGCTCACTATAACCACCCCCTTACCTTAACCAAAGAGAGGGAAAGTGGAAGAACCCAAGCCGTAGCTCCAAGCGCTCCCAAAACCAAGAGCTCCGAACGCACGAAGATGGAGGTAGTGATAATAATCTTCCCTAAGCCAAAGGAATGGAATGATAATGAGATTATTGCCCCATTTCCATAGAGAATTCGGATTTCCCAAAGAGGGGAAAGAGGGAGAGAGAAAATCCAAATTAGAGAGAAATGAAATTAAAAACATGAAAACTTACTTGGAGTGACAAAGATGGGGCTTGATGATGGATTTTGGAGTGATTCACTTGAGGTTTAATGGATTTAGAATGAGAGATTTTGTGCCCTAGAGAGAGAGAGTTCGAATTTTGTCAAGAATGAACGTGTGAATCGCTTTTATTTTTTTCTCACAGTACAGCTTTTAATCGATTAGTAATCGATTAAGCACTTTCAAACTTTCTGACCTTAATCGATTACTCTGCAGCTTAATCGATTTAGCTGCTCAGTTTTGTAGCATTCATACTTTGGAAGGCCATAACTTCTTCGTTACCCGTTGGATCTTCCCCAAATTTTGACACAAGCTTCCTCACCTATCCTAATTCACATCCAACGGTGGAATTTGTATTCTAAGCTACCAATCTTGTTATTCTTATTCCCCAAAGTCCTATGTTTTAAACTTGAATTTGCATGTCTAATTGGCCAATTTTCTAACTTAAATCATAATTGCTTCTATCCTAAGACTATCAAAGCACAATTTTCACTAAGAATTAAATTTAGGATGTTACAACTAGCCTCCGTCTCCATATCCTCGCTTGGATCTGTCTCCGCAACATGATCGGATTCGCTAGCACTTTCCTCTTCCATAGGTTCAGGAACCATTGCTGCCAAGGGCGCAGGATCACCATCTAGCTCATGGTGTTCCCGGGGTCCACCATCTTGATAATCTCGTAGAGTGACTTGCCCAACATGCACGTCCATGCCTGCTCCCCGCAGAATATGCCTCGGATCGTCGATCTCCAGATGAGTATTGTAACATCCCGAATTTTAATTCTAATAATAATTAGAATAATGATAGGATTTGGAAATAAGGATTATCCTAAAAGGGATTTAAAATGATGGATTAGGAATTCTTTGAGTGCCATAAAGGAGTCAAGGAGCATTGGCATCGAAAAGCGAATTTAAAGAAGACCAAACGGGGGTTAAAAGCGGTGTTTTCGGTGTTTTAAATTCGCTAACTTGGGAAATTCAAAATAAAAGATTTAAGACTCAAACACAATTTCCACCGTTGGATATGAAGATATGATTTTTAGGAGGTTGCTCGTCAAATTTGAGCAAGATCCAACGGTGAACGAAGAAGTTATGGCTATTTGATGTTGGGAGAAAATAGCTGAAAAATAGAAAAGCAAACTAGCAGTATCTGATCATTTTACTCGAGTATTTTGGGACAAAATACTCGAGTATTTGCAGAAACACTCGAGTATTTTTCGGTCTGCAACATTAAAAACGCGTTTTGGGGGTCGAAACCCCCATTCCCAGCCCCACTTTCTCTCTCCCTCCGATTCTCTTGCTTCCTTGCTCCGTCCAGCACCTCCACCGCCGCCCTTGGCCGCCCACCGTGGCCACCCTCTCCCTCCCTCAACCCGTCTCTCTCCCTCTCTTGTTCTTTTTCTCTCTCTCCTTCCCTCACAAACTCTCTCTCTCTCCTCCCCACTCACAGCCGCCGCCACCGCCACCTCCACACGAACCACCACCACCACCATAGTTCTCCCTCCCTCTTCCCCTTTGGCTTTGGTTCCCCTCTCTTTCCCTCTCTTCGAGCTATCTCTCTCCACGGATCTCACCGGCGCCGTTACCGGTCCGTGATCGTGCCGGGCTCGTGTCGGGAATCTCAAAGCTCGAAGCCCTTGCCTCGGTTCAGTCACAATCGTTCCCGCTAACGAGGTAAATCGTGGATCTCTGTCTGATACTATACTTGAGGGTACTCCATGTAATCTTACTACTTCATTCAAATATAGCTCAGCCAGTCTGTCCATTGAGTACTTCATGTTGACAGGAATAAATCGCGCCGTCTTCGTCAGTCTGTCCACTATTACCCAAACAGCATCATGACCTCGTCGAGTCTTGGGAAAACCAGAGACAAAATCCATAGTGATGCAGTCCCATTTCCACACTGGTACTTCCAACGGTCTCAACTCACCACCAGGCTTCTTATGTTCTACCTTCGCCTTCTGACACGTCAAACATCGTGATACATACTCCGCTACTTCCCTTTTCATTCCAGGCCACCAGAAAATCTTCTTGAGGTCCTGATACATCTTTTGTGAACTAGGGTGTAAACTCAATTTACTCTTGTAAGCTTCCTCCAAAATCATTCCCTTTATCTCCAAATCATTCGGTACACAAACACGATCCCTATATCTCAACACTCCATCACCACTAACCTTGAATTCTACTTCTTTTCCTTTGTCCGAAAGCTCCTTCTTAGCTTGAAGTTCCTCGTCCTTCGGTTGGAGTTCCTTTATCCGCTCCATGAATCCACTCGAAACAGTTAGTTGCCCCAACATCATACTCCTTGGTCCTAACTCCAATCCCAAATTCAGGTCTCGAAATTCTTCAATCAACTTCATCTCCTTGATCATCAACGCAAAGACATGCAACAACTTCCTACTCAAGGCATCAGCAACTACGTTCGCCTTTCCGGGATGATATTGCAGCTCAATCTCATAGTCCTTTAAGAATTTCATCCACCTTCTCTGACGCATATTCAGCTCCTTTTACTCGAACAGGTACTTTAAACTCTTGTGGTCACTAAAGACTTCGACTCTCACGCCATACAAGTAGTGTCTCCATATCTTCAAAGCAAACACTACTGCTGCCAGCTCCAAATCATGGGTTGGGTAATTGAGCTCATGAGTCTTCAGTTGCCGTGAAGCATAGGCCACCACTTTCCGCTCTTGCATCAATACGCATCCTAAACCTTGCTTCGAAGCGTCACAATACACATTGAAAGACTTCGTTGTGTCTGGTAAGACTAATACTGGTGCGGTTGTCAATCTCCTCTTCAGTTCTTGAAAATTCTCCTTGCACTTCGCCGACCATTCGAATTGTTGTCCTTTCCTTGTCAACTTCGTCAAAGGTAAAGACAAACGGGAAAATCCTTTGATAAAGCGACGATAATACCCAGCTAGTCCTAGAAAACTACGAATCTCCGTTACAGACGTCGGTGTCTTCCACTCCAACACAGCATTTACTTTTGCAGGATCCACTGAGATTCCATCCTTCGAGATCACATGCCCCAAGAAATGCACTGAGTCTAACCAGAAATCGCACTTCGACAACTTGGCGTACAACTGCTTGTCCTTCAGCGTCGTCAAGACCACTCTCAAATGCTCAGCATGTTCCTCCTTACACTTGGAATAAATCAAAATATCATCAATAAAAACGACAACAAATGAATCCAAGTAAGGATGAAATATTCTATTCATGTAGTCCATGAATATTGCAGGAGCATTTGTTACACCAAAAGGCATAACCAGATACTCGTAATGACCGTAACGAGTTCTGAAAGCAGTCTTGGGAATATCTTCCTCCTTTACTCTTATCTGATGATATCCCGATCTGAGATCGATCTTACAAAATACAGTCGCTCCCTTTAGTTGATCCAACAAATCGTCGATTCTGGGTAGAGGGTACTTGTTTTTGATTGTCACCTTGTTCAATTGCCAATAATCCATGCACAAACGCATACTACCATCCTTCTTTTTGACGAATAAAACCGGTGCTCCCTAGGGTGAAACACTAGGTCTTATCATTTTCTTTTCCAACATCTCTTCTAATTGCTTCTTTAGTTCAGCCAACTCCGCCGGTGCCATCCTGTAGGGTGCTTTTGAAATCGGTCCGGTTCCAGGGATCACGTGAATCGAGAATTCCACTTCTCGGATTGGCGGTAAACCAGGTATCTCTTCCGGAAAAACTTCGGGAAAATCCCGAATTACGGGTAACTCATGCAGTTCCTTGTCCTTCTTGACATCCAGTGAAGCCAAAAACATATAAGCTACCGCGCCGTCCTTCAATGATGTTTGAATTTGCTTGGCAGATAAATGCTCAAGGTCATCGGGTTTAGGCAAAGAAGATTGGGTTTCACTAAAGACTAACGACTTTTCGGAACAGTTCAGAAGAACATGATTCCTAGTAAGCCAGTCCATTCCTAAGATAACGTCTATTTGAGAAAGGGGTAGTTGAATCAAATCAACAAGATAGGTGTTACCTTCTATCTCTAAGGGACAATTGGGACAATAAGTCGACACTATCACGGGTTTGTTAGTAGGGGTAGAAACAATTAAGTCATAGGGTAAAACATCTACTTTCAAATTTAATCTACTCACCACATCATGAGAAATAAAAGAATGAGTTGCACCCGAATCATACAATACTAATAAAGAATTCTTATAGATGAGACATTCACCTTGGATAAGATTAGCAGCATTTGCAGCTTCAATTCCACTCATCGTGAACACTCTTCCTGGCATATTAGGACGATTAGCATTCCCCGAATTAGCCGACCGCTTAGGCTCCCGACAATCTCTCGCAATGTGACCAGGCTTATCACAGTTGATACAATTCACACTTCTTGATGGACATATCGGGCCAAAATGATTCCGGCCACACTTGTTGCAACGAGGAGGTACACTCCCTGATCTAGCTCCACCGAAGTTGCTACGATCACCATGATCCATGCGATTCCCTCCAGAATTGCTGCCCCCACGGGTTCCACCGCGATTACCGTTGCCTCCGAAGCCTCCACCTTGTCCACTTCCTCCAAAACGTAGGTCTCTCCTTCCACTAGAATATGGGTGCGGAGCCCTATACCTTCTACCAGCATCTCGGTGAAAAGGAAAATTACGAACCGGTCCATGGGATGAAGAAGGGTTCACAGCCGTTCCCCTCGCTTTCAAACCTCCTTCGTACATACGACAGCGGTTCACCAGACTAGCAAAATCATCTATCTCTAAATGAGAAAAAGCTAACTTAATCTCAGGCTTAAGACCATCCCTAAACTTAGCACACTTAGATCGCTCGTTCTCTCCTCCAGCATATTGAGGTACATACTTAACTAACTCCTCAAATTTCGAAGCATACTCATCGATCGACAAATTCCCTTGAGTAAGCCTCAGAAATTTCATCTCCTTCTCAGTTCTCAGATACCGCGGAAAATACTTCTCAAGAAATCTCTGCTTAAAAGCTTCCCAAGTCATTGCTTCTCCCTGATATACCATCACTTGCTTAGTAACTCGCCACCATGCTGCAGCCTCCCTTGTTAACACATACCCAGCGTAAGCCAACTTCTGCTCATCATTACACTGCACCATACCCCCGAAAATACGCTCTAGATCCTCAATCCACTCTACGGCTGCATCTGGAGCAAAGCCTCCCGCAAATTCCTTCGGATTTCGATGACAAGACTCATCCAATCCTTTATAGCCTTGGGCTTCCAGATTTTGGGCTTGCTGCTGAGTGTTGAAATTCTGCTGCGCCTGACGATGCAACGCTTGAAGATTATCGTTGACTCCCGTCATCATGGCTGCCATCCGAGTCATGAAGTCTGCCGCATCCAAGTGATCAGCATCCTCACCAGGGTTTTGCGAACTTGAGCCGGAAGGTCTTCCACGCGTACGACTCATCTTAAAATAAACCAGATAGAGAATTCAACACACAATAACACGGAATTCTAGACTCTAGACACACAGAGTACACAGAGAAGACACGCAAGACTGGGCTTAAGGCCACTAAGGATTAACATTGCTCTGATACCAACTCTGTAACAGCCCGATTTTCACTTCCAAAAACTTAACTGAATTATGATTACTTTCTTGCAAAAATGAGGCCATTTTTTTTTGTAAATATAAATTTGTTAATACCTAATCCACCCTTTTGAAAATCGAGTTGTCACTTTCGAAACTCTCCACTCAAACACCATCATTGGAATATAAAACTGTTTCCATTTAAATTAAAAACATGAGCCACAGGTATTTGAGTGACACTCCAAGTGTTTTCCAAAAGTAGGCCATCATTACAAAAGAACTTACAACCCAAAATATAAAAGGTAGTTGATTACATCATTAGTTCATTACAAGATAACCCTCGACTGAAAGCTCAGATCCTAGACACAAGACATCCTCTAGACACGGATTGCGAGACGTCACTCATCAGCAGAACTAGCCTTCGTCTCCATATCCTCGCTTGGATATGTCTCCGCAACATGATCGAATTCGCTAGCACTTTCCTCTTCCATAGGTTCAGGAACCATTGCTGCCAAGGGCGCAGGATCACCATCTAGCTCATGGTGTTCCCGGGGTCCACCATCTTGATAATCTCGTAGAGTGACTTGCCCAACATGCACGTCCATGCCTGCTCCCCGCAGAATATGCCTCGGATCGTCGATCTCCAGACGAGTATCTCCTCTCCAGATCCATCCATCAGGTACCACCTCCCATGCACCTCCCTGAAGAGGCCACATGTAGAACGCTACATGATACGCCATCTACCCGTTGCAATACCAGCAAATTCCAATATGACAACCAGGTAGGAGAGAGTCAGCGCGCCATACGTAACAGGTTGACCGCAAGGTCGCAGAATAGACACGATAGAAAGACGCACAGTACCAAGGACACTTGACGAACAAATATACACAGAACAGGACACAAGAACCAAAATGCAATCGAGCACTTGAAGGATAAGCACTTTTCCCAAATCAAACTCAACATAATAAGTAAAGGTACTCACGATATAAAATAAACCACACATAAAAGCAATACTCGCTAACCATTACCATCATGTACCACAACTGAACATCATCATACTTTTCCCATCCTTTTAAATATTCAGCATTTCTTTATTCTTTTGTTATTAAGTTTTATCATACTTAACTCACTCAATGAGTTAGGGGAAATCACCATCACTGAGGAACGCGCACTCTACATCTCCTCGGTCTCCATCCACCTAGTCGGAAGCCAACAGGAGTACAGGACCTTTACCACGCGGGCACGACAGCTGTCTCAACATAGATGGTCCCAGACCAGGAGGATCTCGTCCTCAAAACATATAATCATGGCTCACTGCCTCGCAGTGGCAAAACACATTGCCCCGTTCCAGTCCCTCTCAACTATTGTAGACTTGCATTCAAGGGGGTGACAGTATCATCTCTAGTTAGCTATGCGGTCCTTACCACGGCATTAGACCCAGTCCCCACCACGTTAGTGTGCCACTTATGGGATTCGTCCCGCCTAGAAATGTACTCGTGGCTTCTTGACGAGTCACCGTCATTGCCCTCCCCTCATGCAATCTCCACCTGAGTATCCGCAGATACCCATAGTATCTTCCTCTCCACTACTTCACACTCTCATATCTCACCGCGAATATTAATGTCTTTTAATGTCTTTTAATATTCTTAAAGTCTTTTAGAACCTTAGAGTCTTTTAGTTAACCTATAGTCGGCTTGCCCTTAGTCCATCCCTTCGACAAGTCCCGACCACTAAAACATCTTTTCCCCACTTTCACAAAATCACACATTCACTTTCCAAGCCCCTCGGGCAAACATCTCACCTCATCACTTTATCATAAATCACGTTGCTCTTTGCACTCTCATTTTCAGCACAACAATCTCAACTTCACAAGCACCATTCTCTTATCCAATACATTGATATCTCATCACATTTCTCATATCACATATCATTCCTTCACTCATCCTCATACGTGGATCACTTAAACTTATCAAACGGGAAAATCACTATCTCATCACAGAATAATAAGGAAATGACTTAGGATAATAAGTAACGAGCACAAGAACGTAACGTAAATAAACATTACATAAACACATTGCACCACCATCCGGCAACAATGTTACGGGCTCACCGCAATCTCACTCACTCACTCACCTCTTATTCCAGCAAGAAAAGCACTTTGCCCTTGAAGGTCTCTAACTTCTCTTTGAGAATTGTCACCACCGTCCACTGAATAACCTCAAATAAATAAACACACTTTTATTAAAAACTATTTCAATTAGAAATCATCACTTGATTCTCAAATCAAACCCTTTACTTCCTTTATTCTTTATTAAAACATTGGTGTTTATTAAAACAACTCTCAATCTTTTCTCATATCTAAAATCCTTTGAAAATCCTTTGAAAACTCACATTAGGACAAGTGAAATGAATAATGTATGTGGCTGTATGGGAAAGTCCAGCCACTCAATTCAAGTTGGAAAACCTTGAAAATCTACAATTTTTCACTCTAAATCTTCATAAATCAATGACACTTGAAATCCATGTCTTTTCACAACTCAAAAACATTTTTAAACTTGAAATACTCGAAAATAAAATCTTGGACAACAAGGAATAAAATAAATTAAATCATGAAATTACTATAAGAAATAATCAAATTCATTTATTCATTTCCTTTATCAAACCGAATGGAATCAAAACAAAACAATACAATTCAAACAAATTTTTCTTAAAACAAAGTCATGAAACATAATCATTTCAAAGATACAAATACATGCAAAAGAATCTAGCCTCTTCAACCTAATGTAGGCCGAATCATCACTAGTTGAAAACAAAATCTTGGATGCACTTTCCTTTATGCAAAAACCTTGAAAATCTCAAATCAAAACATGCACATGTGAAACACATAGATTTAGAAAATACCATTTCTTTTTCTTCCTCAAAACCGTGACATATAAGTCACTTCAAACACATTTTTCATTTTATTTTCCTTTGCATGTACTTTTAAAATCATGGAAATCAAAAAGAAATTACATGCAAGAAACTCTTTCATGAAAATCATGATGTTTCTTTGTTTTCAAAGCTTGACCGAATGGTGCTTTAGCAAAATCAAGAGAAAGAAACTTAAATCCTTGACTTTGAAATACACATGAATTAGATCAAAACATAAATCATTTGAAAGAAAATTGTTTCCCTTCGTTTCTCTTCACAACCGAAACATGCATGTAAAGGATCAAAACTTTTGAGTTCAAAAATTATAAATCAAACTTCAAGATCAAAAGCTTTGAAAATCAAGACAAGAAAACAAGCCTTTTCCAAGATCAAAGTATTAGATCAAAAACCTTTTTAAACAAAATCAAAGATCAAGGCTTAGAAAATTCGAAATTAAAATCAAAGCAAACAAACCATTTAGATCACCTTCATCAAGCATCAAACTAACATGCATGAACTTGAAATGGAATAGACATCATCATGACCCAATTTTCTAAGCATGACCGAATAGGAATGTCCATGGTTTAAGGTTTTACAAGTTTCTAGAGTTCTTGAAACATAAGATCAAGGCTTAACAAACACATACAAACATAGATCTATAAAGAACTTGAACATGCAACAACAAAGAATTTTACAAGACTTAGAGAATTAAAACCACTTAGAACAACCTAGGATCTTCGAATAAACTAAAGAAGTAGAGAAGATCTTCAACCTTCTTCAAGAATCCTAAGGCTTTTGAGCTTGATCTTCCTCTTCCTCTCCTCCTTGAGCTCACGGGTTCTCCCTCTTTCTTCTAAGTTTCTAGTTCTTTCTAAGAGTTGGATGTTCTCTTAGAATAAGTGTTTGGTTTTGGAAATGGAAATGAGAAGCAAAATGGGTTGGAGGGCTACGGTTTTGGGCATAAAAAGGCAACCAACAATTCCTTTCTTACCCTTGAGTCAATTCGGTCAAGAGTGCAACTAGAAAGGTTAAAATTGGCATCATTAAGGCTTGCATGGCTCAAGCCAAGCCATTGGACAAATAGAGAAGAATTAGGGCTAAGCTTGCTTCCTATTGGTTGGTCAAACTATTAACCATACTTAACACTAATTAAACCTAGGGTTCACTAGTCCACTAACCTAGGGTGCAAAGAAGTCAACAAATTGCATGATACATGCCACTCATACACACCACATGGCGACACCTACACACACATGCACCATTATTCATTTTTATTTTCTTTTTCACAAAACCACATTTTCCATAAAAATACAAAATATAAAATTCTTAAGGAATTCAATCCAAAAATGCAAGAAAATCCGAACTCATAAGGTTTGTCTCAAATAAAATCATTTGCTTAAAAATCCAAAATCATTTGAAAACACAAAATAAATTTAATTCAAGAAAATACTTTTAAAATCACACCTTTTAAAATACTTTATCCAAATAACCTTTTTAGGGTTTTCAAACGAATATGAGGTATTCAGACGGGGTGTTACAAAATCCACCCATGCAAATAATTGTGAAGACAAAATCGCCCTCCCTAGTTGCACATGGACCGAATTTTTACAAGGGCTAAATAGGAAATTAGGAACATGCCTATATATGTGTGTAGCCTTAGTCCATTTCCTTTCACCCATTTTTCATTTCCACACTTCCAACCCAAACACAACTCTAAGAGCCATTCAAACTCTTAGAGAGAAAAAGAAAAGGAAGAGAGAAAGAGAAAGAGAGTGGCCGAGAGACTTAGGGAGAAGAAGAAGGAAAATCCAAACTTGATCAAGCCATTCCCTTGAAGATCTAAGTGTTAGGAGCTTAAAGAACCAACCTTCTTAGTAGGAGATTTGAAGAACAAGAGGAAGAAATGTAATAGTTTAGTTTTTCCCTTTTTAGTTTGTAGATTCCTTTCTTTTTCTTCTTGCATTTTTGTTTTTGTGACTTGTAAGATGAAATTATGTGTTGTTCTTTCTTGATCTTGGACTTTTAAGGACTAAACATAATTTGTAATATGTGTAACTCTATGTGTGTGATTCGGTTGAGATTTCTTGTTAGATCTTAATATTTTTCTAACTCAAACTTAAAGATCTAAAGTGTTGCTTAAAGATTTTTGTAAAGACTAAAATGAATCTTTTTGCATGTTTATTTTTGTGATTGATCTATGATCGCATGTAACCTCTAAGTCTTGATCTTGAGTATTCAAGAACCAAATGTGTTGGGAAAACTACACTCGGTGGGTGAAACAACTAGGAAACACTAGGAAAACACCTAGAAGGGGGGGTTGAATAGGTGTTTAAGAAACCTTGAAAGATTTTCGCAAGAAACAAATCAAAACGATTAAAACCAATGAAAATCAATCAATTAACAAATATTATATCAGAGATTAAGCGGAAACAATTAACACCTATATTCTTATTGATTCACCTAGGTTATGAAAATGATTTTCCCTTTATCAATTTTGCACAATAAAGATTCAATTCAATCAAATATAGAAAAATCACTTTTTCTAGGTTTTCAATCAAGAACACAATTAAAGACTTGAATTGTAAAGAGTTAAGGGTTTAGAGATACGACACAGTGATTTATCCTGGTTCACTTTCATCCGCTTGAAAGCTACATCCAGTCCCCTCTTCAACCAAGAGAGATTCTTCACTATGAGGAATTAGAGTTCTCAAATTACAAGTAAATGCCTCACAAGACTCCTTCTTGCTAGCCTACAAGAGATACCACACCCTTGCCTTGTAATCCTATTGATATCTAATCTAACCTCTTCTCTTGCTTGCCGATACCCCACAACAAGACTTCCAATGCTTGCTTCACTACAAGACTTCCAATTGCTTGTTAACACAACAAGGCTTCCAAGTGCTTGATGAAATGCCTCACCAAGGCTTCCAAATAACTTTGCTTGATTTACAAAACCAAGGCTTCCAATATTGTAGATAGCTTGCCTCTTGCAAAGATTACAACTCAAATGAAAACAAAATAACAATCCTATGAATCTCTTTCAAAAGTTATGAAAATATCAACATGAGAGATTCAAGGTTCTTGATCAAAGAATATGAAAATGAGAGCTTTGATCTTGAGAGAGTGAGAGAGAATAGTGTGGCTTTGATTCTTTGTAAAATTGTGTATCAAAATGATTCTAGTTGATAGAAATGATTAGGAAAAGGTTTATATAGAATACCCAAAAGTTGGAGCAACTTAGAATAGCTTTTGAGAAGTGAAAAACGTATTTAAAACAGTTACAGACCCTGTTTACTCGAGTAAAATAAGTGTTAATCGAGTATACGAAAGCAAGATAATTTTCACTCGAGTGAGACCAAAAATACTCGAGTAGAAGGGCAGATAATCGATTATCAAAAGTTTGTTACTCGATTATCAGTTCAAAATACACTGTTAATCAATTATCAAAATCTGTTAATCGGTTATTAACATTAAAAATCACTTAAAACTTGTTTTCTCAAAAACTAAACCTTTTCTTTCAAACCTTTAAGCCACCTATTGATTTTAGGCAAAGTGAATACTCAAAATATGATATAATCATGCATTCAAAAGAGATTCACTACCCTCTAATAAACTCTACCCAAACTCATAAACTAAGAGACTTGTGAGGCAAAATATAAAACATTAAAACACAAACTACCAAACTAAGTCTTCATGAGTTGGTTCTCTCGTGATAACTTGATATTTGTTGTTGCTTGTTGAGCTTGAACTTGATCAACACATTTGTAGCTTGTTCAAAACCTTTTGGCATTTATCAAAACATTCTTCATGGATCTTACAAAATGAACTTGTAGAACCCTAAATTATGGATCTTCATGATTCGGTCACACCTAGAAAACTTGGTCATGATGCTTTTAACTTGATTCAAGTTTTTGCGTGTTAGTTGTATGTTTATAAAAGTTGATTTAAATTGTTGGAATGTTTTGGATCTTGAGTTGATTCTGATGAAGCTTGAATTTTTGGTTTTGATTTTTAAAAAGTCTTGATCTTTTCAAATGCATGTCACGGTTTTAGCAAGAAACCAAAGAAAGGAGCTTTTGAAAAATAATTCTTAAATTGATCTATTTGTATTTGTGTGAGCTATGATATTTTTAAGAAAATATTTGATAATTAAATTTATGCTTTGAACTTGCTTTGAGATCTTTAGTCTTGCATGTTAAATTTTCTTGTTTAAATGGTGATCTATGTTGTGTTTGTGTAATTTCTTTATGAACAGATATGTGATCTAAGCTTACTTGAAAATAAAGTTAAGATCTTTTATTTTACATGTTATTTGATGATGATCTTGTTGATTTGTATGCATATATTTGTTGATCCATGTTTAATAAGCAAAAAGTGAAGCATGCATGTTAATTTTAAGTAGAAAAATCATGTTTTTATTTTATACATGTCACGGTTTTGGAAGAGAAAATTAAGAAACAAGTTTTAAAATGATTTTTAGAGTATGAACATGATTTAGCTTAAGTATTTGATTTTATATGTGCTATGATTTGTAAGAGGCCATTCGGCCATATTGAATAAAAATGGATCTCATGCTTTTTAGTTGATGCATGTGTATCATAAGACTAGATCTAGTAATTCTAAGTGCATGCATGTTATTATTTTTTTTAGTTTAAAGTGTAAATCTTAATTTTTATTGGAGTTCTTTAATAAAAATCTTGCTTCAATAAAGTTGATGCATGTTGATGTGGATAAGTGATGTGTATGATGTCTTGATTTGGATTTTGTGATTTTTGGTGTGTTGAAAAGTGAACAAGACCTTGCCTTCTTGCATGTTAGCATTCGGCCATGAGAGATAGGAATAGGAAATTATATTTGATCATTTTCTAGGTTGCATTTAGGATGAGATTAGCTTAATTTAAGAACTAAAGAGTACATGCATGAAGTAATTGAATACATGTATGAATCTTGAGGTGGTTTGTGATTTTAATTTGTTTGATTTAAGTTAAGAAAATAAATAAAGAGTGTTGAATTTTCCTTTTAATGCTCTCGGTTTTTAGTCCAAAAAGAAAGAAAATGATTTCGATTGTTTTGTGCTTTTGTGTGTGCATCAATCTTTGTAAAACTACATCTATATGATTCGGCCTAAGCATGTTAATATAATTGGAAAATTTGTTTATATGAAATGACCTTTGTGAATGATTATATCTTTGTATGCATGATGCTATGTGTGTATGTTGT
Source organism: Crotalaria pallida (assembly GCA_037953625.1). NCBI lineage: Eukaryota > Viridiplantae > Streptophyta > Magnoliopsida > Fabales > Fabaceae > Crotalaria > Crotalaria pallida. The sequence goes on along the minus strand of CM075649.1, from coordinate 88,926,028 downwards.
ATTGTTTGTCTTGATCTTTTCTGTTTTGCTAGAGATAAAATAAATAAGTTGATTTAATAATTGAAAAAGGGATTTTGTGTTAATAATTCAATGATCTTTAATATATTTAGCCTTGTGTGTGTAGTTGTGAACGTTTTTAAAAGTGATGTGTTGTTTTTATTGAATGTGTTTTAAAAACCTATATTTGAATTTCCAAAGGATTCAAAAATGTTTTACTGAAAAAGTATGATTTAAGAAACTTAAATTGTTTTGAAGTGGTGTTGGAATTTTATTTTCTCAAGTTCTGAATTTTGTTTAATGATTAAGAATAATGATTTTTATAATATGAACGTTTTTATAAGAAAGTTTACCTCAAGACAAATGAATTCTATTTTAAAGAAATTAATTTAAAGTTGTTTCAAAGTTTTCTTGAAAACATTTCTTGATTCCTCTATTTTTGTTTTAGACTGGGACTAGTGTTGAGTTGAGCTTGCTCCTCCATTAGCGCTCAGCAAAAATTTGATTTTTTGAAAAAGGGTTTTGTGAAAAGGTATATTTTGAGAAAAGTTTTTGGAACCAATCTTTTTGATAAAAATTTTGAAATGATACTTTGAGAAATTTTTTGAAACAATATTTTGAAAAAGTCTTTTTGAAATGGTATTTTTAAGAAAGTCTTTTTGTAATGATATTTTTGAGAAAGTCTTTTTGAAATAATATTTTTGAGAAAGTTTTATGAAATGACCCTTTTGAGAAAAGTTTGTGAAAACAACCTTTTTGTGAAGTGAAAACTTTGTGAAATTATATTTTCGAAAAAGTTTTGCGAAAAGATATTTTTTGAGAAAGATGAGGAACTGAGTTTTGTGAAAGTTGATGAAATGAGATGTTGAGATGTTATGAGATAAATTGGGGAACGGATTGCGATTAGTAGTCGGGCTTCGTTGAAGGGATGTACCAAGGACGAGCCGACTAGTAGGATTAAGCCGTTAAATAAAACCTTAAAACTTGAAGACTTTAAAAGACTATTAAAAGATATGAATAACGCGGTGAGGTATGAGTGTTTGTCGAAGTAGTGGAGAGGAAGGAACCATAAGTATCTGCGGATACTTAGGAGGAGATTGCATTAGGGGAGGACGATGACGGTGAAACGTCAAGAAGTCTAGAGTACCTTTCTAGGCAGAACGGACTCCACATGTGGTATACTAACGTGGTAGGGACTGGGTCCAATGTCGTGGTAAGTTCTGCACTCGAGACTAGAATTGTACTGTCGCCCCCTAGATTGCAAATCTAGAACAGTGAGAGGGACTGGAGTGGGGCATTTGTGATTGCCACTGTGAGTGAGACAGTGTGCCCTGATTATATATATGAATTGAATTGAATTGAATTGATTTGAGGCTGAGTCCTCCTGGTCTGGGACCATTTGATTGTTGAGACAGCTGTCGTGCTCGCACGGTAAAGGTCATGTACTCCTGTTTGCTTCCGATTAGGTTTGGATGGATGACCGAGGAGATGTAGACGTGTGAGCCGTTTTTCCTCAATGATGTTGGTTCCCCTAATCATTGAGTGAACTAAGATGATAAGACATAATAAACTTAGAGATTCAAAAAGGAAAGTACAAAAATGGTATTGAGTATGGAGTAAGATTTGAGAAATAAGAATAATATGGTGTTTATATGATGATGATGATGAGTATGTTTGTTGATATGTTTTGTATGTTGTTTATTTCTTTATCTTAATATTTGCCTATCGTAAATCCACATAGTCGACATTACATGTTTTGGGTAGCTCACTCTCTCCTATATTTCTGCTTGGTATTGGAAAACTCTGTATGGTCTCTAGATGGAAAACATAGCGAAATTTCAGCTCATTCGGGAGATAGGAACATCTCCTTTAAAGGGAGACAATATAACTATGACTGACCGTGTCATAGTTTATATTGAGATGAAACGAAATCGAAAGGAAATCATGGAGAGACTGCTAGCTCGTTATGAGGAGGAGAAGAAAGCACGAGAAGTGGCCATGGAAAGTATTGCTAAGGAGGCTGATGAGGATGATGCTGCTGGCGACCCGAGGATTTGACTTACCAAGAATCAGAGTAGCGCAGCGGAAGCGTTAGAGTAGATGACTAGAAGTTAGGTAATTTCCCTTTCAGAGTTTTGTAATCCATTGCAAGTTACTTAGAATCCTGGCTCTATCGTGCTGTAACCCCAACTAAATTCATTTTCAGTACTGATGTTATGGAATTAAGTTGAATGGGCTGTTAATTGAAAAGACGTTTTTGAAAAATAAGTTTCAAGGTGCGGTGTCTTGTGACATCTCGGTTTGGAACTTGAAAGGAATTATGCAATATGAGAACATGAGTTTTGATTTGCAATCAAGTTTTGAAAACCTAAGTGTTCTCATCCTGTGTAACCCTTGTCAAAAAGAAAATTTTCCCCAAATTTTCAATATAAACAGTTGTGGTTTTCAAGTTGCCAAATCGGGGTGTTACAAAAACGATCGTCTTAAAACGTAGATTTTGAAAATGTAGCTTTTAGAATTTTCTGGATTGATTTATAAAAATATATTTTTAGAGTTTGTAAAATACGAATCTTGAGAAAATATGTTTGGTGGTGTTGTCTTGGCATGAATTTTTATGTGATGTGCACTTGATTTAATGTGTGTGTAATGTGTGATACATGAAAATGGTTGTGTGAATGTGATTTCTTAGAGTTAATTGCCTTGTGTGTGAAAATGATTGTATAAGTGTGATTCCTTAAGTAATGTTTGTGTAACATCCCGAGTTTTAATTCTAAGAGTAATTAGAATAATGATAAGATTTGGAAGTAAGGATTATTCTAAAAAGGACTTAAAATGATGGATTAGGAGTTCTTTGAATGCCATAAAGGAATCAAAAAGCATTGGCATCAAAAAGGAGGTCGAAAGATGAACAAAAGAGCGTTAGAAGCGATGTTTTTGGTGTTATAAACACCCTATATTAGGAAATCCAAAATAAAATATTTACAACTCTAAACACAAATTCCACCGTTGGATGTGAAGTAGGATATGTTAGGAAGCCTGTGTCAAAATTTGAGGAAGATCCAACGGTTAACGAAGAAGTTATTGCCGTTCAAAGTCTGGGTGCTGAAAATCCTGCAACTTAATCAATTAAGCTGCAGCTTAATCGATTAAGTCTAGAAAATTTGAAATGCCTAATCGATTACTAATCGATTAAGGGCTGCTGAATGTGAAAAAAATAAAAGCAATTCACGCGTGATTCTTGCCATAAACTCGAATTTCCTCTCTTTAGGGCACACAATCTCTCATCCCAAATCCATCAAGCTTCAAGGCAATCACCCCCAAGTCCATCATCAAGTCCCTTCTTGTTTCTCCAAGTAATTATTTGTGTTCTTGAAGTTCTTCTCTCTCTCTAATTTGGATTTGCCCTCTCTCTCTTTCCCTTCTTTGGGGAAATTCGAATTTCCTTTTGAAATGGGGCAATAATTTCATCCTCATTCCATTCCTTTGATTTAGGAAAGATTATCATCACTCTCTTTACCTTCGTGCGTTTGGAGCTCTTTGTTTTGGGAGCATGCGGAGCGAAGGCTTGGGTTCTTCCGCTTTCCCTCTCTTTGGTTAAGGTAAGGGGGTGGATATTGTGAGCATTGCCTTGTTCTAGGGAGTTGGTTCTAATTAGTATATAATGATTTGTTAGGGTTATGTGTTAGGGGAGAAAATTAGATTATAAACTCTAGGTTATTGAATATAAAATCCTACTAAATGAATATGTATGAAATTGAATGTAAAGACTAGGAAAAAAGAAACCCAATAATATGAAATTGAATTATTTAATAAATGAAACTTGGATAATGATTTTAATGAAGTATGAGGGGATTTTGGTAACATGATAGTAAAGTGACCGTAAATGATTTCTATGATAATTGATTTTAATTGTCAAGTTCTGTATAAAATGATAAATGATTGATGTTGCAAATATATGTAGGTATTATGGAGTAAATTGATATAGAAAGAAAATGGAATGGAAACGATTATATGTGATGAATATGCGTTTTTGCTCCCTAATTGCTAAATTTGTATAATTGAGCCTAAATGTATTGCATATGCTTAATTAAGAATATGAATGCTATTTGAGAGGAATTGAATAATTAACATGGGAATTGAGTAGGGATAAGTTATGAATGGGAAATTATGAATATGTGTAGTTATGATTAAATGTGTTATGATTTATTGAACAAGAAGATGAAAATTTAGTAGTATAATTGGATAAAGTAAATAAGGATTTTAAGGCATTGAATGCAAGACTTTAAAAATATGGTGGCGCACTTCCAAAAGGTTAAAGGTAAATTGGTTAAAGGAGCCAGTCTTGTAAGACGTTGTCCGGGTTGTGGGACTGTACGCTTAGACTGGTGTGAATCAAGTCGTGTAAGACGTTGTCCGGGTTGTGGGACTGTACACGTCGACTGGTTCGGTATGAGGTCGTGTAAGACGTTGTCCGGGTTGTGGGACTGTACGCATCGACCGATTTGATTTGATGTCGTGTAAGACGTTGTCCGGGTTGTGGGACTGTACGCATCGACTGGTTTGATTTAATGTCTTGTAAGACGTTGTCCGGGTTGTGGGACTTCACGCATAGACTTGTGCGATCCAAATCTTGTAAGGCGTTGTCCGGGTTGTGGGACTGCACGCATAGATCGCGTAAGACGCCATGGTGCGCAGCTGTAAGACGTTGTCCGGGTTGTGGGACTGTACGCAATGATGGATCCACGTGAATAAATTTCCCTATATTATGAGGAACTCAAGGTATATGTACAGAGAAAAGAAATTATGAAAGTTAAGAGAATTTGTGAAAAGGGCATGTGTATGAAATAAAATGAATAAAATGTTTAAGTGTTGACCTCTGACCTGAGGGACACATAATTTAAATATGGAAAAGTCTAAGGGCCTCTGTTTTGAGGTGATAAATGTGTTGAATGAAAATTGTGCATTGGCCCCTGATTTGAGGTGATGTACTGAAATAAAATGTGTATGTGAAATGAATAAAAAGCAAAGAAAATGAATGATGAAATGAATAATGAAAATGGATGTTGAAATGAATAATGAAAATGGAAATTTGGAATGAATAATGAATATGGAAATTATGAAATGTGCATGGCGTGCTATATGTGAATATATGCTCTATTTGCTAGTTGTGTTTGACCTAGCGGGTTGTTATGTCTAGTTAGAAACTGCTTTCTATTTAATGTGCAAAGCTCACTCCCTTACATTTTTCAGGTACGGAGATTGAGCTGGCACAACCCCCAGCCGAGCAGGAGTACTTTCCCTTACAGGGAGAGTAGGGTGTTATGGGTTTAGAGTATAATATGGACCTAAGCCTCTTATATTATTTTGATGTAAATTTAATATGCATATTTTAAATGAGGCTTAGGATGCTTTGTTTTGATAAAGTATTATGTTTTGGTTAAGAAACTCAAACTTAGTATTTCCGCTAGTACTCTGATATTTTTGGAGCCCATTGGGCCTTGATATGATTTAGAAATATTATCTGAAGCCCTGCTGGCTATTGGTTGTTTAATAAAAATGGTTTACCACAGGTTGAATTTTGGAACAGTCCGAAAAACAAACAAAACTCCGTCCGTTTGACGGTTGATTTTAATGAAATAAAAATGAATTTTCAAGTCCGTATTTTATTATAAGGGGGAAATAAGGGTATAAATCCTAGGTGTTACATTTATGGTATCAGAGCAGTTTCTCCTCGGCCATGGAGTTGTACAAACTCCAAATGATTACTCACCTAGCGAGTAATTGATGCTCATAGCAATAGTTTAAGATTATAATAGGATAAGTATAGTACTATGTATCTACTTAGTATTTGAGTCTTACTGGTCTGTTCTGGTAACTAACGTTTGACAAGTCCATGCGTAATGCTTTTATGTTCGATTGTTGTGGAGTTAGTTGCGCTTGGGTTAGCTAAATAGTGAGTTGGTAAGATTCTGGTATATAATTTTTAAAAAAAAACATGTTGGATATCTGCCATTCCAAATTCGATCTTGTTCTTATAGATAACATATAAAGACCTTATAAGGAATTCTTCAGTTTTAGAATTCTAGTATCAAGTGACCAATATTATGATGTGATGTTGTTATTTGATGTAATGTAAGGTTAGAATTGATCACTCTAATTCTTGCATTTGTTAAATGATGACATTACTGATAGAACCCGATAGTGATGTGTTGTTGGTAGACGTGAGGATGGGATTGATCACCTCAATTCTTTCATCTATCAATAAATGCTATCATTGTAACCTTTAAAGTGAAAGTAGACAACCAAAGTAGTGACAACCAAGGAAAGAATTCTTAGTGAAGTCAACCTAACCTAGAAGCATTCGTTCAAAAGCTTCTTATAGAGCTAGAGAGTAGATAGAAAATAGTACTAAAGAAATGAAGTCTTGGTGTATGCTACTTATTCCAAAGTAATGTAGCCAAATGCTAAACCCAAGGATGAGTTACAGAAGTTATTCTTAACCATTATATCCACCAAACCGATCTTGAGCAATTTGACACTTACTTCGAATCTTTTCCCGGTTCTTAGATAACCATTCGTAAGAATAGCCGGTTGTGCCAAATTTGTAAATCCTTGTGTTAAGACCCAACAATCTTGACAAGTGACCCAGCCAACGGCAAGTTGTCATACCCTTCACCTTTGGTAGTTGGGTAAATCTTGGAACTAATGTGGACTTCTTCCTTCCTATTCTTTTTAATCAATTCATGGAAGAAGTTGAATGTGGAGCATTTAATAGGAATTGTGCCGCTCTAATCAACTAAGCATTGGGGTGCTTCTTGTTCATGAACGCTTGTGTATGTTTTTGAAAGGTTCTAAATATTACCGATGCTAGTCAAACCTTGTGATAGTGTCGTCCTTTAATAGAGTGTAAGGTCAGGATTGGTCATCCTTTCTCTTGCATCTGTTAAAAGATAATGCTATCATTCAACAACGCAGTGATGTACAGTTGATAAATGTGAGATTGGGATTGACCACCTCGGTCTTCGCGTTTATTGACATGCTATATTATTGCAATCATCCAGTTGAGATCCAAATAAACCACCTAGGAATTCTATCGAGGTCGAAAGCCCGATTGAACGTTAATCCTATAGGACCTTTACTAAGACTCGTAAACAGTAATTCGCAAACCAACCCCATTCAAGACACTCATATTCTATATTTCCACCGAGAACGTTCAACTAAATAATCAAACCACCCCTCTAACTTGTATGAGAACTTAGCCATATGCGTAGGTATGGAGAGCCCTCATGTTATAGAAAATTCGAAACCACCCCAATAAGATCGATTAGCAGTCAACTTAATCCCATGAACCACCTCACCAACCAATTAAGAACCTAGCTAATCAATTCTTGGAATCAACCCAGTTTCTTCCCTGCCTTCGACTTACTCAGGTATGTTGATACTAAGTGGGGGAGACTGGACGACTCAATTCGGATCCTATCCGAGCGACAATAACTAGTAATCATACCATAAGCCATAGGACTATTAAACAGATAATTCCTAACGCTTCGCGGAGGATCGAATGAGAGTTAAACTAGGGATAAAACAAGACCTCCTAAAAATAACACCGAATTGAGAAATAACAACTAGACCTTGACCTTGGCCCTCAAGTGAAATCGATCTTTAGGAATTCCTATACCAAATTGAAATTATTAAACGAACGGGAAGGAAGTAGCATCGAAGTAGAATGCGAGTATGGTGAAGATTGATTTTAAGAGTGACTTTTCTAGACCCACTTGAAGGAATAAAAGGTGAACGGGATAAAAGTGAAGTCGAGAAATGGAATCTCAATTAAGATGTTATGTCGGAACATCGCAAGTGATAATCTAAGTCTTTTGGGACTCTGTGCATTTGACAGGACCCCGGTTGATCGAGACCAATCAATCAGCCGCAGATCCATAGAAGACGCATCCTTCGACGGCTCTTTGCTCAAAACGCACACTTTGGGGATAATCTCCATTGTCTTCTTGCTTGACATGTATCCAGTCCCTCCTGGGTCATCGTGCAAAGACCGTGAGACTCATCCTTGAGTGCTTCATGTTTCTTCTTTTCATCTTCACTCTCTTCAAGTTCCAAGCATCTCAGATGCATAGGTGAGAATTCGCCAAGTCATAGAAAACTGAACAACATGACCTCTTTTCAGCTTTGGATACCGGTTGGGAACCTGTGTACTCTATTCTGAGCAACGAATGAACATACCCCCTAGCATGGATATAACCAAGTATGTTAATGCAAAGTGGGGGAGGATTTCAATCCAAGGAATGGGAGATGGAACTTTAATAAAAAGAAAACTGACGATCCTATCTAGGTAGAGATAATACATTGTATTCGAGGAGAAGCATTGAAATAGGTTTGACCCTAACCGCACCCGGAGCGGGGAATAAAGACCGAAGGGAAGTGAAAAGCGTAGTCAGAAGCTTTACCAATGGGATGGTTCTCCAATTATGGAACTCAACGGAATTTCGGGGACGAAATTCTAATAAGTGGGGGAGAATTGTAACATCCCGAGTTTTAATTCTAAGAGTACTTAGAATAATGATAAGATTTGGAAGTAAGGATTATTCTAAAAAGGACTTAAAATGAAGGATTAGGAGTTCTTTGAATTCCATAAAGGAATCAAAAAGCATTGGCATCAAAAAGGAGGTCGAAAGATGAACAAAAGAGCGTTAGAAGCGATGTTTTTGGTGTTATAAACACCCTATATTAGGAAATTCAAAATAAAAGATTTACAACTCTAAACACAAATTCCACCGTTGGATGTGAAGTAGGATATGTGAGGAAGCCTGTGTCAAAATTTGAGGAAGATCCAACGGTTAACGAAGAAGTTATGGCCGTTCAAAGTCTGGGTGCTGAAAATCCTGCAACTTAATCGATTAAGCTGCAGCTTAATCGATTAAGTCCAGAAAATTTGAAATGTAATCGATTAAGGGCTGCTGAATGTGAAAAAAATAAAAGCAATTCACGCGTGATTCTTGCCATAAACTCGAATTTCCTCTCTCTAGGGCACACAATCTCTCATCCCAAATCCATCAAGCTTCAAGGGAATCACCCCCAAGTCCATCATCAAGTCCCTTCTTGTTTCTCCAAGTAAGTATTTGTGTTCTTGAAGTTCTTCTCTCTCTCTAATTTGGATTTGCCCTCTCTCTCTTTCCCTTCTTTGGGGAAATTCGAATTTCCTTTTGAAATGGGGCAATAATTTCATCCTCATTCCATTCCTTTGATTTAGGAAAGATTATCATCACTCTCTTTACCTTCGTGCGTTTGGAGCTATTTGTTTTGGGAGCATGCGGAGCGAAGGCTTGGGTTCTTCCGCTTTCCCTCTCTTTGGTTAAGGTAAGGGGGTGGATATTGTGAGCATTGCCTTGTTCTAGGGAGTTGGTTCTAATTAGTATATAATGATTTGTTAGGGTTATGTGTTAGGGGAGAAAATTAGATTATAAACTCTAGGTTATTGAATATAAAATCCTACTAAATGAATATGTATGAAATTGAATGTAAAGACTAGGAAAAAAGAAACCCAATAATATGAAATTGAATTATTTAATAAATGAAACTTGGATAATGATTTTAATGAAGTATGAGGGGATTTTGGTAACATGATAGTGAAGTGACCGTAAATGATTTCTATGATAATTGATTTTAATTGTCAAGTTCTGTATAAAATGATAAATGATTGATGTTGCAAATATATGTAGGTATTATGGAGTAAATTGATATAGAAAGAAAATGGAATGGAAACGATTATATGTGATGAATATGCGTTTTTGCTCCCTAATTGCTAAATTTGTATAATTGAGCCTAAATGTATTGCATATGCTTAATTAAGAATATGAATGCTATTTGAGAGGAATTGAATAATTAACATGGGAATTGAGTAGGGATAAGTTATGAATGGGAAATTATGAATATGTGTAGTTATGATTAAATGTGTTATGATTTATTGAACAAGAAGATGAAAATTTAGTAGTATAATTGGATAAAGTAAATAAAGATTTTATGGCATTGAATGCAAGACTTTAAAAATATGGTGGCGAACTTCCAAAAGGTTAAAGGTAAATTGGTTAAAGGAGCCAATCTTGTAAGACGTTGTCCGGGTTATGGGACTGTACGCTTAGACTGGTGTGAATCAAGTCGTGTAAGACGTTGTCCGGGTTGTGGGACTGTACGCGTCGACTGGTTCGGTATGAGGTCGTGTAAGACGTTGTCCGGGTTGTGGGACTGTACGCATCGACCGATTTGATTTGATGTCGTGTAAGACGTTGTCCGGGTTGTGGGACTGTACGCATCGACCGATTTGATTTGATGTCGTGTAAGACGTTGTCCGGGTTGTGGGACTGTACGCATCGACTGGTTTGATTTAATGTCTTGTAAGACGTTGTCCGGGTTGTGGGACAGCACGCATTGACTTGTGCGATCCAGATCTTGTAAGGCGTTGTCCGGGTTGTGGGACTGCACGCATAAATCGCGTAAGACGCCATGGTGCGCAGCTGTAAGACGTTGCCCGGGTTGTGGGACTGTACGCAATGATGGATCCACGTGAATAAATTTCCCTATATTATGAGGAACTCAAGGTATATGTACAGATAAAAGAAATTATGAAAGTTAAGAGAATTTGTGAAAAGGGCATGTGTATGAAATAAAATGAATAAAATCTTTAAGTGTTGACCTCTGACCTGAGGGACACATAATTTAAATATGGAAAAGTCTAAGGGCCTCTGTTTTGAGGTGATAAATGTGTTGAATGAAAATTGTGCATTGGCCCCTGATTTGAGGTGATGTACTGAAATAAAATGTGTATGTGAAATGAATAAAAAGCAAAGAAAATGAATGATGAAATGAATAATGAAAATGGATGTTGAAATGAATAATGAAAATGGAAATTTGGAATGAATAATGAATATGGAAATTTTGAAATGTGCATGGCGTGCTATATGTGAATATATGCTCTATTTGCTAGTTGTGTTTGACCTAGCGGGTTGTTATGTCTAGTTAGAAACTGCTTTCTATTTCATGTGCAAAGCTCACTCCATTACATTTTTCAGGTACGGAGATTGAGCTGGCACAGCCCCCGGCCGAGCAGGAGTACTTTCCCTTACAGGGAGAGTAAGGTGTTATGGGTTTAGAGTATAATATGGACCTAAGCCTCTTATATTATTTTGATGTAAATTTAATATGCATATTTTAAATGAGGCTTAGGATGCTTTGTTTTGATAAACTATTATGTTTTGTAAACTTAGTATTTCCGCTAGTACTCTGATATTTTTGGAGCCCATTGGGCCTTGATATGATTTAGAAATATTATCTGAAGCCCTGCTGGCTATTGGTTGTTTAATTAAAATGGTTTACCACAGGTTGAATTTTGGAACAGTCCGAAAAACAAACAAAACTCCGTCCGTTTGACGGTTGATTTTAATGAAATAAAAATGAATTTTCAAGTCCGTATTTTATTATAAGGGGGAAATAAGGGTATAAATCCTAGGTGTTACAGTTTGCATTATTGTATGAATTAGTAATTATAATGCTATAAGTAAATGTGATTAGAAAATAAAAGTGTAAGACATGTGTGTGTATATGTGAGTGTCACGGTTTTGGTGTGTGTATGTCCAAGCCTAGGATTTTTATTTATAGGACAAGGAACCAAACAAGATGAGAAGAACCATAACCAAACTACTTAGTAGAAAACCTAACTAGAAGCCAACAAGCCATTAGACCTAAGTGACCCCTAGCACCTTAATCTACTCCATCTTGTCCCCCTTAATTTGATAACCTCCACCCATGCAAATTTTTGGAAAGCCAAAAACGCCCCTCCCATTTGTGCATGAACCGAAAATAAACCAAGGGCAAAAGAGTAATCATTCGTTGGCCTATATATACATAGAGCCTTAGTTCATTCCCTTAGTTCATTTCCATTCTTCTTCTCATTTCATCCAAACACTTCTAAGGGCTCCTCAAACCCTTAGAAAGAAAAAGAAATAGAGAGAGAGAGAGGAGGCCGTGGAAGAGGAGGATGAATAAGAAGCTTAGGATCTTGATTTAGGAGTTCTCTTGAGGATCAAGAGTGTTAGGAGCTAGAAGATCAATCCCTTTTCATGGTAGGACTCGAAGAGCAAGAAGAAGATTGTAATAGTGTAGTTTTCCCTTTTTAGTTGGTAGAGCTATCTTCTTTTCTTCTTGCATGTGTGTTTTTATAGCTTGAAAGAGGATTTTATGTGTTGATCTTTCTTGGTCATGGACTTTTAAGGACTAAAAATAATTTGTAATATGTGTAACTCTATGTTTGATGTTCGGTTGAGATTTTCTTGTTAGATCTTAATGTTTTTCTAACTAAAACCTTAAAGATCTAAAGTGTTGTTTAAGATTTTTGTGAAGACTAAAATGAATCTCTTTGCATGTTGAGTTTTCTTGCTCTAAACCGTGATCTATGTGAATTTCTATGATTATTTGATGGATAAATATGTGATTTAAACTTGATTTGTGAAAAAGCTTAAGTCTTTAAATCTTGCATGTTGGTTTGTTGATGATCCTTGTAATTTAAGTGTGTGCATGTAATGATTTTTATTTGATGAGTGAAAAAGTTGAGATCTTTTGTCTTGCATGTCAATTTCAAGAGAAAAGATTATATTTTTCCTTAATGAATGACACGGTTTTGAACATAAATTAAGGAAGCAAGTTTTTAAAATGATTTTTCAAGTATAAATATGATTTGATTAAGTATTTGATTTTTGTGCATGTTTTATTTTGGTAAAACCTATTCGGCCATGCTTGATTAAGCTAGGATTCATGCTTTTTATTTTGTAAAAAGTGGATGGATGTTAATCTTAAGGCTAGATTTGATGATTTCTAAGACATGCATGTTGTTTTTATAAAGTTAAAATAAGATCTTTATTTTTGGTTTAAGAAAAGCAAGGAACTTGAGTTTATCTTATGCATGTCGAAAATGTTTGAAAAAGATTTTGTTTTAATAATGTTGATGCATGTTGATGTGATTAAATGGTGAGGTTGTTGCTTTGAAAAGTAGCCTTGAAAACTTACATGATTTGATTGGTTTTGTGATTCTTGTATGTTGAAAAATGAATGAAAACCATGTCTTGTTGCATGATGATTTTCGGCCAACATAAATAGAAGTAAAAGGCTATGTTTGCTTATAATTTAGAGTGTGTGAAATAATCAAGTTTTAAAAAGAAAATAAAATAATCTTTGTAATGGTTTATGGCTTAAATTGTTGCTTTGATTTTTGTTAAGAAAAATGAATTGAAATTTGTTAATTTTTATCCTTGAATGCTCATGGTTTTAGTTCCAAAATGAAGAAAATGATTTCATGATTTTATGCCTTCATTTGTGCATTAAACCCTTGCAAAATTTTATGTGCATGATTTGGCTAATACATGTTCATGTAGTTGAGAAATTTTCTTCATGACATGACCTATGATAATGGCTAGATTCCTAGGTGCATGATACTATGTGTGTGATGGAAGTGATATGTGTTTCCTTAATTCTTTTTGGTTTTAGAAATAAAAATGAACAAGTTGATTTAGTTAATTGAAAATTTTTTTTTGTAATATTGATTCAATGATTTCAAGTTTATAATTTATTAGTGATTAGAAAATAATGACCATAGTAATTCGGACCTTGGTGAATTAGTCTCAAGGCCTAGTTTAAATTATTTTCTTAAGAATAATTCAATTAATTTATGAAGGATATAATTTAAGTAATGATTGTAAATGATTAAAAAGTGTGAATTGTATTATGTGAATTGTGAAGGCTTTGAAACTTTTATGTGATTGTTGAATGTGTGAATTAAAATTATTTTGAGTTTGTTTCAAAGGATGCGAAAAATGTTTTATTTGAAAAAGTGTAAATTAAACAACTTAAAGTTATTTGAAAAATTTTCTATGATATTCTTTAACCAGTATCTTACAATATTGTGAAGTTTGAAGATTTAATGAATCAATGTGCTTTGGTCTTGACATTTTATTTTCCTGAAATTTCTGAGTCCTGTTTTAAAGCTTAAAGACAACGATTTTTATAACATGAACGTTTTAAAGTGAACTCACCTCAAGACAAATGAATTTTGTTTTAATAAAGAGATTAATTTAGAGATGTTTCAAAGTTTTCTTGAAAACATTCTTTTTAAAGATTTGATTTAGATGTGAAATCTTTTGGAATATGGACGATGTGTTTTCAAAAAGGAATGATTTCAAAGTGTTTTCAAAACAAATTGATGAATTCGTTAAAATCGTTTCTAATGCACGGGGAAAAATGTTCTAGTTCGGGTGACGGACGCAAAGGAAACGAGGCAAGGCTAGCGACTGGAAAATTTGGGAAAGCTTTCGAGAGTTTCGTCATCGAGGTGAGAGAGGGGCTCCCCTTGAGATGCCGTGGTATTAGGTAACATATTAAGGCGTCCAATCATCTCAAAGATTGGACCCCAATCTCATAAGGCGATGTAGCGGGATAGCAATTGTTTGTTTGCTTGCTTGTTTGTTGTGCTATCCATACGAATAGCTGAGATTGATTGTTGTCTATAGTTAATATGTTTTGCTGAAATGGTATGATGTTATGTTTTTCGTTAATCATGGATGAATCACTTGATTATATAATTATGTGAAATGACTTATTTATGATTAAACAAGTGTGAACTATTTTGAGACACGTTGGTATACCGGAATCATAAGATGTTAAGAAAGAAATTATGAAAGAGATAAGTAGTGAAAGAAAGAGAATTAATAATTGAGTTTGAGAAAGAACGGAGATGAAAAGATGATTTTTAAGATGGTGATAAGAAATACTCGACGAGGCGAGCGGAAGCGTGGTGATGATGAGGATGATGAGCAACAACTGAGGAGAAAGACGCTTATGGTGCCGGTGAGCAACAACTGAGGAGAAAGACGCTTATGGTGCTGCTGAGCAACAACTGAGGAGAAAGATGCTTATGGTGCTGCTGAGCAACAACTGAGGAGAAAGACGCTTATGGTGCTGCTGAGCAACCACTGAGGAGAAAGACGCTTATGGTGCTGTGTAACACCTACAATTAATTACCCTTTTAAACCCTTATATAAAACAGTGAATTTGAAATTTCCTTTTTAAGCTTATAAAATCTTCCATCAAACGGACGGAGTTTTGTTTGTTTTTCGGACTAATCCAAAATTTAACCTGTGGTAAACAATTTTCAAATAGACAACTAATAGCCAGCAGGGCTTCAGATTATATTTCTAAATTATATCAAGGCCCCATGGGCTCCAAATATATCAGAGTAATAGCGGAAAATACTAAGTTTCAGTGACATAACCAAGACATATAACTTTGTCAAAATAAAACATCCTAAGCCTCACTTAAAGTATGAATAACAAATTTTACATCAAAATAGTGTAAGAGGCTTAAGTTCATAATATCCTCCAAATCCCATAATAACCCTACTCTCCCTGTAAGGGAAAGTACTCATGCTCGGCCGGGGGCTGTGCCAACTCAATCTCTGTACCTGAAAATGTAAGGGAGTGAGCATTGCACATGAAATAGAAGGCAGTTTCTTACTAGACATAACGACCCGCTAGGTCAAGCACAAATAGCAATTAAACATATCTTCACATATTGCACACCATGCACATTTCATAATTTCCATATTCATTGTTCATTCCAAAATTTCCATTTTCATTATTCATTTCAACATCCATTCCTTTACTTTTTACTCATTTCACATACACATTTTATTTCAGTACATCACCTCAAATCAGAGGCCAAATGTACAATTTCATTCAACACATTTATCACCTCAAGCAGAGACCCACATTCTTTTCCTTATTTAAATTATGCGTCCCTCAGGTCAGAGGTCAACACTACAATTTCTTAATTCACGGTGTGTCTCTCAGGTCAGAGGTCAACACACCAATACACATTTCATCCGGTGTCCCTCAGGTCAGAGGTCAACACCCAATCACTTTAATTCATCTTGTGTCCATCAGGTCAGAGGTCAACACTTTATTTCATTCTGTGTCCCTCAGGTCAGAGGTCAACACTTCATTTCATTCTGTGTCCCTCAGGTCAGAGGTCAACACCTTATTTCATTCTGTGTCCCTCAGGTCAGAGGTCAACACTTTATTTCATACTGTGTCCCTCAGGTCAGAGGTCAACACTTTATTTCATTCCGTGTCCCTCAGGTCAGAGGTCAACACTTAATTTATTCTGTGTCCCTCAGGTCAGAGGTCAACACTTTATTTCATTCTGTGTCCCTCAGGTCAGAGGTCAACACTTTATTTCATTCTGTGTCCCTCAGGTCAGAGGTCAACACTTTATTTCATACTGTGTTCCTCAGGTCAGAGGTCAACACTTCATTTCATTCTGTGTCCCTCAGGTCAGAGGTCAACACTTCATTTCATTCTGTGTCCCTCAGGTCAGAGGTCAACACTCATTCACTTTAATTCATATGGCGTCCCTCAGGTCAGAGGTCAACGCACACTTTCATTTTCATTTCACATTACCTCACATCAGAGGCCAAATCATACTTTCACCATCTTACACAAACAACTTAGCACATACAATCACAAATACACTTACACACATTTCCCGTTCATTCTTTATCCATACTCGTTCCCTACATCAATTATCAAATCTTTCCTTTAATCGTCACCTAAAAGCAGAGGCCAACGCATAAACCACATTCTCAATATTCGGCGCCTCAATTCAGAGGCCAAGAATTATTCACTCTCCTGTTCAATTAATTGTAACACATTTAAGTACAACAACACACATTCAACAACTAGTCATTCTTGTAGTTTCCTTATTCTTTTCCTTTCTCAATTATCACAATCATACCAAATAGCGTTCTCTTCTATAGTCCAACATTTAGATTCGCCCTTCATTTTAATTTTGCATATATCATCTTTACTTTTTATTTCTACATAATCGTTTTACTTCCGTTTCCTATATTCACAAGTTCAATTCCCAAGTCATGACCTTTATTCACAATTGATAATACTTAATATTTTTACTCATTTAGCAATTAGATACAAATATGAACATTCATGACATTTAATCGTTTCCATTCCCTTTCTTCCTATATCAATTTATTTCACAACACATGCATATAATTGCTACAGTAATTAAGTTATCATTTAATTCACAACTTTACAAATAAAATCAATAATCATGGAAATCATTTATGTCAACTTTATTATCACATTACCCAATTCCTCATGTACTTCAATATAATCATTAACCAAATTTCATTTATCAAATTATTCATTTTCATATTATTGAGTTTCCTTTTCCTAATCTTAACATCCAATCATCATGCACATTTAATTAATTAGGATTTCATATTCAATAACCTAGGGATTTATAATCTAATATCCTCCCCTAACACATAACCCTAACAAGTATTATGTACTAACTAGAACCTACTCCCTAGAACAAGGCAAAGCTCACTATATCCACCCCCTTACCTCAAATACATAAGAATAAGGAGATTCCAAATGCCCTATGCTTGAGTTTGCCCACCGAGGAGATACCAAACCACAGGATTAGGAGGGAACCTAAAATAAAGAGTCATAAAAGAGAGGGATCAACATTTATGCCATGATTCAAGTCAAGCCTCAAATAAAAAGTGAAGTCTCAAGAGCCTAGTGGTGAAAACCACCATTGATGGTGGAGAGGGAGAGAGAAAACGAATTTGGAAGGGAAGGAGGGGAACCCACACATAACCACTTACTTGGAGGTGATAGAAACAAGTCTTGATGATAGAATGAGTGCCTCTAACTTGGATCTTGATCAACTTGAAGTGAGAAGAGCTTGAGCCCTAGAGGAGATTAAATACAACTTTAATAAGCTAAAGAGAGTTGGAAAGGAATTAATATCATGCCATAAGACTCTACTTACCCCCAAGTGATGGTGGAACTTGAAATCCAAGAGGGAGAAGAGAAGGAAAATTCGTGTGAGAGAGGAAGAAAGGAGGTAAGTTCTAATCCATTTTCATGCCCAATGCTTGATGAAAGTCAGGAGGAGTGTTGGTGATTCTTGATTATTGAATATATTTATATGGTAATGATAATAGGGGTTCTAAACCCTAAGGAAGAGGATGAAAGAGATGATGATGATGTCTTGGGCTCACTTCATGAGGGATATTTGATGTTGATGAGGATTGAGTGGTTGATTGCTTGATCTTGTGTGTTTGGGTGATTGAATGGTGCTTTGGTGTTCTTGAGTATTGAGAGAAGATGGGAGGAAGAGGGCTTGAATTGGTGTTGGAGTATGAGGGAGGGTGATGTTCAACACCCTTCATTTTCCTTGAATCAGCCACCAAGATCGTGTGCCTTAGAAACTGACTTTGGCCCCAAGCCTGGAATGGACGCACCAGATTTATTCTGGTCTGCGCGCTCGCGCTCGAGCGCGGGTCTGGCGCTTGAGCGCCAGACAGGCACCTGACTGAGCTTGGCTGGTGCGCATTTCCGCTCTCCTGGGCGAATTGGTGCCTCGCCTGGGTGGGTTTTTCACTGTCTGGTGCACGTATGAACAGTGCACCCGCCTGGGCGCATGGCTGGTGCGCCTGGGCGAGAAACAGGGTCTTCAACCTTCGATTCGCCGTAACTTTTTCGTTAACCATCGGATCGGGTCCAAATTTTTAGATAAGCTTCTTCACCCCATAAAATTCATATCCAACGGTGGAATTTATTTTCTTAGCATCCTATAATAAATTTCTAATTTTCTCTTTTCGGTCGATTTCTTACATCTAAAACGCCGATTTAACCCCCGATTTCGCTTATATAATTCTGCTCGAAGCCACAATTTCCTTCTATACAACCCCTAGTACTCAAAATGGCTGCTCACCTTCCTCACAAAATTCGTTAAACAATTAATTCAGTTATTTCTTGGGTATTAAACAATAATTTCATTTAAAATAAAACTTAGGATGTTACATGCTGCTGAGCAACGACTGAGGAGAAAGACGCTGATGGTGCTGCTGAGCAACAACTGAGGAGAAAGATGTCGATGATGCTGCTGAGCGATGATGATGAGATGGATGCGGATGATATTGCTAACCAATGATGATGCTAAAGATGCTGATGATGTTATTGAGCAAATGTTGATGAGATGCACGAGAAAGAGAAATGATGCAAAGTGATGATGAGATTCTTTGGGGAACGGATTGCGATTAGTGGTCGGGACTCGTTGAAGGGTTGCACCAAGGATGAGCCGACCGTTAGGGTTAAGCCGTTAATTAAAACTCTAAAACTTTAAAATCCTTTAAAAGACATTAACAAACGCGGTGAGCTATGAGTGTCGTCCCCTAGATTGCAAATCTTGAACAGTGAGAGGGACTGGGACGGGGCATTTGTGATTGCCACTGTACCCGAGTTTTCTACAGTGAGCCTTGATTATATGAAATGATATGAAATGATATTGAATTGAATTGAATTGAGACTGTACCCGAGATTTCTACAGTTCTCCTGGCTTGGAGCCAATTGTTGAGATAGCTGTCGTGCCCGCGTGGTAAAGGTCCTGTACTCCTGTTTGCTTCCGACTAGGTTGGGTGGATGACCGAGGAGATGTAGACGTGTGTGTCTTCCTCAGTGATGATTTCCCCAAATCATTGAGCGAACCGGAACGATAAAACTTAAGAGATATAAATAATCAAAAGAAAAGTACAGTAAAAGTATTAAGTGTTGGATAAGATTTATAAGATGTGTATGAGAAATGATTCTTGGAATAATTGATAAGTTTGAGTAAGGATTGATGAAAGAGTGGAAAGGAATTGTGTAAGTGTTAAGAGAAGGATTTGGAGAATGCCATTACAAGAAAATAATTAAAATGTGTGTTTATATGATGATATTGTTGATTGTTGTTGTTTGCTTTATGTTTATTGTTCTGCCTTATTATTTGCCTATTGTAATTCCACATAGTCGACATAGCTGTTTTGGGTAGCTCACTCTCTCCTACATTTCTGCTTGCATTGGGAAAAATTTGTATGGTCATTAGATGAAAAACATCGTGAGGTTCCAGGTCATTCGGGAGATAGGAGCATCTCCATTAAAAGGAGATAATAAAACTATGACCGCTTATGTCATAGTCCTTATAGAGACAAAGAAAAGGAAATCATGGAGAGACTTCTAGATCGTGAGAAGGAGGAGAAGAAAGCACAAGGCGACTCTATGGAAGAGACTTCTGAGGAGACGGATGAGGACGATTCTGCTTGCGGTTGAAGAGCTTGATCCACCAAGATTCAGAGTTCGATGGCGAGTCTTAGTGTAGATGACTAGAAGCTAGGTAATTCCCCTGGAGTACTGTATTCCATTGCAAGTTCTTAGTAGCCATAACTATATCATACTGTACCCCAACTAAAGTTTATTTCAGTACTGATGTCTTTGAAACACATAAACGGGCTATGTTTTTAAATGATGTTTTGTGAACAAGTTTCAAGGTGCGGTGTCTTGTGACATCTCGGTTTGGAACTTGAAAGGTGTTATGCAGTGTGAGAACATGAGTTTTAAATGAAACTATGTTTTGAAAACCTAAATGTTCTCATGTCTTTGTCATACACGTTTAAAAAAAATGGCCCAAATTTTCACTATATTTAACTTAAGTAACCGAAGTTTTCAAGTTGCCGAATCGGGGAGTTACAAATACCCTAGTAGCCGAAGGCTACCTTGATGTCAGGACGCAACCCATTCTCAAACTTGATGCACTTTTCCCTCTCATCCGGGTTGTGCTGATAGTAGGGAGAAAACCTGATCAACTGCTCAAACTTCAACACGTACTCTCCCATACTAAGAGACCGATGCTTGAGCTCCATAAACTCCATATCCTTCTTCTTTCGGACATCCTCTAGGAAGTACTTCTCAAAGAACTTCTCCTTGAAAAGTGCCCAAGTTAGAACTCTAGCCTCTCTCTTCAGCCCTTGGCGGGTGAGATCCCACCAACACTCTGCATCAAATGCTACTTAATTCTATAACTAACATATCGACTAGCAACACGAAAAGAATGAAACTATACTACAGCTAACTACTCACAAGCAGAGTAGCACACCAGAGTGTTAAAGTCCACACTCACGACCGAGGGTTGGAACCATTGCTCTGATACCATAAATATAACGTCCTAATTTCTATATGCGGAAAATGCGGATTTTTTTAAAAGGTTTTGCAACGTTACAACACAAAACACTTAACAACCATTTCCAAAACATGTACCTGATAAACCAATTCAATATAAAAATAAAGCTGCATTATCATCAATGCATTTATTAACCAATCATAAATAAAGTCCCGGAAAATACTCATCGGGTTATTACCAACTATGGTGTTCATCACCAAAGATGTAACACCCGCATTTCCCATTTTAAGAAATTGATTTTTGGAAATTTATGATTGGTCGATTCCTTTAAATTTATATAAAAATATTATTTGATTTATAATAATACGTGAAAATGAGGAAATTGTTTTAAATTAATTAAATAATTGATTCTTGTGTTTTGGTGATTTAAAGGATTTATTTTTAAGTGATAAATTATTTTATTTTGTGTTTTGGAGAAATTGTTATTTAAGGATTTCTTTGATTTGTTTAACTTTGAAAATTCATAAATTTTGACTAGTAAATCGGAATTAGACGAATTTACTGTCAAAACGATCGTATTAAAATGTAGAATTTATTTTGTAAAGTTTGAACTTTAAACTTGCTTCCACGATTTTCTCATTGATTTTGAGAAAATTATAAAGTTTGATTAGTTAAGAGAAATTGAAATATGATTTTCGAATATCATGTACTGTATTGGAAAAATATAATTTTCTACTATCAGCAAGTATTACACGGTTTTAATTAGTTGATTTATGAATTTTGAATTTTGAATTATTAGACATTCATTTATTATTGCACAAGACCCTTGGGTAACCCAATTAAATACAACCTACCTTTAATTAAATGTAGCCACCCTATATGGACCCTATAGGGGACATATCATTAATGACCCTATCCTAAATAAATTCACAACCAATGCATGCCTTTGTCTTTTATCTATTCACATTTCTCAAATATACTCCTACATAAACCTATCTATACACTATTAAATAATTGCTCATAAATCAAAGTAAAATTTGCAAAGTCCATACCCTATTGTACATGAAAAACCGTGGGGAGCATAGAGGAGTGTAGTGGAAGATTTTGATTTTTTCTCAAAAGTCCTTGTTTCATGTTGAGTTGGTAAAGAGTCTTGTAAATAAAAGCTATTCTTTTTTTTATTAATGTATTTCGGTCCAAATGAATATAAAAATAATAGATTGGTTTATTTTAGTGGTTGGATGCATGTTAAAAATAGGATTTTGTGTTGATTTTCTATTAAATTATTGCATGCATGTTTAGGTCTTGATTTTTTATGAAAATGTTATTTGGTAAAGAGTGAGTTTTTGAAGTTGAAAATGTGTTTCCCTTATTTTAATGATTGGACCGAATGGGTCTATGAAAAATAAATATTTGAACTTTGATTTTTAAGCATTGATTTATGTTAGCATTATAAATAATAAAGTGGAAATTTTTAGCTAAGAAAATATTTCTTTTATTTATTTTAAAAGAGGACCGAAAAATGTACATGTATGTGTTTGAAAGAAATTAATTTTGTTTGGTGCATATTGTGATTTCGTAAGTGGTATTGTGTGTTTAGAGCATAATTAGGAGTAGGTAGGGGCTGTTTGATATCGATTAATATAGGGTATGTCAAAGTATTTTAATTCTGAAATTTTAATTAATAAGTGATTCCCTTGTAGGAGGTTTTGGTAAACGATAGTTCTACTAATTGGATTGCCCTATAAATTTAGTATGTTGCTCTCTATGGCATTTGAGTATTATCTGGAAATTTTGAGATGAATTGGACCAGCTTTGATAATTTAAATAAATTTAGTTTGTTAAGCGCTGTTTGAGAAAAGTAATGTTTTTGGGTGCAAGAAATCTTGATGAAAGACACTTATATATGTCCAATGTAACAACCTCACAATGTTTTTGTTAACTTAAGATTTTATGAAAATTGGTATTTGAAAATTTCGATAAAAACAGGCAGAGTTCCCTCTGCATTTCGGACTTTACCAAAATTTCCAACTTTGTACCTGCTTAACCTGTCCAGACCAACGTATTTTTAAAACATAAAACGTTTAACTATTATCCAGAAACAGATCCTAATGCCCCAAATATCTCAAATAGTGGCGTACAACTAATACATATCTTTAAATTACAAAATAATAGTTTTTAACATAGCTGAGACTACAGTCCACTCGTAAAATAATAAACGGACACTCCACGTGGTGGAGGTTCAACCTGCTCGGCCAGAAACTGCGCAAGCTCCAAGCTCAGTACCTGAAAAATGGTTGTAAGGGTGAGCTTTACACATGAAGTAGAAAATAGTTTCTAACTAGACATAATGACCTACTAAGTCAAACACACTTAGTCATATATCTCATTATATATCAACAATTCATTCCCAACCAAAATCACATACATGCGCACAATGTCAATCGGTTTCTTTTATGATTCATTAAACCCTTGCACTTCCTGTATATTTATTTCATTTCAGCCTATCTCTTTTTCATCCCTTTTCGTTACTTTACATAATTATCATTCTCTTTTCAAATCCTTTGAGTTTTTCATAAACTTTAGAAATTATTACGTGGATCCATCATTGCGTACAGTCCACAATGCGGACAACGTCTTACAGCTGCGCACCATGTGCATCTTACGCGATCTATGCGTACAGCCCCACAACCCGGACAACATCTTACAAGATCTGGATCGCACTAGTCTATGCATACAGTCCCACAACCCGGACAACGTCTTACAAGACATGAAAACACACCAGTCTATGCGTACAGTCCCACAACCCGGACAACGTCTTACAAGACCTGAATCACACCAGTCGATGCGTACAGTCCCACAACCCGGACAACGTCTTACACAACCTGAATCACACCAGTCTATGCGTACAGTCCCACAACCCGGACAACGTCTTACAAGATATCAAATCAAACCAGTCTATGTGTACAGTCCAACAACCCGGACAACGTCTTACAAGACCTCTAATCAAACCAGTCGATGCGTACAGTCCCACAACCCGGACAACGTCTTACACGACTTAAATCACACCATCAAATTAAAAACCCATAAATAAATACGTACAGCTTCCAATCATCACAATAATTCACAAAATAATCCAATTCAATGCTCTACATTTATGCTCTTATTCTAATTCATTTTATTCATTAACCTTATCTATTACGTGCTTCAACACGTAACTCATTTATTCGTTCAAGCACACCGTAACATGACTCAATCAACATACCCATCACATTTATATATATTTACACATACAACATCATTACTCATTCTCTCTCATTTTTCACACACATAATTCCACTTATAATCATCACCATTAAATTTTCAATCACTCAATTTATCATTTCATCATACTTAATATATATTCATCACATATCATCATCACTATTCAATTCACAATTATTTCATTTATCACTTAACTTATACATCTATCATCATTTTACACCATATAACATATATCACATTTTCATCCAACTATTCATACCTATTAGCACATATCATTTAACACATGTATCCTTTCACAACTAATACTCTCACATTCCCCAAACATACATACATAATGACATATACCAATTAACCCCACATTTCCCACCGGAGCATACATGACAACATATAATATTTCACATAAACATTCCACCACAATTATACTCCAATTATTCATACATAAAAGCATAATAGATATTATTACATATACATTCACATAGTCAAAATACACCTTAGCATGCATATTCAATCACAAGTATCAATTTATGGTTCATTTCATTTATTTTCTTACATTATATTAAATCTAAATTAATTACCCGAATAATCAATCACAAGCATACCCACATATTCTTAGCAAGTATTATATACTAATCAGAAAATACTCTCTAAAGCAAGGTAAAACACCCCTTACTTCAGGGTTCTATTAGAAACAATTTGAAGACGTGCAGAGAGCTCCCGATTCGGCAACGGTCCATTCGATCCTGATCCAAGCATCCGCACCGACCCAACTCGGTTGAACCTAACCAGCAGCAGCAACAAACCCCGGATCAGCAAAAACCCACATCCGCTTCGACCCGGTTCGGTTCATGGAAACACTGGTCCAACTGGTTTGACTCACTTCATCTTCTTCATCGTTGTAGATCAATCCAAGGGGGAAAGAGAGAGAGAGTTCGCGAACCGGAGAGAGGAAGCACAGACGGAAGGAAGAGAGAAGAGCGCTGCAACAACGACGGTGGCTGGCTTCGCGTCACTGTGGCGGCTGGACCACGAGCGGCGGAGCTTGGCAGCGGTGACAGGAACCCGAAGCACCGCGATTGCTGGACGAAAAGAGAGAGAACGCGAACAACGATCATGGCTTCGTGGGTGGCCGCGAGCGGGACTCCTGACGACAAACCGCGAGGGACGAAGGTGGAGGTGCTGGCTTCGGAAATGGCGGCGGTAGAGAGGGCTAAGGAGGTGAGAGAGAGAGACGAAGATAGGAGAATGGAAGAGGTTGGCGGAGGCGGCTCAAAGAGGAGAGAAAGAGAGAAACATGGTGTGAGAGGGAGGAGAGAAATTTGTGTAGATTACCATGGGGGAGAGTTTGGGCCGGCGGGAATAACTAAAGGGGGGAGAAGGAGAATTTTTTTTTTATAATTTTATTATTATTATTATTTATTTTATTTTATTTTATTTGGGTTTTAACTCTATCATTTACTTTTATGCCCTTCATCCTATTTATTTATCAATACTATTATTATTAAAAGAGAAATCATTATCAAAAATTAATTATCATACCAACACATATAGGGTGAATCATAAGGTTAGTAATTTGATATTACTCACAAAATAATTTAATATTGGTATATTTAAATCAAAGTAAAGTATAGAAAATACATTTTTCAAATAGGGTAATTACTTTAGATGAATCTACTTTCAAATATTCAAATATATAATTAAAATATACTTTCATAAATAACATAATTGATTAGTTTCATGAAACAATTATTTAATTCGATAAAACTTATAATTTATTATGTTAAAGAAATCTGAGTGTTCCAAATTCCGATATTTCCTAATACTTTTGCAGCACTAAAAGGAACATTAATTTGTTATTCCTAAACTTTATTATTGTTATTATTATTACTTAAATCTATTATTATCATAATTATTCTAAGGGTTATAATTTGGGATGTTACAATTCTCCGCCACTTAGGAGAATTCCGTCCCCGAAATTCCGATTGGTTCAAGTGAATGAATGACCATCACTTAAACAGGGCCGCTAACTATGATCTCTAACTCTTTCCGGGTTCATTCCCCCACTTATGACACTCCTAGAGCGATACTCTTTGGTGTTTCTCCAATCTATTTCCGACCCATCAGCCCCAAATTTTCATCTAAGATCGAACCGATAGAAAACAATACAGGAACCTACTATGGGAAGATCATGGTTTGCTAATTCAAGAACATAGATAGTTGGATAGACAGATAGGCATGGATAAGGAATGAGACTTTAGATGTATATAGATATGCTTAACTCCTTTACTTTGGGTCTTTCAATGTCAACTCTAAGGATTTCCATGTTAAGCTCTAATTCGTTTTCTAACGTCTTTCCCTTGACTCCCTTATATCTTCCTCACACTTCGGATGACCCATTCTCATTTAACCTTGAATTTGGTTACCTTTATAAAACATTTATCCACACATTCAGCTTCAAATGATAAAGGTCAAATATGCATGTCTATGCCAATTGCATGACAATTACTCATATGAAATACATCAACACACTTAGTCATAATCGGACATCACATTCTTCAACATACCAAGTCCATCTTACCACATATCACAAGTTAATTCATAATGTCCAGCCATATATTCAAACCTACCAAGCAAAGAATTCACCCTTACTAGACAAACAAGCTAGCATACACATATGATCACGCATCTAGGACATAAAAGAAAAATAAAGCATATCACATCACATTTACATAACACCTTCCACGTTCACAACTTTCACATCTAAAGGCAACATAATAATATCATAAGTCCAGTCAAGTCATTGATCAAACACTAGCATGAAGTTCGCAATAAACGCATTCAAAAAGTCACTAAAAGCTTACACATAACACATTTAGGACGTATATAAAACTCATGTCATATCAACTCTATTTATTTGAAATTTGGCCTACTTCACATGAAAGTACTCAAAGGTAACATATTCAAAAATTAGTTCAAAAGGAGTTCAGGATGTATGGTTTTCATTGCTTGCCCGAAAGTCCGAAAACCGAAAAAACTGCATAGCTGTAACAAAGATGCATTTTTTAAAAATACCAATTAAATTTCAAATGTTATGAAAATTTACAGGTAGTGTCCCTACGTATGAATGAACATCGTGGTAAATTTTCAGGTTGATCGGAGTCCGTTAGGTTCAGTTTTAACCCTCCGACCACTTTGTCAAAAACACCGTAAACATTGGGGGCTGAACCTAAGTTAGATTTATTTAAGGTAGTAAACAAACTACAAATGACCTCAAAATTTATAGGGACATTATATATACTTAGCCAAAGGTTGTTGAAAATTTTCAGACTGATCGGAGCACGTTAGACTCGATTTTTACCCTGCGTTCACAGTGTCGGAGACACCGAAACTGTCTAGTCTGATTGTGAAAACGCATTTATTTAAAATACTAAATTTCTCCAAGCAGCTTGAAATTTTAAATTAAACATGAATTCAACTTCAGGAAACTTACATAATTATTCCAAATCAATTTAAGCATCCCAAGCCCAAAAACTCAGTTTTCCATTATATTCAAAACCCCGATTTCCCAACAAACACTTTACGACCCAAAAATTCAAATAAATAACAAATCATTTTCAAATCATGTGCAACCTTCCAAAATCAAATTTTATAACATAAATAAGCATTCTACAAAATCTCAGGGCGAACAGAGTAGTGCAACTATCATTCACTAAAATCACCTACAAGTGAAAATTACTAAGTTCTACAACATTAATCTTCATTCATATTATCAAATATCATATCAATCATCAAAGTCCAGTACCTAAACTATCCTAAACGAGTTTAATAATCATAATAATTCATATATTTTTTTCCATTATTCATTTCCTTTAGACATTTACAAAATTCCAAAATGTTTACCGAAACTTAAGGACTAGATGATTATATCTCCCAACAGATGTATATTTTTAGGTGATTAGTCTCAAGTATACACCACATCGGTGATAAGACCATTCTCATGTCACTTAAGTTTTGGTTAAATGACTCTTAGAAAATTTTCCGGATTTCATTTCAAGTTCAAAAATACCGAACTCTTGGTTTGTTTTGTCACGTTTAGATTTGGCTCACTTGGTCCGAGACTAAAGATTACTTTCTCCCGGTGGGGTAGCAACTTGGTTCTCTAGCCCGTTGGGGTATTTCGTTTCCTTAGTCTCGTCATTCGTCCACTTCTAAATATGACCGAATTTTTTTTTTACAAGATTTCGGGTTTTGTTTTGTAAGTCTCAAACACCTTAAGCAAAATTTAAAACAAATCCCAAATGTTCACTATGCTATAATTCGCAATCATTTTTATTACGATGCTAGCAAGACTCAACTAAGTCCTAAACTAATCTGTTACTAATTACAAGTTACTCGCTTGGTGAGTAACACAATAGGAGTTGTGAGTCCATGTATCACCCCGATTTGGCAACTTGAAACCACAACTACTTAAATTCAATATAGTGAAAATTTGGGCCATTTTTTTTTAAACATGTACGAAAAGAGACGTGAGAACACTTAGACTTTCAAAACATATTTTCAATTAAAAACTCATGTTCTCATATTACGTAAAATCATTCCAAACCGAGATGTCACAAGACACCGCACCTTGAAACTTGTCCATAAAAACATCATTTCAAATACAACAGCCCATTTACTTATTTCAAAACATCAGTGTTAAGCAAAACTCTAGCCGGAGTACAGTATGATAAAGCTATGGCAACTAATAACTTGCAATGGTATACAATGCTTTGAGGGGATTACCTATCCTCTAGTCATACACACTAAGACTTGCAATCTAACTCTGAGCCTTGGCAGATCGAAATCTCAATCATCTTCGTCTGTCGGAAGATCCTGGGGCCTGTGGGTTTCAATCCTTGACGCTGAGACACTCTTCCGTGTCAACCTCGGACCATCAAGCAGAATCGTCGTCCTCTGCCACCTCCGGAGTCTATTCCACAAAGTTGTCTCCTTTCAACGGAGATGCCCTATCTCCTGAGTGAGCTGAAACCTCGCGGTATTTTCCATCTAAGGATCATACGAAATTTTCCAATAGAAAGCAGAAGTAAAGGAGAGAGTGAGCTACCCAAACAATGAATGTCGACTATGTGGAATTACAATAGGCAAATATTAAAGCAAAACAGCAAACAACATGTAAATTATAACATCAACATAATAATCATATAAGCATATAAACATAAATTCATGATTGATCTTTCATAATAGTATTCTCAATATCTTTCTCTTAAACTTTCACAATTCTTATCAATTCTTTCCTCGATCCTTGTTTTCGAACTTATCGATTCTTCCAAGAATTATTTCTCATACTTGATATCTTCACTGTACTTTTTTTTTATTACTTCAATCTCTTAAGTCTTATCGTTTTGGTTAGCTCAATGATGTGGGGAAATCATCATTGAGGAAAATCGGCGCACACGTCTACATCTCCTCGGTCATCCACCCAACCTAGTCGGAAGCAAACAGGAGTACAGGACCTTTACCACGCAGGCACGACAGCTGTCTCAACAATTGGCTCCAAGCCAGGAGAACTGTAGAAATCTCGGGTACAGTCTCAAATCAATTCAATTCATAGCATTTCATATAATTTCATATCAAATAATCAAGGCTCACTGTAGAAAACTCGGGTACATTGGCAAATCTCAAATGCCCCGTTCCAGTCCCTCTCACTGTTCAAGATTTGCAATCTAGGGGGCGACAGTACTACTCTAGTTTGCAATGCAGAACTTACCACGGCATTGGACCCAGTCCCTACCACGTTCGTATACCACATGTGGAATTTCGTTCTACCTAGAAAGTACTCTAGACTTCTTGACGTTTCACCATCATTGTCCTCCCCTAATGCAATCTCCGCCTGAGTATCCGCAGATACTCATGGTTCCTTCCTCTCCACTACTTCGATATCACACTCATGCCTCACCGCTTTCGTTATTGTCTTTTAAAAGGATTTTAAGGTTTTAGAGTTTTAGAGAGTTTTAATTCACGGCTTAATCCTAACAGTCGGCTCATCCTTGGTGCATCCCTTCAACGAGTCCCGACCACTAATCGTTAATCCGTTCCCCAAGGAATCTCAACAGCATCTTGCATCACATCTCTTTCTCGTGCATCTCATCAGCATTATTCTCCTCAGCTCTTGCTCAACAACATCATCAACATCTTTCTCGTCAGCCATGGCTCAGCATCATCATCAGCAGCATCTTTCTCATCATCATTGCTCGGCAGCGTCATCAGCATCTTTCTCTTCAGTTGTTGCTCAGCAGCACCATCAGCGTCTTTCCTCCTCAGTTGTTTAGCAGCACCATCAACGTCTTTCCTCCTCAGTTGTTGCTCAGCAGCACCATCAGCGTCTTTCCTCCTCAATTGTTGCTCAGAAGCACCATCAACATCCTTTTTCCTCATCATTTCAACCTTCTCGTTCGCATCATCGGGTAGTTCTTATCGCAACCTTGATAATCATCATTTCATTTCCATTCTTTCTCAAACTCAGCTATTAATTTTCTTCCATTCATTATTTATCTCTTTCTCATTTACAGCTCATTGTGACGCTCTCTTTTTAACTTGAAAATAATTAATATTTCCAATAATTGAATACTTGCTATCAAAATTTGGGCTAGAAATTTTTTTTTCCTTTTTAGAACTAGTACTTGCACGTTCATAAACCCTTTTGAACATAAACCATTTTTGAAAGTTCGGCTTAACAATATCTTAGTTTCGAAAAGGCTCTCGAGATAACATTTCCTTAACTATAGAAAATACTCTTCATAGTTAATATTAAAACATACCATTTGCCTTTCGAGTTGAATTTGAATATATAAAGAATAAACTTATCGCCGAATCCTTTCTTAATAGAAATCAGAGTTCGCGGAAGTAAAATAATACTTATGGGGCACTGCTGAGGTAAAGAAAACATCATATATATATAAGTCATAACATAACCCCATCAGTACAGTCAGTAGCAAGTGATCAAAAGTCGGGATAGCAAGTTTTGATGAAACATATACAGACCAGCTGCATAAAATAAAAGCTCACTCTAAGACCTCTCAGATATATACAATATATATAACAAAATCCAAAATAGAAGTCCCAGAGCAAGTCATCCGTGTCCTCAGCAGCTCCTCAGATCCTCCACAACTCTATCCCTAGGATCTAGGATCCAAAACATCTACGCTATGCAGGCTCCTATGAACCAGAGGGTCCACCTCTAGCAGAAACAGTCGGCTCAACATGCACCTCCTCCTCGCTCTCATCCTCCACGGGGTCCTCCTCGTGAAGAAACCGCAATTGGTGGTTGAAACAACTAAGGAACACTAGGAACACACCTAGAAGGGGGTGTTGAATAGGTGTAAAAGAAACCTTGAAAGATTTTCGAACGAAATAAATTGAAACAATTAAAACAAATGATTTTTGCGAAATCTACAGCACTTAATCGATTAAACTGAAATTTAATCGATTAATCTGAACTTTAATCGATTAAGCCAGAAAGAACAATTTTCCTAAATCGATTAAATATTCACTTAATCGATTATTAATCGATTATGACAGATAAAAACTGAAAAATCACTTTTCAATCAAATACGAAAATCAATCAATCAACACTTAAGATCAGAGATTCAGCGGAAACAATTAACACCTATATTCTTATTGATTACCCTAGTTATGAAAATGATTTTCCCCAACTTAATTTGAACAATAAAGATTCAATTCAATCAATTATGAAAATCAATCTTTTTCTAGGTTTTCAACCAAGAACACAATTAAAGACTTGAATGTAAAGAGTTAAGGTTTAGAGATACGACACAGTGATTTATCCTGGTTCACTTTCATCCGCTTGAAAGCTACATCCAGTCCCCTCTTCAACCAAGAGAGATTCTTCACTATGAGGAATTAGAGTTCTCAAATTACAAGTAAATGCCTCACAATACTCCCTTCTTGCTAGCCTACAAGAGATACCACACCCTTGCCTTGTAATCCTATTGATCTTCTCTCTAATCTAACCTCTACCTCTTGTTGATAATCCACACAACAAGTCTTCAATTGCTTGATGATAATCCACACACCAAGGCTTCACTTTGCTTGATTCACAACCAAGACTTTCTTCTTCTCCAATGAGATTTGCTTGATGATAAACGACACACCAAGGCTTCTTTGTTGTTGTAGTTTGCTTGCCTTCTTGCAAAGATTACAACACAATAGAAAACACAATAACAATCCTATGAATCTCAATCAATAGCTATGACAATTCACACAAGAGATTCAAAGGTTCTTGATCAAAGAATATGAAAATATGAAAGCTTTGATCTTTGAAATTGAGAGAGAATAGAATGGCTTGATTCTTGTAAAATTGATTATGAAAGTGTTCTCATTAATCACAAAGATTAGGAAAAGGTTTTTATAGAATACCCAAAAGTTGTAGCACTTGAAAACTGATTTTGAGAAGTGAAAATCGTATTTTAAAAAACCAGTTCAGCAGTACTTAATCGATTAAATCTTTACTTAATCGAGTACTAATCGTTTAAATTCATCCTTAATCGATTAAACATGTCTGATACTTGTTTAAAACTTGTTTTCTCAAAATCAAACCTTTCCTTTTAAACCTTTAAGCCACCTATTGATTCTAGGTTAAGTGAAAACTCAAATTATGATTTAATCATGACTATGATAGAGATTCACTACCCTCTAAATAAACTACCCAAATAAAAGACCTAAGAAGCTTGAGAGGCAAAAGATAAAACAATTACAATTACACTCAAACTAAGTCTTCATGAGCTTGCTTTCTCTCTTCTTCATTTGATGTTTGTTGTTGCTTGTCGAACTTGATACTTGATCAACACATGATAGCTTGTTCAAAACACTTTGTCATTATCAAAACATTCATCATGGAACTTACAATCTCCCCCTTTTTGAAAATGACAAACCATGTTTTGAATTTGATTGAAGTTGTTGATGCTTTAACAATTTGATCACTTGGTGAGAAACTTGCTCCCCTTCAATTAATGCATTTGATATTTGAAAACCAATTGATAGAAGCTTGATTCTCCCCCTATCTTCAACAACTTAGCTCAACCTACATAAAAACAACAAAACAACCTTTCTCCACAAAAACATATCATTTCTCCCATTTTTCAAAACATACTATTTCTCCCAAAATATCGTTTCTTCAAAACATACTATTTCTCCCCCTTTGGCATTATCAAAAAGTAATATATATACCAATTGAAATATAAAAAACTAAGCCAAAATAGAGAAACAAACATTTATTTCTTCAAAGTAATATATACCATTATCAATGTTGTGAAGAAATAACAATATAACACCAATAAACTTTGAAATATAACAAGTACTATACTTTGAAATGTGATACCAATTGGCAAGAGAATATAACAATGAATTATGAACCAATAGAAATACTAAGAAGTCATAATACCAATTAAGATATCATCAATGTAAAGAAATAAGATGTATTGTAATATTTCTTCAATAACAACAAAAACATGATAATCATCTAATCATCAAAATTAGTATCAATTGAACTTTAGAAAAGAAATTGAGAAGATACCAATTGAGAAGATACTATAATCATCAATATCTAACAATATCACTTGTACCAAATTTGTAGGACTTCTTTTGAGATGCAAAAGTGATACCAATTGAAGAAGCAAATATATGAATAACACTTGTAAGCCCTTTGCTCTTCAATCATACCTACAAAACAATTATGCTTTGCTTTTTGGTATCCAAATGGTTTTGAATCCATTTTTGTTAGTGTAGGGACTTTCACCCTTTTTCATCCAAACAAAATCTCCTTTAGGTATACCATGCACTTTAACATAACACACATTTGAAGTATGTCCATGAGTACCACAATAGAAACATGTTGGTGCATTTGAGAAATCAACTTTAGAAAAATCAACAACATTTCTATGAGAATTACTCTTAGCGTTAGTATAACCCAAACCAAACTTGTTTGAATTTTCTCTTTGAAAATTTAACAATGTGCGCAATCTAATATCACCATTTGAGAAACTTGCAAGCTTATTTTTCAAAATAGCATTTTCATCTTTGAGCAACTTGCAATTCTCACAATCAACCACAATATTCACTCTACTAGCACAATCACAAGAAGAACTAGCATATATAAGATCAAGAGTTTCATTTTCAAGATTAAGCTCATGAACTTGTTTTTGAAGTTCTAAAATCTCTTTTTGATGTTTCAAAATGAGCTTCTTTCTTTCAATGTTTTTCAAAACTAGTTTTTCAAGTTGTTCATTCATTTCTTCATAAGCATTATATAACAATTCATATTTAGAAGAAATTTCGGATTTAGTATGACTTACATCGCTTTCCTCGCTTTGATAACTTGATTCATCATTTGAACTTTGTTCTTCATCTACTAGAGCTATCAAGTTGAGACAAGCGGCTTCTTCATCATCCGAAGAACTACTCGATGTGCTTTTCTTGTTATCTTCATCACTATCCCAAACTATGTATGCTCTTTTAGATTTAGAATTTTTCTTGTCTTTCTCCTTCTTCTTGAGATACCTAGAGCATGAGTACTTGAGATGTCCGGGTTTTCCGCATTCATGGCAAACTACACCTTCTTTTGAAGTCATGGTCTTGTAGTGTGGAGAATCCTTCTCTTTACCTTTGTCTTTGTTCAACCTTCCTTTTCTCCTTAGAAATTTGTCAAACTTCCTTAGTAAAAGTTTCATGTCTTTTTCATCAACATCCGAATCGGAATCTTCACTATCATCATCATCGGAACTCTCTTCCTTTTTATATGACCTATTGACTTTAAGAGCAAGTCCCTTTCTTTCTTTGTTCTTATCCGACTCTTCATTGATACTTAATCGTCCAAGCTCCATTTCATGTTCTTGAAGCTTTCCGAAAAGTGTTGCTAGATCCATAGCATCCAAGTTTTTAGATTCAACAATAGCCGTTACTTTTGGTTGCCAATTCCTGTCTAAACATCTCAACACTTTGTTAGAAAGTTCACCTTGTAAGAAAGTCTTACCAAGAGCAAGTAAATGGTTAATAATGTGAGTAAAACGCTTTTGCATATCATTAATAGATTCATTTGGAAGCATTTGAAACAATTCATAATCACGCATTAAAGCATTCAATCTAGCTCTCCTAACCTCACTAGTTCCTTCATGAGTCACTTGTAAAGTGTCCCACATTTCCTTAGCACTAGAACATTGAGAAACTCTAAAGAACTCGTCATAGGATAAAGCGGATGTGATGATATTCTTTGCTTTATAATCATATTGTACTTTCTTTCTATCATCATCCTTCCACTTATCCTCGGGGATCAATTGTTCTACACCTTCAACTAAACTAGAGGGTATATGAGGACCTTTTTCAACTACTTTCCAAATTTCACTATCTATGGCTTGGATAAAGATTTTCATTCTAACTTTCCAATATGCATAGCCTTCTCTGGCAAACAATGGAGGACGATTTATCGAAGCACCTTCACCACCAAAGGGATTCATGGAACCCATTGCGATTTTCTTAAAGGATCTTTACGAAAAAGCTCTTATGCTCGTGTCTTTCGACCGAGCTCTGATACCAATTGAAGAAACCGCAATTGGTGGTTGAAACAACTAAGGAACACTAGGAACACACCTAGAAGGGGGGGTTGAATAGGTGTAAAAGAAACCTTGAAAGATTTTCGAACGAAACAAATTGAAAGAATTAAAACAAATGATTTTTTCAAAATCTACAGCACTTAATCGATTAAACTGAAATTTAATCGATTAATCTGAACTTTAATCGATTAAGCCAGAAAGAAATATTTTCCTTAATCGAATAAATATTCACTTAATCGATTATTAATCGATTATGACAGATAAAAACAGAAAAATCACTTTTCAATCGAATACGAAAATCAATCAATCAACACTTAAGATCAGAGATTCAGCGGAAACAATTAACACCTATATTCTTATTGATTACCCTAGTTATGAAAATGATTTTCCCCAACTTAATTTGAACAATAAAGATTCAATTCAATCAATTATGAAAATCAATCTTTTTCTAGGTTTTCAACCAAGAACACAATTAAAGACTTGAATGTAAAGAGTTAAGGTTTAGAGATACGACACAGTGATTTATCCTGGTTCACTTTCATCCGCTTGAAAGCTACATCCAGTCCCCTCTTCAACCAAGAGAGATTCTTCACTATGAGTAATTAGAGTTCTCAAATTACAAGTAAATGCCTCACAAGACTCCCTTCTTGCTAGCCTACAAGAGATACCACACCCTTGCCTTGTAATCCTATTGATCTTCTCTCTAATCTATCCTCTACCCCTTGTTGATAATCCACACAACAAGTCTTCAATTGCTTGATGATAATCCACACACCAAGGCTTCACTTTGCTTGATTCACAACCAAGACTTTCTTCTTCTCCAATGAGATTTGCTTGATGATAAACGACACACCAAGGCTTCTTTGTTGTTGTAGTTGGCTTGCCTTCTTGCAAAGATTACAACACAATAGAAAACACAATAACAATCCTATGAATCTCAATCAATAGCTATGACAATTCACACAAGAGATTCAAAGGTTCTTGATCAAAGAATATGAAAATATGAAAGCTTTGATCTTTGAAATTGAGAGAGAATAGAATGGCTTGATTCTTGTAAAATTGATTATGAAAGTGTTCTCATTAATCACAAAGATTAGGAAAAGGTTTTTATAGAATACCCAAAAGTTGTAGCACTTGAAAACTGATTTTGAGAAGTGAAAATCGTATTTTAAAAAACCAGTTCAGCAGTACTTAATCGATTAAATCTTTACTTAATCGAGTACTAATCGATTAAATTCATCCTTAATCGATTAAACATGTCTGATACTTGTTTAAAACTTGTTTTCTCAAAATCAAACCTTTCCTTTAAAACCTTTAAGCCACCTATTGATTCTAGGTTAAGTGAAAACTCAAATTATGATTTAATCATGACTATGATAGAGATTCACTACCCTCTA
Organism: Crotalaria pallida; assembly: GCA_037953625.1. Classification (NCBI taxonomy): domain Eukaryota; kingdom Viridiplantae; phylum Streptophyta; class Magnoliopsida; order Fabales; family Fabaceae; genus Crotalaria; species Crotalaria pallida. Next base: position 88,888,671 of record CM075649.1, on the reverse strand, counting down.
AATAAACTACCCAAATAAAAGACCTAAGAAGCTTGAGAGGCAAAAGATAAAACAATTACAATTACACTCAAACTAAGTCTTCATGAGCTTGCTTTCTCTCTTCTTCATTTGATGTTTGTTGTTGCTTGTCGAACTTGAAACTTGATCAACACATGATAGCTTGTTCAAAACACTTTGTCATTATCAAAACATTCATCATGGAACTTACACCTCGACCTCGCCCGACTGTGTAGTGACCCCACCACTGGGTCTAAGGTCTGCAGAAGCAGTCCTATCCAAGTCAGTCGGACCAGGAGAAGGATTCTCCTCAGTGACAACTTTATGGGAGGAAGGATGGGAACGAGTGGCAGCTCTAAAACGAAAACTATGAAAACGACGCATAGGTCGAGCCGGGGGTGGTCCTCTATATGTATAAAAAGGGGGAACATGCATAGTGTAGACTAAGGGAATCCTAAATCGACGAGGTCGCACTCGCACCAGAGGGTTAGGGTGGTAGAGAGTGATCTCAACCTCCCCCTCAAAAGTGGCACGGTGCTCCTCATACATCCATATGCCACTAGGGATAGGGCATATCTCGATGCAAGCTAGGTATCTGGCCATCACCTAAATAGGGCACAGGGAGTAAGTATACACATATACGTAATTGATAAAGACTAAAATTACGATCACAAATATATCATGGACAGATCATAATGCAAATACATATGAGCACACCAGTTTTCAACATTATAACTCTTATAATGCAAGTGGCATGATGTATGATTTTCTATCCACAACTGAGGCCTCTAAAAGTCCATCTTGGACGTCCATCCAATACACCCTTGTGTTCCCGGAACACCAACATTTGTTCCCAGAACATAATGCCGAACCATACTTGGATAATAAGCATCACTCCCGAAGTGTGCACCACGTTCCCAGAACGCATACGTTCCCAGAACGCATACGTTCCCAGAACGCATACGTTTCCAGAACGCATAAAAACCAGGTCCCGGACACTGGCCACATATCTATAATGTGTCATCAAGTAGGTTATAATTTGGTACTCCCGGAGTACCCTCCTCATATTCCCAGAATATGATAAACGTTCCTACCAACCAGACTTCCAGTCTATATGGATGCACAAATATCAGGGTTGGTTTTATCTTTACATTAATTAATGTGATTTAGAAATATTCCAATTTCCCTTTTGAATGATTTATTTGAGGCATACAATTTGGCATAAAATTCTCATTTGAATTTTCTCAATGGTATTCAAATACTTAACTTTTTATTTTTTTAAATTCAGGTACTAACCGGTTACAGTTTCAGGCTAACCGGTTAGAATTACAGACCTGAACTGTTTACCATTGCAATTCAGAAAAACCCTTTTTTCTTGAATTCCCTACCCAATCCATAAACAAGTTAAACATTGTTTTGTGCCTCAAAAATCACAGTTTTCTTCATTCAAAAGTTCCAATCACATTCTGTGTCCAATAAAGTATAATTTCCTCTTGAAATTATTCCATTAATTTAAGGTATTAACCCTTTACCTTAATATCTGAACCAAGAAAGTATTGTTACCTCATTTTCAGATTCTTTCCAGTGAAATTAAGGTATAGATTTGAGTAAAATTAGTGAAACTTCAGGACTGTTTCATAAACTAATTTTCTTTTGAAATTCTGCAGTGTCTAACCGGTTACGAATATCGAGTAACCGGTTAGATTATGCAGTCAGTCCTTCAAAATAAGGGTTTTAACACATCATTTTCTTTAATTCTCAAATCTAACCATTATTCATCATTCAACAGGGTTCATATACCTTAAACAAACATGTTTCATCACAGAAACCAAATTCAAAGTGCATGCATCAAGCTTTTTGCATCAAATTGCATAAAAATTCACATAAACACAATTTAATACAACAAAACTTATCATAAGCATTTAAATCCAGAATTCAGTATCAATATACTTTGCATGCATCAACATAAACTTGCTCAAAACAACATTGAGCAAGAATTTGGCCTCCAAGCCTTTGTGCCATATTGCACATAATGCCCTTTTTGAGTTTTGTTAACTCAAATCCTAAATCGCTTGAATTTTAGTCTAAATCTAGTATAAGGTAGACTTCTCCCATACCTTAAGACTGAGTTTGATGAAGATTGACACAGAACTCGAAGAAAACTCCCCAGATTTCTCACAAACTCACAGCTCTACTCTCAGCCACGAATTTCACCAACAGGGTCCAAAGACCAGAAGTTTTGACATAGCAAATAGCCAAAGAAATTGGGGAAAACAGGTAAGACTCAAAATAGGTAACATGCACTAGAGAATCAAAGAGATTTGAGCCTAAATGGTGGACTGTACTTACCAAACTCAAAGCTGGAATTCAGCTTCCAGAACAGGGAATGACAGAGAACTCAGTTTCCAACTCCTAGATTCCAAGCTTGATTTCTCCTTGCACACGAACACTCAGCTCTCAAATATTATATCAATGGAAAGCCCTTGATTCAAGCTTTCCAGAAGTGTGTGTTTTGCTCTCTAACACTCAAGAACCAAAACGAATTGAACAGGGCGATTATGAAACCCTAAAACACAGCCTCCCCCAAAATCAGAGCATCAACAACCCCCCATTCTTCAGCAATTCCTCTATATATAGACTAATAACGATTACATGCACAGTGACGCGTGGTTTTCCACTTGATTCAAGCTGTAATCGTGGTGAATTCGGGATTAATCAAGTGATTACTCATCAAAATCCACTAACCCAGTTTCTGGGTTCATCGTCTAACCATCAACATCCTTTTTCCTCATCATTTCAACCTTCACGTTCGCATCATCGGGTAGTTCTTATCGCAACCTTGATAATCATCATTTCATTTCCATTCTTTCTCAAACTCAGCTATTAATTTTCTTCCATTCATTATTTATCTCTTTCTCATTAACCGCTCATTGTGACGCTCTCTTTTTAACTTGAAAATAATTAATATTTCCAATAATTGAATACTTGCTATCAAAATTTGGGCTAGAAATTTTTTTTTCCTTTTTATAACTAGTACTTGCTCGTTCATAAACCCTTTTGAACATAAACCATTTTTGAAAGTTCGGCTTAACAATATCTTAGTTTCGAAAAGGCTCTCGAGATAACATTTCCTTAACTATAGAAAATACTCTTCATAGTTAATATTAAAACATACCATTTGCCTCTCGAGTTGAATTTGAATATATAAAGCATAAACTTATCGCCGAATCCTTTCTTAATAGAAATCAGAGTTCGCGGAAGTAAAATAATACTTATGGGGCACTGCTGAGGTAAAGAAAACATCATATATATATAAGTCATAACATAACCCCATCAGTACAGTCAGTAGCAAGTGATCAAAATTCGGGATAGCATGTTTTGATGAAACATATACAGACCAGCTGCATAAAATAAAAGCTCACTCTAAGACCTCTCAGATATATAAAATATATATAACAAAATCCAAAATAGAAGTCCTAGATAAAGTCATCCGTGTCCTCAGCAGCTCCTCAGATCCTCCACAACTCTATCCCTAGGATCTAGGATCCAAAACATCTACGCTATGCAGGCTCCTATGAACAAGAGGGTCCACCTCTAGCAGAAACAGTCGGCTCAACATGCACCTCCTCCTCGCTCTCATCCTCCACGGGGTCCTCCTCGACCTCGCCCGACTGTGTAGAGACCCCACCACTGGGTCTAAGGTCTGCAGAAGCAGTCCTATCCAAGTCAGTCGGACCAGGAGAAGGAGTCTCCTCAGTGACAACTCTATGGGAGGAAGGATGGGAACGAGTGGCAGCTCTAAAACGAAAACTATGAAAACGACGCATAGGTCGAGCCGGAGGTGGTCCTCTATATGTATAAAAAGGTGGAACATGCATAGTGTAGACTAAGGGAATCCTAAATCGACGAGGTCGCACTCGCACCAGAGGGTTAGGGTGGTAGAGAGTGATCTCAAACTCCCCCTCAAAAGTGGCACGGTGCTCCTCATACGTCCATATGCCACTAGGTATAGGGCGTATCTCGATGCAAGCTAGGTATTTGGCCATCACCTAAACAGGGCACAGGGAGTAAGTATACACATATACATAATTGATAAAGACTAAAATTACAATCACAAATATATCATGGACAGATCATAATGCAAATACATATGAGCACACCAGTTTTCAACAATATAACTCTTATAATGCAAGTGGCATGTGTAACACCCCGATTTGGCAACTTGAAATCCATAATCAATTTAAGTGAAAATTAGGGCCATTTTTTTTAAATGAGTAATGTACAATTTGAGAACATCTCTCATTTTCAAAACATAGTTTCATACTCATGTTCTCAAGTTGTACCAACTCTTTCAAGTTCCAAACCGAGATGTCACGGGACATCGCACTTTGAAACTCGTTTTTTAAGACATCGTGTAAACAAGATGGCCCATTTTATTTGTTTCCAAAATGTCAGCATTGCAAACTTGTTTGTGGTTACAGTATATTAGAGCTATGTATCTAATAACTTGTAGTTTAGTACAATACTCAGGAGGGAATTACCTATGTTCTAGTCATCGAACTATCTACGTATTCGTCTCATAGTACTAATCTGTCCCTCGTCCGCCTTCTCTATCTCTTCGAGCCTTCAACTGTAGCATCGTCTAGTGTAATATCAGTCTTTCTTTCCCATGGCCAGGCCCTTCCAGTTAGCTTGGTCCTTCTGCGCTGGATCCTTAGAAAGAATACCATGTAGGCCGACATAGTGTTGCTATCTCCTCTCCTTGGGGGTGCTCCTATTTCTCTAATCAGCTGAAAGCTTGCAATGTTGTCCATCTAGTATCCGCCCAATTTTTCATAACAGAAATGTAGGAGAGAGAGAGTGAGCTACCCAAAACGGCTGTAACATCCCAAATTTAATTCCTAGTATAATTGATGATAGGTCAAGCCTAAAGTGAAGGAAGTATTGATATGGAGTTGAAACTAGTGGTTTGAAGGCTTGATTTAGGATTAATAACATAGGATATTAGGAAATTAAAAATAAAAGATTTACAACTCTAAACACAAATTCCACCGCTGGATGTGAAGTAGGATATGTGGGGAAGCATGTGTCAAAATTTGAGGAAGATCCAACGGTTAACGAAGAAGTTATGGCCGTTCAAAGTCGGGGTGCTGAAAATACTGCAACTTAATCGATTAAGCTGCAGCTTAATCGATTAAGACCTGAAGAAGGGGGGAATTTAATCGAGTAATACTCGATTAAACGCTGTAGATGCAGAAAATAATAAAGTGCAGCACACGTTCTTTCTCTTCCAAATTCGAACCTCACTCTTTCTCTCCCCAGGGTTCCATTCTCCATCATCAAATCCACCAAGAGCAAGTGGGATTTCTTCATTCCGTCAACAAATCTCTTCCTTCTTCACTTCAAGTAAGTGTTTAATGCCATGGATTTCCTCTTTTCTTTCTCTAAATTCGTTTTCCCTTTCTCTCTCCTCCATCCATGGTGGTTTTTGATTCTTAAGTCATGGAAGCTCCACTTTTCTTGAGTTTTGGCATGACTCATTACATGAATGTTAATCTTTTCTTGCTATGGCTATTATATTAGGTTCCTCCCTCTTCCTTTGGACTCTAAATCAATTGGGGGCAAGGCTTTCAAGTGTAGAGCAAGCAAAATCACCTTATCTCCAAGTGTTTGAGGTAAGGGAGTGGATATAGTGAGCTTGCCTTGTTCTAGAGAGTCGGGTCTAGTTAGTATATAATGCTTGTTAGGGTTATGTGTTAGGGGAGAAAATTAGATTATAAATCCCTAGGTTATTGAATATGAAATTCTAATTAATTAAGTATGCATAATGATTGTGTGTTATGACTAGGAAAAGGAAACCCCACAGTATGAGAATGAATTATCTGATAAATGAAATTTGGTTATTAATTAAGTTGAATTAAATGAGGAATTGGGTAATTGATAATGAATTTGACACAAAAATGGTCTCTGTGATTATTGGTTTTATTTGCAAGGTTGTGAATTAAATGATAATTAATTGTTGTAGCTAATATATGTATGTGTTGGGGAATAAATTGATATAGGAAGAAAGGGAATGGAAACAATTAAATGTGATGAATATGTGTATTTGTATTTAATTGCTAAATGAGTTTAAATGTTAAGTATTATTAATTGCGAACAAAAGTCAAGGCTTATTAATGGAACTTGTGAATATGGGAAATGGAAGTAAGAGGATTATGTTTAAGAAAAAGTAAGAGATGATTTTAATACGTGGTGTTAAAGCGAAAATGTGAGACAGTGAAATATGTAAATTGAAATGAAGTGTAATACAAATGTTGGACTATGAATGAGAATGCTATTGGATATGATTGTGCTAACTGAGAAAGGAAGTGAATGAGGAATTTGCATGAATGATTAGTTGTTGAATGTGTGTGGTTGTGTTTAAATGTGATGTAATTGTTGATGTGAGAATATGAAAGTATGTTTTGGCCTCTGATGTGAGGTAATGAATATGGTGGTGTGATTAAATGCGTTGGCCTCTGATTTGAGGTGGCGAATAATGGAAAGTGATGAATATGCTGACCTCTGATATGAGGGGCACAATATGAATGGTAAAATGTGTTGACCTCTGACCTGAGGGACACGATATGAATTGGAATGAATGGGTGTTGACCTCTGACCTGAGGGACACTGGATTAAATAATGGGTTGGGTGTTGACCTCTGACCTGAGGGACACCGGATTAAATATGTATTGGAGTGTTGACCTCTGACCTGAGGGACACAAAATGGATTATAATGAATGGGTGTTGACCTCTGACCTGAGGGACACAAAATGGATTATAATGAATGGGTGTTGACCTCTGACCTGAGGGACACATAATTTAAAAAGGGAATAAAATTGGATAAGGTAAAGGTAATGGAAACGCGATGTATGTAGGCCTTCCATTTGGTGGAGACATACATCGTGGTTGGTGTATGTATGTAGGCCTTCGATTTGGTGGAGACATACATACACCGTAAATAAAAGGAAATGAATAAAGGAAACAGGGAATAAAATTGGACAAGGTATGGTAATGGGAACGCGATGTATGTAGGCCTTCGATTTGGTGGAGACATACATCGTGATTGGTGTATGTATGTAGGCTTTCGATTTGGTGGAGACATACATACACCGTAAAAATAAGGAAAAGGTAAGGGTTTAAAAAGGGAATTTATTTGGAAACGGGGAAAAATAAATACAAGGAAACAAGTGGTGAAATGAATAATGAGAATGGAAATGTGAAATAAATGTTGTAATGAGTATGGTATGCAATTTGTGAATATATGTTTATTTGCTAAATGTGTTTGACCTAGTGAGTTGTTATGTCTAGTTAGAAATTGCTTTCTATTTCATGTTCAATGCTCACTCCCTTACAGTTTCAGGTACAGAGATTGAGCTGGCACAGCCCCCGGCCGAGCAGGAGTACTTTCCCTTACAGGGATAGTAGGGTGTTATGGGTTTAGAGTACATTATAGACCTAAGTCTCCTATGTTCTATGGAAGAAAATGTAATGTATACTTTTGAGTGAGGCTTAGGACACTTTGTTTTGATAAAATATCACGTTTTGGCTTTTGAGGTTCTAACTTGCTATTTTCCGCTGAAAACTCTGAATAGTATGTACTCTGATATATTTGGAGCCCATTGGGCCTTGATATGATTTAGAAAATATAATCTGAAGCCCTGCTGGCTATTAGTTGTTTATTTGAAATTGTTTATCACAAGTTGAATTTTGGATTAGTCCGAAAAACAAACAAAACTCCGTCCGTTTGATGGTTGATTTTAATGTAATAAAAATGAATTTTTAAGTCCGTATTTTATTATAGGGGGAATTAAGGGTAAAAATTATAGGGTGTTACATTTATGGTATCAGAGCAGTTTCTCCTCGGCCATGGAGTTGTACAAACTCCAAATGATTACACACCTAGCGAGTAATTGATGCTCATAGTAATAGTTTAGGATTATAATAAGATAATTATAGTACTATGTATTTACTTAGTATTTGAGTCTTATTGGTCTGTTCACTCTGGCTAAGCAGTTGATATAGTTGCAGGTAACTAACGTTTGGCAAGTCCATACGAAGTGCTTTTAAATTCGAAGTTGTGAAGTTAGATTGCTCTTCTGTTAGCTAAATATTGAACTAGTAATGTTTTAGGATAGAAGTGTTTAAAACACTTTGGATTTGCCTTTCCAAATACAATCCTGTTCTTATAGAGAACGTATGAAAGACCTTATAAGGAATTCTTCAGTTTGAGAATTCTAGTATCAAGTAACCAATATTATGTTGGGATGTTGTTATTTGATGTAATGTAAGGTTAGAATTGATCACTCTAATCCTTGCATTTGTTAAATGATGACATTACTGATAGAACCCGACAGTGATGTGTTGTTGGTAGACGTGAGGATGAGATTGATCACCTCAATTCTTGCATCTATCAATAAATGCTATCATTGTAACCTTTAAAGTGAAAGTAGACAACCAAAGAAGTGACATCCAAGGAAAATAATTCTTGTAAGTGAAGCCAACCTTACCCCGAAACATTCGTTCAAAAGCTTCATATAGAGTTAGAGAGTAGATAGAAAATAGTTCTAAAGAAAAGAAGTCTTGGTATATGCTACTTGTTCCAAAGTAGTATAGCTAAGTGCTAATCCCTTGGATGAGTTAAGACAGCTCTCCATAAGTTATTCTTAACCATCATATCAACTAAATCAATCATTGAGCAATTTGGCAATTGCTTTGAATCTTTTCCCGTTTCTTAGATAACCATTCATAAGAAATAGCCGGTTGTGCCAAATTTGTAAAATCCCTGCGTTAAAACCAAACAATCTTGATAATTGACCTAGCCAATGGAAAGTTGTCGTACCCTTCACCTTTGGTAGTTGGGTAAATCTTGGAACTAATGTGGACTTCTTCCTTCCTAATCTTTTTAGTCGATTCATGGAAGAAGTTGATTGTGGGGCATTTAGTAGGAATTGTGTCTGCTCTAATCAACTAAGCATTGGGGTGCTTCTTGTTCATGAATGCTTGTGTTTTGAAAGATCCTAAACCTTACCGGTGCTAGTCAATCCTGGTGAGAAGATAAACTCTAAGGCGTTCTATTCTACAAAAATCTTCGCATGCCTCGATCCCAGGGTATCTATTCTGGGAAAGATTCTAAAACTATTCTGGGAATGTTAAATATTTCGAGTTTTCCCGTATCTAGCTAGTGCAACATCTGCCCTGCAACTATCCGAAGGACGATCGGAAGCGGATTCACCCGATCCCACATCCTTTAGCATAGCGGTAATAGGGTAAGTCGAAGCCATGTGGGGGAGCACTTCCTACCCTAATTTAAATTCTGTCTAGGTAAAGACATATCGAAAGAGTGGCAGAAGAAACCAAAGGGAATTAAAGGTAAGAATTGCAAGTCCTATCACCGGGGTGATTCTCCATTTACTAAACTTAACGGAATTTCGGGGACGAAATTCCAATAAGTGGGGGAGAATTGTAACATCCCAAATTTAATTCCTAGTATAATTGATGATGGGTCAAGCCTAAAGTGAAGGAAGTAATGATATGGAGTTGAAACTAGTGGTTTGAAGGCTTGATTTAGGATTAATAACATAGGATATTAGGAAATTAAAAATAAAAGATTTACAACTCTAAACAGAAATTCCACCGTTGGATGTGAAATAGGATATGTGGGGAAGCATGTGTCAAAATTTGAGGAAGATCCAACGGTTAACGAAGACGTTATGGCCGTTCAAAGTCGGGGTGCTGAAAATACTGCAACTTAATCGATTAAGCTGCAGCTTAATCGATTAAGACCTGAAGAAGGGGGGAATTTAATCGGGTAATACTCGATTAAACGCTGTAGATGCAGAAAATAATAATGTGCAGCACACGTTCTTTCTCTTCCAAATTCGAACCTCACTCTTTCTCTCCCCTAGGGTTCCATTCTCCATCATCAAATCCACCAAGAGCAAGTGGGATTTCTTCATTCCGTCAACAAATCTCTTCGTTCTTCACTTCAAGTAAGTGTTTAATGCCATGGATTTCCTCTTTTCTTTCTCTAAATTCGTTTTCCCTTTCTCTCTCCTCCATCCATGGTGGTTTTTGATTCTTAAGTCATGGAAGCTCCACTTTTCTTGAGTTTTGGCATGACTCATTACATGAATGTTAATCTTTTCTTGCTATGGCTATTATATTAGGTTCCTCCCTCGTCCTTTGGACTCTAACTCAATTGGGGGCAAGGCTTTCAAGTGTAGAGCAAGCAAAATCACCTTATCTCCAAGTGTTTGAGGTAAGGGAGTGGATATAGTGAGCTTGCCTTGTTCTAGAGAGTCGGGTGTAGTTAGTATATAATGCTTGTTAGGGTTATGTGTTAGGGGAGAAAATTAGATTATAAATCCCTAGGTTATTGAATATGAAATTCTAATTAATTAAGTATGCATAATGATTGTGTGTTATGACTAGGAAAAGGAAACCCCACAGTATGAGAATGAATTATCTGATAAATGAAATTTGGTTATTAATTAAGTTGAATTAAATGAGGAATTGGGTAATTGATAATGAATTTGACACAAAAATGGTCTCTGTGATTATTGGTTTTATTTGCAAGGTTGTGAATTAAATGATAATTAATTGTTGTAGCTAATATATGTATGTGTTGGAGAATAAATTGATATAGGAAGAAAGGGAATGGAAACAATTAAATGTGATGAATGTGTGTATTTGTATTTAATTGCTAAATGAGTTTAAATGTTAAGTATTATTAATTGCGAACAAAAGTCAAGGCTTATTAATGGAACTTGTGAATATGGGGAATGGAAGTAAGAGGATTATGTTTAAGAAAAAGTAAGAGATGATTTTAATACGTGGTGTTAAAGCGAAAATGTGAGACAGTGAAATATGTAAATTGAAATGAAGTGTAATACAAATGTTGGACTATGAATGAGAATGCTATTGGATATGATTGTGATAACTGAGAAAGGAAGTGAATGAGGAATTTGCATGAATGATTAGTTGTTGAATGTGTGTGGTTGTGTTTAAATGTGATGTAATTGTTGATGTGAGAATATGAAAGTATGTTTTGGCCTCTGATGTGAGGTAATGAATATGGTGGTGTGATTAAATGCGTTGGCCTCTGATTTGAGGTGGCGAATAATGGAAAGTGATGAATATGCTGACCTCTGATATGAGGGGCACAATATGAATGGTAAAATGTGTTGACCTCTGACCTGAGGGACACGATATGAATTGGAATGAATGGGTGTTGACCTCTGACCTGAGGGACACCGGATTAAATAATGGGTTGGGTGTTGACCTCTGACCTGAGGGACACCGGATTAAATATGTATTGGAGTGTTGACCTTTGACCTGAGGGACACAAAATGGATTATAATGAATGGGTGTTGACCTCTGACCTGAGGGACACAAAATGGATTATAATGAATGGGTGTTGACCTCTGACCTGAGGGACACATAATTTAAAAAGGGAATAAAATTGGATAAGGTAAAGGTAATGGAAACGCGATGTATGTAGGCCTTCGATTTGGTGGATACATACATCGTGGTTGGTGTATGTATGTAGGCCTTCGATTTGGTGGAGACATACATACACCGTAAATAAAAGGAAATGAATAAAGGAAACAGGGAATAAAATTGGACAAGGTATGGTAATGGGAACGCGATGTATGTAGGCCTTCGATTTGGTGGAGACATACATTGTGATTGGTGTATGTATGTAGGCCTTCGATTTGGTGGAGACATACATACACCGTAAAAATAAGGAAAAGGTAAGGGTTTAAAAAGGGAATTTATTTGGAAACGGGGAAAAATAAATACAAGGAAACAAGTGGTGAAATGAATAATGAGAATGGAAATGTGAAATAAATATTGTAATGAGTATGGTATGCAATTTGTGAATATATGTTTATTTGCTAAATGTGTTTGACCTAGTGAGTTGTTATGTCTAGTTAGAAACTGCTTTCTATTTCATGTGCAATGCTCACTCCCTTACAGTTTCAGGTACAGAGATTGAGCTGGCACAACCCCCGGCCGAGCAGGAGTACTTTCCCTTACAGGGATAGTAGGGTGTTATGGGTTTAGAGTACATTATAGACCTAAGTCTCCTTTGTTCTGTGGAAGAAAATGTAATGTATACTTTTGAGTGAGGCTTAGGACACTTTGTTTTGATAAAATATCACGTTTTGGCTTTTGAGGTTCTAACTTGCTATTTTCCGCTGAAAACTCTGAATAGTATGTACTCTGATATATTTGGAGCCCATTGGGCCTTGATATGATTTAGAAAATATAATCTGAAGCCCTGCTGGCTATTAGTTGTTTATTTGAAATTGTTTATCACAAGTTGAATTTTGGATTAGTCCGAAAAACAAACAAAACTCCGTCCGTTTGACGGTTGATTTTAATGTAATAAAAATGAATTTTTAAGTCCGTATTTTATTATAGGGGGAATTAAGGGTAAAAATTATATGGTGTTACAACGACAATGTCGACTATGTGGGATTACATTAGGTAAATATTAAGACAAAGTAATTTAAAATCAAACAAGCAATCAAATATTATCAAAACCATACATGCTTATCCAACCAATATAAACGTAAACCACATAAGTTCATTCATATTAATATTTCCACATTCTTGGATATCAAATTCCTCACCATGAGACTTCTCGTCTCTTCCTCATTCTCAACTCATCAAGTACCTCACAAGTACTCATATACCATTCCACTCTTAAACTTAACCATCACTCGAGGCATATTCATTATAATATCGTTAATGTCATTACACTTATCTTTGAAATATTTGAGTTATTTAAGTCCTATCTAATTTGGTTAGCATCAATGATGAGGGGGAAAAACATCATTGTGCTCACACACGTCTACATCTCCTCGGTACACCACCCATCCTAGTCGGAAGCAAACAGGAGTACAGGACCTTTACCGTGCGGGCACGACAGCTGTCACACACAAATGGCCCCAGGCCAGGAGCTCTCAGCCTCAATAACATAATCATTATAATCACAACACACTGCCTCACAGTGGCAAACAAAATGCCCCACTCCAGTCCCTCTCACTGTTCTCGATTTGCAATCTAGGGGGCGATAGTATGTTTCTAGTAGGTCTGCAGAACTTTACCACGACATTAGACCCAGTCCCCACCACGTTAGTGCGCCACTTGTGGGGTTCGTTCCGCCTAGAAACATACTCTAGACTTCTTGACGTATCACCGTCATCGTCCTCCCCTAATGCAATCTCGTCCTAAGTATCCGCAGATACCTATCGTATCTTCCTCTCCACTACTTCGGAACGACACTCATACCTCACCGCTTTTATCAATGTCTTTTAGAATCTTTTTAAAAGTTTTAATTACGGCTTATTCCTAGTGATCGGTTCATCCTTGGTGCATCCCTTCAATGAAACCCGATCTCTAATCGTTCGCATCTAATCCCCCTAAAGCTCATATATTATCACTCGAATCATCACAACACCACCATATCATCTTTTCTCTCATGTCAGCAACAACATTTCTCTCATAAGCCATTAGCTCATCAACATCCTCGTCACTTTTCGAATCAATTGTTGCTCAGCACGTCATCCTTGTCCTCACTGCCAATAGTGACTTAACCGCATCACTGATGTCCTTCCTCGCTAGTTCGGGTTCAGCAGCATCCACAGCTCCTCTCATTCTTTCCAATTTCAGTCATCTTCTTTATTTCTCTTATAAATCATTCTCATCATTCGGATTCATTATTCTTTTCTTTGCATTCTTAGTTCGGTACTTACATAGCTTATTTATCAACGCATAATCAAATAATTCTCAACAATATCACATTTTCTTAACAATTAAACAAGTCATAATATAACCACACAAGTCAGCATAAATAATCAGGAAACATAACATCATTTCTGATAAACCAATCTCAGTCGTTTGGGTGGATAGCTAAATCAATCAAACAAGCGCTATCACATACACCACTACGCTAAATGAGATTGGATGTCCAATCTTTGAGATGATTGGACGTCCTAATATGTTACCTAATCACCACGGCGTCTTAAGGATAAGCCCCTCTCTCACCTCAATGACGATCATTCGAAAGCTCTCCAGAGTTCTCGATTATTATCCTTTCTCCTTTCCCGTTGCGTCCGTCGCTCGAACTAAGACATTTTTCCCGTGCGTTAGAAACGTTTTCGATGCGTTCATTGAATTTATTTTGAAAGCAATTTTCTTCTTTTGAAAACAAATTAGAAATAAATTTTCTTTTATCATTAAGTTCTTAGTTTAAAACATTCATCATTCACTTATTGTAAAACACTCTTAGGCTTCAAGAAAACAACCATTTAAATCACAACATCAACACACACGTTCAAGCATGTATAGGAAAATGGTTCAACTAAATTTCTTATTTAAATCAAGGCAAAAACCGAATTAACATTTTCTAATTACTAATCATTTCTAAATCTTAAAATCATAGAATGGAAATCAATTTAGTCAATTTTATTTATTTCTAGTTCCTAATCCGAGAAGAATAAAAAGAAGTTAACACATCATTGTACCAAACATATAAGAGCACAAACATAGATTATAATCACTTTCATGAATCATTCAAAAAGGAAAATCATTTTAATCACCTAAACATGCATCAACCGAATTATTCAAGTAAAATCTTGTAAAAACACAACACATAATCAAGGCATCAAACAGTGAAGTTATTTCACTTCTTTTAAGACTGAAACCGTGAACATCATAAGGAAATTAGCAACTCCAATTTCATTAATCTCAAATCAAAACAACAGTTAAAGCTACAAGTTACTTCAAAGATTTTATTTTATTTTCCTTTAAATCGGTTAGTCTACACATGCATCTTTATGCTCTAAATTAAGCTAATCTTAGTCTATATGCCATTCAAATGCTCATAAAACACATTTCCCTATTCTACTGCCTCAAGGCCGAATAACATCACACATGAGTTAAGAATTTTAGTTCACTTTTTGGCATCCTAGAGGCAATTAGTCAAAGCAAATCATGTAGGTCACACAACATCTAATCACATCATCATGCATGAACCATTATGGGTTTTTCTTTAAACCTTTTTATTAGAATTCAACGCACCATTTCCTTAAAATGAAAACATGATTTATAACTTAATCTTCAAAAAGAATAGCATGCATGAACTCAAAACCACCAAGTCTACCTCTGATGCACACATGCACCCCTTACTCAAGCATCACAACACTTTTAGCACTCATGGCCGAAGGGTCTACATGCCAATTCAACATGAATCAAAACAAATCTTTAAATCAAATCAGGTTCATAAATGAAAAGTCATTTTAAAGACTCCTATCCTAATTATTTACTCTAGACCGTAGCATACACATAGGGAAACTTAGTTTCTTCTCTTGCAAATTTGACATGCAAGCTTCAATGTTCTAACTTGTAAAAGACTACTCATGGATGAAAACATGTTCATGCCAAGATCAACCAAATCATTATAAGGTTAACATGCAAAACTAAAAAAATCCTTAATTTTCTTCTCAAATAATTTTGGATCATGAAATTGTTAATCAAGCATTTATATAGGTACACATAGCTCACGGATGGAACAAAAGGAATCAACATGCAAGACTTGAAATTCTTACTTTCACACAAATTGCACTTAGATCATGGATTGAACACTAGGACTTAATCATGCAAGGCATAGATTCCTTACTACATCACAACCGAATTTGGATCATGTAGAGGTTTATCAAGTAGCCATATAAAAGTACATGGATCACGGTTTAGGCAAGGAAAATCATCATGCAAGACTTAAAATCTTCACTTTATCACAAATCAAACTTAGATCATAATTTATTTACCAAAACTACTCCTAAAAATCTTATAGGTCCCGGTTTTAAAGAAGGAACCTAACATGCATGGAGTTTCAATTCTCATTTTTATGAAAATTTCAAGTAATCTTTTAAGAGTTTGTTTTAGAAAAGCATCAAGATCAACTAGAAAGAGTTACAACCGAGGCATAGAGTCCATGAGTTCACATATTACAATCACTCTAGGAAAACCCATAGTAAAGACTAAAACACATTTGCACTTATGAAAACAAGCAAGCAATGGAAAAAGGAAAGAAAAGAAAAGTTACAAATTTAAAAGAAAATCTAACTACTATGGTTTTCTTCTTGATCTTCATGTAACCTACCAAGGAAGTTGGTTCTGTAACTCCTAAGGTGCTTGATCCTCAAAGAAACTCAAGGTCTCGATCTACTCTCCTCCTTTTTCTTCCTCGTTTCCTACGGCCACACCTCTTCCTCCTCTTTCTTTCTTTTCTTTTCTATGGGTTTGATGTTCCCTTAGAAGGTGTTTGGATTGGTGAGTGAATGGAATGGGAATGAAATGTGAGAAATGAACTAAGGTGAGATAGTTTTAAGGCCACCGAATGTGCCCCTTCTACCCTTAGATTGAGGTTCGGCCAAAGCATCAAGTGGGAGGGTAAAATTAGGTTTCTAATATTTTTGCATGGCAATGTTTTGATCAAAGGGGACAAAGGTTGCTTAGGCTAGGCTAGGCTTCATTTTTCTACCCAAGAGTCAAACTCCTCCTTGCATACTCACTCACCCATCACCATGGCTCCCTCACAAGCTCACACCATAGCACACACATGTCCACACCATAGCACATTCATGTGTTCACACTTCATGCAAATTTTATTTTCATTTCCTAATCCTATTTAATCAAGATGCTATGGTCATGGCTTCCTATGATCATGCAATATTTTTAAGAGGCATGCATACTCCTATATGCCTTCACCGTAACACATTAATACACACACATACACACACATATTTGTTTTCAAGCAATATTTACATATAAAGCAAACACATATCACAATAAGCACACATCACAAATTAATTCTAAGTCATGGCAATTGATCTAATCCTTTACAAAAACACATCATCATCCTAGGGAAACTTGATCTATTTCAAAATGAAACAATTCATCCACGCAAGGCACATAATTAGCAATTCTTAAAAATCAAACTCCTTGTACAATTAGAAAATTTCCAAAAGATAATTTATTTAAGGTCATTCTGCTTTTTAGAAAAGAAATCATGGTTTCACAAAATTCAATTCCCAAGATTTTCAGAAATACGATTTGTAATTGAATCCAGAAAGTTCTTAAAATTACATTTTCAAGGTTTATCCGTAAAAGTACAAATTCTTTTCATAAAGAAATTATTTTCGAATAAAACAATAAATAATCCTTTTAGAAAAATCCTTTTGAAAATAGAATTCAAGGTTTATTTTTAACAAATTCGTTTACGCACGTACGGGAAAAATACGGGGTGTTACAGCATGATGTATGATTTTCTATCCACAACTGAGGCCTCTAAAAGTCCATCTTGGACGTCCATCCAATACACCCTTGTGTTCCCGGAACACCGACATTTGTTCCCAGAACATAATGCCGAACCATACTTGGATAATAAGCATCACTCCCGGAGTGTGCACCACGTTCCCAGAACGCATACGTTCCCAGAACGCATACGTTCCCAGAACGCATACGTTCCCAGAACGCATAAAAACCAGGTCCCGGACACTATCCACATATCTATAATGTGTCATCAAGTAGGTTATAATTTGGTACTCCCGGAGTACCCTCCTCATATTCCCAGAATATGATAAACGTTCCTACCAACCAGACTTCCAGTCTATATGGATGCACAAATATCAGGGTTGGTTTTATCTTTACATTAATTAATGTGATTTAGAAATATTCCAATTTCCCTTTTGAATGATTTATTTGAGGCATACACTTTGGCATAAAATTCTCCTTTGAATTTTCTCAAAACATGCCCTTAAACTTAGATTCTTTCCACGAAAGTATTGTTAAACATGCCCTTAATCTGAACCATGAAAGTATTGTTACCTCATTTTCAGATTCTTTCCAGTGAAAATAAGGTATAGATTTGAGTAAAATTAGTGAAACTTCAGGACTGTTTCATAAACTAATTTTATTTTGAAATTCTGCAGTGTCTAACCGGTTACGAATATCGAGTAACCGGTTAGATTATGCAGTCAGTCCTTCAAAATAAGGGTTTTAACACATCATTTTATTTAATTATCAAATCTAACCATTATTCATCATTCAACAGGGTTCATATACCTTAAACAAACATGTTTCATCACAGAAACCAAATTCAAAGTGCATGCATCATGCTTTTTGCATCAAATTGCATAAAAATTCACATAAACACAATTTAATACAACAAAATTTATCATAAGCATTTAAATCCAGAATTCAGTATCAATATACTTTGCATGCATCAACATAAAGTTGCTCAAAACAACATTGAGCAAGAATTTGGCCTCCAAGCCTTTGTGCCATATTGCACATAATGCCCTTTTTGAGTTTTGTTAACTCAAATCCTAAATCACTTGAATTTTAGTCTAAATCTAGTATAAGGTAGACTTCTCCCATACCTTAAGACTGAGTTTGATGAAGATTGACACAGAACTTGAAGAAAACTCCCCAGATTTCTCACAAACTCACAGCTCTGCTCTCAGCCACGAATTTCACCAACAGGGTCCAAAGACCAGAAGTTTTGACATAGCAAATAGCCAAAGAAATTGGGGAAAACAGTTAAGACTCAAAATAGGTAACATGCACTAGAGAATCAAAGAGATTTGAGGCTAAATGGTGGACTGTACTTACCAAACTCAAAGCTGGAATTCAGCTTCCAGAACAGGGAATGACAGAGAACTCAGTTTCCAACTCCTAGATTCCAAGCTTGATTTCTCCTTCCACACGAACACTCAGCTCTCAAATCTTATATCAATGGAAAGCCCTTGATTCAAGCTTTCCAGAAGTGTGTGTTTTGCTCTCTAACACTCAAGAACCAAAACGAATTGAACAGGGCGATTATGAAACCCTAAAACACAGCCTCCCCCAAAATCAGAGCATCAACAACCCCATTCTTCAGCAATTCCTCTATATATAGACTAATAATGATTACATGCACACCGACGCGTGGTTTTCCACTTGATTCAAGCTGTAATCGTGGCGAATTCGGGATTAATCAAGTGATTACTCATCAAAATCCACTAACCCAGTTTCTGGGTTCATCGTCTAACCGGTTACAAGGCATTACTAACAGGTTAGATTAGTACAAAATTTAAAAATTAATATTTTTAAATCTTTCCCTCCAAGAACGTTTTCAATATTACCTTTAAGTCCTCATTCAGGGACCAAAATGCAATATCCTTATATTTTGCATTTATTTGCCTTATAAAAATATTTCAACTTATTTTTATATTTAAGGCTAATTAAATACAAAATATAAACTTGGAAAATTTCTATAAATTAATAATAAAACTTTTTATTATTAATTTCCTATTATTCAGGAGACGAAAATTAGGGGTGTTACACTACTCCCCCACTTAAAAGGAATTTCGTCCCCGAAATTCTAGTTTACAAAAACAACTCCGGATACTCTTGACGCATCTTTTCCTCTAATTCCCACGTAGCTTCAGATACGTCAGCATTTTCCCATATGAATTTTACTAAAGGTATTTCCTTTCCCCTGAGCTGCTTAACTTCACGATCTTCTATCTGAACTGGTCTGGTCTCAAGGGTCATGTTTTCCTTCAAAGTTAGGTCATCAGGTTGGAGTTTCAGAATAACCGATGGGTCATGCACGTACTTCTTTAGTTGCGAAACATGAAAGACGTTGTGCAAATTGGATAAAGAGGGTGGTAAAGCTAGTTGATAAGCAACAGGGCCAACTCTTTTAAGAATTTGGTATGGACCTATACACTTAGGCGAAAGCTTTCGGGTTCTCAAAGCTCTACTGATTCCTTTCATCGGAACTATCCGAAGGAACACATGATCGCCCTCTGAAAACTCTAATGGTTTCCTCCTCTTATCCGCATAACTCTTCTGCCGACTTTGAGCCGCTTTCGTCTTTGCCTGGACCATCTTAATCTTTTCAGATGTCTGCTATATCATTTCTGGTCCAACCATCAAGTTCTCCCCCACTTGGAACCAACATAGAGGGGTTTGGCACTTCCTCCCATACAACGCCTCGAACGGTGCCATTCCAATGCTCGCATGATAGCTGTTATCGTATGTGAATTCTGCAAGAGGTAACACTTGATCCCAACTTCCTTGTTCTTCAAGTGCACAAGCTCTCAACACATCTTCCAAAGATTGAATCGTTCTCTCCGTCTGACCATCCGTCTGTGGATGATACGCAGAACTCAGTTTCAATCTTGTTCCCATAGCCTCATGCAAACTTTTCCAGAATTGCGACGAAAATCTTGGATCTCGGTTCGACACAATACTTGAAGGCACTCCGTGAAGACGAACTACCTCCTTGATATAGATCTGGGTAAGCTTGCTCAAAGGATAACGCATATTTATCGGAATAAAATGCGCCGACTTGGTTAACCTATCTACAACTACCCAAATTGCATCATGATTTGCTGCTGTCCTTGGAAAACCAGACACAAAATCCATTGAGATGCTATCCCACTTCCACTAGGGAATCCTCAAAGGTTGTAACTGTCCTCCCGGTTTCTGATGTTCTACCTTAGCTTTCTAGCAAATCAAGCAAGCCACCACATATTCTGCCACATCCTTTTTCAATCCAGACCACCAAAATATCTTTTTCAAGTCCTGATACATTTTGGTTGATCCAGGATGCATACTCATCCGACTCTTATGGGTTTCGTCGAGAATCAGTCTTCTAACTTCCTGATCTCTTGGTATACAAATCCTTGTCCTGAAACGAAGGATTCCATCCTGCCCAATCTTGAAATCAGGTTCCCTTCCCTCTGAACCTAGTTTCATCTTTTCCATCAATTCTTCGTCTGCTCGTTGCAACTCTCGAATTCTTTCCAAGAACTCGTTTGTAATCTGCAACATCCCCAACTTGATACTTGATGGCTCAACTTGTGTCAACAAGCTCAAGTCTCTGAATTCCTCGATCAACGCTGCTTCCTTAACCATCATCGCACTTATGTGGATTGCTTTCCGACTCAAAGCATCTGCAACCACATTTGCTTTACCCGGATGGTAGTGGAGTTTAAAGTCATAATCTTTCAAAAACTCCATCCATCTTCTTTGCCTCATGTTCAACTCTTTCTGGTCGAACAGATATTTCAAACTCTTATGGTCACTAAATACTTGGAATATAGTGCCATAGAGATGATGTCTCCATATCTTTAAGGCAAACACGATCGCAGCCAATTCTAAATCATGTGTCGGGTAATTCACTTCATGATTCTTCAATTGTCACGATGCATAAGCCACTACTCTTCCTTCTTGCATCAATACACAACCCAGTCCTTGCTTAGATGCATCACAGTACACTTCAAAACTCTTGTGAGGATCAGGTAAGATTAACACAGGAGACGATGTTAACCTTTCCTTCAACTCACGGAAGCTAACTTCGCACCGATCGTCCCACACAAACGGTTGATCTTTTCGAGTCAACTTAGTCAAAGGCAATGCAATCTTAGAAAATCCTTCCATGAACCGACGATAGTATCCAGCCAGCCCTAAGAAACTTCTCACCTCCGTCACGGTCTTAGGCTGTTCCCAACTTAGCACTGAACTTACTTTTGCTGGATCCACCACAATTCCTTCTTTAGAGATTACATGCCCCAAAAACTTCACTTCGTTCAACCAAAACTCACACTTCGTAAGTTTGGCATATAATTGCTTCTCTTTCAGGACTTTCAACACAATCCTGAGATGCTCTTCATGCTCTTCCGGACTTTTAGAATAGACCAGAATATCATCAATGAATACCACCACAAATAAATCAAAATATGGGGTGTTGAGATAAAGGAGTAGAATTCAAGGTTGGTGGTGATGGAGTGTTGAGATATAGGGATCGTGTTTGTGTACCGAACGATGTGGAGATAAAGGAAATGATTTTGGAGGAAGCTCACAAGAGTAAATTGAGTCTACACGCTTGTTCACAAAAGATGTATCAGGACCTCAAAAGGATTTTCTTGTGGCCTGGAATGAAAAGGGAAGTAGCGGAGTATGTATCACGATGTTTGACGTGTCAGAAGGCGAAGGTGGAACATAAGAAGCCTGGTGGTGAGTTAAGAACATTGGAAGTACCAATGTGGAAATGGGACTGCATTACTATGGATTTTGTCTCTGGTTTTCCCAAGACTCGACGAGGTCATGATGTTGTTTGGGTAATAGTGGACAGACTGACGAAGACGGCGCGATTTATTTCTGTCAACATGAAGTACTCAATGGATAGACTGGCTGAGCTATATTTGAAGGAAGTAGTAAGATTACATGGAGTACCCTCAAGTATAGTAACAGACAGAGATCCACAATTTACTTCGAAATTTTGGGTCAGTTTGCAAACAGCAGTCGGAACCATGTTAGATTTAAGTTCCGCGTATCACCCACAGACAGACGGACAGTCAGAGCGAACTATCCAAACATTGGAGGATTTGTTGAGAGCCTGTGTGATTGAGAGTACTGGTGATTGGGATTCTTTTCTGCATCTGATTGAGTTTACCTACAACAACAATTTCCATTCAAGCATCGGAATGGCACCATATGAAGCTCTGTATGGTAGGAAGTGCAGAACGCCGCTGTGTTGGTTCGAGACTGGTGAGCATCTGATAATGGGGCCAGGCGTAGTTCAGCAGACGACCGAAAAGGTGAGGTTAATTCAAGACAGGATGAGGACTGCTCAAAGTAGACAAAAGAGTTACCAGGACAAGAGAAGAAGTCTGCTAGAATTCAATGAAGGAGATTTTGTTTTCATGAAGGTAGTGCCAACTACTAGAATTGGTAGAATGCTCAAAACCCGAAAACTTACACCTCGTTTTATTGGACCTTATCCAATTCTCAAACGAATAGGACCTTTAGCCTATCAAATTGCCTTACCTCCTTTTCTTTCAAACTTGCACAATGTCTTTCATGTATCCCAATTGAGAAAATATGTTCATGATCCCTCACACAACATTGAACCCGATTCGGTACAACTAAAAGAGAATCTCACATTTGAGACCTTACCTCTAAGGATAGATGGTAGTAGTGTTAAGAAGTTGAGAGGGAAGGATATTCCCTTAGTTAAGGTAGTATGGAGTCGGAATAATGGGGAAGATGCGACGTGGGAGCTTGAGAGCAAGATGAGAAGTTCTTTTCCGCACCTGTTTGATCCAGGTACTGTATTTCTCGGGGACGAGAAATCGCTATGTTGGGGAGAATGTAACACCCCGTCTGAATACCTCATATTCGTTTGAAAACCCTAAAAAGATTATTTGAATAAAGTATTTTTAAAGGTGTGACTTCAAAAGTATTTCATGAATTAAATTTATTTTGTGTTTTCAAATGATTTTGGATTTCTAAGCAAATGATTTTATTTTGAGACAAACCTTATGAGTTCGGATTTTTGCATTTTTGGAATTGAATTTTTGGATTAAAGTATTTAAGTATTTAATATTTGGTATTTTTCATTTTATGGAAAAGGTGATTTTATGTGAAAAAGAAAATGAAAATGAAATTGTGCATGTGTGTACATATGTGTCGCCGTATGCATGAGTGTGTGTAGTGCAAGTATGAGTCATGCCTTGACTTCTTGAACCCTAGGCTAGTAACCCTTAGCATCTAGGTTTAGTTTAAGTGTTAAGTGTGGTTAGTGGTTTGACCAACCAATAGGAAGCAAGCTTAGCCCTAATTTTACTCCATTTGTTCAATGGCTTGGCTTGAGCCATGCAAGCCTTGATGAGGACAAAATTACCCTTCTTGGCTTCACCCTTGACCGAATTGTACTAAGGGCAAGAGAGGAAATATGGTGTGTTGTTTTAAAGCCCAAACCGTAGAACCCCAACCCCATTTGCTTCTCATTTCTTTCCAAACCAAAACACAATTCCTAAGAGTCTTCAACAAACTCTTAGAGAAGAAATAGGTAGAGATAGAGAGAGGGAACCCGTGAGCATCAAGGAGAAAAGGAAGAGGAAGATCAAGTCCTAAGCCTTAGATCCTTGAAGATCAAGTGAAGAGGTTGAAGATCCCTTCTATTTCCTTAGTGTATTCGAAGATCCTAAGTTGTTCTAAGTAGTTTTAATTTCCATGTTTTGTAAAAGTTCTTTGTTGTTGTTGCATGTCTAAGTTCTTTGAAGATTTATGTTTGGTAAGCCTTGATCTTGAGTTTCAAGAACTCTTCAAGTTTGTAGAACCCTAAACCATGGACATTTCTATTCGGTCTTGCTTAGAAAATTAGGTCATGATGATCTTTATTTCATTCTAAGCTCATGCATGTTGGTTTGATGCTTGATGAAGATGATCTAAATGGTTTATTTGCTTTGATTTTAATTTTGAATCTTCTAAGACTTGATCTTTGATTTTTCTTTTCAAGAGGTCTTAAATCTTGTGTTGATCTTGAAAGAAGTTTGATACTTGACTTGATTTTCATGGTCTTGATCTTAAAAAGCTTTGCATGTGGTTTTCTTGCTCAAAAAGTTTTGGTTTTTGAATTGCATGTCACGGTTTTGATGAGAAACGAAGGGAAACAATTTTATTTCAAATGATTTATGTTTTGACCTAATTCATGAGTATTTCAAAGTCAAGGATTTAAGTTTTCCTCTTGATTTTGTTAAGGTACTATTCGGTCAAGCTTTGAAAACAAAGAAACATCATGATTTTCATAAAAGAGTTTCTTGCATGGAATTTCTTTTTGATTTCCATGATTTTCAAGAGTGCATGCAAAGGAAAATTGTGTTTTAAAGTGACTTATATGTCACGGTTTTGAAGAAGAAAAGAGTTGATATTTTCTAAAACCATGTGCTTTACAAATGCATGTTGTTGATTTAATATTTTGTGAAGAAAAGATGCATCAAAAGCCTTGTTTTTCCATGACCATGATTCGGCCTACTCTAGATTGAAGAGGCTAGATTCTTTTGTATGAAATTGTTTTCTTGACATGATTATGTTTCATGACTTTGTTTTAAGAAAAACTTGTTTGAATTGTATTGTTTTGTTTTGATTCCATTCGGTTTGATAAAGGAAATGAGTAAATGAATTTGATTATTTCTTAAAGTGATTTCATTTCATTTCTTCCTTGCTGTCCAAAAATTTATTTTCAAGTATTTCAAGTTTAAAAATGTTTTTGAGTTGTGAAAAGACATGGATTTCAAGTGTTATTGATTCACGAAAATTTAGAGTAAAGAATTGTGGATTTTCAATGATTTCCAACTTGAATTAAGTGGCTGGACTTTCTCATACAACCACATACATTATTCCTTTCACTTGTCCTAATGTGAGTTTTCAAAGGATTTTCAAAAGATTTTAGATATGAGAAAAGATTGAGAGTTGTTTTGATAAATACCAATATTTTAATAAAGGATAAATAAAGTAAAGGGTTTTGATTTAAGAATCAAGTGGTGATTCCTAATTGAAATAATTTTAATAAAAGTGTATTTATTTATTTGAGGTTATTCAGTGGACGGTGGTGATAATTCTCAAAGAGAAGTTAGAGACCTTCAAGGGCAAAGTGCTTTTCTTGCTGGAATAAGAGGTGAGTGAGTGAGTGAGTATGAGATAGAAGTGAGCCCGTAACATTGTTACCGGACGGTGGTGCAATGAGTTTATGTTATATTTATTGTGTTACGTTCTTATGCTCGTTATTTATTATCTTAAGTCATTTCCTTATTACTCTGTGATGAGATGGCGATTTTTCCCGTTTGATAAGTTTAAGTGATTCACGAATGGTAATGAAAGAATGAACGTATGAGATTGAGTGAAGGAATGGTACGTGATGTGGTATGAGAAATGTGATGAGATGTCAATGTTTTGAGTAAGAGAATGATGCTTGTGAAGTTGAGACTGTTGTACAGAAAGTGATGGTGAAAGAACAATGTGAGTTATGAGAAAGTAATGATGTGAGATGTTTGCCCGAGGGGCCTGGAAAGTGAACGATTGTGTTTGTGAAAGTGGGGAAAAGATGTTAGTGGTCGGGACTTGTCGAAGGGATGGACTAAGGGCAAGCCGACTATAGGTTAACTAAAAGACTTTAAGGTTCTAAAAGACTTTAAGAATATTAAAAGACACTAAAAGACATTAATATTTGCGGTGAGATATGAGAGTGTGAAGTAGTGGAGAGGAAGATACTATGGGTATCTGCGGATACTCAGGTGGAGATTGCATGAGGGGAGGGCAATGACGGTGACTCGTCAAGAAGCCTCGAGTACATTTCTAGGCGGGACGAATCCCATAAGTGGCACACTAATGTGGTGGGGACTGGGTCTAATGCCGTGGTAAGGACCGCATAGCTAACTAGAAGTGGTACTGTCACCCCCTTGAATGCAAGTCTACAACAGTTGAGAGGGACTGGAACGGGGCAATGTGTTTTGCCACTGCGAGGCAGTGAGCCTTTATTATATGATTTGAGGACGAGATCCTCCTGGTCTGGGACCATCTGTTTTGAGACAGCAGTCGTGCCCGCGTGGTAAAGGTCCTGTACTCCTGTTGGCTTCCGACTAGGTGGATGGAGACCAAGGAGATGTAGAGTGTGCGTTCCTCAGTGATGGTGATTTCTCCTACCTCATTGAGTGATTTAAGTATGATAAAACTTAATAACAAAAGAATAAAGAAATGCTGAATATTTAAGAGGATGGGCAAGGTATGATGATGTTCAGTTGTGGTATATTGTGGTAATGGTTGGAGAGTATTGCTCTTCTGTGTGATCTATTTTATGTACCTTTATTTATGATGTTGAGTTCGATTTGAGAAGAGCGTTATCCTTCAAGTGCTCGATTGCTTTCTGGTTCTTGTGTCCTGTTCTGTGTATATTTGTTCATCAAGTGTCCTTGGTACTATGCGTCTTTCTATCGTGTCTATTCTGCGACCTTGCGGTCAACCTGTTACGTATGGCGCGCTGACTCTCTCCTACCTGGTTGTCGTATTGGCATTCGCCGGTATTGCAACGGGTAGATGGCGTATCATGTAGCGATCCACATGTGGCCTCTTCAGGGAGGTGCATGGGAGGTGGTACCTGATGGATGGATCTGGAGAGGAGATACTCGTCTGGAGATCGACGATCCGAGGCACATTCTACGGGGAGCAGGCATGGACGTGCATGTTGGGCAAGTCACTCTGCGAGATTATCAAGATGGTGGACCCCGGGAACACCATGAGCTGAATGGTAATCCTGCGCCCTTAGCAGAAGTGGTTCCTGAACCTATGGAAGAGGAAAGTGCAAGCGAATCCAATCATGCAGCGGAGACCGACCCAAGCGAGGATATGGAGACGGATGCTAGTTCTGCTGATGAGTGATGTCTTGTAATCTGTGTCTAGAGGATGTCTAGTGTCTAGGATCTGAGTTTTCAGTCGAGGATTATCTTGTAATGAACTAATGATGTAATCAGCTACCTTTTATATTTTGGTTTGTAAGTTCTTTTGTAATGATGGCCTACTTTTGGAACACACTTGGAGTGTTACTCAAATACTTGTGGCTCATGTTTTTTTTTAATTGAAATGAAATCAGTTTTATATTCCGATGATGGTGTTTGAGTGGAGAGTTTCGAAAGTGACAACTCGATTTTCAAAAGGGTGGATTACGTATTAACAAATTTATATTTAAAAAAAAAATAGCCTCATTTTTGCAAGAAAGTAATCATAATTCATTTAAGTTTTGGGGAGTGAAAATCGGGCTGTTACATAGATTTTTCAAGATCACTTTTCAAAGAAACAACCACATCATTTATTCACATCACATGCATTAACATCATCAAGACAAGATCTTTCTCAAACATTTTTAACATGCATAAAACAAACTCAAACTCATCACTTTTTCTCAAACTAAAAATAAAGGTATTATTTTAACTTAATGAAAACAACATGCATGTACTTGAAATCATTAGATCTAGCCTTAAAACACACATGCATCAACTTTCCACAAAATAAAAAGCATAGATTTTATTTCTTTTCAAGTATGGCCGAATAGGCTTCACAAAATCAAACATGCACAAGATCAAACACTAAATTGAATCATGTTTATACTTGAAAATCATTTTAAAGCTTGCTTCTTTAATTTATCTTCAAAACCGTGTCATTTATTAAAAGGAAAACGTAATCTTTTCTCTTGAAATTGACATGCAAGACCAAAGATCTCAACTTTTTCACTCATCAAACAAAGATCATTACATGCACACACTTAAATCAATTAGGATCATCATTAAACTAACTTGCAAGACCAAAGACTTTAACTTTCTCACTAATCAAGTCTAGATCATGCATTTATTCATCAAATAATCATGGAAACACATCATAGATCACGGTTTAGCAAGAAGATTCAACATGCAAAGCCAAAGATCTTAACTTTATCATTAATCAAGCTTAGATCATAAATTTATTCATCAAATCTTTTCTAAAAGCTTACTAAATCACGGTTTGGAGCAAATTAACATGCAAGGGAATTTATTTTTAAGCTCCACAAAAATCTTAAACTTTCTTTAGATCTTTAAGGTTTTAGTTTTAAAAACATCAAGATCCTTCAAGAAAACCATAACCGAATGATCAAGCATAATGTTCTACATATTACAAATCACTTTAGTCTTTAAAAGTCCATGATCAAGGAAGAACAACACATAAACTCATCTCTCAAAACATAAAAATAAACATGCAAGAACAAAAGAAGAAAGATCTACAAACTAAAAAGAAAAATCTAAACTATTACAATCTTCCTCTTGATCTTCGAGGCACCTACCAAGGAAGGGTTGATCTTCTAGTCGTAACACTCTTGATCCTCAAAGAACACTCTTGATCTAGCTCTAAACCTCCTTCTTCCTCTTCCTAGATCCCACGACCTCTTCTTTCTCTTTCTCTTTCTCTTTTTCTCTCTAAGAGTTGGATGGACTCTTAGAGTTGTGTTTAGTGTGGAAGTGAAGAAATGAAAATGAATGGGAGGAAATGAACTAAGGCTTCATCTATATATAGGCCAAAAAATCATCCCTCTTTTGCCCTTGGTTGTTGGTTTTGGTCATGCACAATGGGAAGGGTAATTTTGGGCTTCCTAAAGTTTGCATGTAAGGCATCTAATCAAAGGGGACATGGTGGAGTGAATTAAGGAACTAGGGTCACTTTATGGCTAATGACTTTTCTCTACTTTGAATTTTCTACCACTTAATTTACTTATGGTTCTAACCTATTCTATAGGCTTCTTGTCCAAGAAAATAAAATTCTAGGCTTGCCCTTATACATACATACATACGTTGCACACACATATACATACACATACATACCTTACATTTTTATTTTCTAATCACATTTACTTAGGACATTATAATCACTAATTCATATAATAATGCAAACATCACTTAAAGAATCACATTCACACAATCATTTTCATGCATCACTCATTACACACACATTAAACCAACACATATCACATAAAAATTTTAAGCCATAGCAATAAATTTATTTTCTACAAAACACATCTCGAAATTCGTACTCTACAAACTCAGGGAATAAATTTTTATAAATCAACCCAGAAAATTTTAAAAGTTATATTTTCAAATTCTACGTTTCAAGACGATCGTTTTCATATAAAGATCATAAAATTCTGAGTTACGGTTAAATTTCAAAGTCAACAAATCCATGAGAAATTCATTTCAAATAAAAATCATCCTTTTCATGAAATCACAACTCATTTCTTGTAAATCAAATCATTCCAAACTCAACAAAATCATTCACTTTTCATCCACAAAATGCTTTGTTTATAAAAATCCATGAAAATCAGCACTTTATTTCTTACTCACGTAAAATACTCGTCTGAAAATCTTTTATAAAACAGAATCTCAAGGTTTATTTTGACGAAATTTGTTTACGCACATATGGGAAAATGCGGGGTGTTACATTCTCCCCAACTTGAAGATTTCTCTGTCCTCGAGAAATGCTGCGAAGAGTCTGTCTGATCTGTGAATGCGTAGCTCCCTGAAGAAGTTCTTTTCCCCTTTAACTGCAGCAATCATCACATCTTTGATTATGCACCATCTATTCCTCATTCTTAAGAGCGAATCAAACGGATTACTTGCAAAAGTAATCTCTTGGAATACTTTCAATAACAAACATGGTAGGATAAAAACAACATGGTTTCACTGATAACAAAGGACTGAGGGGTTCAAAGGCATCAAAACAGTATCCAAAGATAACAGGGTTACGTACATCTGGGGTCAGGGCATTACCACACCTAGGGGTTGAATTCTTCTCATCAGTTCAAGCCTAAACAAGCTACTCCTCACAACCTCACACTTCCAAATACTCCCCAACTTAAATGACTCTTATCTCGATACACCTCCTTTATCATTACAGACTTAACCTCTAAATACTCCTATCCTTAACCACCTTTTTGGTTAACCTTACAAAATTTCCCATCACTTAGCTCCAATCTATCCTCTGGTTGTCTCACATCTCCCCAAATGATTGCCCTTATCAGACTTCTACGGTCACCATCAAATCTTCCTCTTACTCTAACAACCACTAATCCCTAAGAAACATGTACTATCTCACTTCCTATCTCAAACACTTAATCACATAACTTAAACATTCTAAACCTTTTTCCACTTTCCACAGTTTTTCTCATATTCTAAACCATCAAAATTCCTCAACTCAAAGACCTATTATCCATTACCACATCAAATCTTAGCTTTTTACCTAACCTTGAGAAAACACTTAGGGTTCTATCCACAAATTCCACCATCTTATCAATTCGACTTTACCATATCATCACTTATTCACCTCTGTCTAACCATTTTCCAACTCAAAACAGGACACTTATGACTCTATATTCTAATTCTCACCTTAATCTCTTCCTCATCTTATCACCACCTAAACCCTTATTTTGACCAATCCGGCGTCAAAACTTAGTCCTAATCACTTTGCATAGCTCACCACTTATCTAAGACTCAAAAGGGTACTCCTATTTTCTCCAAGACTCATACTTCTTTTCATTCATACTAACTAATCCTTATTGTCCTTCATCCTTGCAACTTTTGCCTAACATCAGTTCATAACTCACTTCCTAATCTAGGGACATCTACTTGACCGGGATATAGGGTGTTAGGGTTCAAAATTTTCACCAAAATTTTAGGGAAGAACAAAGGTATGGTCCAAGATAAAAGAAAAAGCTTCAGGTTCATCAACAATCAAGGCTTCGTCAAGAACATGGTCTAAGATTTTCAAAGAGGCTTTTTCAAACGTCATGCCAAAGCAATTTGGCAATGCATAGGGTTTACACAAGAAAAGCTTCAGCAAGAAAAGAAGGGTTCTAGTCACAGGACAAAATCTAATGGCTCAAGGGTCATCACAAACAAAGGGGTTCACATCAAAGGGAAGTTCAATGAAAGAAGATTTGAATCGCTCATCAACATCCATGACGGTGCTGATCACTGCTCCTTGATTCCATGGCAGACGGAAACCGGTGCATTCCAAGAGAACATCCGCGTACTTTTAGCGCCTCTATCCTTATCTATCGCTATCTTAATACTAACACACACACAGAGTCGTAAAGCAGAGCATGTAAGTCCATGCATAAGGTTACTTAGATCAACCATTGCTCTGATACCACAACTGTAACACCCCGATTTGGCAACTTGAAACCACAACTACTTAAATTCAATATAGTGAAAATTTGGGCCATTTTTTTTTAAACATGTACGAAAAGAGACGTGAGAACACTTAGACTTTCAAAACATATTTTCAATTAAAAACTCATGTTCTCATATTACGTAAAATCTTTCAAGTTCCAAACCGAGATGTCACAAGACACCGCACCTTGAAACTTGTCCATAAAAACATCATTTCAAATACAACAGCCCATTTACTTATTTCAAAACATCAGTGTTAAGAAAAACTCTAGCCAGGGTACAGTATGATAAAGCTATGGCAACTAAGAACTTGCAATGGTATACAATGCTTTGAGGGGATTACCTATCCTCTAGTCATACACACTAAGACTTGCAATCTAACTCTGAGCCTTGGCAGATCGAAATCTCAATCATCTTCGTCTGTCGGAAGATCCTGGGGCCTGTGGGTTTTAATCCTCGACGCTGAGACACTCTTCCGTGTCAACCTCGGACCATCAAGCAGAATCGTCGTCCTCTTCCACCTCCGGAGTCTATTCCACAGAGTTGTCTCCTTTCAACGGAGATGCCCTATCTCCTGAGTGAGCTGAAACCTCGCGGTATTTTCCATCTAAGGATCATACCAAATTTTCCAATAGAAAGAAGAAGTAAAGGAGAGAGTGAGCTACCCAAACAATGAATGTCGACTATGTGGAATTACAATAGGCAAATATTAAAGCAAAACAGCAAACAACATGTAAATTATAACATCAACACAATAATCATATAAGCATATAAACATAAATTCATGATTGATCTTTCTTAATAGTATTCTGAATATCTTTCTCTTAAACTTTCACAATTCTTATCAATTCTTTCCTCGATCCTTGTTTTCGAACTTATCGATTCTTCCAAGAATTATTTCTCATACTTGATATCTTCACTGTACTTTTTTTTATTACTTCAATCTCTTAAGTCTTATCGTTTTGGTTCGCTCAAT
Source organism: Crotalaria pallida (assembly GCA_037953625.1). Classification (NCBI taxonomy): domain Eukaryota; kingdom Viridiplantae; phylum Streptophyta; class Magnoliopsida; order Fabales; family Fabaceae; genus Crotalaria; species Crotalaria pallida. The sequence continues at coordinate 88,856,064 of CM075649.1, read as the reverse complement.
GATGTGGGGAAATCATCATTGAGGAAAATCGGCGCACACGTCTACATCTCCTCGGTCATCCACCCAACCTAGTCGGAAGCAAACAGGAGTACAGGACCTTTACCACGCGGGCACGACAGCTGTCTCAACAATTGGCTCCAAGCCAAGAGAACTGTAGAAATCTCGGGTACAGTCTCAAATCAATTCAATTCATAGCATTTCATATAATTTCATATCAAATAATAAAGGCTCACTGTAGAAAACTCGGGTACAGTGGCAAATCTCAAATGCCCCGTTCCAGTCCCTCGCACTGTTCAAGATTTGCAATCTAGGGGGCGATAGTACTACTCTAGTTTGTAATGCAGAACTTACCACGGCATTGGACCCAGTCCCTACCACAATCGTATACCACATGTGGAATTTCGTTCTACCTAGAAAGTACTCTAGACTTCTTGACGTTTCACCGTCATTGTCCTCCCCTAATGCAATCTCCGCCTGAGTATCCGCAGATACTCATGGTTCCTTCCTCTCCACTACTTCGATATCACACTCATGACTCACCGTGTTCGTTACTGTCTTTTAAAAGGATTTTAAGGTTTTAGAGTTTTAGAGAGTTTTAATTCACGACTTAATCCTAACGGTCGGCTCATCCTTGGTGCATCCCTTCAACGAGTCCCAACCAAGGAATCTCAACAGCATCTTGCATCACATCTCTTTCTCGTGCATCTCATCAGCATTATTCTTCTCAGCTCTTGCTCAACAGCATCTTCAACATCTTTCTCGTCAGCCATTGCTCAGCATCATCATCATCAGCATCTTTCTCATCATCATTGCTCGGCAGCGTCATCAGCATCTTTCTCCTCAGTTGTTGCTCAGCAACACCATCAGCGTCTTTCCTTCTCAGTTGTTTAGCAGCACCATCAGCGTCTTTCCTCCTCAGTTGTTGCTCAGCAGCACCATCAGCGTCTTTCCTCCTCAGTTGTTGCTCAGCAACACCATCAGCGTCCTTTTTCCTCATCATTTCAACCTTCTCGTTTGCATCGTCGAGTAGTTCTTATCGCAATCTTGATAATCATCATTTCGTTTCCATTCTTTCTCAAACTCAGCTATTAATTTTTTTCCATTCATTATTTATCTCTTTCTCATTTACAGCTCATGATTCTATTCCCATACTTCTTTTCTTTTCTTTCTTAATTCATCGCTTTCACCATTCCATTCAACTCATCTCATAATCAGGGGGTAATTTAATATTTCTCAAACAATATCACAGTTGCTTAACAGATAATTAATTCAGTTCACACATTAAGAAAATCAAGTAGCTCATGCATAACCATAACATCATGCTATCTCAACAAAGACATGTTGTAACACCCCGCAAATTCCTCGTATTAAATTAAAACACTAAAGAAAATCATTTTTGAGAAAAGTGTTTTGAAAGAATATTTTCTTGAATGATTTTCCTAAATTCACGTTTTTAAGATGATAAATGATTCTAAAGGATGATTTTCTGAAATAATATTCAACCTTTAGAAATTGAGTTTGAAATCTATATGCTTGATATTTTTGTAAAAGTACTTGTGATATTTGTGTGAGTTATTGTATGAGGAACAAGAATTATTTCCTAGGTGTGTGTATATACGGTTTTGGTATGTATAAGTATGCTTAGGATTATGAGTATTTAGTTATGGAAAAGAATATAATGTATGTGTAAATGTATGTGAATAAATATATGTGAGTGATGTGTGATGCATGAATGTATGATATGTTTGCCGTATGAACAAGATGCCATCAAAATGTTAATTGTATGCATGCTCATGTATGTATTGAGTGTGTGCATTATCCCATGAGTTCATGCTATGTGTTATCATGATAAACCTGAAAAGAAATTTGCATGTGAATGTGTATGTGTGTGTATGTGGTTCGGCCATTCAAGGAGTAGAAGAACCAAGTAAGATTGATTTCCTTATGCATTAAGAAATTAGAACTAAATAGAAAATAGGGAGATTAGGACAGGTGACTCATGAAGCCTAGGGAAGACTTTTGCTCCACCATGTCCCCCACGACATGACCCTTCCCATGCAACAATTGAGTTGGACCAAATTGCCCTTAAACCCACACATTGAACCAAGGCTAAAATAGGAAGATTCCATCCCTTACCTTTGCTCTTAAAACCGTAGGAGTGAGTGTTGGCTAGCTCATTTTTCCTTCACATTCCCACCAACACCAACACACTTAATCTCAAGAGCATATCAAACTCTTGAGACACTTAGAGAGAGAAGAGCTTGGCCGTGAGGAGGGAGAAGAGGAAGAGAAGAGTGAATAACCCAATTTTTAACACCAAACCCCCTTGATTTCTTCCTTCCATACACATCTTTCTTCAAAGATCAAGGAGAAAGCCCCATTAACCCTAGAAGAAGAGAGAGACCGAGGCAAACACAAGAGGAGGAGAAGAGGAGATTTGAAGATTTAAGTTAGGAATTAAGGTAGAGAGAGTTTGATTAAGTGATTTTTATGTTGTAAAGGACTTTTAATGGGCTTTATTTAATTTTTGTGATGCATGTAATTATTTTTAAGTGATCTTGAGATCTAAGTGTTTTGCATGTCATTCTTATGCTTTGATCTTGAATGTTGATGTGAAAAAGCTTTGATCTCTTACTTGTAAATTTTCTTCATCACGGTTGTGTTTAAAGTTGTGCTAAAAATTCATGCCTTGTATTGATCTTATTTTGCATGTTGATTTTGTGGCCTTATAGTTCTTATTTTCCCTTGCATGTTCTTCTTATATCTTGATCTTTGATTTCTAGGGCTAAATGAACTCATAAATCACCAAATCTAGGACTAAGTGATTCGGCCATAAGTAGAAAATTTAGGTCTTGATGCTTTTAATTTGATTCAAGTGATTTCATGTTATTTCTATGATTAGAAAAAATTAATTTTTAATCTATTCTTCACGGTTTGCTTGAAGATTTGAGTCTAAGTTTATATTTTGCTTTGATCTTCTTTTGCATGCTTTGATCCATGAATGGTCTTTTGAGAAAACATGAAGCTTGAATTTTGTATGTCTAAAATGAGTGTGAAGTCTTGATTTTTTTGTATGCATGTCACGGTTTTTATAGGAGAATAAGCCTAGCAAGTTTTAAAAATAATTGTTGGTATGAAAAGAGTTTGAATCAAGATTCTTTTGTGTATGTGTGATGATTTGGTTGATAGCTTGAAAAAAAAATAATTAAAATGATGTTTTTAAGTCTTGAATGACATGATCTATGGATTTAGATGCTTGCATGTGAAAATAAAAAATTATAAGACTTGCCTTCTTGCATGTCATCATTTGGCCAAGTCTAGGGAGAATAGGAAAACCATGCTAGGTTATCATTTTACTTGCATGCATGTTGAAAATTGTCTCACCTAGAGATTTTTAGGTGCATGCATGAGTTTTCTTAGAGGATAAAGACTTCGATATAATTCTTGATTTTATTGTGTTAAGAAATTGAATTTTTATTTACTAAATTTCTTGTGAAACTCACGGTTTTATAAAGAAGACAAGGAAATATGTTTTTGAAAATGATCTTTGCATTGATCCATGATCTATGTGCATGCATGATGAATATTTGAAAATTAAAGCCTTGATTTATCATGATGATGATTCGGCCTAGCTAGGATTAGTAGGCTAGACTCTTTTTCAATGAAATGACATAAAAGAAATAAGTATGTTTTGTGAAATTATATTAAAATAAATTGTTTGAAGTTGTGTTGTGAACATTTATTTTCTAACCGGTTCTTTATTAAAAGATGAAGAAAATAAATAAATTAAGATGATCTTAGAAGAGTGTTGTATTTGAATGCATATATGTGTGAGTGTGTGTTTATGTGTATTCGGTTAAGATTAAAAGAAGATGGAATTTAAATGCCTAAAACAAAATAAATTGATTCATGCAATTTAAGTTGTGATGTTTGATTTATTTTCTTTAATCTTATTCGGTTAAGTAGTTTAAATAGGTCTAGAGAGTTTAGTAGTATGAAATGGGATGTGTATGATGATTTTGAAGGATATAAATTGTCTAAAGTAAAGAAAAGAAATATTGATGTGTAGGTTTGGAATTTGATTATGTTTGGTCATGCATACTTACATGCCTAAATGTTGTTGGTGACTGTATGTAGTGTGATTTGTTTGGATGTGTGCATGGCTGTCCAAAGTGTTAGTTTAAATAAAAACATTATGTTTTGCATTATTTTCGAAGTTTTATTAAAGTGATTTTGTAAAATTATTTTGCTGTCCAGAATTATTTGGACGTGCTTTTCACGTTTAAACATGTTTTCATATGATTTAAAGCTAAGTTTTCAAGTAATAATTGATTTTGGTTATATTTTCAAAGTTTACTCAAACGAAGAAAAGACACGTATTCAGTTAAGAAAAGATTTTCTCGAATAAGTTAATAACATAAAGTGTTTTATGCACTACGAGGAATGATATAGAAAAGAGGTTGGGGTAGTTGGCAGCACAAGGATTCAAGGAAAACACACGCACTTAAATCGCTGGACCTCAGGTGAGAGAGAAGCTTTCCTAAGACACCGTGGTAGTTAGGTGATTTATTAGGACGTTCCATATCATCTTAAAGATCGGAACTTAGTGGTTCTGAGTCAGTAGTATAGTGGCAATTGTTTGTTTTGTGTGGCCACTAATACGAAGGTGACGGAGACCACAATGTTATTGTGTGATATTGTGTTGATAACATGCTTTGATTTATTTATTTACTTATCTATTGAATTATGTCGGATAATGCTATTGATAATGATTATGATGCGTAAACGACTGATGGACGTCTGTTACGTCCTGGATAAGAAAATGGAATTGAAAGTAAGGGGATTGAAAGTAATGGTATAATGAGAAAAGAGTAAGAGACTAAGTGAAATTGAGATGACAGTTGATTTGGAAAGGAAGTTGAGGATGATGTTGATAACGAGCCAGAGCTGAGGAGAGTGATATGGATTGTTGGAACATGGGATGTGATTTGAGCGGAGCTGGGCTCCTTGGTTTTGGTTTTAGACTGGGAATTAGTGTTGAGTTGAGCTTGCTCCTCCACTAGCGCTCAGCAAAAATGTGTTTTTGAAAAACAGTTTTTGAAAAAGGAATTTTTGAAAAAGGATTTTGAAAAAGAAGTTTTCGAAAAGATTTTTTTTTGGGAAGAGAAATATTTTTGGAAAAAGGATTTATGAAACCAAATTGTGAAAAGATCTTTGGAGATAGAATTTTTGAAGAAGTTGTGAAAATCATATTTTCAAAGGCTTCTTTTTATTCTTTTTTGAAAAGGTTTTATGAGAGGATATTTCTGGAACTGTATTTTTGAGAAAGTTTTACGAAATGATCTCTTTGAGAAAAGTCTGTGAAAATAGTTCTTTTGTGAATGTTGGTGAGAATAAAGTTTTGAAAAGGTTTTTGAAAAGAGTGTTGATAAGAAAGTTTGAGAAATGAGGTTCTTGGAAAGTGGTGAAATCAAAGATTTGAGAAGGATGGTAAAAAGGAAGAATTGAGAAAGAAGATGTGAATCAATTGAGATAATCCCAGCTCTGTGCTATGCGAGAATTGATGAGAGAAAGATTGTGTAAGCGGTTGGGACTCACTGAAGGGATGCACGAAGGGTGAGCCGATCTTTAGGTTAATTGAAAAGATAAAAGACTTTAAAAGACATTAACAGCGTACGTGGTGAGGACTGAGAGTAACCCGAAGTAGTGGAGAGGAAGGAACCATAAGTATCTGCGGATACTTAGGAGGAGATTGCATTAGGGGAGGACGATGACGGTGAAACGTCAAGAAGTCTAGAGTATTATTCTAGGAAGAACGAACTCCATAAGTGGCGTACTAACGTGGTAGGGACTGGGTCCAATGCCGTGGTAAGTTCTGCACGCGCACTAGAATAAATACTGTCACCCCCTAGATTGCAAATCTAGAACAGTGAGAGGGACTGGAACGGGGCATTGTATTTTGCCACTGCGTGGACAGTGAGCCTTGATATTATGAAATTGAATTGATTTGAGGACGAGATCCTCCTGGTCTGGGACCATTTGTTGTGAGACAGCTGTCGTGCCCGCGTGGTAAAGGTCCTGTACTCCTGTTTGCTTCCGACTAGGTGGATGGATGGCCGAGGAGATGTAGACTTGAGACGTGAGTGCTAACAACGAAAAGAACGCGTGCCCCGATGATACTATAAAACCCCGATCATCGATGGGTATAATTCGATAAAACATTATAAGAAAAGATTCATAATTGTAAGGATGAGAGCTCAGAAAGTATAAAGAATGAGGAAGAGATTGAGAATGGAAATGTGGAAAAGATATTAAGTCCCATGAGAGGGATTAGAAATAAAGTGAAAAGGGCATGAAAGAAATGATGATAAGATGGAATACTGAGGTGTATTGATGATGATAGTGTGCTTGTTTGTTATCCTATATGTGTGTTATATATTGTGTGTGTGTCCTATATCTTGCCTACCATAATTCCACATTGTCGACGCTACGCCGTCCGGATCGCTTACTCTCTCCTGTTCGTTGGTACATCGGTGTTGCTGATATCCCAATGGGTAGATGGATCGTCACTTGGAAATCTCTACGTGGCTTCGTGAAGGGAATGGATGGAAAGCTACGCGTTACGGATGGGTATGGACTGGACATGTTCAGTTGGTAATCGCAGACCCGGAGCATAAGCTAGGAGGAAAGACAACGAGTTCGTGTTTAGGAAGCGTATCTTTTGTGGGACACAATTCTGAACCACCATCTCGGGATACAAAGAAGGAGAACCCTGTGAAGCTATTCGGAGTGGAGCTTAAACCGAACTCTGAAGTGGATACAACAAGTGAAATCGCATCAACCTCTGGCACAAAGGCACCAGCAAAGAAGAAAAGGAAGTTGGATCTGGTTATCTTTGATAGGAAGAGGGAGCCAGTAGTAGAATTAGAATAGGTTGTTGTTCGTATTTTGTATTCAGGATTACCTAAGTGATGAGCTAATGCTGTACTTTAATCATTTCGAAGCATGCCCGACTTCTAGAGAATGTAAGGACATTTCTTTTTATGAAACATGTTTAAGTCCTTTTGAGAATATGAAGGGAATTACTTAAGTTGAAATCAAACTGTTTTCTTGATCAAATGTTTTTGGAAAACAAGGTAAGTGAGTTGTGGTTTCAAGTAACAACTCGGTTTTCGAAGGAAAAGGTTGAAGGACATTAATAACTTTTCAAGAACGCTTTCAAACCCTTCAACAACGTTTATAAAAAAAAAATTTTCCCAAAAATTTGGCCTCATTTTTGCAACATTAATAAATAAAAGTCGGTTGTTTTGGTTTTCAAAAATCGGGCTGTTATAGTTTTTGGTATCAGAGCTTATGGTAATCCTTTGTGGCCTTAAGCCCATGCCTGCATGCTTTGCTTGTGCGTGACTCTGTGTGTTTGTTAGTATCAGGGTAGGAGTATTAGGCTCAGCTTTCGTCTCTTAGGACATGAGACTAGTTAGTGGCATAGTATCGCCTGTGTTAGTTGTAACACTCCTTGTATATCATCTTACTTTATAAGAAAAGTAATAAGTTTATGAATACTTGGACTTGTTATCATTGGAAAAGAGATCTGAAAATAAGAATTTTCCCTTCCCTTGAAAATTCCTTTTCACAAACACTTGATTAATAATGAGGTTGACTAACAAAATCAGAGTTTGCGGAAACATAGTAAAGTAATCATATTATGCCCCCAAAATATATCAAGTGTAACAAGTCCATGGATATCAAATAATTATTATTATGAAACCGAATTCATCTTATGATACCTCTTTCAAAATGTGTATCATATAAATACTATTAAAAAAATAGAGATGTTATAGAGCTGGTCACTGGTCCTCTCTCCAAACATTCATCTGGCCGGATCCTCGATATCTGCACAACGGGTTTCCAAACCCACACTTTCTACACTCTGCATGCACCTAAGGGACATCTCCCTTTACTGATTCTTGTGCAAGCTAGATGCACGATCAACACCTAATAAGGGCATGGGGGTTAGCTATACATATTCGCATAATCAAATGAGAATAAAACTAACATCCACAAGTCAACATGTAGCAAATCATGATGCATAACCATATGAGCACACCCGGTTAATCATAATAATTCTTTCAATGCAGGTGGCATGATGCATGATTTTCTTCCACAACTGAGGCCTCTAACAAAGTCCATCTTGGACATCCATCCAGTACACCGTTGTGTTCCCGGAACACTGACATTCGTTCCCAGAACGTAATGCCAAACCATACTTGGATAAATAAGCATCATTCCCAGAGTGTGCACCACGTTCCTAGAATGTGTAGCAAACCATACTTGGAATAATAAGCATCACTCCCAGAGTGTGCACCACGTTCCCAGAACGCATACGTTCCCAGAACGCATAAAAACCAGGTCCCGGACACTGGCCACATTCCCAGAATGTGTCATCAAGTAGGTTGCATATTAATGTGTTCCCAGAATACTAACATACGTTCCCAGAACGTACTTAACCAGGTCCCAGACACTGGCCACATTCCCAGAATGTGTCATCAAGTAGGTTACAAATTTGGTACTCCCAGAGTACCCTCCTCATATTCCCAGAATATGATAAACGTTCCTACCAACCAAACTTCCATTCTATATGGATGCACAATCATCAAGGTTGGTTTTATCTTTACTTTATTTACTGTGATTTAGAAATATTCCAATTTCTCTTTTGAATGATTTAATTGAGGCATAAACTTTGGCATAAAATTCTCCTTTGAATTATCTCAAAAACATGCCCTTAAACTTAGATTGGGAAAACACAACCAATGGAATTCAAAAACTTAACTTTCTATTTTTCAGATTCAGGTACTAACCGGTTACAGTTTCAGGCTAACCGGTTAGAATTACAGACCTGAACCATTTACCATTGTAATTCAGAAAAACCCTTTTTCTTGAATTCTCTACCCAATCTATAAACAAGTTTAACATTGTTTTACACCTCAAAAACCATTGTTTATATCATTCAAAAGTCTAAATCACATTTCATTATCCAATGAGCATAATTTTCTCTTGAAATTATCTTATTATGTAACACCCCGATTTGGCCACTTGAAAAATATACTGTTTTAATTCCAAAAGGTAGTGGAAATGTGGGCCATTTTTTTTTAAACATGTAACGTGGTTGAGTAGCATGAGTATGAGGACCACTAAGTTTTCAAAACCCTTTCGTAATTAAAGAGTGTTCCCATATCTCATACTGAAGTTCAAGTTCCAAACCGGAGTGTCACAAGGCACTACACTTTGCAACTTGATTCTTCTCAACTCATTTGTCATAGCCCATAAAAATAAATTTCTTCCACGAAAATTTGGGGTTACATCATGGCATTGCAATGAATCTAAGTAAATACAGGGAATACAAAATACTTCAGAGAAAATAAAAGACTACCACCAGGCCCATTGAATTGAATACGGAAATCCACGGGAAATGCTTTGCCAGAGTCGACCTCAATTACTTCCGTCTCCGAGTAGCTACGTCCTCGTCCAATTCCTCTGGCTCCTCAGCCTCGTGATCAATGTGTGCAGACCAAAGCAATCGGGTGTCCATCATTATAGTCAGCTGACCCACCGACCTCGGTGTATTCACGCCACTCCCAATCTTCCTTCGTCTCGAATGTCAAACGTGAACATGGCAGGATCCATCGACTAAGGGAATAGACATCATAACAACAAGCACACAGAACAGAAGACTAGAGAGAGTAAGTATTCCCAAGCATGTTATGCCAACGATGTGGGATTACAATAGGTAAGATATTAAGAAATAACAAAAACATGTAAGCAAACCACACACACAAGCAATCATATTCAAACCTCTACTTTATTCCATTTCTTTTCTTTTCTCAAAACTTTACATATCCACAGAACTTCCGCCAATCGCTTCCGCTGCGAACTCTGATTCCAACATCCATCTCATCCTCTTTTCAAGCTGTCTCTTAAGAATGCTTTCTTAACAATATCAGTTATCTTTTCTTAATTAAGTTTTATGAGTTCGTATCCATCAATGGTGCGGGGAATTTAAATCATCATTGAGGAGGGTCGCTTTCAAAGTTAGCACACACGTCTACATCTCCTCGGTCATCCACCCAACCTAGTCGGAAGCAAATAGGAGTACAGGACCTTTACCACGCAGGCACGACAGCTGTCTCAACACATAAATGGTCCCACACCAGGAGGATCTCGTCCTCAAATCAATTCAATAATATCAAGGCTCACTATCCACGCAGTGGCAAAACACAATGCCTCGTTCCAGTCCCTCTCACTGTTCTCGATTTGCAATCTAGGGGGCGACAGTATATTTCTAGTGAGCTCGCAGAACTTACCACGGTATTGGACCCAGTCACCACCACGTTAGTGCACCACTTATGGAGTTCGTTCTGCCTAGAAACATACTCTAGACTTCTTGACGTATCACCGTCATTGTCCTCCCCTAATGCAATCTCCTCCTAAGTATCCGCAGATACCTATGGTTCCTTACTCTCCACTACTTCGCACTCTCATGCCTCACCGCGTATATTCATGTCTTTTAAAAGTCTTCTATATCTTTTAAATCAATCCTAATGGTCGGCTCATCCTTCGTGCATCCCTTCAATGAGTCCCGACCGCTATCTTTACACAATATCATTCTCATCAGAGCACAGAGCTGGGATCACATCAACCACTTGCATCTCATTCCACAATTTCCTTTAACAATTTCCTCTCAACTCCTTTCCTCAAAATCTCATTTCATAGACCTTCGCAAAATATCAATTCGTAAACTTTTTTTTTTCAAAGAGGTACTTTTTCACACGACCTTTCTCGAGAACCGCCTTTCATAAGACTTTTCAAAAGTGATGTTTCACCAACTTTTCTAAAAATGTTTTTCACAACCTTTCCTTTCAAAAATACTGTTTCAAAATCTCTTTTCAAAAATAGTGTTTCACAAACTCTTTTCAAAAGTAAGGTTTCACAATTCCTTTTCAAAAATAACCTTTCACAAATTCCTTTTTGAAAATCTTATTTCAAAACTTTTCGAAAATATATTGTTTCAATGATGACGAGTGGAGGAGCAAGCTCAACTCAACACCGGTCTCATTTCCACAATATCACAAAGGCACCATGCTCCTTCTAAATCACATCTCATTTCACCACACAACATCACTTTCCCTAGCTCTGGCTCATCCACATCATGTCATCAACTCTTACTCATCAGCGATTATAACTTCCACAACATCTCACCATCGTTCTCAACTTTATCTCACATTTCCTTTATTCTTTTTATTCATTACTATTCACATTATTTCCAATCTCATCATGCATAATAAATTCATCGAATAAACAAATAACAACGTATTAGCATTCAGATATCATAATATAAACTCATTACCTAATTTGATGTGGTCTTTGTCTCCTTCACACGAGTGGCCACACAATCAAACAATTGTCACTGTGCTACTGAATCAGAACCACTAAGTTTCGACTTTTGAGATGGTCGAAACGCTTAATATGTTACCTAAATACCACGGTGTTTGGGGGAAACTTCTCTCTCACCTCAACTGATGACGATCTTCAGTGCGCTCCTTAGTTTCCATTGCGACGTACGTAACTGCTTCCCGATCATTACTGGCACTCAAATATTTCCCTTTTATTAAAATCATTCTTATTCAATTATCTTGAAAATAAAGCAACGTTACAAAACTTTATATTCGAAAACAAGTATTCGTTTTCTCTTAATCAATTTGGGTTTTAAACTCACAAGTAAAGCATTCATTTAAAAACACATTTAGAAATTTAAAAACTTAAAATACTCTTTTCAGACACTGGTTGAAAACATACTTGGTTCTCTGATCTCTTTAAAAGCCACATTTATCTTAAGGGTTCCTAAATATAAAACACCTTTAAAATTAAAACCATGCTTTAGAAGCCATATAAAAATCTTTTCAAAACACTACTTTTTTTTAATAAATCAAATCACTTTATTTCCTTCAAAAACCGAATTGAATCCAAGAAAATAACACAAGGGTTAAATCAAAACCTTTTGAAAATATCAACATTCAAATCATTTTCAAACACACATATTGAACATGTTAAACCATTTATAATTCATGCATGTATACAAAACAAGAATCAAACACAAACTCCTATTATTTTCTATACATGGCCGAATCCTATCACACATGAGGCAAGGTTATATTCACAATTTCAAACACACATACAAAACATGCACATATAGGACATAATCATTAAAACACATTATCTTACTTTAAACATCACAACCGAAAATAATTATTAAGAGAAAAGGGATATCTTCAATTAAATTCATGCAAACATCTTTTAAATCAATTAACTTTATCTCTAAATTAACATGCAAATGTAAATCAACTTATTTCTTTTATTTCTTAGTCAAACCGAATGTAGCATAACAAAAATAACTCAAAAAGATGATCACATACCAACTTCACTTCATTTAATCAAAGCTAAACTCAACCATAACGCACAAAGGAAATGAAAATGACTTGAATAAATGGATTCCCAAAACCGAATGGGACATGAAAATTATTTTTCAAGTTTTAATCAAAAATTTAGATTTTCATATACTTGAAATCCCTAGATCTATCAATAAAACACACATGCAAAACAAAACAAACAAACTTTAATATTTGCAAGGACAAAACCGTGAGCTCCATCCAAAAATTCATCAAACTTTAATAAATTTATCACAATAAAAATTAAAGGTTAGATCAAAATCTTTAGGTCACATAAATTTCAACATGCATGCAACTAGAATAAAGATCAAACATGATTCCCTATTTTTCCTAGGTTTGGCCGAATGATAAAATACACAAAAAACAAGATCTTGAGTTCTATTTTCACATGCAAGACTTTAAAACAACATTTTCTTTTCAAACATCAAGAAATCATCATCACACACACAACATCTTGGTTTAAAAATCCTTTTTGTACCAAAAATCATTTTTAAAACTTGTTATCAAAATTTTTCTTTCAAAATTCATGACATGCATCAAAGAAAACCAAAACTCTTTACTCAAAACAAATACACAAAGTTCAAACTTCATGCTTTTGAAAAGATCTACCATAGATCAAGACATGCAAGAAAAGATCAAGGTAAAAACATGAACTTAAACACAAATCTCAAACAAAACCGTGAAGAAGAACTTTTACAAGTTAAATATCAAAGCTTTCAAACACACATATCCAAGATCAAGCCATAGAAATTACATGCAAAACATTTAAACTTCAAGATCATGAAGAAATAAATACATGCATGACGAAATCAATGTTTAAACAAAGTCCTTTACAAAGTCTTTTACAAAACTAAGATTATTACACTAAATCTTTCTTAGACAACTACCTAAAATAAAAATTCTAATCTTCAAGCTTCAATTTCTCCTCTCTTCCTCCTATAGTTGATTCGGCCTCTCCTTCTTAGGGTTGATAGGTTGGTTTTCTTTTTAGTCTTTGAAGAAGGAAGGGATTAAATAAAGAAATCAAAGGTATTTAGGTTGGGAGTTTTGGGTTTTCCACTCTTCTTTTCTCTTCTCCTCTCTCGGCCATTCTCTCTTTCTAAGGTCTCAAGAGCTTTGGTGGTGCTCTTAGGACTATGTGTTTGTGTTGGTGTGAGAATGTGAAGGAAATGAATGAAGGAAATGAGAAATGAACACATACACACGGTTCTATAGGCAAAGTCAAGGGTTGGAAATTTTCCTCTTCTAACCTTGGTTCAATGGGTTGATTCAAGGACAATTCGGTCCACACTAAAGTTTGCATGGGGGATCTTTTCATGGGGGACAATGTAACACCCCGCAAATTCCTCGTATTAAATTAAAACACTAAAGAAACTTATTTTTGAAACTTATCTTTTCAGGGCATATAACTACACATATTATAAATTACAAAAACAACAGTTTTTAACATAATAAAATTCACTCCACATAGTGGAGAGTTTCCAGTTCGGCCCGCAACAGTGTAAGCTCCGCTTCCCTACCTGTAAAATTATATCAAGAAGGGTAACATTACACAGAACTTAAAAAGATAAATCCTAAAAGAAGACATAGCAAATAACTAAGCCTACATAATTATTAATACATTTTATTCATAGTTATTCACCTAATTAATCTCTTTTAGTTCTTCACTTATTCTCACATTCTTTTAATTATTGATTATCTTTTCATTCTTCCTTTCCCATTCTTTATTCTTTATCCATTTTCCATTAGGTAGTCCCGCCCCAGCCAGCCGTACGGTACTGAACGCTAGGAGTTCCCTTATTCATTATTCATTTTCTTTTCTTTTTCTTTTTCTTCTTCTCTTCCTTTTGTTTTACTTTTTCCTTTTCTTTATCTTTTCCCTTTTTCCTTGTGACTGAGTCCAACAGACCATCAGTCGTTTACCTTTATTATTCCTTTATCTCTTTATTGGTTACAGTGTCTACCGACCGCCTGCCACCCAATCATTTAATTCTTTTAGTGATGACAGTGGCTACCGCCCACCTGTCATCGAAATCATTCCTTTCTTTTATTTCTTTTAGGGATGACAGGGACTTCCGTCCGCCTGTCATCGTATTCATCCTTTTCTTTTATTTCCTTTAGTGATAACAGGGACTTCCGTCCGCCTGCTATCGAATTCATTCTTTCCTTTTATTCCTTTTAGTGATAACAGGGACTTCCGTCCGCCTGTCATCGAATTCATTCTTTCCTTTTCTTTCTTTTTGTGATAACAGGGACTTCCGTCCGCCTGCTATCGAGTCAATTCTTTCCTTTTATTTCTTTTAGTGATGACAGTGACTTCCGCCCGCCTGCCATCGATACCATTTTCTTCTTTTATTACGACTTAGTCCAACAGACCATCAGCCGTTCTCTTTTCTTTCTTAATTATTTATCTTTTATCTTATTATAATTTAAGTAACTCTTTTATGCTTATCTCAATCTTTTACTCTTTATTTTCGTTTATGACTTATCACATTTTCCTACATTTTCTACTTTAATCTCTTTCTTTTTACTAATTACTCTCGCTCTTATTCAACTTTACTTTATGGCTTATCATCCTAATGTTTATTTTACCTCTATTTTAGTATTTCTCTTTCTTTTCCTTTTTCTACCATTTATTATCCTAATATCTATCTAACTCTACTTAACTTAGTATAGTCATTATCTTTTAAATTCCTGTTTGCAGTTGCTTAATTTATTCCATGATTCCTCTCTCACACACTATTATTTACTTATTCACTTATTTTCCCTATGATAGTTCTCTACTCCATTTATCTATCGCTATTACACTCCATCTTCTTGCATCATTATCTTTTCATTAAATTCCTTACTTATTAACTACTTATATTTAAAATTTAGTTTAGTATTTTATTCCTATTCCATTATTACCCGACAACTCTTAACTAAGTTCCCTCCGCACATCCTTATGGTTCTCGTGTTTTAACCCCTCTTTTACCTTACATTTAATTTTGATAACCTTTCTCTCCCCGCCTATCACAATTACCCTATATCCTTTTACTTCCCCTATTGTTTTATTTTTATGATTGCTCACGTTCTTGTTCTATCCTGACTATTTTAATATTCTAATTACGCTCATTCGTCCCGGGCCTTATTCTACGCTCATTCCTTTTATTCCCTAAAGTGTGGTTTCTATTACAATTTTATTTACTTCCTTTATATCCACGAGGGTTACCCTAAGGTTCATTAACATACTTTTTAATTGCCCTATTCTCAGCTACCACTATAGCATCCTAGAATTTACTTCTTAAGTAAAGGTAACGCGAACCCTCTTACCTTGGGCTTTTTAAATAGAACCTGGATTTTTGCTCGGCGACGATGACGGCGTCGGTGTTGCTCCTCGTTAGTGGGAACTATCGCGGCTGGACCACGGCAAGAGCTTCGAGCTTCGAGGTTCCCGACACGAGCCCGGCACGTTCACGGGTCCATAACGGCGCCGGTGACGTCCGTGGAGAGAGAGAAGGCTTGTGGGTGTGAGAGCAATGAATGAGGGAGAGCTATGGGGGTTATGGCCCGTGGTGGTTCGATCGGTGGCCACGGCTCACGGCGGTGGCAGCCGGAGAGGAAGAGGAGGGCGGTGGAGAAGGTGGAGAGAGAGAAAGAGAGAGAGGGAGGGAGAGAAACCAAGAGGGAAGAGAGACGGAGGGGTCTTGATGGTGGTGGGGGTGGTGGAAGGTGGCGGTGGCGGCCTTGGTGGCGGCGGCCGTGGTTGGTGGTGTGGAAAGAGAGAGAGAGAGCAATGGGAAGTGAGGGAAGAGAGGGAGAGAAGGAGGAGGAAGGTGATGATGGGTGGTGGTTGGGAGGCGGTTTTGGGTGGTTGAGGGGCGGCGGTAGTCCGGTGGAAGGTGGAGGAGGGAGGGAGGTCGGAGGGAGAGAGAAAGTGGGGTTGGAATGGGGGTTATCAGCCCCAAAACGCGTTTTTAATGTTGCAGATCGAAGTAATTTCGCTTAAGCGAAATTTGGTCGCTTAAGCGAACCCAATTCGTGTTGTCACTGGAGTAATTTCGCTTAAGCGAAAATCACAGATACTGCTACTTCATTTTTCTATTTTTCAGCTATTTTCTCCCAACTTCAAATAGCCATAACTTCTTCGTTCACCGTCGGATCTTGCTCAAATATGACGAGAAACTTCCTAAAAATCATGCCTTCATATCCAACGGTGGGAATTGTGTTTTGAATCTTAAATATTTTATTTTTAATTTCCCAAGTTAGCGAATTTAAAACACCGAAAACATTGCTTTTAACCCTCATTTGGTGTTCTTTGAATTCGCTTTTCGATGCCAATGCTCCTTGACTCCTCTATGGCACTCAAAGAACTCCTAATCCATCATTTTAAATCCCTTTTAGGATAATCCTTACTTCCAAATCTTAATATTATTCTAATTATTATTAGAATTAAATTCGGGATGTTACATTTCTCCCCCACTTATTTAGAATTTCGTCCCCGAAATTCCGTTCAGTTCCTTATCTGGAAGGAGTATCCCTTGACATAGCTTCCGAACATGTCATTTTAATTTCTTCGGTTCCAGTCTTCCCTTTGAGGAATTTCTAAATTAAGGGTTCTGCGGTATAATTACTCGCCCCATGTATGGTATATCTCAGTCACTCAGGAATCCGCGTAATACACAGAGTCTTAAGAGATTGAGACAATTATTTGCGATGCTCCGACATAACCTCTTAAGTGAGACTCCACTTCGCGACTCCACTCTTTCTCTGTTCGTTTCTTACTCCTTCAAGTGAGTTTAGTGAGGTCGCCCTTCGAATCCACCTTAGCTATATCTGTATTCTACTCCGGTGGTACTTCCCTTCCGTTCGTTTAACGATTTCAATTTGGTATAGGGGTTCCTACGGGTCGATTTCACTTAAGGGTCGAGGTCAGGGTCTAAACTTATTTCCCAATTGTCTGATGGTCCGAGAAGGTATTGATTGATTCTTAGTTTAATTCTCGTTCCATTCTTCGCGAACCTCTTCGACAGTTAATTCGGAACGTTTGGGGTGAGGTATTCATTAGCCCTACGGGTTATGGTTTGATCATCGGACATTGAGTCCGGCATCAATACAATCTTCCTTACGCTTCGTTACCGTTCTGCATTCCACCTCGTTACTCGGATAGGATCCACAATTTTCTTGTTGTTAAAGTTTCATCTTCCATTCCTTGGATTGAAATCCTCCCCCACTTAGCATCAACATACTTGGTTATATCAATGCTTGGGGTATGCTCATTCGTTATTCAGAATCGAGTACATAGGTTCTCAATCGGTATCCAAGGTTAGAAGGAACACGTGGATGGTTATCCATCGGTAGGCATAGAACTATATTGGGTTCCTACGTCTTGGTGAATTCTCAAGTATACATCTGAGATGCTTGAAACTTGAAGAAAGTGAAGATGAAAAGAAGAAACACTAAGAACTCAAGGATGGGTTTCATAGTCTCCTTACGATGACCCAGGATGTACTGGATACATGTCAAGCAAGAAGACAATGGAGATTATCCTTAAGTGTGCATTTTCAGCAGAGAGTCATCAAAAGATGCGTTCTCTATGAACCTGTGGCTGATTTGATTGGTCTTGGTAAGGGTACCTAACACAGTGACTAAGACTTGCCTCCTTTGAGGGAATCGTTCGGAAACTTTGATTAGACTCCTAGGCGGGTTCCAAATTGTCTACTTCCTAATTCGACTCGGTTGCAGGGAATAGCTATAAGGTTCGCTCGAGTCTCTCAAGGATTTTACACTTTTTCACTCCACTCTTTAATGCTATGCAAAGAGTTCAGAAGGAACTCTTCTCGGTTTAGCTCTGTTCCTTCTAGGGGTCTACATTAAAACTTATTAATTTGATTATTTCGGTTTTAGATGAAATGTGTCAATGACATTGATCACCAATAGGTGCAAAGATCGAGGTGATCAATCCCAATCTTACATCTATCAATGGCAATATCATTGTCAGGTTTGTTGGTGGTATCATCCTCTAGCAGATGCAAGAGTTAGAGTGATCAGTTCTAACCTTACCTTCTACCAGTGACAATAACATCATATGTGTTTGGTGGAACTTCTAGCTAAGGTCTTAACACCTATCGATTTCTTCTTGGTTACACTAAACACGTTTAACCTATATATAGAATTTTATAGGTAAACAGTTGATACATTATTGATATAGAAAAATTACCTCGAGTCGGTTTACTAATTCTCTCGCCCAGTGCGCTCGGGACAGTTAGCCTCAATATGTCCCGGTTGCCCACATTGGTAGCAAAGACCCTCTTTCTTGTGCTGCTTCAACCGCATACATAAACGCTTGTGGGGTTTTCCACACTCCGGACAGGGTAATCTAGGTCTTGGAGCATTCACGTCTGGAGCCGTGCCCATTGACACTATTGCCATAGCGTTAACGTCGGCATATGTATCGGATTCCTGAGCCGGTACCCTGCCTCTGCTAGAACCTTCAGCCCACTATATCATCCTGTTCCTATCCTCGGATGTCTTCCGCCTCAATCCCTTCTCATAAGTGCTAGCCATATTCACTAGTTGGGCCAAATTATCTATGTTCTGGAATTCAAAAGCTACCTTGATCTCAGTGCGAAGTCCTGCTTCGAACTTGATGCACTTAGTTCTTTCATCAGCATCCCTATAGCTCCCAGAATACCGGATGAGGTCTTCGAAGTGTGCGGCATATTCTCCAACGCACATACTTCCCTGTGTTAAGTTCAGGAATGCCAGCTCTTTTTCTCGGCGGACATCTTCCGGAAAGTACTTCCCTAGGAACCTGATTCTGAAAACATCCCAGGTGACCTCCTGGTTAGCGATCTCCATTTCCCTTCGTACACGCTCCCACTAGTATTCCGCTTCTCCAGTAAGCATGTACGCCGCCAAAAGAACTATCTGCTCCGCAGGCGGTGAAATCGTGCGAAAAATCTTCTCCAATTCTTGGAGCCATCTCTGGGCTGCATCCGGATTGTAGCCACCTTCAAACTTGGGCGGATCGTTCTGCCTGAATCTAGCTAGCCAATCGATGCCAATTGGGCCTGATGGTTGGTGGAGTGCGGCGGCTGCTGCTGCTGCGGCCGCTGCTGCTGTTTCAGCCTGATTCTGATTCAGTTGGACCAGATTTTCTAGTATAGTAGCCATCCTTTCATCCTGTGTGCGTCTCCGGGGCATAGTGACTGAGTTCTGAAAAAGATTACGTTATTCCACAGTTAACTAAACAATTCTCAATCTAAGTGTACCTATTCGCCTATTCTAAGACTTGACACTAACATTTGGTCACTCGCTTGGTGAGTAAACCATAGGAGTTATGATTCCACACTCCAAGGCCGAGGGAAACTGCTCTGATACCATAAATGTAACATCCTCACTTTATTTAGTTAATTTTAAATTTTAATAAAATCAGAGTTTGAAAATTCATTTTAGAATTTGATTTCTTATGAATGATTTTACGAAAATCCGGCAGAGTTTCCTCTGTTTTTCGGACTTCCCAAAAATTTTCTTCTTAAAACCTGTCAGTCCAGAATTATATAAAAACATAAACACAACAGATTAAAAACCAGTTCAGATCCTAACGCCCGATTAGTACCAGTCTCAGGGCATATAACTACACATATTATAAATTACAAAAACAACAGTTTTTAACATAATAAAATTCACTCAGGGTATCAAAAATTCACTCCACGTAGTGGAGAGTTTCCAGTTCGGCCCGCAACAGTGTAAGCTCCGCTTCCGTACCTGTAAAATTATATCAAGAAGGGTAGCATTACACTGAACTTAAAAAGATAAATCCTAAAAGAAGACATAGCAAATAACTAAGCCTACATAATTATTAATACATTTTATTCATAGTTATTCACATAATTAATCTCTTTTAGTTCTTCACTTATTCTCACATTCTTTTAATTATTGATTCTTTTTTCATTCTTCCTTTCCCATTCTTTATTCTTTTTCCATTTTCCATTAGGTAGTCCCGCCCCAGCCAGCCGTACGGTACTGAGCGCTAGGAGTTCCCTTATTCATTATTCATTTTCTTTTCTTTTTCTTTTTCTTCTTCACTTCCTTTTCTTTTACTTTTTCCTTTTCTTTATCTTTTCCCTTTTTCCTTGTGACTGAGTCCAACAAACCATCAGCCGTTTACCTTTATTATCCCTTTATCTCTTTATTGGTGACAGTGTCTTCCGACCGCCTGCCACCCAATCATTTAATTCTTTTAGTGATGACAGTGGCTACCGCTCTCCTGTCATCGAAATCATTCCTTTCTTTTATTTCTTTTAGGGATGACAGGGACTTCCGTCCGCCTGTCATCGTATTCATCCTTTTCTTTTATTTCCTTTAGTGATAACAGGGACTTCCGTCCGCCTGCTATCGAATTCATTCTTTCCTTTTATTCCTTTTAGTGATAATAGGGACTTCCGTCCGCCTGTCATCGAATTCATTCTTTCCTTTTCTTTCTTTTGGTGATAACAGGGACTTCCGTCCGCCTGCTATCGAGTCAATTCTTTCCTTTTATTTCTTTTAGTGATGACAGTGACTTCCGCCTGCCTGCCATCGATACCATTTTCTTCTTTTATTACGACTGAGTCCAACAGACCATCAGCCGTTCTCTTTTCTTTCTTAATTATTTATCTTTTCTCTTATTATAATTTAAGTAACTCTTTTATGCTTATCTCAATCTTTTACTCTTTATTTTTCGTTTATGACTTATCACATTTTCCTACGTTTTCTACTTTAATCTCTTTCTTTTTACTAATTACTCTCGCTCTTATTCAACTTTACTTTATGGCTTATCATCCTAATGTTTATTTTACCTCTATTTTAGTATTTCTCTTCCTTTTCCTTTTTCTACCATTTATTATCCTAATATCTATCTAACTCTACTTAACTTAGTATAGTCATTATCTTTTAAATTCCCGTTTGCAGTTCCTTAATTTATTCCATGATTCCTCTCTCACACACTATTATTTACTTATTCACTTATTTTCCCTATGATAGTTCTATACTCCATTTATCTATCGCTATTACACTCCATCTTCTTGCACCATTATCTTTTCATTTAACATGCTTTTATGTTTTTATTATGCCTGATGATATTTATTGTTGTTACATTAAATGAGTAATATGCTGATAGACACATCCTGAATGAGAAATGAAAGCGAAAGGAATAAGTTGAGAAAGTAATGAAATTGAAAGTAAAGACACACCGAGAAAGATCTAATGATTGAAAATAAGGTATGTGTTGGAAAGGAAAGAAAGAGTTGAGAATTGGGGAATGAAATTGAGGATAATGATGAGAACGAGCCAGAGCTGGGGAGAGTGGTGTGAATGTTGATATGAGATGTGATTTGAGCGGAGCTGGGCTCCTTTTGTTTTGGTTTTAGTCTGGGACTAGTGTCGAGTTGAGCTTGCTCCTCCATTAGCGCTCAGCAAAGATATTATTTTTGAAAAAGGTTTTTAAAAAAAGTGGTTTTTGAAAAAGCTTTTGAAAAAGCAGTTTTTGAAAAGGTTTTGAGAAGATCTTTTTGAAAAGAAATTTTTAGAAAAGAGTTTGTGAAAAGAAAGTCTTTTGAAAATGTTTTTGAAAGGAGGTTTTTGAGAAATATTGTAAAAGAATTTTAAGGAAGGTTTTTGAAGGGAAAATTTTGCGAAAGGATGTAAAAAGAGATTTTAGAAACTTTGTAACAAAGGGGTTTTAAAGAAAGTTTTTGGAAAAAGAGATTTTGAGCAATTATGAAACTAGAGTTTTGAGAATTTCACAAGAGGGAATTTTATGAAAATGTTTATGAAATGAGGTTTTGTGAAAGCTTGTGAAATGGCATATGAGAAAGTGTGAGAAATGAGATTGGAAATTGTGATGTGATTCCTGCTCTGTGCTATGTGAGAAATGATGAGAGAAAGTTTGTGCAAAGTTAGTTGTCGGGACACGTTGAAGGGTTGCACGAAGGACGGGCCGACCTTAGGTTAATTAATAAGATAAAAGACATTAAAAGACATACGCGGTGAGGTATGAGAGTACGAAGTAGTGGAGACGAAGGAACCATAAGTATCTGCGGATACTTAGGAGGAGATTGCATTAGGGGAGGACGATGACAGTGAAACGTCAAGAAGTCTAGAGTATATTTCTAGGCAGAACGAACTCCACAAGTGGCGCACTAACGTGGTGGGGACAGGGTCTAATTCCGTGGTAAGTTATGCGGGCCCACTAGAAATATACTGTCGCCCCCTAGAATGCAAATCGAGAACAGTGAGAGGGACTGGAGTGGGGCATCTTGTTTGCCACTGCGAGGCAGTGTGCCATGATTATTATGAATTGATATTATTGATTGAGGCAGAGTCCTCCTGGTCTGGGACCATTTATGTGTTGAGACAGTTGTCGTGCCCGCACGGTAAAGGTCCTGTACTCCTGTTTGCTTCCGACTAGGTTGGGTGGATGATCGAGGAGATGTAGACGTGAGTGATAGCCGGGAACGCAATGAATGTTTCGATGATATTTTATAATTCCCCAAATCAAAAGAAGGGTGTGAACTGATAAGACTTAATTAGAAGCATTAAGAGTATGAGAAGAGAAGGGAATGAGAAAGTAAGCTAATCAGAGAAAGAAAAATGATAACAAGGATGATGATAATAATAACCCAAAATAATAAGAGTGTTACAGATGATTGTTGTGTGCTTGTATGTTATATTGTATGTTTGTATGGTCCTATTATTTTGCCTAGCGTAATCCTACACCGTCGACGATTCGTCGTTCGGAACGCTTACTCTCTCCCGTTCGTTGGGATATCGATGCTGCTGATATTTCAACGGGCAGATGGAGCATCATATGAAGATCATCATTTTAGACGAATTGAAGCTGGAGTTAAAGACAACGGGAAAGCAGAGACAGAGATGGCTTCATCTTCGGGAGCGAAGAAAGGGCGCATGAAGAAAGGAGCGTCCCATCCGGATGTCTTCATCAGAAGGAAGCGGAAATAGAGTGTTTAGGTTAAGTTTGTGAATTGTGTTTTTGAGTCAAGGATTACCAAGCAATTTGCCAATTATGTAACTAAGTCAAGTTTTAATTCTGTATGGTGGAATACTCTATTTTGGAAAAACAAACACTGTAGTCTATTGGGAAATATCATGACGAAAGTTTTCTGAAAGTAAATATTTTAGTAACACTCGGTTTTCGGAAAAAGTGAATTGAAGAACTTAAGGAGATTTTCAATAATGTTTTCTAAACACTTCAACAATGTTTAAAAAAAAATTAGCCTCATTTTTTTGCAACCTAAACGAACAAGAGTTGGATATTTTGGTTTACGAAAATCGGGCTGTTACAGAATGGTATCAGAGCTTATGGTAATCCTTAGTGGCCTTAAGCATGGGCTTACATGCTTTGCTTGTTTGTGTGACTCTGTGTGTTTGCTAGTATAAGACTAGGAGCATAAGTTTAGGTTCTCATATTTTTAGGATGAGAGACTTTGTTTGTAGTTTAAGGAACCTATTCATCCTGATTTTGAAGAAACGTAGATTAAAAGTAGACAGTGAATAGATTCTAAGACTGAGAACCCTTAACCTTTTATGTTTCCTTAGTGTTTGATAAACTCCCAGTTGTTGGTCTAGACGTACCTTTGTTCCAAGAGTAGTCAGTATCTTTGAGGAAATAGGATGATATTCTTGGATCCCCTTTTTGTTGAATTGCTTCAACAAAACAGTTAGTATTACTAAGATTCGAACTTTTTCTTCATGAGCCCTACCATCCACCCGTAGCCTTACCGCTCCTATTTAAGACCCTTCAGTCCGAATTGCGGAGTTAGAAGTGCCATAGTTACCCAAGTAATTTAGGCGTGAATAATTAAGGAAGGATAAACAGTTTAAGTTAAGTAAGGATATAAGATCACAATGGATTTAGTTATAAGTTTGACCAAAGTTGGGGAGCTACAAGGAGGAAAAGAGGTGTATGTTACCAGTTATTAGAGGAACTTATGAGGGAAAATTTGAAGATTAGGATTACCTTATACCATAATCAGAGGTTTAGATGGAGAAGGTGATAGGTCTGATTGATCTTTAGGATGAATGTGAGGAGAAAAGTGAGGTTATCTTAGGGAAGTAAGACCAAAGTAGTTATGGAACTCCCCTTAAGTCGGAGAAACAATGAATGAAAGTATTAGAGTTAGAAGGAGGACTAAAAGAAAGTGTAGTTATTTGAGAGTGACTGAGAGTCCAAAGTGATAGAAAGTAGTGAGTATCTAAGGGTTTTAGGCTAAACCCTGTGGTTTTGGAGATGTTTGAATTTTGTTTGCTTGATTTCCCTTAGTCCGTGCCTATGGTCGGACTCTATGTGACGATGAACAGCTAAGGGAGCGACATCTTCTTCGGTTAGTCCGATGGACTTAACCCGATTCAACACGCGAGCGGTTGTGCGGGTGCGACCTCTTCGTCTGAAAGCATCAAATGAGGAGCACGGCAAGGTGAATTAGACCAGCAAAAGGGAATACGACCACGAAGCAAGAGAGGAGTATTCTTATGGGAATCAAAGTAACGTAAGAATTTTTGTGCCCTGCTGCCCCATCCACAATGTATTTCTCGGGGACGAGAAATCTTTAAGTTGGGGAGAATGTAACACCCCGCAAATTCCTCGCATTAAATTAAAACACTAAAGAAACTTATTTTTGAAAAGTGTCTCGACAGAGTATTTTCTTAAATGATTTTCTTAAATTCATGTTTTCAAGATAATGGGTGACTTTAAAGACAGGGTTTTCATAAAATGATGTCATGAGTTTTAAAATGGATTTTGAGAACTAATTATATGTTGGACGATTTTATGCCTTAAAGAAAAGGTGATTTCTAAACAAAGGTATTTTCATAAAAAAGAGATTGTTTTCTAAATATATGTGTTAGTTAATATGTATTTAACGTGTGATTGTGTTAATGTGATTCCTTGAATTATTCTGAATTATTATGTGAATTGGTAATTAGATGTTCTAAAATGGAATTAATTAAGGAATTAAAAGATGATGCATGTATGTGTGGTGTGCTACGTGTATATCTATATACATATATGTTTGAGATTATATGGAATTAAATTAGCGTAAGAGTGTGATAATGCATGAATGTTAGAATATGTGTGTGATACGTGTAGGTGTGCATGTGTGTGTGTGCAACGTGTGTGAGTGTGTGTGTATGTGGCGCATATATATGAAGGTGTGCAAGCCTAGGATTTTCCTAAGCATTAGACTAGGAACCAAATAGATTAAATCCTAATCATGACCAAACTAGATGTGTGGGAAAAACCTAACTAGAAGACAAAGAGTAATCAAGCCCAAGGAAACCTAGTTCCTTAATCTACTCCTCTTTGTCTCCTTAGAAGTGCTAATCTCTACCCATGCAAACTCTTGAGTTGCCAAAATTGCCCTCCCTTGAATACACTTTGGCCGCATTCTTAAGAAGGGTGAGATAGGAAGCCACAAATTGCTTATTTAAGCCTTGGCCCTACGGTGCATTCCATTCATTTCCCTTAACCATTTTCATTCTACTCTTCCACGTCCAACACAAACCAAACACAATTTCTAAGAGTACTATCAAACTCTTAGAGAGAGACATAGAGAGAGAGTGAGACCGAGAGTTCAAGAAGAGGAAGAAGAAGAAGATCAAACCCAAAAGCCTTAGGAATCCTTGAAGATCAATTGAAGGTGGTGGAAGATCTTCTCTTTTCTTTGCTCATTCGAAGATCATAGAAGTGTTAGAAGTAGTTTTCATTTTTCCAAGTCTTGTAAAGTTATTTGTTGTTGCATGTCTAATTTCCTTGTAGATCTATGCTTGTATGTAATTGTTTAGTCTTGATCTTGAGTTTCAAGAGCCACATTAACTTGTAGAACCCTAAACCATAGACATTATCATTCGGCCATGTCTAGAAAAATTAGGTTGTGATGATTTTTATTTTGTTTTTAGTTCATGCATGTTGGTTTGATGCTTGTTAAAGATGATCTAAGTGATTTAAATGCTTTGATTTTTACTTGAATTTTTCTAAGCTTTGATCTTTGATCCTCTTTTCAAAAGACTTGATCTATTGTTTGATCTTGAAAAAGATTTGATTCTTGTCTTGATTTTCCATAACTTTGATCTTGAAGTTTTGCATGTGACTCTTTTACTCAAAAATTTTGTTTCTTGGTTTGCATGTTACGGTTTTGATGAGAAAACAAAGGAAAACAACTTTTTCAAAATGGTTTTGCTTTGATCTAAGCCTATGTGTGTTTGAAAGTTAAAGATTTAAGTTTTTCCTCGTGATTTTGTTGATTGATTTTTCGGTCAAGCTTTGAAAATCAAAGAAAACCATGAATTATCTTCCTAAAAGATTTATGCATGTGATTCTGTTTTGTTTTAAATGATTTTAGAAGCACATGCAAAAGAAAATAAAAATGAAAATGTGTTTGAGTGACTAAGAGGTCATGGTTTTGAGAGAAGAAGGAGTGGTATTTTCTAAAACCATGTGTTTGAAATGCATGTTTTTGGTTTGTTGATTTTAAGGTTTTACATGTTGAAAAAGTGCATCAAAAACCTTGTTTTGCCATGATGATGATTCGGCCTAGCTAGGTTTAGTAGGTTAGATTCTTTTTCATGTGGATTGACTTAAAGTAATGAGTATGTCTTGTGGACTTGTGTTAGATTAATTTGTTTGAAATTACATTGTGACTATTTTCCTTCAATTCGGTTGGTTAAAAAGGTAAAGGAAACTATATTTGATTTGATAAATTAATTTAAGTTGAGAAAATGAATTAAAGAAGGGCTCACGGTTTTTGAAATAAAATGGAATGAAAGACTCCATGATTTTAAATCCTTAATATTGACTAAATCTTTGCTTGAACTTATGTTCATCTATGGTCATGTAGTGTGAATGAGCTTAGGAAATCTAGTTGCATGAAAATAAATTTAAATAGTGATTTCTGAAAAGAATTAAATTGTTGCACTGAGTTATATCCTTGGCTTAATTCGGTTTGTGAGTTCATGTGTGACTAAGTGTTTGTGTTTTATGAAAATGTTTAAGAAAATAATTAAGTTAATAAGTTTTGATTTATAACTAAATTAAATGATTGATTAATTTCTTGTATGCCTTAATCCATTCAAGTGTTGTTGTGGTTGTGGTTGTGTGCTAACTGATGTTTGAAAAATAATTGAGTATGTAATTGACCTTGAGATAAATTGGATTTAAGGAAATTCCATTTGATTTATTTGAGGTTTTCAAATAGTGTTTATGACTGTCCGAAGTGTTTTGTGATAAAGATTTGAGTTTTAAAGTGTGGATTTTGAATTAAAGAGTCATTTAAAGCAAAAAGTGTTTCTACGATGCTTTCAAATCTTTAGTAAAGTGATGTTATGGAATAATCCTTTGCTGTCCAAAATTTTTTAAAATTGTTTTCTAACTTTGAAAACGTGTTCAAATGATTTACAATAGAATTTTCAAGTGATATTTGATTTAAGAAAAACCTGGATTGAAAACGGGGCATTTTTCGGTGTTTTCGAACATGTTTATGGTGCTGTCCAAATCGGGCCAGCCACAAAACCAAATGATTTAAACCATTTTATTAAATGTTTTCAAATGATTTTAAAATAATTAAAGTGCTAGAAAATATGAGGAATGTTTTGATAAAACAATAGTGTTTTAAGTCTTTCGAACGGAAAGTGTCATGAAATAAAAAAAGATTTTCTTAGAACCAGACAATAACGTAAGTGTATTTTATTTAGTACGAGGAAATCTTAAAGACAAGGGATTGGGGCAGCCGGCAGCAGAAAGGATCCGAGGTGACGGTACGCATTAAATTGCTGGACCTCAGGTGAGAGAGAAGCTTTCCTAAGACACCGTGGTAGTTAGGTGATTTAGTAGGACGTTCCGCATCATCTCAAAGATCGGAACTAAGTGGTTAGAGTCAGTAGTATAAGTGGCAATTGTTTGATTGTGTGACCACTTATACGAAGGTGACGAAGGCCACAATGTTGTGGTGTGATGAGTGTGTGATTGATAACATGTTTTTATGTTTTTATTATGCCTGATGATATTTATTGTTGTTACATTAAATGAGTAATATGCTGATAGACACATCCTGAATGAGAAATGAAAATGAAAGGAATAAGTTGAGAAAGTAATGAAATTGAAAGTAAAGACACACCGAGAAAGATCTAATGATTGAAAATAAGGTATGTGTTGGAAAGGAAAGAAAGAGTTGAGAATTGGGGAATGAAATTGAGGATAATGATGAGAACGAGCCAGAGCTGGGGAGAGTGATGTGAATGTGGATATGAGATGTGATTTGAGCGGAGCTGGGCTCCTTTTGTTTTGGTTTTAGTCTGGGACTAGTGTCGAGTTGAGCTTGCTCCTCCATTAGCGCTCGGCAAAGATATTATTTTTGAAAAAGGTTTTTAAAAAAAGTGGTTTTTGAAAAAGGTTTTTAAAAAGCAGTTTATGAAAAGGTTTTGAGAAGATCTTTTTGAAAAGAAATTTTTAGAAAAGAGTTTGTGAAAAGAAAGTCTTTTGAAAATGTTTTTGAAAGGAGGTTTTTGAGAAATATTGTAAAAGAATTTTAAGGACGGTTTTTGAAAGGAAAATTTTGCGAAAGGATGTAAAAAGAGATTTTAGAAACTTTGTAACAAAGGGGTTTTCAAGAAAGTTTTTGGAAAAAGAGATTTTGAGCAATTGTGAAACTAGAGTTTTGAGAATTTCATAAGAGGGAATTTTATGAAAATGTTTATGAAATGAGGTTTTGTGAAAGCTTGTGAAATGGCATTTGAGAAAGTTTGAGAAATGAGATTGGAAATTGTGATGTGATTCCCGCTCTGTGCTATGTGAGAAATGATGAGAGAAAGTTTGTGCAAAGTTAGTGGTCGGGACTCGTTGAAGGGTTGTACGAAGGACGGGCCGACCTTAGATTAATTAATAAGATAAAAGACATTAAAAGACATACGCGGTGAGGTATGAGAGTACGAAGTAGTGGACAGGAAGGAACCATAAGTATCTGCGGATACTTAGGAGGAGATTGCATTAGGGGAGGATGATGACGGTGAAACGTCAAGAAGTCTAGAGTATATTTCTAGGCAGAACGAACTCCACATGTGGCACACTAACGTGGTGGGGACTGGGTCTAATGCCGTGGTAAGTTCTGCGGGCCCACTAGAAATATACTGTCGCCCCCTAGATTGCAAATCGAGAACAGTGAGAGGGACTCGAGTGGGGCATCTTGTTTGCCACTGAGAGGCAGTGTGCCATGATTATTATGAATTGATATTATT
Organism: Crotalaria pallida; assembly: GCA_037953625.1. NCBI lineage: Eukaryota > Viridiplantae > Streptophyta > Magnoliopsida > Fabales > Fabaceae > Crotalaria > Crotalaria pallida. Next base: position 88,826,293 of record CM075649.1, on the reverse strand, counting down.
GATTGAGGCAGAGTCCTCCTGGTCTGGGACCATTTATGTGTTGAGACAGCTGTCGTGCCCGCACGGTAAAGGTCATGTACTCCTGTTTGCTTCCGACTAGGTTGCGTGGATGACCGAGGAGATGTAGACATGAGTGATAGCCAGGAACGCAATGAATGTTTCGATGATATTTTATAATTCCCGAAATCAAAAGAAGGGCGTGAACTGATAAGACTAAATTAGAAGCATTAAGAGTATGAGAAGAGAAGGGAATGAGAAAGTAAGCTAATAAGAGAAAGAAAAATGATAACAAGGATGATGATAATAATAACCTAAAATAACAAGAGTGTTACACTTGATTCTTGTGTGCTTGTATGTTATATTGTATGTTTGTATGGTCTTATTATTTTGCCTAGCGTAATCCCACACCGTCGACGATTCGTCGTTCGAAACGCTTACTCTCTCCTGTTCGTTGGCATATCGGTGCTGCTGATATTTCAACGGGCAGACGGAGCATCATATGAAGATCATCATTTTAGACGAATTGAAGCTGGAGTTAAAGAAAACGGGAAAGTAGAGACAGAGATGGCTTCATCTTCGGGAGCGAAGAAAGGGTGCATGAAGAAAGGAGCGTCCCATCCGGATGTCTTCATCAGAAGGAAGCGGAAATAGAGTGTTTAGGTTAAGTTTGTGAATTGTGTTTTTGAGTCAAGGATTACCAACCAATGTGCCAATTATGTAACTAAGTCAAGTTTTAATTCGGTATGGTGGAATACTCTATTTTGGAAAAACAAACACTGTAGTCTATTGGGAAATATCATGATGAAAGTTTTCTGAAAATAAATGTTTTAGTAACACTCGGTTTTCGGAAAAAGTGAATTGAAGAACTTAAGGAGATTTTCAATAATGTTTTCTAAACACTTCAACAATGTTTAAAAAAAAAAATTAGCCTCATTTTTTTGCAACCTAAACGAACAAGAGTTGGATATTTTGGTTTTCGAAAATCGGGCTGTTACAGAATGGTATCAGAGCTTATGGTAATCCTTAGTGGCCTTAAGCATGGGCTTACATGCTTTGCTTGTTTGTGTGACTCTGTGTGTTTGCTAGTATAAGACTAGGAGCATAAGTTTAGGTTCTCATATTTTTAGGATGAGAGACTTTGTTTGTAGTTTAAGGAACCTATTCATCCTGAGTTTGAAGAAACGTAGATTAAAAGTAGACAATGAATAGATTCTAAGACTGAGAACCCTTAACCTTTGATGTTTCCTTAGTGTTTGATAAACTCCCAGTTGTTGGTCTAGACGTACCTTTGTTCCAAGAGTAGTCAGTATCTTTGAGGAAATAGGATGATATTCTTGGATCCCCTTTTTGTTGAATTGCTTTAACAAAACAGTTAGTATTACTAAGATTCGAAATTTTTCTTCATGAGCCCTACCATCCACCCGTAGCCTTACCGCTCCTATTTAAGACCCTTCAGTCCGAATTGCGGAGTTAGAAGTGCCATACTTACCCAAGAAATTTAGGCGTGAATAATTAAGGAAGGATAAACAGTTTAAGTTATGTAAGGATATAAGATCAAAATGGATTTAGTTATAAGTTTGACCAAAGTTGGGGAGCTACAAGGAGGAAAAGAGGTGTATGTCACCAGTTATTAGAGGAACTTATGAGGGAAAATTTGAAGATTAGGATTACCTTATACCATAATCAGAGGTTTAGATGGAGAAGGTGATAGGTCTGATTGATCTTTAGGATGAATGTGAGGAGAAAAGTGAGGTTATCTTAGGGAAGTAAGACCAAAGTAGTTATGGAACTCCCCTTAAGTCGGAGAAACAATGAATGAAAGTATTAGAGTTAGAAGGAGGACTAAAAGAAAGTGTAGTTATTTGAGAGTGACTGAGAGTCCAAAGTGATAGAAAGTAGTGAGTATCTAAGGGTTTTAGGCTAAACCATGTGCTTTTGGAGATGTTTGAATTTTGTTTGCTTGATTTCCCTAAGTCCGTGCCTTTGGTCGGACTCTATGTGACGAAGATCAGCTAAGGGAGCGACGTCTTCTTCGGTTAGTCCGATGGACTTAACCCGATTCAACACGCGAGCGGTTGTGCGGGTGCGACCTCTTCGTCTGAAAGCATCAAATGAGGAGCACGGCAAGGTGAATTAGACCAGCAAAAGGGAATACGACCACGAAGCAAGAGAGGAGTATTCTTATGGGAATCAAAGTAACGTAAGAATTTTTGTGCCCTGCTGCCCCATCCACATTGTATTTCTCGGGGACGAGAAATATTTAAGTTGGGGAGAATGTAACACCCCGCAAATTCCTCGCATTAAATTAAAACACTAAAGAAACTTATTTTTGAAAAGTGTCTCGTTAGAGTATTTTCTTAAATTATTTTCTTAAATTCACGTTTTCAAGATAATGGGAGACTTTAAAGACAGGGTTTTCATAAAATGATGTCATGAGTTTTAAAATGGATTTTGAGAACTAATTATATGTTGGACGATTTTATGCCTTAAAGAAAAGGTGATTTCTAAACAAAGGTATTTTCATAAAAAAGAGATTGTTTTCTAAATATATGTGTTAGTTAATATGTATTTAACGTGTGATTGTGTTAATGTGATTCCTTGAATTATTCTGAATTATTATGTGAATTGGTAATTAGATGTTCTAAAATGGAATTAATTAAGGAATTAAAAGATGATGCATGAATGTGTGGTGTGCTACGTGTATATCTATATACATATATGTTTGAGATTATATGGAATTAAATTAGCCTAAGAGTGTGATAATGCATGAATGTTAGAATATGTGTGTGATACGTGTAGGTGTGCATGTGTGTGTGTGCAACGTGTGTGAGTGTGTGTGTATGTGGCGCATATATATGAAGGTGTGCAAGCCTAGGATTTTCCTAAGCATTAGACTAGGAACCAAATAGATTAAATCCTAACCATGACCAAACTAGATGTGTGGGAAAAACCTAACTAGAAGCCAAAGAGTAATCAAGCCCAAGGAAACCTAGTTCCTTAATCTACTCCTCTTTATCTCCTTAGAAGTGCTAATCTCTACCCATGCAAACTCTTGAGTTGCCAAAATTGCCCTCCCTTGAATACACTTTGGCCGCATTCTTAAGAAGGGTGAGATAGGAAGCCACAAATTGCTTATTTAAGCCTTGGCCCTAAGGTGCATTCCATTCATTTCCCTTAACCATTTTCATTCTACTCTTCCACGTCCAACACAAACCAAACACAATTTCTAAGAGTACTATCAAACTCTTAGAGAGAGACATAGAGAGAGAGAGAGTGAGACCGAGAGTTCAAGAAGAGGAAGAAGAAGAAGATCAAACCCAAAAGCCTTAGGAATCCTTGAAGATCAATTGAAAGTGGTGGAAGATCTTCTCTTTTCTTTGCTCATTCGAAGATCATAGAAGTGTTAGAAGTAGTTTTCATTTTTCCAAGTCTTGTAAAGTTATTTGTTGTTGCATGTCTAATTTCCTTGTAGATCTATGCTTGTATGTAATTGTTTAGTCTTGATCTTGAGTTTCAAGAGCCACATGAACTTGTAGAACCCTAAACCATAGACCTTATCATTCAGCCATGTCTAGAAAAATTAGGTTGTGATGAATTTTATTTTGTTTTGAGTTCATGCATGTTGGTTTGATGCTTGTTAAAGATGATCTAAGTGATTTAAATGCTTTGATTTCTACTTGAATTTTTCTAAGCTTTGATCTTTGATCCTCTTTTCAAAAGACTTGATCTATTGTTTAATCTTGAAAAAGATTTGATTCTTGCCTTGATTTTCCTTAACTTTGATCTTGAAGTTTTGCATGTGACTCTTTTACTCAAAAGTTTTGTTTCTTGGTTTGCATGTTACGGTTTTGATGAGAAAACAAAGGAAAACAACTTTTTCAAAATGGTTTTGCTTTGATCTAAGCCTATGTGTGTTTGAAAGTTAAAGATTTAAGTTTTTCCTCTTGATTTTGTTGATTGATTTTTCGGTCAAGCTTTGAAAATCAAAGAAAACCATGATTTATCTTCCTAAAAGATTTATGCATGTGATTCTCTTTTGTTTTAAATGATTTTAGAAGCACATGCAAAAGAAAATAAAAATGAACATGTGTTTGAGTGACTAAGAGGTTATGGTTTTGAGAGAAGAAGGAGTGGTATTTTCTAAAACCATGTGTTTGAAATGCATGTTTTTGGTTTGTTGATTTTAAGGTTTTACATGTTGAAAAAGTGCATCAAAAACCTTGTTTTTCCATGATGATGATTCGGCCTAGCTAGGTTTAGTAGGTTAGATTCTTTTTCATGTGGATTGACTTAAAGTAATGAGTATGTCTTGTGGACTTGTGTTAGATTAATTTGTTTGAAATTACATTGTGACTATTTTCCTTCAATTCGGTTGGTTAAAAAGGTAAAGGAAACTATATTTCATTTGATAAATTAATTTAAGTTTAGAAAATGAATTAAAGAAGGGCTCACGGTTTTTGAAATAAAATGGAATGAAAGACTCCATGATTTTAAATCCTTAATATTGACTAAATCTTTGCTTGAACTTATGTTCATCTATGGTCATGTAGTGTGAATGAGCTTAGGAAATCTAGTTGCTTGAAAATAAATTTAAATAGTGATTGCTGAAAAGAATTAAATTGTTGCACTGAGTTATATCCTTGGCTTAATTCGGTTTGTGAGTTCATGTGTGACTAAGTGTTTGTGTTTTATGAAAATGTTTAAGAAAATAATTAAGTGAATAAGTTTTGATTTATAACTAAATTAAATGATTGATTAATTGCTTGTATGCCTTAATCCATTCAAGTGTTGTTGTGGTTGTGGTTTTGTGCTAACTGATGTTTGAAAAATAATTGAGTATGTAATTGACCTTGAGATAAAATGGTTTTAAGGAAATTCCATTTGATTTATTTGAGGTTTTCAAATAGTGTTTATGACTGTCTGAAGTGTTTTGTGATAAAGATTTGAGTTTTAAAGTGTGGATTTTGAATTAAAGAGTCATTTAAAGCAAAAAGTGTTTCTACGATGCTTTCAAATCTTTAGTAAAGTGATTTTATGGAATAATCCTTTGCTGTCCAAATTTTTTTAAAATTGTTTTATAACTTTGAAAATGTGTTCAAATGATTTACAATAGAATTTTCAAGTGATATTTGATTTAAGAAAAACCTGGATTGAAAACGGGGCATTTTTCGGTGTTTTCGAACATGTTTATGGTGCTGTCCAAATTGGGCCAGCCACCAAACCAAATGATTTAAACCATTTTATTAAATGTTTTCAAATGATTTTAAAATAACTAAAGTGCTAGAAAATATGAGGAATGTTTTGATAAAACAATAGTGTTTTAAGTCTTTCGAACGGAAAGTGTCATGAAATAAAAAAAGATTTTCTTAGAACCAGACAATAATGTAAGTGTATTTTATTTAGTACGAGGAAATCTTAAAGACAAGGGATTGGGGCAGCAGGCAGCAGAAAGGATCCGAGGTGACGGTACGCATTAAATTGCTGGACCTCTGGTGAGAGAGAAGCTTTCCTAAGACACCGTGGTAGTTAGGTGATTTAGTAGGACGTTCCATATCATCTCAAAGATCGGAACTAAGTGGTTAGAGTCAATAGTATAAGTGGCAATTGTTTGATTGTGTGACCACTTATACGAAGGTGACGAAGGCCACAATGTTGTTGTGTGATGAGTGTGTGATTGATAACATGCTTTTATGTTTTTATTATGCTTGATGATATTTATTGTTGTTACATTAAATGAGTAATATGCTGATAGACACATCCTGAATGAGAAATGAAAACGAAAGGAATAAGTTGAGAAAGTAATGAAATTGAAAGTAAAGACACACCGAGAAAGATCTAATGATTGAAAATAAGGTATGTGTTGAAAAGGAAAGAAAGAGTTGAGAATTGGGGAATGAAATTGAGGATAATGATGAGAACGAGCCAGAGCTGGGGAGAGTGATGTGAATGTGGATATGAGATGTGATTTGAGCGGAGCTGGGCTCCTTTTGTTTTGGTTTTAGTCTGGGACTAGTGTCGAGTTTAGCATGCTCCTCCATTAGCGCTCCGCAAAGATATTATTTTTGAAAAAGGTTTTTAAAAAAAGTGGTTTTTGAAAAAGGTTTTTAAAAAGCAGTTTTTGAAAAGGTTTTGAGAAGATCTTTTTGAAAAGAAATTTTTAGAAAAGAGTTTGTGAAAAGAAAGTCTTTTGAAAATGTTTTTGAAAGGAGGTTTTTGAGAAATATTGTAAAAGAATTTTAAGGAAGGTTTTTGAAGGGAAAATTTTGCGAAAAGGATGTAAAAAGTGATTTTAGAAACTTTGTAGCAAAATGGTTTTAAAGAAAGTTTTTGGAAAAAGAGATTTTGAGCAATTGTGAAACTAGAGTTTTGAGAATTTAACAAGAGGGAATTTTATGAAAATGATTATGAAATGAGGTTTTGTGAAAGCTTGTGAAATGGCATTTGAGAAAGTTTGAGAAATGAGATTGGAAATTGTGATGTGATTCCCGCTCTGTGCTATGTGAGAAATGATGAGAGAAAGTTTGTGCAAAGTTAGTGGTCGGGATTCATTGAAGGGTTGCGCGAAGGACGGGCTGACCTTAGGTTAATTAATAAGATAAAAGACATTAAAAGACATACGCGGTGAGGTATGAGAGTACGAAGTAGTGGAGAGGAAGGAACCATAAGTATCTGCGGATACTTAGGAGGAGATTGCATTAGGGGAGGACGATGATGGTGAAACGTCAAGAAGTCTAGAGTATATTTCTAGGCAGAACGAACTCCACATGTGGCGCACTAACGTGGTGGGGACTGGGTCTAATGCCGTGGTAAGTTCTGCGGGCCCACTAGAAATATATTGTCGCCCCCTAGATTGCAAATCGAGAACAGTGAGAGGGACTGGAGTGGGGCATCTTGTTTGCCACTGAGAGGCAGTGTGCCATGATTATTATGAATTGATATTATTGATTGAGGAAGAGTCCTCCTGCTCTGGGACATTTATGTGTTGAGACAGTTGTCGTGCCCGCACGGTAAAGGTCCTGTACTCCTGTTTGCTTCCGACTAGGTTGGGTGGATGACCGAGGAGATGTAGACGTGAGTGATAGCCGGGAACGCAATGAATGTTTCGATGATATTTTATAATTCTCCAAATCAAAAGAAGGGTGTGAACTGATAAGACTTAATTAGAAGCATTAAGAGTATGAGAAGAGAAGGGAATGAGAAAGTAAGCTAATAAGAGAAAGAAAAACGATAACAAGGATGATGATAATAATAACCCAAAATAATAAGAGTGTTACAATTGATTGTATGAGCTTGTATGTTATATTGTATGTTTGTATGGTCCTATTATTTTGCCTAGCGTAATCCCACACCGTCGACGATTCGTCGTTCGGAACGCTTACTCTCTCATGTTCGTTGGCATATCGGTGCTGCTGATATTTCAACGGGCAGACGGAGCATCATATGAAGATCATCATTATAGACGAATTGAAGCTGGAGTTAAAGACAACGGGAAAGCAGAGACAGAGATGGCTTCATCTTCGGGAGCGATGAAAGGGCACAAGAAGAAAGGAGCGTCCCATCCGGATGTCTTCATCAGAAGGAAGCGGAAATAGAGTGTTTAGGTTAAGTTTGTGAATTGTGTTTTTGAGTCAAGGATTACCAAGCAATGTGCCAATTATGTAACTAAGCCAAGTTTTAATTCTGTATGGTGGAATACTCTATTTTGGAAAAACAAACACTGTAGTCTATTAGGAAATATCATGACGAAAGTTTTCTGAAAATAAATGTTTTAGTAACACTCGGTTTTCGGAAAAAGTGAATTGAAGAACTTAAGGAGATTTTCAATAATGTTTTCTAAACACTTCAACAATGTTTAAAAAAAAAATTTAGCCTCATTTTTTTGCAACCTAAACGAACAAGAGTTTGATATTTTGGTTTACGAAAATCGGGCTGTTACCGACAAAGTGGAAAGAAAGTCACTCCTAGGCTTCATGAGTCATCACCCTAGGTTTCCACTTGTTTGCCATTTGAATTTTCTATTTAATTTTCACTTTCTTAATAAATAAGAAAATGCATCCTAGTTTGGTTCCCCTCATCACTCACGGCCAAACCATGTACGCACATGCACACATACACATAATTTTCATTTCATCATAGCAACACCTAGCATTAAGTTATGGAATCATGCATGTATTAACATATATTCAATCATTCATATACACACATGCATACAACACTTTGACACTTCATGTTTTCTACTCAAACATACGGCACACATACATACATCATACATATATTCACATTCACACAATTCATGCATTTCAAATTTATCATTCAATTTTATTTCTTAAGATAAGAAAATACACATTCATATTTCAAACATTCCAAAGATGCAACTTTAAAGAAAATCAATTCACTTCATCAACTCGATTTCAAAATAAGCTTATAAAATCTTACTTTCACACAAATCAAAGACTTTTAAGGAAACCATTTATTAAAAACCTCAAATCATATAAAAAGAAAATTCGTTTCTTTAAGAAATCTCAAATAACAAAATTATAACCTGGTTTTTATGAAATCAACTTCAAATAAAATCATTTGCTAAAGCATTTTTCTGAAAATCCTTCTTAAATTCTCAAAAATTCTTTTTAAATAAAACCTCATTGATTTATTTGAGTCCAGAAGATGCGGGATGTTACATTCTCCCCAACTTGAAGATTTCTCGTCCTCGAGAAATGATGCGCAAAACCACTCTATTCAAGAGTGCGTAGCTCCTTGTAGCAATCTTTTTCCTCATTCTCATATGAACTGACTGTTGCGACGTATCATTTATTCGCTGTCCTCATGAAAATTAAAAAAAATCCCGAAACAATTCTTTAACAGAAGCAGTCTCTTGGGTCAATCCATTGTCAAATACAATGGTGTATAACGACAAGGCTTTGCTAAGTGGGTTAAATTTTTAAGGGTGTTCCAGGTTGCTGAAACAAATAGCAACATAAAAAGGAATGTCATGCTTATGCCAATCTAATGCAAAGACACTATTTGTAGGGCTCCTCTTCCGGCTTACCTTTTCTAATAACACCTCAAAACCTCAAATTTTCATCTACTCCCCAACTTTAATGACCCTTATCACTATATACCTCAACTGCAGCATGAACTTGATTCTCACCAACTCCCCAATCCTTACCGCTTCCTATTCATCTTACCCGACTTCTCTTTACCCCATTCAAATTCATCCTATCATTGCCTTAGATTCCATTAAATATTCATCCTTATAGCTTCATCTTATTCATAATTAGTCTTTCCTTTCTTCAAGCAGTTGCTAATATATGCTTCACTTCACTCCTCCTATCACCTACTGATCGTACTAACTTAAGCATCCTAACTCCCTTTTTCCATCCTTCATGTTTCACCTTAAGGTCTAAATCCATTGAAGTCCTTCAAATCCTATGATTACCTATCTAATTAAAGGTCTTCATTCCTAACAGGGTTCTTCTAATCCACAATTCACCGTCACACTTCCATCACCCGTCCTAACATTGATCATCACTTAAGGATTCTAACCATATATGTCTTCACTTCATCTACCCAATTCCACACCATTAATAGAAATCAACACCGGACTATTTCATTTACTCTTTCTAATCCTATTTCTAGGATCACAACTCTTCTAACTCATCCTAGACTTCCTACTGCCTCGATACTATCTAGACCAAAATTCCAGACAAATCACCCTCATTCACACTTAATTCTAACTGACTCATATAATCCTCCATCTTGACCTAAGACTTAAAAGATATCCTCACTCTACCTTATGACCGACACGTCTCCCTTATCCGTACCTTCTAGTCCGTACTTTTCTCAGGCATTGTAAATCTAACCAATAAACACCTCACAATCCATTCTTAGTTCAGGGATGACTACTTGACTGGCATAAATCATCACCAAAAATTTAGGAATCAAACAGCTTGATAACAGGGAAGGCTTATGAACTGAGTTCACAAATTCGGGTTTAATCAAATTAGGAAGGTTCAAGGCTACTTTAGAGATCAATTTGGGTAACAAGCAATATGAGGTAGGCTCAAAGTCCAAATCAAATCAAAAGCTTGAAGGTTATTCCAAGCAAAAGGAATCACGACAAAACAGGGTTCCAACAAAGAATGGTAAGTGCAAACAATAATTTTAGGTTTTGCTAGGATTCGAATCCTCGAATTCTACGACGAATTCTGACGCATTCCAAGCAACATGCACACACTCTCGGCTTTCCTATTTATAATCATCCTAGACTAGCACACAAGACACACAAAGAAGTATGTTTCCCATGTATTCCATTACTTAGATTAACCAGACTCTGATACCACAACTGTAACACCCCGATTTGGCCACTTGAAAAATATATTGTTTTAATTCCAAAAGGTAGTGGAAATGTGGGCCAATTTTTTTTTCAAACATGTAACGTGGTTGAGTAGCATGAGTATGAGGACCACTAAGTTTTCAAAACCCTTTCGTAATTAAAGAGTGTTCCAATATCTCATACTGAAGTTCAAGTTCCAAACCGGAGTGTCACAAGGCACTACACTTTGCAACTTGATTCTTCTCAACTCATTTTTCATAGCCCATCAAAATAAATTTCTTCCACTAAAATTTTGGGGTTACATCATGGCATTGCAATGAAACTAAGTAAATACAGGGAATACAAAATACTTCAGAGAAAATAAAATACTACCACCAGGCCCATTGAACTGAATACGAAAATCCACGGGAAATGCTTTGCCAGAGTCGACCTCAATTACTTCCGTCTCCGAGTAGCTACGTCCTCGTCCAATTCCTCTAGCTCCTCAGCCTCGTGGTCAATGTGTGCAGACCAAAGCAATCGGGTGTCCATCATTATAGTCAGCTGACCCACCGACCTTGATGTATTCACGCCACTCCCAATCTTCCTTCGTCTCGAATGTCAAACGTGAACATGGCAGGATCCATCGACTAAGGGAATAGACATCATAACAACAAGCACACAGAACAGAAGACTAGAGAGAGTAAGTATTCCCAAGCATGTTATGCCAACGATGTGGGATTACAATAGGTAAGATATTAAGAAATAACAAAAACATGTAAGCAAACCACACACACAAGAAATCATATTCAAACCTCTACTTTATTCCATTTCTTTTCTTTTCTCAAAACTTTACATATCCACAGAACTTCCGCCAATCGCTTCCGCTGCGAACTCTGATTCCAACATCCATCTCATCCTCTTTTCAAGCTGTCTCTTAAGAATTCTTTCTTAACAATATCAGTTATCTTTTCTTAATTAAGTTTTATGAGTTCGTATCCATCAATGATGCGGGGAATTTAAATCATCATTGAGGAGGGTCGCTTTCAAAGTTAGCACACACATCTACATCTCCTCGGTCATCCACCCAACTTAGTCGGAAGCAAACAGGAGTACAGGACCTTTACCACGCAGGCACGACAGCTGTCTCAACACATAAATGGTCCCAGACCAGGAGGATCTCGTCCTCAAATCAATTCAATAATATCAAGGCTCACTATCCACGCAGTGGCAAAACACAATGCCCCGTTCCAGTCCCTCTCACTTTTCTCGATTTGCAATCTAGGGGGCGACAGTATATTTCTAGTGAGCTCGTAGAACTTACCACGGTATTGGACCCAGTCACCACCACGTTAGTGCACCACTTATGGAGTTCGTTCTGCCTAGAAACATACTCTAGACTTCTTGACGTATCACCGTCATTGTCCTCCCCTAATGCAATCTCCTCCTAAGTATCCGCAGATACCTATGGTTTCTTCCTCTCCACTACTTCGCACTCTCATGCCTCACCGCGTATATTCATGTCTTTTAAAAGTCTTTTATATCTTTTAAATCAATCATAATGGTCGGCCCATCCTTCGTGCATCCCTTCAATGAGTCCCGACCGCTATCTTTACACAATATCATTCTCATCAGAGCACAGAGCTGGGATCACATCAACCACTTGCATCTCATTCCACAATTTCCTTTAACAATTTCCTCTCAACTCCTTTCCTCAAAATCTCATTTCATAAACCTTCGCAAAATATCAATTCGTAAACTTTTTTTTTTTTCAAAGAGGTACTTTTTCACACGACCTTTCTCGAGAACCGCCTTTCATAAGACTTTTCAAAAGTGATGTTTCACCAACTTATCTAAAAATGTTTTTCACAACCTTTCCTTTCAAAAATACTGTTTCAAAATCTCTTTTCAAAAATAGTGTTTCACAAACTCTTTTCAAAAGTAAGGTTTCGCAATTCCTTTTCAAAAATAACCTTTCACAAATTCCTTTTTGAAAATCTTATTTCAAAACTTTTCGAAAATATATTGTTTCAATGATGACGAGTGGAGGAGCAAGCTCAACTCAACACCGGTCTCATTTCCACAATATCACAAAGGCACCATGCTCCTTCTAAATCACATCTCATTTCACCACACAACATCACTTTCCCTAGCTCTGGCTCATCCACATCATGTCATCAACTCTTACTCATCAGCGATTATAACTTCCACAACATCTCACCATCGTTCTCAACTTTATCTCACATTTCCTTTATTCTTTTTATTCATTACTATTCACATTATTTCCAATCTCATCATGCATAATAAATTCATCGAATAAACAAATAACAACGTATTAGCATTCAGATATCATAATATAAACTCATTACCTAATTTCATGTGGTCTTTGTCTCCTTCACACGAGTGGCCACACAATCAAACAATTGTCACCGTGCTACTGACTCAGAACCACTAAGTTTCGACTTTTGAGATGGTCGAAACGCTTAATGTGTTACCTAAATACCACGGTGTTTGGGAGAAACTTCTCTCTCACCTCAACGGATGACGATCTTCAGTGCGCTCCTTAGTTTCCATTGCGACGTACGTAACTGCTTCCCGATCGTTACTGGCACTCAAATATTTCCCTTTTATTAAAATCATTCTTATTCAATTATCTTGAAAATAAAGCAACGTTACAAAACTTTATATTCGAAAACAAGTATTCGTTTTCTCTTAATCAATTTGGGTTTTAAACTCACAAGTAAAACATTCATTTAAAAACACATTTAGAAATTTAAAAACTTAAAATACTCTTTTCAGACACTGGTTGAAAACATACTTGGTTCTCTGATCTCTTTAAAAGCCACATTTATCTTAAGGGTTCCTAAATATAAAACACCTTTAAAATTAAAACCATGCTTTAGAAGCCATATAAAAATCTTTTCAAAACACTACTTTTTTTTAATAAATCAAATCACTTTATTTCCTTCAAAAACCGAATTGAATCCAAGAAAATAACACCAGGGTTAAATCAAAACCTTTTGCAAATATCAACATTCAAATCAAAATACAAACACACATATTGAACATGTTAAACCATTTATAATTCATGCATGTATACAAAACAAGAATCAAACACAAACTCCTATTATTTTCTATACATGGCCGAATCCTATCACACATGAGGCAAGGTTATATTCACAATTTCAAACACACATACAAAACATGCACATATAGGACATGATCATTAAAACACATTATCTTACTTTAAACATCACAACCGAAAATAATTATTAAGAGAAAAGGGATATCTTCAATTAAATTCATGCAAACATCTTTTAAATCAATTAACTTTATCTCTAAATTAACATGCAAATGCAAATCAACTTATTTCTTTTATTTCTTAGTCAAACCGAATGTAGCATAAGAAAAATAACTCAAAAAGATGATCACATACCAACTTCACTTCATTTAATCAAAGCTAAACTCAACCATAACGCACAAATGAAATGAAAATGACTTGAATAAATGGATTCCGAAAACCGAATGGGACATGAAAATTATTTTTCAAGTTTTAATCAAAAATTTAGATTTTCATATACTTGAAATCCCTAGATCTATCAATAAAACACACATGCAAAACAAAACAAACAAACTTTAATATTTGCAAGGACAAAACCGTGAGCTCCATCCAAAAATTCATCAAACTTTAATAAATTTATCACAATAAAAATTAAAGGTTAGATCAAAATCTTTAGGTCACATAAATTTCAACATGCATGCAACTAGAATAAAGATCAAACATGATTCCCTATTTTTCCTAGGTTTGGCCGAATGATAAAATACACAAAAACAAGATCTTGAGTTCTATTTTCACATGCAAGACTTTAAAACAACATTTTCTTTTCAAACATCAAGAAATCATCATCACACACAGAACATCTTGGTTTAAAAATCCTTTTTGTACCAAAAATCATTTTTAAAACTTGTTATCAAAATTTTTCTTTCAAAATTCATGACATGCATCAAAGAAAACCAAAACTCTTTACTCAAAACAAATACACAAAGTTCAAACTTCATGCTTTTGCAAAGATCTACCATAGATCAAGACATGCAAGAAAAGATCAAGGTAAAAACATGAACTTAAACACAAATCTCAAACAAAACCGTGAAGAAGAACTTTTACAAGTTAAAGATCAAAGCTTTCAAACACACATATCCAAGATCAAGCCATAGAAATTACATGCAAAACATTTAAACTTCAAGATCATGAAGAAATTGAGGAAACCGCAATTGGTGGTTGGAGAGACTAAGGAACCCTAGGAATACACCTAGAAGGGGGAGTTGAATAGGTGTACAAGATACCTTGAAAGATTTTCGAACGAAACAAATCGAAACAATTAAAACAAAATATTTTTCCAAAAACTCTCAGGTTTACTCGAGTAGATTTCAGAGTACTCGAGTAGTACTCGATTAAAGACTCGTTTACTCGAGTATATCTGACAGAAACCAGAAAAATCAAGTTTTCATTCGCATACGAAAATCAATCAATTCACATGAAAGATCAGAGATTCAACGGAGATGATTAACACCTATATTCTTATTGATTAACCTAGTTATGAAAATGATTTTCCCTTTATCAATTTGAACAATTAAAGATTCAATTCAATCAATTATGAAAATCAATCTTTCTAGGTTTTCAACCAAGAACGCAATCAAATGACTTGAATATAAAGAGTAAGGGTTTAGAGATACGACACAGCGATTTATCCTGGTTCACTTTCACCCGCTTGAAAGCTACATCCAGTCCCCTCTTCAACCAAGAGAGATTCTTCACTATGAGGAATTAGAGTTCTCAAATTACAAGTGATTGCCTCACAAGACTTCCTTCTTGCTAGCCTACAAGAGATAACCGACACCCTTGCCTTGTAATCCTATTGATCTTCTCTCTAATCTAACCTCTACCCCTTGTTGATAATCGACACAACAAGTCTTCAATTGCTTGATGATAATCTACACATCAAGGCTTCTCCTTGCTTGATTCACAACCAAGACTTCTTCTTCTTCAATGAACGTTGCTTGATGATAATCGACACACCAAGGCTTCTTGTTTGTTGTAGTGGCTTGCCTTATTGCAAAGATTACAACTCAATGAATACACATAACAATCCTAATGAATCTCAATCAATAGCTATGACAAATCACACAAGAGATTCAAAGGTTCTTGATCAAATAATATGAAAATAGAAAAGCTTTGATCTTTGAAATTGAGAGAGAATAGAGTGGCTTGATTCTTTGTAAAATGAATATCAAAATGATGGGTTATGATCACAAAGGTTAGGAAAAGGTTTATATAGAATACCCAAAAGTTATGGCACTTGAAAACTGATTTTGAGAAGTGAAAATCGTATTTTAAAAATCAGTTCAGCAGTGGTTACTCGAGTAAATTGCAGCATACTCGAGTACTACTCGATTGAATCTTGATTTACTCGAGTAGATTGATACTGCACTTGTTTAAAACTTGTTTTCTCAAAAACCAACCTTTCCTTTAAAACCTTTAAGCCACCTATTGATTCTAGGTTAAGTGAAAACTCAAATTATGATTAAATCATGACTTATGAATGAGATTCACTACCCTCTAAACAAACTACCCAAATGAAAACCTATGAAGCTTGAGAGGCAAAAGATAAAACAAAAACAATTACACTCAAACTTAAGTCTTCATGAGCTTGTTCTCTCTTCTTCACTTGATGTTTGTTGTTGCTTGTTGAACTTGAACTTGATCATCACATGATAGCTTGTTCAAAACACTTTGTCATTATCAAAACATTCATCATGGAACTTACAATCTCCCCCTTTTTGAAAATGACAAACCATGTTTTGAAGTTCTGCAAAAGTTCTTTTGAAGTTGTTGATGCTTTAACAATTTGATCACTTGGTGAGACTCTTGCTCCCCCTCAATAAATGCTTTTGACATTTGAATCCAATTGATAGAAGCTTGATTCTCCCCCTATCTTCAACAACTTATCTCAACCTACATAAAAACACCAAAAACAACCTTTCTCCAAACAAACATCTAAAAATCATAATATTTATCCAACAATCATTTCTCCCCTTTGAGAAACATTCCATTCAATTCAAAACATCATATTTCTCCCCCTTTAGCATTATCAAAAAGTAATATATACCAATTGAAATATAACATCTAAGCCAAGGTAAGAAATCAATGATCATTTCTTTACAACATTTATACCAATTAAACAAATACAATAGAACTATACTTTGCAATGTGATACCAATTGGCAAGAGAATATAACAATGTAATATGATACCAATTGAGAACTAAAATATCATAATATCACTTAACAAAGAAGATATCAATTGTAAAGAAGTACATATATCAACTAATATTTGATACCAATTGTGATATTTCTTTAATAACAACCAAAGCATGTCACTATATCATGATAACCATCTATGAATCTACTCAATGATACCAAATGATATACTTAAACATTTAGAAAAGTAATACCAATTGAGAAGATACCATATAAAGTTCACAAACTAACCATAACATTTGTACCATATTGTAGGACTTCTTTTGATACCAATTGAAGATGCAAATATGAATAACACTTGTAAGCTCTCTTTGCTCTTCAATCATACCTACAAAACAATCATGCTTTGCTTTTTGGTATCCAAATAGTTTTGGATCCATTTTTATTAGTGTAGGGACTCTCACCCTTTTTCATCCAAACAAAATCTCCTTTAGGTATACCATGCACTTTAATATAACACACATTTGAAGTATGTCCATGAGTACCACAATAGAAACATGTTGGTGCATTTGAAAAATCAACTTTAGAAAAATCAACAATATTTCTATGAGATTTACTCTAAGCATTAGTATAACCCAAACTAAACTTGTTTGAATTTTCTCTTTGAAAATTTAACAATGTGCGCAATTTAATATCACCACTTGTGAAACTTGCAAGCTTATTTTTCAAAATAGCATTTTCATCTTTAAGCAACTTGCAATTCTCACAATCAACCACAATATTCACTCTACTAGCACAATCACAAGAAGAACTAGCATATATAAGATCAAGAGTTTCATTTTCAAGATTAAGCTCATCAACTTGTTTTTGAAGTTCTAAAATCTCTTTTTGATGTTTCAAAATGAGCTTCTTTCTTTCAATATTTTTCAAAGCTAGTTTTTCAAGTTGTTCATGCATTTCTTCATAAGTATTATATAACAATTCATATTTAGAAGAAATTTCGGATTTAGTATGACTTACATCGCTATCCTCGCTTTGATAACTTGATTCATCATTTGAACTTTGTTCTTCATCATCTACTAGAGTTATCAAGTTGAGACAAGCGACTTCTTCATTATCCGATGAACTACTCGATGTGCTTTTCTTGTTATCTGCATCACTATCCCAAACTATGTATGCTCTTTTATGCTTGGAATTCTTCTTGTCTTTCTCCTTCTTCTTGAGATATCTAGAGCATGAATACTTGAGATGACCGGGCTTTCCACATTCATGGCAAACTACACCTTCTCTTGAAGTTTTGATCTTGTAGTGTGGGGAATCCTTCTCTTTACTTTTATCCTTGTTCAACCTTCCTTTTCTCCTTAGAAACTTGTCAAACTTTCTTAGCAAAAGTTTCATGTCTTTTTCATCAATATCGGAATCGGAATCTTCACTATCATCATCATCGGAACTCTCTTTCTTTTTGTAAGATTTACTCTTGACTTTAAGAGCAAGTCCCTTTCTTTCTTTGTTTTTATCCAACTCTTCATTGATATTCAAGCGTCCAAGCTCCATTTCATGTTCTTGAAGCTTTCCGAAAAGTGTTGCTAGATCCATAGAATCCAAATCTTTAGATTCAACGATAGCCGTTACTTTTGGTTGCCAATTCCTGTCTAAACATCTCAACACTTTGTTAGAAAGTTCACCTTTAAGAAAAGTTTTACCAAGAGCAAGTAAATGATTTATAATGTGAGTAAAACGCTTTTGCATATCATTTATAGATTCATTTGGAAGCATTTGAAACAATTCATAATCACGCATTAAAGCATTCAATCTAGCTCTCCTAACCTCACTAGTTCCTTCATGAGTCACTTGTAAAGTGTCCCACATTTCCTTAGCACTAGAACATTGAGAAACTCTAAAGAACTCGTCATAGGATAAAGCGGAGGTAATGATATTCTTTGCTTTATAATCATATTGAACTTTCTTTCTATCATCATCCTTCCACTTATCCTCGGGGATCAATTGTTCTACACCTTCAACTAAACTAGAGGGGATATGAGGACCTTTTTCAACTACTTTCCAAATTTCACTATCTATGGCTTGGATAAAGATTTTCATTCTAACTTTCCAATATGCATAGCCTTCTCCGGTAAACAATGGAGGACGACTTATTGAAGCACCTTCACCACCAAAGGGATTCGTAGAACCCATTGCGGTTACTTAACTAGGATCTTTACGAAAAAGCTCTTATGCTCGTGTCTTTCGACCGAGCTCTGATACCAATTGAGGAAACCGCAATTGGTGGTTGGAGAGACTAAGGAACCCTAGGAATACACCTAGAAGGGGGAGTTGAATAGGTGTACAAGATACCTTGAAAGATTTTCGAACGAAACAAATCGAAACAATTAAAACAAAATATTTTTCCAAAAACTCTCAGGTTTACTCGAGTAGATTTCAGAGTACTCGAGTAGTACTCGATTAAAGACTCGTTTACTCGAGTATATCTGACAGAAACCAGAAAAATCAAGTTTTCATTCGCATACGAAAATCAATCAATTCACATGAAAGATCAGAGATTCAACGGAGATGATTAACACCTATATTCTTATTGATTAACCTAGTTATGAAAATGATTTTCCCTTTATCAATTTGAACAATTAAAGATTCAATTCAATCAATTATGAAAATCAATCTTTCTAGGTTTTCAACCAAGAACGCAATCAAATGACTTGAATATAAAGAGTAAGGGTTTAGAGATACGACACAGCGATTTATCCTGGTTCACTTTCACCCGCTTGAAAGCTACATCCAGTCCCCTCTTCAACCAAGAGAGATTCTTCACTATGAGGAATTAGAGTTCTCAAATTACAAGTGATTGCCTCACAAGACTTCCTTCTTGCTAGCCTACAAGAGATAACCGACAGCCTTGCCTTGTAATCCTATTGATCTTCTCTCTAATCTAACCTCTACCCCTTGTTGATAATCGACACAACAAGTCTTCAATTGCTTGATGATAATCTACACATAAAGGCTTCTCCTTGCTTGATTCACAACCAAGACTTCTTCTTCTTCAATGAACGTTGCTTGATGATAATCGACACACCAAGGCTTCTTGTTTGTTGTAGTGGCTTGCCTTATTGCAAAGATTACAACTCAATGAATACACATAACAATCTTAATGAATCTCAATCAATAGCTATGACAAATCACACAAGAGATTCAAAGGTTCTTGATCAAATAATATGAAAATAGAAAAGCTTTGATCTTTGAAATTGAGAGAGAATAGAGTGGCTTGATTCTTTGTAAAATGAATATCAAAATGATGGGTTATGATCACAAAGGTTAGGAAAAGGTTTATATAGAATACCCAAAAGTTATGGCACTTGAAAACTGATTTTGAGAAGTGAAAATCGTATTTTAAAAATCAGTTCAGCAGTGGTTACTCGAGTAAATTGCAGCATACTCGAGTAAATTGCAGCATACTCGAGTACTACTCGATTAAATCTTGATTTACTCGAGTAGATTGATACTGCACTTGTTTAAAACTTGTTTTCTCAAAAACCAACCTTTCCTTTAAAACCTTTAAGCCACCTATTGATTCTAGGTTAAGTGAAAACTCAAATTATGATTAAATCATGACTTATGAATGAGATTCACTACCCTCTAAACAAACTACCCAAATGAAAACCTATGAAGCTTGAGAGGCAAAAGATAAAACAAAAACAATTACACTCAAACTTAAGTCTTCATGAGCTTGTTCTCTCTTCTTCACTTGATGTTTGTTGTTGCTTGTTGAACTTGAACTTGATCATCACATGATAGCTTGTTCAAAACACTTTGTCATTATCAAAACATTCATCATGGAACTTACAGAAATAAATACATGCATGACGAAATCAATGTTTAAACAAAGTCCTTTACAAAGTCTTTTACAAAACTAAGATTATTACACTAAATCTTTCTTAGACAACTACCTTAAATAAAAATTCTAATCTTCAAGCTTCAATTTCTCCTCTCTTCCTCCTATAGTTGATTAGGCCTCTCCTTCTTAGGGTTGATAGGTTGGTTTTCTTTTTAGTCTTTGAAGAAGGAAGGGATTAAATAAAGAAATCAAAGGTATTTGGGTTGGGAGTTTTGGGTTTTCCACTCTTCTTTTCTCTTCTCCTCTCTCGGCCATTCTCTCTTTCTAAGGTCTCAAGAGCTTTGGTGGTGCTCTTAGGACTATGTGTTTGTGTTGGTGTGAGAATGTGAAGGAAATGAGAAATGAACACACACACACGGATCTATAGGCAAAGTCAAGGGTTGGAAAATTTCCTCTTCTAACCTTGGTTCAATGGGTTGATTCAAGGACAATTCGGTCCACACTAAAGTTTGCATGGAGGATCTTTTCATGGAGGACAAAGTGGAAAGAAAGTCACTCCTAGGCTTCATGAGTCATCACCCTAGGTTTCCACTTGTTTGCCATTTGAATTTTATTTTTAATTTTCACTTTCTTAATAAATAAGAAAATGCATCCTAGTTTGGTTCCCCCCATCACTCACGGCCGAACCATGTACACACATGCACACATACACATAATTTTCATTTCATCATAGCAACACCTAGCATTAAGTTATGGAATCATGCATGTAACACCCCAAAAGTATTAATCTTGGATTAATAGAATATTAATTATAAAGTTTATTTATAATTAGGCAAAACCACTAGATTGGTCCTGTAAGTTATTTTTTGGTTGCGATTTCGTCCCTTAACTTTTTTTCGTTTCAAATAAGTCCTGAAGTTGTTGCCGTGTAACAAATAAGTCCTTTCCGTTAGTTTTTTCTATTAAGTGACACGTGTCACTCAACTAATGGTGCCACGTATTAAAAAATGATTTAATGATATTTTTTTTAATTTTCTTATGGTGACACGTGTCTCTTAATGAAAAAAATTAACGGAAAGGACTTATTTGTTACACTTCAATAACTTCAGGACTTATTTGAAACGAAAAAAAGTTAAGGGACGAAATCGCAACTAAAAAATAACTTAAGGGACCAATCTAGTAGTTTTGCCTTATAATTATTATTTCTATTCTGAATCTTTAACTAAGACCTTTGTTTATATTGTAAGAATTTATTTTGGTAACTATAATTGCGTATAAATAAATATTTTTGCATATTAATCCCTGGGTTGGGACCTAGAGGTAATTATAGGAATGATTTTGGAGGGAAAGTAAATAAAATAATTATTTTTCAAAAATTCGGTGAAATACTCGAGTATTTTTTGGAATACTCGAGTATTCTGGACAGAGTTGCTCAACGTTAGTGCGTTTTGATGAGTCACCACCGAGTTACCGCCGCCTTGACACGAAAACACCCTCCACAACACGTCCCTGTATGCGTGTCGACGTGCATGGACATGTTCCTTGTCTATATAAACCAATTGGACTCAGATTGAGAGCCATTTGGTCAAATTGAAGAAGAGTTAGTGTGTTAGGGTTCTTGAATCGTTTCATTCGATTCTCCCTCTGTGTGCTGATCTGAGTGATAAATTATACACCAATACAAAAATCACATCACGAGCTTTGTATAAACACCAAAATCGTGAGGAATGAGTGAGTGTGGTGGAAGATTCAAGGAGTTGAAGTGAAGCTGTTTCTAGTCAAGCCTTGGTCTGGAGCTTACTTTGAGTTCAATTTCTGGTAAGCTCATGAATCCTTGAGTCTCAAATTCAGTTCCTTTAGTTAGTTGATGTTGCATAGAGTCTAGAAAATCTAATTTCCCCAATTTTATTCTCTGTTTCATGTGTGAACCAATTCCATTTTGGTGTTGCACTCAAAATGCTCTGCATGTGATGCTTGAAGTTGATCTGAGAGTTGTGGAGCTTTTCTTTGGGGATTCTTTGTTTGATTCACGTCTGAGAGGTAAGGGGAAGTAATTTCTTACACTAGATAGAGTTTAAATTTCATTAATTGTGTTAGAGAGCCACCAAGAGGCTCTAAGGGCTTAGTTTGAATAGGAACTTTGGTTTGAAGACCAATCCATGCTCTATGACAGTGATGAGCAAGTTCTAAATCATGCATGCCAGCTTAAATGAACATTATTTCATGAGTATTGTGTTTATTTTTCAATTTGAGGTGTTGAATTGCTAAATTGTGTATTTTATGCATAAATGATTGATTCTCTGTCAAATTTGTTATTTGATATGAAATGAGTATTGTAACATGTTCAATATATGGTATATGAACTATTGTGATCATTGGTTTGGGTTAAAAATGTGTAGAAATGGAAATGGTATGTAAACACCAAATTTCAATCTGTTCTGTCTGTAAATACTCGAGTATATGGCTTAAAACTCGAGTATTTCGTGGTGCACCAGTGTGAAAATTGGCGCACCAACTTGAGAATCAGGCTAGGCACTCGAGTATTTCAGATGCAACAAGAGTAAAAATTGATGAACAACTCAAGTAATATATGAACTACTTGAGTATTCTGGGTAATGAACTACTCGAGTATCTCATGAATTACTCGAGTATATTTATGAAGATCTGAAAACTTCAATCTCTAACAAGACATGAACGACTCGAGTATAATCATGAACTACTCGAGTAACATCTGGAAATGATAAACTACTCGAGTATTATGGAAAACACTCGAGTATTTTTTAGTCAGATACTTAAAAAAATACCATTTTCAATTCTAAGTCATTTTGTAACACTTAAAGGACAATAAACCAAGTGATCCTGGACTTAAAGGAAGTTGATTGACGTTATGATGTTTTCATTTGAATAACGATACGTTGCTCGGGAGGCACGTAATGTATTAATAAAAGGATAAAACATCAATCAATTCCTTTTAAGTAAAGTAATGCATTCATTCTGGAGTTTGGATGGTAGGACGTATATCATGTTTTTGGTAAACATGTGGAGGACCTCTGGGAGTGCCAATACGCTTGCTTGATGACACGTCGTTGACATGGTCGGCTTAGTGGATGCCGATATGGTTATACCGTTTGGAGGACGGTCCGTTTGGATGACGGGATATGCTCGGGTGGCATGGATTCCAAGCTTGTCGTGTACATTCTAGGTGAATGTACGAATTGTTGTATACCTAGGAATACAACGCACTTTTGAGTGCTGGGTTGTCAGGGATGGACGTCAGAGAGTGACATAGAATGATGGAGATAGGTTTGAGAGCTAAATTCATGCATCATGCCCGTCATTTGCATTAATTGTAATAAATGAAACAAGTGTGAGCATCCTATTTGCATTCACTAAATGCTAAGTGCTAAATGTGATTGTTACTCATTGTTATATACATACATGTTCATATTGTACTTATTTATACTCTGTTGATTATGTGTATAGAAATGCTTACCCCTGTGCCCTTGTAGGTGATGTCTCGTTACATTGCTTGCATCGAGATCCGACCACTTCCTAGTGGCACATGGATCTATGAGGACCATCGCGCGGTGTTCGAGGGAGAGGTAGAGGTTACCTTCTACCACCCGAACCCATTGATCCGATTTCGTCCTCGTAGATTTAGGATTCCCATCATATACACTATGCATGTACCCCCATTTTACACTTACCATGGACCACCTCCCACGCGACCAGCTCGCTCTTATCACAGTTTCCGTTTTCGACCTACCCGCTCTCACCCTTTTACCTCGAGAGTCGTCCGCGAGGAGACTCCCCCATCTGATCCGAGGAGCCCAGTCAGGGTTTCACCATCACCTGACCCGGTACCCAGTGGTAGGGTACACTCTCCCTCGGATGAGATCGAGGAGGATCCGGTGGAGGACGAGAGTGGGAGTGAGCCTGTCGTGCATTCTACTGGGAGTGATTGGAGGGATGATGATCCCTAGGTATGTGCATAGGGTATGTTATGAGGATCGGAGGATCCGATGTGTGGAAGCTGTGGAGGATACCTTGCTGCTGCTGCTGTGTTGATGATGATGCTACTACCTTACTACTTATGTTCCTTGGAGACTACTGCTATCACTACTACTACGTCTGATGCTGCCGGGTCTACGTGACCACCCTTAGAGTTATATTTTGGTTATGTATATATGTTGTAAATATACTTTTGGGGTACTCTAGGGATTTGGTCATATTATTATGTAGATTTGTTTGTGGACTTGTATTTTGGGATCTTGGAAACTTTGATATGGGGCTATGTACTTATGACTCTTTTTATATATATGTATACCTATGTTTATCTTGCTAGTAATTGCATAGTCCGATAATTTCCGCTTACTCTGATTTAACCTATTTAAGAGTTCGGCTGTGGAAAGTATTCGATGGTATCGGTTTTATCAATTTAAGCAAGGGTATCTTCATTATTTTCTATTATATGAATACGATTTTGAAAGACGATTGTGACTCAATTCTTGAAAAGGTTTTAGAAATTGCCGAATTCGAAACAACTGTACAAAATGCTTTAGAGTCTCTTCTCCAAGAATTCCAAGTGTTGATTTGTGCACCCGCTTTTAAATGAAAAATTTTATTTTCATATTTTCTTAATACTCACAAGTCCATATATATTTGAAAGTAATACTTAATAATTATAGTATTTACTGTTATTGGGAAAAAGGGTGTCACAATCCATGTATTAACATATATTCAATCATTCATATACACACATGCATACAACACTTTGACACTTCATGTTTTCTACTCAAACATACGGCACACATACATACATCATACATATATTCAAATTTATCATTCAATTTTAAAGATGCATTTCAAATTTATCATTCAATTTTATTTCTTAAGATAAGAAAATACACATTCATATTTCAAAAATTCCAAAGATGCAACTTTAAAGAAAATCAATTCACTTCATCAACTCGATTTCAAAATAAGCTTATAAAATCTTACTTTCACACAAATCAAAGACTTTTAAGGAAACCATTTATTAAAAACCTCAAATCATATAAAAAGAAAATTTGTTTCTTTAAGAAATATCAAATAACAAAATTATAACCTGGTTTTTATGAAATCAACTTCAAATAAAATCATTTGCTAAAGCATTTTTCTGAAAACCCTTCTTAAATTCTCAAAAATTCTTTTTAAATAAAACCTCATTGATTTATTTGAGTCCAAAAGATGCGGGATGTTACATTCTCCCCAACCTGAAGATTTCTCGTCCTCGAGAAATGATGCGCAAAACCACTCTATTCAAGAGTGCGTAGCTCCTTGTAGCAATCTTTTTCCTCATTCTCATATGAATTGACTGTTGCAACGTATCATTTATTCGCTGTCCTCATGAAAATTAAAAAAATTCCCGAAACGATTCTTTAACAGAAGCAGTCTCTTGGGTCAATCCATTGTCAAATACAATGGTGTATAACGACAAGGCTTTGCTAAGCGGGTTAAATTTTTAAGGGTGTTCCAGATTGCTGAAACAAATAGCAACATAAAAAGGAATGTCATGCTTATGCCAATCTAATGCAAAGACACTATTTGTAGGGCTCCTCTTCCGGCTTACCTTTTCTAATAACACCTCAAAACCTCAAATTTTCATCTACTCCCCAACTTTAATGACCCTTATCACTATATACCTCAACTGCAACATGAACTTGATTCTCACCAACTCCCCAATCCTTACCGCTTCCTATTCATCTTACCCGACTTCTCTTTACCCCATTCAAATTCATCCTATCATTGCCTTAGATTCCATTAAATATTCATCCTTATAGCTTCATCTTATTCATAATTAGTCTTTCCTTTCTTCAAGCAGTTGCTAATATATGCTTCACTTCACTCCTCCTATCACCTACTGATCGTACTAACTTAAGCATCCTAACTCCCTTTTTCCATCCTTCATGTTTCACCTTAAGGTCTAAATCCATTGAAGTCATTTTAATTCACAAATCCGATTCCAGAATTCGTTGGTGATTGGCAACATTCCCAATCTAATACTAGAGGGTTCCTCTTGGGTTACCAGACTTAGGTCTCTGAATTCCTCGATCAGGATAACCTCCTTAACCATCATTGAGCTCACAAGAATATCCTATCAACTCAAATCGTCTGCAACTACGTTTGCTATGCCAGGATGGAGCTCAAAGCCATAATCTTTAAGAAACTCCATCCATCGCCTTTATCTTACATTCAACTCTTCCTATTGTCATTCATACTTTCGAACTCCAAACTTTTTCATGAATTACAACCTTCTTATCTTAGTACCTATTGTTTCTTTTGCATCATCCAGCTCAATTCTCTACCTTCTCTAATTGGAGTAGCTCCTTAATTTCAACTCTCGATTAATCCATAAGTATTATAATTCAATCCTCTTAAATCAATTTCAATGATGAATCAAGGCATTAAGTTATTTTATCACATTAAATCCTTCCTTAAATTTTAGTTAGGTAATTGACATTGAGTTTGGATTGGAGGAAGATGTTTATTGATGCCAAAAGTTACTTCACAATTGACTTAAATTTTGATTTTAAACTTTCAGTTTCTAACCGGTTAGAGTTTAACCGGTTATGAAGTATTGTTTTTAGAAATAAAACAAAAACTTTCAAAAACCATTTTCTTTATATCGTCCAATCCAACTCAAAATAGGATTTAATCATACTCTAATACCTTGATTCCCACTGAATTCATCACTGAAATGATTTAAATCATAGTCTACTCACATTTTCCATAATTCCTCTTGGACTAATCATATTATATGGGAGTATAATCCATCACTACCCCACCATAATTAAACAACATCCTATAATTTAATACCATCAGTTGATCTTTCCAAGTCAACTTGGTCAAAGGCCATGCGATCTTAGAAAATCCTTAAATACTCCGGCGATAGTATCCAGCCAGCCCTAAGAAACTTCTTACCTCAGTCACAGTCTTAGGCTGTTCCCATTTCAACACTAAACTTACCTTTGCTGGATCCATCGCAATTTCTTCTTTAAAAATCACATGCCCTGCGAACGTAACTTCGCTCAACCAAAACTCATCTTTGGAGAGCTTAACACACAACTACTCCTCTTGCAGGATTCTCAACACAATTCCGAGATGTTCCTCATGCTCCTCCGGATTCTCCGGATAAACCACAAACGAATCCAAATATAATCTAAAGGTCCCGTTCTTATAATCCATAAAAGAACAGGTGCATTAGTCAATCCGAACGGCATTATTTTCTACTCATAATGTCCGTATCGAGATCAAAACGCAGTCTTAAGTGTATCCCTGCCCCGAATCCTGATTTGGGGTTAATTCAACCGCCAATCAATCTTAGAAAACACTTAGACTCCTTTAACCTGGTCCAACCAATTCTTTTAACAACTTCTCTACGTGTTTCTCTCATTTGACCATTCCCGATGATACCATATCGTAAGGGTAGTAGAGAGAGAATTAGCTTCAAGAATTAACTTGATTCCAAACTCTATCTCTTTGCTCAAGGGTGAACCTAACATCCTTTCTTGAAACCCAGATTTCTTTAACCCTCTATTTCCTTCACTGCTACCCAGAAGCAGACACATGGGTCCATTGGATTCTAGATTCGAAGCTTGGAAATCCTAATACAGGGTTGTTCTATCGTCATTAATCATGATCACTTGATTCCCCGGCTCCCAAACCGTGCTTAAGATCAAATATAATCATGACACAGGTAGTTAGACAGAGTCTAATACCTTAATAGAACGATCCAGACGTACCTTGGAAACAACTACAAGGAGATTTGTAGGAGTCTCCACTTTGAGATAGCAGATTGGATAAGGCATAGAGCAACTTTGATCAATACCCTTATCCATAAGGAACAAATGAAGTAATAGCTTTAGAGTTTAACAAACTCAACAAGATTGATCTTTCAAAAGATAACTGCCCTGCACTCGGTCGGAGAAATTGATTAACTTTAACACTGGTGAGGTTAAATTCTCTTCTCCAGAGTCAGAGACCTTACTACAACTCCTTTAAGATTTCCTTATCATTGGTTCTATGAGAACGGAATAAACCAACACTATGGTTTTAGGGTTAACACATGTCTAAAGAGAAGCATGCATCTATCATACTTCTACTTAGACTACATAGAACACTTCTTAATAGCAAAATGAGCTACTTATCTAGAGCCATTACCCATAACCTTAGCTCTAGTTTGGAAGTATATGAGAGCATACTTCCCAAGAAACATTGCAGATATCGATGACCAGCGTATTGGACCACACACCCAAGGACCAAGAGTCAGGACCATTGCTCTGATACCATAAAAGTGTAACACTCCTTGTATATCATCTTACTTTATAAGAAAAGTAATAAGTTTATGAATACTTGGACTTGTTATCGTTGGAAAAGAGATCTGAAAATAAGAATTTTCCATTCCCTTGAAAATTCCTTTTCACAAACACTTGATTAATAATGAGGTTGACTAACAAAATCAGAGTTTGCGGAAACATAGTAAAGTAATCATATTATGCCCCCAAAATATATCAAGTGTAACAAGTCCATGGATATCAAATAATTATTATTATGAAACCGAATTCATATTATGATACCTCTTTCAAAATGTGTATCATATAAATACTATTCAAAAAATAGAGATGTTATAGAGCTGATCACTGGTCCTCTGTCCAAACATTCATCTGGCCGATCCTCGATATCTGCACAACGGGTTTCCAAACCCACACTTTCTACACTCTGCATGCACCTAAGGGACATCTCCCTTTACTGATTCTTGTGCAAGCTAGATGCACGATCAACGCCTAATAAGGGCATGGCGGTTAGCTATACATATTCGCATAATCAAATGAGAATAAAACTAACATCCACAAGTCAACATGTAGCAAATCATGATGCATAACCATATGAGCACACCCGGTTAATCATAATAATTATTTCAATGCAGGTGGCATGATGCATGATTTTCTTCCACAACTGAGGCCTCTAACAAAGTCCATCTTGGACGTCCATCCAGTACACCGTTGTGTTCCCGGAACACTGACATTCGTTCCCAGAACGTAATGCCAAACCATACATGGATAAATAAGCATCACTCCCAGAGTGTGCACCACGTTCCCAGAACGTGTAGCAAACCATACTTGGAATAATAAGCATCACTCCCAGAGTGTGCACCACGTTTCCAGAACGTATACGTTCCCAGAACGCATAAAAACCAGGTCCCGGACACTGGCCACATTCCCAGAATGTGTCATCAAGTAGGTTGCAGATCAATGTGTTCCCAGAACACTAACATACGTTCCCAGAACGTACTTAACCAGGTCCCAGACACTGGCCACATTCCCAGAATGTGTCATCAAGTAGGTTACAAATTTGGTACTCCCGGAGTACCCTCCTCATATTCCCAGAATATGATAAACGTTCCTACCAACCAAACTTCCATTCTATATGGATGCACAATCATCAAGGTTGGTTTTATCTTTACTTTATTTACTATGATTTAGAAATATTCCAATTTCTCTTTTGAATTATTTAATTGAGGCATAAACTTTGGCATAAAATTCTCCTTTGAATTATCTCAAAAACATGCCCTTAAACTTAGATTGGGAAAACACAACCAATGGTATTCAAAAACTTAACTTTCTATTTTTCAGATTCAGGTACTAACCGGTTACAGTTTTAGGCTAACCGGTTAGAATTACAGACCTGAACCATTTACCATTGTAATTCAGAAAAACACTTTTTCTTAAATTCTCTACCCAATCTATAAACAAGTTTAACATTGTTCTACACCTCAAAAACCATTGTTTATATCATTCAAAAGTCTAAATCACATTTCATTAACCAATGAGCATAATTTCCTCTTGAAATTATCTCATTACATTAAGGTATTAACTCTTTAACTGCAATCTGAACTATAACAGTGAAATCAACTTATTTTCATATTGTTTTCCATGAAATTAAGGCCTAGATTTGAGTAGGATTTATAAGACCACAATACTGATTTTGTAAACTTATTTCCTTTTGCATTTTTACAGTGTCTAACTGGTTACGAATATCGAGTAACCGGTTAGATTATGCAGTCTGACACTAAAACATGAGTTTTAACAAACCATTCTCTTCACTACTCAAATCTAACCAAATTTCAACCTTTAACAGAGTTCATATACCTTAAATAAATATGTTTAAGCACAGAAGCATATCTATCTTGCATGCATTCAATTTAGATACTCAAATTGCACATAATTGCACATATTTCACAACTTAATGCATCAATGCACGTAATATCCAAATAAGTCATGAATCCAACATCAATATAAATTGCATGCATCTAGATAACATTGCTCATAACAACAATTGAGCTCAGATTGGCCTCCAAGCCACTTAACCATTTTAACTTATGCCCTTTGAGTCTCTTGGTGACTCATCCTATATTCTACCACAATTTATTCTCATTCTAGAAAATAGTAAGCTTCCCCCTTACCTTAGGTTCGTACTTGAACAAGATTTGAGAAGAGATTTGAGGTAGAACACCAACACCCAAAGCTCCTCCTCAAACCAGAACCGTTTTTGACAGGGTAGATTGATCAAAGGATTTGGAACATGAAATGGACATGGAAATTAGGGAAAATGGTCATTATCAAAACCATGCCACATGAACTTTGAAAGGAAGTCAAATCTAGAACAAGAGAAGGCTTGAGCTTACCAAAATCGAAGCTCAAAGTCAGTTCCAGAAACCCAATACAGATTTGTGACAGCTTTGAACCTCCAACTTCGTGAATCGATTTCTCCTAGCTCAGGAACTCTCAACTCACAAACCTTATATCAATACAAATCCCTTGATGTGAGCTTTGTAATCGTGTATCACTTGCAGTTTATCTCTCAGAAATGAAGGAGAATTACAGGGACGAATCTCAGAACCCTAGAAACAGAATTTCAGCACTTCAATCAGAAAATCAACCCAAATTCATCAACAATTCGGGTTTTTATAGAGAAATCAGGCTTGCATGCAAGGCGACACGCGTTCCTCAGCGTGATTGAGTGGGATTCGTGGCAAATTTCTGGATTAATTGGGTGATTACTCATCAAAACCCACTAACCCAGTTCCTGAGTTCATCGTGTAACCGGTTACAAAGCCCTTATATCCGGTTACATACTGATAAAATTCAAAAATTAATAATCTGATTACTCTTTCTTCAACAAAACTTTTTAATATTGCAATTAGGTCTCAACCCAAGGACTAAATTACAATATTCACATTTTTGTACAAAATAACCATATAAAAATATATCTCATATTTTTATATATAAAAACACATACTGTACAAAAACTAAAACCTTCAAAATTAATATAAATCAATTATAAAATAATTGTTATAATTAATTTCTTGGTTATTTGGGAGACGAAAATTAGGGGTGTTACATTAGTTCTATAGCTTCAGGGAGCAGACCCTGAATAGATTCTGAAGTTAAGACCTAATACTCTGGATGTTCCATTAGTAATTGTTAAACTTAGGATTGTTGACCTTAGCATACCCTCATATATATATAGGGATAGTTATTATCCTTGAGGATATAGTGTATCTTACCTGGAATTCCGTGCTTGTTGAATAGCTTCAACAAAGCAGTTTCGTTCGAACTTTTTTCCTTCACGAACCTTTATCAGATTGTAACCTTCCCGAACCTATTTCAAACTCTTTAGTCCAAACTGCGGAGTTGGAAGTGCCATAGTTACCCCAAATAGTTCAAGGTTTGAGTGATTGAGGGAGGAGAAATAGTTTAAGCTAAGTAAGACTCTGAGATCACCATGGGATAGTTATAAGTTAAATCAAAGTTGGGAGTCACAAGGAGGAAAAGAGGCGTATGTTACCGGTCCTTAGAAGAATTTTGAGGAAAATTTGAGGATTAGGATTGCCTTATACCCTAATTAGAAAATGAGATGATCAAAGGTGAAGTCTAAGTGGTAATGAGATTTCCCTTAAACTAGAAAATGATAGACGAAAACCCTAGAGTTAGAAGGAGAATTGAAAGAGGGAGTGATTATTGAAAGGTAGTAGGAACCCAAGCTGTAGAGAATAGTGAATATTTAAGGATTTTTAGGTGAAACCCTATGATTTTGGAGACCTATGAATGTTTGTTTGCTTGATTTTCCCTAAGTCCGTACCTATGGTTGGACTTTTTGTGACGACAGCAAGTTGAAGCAGCGGTATCTTCTTCGGTTAGTCCGTTGGACTTGACCCGGTTCGATACGCAAGCAGTTGTACGAGTGCGACTTCCTCGTCCAAGGGCAACCAACAAGGAGCACGACAAAGTGGAGTAGACCAGCAAAAGAGGACATGATCACGAAGCGAAAGGAGAATGTTCTTGTGGGAATCACAATGACGAGCAAGTCTTGTGCCCTGCTGCCCAATCTACAACGTATTTCTCGGGGACGAGAAATCTTTAAGTTGGGGAGAATGTAACACCCGCAAATTCCTCGTATTAAATTAAAACACTAAAGAAATTCATTTTTGAGAAAAGTGTTTTGAAAGAATATTTTCTTGAATGATTTTCCTAAATTCACGTTTTTAAGATGATAAATGATTCTAAAGAATGATTTTCTGAAATAATATTCAACCTTTAGAAATTGAGTTTGAAATCTATATGCTTGATATTTTTGTAAAAGAACTTGTGATATTTGTGTGAGTCATTGTATGAGGAACAAGAATTATTTCCTAGGTGTGTGTATATACGGTTTTGGTATGTATAAGTATGCTTAGGATTATATGAGTATTTAGTTATGGAAAAGAATATAATGTATGTGTAAATGTATGTGAATAAATATATGTGAGTGATGTGTGATGCATGAATGTATGATATGTGTGTCGTATGAACAAGATGCCATCAAAATGTTAATTGTATGCATGCTCATGTATGTATTGAGTGTGTGCATTATCCCATGAGTTCATGCTATGTGTTATCATGATAAACATGAAAAGAAATTTGCATGTGAATGTGTATGTGTGTGTATGTGGTTCGGCCATTCAAGGAGTAGAAGAACCAAGTAAGATTGATTTCCTTATGCATTAAGAAATTAGAACTAAATAGAAAATAGGGAGATTAGGAGAGGTGACTCATGAAGCCTAGGGAAGACTTTTGCTCCACCGTGTGTAACATCCCGAAAATTAATATTAAATAATGTAATTTTAGTATATAAATATCTATTTAAGGATAGGATTAAGCCTTAGAAATTGTACAAGGTTAGAAGGGTAGTATGAACATAGGCCGACCTAGGATGTGAGATTAAGGCCTCGGCCCGACCCCGGCCGAGCTATATAAGATTGTGTGCTTATGAACCGTGCTGAAAGGGAATCCAACGTGAAAGCCATTGTCCTGTCCGAGAGGGATGCTCGGACTATTGCTGTTCCTAAATGCCGAGCCAACGTAACCTAGCCGATGTACCCGAGCCAACACGTCCTAGCTCCTCCGTGCCAGCTCATGTGGAGCTGTTAACCCTTTGGTTTTCGTACCGTCGGTACGGTACTGTCCTTCACTTTATGTCATTATCACTGCTTTATGTCCTTTTCAGTGTACTGTTCATGGCTTCCTCAAGAAGCCAATGAATCTTGTCCACATATTCAAGCTTCTCAAAGAAGCCTCTAATGAGAACCACACAAATAATCCTTCCAAAAGAATAAAAGAAATCCATACACAATGTAATACATTCCTTTCATTCTCTTTCTCCCTACGTCTCTCTCTCTCTTTCTCTCTGAAGTTCCAGCAACCCCAACATACTTTCTTTCTCTCTTCTCACTCACGAACATCTCCCTTTCTTCCACCAAGTTCTACCAACCGGAAACCCTCCTTCTTGCCGTTCTTCTTCCCGTTCCGGACGTCCCTAGACCGTCGTGGCATTCGTGTGCAGCTTGGAGGAAAGGATTCAAGGGTGTGAAGCTCACCAGGTCAAGCATCAAGGGAAAACCATTCTCAAAATCTCAACTCTTATCTCTCACGGTTTGAGGTAAGGAGTGAGTGTTACCTCTACTTGAGTTTGGGTTTCTAGGGTGTTCATAACGGGTACTGAGAGTGGGTGTTAGATTAGGGAATGGATCTAGGTTGATGTAGAAAGAAAATGGTAAAAAGGGTAAAAGGGAACTAATAAATGAATTAGAAACCTGAGTTTGAAGTAGGGATGAGTATTGTTGTATGCTATATGTTGGTATTTACATGATGGATTGGTTGAATGTTTTATTCTTATTGTTGTTGCTGTGGTGTAAATGTTTACCGAGCTTTGATATTTATGATTCATGTCTGTGGCCGAGCTGAGTGATTTCGGTAGTGGGTATGAGAAAATGGTAGAGATGCAAAGTAGGAAAGATAGAGTAATAAGGCAGAAAATGAGTAAGGTTAATGGAAAGAGGGAATGGTTACCGAGTTTAGCCGAGAGAGGCCGAGCTAAAAGATGATTAACAGGATAAGAGGAATTAAAGAGGAATGGTTGTGTGATCGGGTCATAGCAGACGCGTACCGGGTGCGTGCATTGATCGCGTCAGACACATACTGGGTATGTGCAGCTGTAAGACGGGTACTGGGTACTCGCAGTTATGATTCACACAAGGTTCCGAGAACGGAATCGGTGGGATGTGTTCCTGGTCATAGCAGACGCGTACTGGGTGCGTGCATTGATCGCGTAAGCCGAGCATTGTGGTGCTCGCAGCTGTAAGACGAGTATTGTGGTACTCGCAGTTATGGACACTCCTTACTCCATAGAATGATCGGCGGTAGTGCTCCTGGTCATAGAAGACGCGTACTGGGTGCGTGCATTGATCGCGTCAGACATATACCGGGTATGCGCAGCTGTAAGACGGGTACTGGGTACTCGCAGTTATGGATGACACTCCGATATCCGACTGTAAATGGTGTAAGACATGCACTGGGTGTATGCATCCGAGAAGAGTAAAAGATTGTAAGCTATGTGAAAGTGAAATAATGAGTAATGAATCCGAGATAGAGATGGTAATCCGAGGTAAGAGAATGTGAACCAAGGTATAACTAATAGGTAATAGAGCAGTTGGATAATCATGTGAGCCGAGCTAAATTAGATTGTATGATGAGAGTCGATCTAGATGAGATTGTGTGTATGTAACCGAGTTAAATGAGATAGTATGCATGTGATGTAGGGTTTGATTACTTGTGATTTATTCGCTAATTGACTACTTGTGTTTGGCTTGGTAGTTCGGTATGTCATTTTAGAAACTGCTTACTTAAGTTCTGTGTAATGCTCACCTCCTTACCATTTTTCAGGTACTGAGCCCGAGCAGACGCAGTCCCCGGCCGAGCAGGATCACTCTCCCTCACAGGGAGAGTAAGTTATTTAGAGTCTGATAGGTGGATGGGTCTCGGCCAGTTGGGCCGAGCTAAAACACTGATTGTATTTTGAATGACCAAACTCAATGTACCTAAACTTATACTTTATGTATTTGATGTATTTAAGTCTTCCACTTTATTAACTCTGATGTTTTTGTTATTAATGAAAGGAAATATTATTTTGGCAAATATCATATCCATCTTAAAAGAAATTTTAAATCCAAATTTTGGGGTAATTAAGGGTAATTATTCATAGGGTGTTACACCATGTCCCCCACAACATGACCCTTCCCATGCAACAATTGAGTTGGACCAAATTGCCCTTAAACCCACACATTGAACCAAGGCTAAAATAGGAAGATTCCATCCCTTGCCTTTGCTCTTAAAACCGTAGGAGTGAGTGTTCGCTAGCTCATTTTTCCATCACATTCCCACCAACACCAACACACTTACTCTCAAGAGCATATCAAACTCTTGAGACACTTAGAGAGAGAAGAGCTTGGCCGTGAGGAGGGAGAAGAGGAAGAGAAGAGTGAATAACCCAATTTTTAACACCAAACCCCCTTGATTTCTTCCTTCCACACACATCTTTCTTCAAAGATCAAGGAGAAAACCCCATTAACCCTAGAAGAAGAGAGAGACCGAGGCAAACCCAAGAGGAGGAGAAGAGGAGATTTGAAGATTTAAGTTAGGAATTAATGTAGAGAGAGTTTGATTAAGTGATTTTTATGTTGTAAAGGACTTTTAATGGACTTTATTTAATTTTTGTGATGCATGTAATTATTTTTAAGTGATCTTGAGATCTAAGTGTTTTGCATGTCATTCTTATGCTTTGATCTTGAATGTTGATGTGAAAAAGCTTTGATCTCTTACTTGTAAATTTTCTTCATCACGGTTTTGTTTAAAGTTGTGCTAAAAATTCATGCCTTGTATTGATCTTATTTTTCATGTTGATTTTGTGGCCTTATAGTTCTTATTTTCCCTTGCATGTTCTTCTTATATCTTGATCTTGGATTTCTAGGGCTAAATGAACTCATAAATCACCAAATCTAGGACTAAGTGATTCGGCCATAAGTAGAAAATTTAGGTCTTGATGCTTTTAATTTGATTCAAGTGATTTCATGTTATTTCTATGATTAGAAAAAATTAATTTTTAATCTATTCTTCACGGTTTGCTTGAAGATTTGAGTCTAAGTTTATATTTTGCTTTGATCTTCTTTTGCATGCTTTGATCCATGAATGGTCTTTTGAGAAAACATGAAGCTTGAATTTTGTATGTCTAAAATGAGTGTGAAGTCTTGATTTTTTTGTATGCATGTCACGGTTTTTATAGGAGAATAAGCCTTGCAAGTTTTAAAAATAATTGTTGGTATGAAAAGAGTTTGAATCAAGATTCTTTTGTGTATGTGTGATGATTCGGTTGATAGCTTGAAAAAAAATAAAATAAAATGATGGTTTTAAGTCTTGAATGACATGATCTATGGATTTAGATGCTTGCATGTGAAAATAAAAAATTATAAGACTTGCCTTCTTGCATGTCATCATTCGGCCAAGTCTAGGGAGAATAGGAAAACCATGCTAGGTTATCATTTTATTTGCATGCATGTTGAAAATTGTCTCACCTAGAGATTTTTAGGTGCATGCATGAGTTTTCTTAGAGGATAAAGACTTTGATATAATTCTTGATTTTATTGTGTTAAGAAATTGAATTTTTATTTACTAAATTTCTTGTGAAACTCACGGTTTTATAAAGAAGACAAGGAAATAAGTTTTTGAAAATGATCTTTGCATTGATCCATGATCTATGTGCATGCATGATGAATATTTGAAAATTAAAGCCTTGATTTATCATGATGATGATTCGGCCTAGCTAGGATTAGTAGGCTAGACTCTTTTTCAATGAAATGACATAAAAGAAATAAGTATGTTTTGTGAAATTATATTAAAATAAATTGTTTGAAGTTGTGTTTTGAACATTTATTTTCTAACCGGTTCTTTATTAAAAGATGAAGAAAATAAATAAATTAAGATGATCGTAGAAGAGTGTTGTATTTGAATGCATATATGTGTGAGTGTGTGTTTATGTGTATTCGGTTAAGATTAAAAGAAGATGGAATTTAAATGCCTAAAACAAAATAAATTGATTCATGCAATTTAAGTTGTGATGTTTGATTTATTTTCTTTAATCTTATTCGGTTAAGTAGTTTAAATAGGTCTAGAGAGTTTAGTAGTATGAAATGGGATGTGTATGATGATTTTGAAGGATATAAATTGTCTAAAGTAAAGAAAAGAAATATTGATGTGTAGGTTTGGAATTTGATTACGTTTGGTCATGCATACTTACATGCCTAAATGTTGTTGGTGACTGTATGTAGTGTGATTTGTTTGGATGTGTGCATGGCTGTCCAAAGTGTTAGTTTTAATAAAAACATTATGTTTTGCATTATTTTCGAAGTTTTATTAAAGTGATTTTGCAAAACTATTTTGCTGTCCAAAATTATATGGACGTGCTTTTCACGTTTAAAAATGTTTTCATATGATTTAAAGCTAAGTTTTCAAGTAATAATTGATTTTGGTTATATTTTCAAAGTTTACTCAAACGAAGAAAAGACACGTATTCAGTTAAGAAAATATTTTCTCGAATAAATTAATAACATAAAGTGTTTTATGCACTACAAGGAATGATATAGAAAGAGGTTGGGGCAGTTGGCAGCACAAGGATTCAAGGAGAACACACGCACTTAAATAGCTGGACCTCAGGTGAGAGAGAAGCTTTCCTAAGACACCGTGGTAGTTAGGTGATTTATTAGGACGTTCCGTATCATCTTAAAGATCGGAACTTAGTGGTTCTGAGTCAGTAGTATAGTGGCAATTGTTTGTTTTGTGTGGCCACTAATACGAAGGTGACGAAGACCACAATGTTATTGTGTGATATTGTGTTGATAACATGCTTTGATTTATTTATTTACTTATCTATTGAACTATGTCTGATGATGCTATTGATAATGATTATGATGCGTAAACGACTGATGGACGTCTGTTACGTCCTGGATAAGAAAATGGAATTGAAAGTAAGGGGATTGAAAGTAATGGTATAATGAGAAAAGAGTAAGAGACTAAGTGAAAGTGAGATGAGAGTTGATTTGGAAAGGAAGTTGAGGATGATGTTGATAACGAGCCAGAGATGAGGAGAGTGATATGGATTGTTGGAACATGGGATGTGATTTGAGCGGAGCTGGGCTCCTTAGTTTTGGTTTTAGACTGGGAATTAGTGTTGAGTTGAGCTTGCTCCTCCACTAGCGCTCAGCAAAAATGTGTTTTTGAAAAAGAGTTTTTGAAAAAGGAATTTTTGAAAAAGGATTTTGAAAGAGAAGTTTTCGAAAAGATTTTTTTTTTTTGGGAAGAGAAATATTTTTGGAAAAAGGATTTATGAAACCAAATTGTGAAAAGATCTTTGGAGATAGAATTTTTGAAGAAGTTGTGAAAATCATATTTTCAAAGGCTTCTTTTTATTCTTTTTTGAAAAGGTTTTATGAGAGGATATTTCTGGAACTGTATTTTTGAGAAAGTTTTACGAAATGATCTCTTTGAGAAAAGTCTGTGAAAATAGTTCTTTTGTGAATGTTGGTGAGAATAAAGTTTTGAAAAGAGTGTTGATAAGAAAGTTTGAGAAATGAGGTTCTTGGAAAGTGGTGAAATCAAAGATTTGAGAAGGATGGTAAAAAGGAAGAATTGAGAAAGAAGATGTGAATCAATTGAGATAATCCCAGCTCTGTGCTATGCGAGAATTGATGAGAGAAATATTGTGTAAAGTTAGCGGTCGAGACTCAATGAAGGGATGCACGAAGGGTGAGCCGATCTTTAGGTTAATTGAAAAGATAAAAGACTTTAAAAGACATTAACAGCGTACGTGGTGAGGACTGAGAGTAACCCGAAGTAGTGGAGAGGAAGGAACCATAAGTATCTGTGGATACTTAGGAGGAGATTGCATTAGGGGACGACGATGACGGTGAAACGTCAAGAAGTCTAGAGTATTATTCTACGCAGAACGAACTCCATAAGTGGCGTACTAACGTGGTAGGGACTGGGTCCAATGCCGTGGT
Source organism: Crotalaria pallida (assembly GCA_037953625.1). Taxonomy (NCBI): domain Eukaryota; kingdom Viridiplantae; phylum Streptophyta; class Magnoliopsida; order Fabales; family Fabaceae; genus Crotalaria; species Crotalaria pallida. The sequence continues at coordinate 88,786,412 of CM075649.1, read as the reverse complement.
AAGTTCTGCACGCGCACTAGAATAAATACTGTCACCCCCTAGATTGCAAATCTAGAACAGTGAGAGGGACTGGAACGGGGCATTGTATTTTGCCACTGCGTGGACAGTGAGCCTTGATATTATAAAATTGAATTGATTTGAGGACGAGATCTTCCTGGTCTGGGACCATTTGTTGTGAGACAGCTGTCGTGCCCGCGTGGTAAAGGTCCTGTACTCCTTTTTGCTTCCGACTAGGTGGATGGATGGCCGAGGAGATGTAGACTTGAGACGTGAGTGCTAACAACGAAAAGAACGCGTGCCCAGATGATACTATAAAACCCCGATCATCGATGGGTATAATTCGATAAAACATTATAAGAAAAGATTCATAATTGTAAGGATGAGAGCTCAGAAAGTATAAAGAATGAGGAAGAGATTGAGAATGGAAATGTGGAAAAGATATTAAGTCCCATGAGAGGGATTAGAAATAAAGTGAAAAGGGTATGAAAGAAATGATGATAAGATGGAATACTGAGGTGTATTGATGATGATAGTGTGCTTGTTTGTTATCCTATATGTGTGTTATATATTGTGTGTGTGTCCTATATCTTGCCTACCGTAATTCCACATCGTCGACGCTACGCCGTCCGGATCGCTTACTCTCTCCTGTTCGTTGGTACATCGGTGTTGCTGATATCCCAACGGGCAGATGGATCGTGCTTGGAAATCTCTACGTGGCTTCGTGAAGGGAATGGATGGAAAGCTATGCGTTACGGATGGGTATGGATTGGACATTTTCAGTTGGTAATCGCAGACCCGGAGCATAAGCTAGGAGGAAAGACAACGAGTTCGTGTTTAGGAAGCGTATCTTTTGTGGGAAACAATTCTGAACCACCATCTCGGGATACAAAGAAGGAGAACCCTGTGAAGCTATTCGGAGTGGAGCTTAAACCGAACTCTGAAGTGGATACAACAAGTGAAATCGCATCAACCTCTGGCACAAAGGCACCAGCAAAGAAGAAAAGGAAGTTGGATCCGGTTATCTTTGATAGGAAGAGGGAGCCAGTAGTAGAATTAGAATAGGTTGTTGTTCGTATTTTGTATTCAGGATTACCTAAGTGATGAGCTAATGTTGTACTTTAATTATTTCGAAGCATGCCCGACTTCTAGAGAATGTAAGGACATTTCTTTTTATGAAACATGTTTAAGTCCTTTTGAGAATATGAAGGGAATTACTTAAGTTGAAATCAAACTGTTTTCTTGATAAAATGTTTTTGGAAAACAAGGTAAGTGAGTTGTGGTTTCAAGTAACAACTCGGTTTTCGAAGGAAAAGGTTGAAGGACATTAATAACTTTTCAAGAACGCTTTCAAACCCTTCAACAACGTTTATAAAAAAAATTCCCCAAAAATTTATCCTCATTTTTGCAACATTAATAAATAAAAGTCAGTTGTTTTGGTTTTCGAAAATCGGGCTGTTACACATGTTAACTAGAAACAACAAACCGATCTCGGCTGTTCGTGTGGATAGCTAAACAAACAAGCAAACACACATTTGCTACCCCACTACTTCGCTTAATGAGATCAGGGTCCAACCTTTGAGATGATTGGAAGCCTTAATATGTTACCTAAATACCACGACGCCTTATGGAGAGCCCCTCTCTCACCTCAAATATCGTAGATCTCCAAGAACTTTCCAAGCTTCCCGAGTTGCTACTCCGGCCTCGTGTCCTTTTCGTCCGTCACCCGAACTAGAACATTTTTCCCGTGCGTTAAAAACGATTTCGATAAATTCATATCTTTGTTTTGAAAACACTTTGAAACAATTCCCTTCTTGAAAACACATTGCCAATATCCAAAAGATTTCAAATCCAAATCAAATCTATAATTAAAATGTTCTCAAGAAAACTTTGAAACAAATTCTAAAATAATCTCTTTATCAAGATAGAATCCGCTCCTCTTAATTTAAAACATTCCGGTTATAAAATCATTATCCTTAAGCTTTAAACAAAATACAGAAATTCAAGAAGATAAAATTCCATGACCACATCCAATTGATTTATTTAATTTCTAAACTTCACAGTACCATCAGATACTGATCAAAGAATGTCATATAAAAATTTCGAATCAATTTAAAATGTTTAAATCATACTTTTCAAATAAAACATTTTTCAATTCCTTTGAAATCCAATCGTAGATTTTTCACCAATAAATCTCACAAACAAAATTCAGAACAATTCGAATTCAATCTAAATTTTTCCAAAACACATTCAATTAGCACAAAGAACAACACATAAAAGTTTCAAAGCATTCACAAGCTCACATAATGCAAATCACACTTTACATCATTCAGAACCATTAATTAAATTATAATCTTAATAAATTAATTTAATTACACTTAAGAAAATAATTTAAATTAAGCCTTGTGACTAATTCACCAAGGACCGAATTACCATGGTCATTATTTTCTACTCACTAACAAATTTATAAACCTTCAAATCATTGAATTATCATCATGAAAATCCCTTTCTACACAACTAAATCAACTTATTTATTTTTATCTCTAAAACCGAAAAGATTAAAGGAAACACACATCATTTCAATTAAACACATAGCATCATGCATTTGGAACGTAGCCATTTTCAAAGGTCATTTCATGAAGAAAATTTTTCCAACCACATGAACATGCATTGGCCGAATTATATAGGTATAATATTGCAAGGATTTAATGCACAAATAAAGACATAAAAATATGAAATCATTTTATTTCTTTTAAGATAAAAAACCGTGAGCATTCAAGAAGAAAAATTAACAATTTTAATTCATTTTCAAAACAATACTTTGGGTCACAAAGCACCACAAAATATCACACATATTTTCTTAAATTGAATTATTTCATGCATGTACTTTAAAGCTCTTAGATTCAATTAATCCTATCATGCATGCAACCTATGTAACATCCCCAATTTTATAAGATCTTTAATTATCATATTTAGTAGGACTTGATAAGTGTTGTAGCAACCACAAGCCCGATTTTCGATTAGAAGTGTTAATTAGTATTGGTATTCGTATTAGTAAGTGTTTAGGTTTAGCACTTAGCTAAGTATAGAATAGAATAAGTTAAGGATGAGTTAGAATGAGTTTAGAATGTAGGATTTAGTAAGAGTAGGTTTGGTGAAGTAGAATTTGTGTAGAAATGGGTTTTAGAAGAGTTAATGATGATTTAAGAACATAGGACCTTAGAAAATTACGAATTTAATATCCATAGCTCTAAACCCAAATTCCACCTTTGGATGTTAAGAGGAGTGTCTTAGGAAGCTTGCCTCAAAATTTGAGCAAGATCCGACGGTTGACGAAGAAACTATGGTCGTTCGAAGTACAAGGGATTAAGTGGACTGAATAGGTTAATCGATTAACCTAGGAGTTAATCGATTAATTTTTAGGCATCATTCAGCCACTAATCGATTAAGGGGTAGGCTAATCGATTAAGTTTTTGGTCACCTTCTGGCCTTAATCGATTAATGCCAAGTTAATCGATTGATTCTTTATAAATTTTCAAGTGTTAATCGATTAACCAAAGTGGTTAATCGATTAACCACTGCTTTATCACTCGAACTCTTTATTCTTCTCCTCTCTTAGGGCTTTCAATTACTCCAAGTTCCCATCAATTAGCTCCAAATTAATCACCCCAAATCACCTCCCTATCACTCCCAAGTGTTTTCCCTCTCTCAACTTCCATTAAATCACTCTCTCTCAAAAACCCCCAAATCAAAACCCCAAAACCCTGACTTTCCCAATCCATCAAATTGAGCCTCCCAATCCTTCAATTGGTCTTAGGAGATGCTAAAGGGGCAAGGGATAGGAGTCATGGAGCATGTATTGGAGCTTGGTGTGGAGCTCCAACAAAATCCGCAATTCTCTTTCTCTCTCCTCAAGGTAAGGGGGGTAAATTGGGTCTAGCTTAGGGGAAGGGTTTGAAATTAGTAATTGGGACATGAATAGGTATATTTGAATGTTTGATTGAGATTAGGATTAGGAGAAAATAGTTTAGTGTGAAAAACCCTAGGTTATTGTGACTTTGCTCAAGTGATTCTATGTTTAAATGTGCTAAAAGTTATGTTGGTTATATTATTGTGCTTTCTCAGTGATTATGATGTGCTTGTAATTATAGGATTAAAAGTATTAATAGCTATGCATACCTTAGGGTCTATTACTATTCAATTGAGTTTGAATCAAATTAATGCGATTTCAAAAAAGAGAACAAAAAGGGATTTCAATCTCAATTGAATAGCACGTGCATTTAGTGTCATTCATGGTGTAAAGGTGGACGTTAGGGTAGGGGAAAAACACGCGTCTCTTTTGATTGATGAGGACAAAAGTAAATTAGGAGGATTATTATGGAGGACTTTGATCTTGCACAGGACACGGGATCGCTTCCCGTGTTGCGGATTGGTCCTATGCAAACCATAATAATTCTATTTACTTTGGTTTCTTTGGGCCAGTCGAGGGTGATTTCTGCTAAAGCCAATTCGGGAAAATCAATACGAATTACATGAGGGACCTTCCTAAGTGGAGGTGAAGTGTTGTGCAAGCGGGTGAGCGAGGGACCTTCCTAAGTGGAGGTGAAGCACCCCACTATAGGTTGAGAAATACTTACTCCTCGTCGGTTTTTCCCCAGAGTGGAGGGTGTATGTGAGAGGTATGTTGTTATTGGTAAAGGGAAAAGTGTTATAGGTACATTGTGTGAGGAACCCTCCTTCAGGGAGAATGTGAAGCACAATGTACCCAATTGTTAAAAGTGTAAAAAGTGTTAAAGTGTAAAAGTGTTAAAGTGAAACTGTGAAGGGAATTGCATAATTGAGTTAGATCATCGAATCAGATTAAATTGTTAAAGTTATAGAAATGAAATGAATTGTGTAACGTCGGATTCAATGATCCAATTCATAAGTGTGACGTGTATATCATAATCATGTAATGGGCATTAAATTATGGTATTATAATTATGAATAGTTTTATTGATTGTGATTGATAAATCTTCCTTTTTCTTTAGTTCCTTTATGTTATGATTGAACCTAGTTATGCTTTATTATTACTTTCAAATGTTTTTATCTAATCTATATCCAAGTTACTCACCCTTACTGTTGATCCTATTAGGTACCCTGTGGAGAAAGACGTTCATAACTTCTATGCCGGGAATCCCCGCTCCCTTTTAAAGAGAGCATAATTGTGATAGCGACCTCGTAGTCGCATCAACTTAGCAACCAAGTTAGGATTCTTTTATGTAAAAATGTTTTTATTGAATTAAAGTTGTATTTTAAATTTTACTTTTATTTGGAATTAAGACTATTGGGATTTTTGTAAAAAGGGACTCTATAATGCATTTTATGAAAGTGTTAGTGTTGGAATGGATATAATGATATCCTCTTTTAAATAGTTTTCGAAATGTATTTATAGATTTATTTTCCTTGTAATCTATTCTGGACTTGACAGGTTTAAATCTTATTTGGGAAAAGTTCGAATTTAAAAAGAAACTCCGCCAAAATTTTTATGAAATTCCAACTATTTTATAATTAAAAAAACATTTTAATTAATGTATTTTAAAATAAAAAGACAGGATGTTACAACCTAGATGATGATCAAATACAATTTCCTACTCCTCTTCCTCATGGCCGAATATCAACATTCACAAGGACAAGGTTTTCATTCATTTTCAACATGCAAGGATCACATGATTAAAACCAAGGCATGTAGATTTTTCAAGATCACTTTTCAAAGCAACAACCACATCATTTATTCACATCACATGCATTAACATCATCAAGACAAGATCTTTCTCAAACATTTTTAACATGCATAAAACAAACTCAAACTCATCACTTTTTCTCAAACTAAAAATAAAGGTATTATTTTAACTTCATGAAAACAACATGCATGTACTTGAAATCATTAGATCTAGCCTTAAAACACACATGCATCAACTTTCCACAAAATAAAAAGCATAGATTTTATTTCTTTTCAAGTATGGCCGAATAGGCTTCACAAAATTAAACATGCACAAGATCAAACACTAAATCAAATCATGTTTATACTTGAAAATCATTTTAAAGCTTGCTTCTTTAATTTATCTTCAAAACCGTGTCATTTATTAAAAGAAAAACTTAATCTTTTCTCTTGAAATTGACATGCAAGACCAAAGATCTCAACTTTTTCACTCATCAAACAAAGATCATTACATGCACACACTTAAATCAACTAGGATCATCATTAAACTAACATGCAAGACCAAAAACTTTAACTTTCTCACTAATCAAGTCTAGATCATGCATTTATTCATCAAATAATCATGGAAACACATCATAGATCACGGTTTAGCAAGAAGTTTCAACATGCAATGCCAAAGATCTTAACTTTATCATTAATCAAGCTTAGATCATAAATTTATTCATCAAATCTTTTCATAAAAGCTTACTAAATCACGGTTTGGAGCAAAAGATTTAACATGCAAGGGGAATTTATTTTTAAGCTCCACAAAAATCTTAAACTTTCTTTAGATCTTTAAGGTTTTAGTTTGAAAAACATCAAGATCCTTCAAGAAAACCATAACCGAATCATCAAGCATAAAGTTCTACATATTACAAATCACTTTTAGTCTTTAAAAGTCCATGATCAATGAAGAACAACACATAAACTCATCTCTCAAACCATAAAAATAAACATGCAAGAAGAAAAGAAGAAAGATCTACAAACTAAAAAGAAAAATCTAAACTATTACAATCTTCCTCTTGATCTTCGAGGCACCTACCAAGGAAGGGTTGATCTTCTAGTCCTAACACTCTTGATCCTCAAAGAACACTCTTGATCTAGCTCTAAACCTCTTTCTTCCTCTTCCAAGATCCCACGGCCTCTTCTCTCTCTTTCTCTTTCTCTTTTTCTCTCTAAGAGTTGGATGGACTCTTAGAGTTGTGTTTAGTGTGGAAGTGAAGAAATGAAAATGAATGGGAGGAAATGAACTAAGGCTTCATCTATATATAGGCCAACAAATCATCCCTCTTTTGCCCTTGGTTGTTGGTTTCGGTCATGCACAATGGAAAGGGTAATTTTGGGCTTCCTAAAGTTTGCATGTAAGGCACCTAATCAAAGGGGACATGGTGGAGTGAATTAAGGAACTAGGGTCACTTTATGGCTAATGACATTTCTCCACTTTGAATTTTCTACCACTTAATTTACTTATGGTTCTAACCTATTCTATAGGCTTCTTGTCCAAGAAAATAAAATTCTAGGCTTGCCCTTATACATACATACATATGTTGCACACACATATACATACACATACATACCTTACATTTTTATTTTCTAATCACATTTACTTAGGACATTATAATCACTAATTCATATAATAATGCAAACATCACTTAAAGAATCACATTCACACAATCATTTTCATGCATCACTCATTACACACACATTAAACCAACACATATCACATAAAAATTTTAAGCCGTAGCAATAAATTTATTTTCTACAAAACACATCTCAAAATTCGTACTTTACAAAATCAGGGAATAAATTTTTATAAATCAACCTACAAAATTTTAAAATTTATATTTTCAAATTCTACGTTTCAAGACGATCGTTTTCATATAAAGATCATAAAATTCCGAGTTACGGTTAAAAAGTTACGAATTTTCAAAGTCGACAAATCCATGAGAAATTCATTTCAAATAAAAATCATCCTTTTCATGAAATCACAACTCATTTCTTGTAAATCAAATCATTCCAAACAAAACAAAATCATTCACTTTTAAACCACAAAATGCTTTGTTTATAAAAATCCATGAAAATCAGCACTTTATTTCTTACTCACGTAAAATACTCGTCTGAAAATCTTTTATAAAACAAAATCTCAAGGTTTATTTTGACGAAATTCGTTTACGCACATATGGGAAAAATGCGGGGTGTTACAGTCCACACTCCATAGGCCGAGGAGAAACTGCTCTGATACCATAATGTAACAACCTCACAATTTTTTCGTTAACTTAAGATTTTATGAAAATTGGTATTTGAAAATTTCGATAAAAACAGGCAGAGTTCCCTCTGCATTTCGGACATTACCAAAATTTCCAACTTTGTACCTGCTTAACTTGTCCAGACCAACGTATTTTTAAAACATAAAACGTTTAATTATTATCCAGAAACAGATCCTAATGCCCCAAATATCTCAAATAGGGGCGTACAACTAATACATATCTTTAAATTACAAAATAATAGTTTTTAACATAGCTGAGACTACAGTCCACTCATAAAATAATAAACGGACACTCCACGTGGTGGAGGTTCAACCTACTCGGCCAGAAACTGCGCAAGCTCCAAGCTCAGTACCTAAAAAATGGTTGTAAGGGTGAGCTTTACACATGAAGTAGAAAATAGTTTCTAACTACACATAATGACCTACTAAGTCAAACACACATAGTCATATATCTCATTATATATCAACAATTCATTCCCAACCAAAATCACATACATGCGCACAATGTCAATCGGTTTCTTTTATGATTCATTAAACCCTTACACTTCCTGTATATTTATTTCATTTCAGCTTATCTCTTTTTCATCCCTTTTCGTTACTTTACATAATTATCATTCTCTTTTCAAATCCTTTGAGTTTTTCATAAACTTTAGAAATTATTACGTGGATCCATCATTGCGTACAGTCCCACAACGTGGACAACGTCTTACAGCTGCGCACCATGTGCATCTTACGCGATCTATGCGTACAGCCCCACAACCCGGACAACGTCTTACAAGATCTGGATCGCACTAGTCTATGCATACAGTCCCACAACCCGGAAAACGTCTTACAAGACATGAAAACACACCAGTCTATGAGTACAGTCCCACAACCCGGACAACGTCTTACAGGACCTGAATCACACCAGTCGATGCGTACAGTCCCACAACCCAGACAACGTCTTACACAACCTGAATCACACCAGTCGATGCGTACAGTCCCACAACCCGGACAACGTCTTACAAGATATCAAATCAAACCAGTCTATGTGTACAGTCCCACAACCCGGACAACGTCTTACAAGACCTCTAATCAAACCAGTCGATGCGTACAGTCCCACAACCCGGACAACGTCTTACACGACTTAAATCACACCATCAAATTAAAAACCAATAAATAAATAAGTACAGCTTCCAATCATCACAATAATTCACAAAATAATCCAATTCAATGCTCTACATTTATGCTCTTATTCTAATTCATTTTATTCATTCACCTTATCTATTACGTGCTTCAACACGTAACTCATTTATTCGCTCAAGCACACCGTAACATGACTCAATCAACATACCCATCACATTTATATATATTTACACATACAACATCATTACTCATTCTCTCTCATTTTTCACACACATAATTCCACTTATCATCATCACCATTAAATTCTCAATCACTCAATTTATCATTTCATCATACTTAACATATATTCATCACATATCATCATCACTACTCAATTCACAATTATTTCATTTATCACTTAACTTATACATCTATCATCATTTTACACCATATAACATATATCACATTTTCATCCAACTATTCATACCTATTAGCACATATCATTTAACACATTTATCCGTTCACAACTAATAGCCTCACATTCCCCAAACATACATACATAATGACATATACCAATTAACCCCACATTTCCCACCGGAGCATACATGACAACATATAATATTTCACATAAACATTCCACCACAATTATACTCCAATTATTCATACATAAAAGCATAACAGATATTATTACATATACATTCACATAGTCAAAATACACCTTAGCATGCATATTCAATCACAAGTATCAATTTATGGTTCATTTCATTTATTTTCTTACATTATATTTAATCTAAGTTAATTACCCGAATAATCAATCACAAGCATACCCACATATTCTTAGCAAGTATTATATACTAATCATAAAATACTCTCTAAAGCAAGGTAAAACACCCCTTACTTCAGGGTTCTATTAGAACCAATTTGAAGACGTGCAGAGAGCTCCCGATTCGGCAACGGTCCATTCGATCCCGATCCAAGCATCCGCACCGACCCAACTCAGTTGAACCTAACCAGCAGCAGCAACAAACCCTGGATCAGCAAAAACCCACATCCGCTTCGACCCGGTTCAGTTCATGGAAACACTGGTCCAACCGGTTTGACTCACTTCATCTTCTTCATCGTTGTAGATCAATCCAAGGGGGAAAGAGAGAGAGTTCGTGAATCGGAGAGAGGAAGCACGGACGGAAGGAAGAGAAAAGAGCGCTGCAACAACGACGGTGGCTGGCTTCGCGTCACTGTGGCGGCTAGACCACGAGCGGTGGAGCTTGGCAGCGGCGACAGGAACCCGAAGCACCGCGATTGCTGGACGAAAAGAGAGAGAACGCAAACAACGACCATGGCTTCGTGGGTGGCCGCGAGTGGCAGCGAGCGGGACTCCCGACGACAAACCGCGAGGGACGAAGGTGGAGGTGCTGGCTTCGGGAATGGCGGCGGTAGAGAGGGCTAAGGAGGTGAGAGAGAGAGAGACGAAGATAGGAGAACGGAAGAGGTTGGGGGAGGCGGCTCAAAGAGGAGAGAAAGAGAGAAACATGGTGTGAGAGGGAGGAGAGAAATTTGTGCCAGCGGGAATAACTAAAGGGAGGAGAAGGATAATCTTTTTTTTTATAATTTTATTATTATTATTATTTATTTTATTTTATTTTTTTTGGGTTTTAACTCTATCATTTACTTTTATGCCCTTCATCCTATTTATTTATCAATACTATTATTATTAAAAGAGAAATCATTATCAAAAATTAATTATCATACCAACACATATAGGGTGAATCATAAGGTTAGTAATTTGATATTACTCACAAAATAATTTAATATTGGTATATTTAAATCAAAGTAAAGTATAGAAAATACGTTTTTCAAATAGGGTAATTACTTTAGATGAATCTACTTTCAAATATTCAAATATATAATTAAAATATACTTTCATAAATAACATAATTGATTAGTTTCATGAAACAATTATTTAATTCGATAAAACTTATAATTTATTATGTTAAAGAAATCTGAGTGTTCCAAATTCCTATATTTCCTAATACTTTTGCAGCACTAAAAGGAACATTAATTTGTTATTCCTAAACTTTATTATTGTTATTATTATTACTTAAATCTATTATTATCATAATTATTCTAAGGATTAGAATTTGGGATGTTACATCCAATGACTTTAAAACTTTGTCACTGTTTTGTTTGTGTTGATATAAGACTCTCCGAAATTTTGTGTGATTTTTGAAGTTAGTTTACTATTTTTATAAGAATTAACTTTGTGAAAACGATTTCGAGAAAACGAGTTTTTCGGGTTAAGCGTGAACAGAGTTTTCAAAATTAAACTGCTCCAGTGGACTTGAAATTTTTATGGTGAGGCCACGCACATGTAAGGATACTCTCTGTGAAATTTTAGGTGATTTGGAGTTGGTTAGATATTTTAAATAATTTCAAAATTGTGAACAGTCCTGATCAGATTTTTTAGAATTTCAGAGAAATTTAAATGGAAAATTGTAACTTAGACAACTCCAAATAATCTGAAATTTTTATGAGACAATCTTGGAATTTTTTGGGTGCTCAGTACCAAATTTCGTATGAATTGTAGTTAATTTACTATTTTTGATAATTGCATTTTCACCTCTGACTGCAGCAGGTCTGATTGAACTTTTATGAAAAATTGGAATAAAAACTTGTGTTCTGAATGTTGGAATGCCTTGAAAATTTTATGAGTTGAACTTTAGTATAAGTTTAAGTGTTATGAAAAATTTGAAACAAAAATTCATTGATTTGATATAGTTTTTGAAATTATCCTTCTTGACTTTACCGTATCCAATTTAATTCTTTATTTGAATAACATACATGTACATCAAACACTCGTGGCTGAACCCTAGGGTTTAGTTACCGTCGCTGCCGCCAATGGGCAAACGGAAAGGGAGACCGCCCAAATCTCCTGGTTCTACGACAAAGATCGTTAATGTGAATGATGACATGCTCAATGAATCGCCACAGAAGGTTGATGTTCCTCAGGTTGATGAGGAGGATTTGGCAGACATCGATGGTTTGAGCCCCAAGCAAGCGAAATTATGGTTGAAGAAGATTGATGCACTGCGGGAAAAAATTAAGGAGAAGACACTAACTCATGAGGAGAATACAGTGATGGATGGGACTAATCAAGTAGAGTTGGAAGGTTCTAAAACTGATAATCCTAATAATGACAAGACTAGATCTGTTTTGACAGATAATGCTAATGAGAAGCCCCCTAATGTTTGGGATAAATTTGACATTTCAAAACTAAGGAATGCTGGTGAGAAGCTTCAATTCTTCCAACCTGAACTAAAGGAAGGGATTGCAATTGGGAAGGTAGTGGCTAATGACATAGAGGCTGAAATTAAGTATTGGCAAAATGCTTTGGTCTGCTATGTCTTGGGAGCGAAACCACCCTTTCCAGTACATAATGGATATATTAGGAAGGTTTGGGGTCAATATGGTGTGGACAAGGTCTTGATGAATTCTGATGGGACCTTTCTAGTGCGCTTTAATACTCTAGAGGCTCGGAATATTGTGTTAGATATTGGAGTATTTCATTTTGATCGCAAACCAATAATCCTTGCACCATGGACTGGAAGACCAATTTCAAGGAGTTTCATTGATCGTGTGTCAGTGTGGGTGCAGCTGCCTGATTTAAACTTGAAGTATTGGGGAGCATCTGATCTTGGAAAGATTGCAAGCCTAATAGGGACTCCTATAATGGTAGATCAGGTAACCAAAGACAGGAATAGAATTAACTATGCCAGAGTTCTGGTTGAGGTCAGCCCCTCTGTCCTGCCTGATGAGGTTTTCTTTGAAGATGAAAAGGGCAATGTTGTGAATCAAAAGGTAAATTATGAGTGGAAGCCTGTCATTTGTGCTAAGTGTTCATCATATGGACATGATTCTAAGATGTGCAAGAAGGGTGTTAAACAGCAATGGGTGGTGAAGAATAAGCCTTCTCAGGAGGATATCAATAAGGTTGTGGATGCATTGCAGACCAAAGAAGCCATTAGTAATGAGACACTGCCACCAGAGAATGTTGTGAGTGTTGTAGAGGCTAGTGATGCTGTCATTGTGGCTGCTACAGTCCCTGAGGAATCTGGTTTCAATGAGAAGGGAAAGGAGTCAAGGCCATCTGATGAGGGTGAGTGGATTTCAGTAACCACTAGAAGTAGAGCCAATAAAGGTAGTGTTGTGCTTAAGGGTGCTCCATCTAGGCAGGCTGATGATGGATAGAATTGCAGCATGGAATGTGAGAGGGTTGAACAACCCTCAGAAGCAACAGGCAGTTATTGATTTGTATAGATTTTTTAATATTGGTTTATTAGGTATTCTTGAAAATAAACTGAGACTTGATGGGTTTCAGACTGTTAGGAATAAAATTGCTCCTGGTTGGGGTACTATTGACAATCATGATGTTTGCTCTATTGGTAGAATCTGGGTCATCTGGAAAAAGGATAATTTTGATGTGATCCTCCTTGGTAGATCTGCACAATACATGCACTGCTTTGTTACAATGAAAAAGGTTCACAGAAGTTTCTTTGTCACATTTGTCTATGCTTCTAATGACATGATGGAAAGGAGGGAGCTATGGAGGGTGCTTTCTGGTCTTCACCCACTCACTGATAGACCTTGGCTGCTGCTAGGGGATTTTAATACTTGTTTATCTGCTCAGGAAAAACTAGGAGGGGCTGATGTGGATCCAAGGCAATATCAGGATTTCATGGACTGTGTAAGGGCCTGTGATCTGGTGGATATGAAATCAAAGGGGCAGTATTTCACTTGGACTAATAGACAAGTTGGTAATGGTAGAGTGTGGTCCAAGCTTGACAGGACTCTGGTTAATAATTATTGGTGCAATGACTGACCTATGGCAATGACTGATTTCAGTGAGTCTGGTCTCTCAGACCACTGTCCTATGATTGTTGATTTGAGGAGTGCTGCTGTGAGGAGGGGGCAGGTTTCAAATACTTCAATATGTGGAGTGACCATTCTGAATTTAAGTCGATTGTTAAGGAGGTCTGGAGCTCAAATGTGGAGGGAAGTTATATGTTTCAGGTTTGTAAGAAGTTGAGGGCTTTACAAAAACCTTTATCAGATTTGAATAGAGTACACTTTGCAAAGATTGACAAAAGAGAACTTGATTTGAAGGAGAAGCTGACTAGGGTCCAAAGGGAATTGAGTCAGGCACCAGATGACATTACTCTTCAGATTGAGGAAAAGGAAATCCTAAAGCAGTATCAATCTATACAGAAGACTGCATTTTCTTTCTTGAGGCAGAAGGCTAAGCTTAATTGGTTGAAGGATGGGGATGAGAATTCAAGCCTGTTTCACAAATCAATCAAACAGAGGCAGTATCAGAATAGAGTGCTATGTCTGCAAAGTGACAATGGGGAAATGATCATAGGTCAGGAAAGGATTGAAGATGCTTTCCTTATGTACTATCAGAATCTATTTAGCAGGAAGCAGGGAAGACTTATCCTTAATCCTGGGATTATGACTGAGGGCAATGTTTTATCTCTGGACCAACTGGTAAAGCTTATTCAATCTGTCACTGATATTGAAATTAAACAGGCTATGTTTTCTATTAATCATGATAAAGCCCCTGGCCCTGATGGCTATGGGTCTGGCTTTTTTACTGAGGCTTGGGATATTGTGGGAAAAGATTGCTGTGCTGCAATTAAGGAATTTTTCCATTCTGGACATATGCTGAGAGAATGCAATTCAACCAATTTAGTCATGATCCCTAAGATTGATGCTCCTAAGTTTGTGCATGAGTATAGACCTATTGCCTGCTGTAATAATATATACAAATGCATTGCCAAGATCCTCTATGATAGGCTGAGTATGGTGTTGCCTTATCTAATTCAGGATAACCAGGGTGCTTTTGTCAGGGATAGGAATATTAGTCATAACATTTTGATATCTCAGGAGCTTGTAAGACTGTATGGAAGGAAGAGAGTCTCACCTAGATGCTTGATGAAGATAGATCTCAAGAAGGGTTATGATTCTATTGGCTGGGATTTTGTTATTGAGATGCTGAATGCTTTCAAATTTCCTGCCAAATTTGTTCACTGGATTCAGGCTTGTATTTCCTCTGTTTCATACAGCATAGTGCTAAATGGGGTGAAGGGACCTAGATTCACAGCGGCTAGAGGGATAAGGCAGGGTGATCCTGTCTCTCCTCTCCTATTTGTCATGGCTATGGAGGTTCTTACAAGACAATTGCAAGTTGCTTCAAAGCACAGGAATTTTCGATTCCATCCTCAATGCAAGGAGCTCAAGCTTATCAATGTTGTGTTTGCTGATGACTTGATGGTGTTCTGTAAGGCTCATCCAGCTAGTGTGAGAATTGTGTGGGAGGCTTTCACTGAGTTTTCAAGGTGGACAGGTCTTGAGGCTAATCTTAACAAGTCATCCATTCACATGGCAGGTGTTAATGATCATGCTCAGCAGACTTTACTGGACATCACTGGTTTTTCTGTTGGAAAATTCCCCTGCAGATATTTGGGAGTCCCTCTGATGTCTAAGAAGTGGAATGTGGCAGTGTGCAACACCCTGGTGCAGAAGGTTACAGCTAGAATTCAATCTTGGAAGACTAGACATTTATCTTACCAAGGCAGAATTTGTTTGATCAATTCTGTGCTTTTAAATCTTCATGTATATTGGGCATCTATATTCATCCTCCCTAAAGTAGTGTTGAAGGAGATTGATAAAATTTGTAGAGCTTTCTTGTGGGGCAAGGCTGAGGAGGGAAATTATTCTGCTAAAGTTGCTTGGGAGAGAATTTGTAGGCCTAGGAAGCAGGGTAGTCTTAACATTAAGAACAGTGTTTTGTGGAACATTGCTGCATTAGGCAAGCAAGTATGGGACATAGCCAATAAGAAGGATTGTCTTTGGATTAGGTGGATTCATGCTACCTACATCAAAGAACAAGATTTCTGGTCCTGCATTGCAGCTCAGGGACACAATTGGCACTGGAAACGATTGCTAAAGGCTAGAGATATGCTGAAATTGGGTTTTCAAGGCAATATTTGGCTGCTCAGGTCTGATGGTCATTATACAATTGCTTCTTGTTATGCTTTTCTTTTAGGCAATCATCCTCATTTTCCCTTGCACCGATTTGTTTGGAATAGAGTGGTTGTACCTAGACATAGGTTTATTGGTTGGCTTGCTGTGCAAGGCAAGCTGCTCACCTTGGATAGAATGAACTGGTTGTGCAGCCCAAATCACTGCTGCCTTTGCTTAGCAAATCTGGAATCAAGAAATCATCTCTTTTTTGAATGCACATGGTCTAAGGAGCTATTAATGATGTGCATGAACTGGATAGGTGTGGATTATTATCCAATTCGGTTTGCTAACTGGTCTAGGTGGGTTCTTCATGCGTTCAAGGACAAGAAGAGAAGGAAGTGTGTCCAGACCATAATATCTGCTGTAATTTACCAAATTTGGAGTGAGCGTAATCTCAGGACTTTTAATGATGGTCACAGATTGCTTGATAGAGTCTTTATGATTGTTAAATATGATATAGCTCAGAGAATAGATTTCTGTTTTTCTGATTTTAGACTTTGGCCGAATGTGGCTATTGTTAATAGGATAGATGCTGAACTTTGATGTTGTTCTCCTTTCCTCTTGGATTAAAGGCTTGAACCCTTCCTAGAAGGTGGCTAGTCTTGATCTAAGGGTTGTTTTTCTATTAATTGGTTTGTGGTAATAAGATTATTCTTTCTACAAAAAAAAAAAACGCTTTATTTGACACTTTGATGTGTTTGCTGCTCTGTACATTCTCCATGACCATGACTGGACTTCATATCTGAATTATGATGTTCGGATATGATAAAATGTGTATAGGATATTGATTCTTATTTTTGTAAAGTGAGCTTGTGTAACATCCCGAATTTTAACCCGTAGTATAATTATAACAATAATAGATCGAAATAAT
Source organism: Crotalaria pallida (assembly GCA_037953625.1). NCBI lineage: Eukaryota > Viridiplantae > Streptophyta > Magnoliopsida > Fabales > Fabaceae > Crotalaria > Crotalaria pallida. The sequence goes on along the minus strand of CM075649.1, from coordinate 88,769,354 downwards.
AATAATAACAATATTAAAGTGTTAGGAAATATCGAAATGTGAACCCCATGATTTATTTTACGTTATAAAGTATAAGTTTTATCGAATTAAATAATTTTTTCTTGAAATCAAATTATTTAGGTGTTGGGTATTTTCATAAAAATGCATTATGTTAATTGTGAAAGTATATTTAATTATATTTTAAAGAAAATTCATTTGAAACAATTGCCCTATTTGAAAAATAAACTTTCTATTCTTTACTTTGGTATTTATAAAGATATAATAATAAATAAAATTTTGTTATTTCCTATTATCTAGCTAATTTCTAACATTATAGCTTCCCTATATGAAGGTATATGATGCTAAAGTCTTATTATCAATATTTTTGGGGCTAAGAAATAAATAAATAATGCTAAATATTTTGAATACTTTACTTATTTTTTATATATTCAAAAACGAATTAAGTTTACTGTTTATAAATATTTGATTTTATGGCATTCTTAGAAATATATTTACTTATTTGAATTGAGGACTAAGTTCCATTTTTAGTTGCTCTTAAAAATAATCACCCTCGTGGAAGAACATACTTTTTATATTTTCCTTAATTTGGACACACCAATATTAAATTGTTTCATAAGTAATATCAATTATTAACTTTAAGATATCTCTACATGTGATAGTATGATATGTAGTTCTTAGTATTAGTCTCCCTTCAAATAATAATAATATTGATTTGTATTTACTATAATAAATAAATAAATGTAAGTTAAAAAAAAAAAGAACGTGAGTGTGTGTGTTGTGTGTAACAACCTATTTTATTTTACCAATTTTGAAAATATGGACTTGAAAATTTCTTTTTAATTAAAATACATATTATAATTTTTCCGGAAAATTGGACAGAGTTTCCTCTGTTTTATGGACATTCCCAAAAATTATCTTTGACCTGTAACCTGTTCAAATAGTTTAAATAACAACCAGACATCCAGGATAAATATACATATATAATTTAATTCTTCTCCCAATATCCGGGGATAAATACTAAGATGAAAATACTTAGATTTTCGAGGAACCAAATAAAGATGCCCGGGCCACCAAATATACAACTGAGATTAAAAATACAATTATTAAATAATTCTTACAAATACATAGTAACCCATAATATGGCCCGATATGACTCAACAATAATAAAAATAAATTACTCACACTTCCCGTGGGGGAGCACGGGAAGTGTGCTCCTGCTCGGCCCAAATAACAGCTATGCTCCTGACCTGTACCTGTACCTGTGTTGGTTGTAAGGGTGAGAATTGCACTAACTCATAAAGCATAGAACATAACCCAAGTCAAACACATTTAGCAAATAATCAAATATTACAAATTTAAACACACCCAATCACCTATTCACTATAAACACAACCATCTCCAATTCTTTGTACCTTCCAACCCATATTCACACTTACTCTATTTAATCACTATCCTACTCACATTGTCGTCCTACGGCATGCTTCCTCCAATTCTAATCCTTTCCTTTATCTACTATTACTTTCTTTCATCTTTTATTTCCTTCCTTTATCTTTTATTACTTTCTTTTATCCATAAAAATACAAATTCTTTTCGTAAAGAAATCATCCTTGAATAAAATCATAAACAATCCTTTTAGAAAAATCCTTTGGAAAAACAAAACTCAAGGTTTGTTTTAGACGAATTCGTTTACGCACGTACGGGAAAAATGCGGGGTGTTACACTATGCTTGTTGAACTTTTATTTGAAACTGGGAAGTAATCGTGTTATATTAGTATGTTGCTTGTTGATCAATGATATTGATAAAATAATGTGAGAATGTGGTAACGATATGAGAAGTATGGGAAACAAACATGTTATGTAGAACGATGGTCATGTTTAAATGCTTAAGTGAAACGATGATGATGGAACTGATATAAAATGTGAAAAGGTACTCAATGGAAAGATTGGAAATTCTTAGAAGTAATGGAAATAAAGTGGACTTGAACGGAAAGTAAGTTTGGAAGGAATGAGATTGTGTTGGCCACGTGTGCGGTATGCCCGTGTGTCCATACCCGATGAGTTAATTAAAGTATAGTTGGGAAAGATTAATGTGAAAGACGGATAAGTAGAGGTCGAGGATCACCGAAGGGAAGAACAAGGGTGATACCCTATTTATCTGCGGATACTCAGGTGAGTGATTGTAATAGGGGAGGTTGATGACGGTGAAACATCAGGTAACCTAGAGTGCTTTTCTAGGCAGAACTAGTCTATAAGTGATCGGGGATTAATACCCAAGGGATCTTAGCGTGTTTTGCACTCGAGACTAGAAAAGTATTGTCGCCCCCTTGATCAAATTCGAAACGGTAAGAGGGAACCTGAACGAGGCGGGCAAGTGGGAGCATGGTGCGGCGAAGGCGCCTGCAATAGCTTTTATCGATTAGGGTTGTTCGTTCCTTTCAATATTCATCATATTCTTCTTTGACGATCGTATTTCGGTTCAGGTAGACTCTGATAACTTTACTCGGATATCGTGTAACCCCGTACTGGCAATAACGTTTTCAAACTTGGTATCTGAAATAGTGTTTAATGATTTATGATTATGATAAGTTGGGTTTCAAAGCGCGGTGTTGGTAACATTTCGATTTGGAACTTGACGTGTGAGGTGGGACATGAATGATTTATTTGATAATGGAAATGTTTTTAAACAAGAAAAGTTTTACAAAATGACTTCATGCCCGTGTAACCAATGTAAAAAAAAATTTCCTCAGATTTTTATTAAATAATAAGAAATTCAAGTTACTAAGTCGGGGTGTTACAAAATGGTATCCGAGCCAGGTTAATCAAGAGCTAAAGTCTATCCTAGTCGCCATAAGCATGGGCTTGCATGCTTTATCTGTTTAAGCTCTGTCTATTGGATGTCATGTTCGAGTCGGTGTTATGTTTCCTTGATTGAGTGCATGCACTCAAGGGACGGTCTACCAAGGTTCTGCATTGATTGGCTGGAGTGTTCCGTCTCTCTGTTTGTCTGCTCACGATAGCGTCTGGTGGCGATGAAAGCCGATTGAGTCAGGGTTGAGCCAACACCTTCTGACAGTTCGTGCCCTTTTTCATTGATAACCCATTTGCTATGTCTTTTACTTGCCGGACATAAGCCTTTCGACCTTAATGAACCCTTTTCATTGTGATTTGTGACAAGAGTCTTTTGAAGGATAGAATGTTGTCCTTGAACCCCTCGTTTTGCCGAAAGGCTTTGATAAAACGATGGATTATGCTACAACCAATGATATTCTTTCCGATCTTTCACACCCAAGTATAACCCTGCCAAATCTTTGCCGACTCTTTAGTGAGATTAAAAACCTAATAAGCCTGACTATAGAAGATTGAGAATTGGAGAATGGTGTAGTCGTACATTAATCTGGGGTTTAATAAAAATACAAAATTTTGGAGTCCTTTTCTTTCAGGTGCTTAGGAAAGCGAGTCCGTGGATAAGAGATGGTGTAAATGGGTGGAATCCTGTCGGAAAGTGTTTTAACGAGACAAAGGAAGCTAGAAAGTAATGTCTTAAAGAGAAGAAACCTAGGAAGAATGTAAATATAGAATGACCTCAGCATGGAGACCATTAAAGTTGGAGCTTAATCGTAGCAATAATGCCCCTCGTCAGTGTAACCGTTGAGAAATAAGGCATATGCTTCAACCTTCGCAGTGTGAAACTTGAGGATTTGAAGGAGCTGGGTGACGAAATTGATCCATCGTGAGGCCAATTAGAATTAGATAGACCATACGCATAAGTTGAATCTTGATAGAAAGAGTTTTTGTAACACCTTACATTAACTACCCTTAATTACCCATTAATTAAAATAGTGAATTTAAAATTTCCTTTTTAGTTTATAAAAATCTCCCGTCCAACGGACGAAGTTTCCTTTGTTTATAGGACTTTCCAAAAATTTAGTTTGTCTTGCAACCTGATTAACAAGATATTTATATTTCCTTCAAAAGCCTGCAGGGCTAAAACATAGTTTGTGCCACCTGTGCACCCATCAGCAGTCCAGTTATCAGAGTATTCAGCAGATATATACAAGTTTGCACATAATTAGGTTTTCCTGGGCCCACCCAAAAGTAAATATTTACATTTTTACAAACAAAATAAATAAATCACATCATCATCATGATAATCGGGCCCAGGACATTTCCATGTCCCACTATTCTATAATCTACTCTCCCTGTGAGGGAGAGTGCACCTGCTCGGCTAGGGGCTGTGCTAGCTCGATCTCAGGACCTGAAAAATGTTAAGGGAGTGAGCATTGCACATGAAATAGAAAGGCAGTTTTCAAATAGACATAACAACCCACTATGTCAAGCACAATTACCAAATAATTCACATATTACACATTTCAACCTTTCACAACATTCAATCATTTCCAAGTTACAATTCATTATCATATTTTCCATTTCCATTAATACTTTCATTTGCATAACATTTCCATTTTCCTGTTCTCATTAACCTTTTCTCATTATCCTTTTCTCATTCCCATTTTTGTGTACACCACTAGGATTTGAGCACCCGCTAGGTAATTGGAACACCTGTCTAAGGACTTTTGGCACCTGCCCAGGACATTGCACCCATCCAGACCATAACCTGTTAGGGCTATGCACATTATACCATTCCATTAATTATTCTATTTATTTAGCAGGGAACTGATCCTTGGGTCGCACCGGCGCCTAACAGGCGGTTTGGCCTGATGGATAATTGGCCTGGCAGGTAATTGGCCCTAACAGGTAATTGGAACACCTAGCCAGGTACCTAGTGTTCCGGTGCCCCAAATGATCAGTTCCCACTTCGAATCATAAATTACATTTCCACTTCTTTCCTTTACCATTTATATAGCCATTTTCGCAACCAAAAGTCCAGCATCAAATATATATATATATATATATATATACAACACCCATTTCCAATAACAACACACTCTTAAATAAACATTTATAGCACCAATAATCACAAGCATTCACAAAATATTCACATTCTTTATAAAGCTTTTATAGCACAAATAATCCTATATATATATAACACTTAGCTTGCACAACAACTTTCTAAGCAATCTCCTAAGTCTTATTTCATTTATTTAATTTCCTAATCACACTAATGCCATAGCTCACTACCTTAGGGTTTTCTTGTTATTCTCCTAATCAAATAAATCCTAGAAAATCATTATAACTAGTTGGATACCCATTCCTATGACAAGCCAATACCCACCCCCTTACCTCAAGTGTGATGAGATAAGGATGTTTTCTTTTGCCCTAGCTTTAGAACCTTGAAACCTTGAATTTCCTTAGCCTAGCTTGCCACCTCAAGAGAGTCAATATCCAATGGTGATGAATAACCCTATTGTGATTGTTGTACTTGGGAAGTGAGCTCTCGTTGTCTTGATCTTGGTTATATGGCATAAGGATGATGATTCTCCATAGTTATGAGTTGAAAAATCAAAGGAGATAGGGAGAGAGAGATTTCGAATGGAGGAGGGAGAAAAGGATGGAAACTCTAACTCATTTTCTTTGCTCAATGGTGTTGATGATGATGATTGATGGCCTCGGGTAAGGATCAATGGAAGGAAATGGTGGTTGAATCTTGGTGCCCTAGGAGAGAGAGGGGGTCAAAAATGATGAGGGAGGAAGGAATAAGAATGTGTTGTGTGTTTGTATGTGTTTATGTTGGTGTTGGTGGTGTATTTGCTGCACGGGGGAGTAAACATGTGGCTGGGATTGGTGGCTTCCAAAGGAAGCCACGAAATGAGTGGTCCACGCGCCATTTTTTTTTTTTTTGCTCAGATCATTTTCGCTTGGGCAAGAGATTTTTCGCTTGAGCGAAAATTGATCAGTCAATTTGGGTTTTGCACGAGCCGTTTTTTCTTGAGCTACAAGCTATTTGCTTAAGCGAACCAAATCCTCGCTGGAGCGAGCCGGTTCTCGCTGGAGCGAAAACTACTCAGGAACTCAGGGTCTTAATCAAGTTGTTTCGCTTAAGCGAGCTAATTTTCGCTTAAGCGAGGACTTAAAAGTCTGCTCTTATACACTTCAAACTGCTACAACTTCTTTGCTACCCGTTGAATCTTGCTCAAACTTTAAGGCAAATTTCCTCATATATCCTACTTCATATCCAATGGTGAAATTCACGTTTTAAGCTACGAATCTTGTATTTAAATTTCCTAAAACTCTATGCGTCTAATTCCAAACTACCCTTCTATTCACTAATTCTAACTTAATCTCTTCATTCTCTCCACCCTAAGTTTATTAACATACCAATTAAGCTTAAAAAAAATTTAGGATATTACAATCCTCTCCCACTTACCAGAATTTCGTCCTCGAAATTCAACTCTGGATGAAAACAACTGTGGATGAGACTCCCTCATCCTGCTATCCAATTCCCATGTAGCCTCTTCCACATTGTTTCTGTTCCAGATAACTTTCACCAGTGGGATTTCCTTGCCCCTAAGCTGCTTTATTCGTCTATCTTCAATTCTGATCGAGAGAACTTCAAAAGTCAGGTTCTCTTTCAATGGCAAGTCATCAACTGGTACCACATGAGAGGGATCATGAATGTACTTTCTTAGCTGAGAAACATGAAATACATCATGAAGCCTAGCCAAATGTGGAGGCAAAGCAACCCTGTATGCCACTGGTCCAACCCTTTCTAGAATTTCATATGGTCCAATAAACCGTGAAGTCAACTTCTTGGACTTGATTGCCCAACCAATTCCTGTGGTAGGGGACACTCTTAGAAAAACATTATCACCCACGTTAAATTCTAGAGGTCTCATACGCTTATCTGCATAGCTTTTCTGACAATCCTGAGAAGTTTTCATCTTATTCTTAATCATAGTGATCTTCTCAGTAGTCTCTTGCACAATGTCTGGCCCAGTCAACAAGTTCTCACCAATTTGGAACCAACAAAGAGGCGTTCTACACTTCCTTCCATAAAGTGCCTCAAATGGTGCCATTTCGATGCTAGAGTGGAAGCTGTCGTTGTAAGTAAATTCCATCAGTGGTAAAAGTTGTTCCCAGCTGCCAACCTGTTCTAGAACACAAGCTCTTAGCAGATCCTCCAAAGACTAAATAGTACATTCAGATTGCCCATCAGTTGGTGGATGGTAAGCCGTACTAAATTTCAACTTAGTACCCAAAGCCTGTTGGAGACTCTGCCAAAATCTAGATAAGAATCTAGGATCACGATCTGATATTATACTGGAGGGCGCACTATGAAGCTTCACTATGTCCCGAATGTACAATTGCATCAACTTTTCCAAACTGTACTTCATATTTATTGGGATGAAGTGAGCACACTTCATCAAACGATCCACAACAACCCAAACAGCATCACGCCCTGTAGTGGTTCTGGGTAAACCGGACACAAAGTCCATAGCAATGCTATCCCACTTCCATTCAGGAATATCAAGTGATCGCAACGGACCACCTAGTTTCTGGTGCTCGATCTTCACTTTTTGACAAATCAAGCAATGAGACACATGATTCGCCACATCTATTTTCAACTTTGGCCACCAATAGAGTTTCTTTAAATCCTGATACATTTTTGTTGTACGTGGATGAAAACTCATTTTTGTTCTATGAGCTTCCTCTAATATGTCTCTTCAAATCTCGAAATCCATAGGAACACATACTCGGCCCCTAAAACGGATGATACCATCTAAACCCTTCGTGAAATCAGGCTCTTCTTTGCCCGCTGTTCCTTCTAGCAATTTCTGATGTTCTAAATCGTCGGCCTGCCTTTCTTTGATCACACCAGCAAGCTCATTCGTAACTTGCAACATCTCCAGGACAATGCTTTTCTCCTTCATTTCCATGTTTAGATTGAGATTACTAAACTCCTGTATTAGCTGCATTTCCTTCACCATCAAGTTGCTAACATGTAAAGTCTTGCGACTTAGTGCATCAGCCACCACATTAGCTTTGCCCAGATGGTACTGAAGATGGAAATCATAATATTTCAAGAATTCCATCCATCTCCTCTGTCTCATATTCAACTCCTTTTGATCAAAGAGATAGCGGAGACTCTTGTGATCACTAAAGACTTCAAACTTAGTGCCATACAAGTAGTGTCTCCAGATTTTTAATGCAAAAACAACAGCTGCTAACTCAAGATCATGAGTTGGAAAATTCTGTTCATGTTGTCGCAACTATCTAGATGCATATGCTACGACCTTACCCTGTTGCATAAGTACACAACCCAAACCTTGCTTTGAAGCATCACAATAAACATCAAAGGGTTGGGTTGGGTCTGGTAAGATTAAAACCGGTGAGCTAGTCAATCTCTTCTTCAGCTCTTGGAAACTGCTCTCACACTGCTGTGACCACTGAAAAGGAACATCTTTTCTAGTTAATATAGTCAGTGGAAGAGCCAACTTGGAGAATCCTTCAATGAATCTCCGATAATAACCCGCCATACCCAGAAAACTTCTGATTTCTGTAACTGTTGTGGGTCTCTCCCACTTTAACACTGCTTCCACCTTAGAGGGATCTATAGTAACTCCCTATGCAGTGATCACATGACCCAGAAAATGAACTTCTCTCAACCAGAAGCTACACTTAGAGAGCTTTGCATACAATTGCTTTTCTTTGAGGACTTGTGATCACTCTCTAGCAAGTATACTAGATCGCAAAGTAATATAGTCGGTTAAGACCAGATATCGTACCCACAGGGACTCAGAATTGTTCAATCTATCTCTACCTAAGGTAAAATCTAGAATAAAATCTATTTAAAAGATAAAATTCAGAATTAAATAAATAAATTAAAAGGAAAAATTATATGCTGAAAATAAAATAAAAGAGAAATTAAAAGGAAGAACTTGGTTAGGAACTTAGTATCATTGTATATTCATTTATTTATTATAAATCAATATTTTTCATTCAAATCAAGAAAAAATTCAGAAAATAGTAATTCCTAGGTTCCTCTTATGAAATTACTGTTTATTATCCAATTTATTAAATCCTAATCCCTTAGAAATTTAATCCATTGAATAACCTTAATTAAGAATAGTGAATTTATCAAGTTATATAATAATCCAAAAGTATTCCTACAAGTTGAGTCATTATACTGTTTAATTGCATAACCTATTCTAAATCCTAATTTTCCAATTTCAGATTTAGAAATCCAAAACATAGATTAGCTACTTCTATGCATAACATTAAAATCATAATTAAACACTTGATTTAAAACTGAAAAACATTAATTCATAAAAATAAATTACAAATACAAATCCACCATGTTCCTAACACAAAAGGTTTAGTTACACATAATGAAAGTGAAGAAGAAAACAAATAACTATGATATTTATTCCTAAATTACCACAGATATGTGCTTCAATTCTTCAATCTTCTCCAGATTCCTCCTTCGAATGCTCCCAAGAGTGTGCAAATCTCCTTCAAACTCTAATCTAATCTCTAAGAATGACTAATGGCTCTCTAATCTCTGCCTAACTCACTGCTAAACCTAATATTAATCCTAAAATAAATAGATAAAAGTCTAATCTTATCATAATCCTTCAAAACTGATCAGAAATTGGCCCAATTGGGTTTTCACGTACTTCGCGCACCTGGGCGTGCAGACCAGCACGCCTGGGCGCGCTATATCTGTACCCAGTAATTTAACGTGGCTAGCGCGCCTTGGCGTGCTGAGTAACTTTCGACTTCGTTTCTCTCCGTTCTTGTGTCATTTTCAAGGTCTTCTTATGCTCTTTTCAGCTCCAATAATATTTTCTCCAAATAAAGCTCCGAAATACCTGAAACATACCCAAAACGGATCAAAACGTTCAAAGGATTCTAATAAACTAAAAATTCCTAAAACTAATACAAAATACCTATATTTACAAGGGAAACAAGCTGAAACCCAAGCAAAAGGAAGTGAAATTAAGCCTTAAAACATCATATATTAGACCATCATCAACTTGCAACACTATCCTCAAATGTTCCTCATGCTCACTTGGACTCTTAGAGTAGATGAGAATATCATCAATGAATACTATTACAAAGGAATCCAAATAAGCCATGAAGATTCTATTCATATAGTCCATGAATATTGCGGGAGCGTTGGTTAAACCAAAAGGCATCACAACATACTCAAAATGCCCATATCGTATCCTAAATGCAGTTTTAGGAATATCCTCTTAACGGTTACGAATTTGATGGTATCCCGATCGGAGGTCAATTTTAGAAAATACTGTTGCACCCCTTAATTGATCAAGCAAATCATCAATGCGGGGAAGTGGATACTTATTTTTCACCGTCATCGCATTCAACTGCCTATAATCAGTGCACATCCGGAGGCTACCACCCTTCTAATGTTAACAAAAAGAATCGGAGCTCCCCAGGGCGATATGTAACACTCCTTGTATTATCATCTTAATTTATAAGAAAAGTAATAAGTTTATGATTACCTGGACTTGTCATTATTGGAAAAAGATCTGAAAATAAAAATTTTCCTTTCATTTGAAAATTCCTTTTACAAAAATTTGACTAATAATGAATTTTACTAATAAAATCAGAGTTTGCGGAAACATAATAAAATAATCATATTATACTCTCAAAATATATCAAGTGTAACAAGTCCATGGATACCAAATAAGTATTATTATAAAACTAAATTCATTCTATGATACATCTCTCAAAATATGTATAATATAAATATTATTAAAAATAGAGATGTTATAAAGCTGGTCAAAGGGTTCCATATTCAACTCACAACATCCATTTGGCCGGATCCTCGATATCTACACAAAGGGTTCTCAACCCACACTATCTATACTCTGCATGCACCTAAGGGTCATCTCCCTTCACTGACTTTTGTGCAAGCTAGATATACAATCAACACCTAATAAACGCATAGGGTTTAGCTATACATATTTGCATAATCAAATTAGAATAAAACTAACATACACAAGTAATCATGTAGAAAATCAGAATGCATAACCATATGAGCACACCCGGTTAATCATAATAAGTCTCTCAATGCAGGTGGCATGATGCATGCTTTCTATCTCACAATCATGAGGCCTCCAATACTAATCAGTCTCGGACGTCCATCCAATACACCAATGTGTTCCCAGAACACTAACATACGTTCCCAGAACGTATAGCAAACCATACTTGGAATATAAACAAGCACCACTCCCAGAGTGTGCATCACGTTCCCGGAACGTATAGCAAACCATACTTGGAATATAAACAAGCACCACTCCCAGAGTGTGCATCACATTCCCAGAACGCATCAAAGAAACCATGTCCCAAACACTGGCCACATTCCCAGAATGTGTCATCAAGTAGTTTGCACACCAATGTGTTCCCAGAACACATCAAAGAAACCATGTCCCAGACACTGGCCACATTCCCAGAATGTTTCATCAAGTAGGTTGCATCAATTTGGTACTCCCAGAGTACCCTCCTCATGTTCCCAGAACATTACAAACGATCCTTGCAAACATATTTCATCACCTTTCACCATTCATGAATGCACACATAAATATTAAGGTTGGTCTTTCCATTAATTTCATTATTATGACTTAGAAAACACAACTTCTGAATAATATCTTGAGGTATAACTTTACTCATAAAATTCACCCTTGAATTTAAGTTAAACATATGCTCATAGACCTGGATTGAAAGAACATAATCATTGGTATTAACAATCCTTACTTAAAAACATAACTTTTATTTTTAAGTCTCAGGTACTAACCGGTTACATCATAACCTAACCGGTTAGAATTACAGACTTGAATTTAAAACCACTGGTTTTCAAAGAATCTTTTCTTGAATTCTCTACTCAATCCAATAACAAAGTCTTAGCATAACAGAATACCTCAATTTCAACATATAATATCATTCAAAAGATCTAAGTCATAATCCCATTTCATTTATGCATAATTTCCTCTTGAAATTATCATTTAATATTAAGGTATTAACTCATCACCTCCAATCTAAACCAAAGAGTGCTCAATCACATAGTTTTAGATTGGTTTTTACATGAAATTCTAGCTTAAACTTGAGTATAAATGGTATGAACACTTAGCTAATTTCAGAAACCTTTTTCTTTTGAAAACTGACAGTATCTAACCGGTTACAGCCTCAGACTAACCAGTTAGATTATGCAGAAAATACACTGAAAAGTGGGGTTTTGCATACCATTCTTTCCAATACTCAAATCTAACATATTTTCATCATTAACCAAAGTTTAATACCTTAAAGTACACATGTTTAAACACTTAAACATATCACAAATTCATGCATGCAAATCATCATACCCAAAAGTGCATAAATCACATATTTCACAACTTAATGCATCAATTCACATAATATCCAAATAAGTCATGAAATTGTCATCACAATAGCTTGCATGCATCATATTATAATTGCTCAAAAATCAGAAATGAGCTAAAGTTGGCCTCCAAGCCATAAAACTAATTCAAGCTATGCCCTTAGACTCTCTTGGTGACTCATCCTATTTACCAAACATGATTATCCTCACTCTAGCAAATAGTAAGCTTCCCCCTTACCTCTAAGTTGTGCTTGATGAGTTTAACCACTGGAATTTACAAGACCTCCCCAGAATCCACAATCTCTATTTTTAGCCAACAACAGGTTCGACAGGGTCCAACAACTATAAGATTTGACACATGAAATGGACAAACAAATTGGGGAAAACCATCAATACTCACTCTATGCAATATGTACTAAAGATTTGAACAGATTTGAGACTCAAAAAGTGCGTATACTTACTCAAATCGAAGCTTGAAATAAGCTCCAGAAACCATAAACGAATTCTGACAAACTTGAACTCCTAACTTTGCAAGCTTCGTTCTCCTTGCTCAGGGAATCTCAGCTCACGATTTTTGTGTCTTTGTAAAGCTTGAAGAGTAAGCTTTACAATGGTGTATCACTCAAACTCTATCTCTCAGAAACGAAAGAGAATCGCAAGGACGAACACCAGAACCCTAACACAGAGCAATCTCTCAACACTTGGGCAAAATGAACTCAATTGAGCCTTAAATAGATAGATTTGATTAACATGCTGGCCAACACGCGTTTCCCACTATGAATCGAGTGGGATTCGTGGCAATTAAGGATTAATTTCAGTGATTACTCATCAAAATCCACTAACCCAGTTTCTGGGTTCATCGTCTAACCGGTTACAGGGCACATCTAACCGGTTAGATGCTGTGTAAAATTCAAAAATTCAGCTTTTAATTCCTTTCCCTCCAAAAATCTTTCTAATATTATTATTAGGTCCTATTTCAAGTATTAAACTATAAAAATTATATTTTCACATAATTTACTCATTTAAAATATTTATTAATTAAACGCACATTATTTATATAATTAAACAATTAAAAGAAAACCTTATAATTTGGAAAATAAACTTTTATTATATAAATATAAATATTCAAGGGACAAAATTAGGGGTGTTACACGATACACTTGGCCTAATCAATTTCTTGCCAACAGCTCCTCCAACTGCTTCTTAAACTCTTTTAATTCAGGAGGTGCCATTCTGTACGGTGCTATAGAAATTGGACCAGTACCAGGCTTAAGGTCAATACTAAACTACACTTCTCTTTTTGGAGGTAATCCGGGAATCTCTGCAGAAAAGACATCCGAAAATTCGCAAACTACTGGAATTTGACTGACATCAGATACTTCATCCACTTCCATGGCAGATAAAGAAAATCACTAAAGATAACTGTTTTCTGACGACAATCAATCAGAACATGATGCTGAGACATCCAGTCCATGCCCAGAATGACGTCTAGTCTAGTCAAAGGCAGACAAATAAGATTTACTTTGAATTCCCGCTCCAAGACTCGAAGTGGGCAATCCAAACACATTTGTGATGTGATTACTGAAGAATTTGTAGGGGTAGAAACTGATAATTTATAAGGCATTTCTATAGTTGACAACCCTAATCTCTTCATGCATTCTACAAAAATGAAAGAATGAGTCGCACCCCAATCAAACAGAACACCACAAGAAATACCATTGACATGACAATTACCTCTGATCAGCTCATCATCATCTGTCACTTCTTCTCCATCCAGAATGTACACCTTGCCCCTCTGCAGTGGTTGATTCCCACCTGCTTTCTGTAACCTAGCCTCATTGACTTCCTTTTTCAGTGTACTCTTAGGACATTTGTTTGCAAAATGTACGGGCTGACCACAGATAAAACAAAGCCCCTCATTTCGGCTCAAAGTCCATAACACTCCTCTGTGCGGCCTCCCACAGTGCTTACAATTCGGAACGGGATCATAATTAATTGTTGCTTGACCTGTTCCTCTTGAAGGTGCAACCTTCTGATTAGAATATGGCCCTGATCGCTGAATCGGACCCTTGCCTCTAATAGGTCCAACAGATTTCTGAGCTGCTTTGTTCCGATCTGCATCCGCCTTCCTCTTGAGTCCTTTTTCATAAGTGCTTGCCACATTGACCAGATGAGAGAGATCTGCAATGTTCTGATATTCGAAAGAAAGTCGAATATCCTCTTGGAGACCGGACTCAAACTTAATGAATTTAGCTCGCTCATCTGCATCTCTGTAGCCACTAGAGTAACGGATCAAATCTTCGAATTGTGCCGCATATTCACCGACACTCAAACTCCCCTGTTCAAGCTTAAGAAACTACAGATCCTTCTCCCTTCTCACATCCTCTGGAAAATATTTCCTAAGGAAACGGATCTTGAACAGATCCCAAGTGATCGCCTGATTGGCTGCTTCTAAGCTCCTTCTCTGGTGCTCCCACCAATGTTCAGCTTCGCCCGACAACATATATTAAACTAATTGAACTCTCTGATCAGCAGATGGTTGCAAGGAATGGAGAACCTTCTCTATTTCTTGGAGCCACTTCTGAGCTCCATCAAGATTGAAATCCCCTTCGAACCTAGGCAGTTCGCTCTTCCTGAATCAAACCATCCAATCAATTTCCATTGGAGGTGGTGGAGGAGGTTGCATGGCTGCTGCTGCAGCAGCTACGACTGCTGCTATATTCTGGGCTTGATTTTGTTGCATATTCGCAAAATTTTCAACCTGGTTCTGCTGAGCTTGGGCTTGGTTCTACTGCAACTGAACCAAAGTTTCAAGGATTACAGTAATGCGGTCATTGTCGACCTGCCTCCCAGCCATACTATTTAGTCATGGAGGGACAGCCAGTTAAAGATCAAATAGCTAAACAATTATACATATATATACCTACTGCTAACTAACTTAGACACTTAATAATAATGTTCGGTTACTCGCTCGGTGAGTAAGCATTGAAGTAATGAATCCACACTCCATGGCTGAGGGAAACTGCTCTGATACCATAAATGTAACACCTTACATGAACTACCCTTAATTACCCATTAATTAAAATAGTGAATTTAAAATTTCCTATTTAGTTTATAAAAATCTCCCGTCCAACGGACTGAGTTTCCTTTGTTTATAGGACTTTCCAAAAATTTAGTTTGTCCTGCAACCTGATTAAACAAGATATTTATATTTCCTTCAGAAGCCTGCAAGGCTAAAACATAGTTTGTGCCTCTCGTGCACCCATCAGCAGTCCAATTATCAGAGTATTCGGCAGATATATACTAGTTTGCACATAATTAGGTTTTCCAAAATACCCCTTTTTCTAAAGAGGCTGTCCTGGGCCCACCCAAAAGTAAATATTTACATTTTTACAAACAAAAGAAATAAATCACATCATCATCATGAAAATCGGACCCAGGACATTTCCATGTCCCACTATACTATAATCTACTCTCCCTGTGAGGGAGAGTGCACCTGCTCGGCCGGGGGCTGTGCTAGCTCGATCTCAGTAGCTGAAAAATGTTAAGCGAGTAAGCATTGCACATGAAATAGAAAGGCAGTTTCCAAATAGACATAACAACCCACTAAGTCAAGCACAATTACCAAATAATTCACATATTACACATTTCAACCTTTCACAACATTAAGTCATTTCCAAGTTACAATTATCATATTTTCCATTTCCACTGATACTTTCATTTGAATAACATTTCCATTTTCCTGTTCTCATTAACCTTTTCTCATTATCCTTTTCTCATTCCCATTTTTATGTACACCACTAGGATTTGAGCACCCGCTAGGTAATTGGAACACCTGTCTAGGGACTTTTGGCACCTGCACAGGACTTTGCACACATCCAGACCATAACCTGTTAGGACTATGCACATTATACCATTCCATTAATTATTCCATTTATTTAGCAGGGAACTGATCCATGGGTCGCACTGACGCCTAACAGGGCGGTTTGGCCTGATGGGTAATTGGCCTGTAAGGTAATTGGCCCTAACAGGTAATTGGAACACCTAGTCGGGTACCTAGTGTTCCAGTGCCCCAAATGATCAGTTCCCACTTCGAATATAAATTAAATTTCCAGTTCTTTCCTTTACCATTAATATAGCCATTTTCACAACCAAAAGTCCAGCATCAAATATATATATATATATAACACCCATTTCCAATAACCACACACTCTTAAATAAACATTTATAACACCAATAATCACAAGCATTCACAAAATATTCACATTCTTAATAAAGCATTTATAGCACAAATAATCATATATATATATATATATATTTAACACTTAGCTTGCACAACAACTTTCTCAGCAATCTCCTAAGTCTTTTTTCATTTATTTTATTTCCTAATCACACTAATGCCATAGCTCACTACCTTAGGGTTTTCTTGTTTTTTTTCTAATCATATAAATCCTAGCAAATCATTATAACTAGTTGGATACCCATTCCTATGACAAGCCAATACCCACCCCCTTACCTCAAGTGTGATGAGATAAGGATGTTTTCTTTTGCCCTAGCTTTAGAACCTTGAAACCTTGAATTTCCTTAGCCTAGCTTGCCACCTCAAGAGAGTCAATATCCAATGGTGATGAATAACCCTATTGTGATTGTTGTACTTGGGAAGTGAGCTCTCCTTGTCTTGATCTTGATTATATGGCATAAGGATGATGATTCTCCATAGTTATGAGTTGAAAAATCAAAGGAGATAGGGAGAGAGAGAATTCGAATGGAGGAGGGAGCAAAGGATGGAAACTCTAACTCATTTTCTTTGCTCAATGGTGTTGATGTTGATGATTGATGGCCTTGGGTAAGGATCAATGGAAGGAAATGGTGGTTGAATCTTGGTGCCCTAGGAGAGAGAGGGGGTCGAAAATGATGAGGGAGGAAGGAAGAAGAATGTGTTGTGTGTTTGTATGTGTTTATGTTGGTGTTGGTGGTGTATTTGCTGCATGGGGGAGTAAACATGTGGCTGGGATTGGTGGCTTCCTTTGGAAGCCACGAAATGAGTGGTCCACACGCCATTTTTTTGTTGCTCAGATCATTTTCGCTTGGGCGAGAGATTTTTCGCTTGAGCGAAAATTGATCAGTCAATTTGGGTTTTGCACGAGCCGTTTTCTCTTTAGCTACAAGCTATTCGCTTAAGCGAACCAAATCCTCGCTGGAGCGAGCCGGTTCTCGCTGGAGCGAAAACTACTCAGGAACTCAGGGTCTTAATTAAGCTGTTTCGCTTAAGCGAGCTAATTTTCGCTTAAGCGAGGACTTAAAAGAGTTCTCTTATACACTTCAAACTGCTACAACTTCTTTGCTACCCATTGGATCTTTCTCAAACTTTAAGGCAAATTTCCTCATATATCCTACTTCATATCCAACGGTGGAAATTCGCGTTTTAAGCTACGAATCTTGTATTTAAATTTCCTAAAACTCTATGCGTCTAATTCCAAACTACCCTTCTATTCACTAATTCTAACTTAATCTCTTCATTCTCTCCACCCTAAGTTTATTAACATACCAATTCAACTTAAAATAAAATTTAGGATGTTACAGTTTTCATTCATCCCAAGAAGATAGAAGTGGCGTTCTTAAGTGGACCGTATCCCGAATAAACTGCGAACTGTGGAATGACCTGAGAAAGAATACCAATCTAGTATAGGCTTGAAAACGGCGGTTATACCCCGAACTGGTGTAAAATTTAAGGATTAGAGTGGGATGTCTACCTTTAGCAGTGTGAGATTGGGAAACCAAGTGTGATTTAATGGTCGAAAATGAGTAAGAATCGTAGGTTAGACTGTTATTGTGATAAGTTTAATTAAAGTTGGGGAGCAAGAAGGAGATGAAGGTAGCGTAAGTTGTAGGCAAATGGAGGATTTTGGATATTGTGATAAGTTGGATTAAAGTTGGGGAGAAAGAAGGAGATGAAGGTAGCGTAAGTGGTCGGCAAATGGAGGATTTTGGATAAAATTTTGGTATTAGGACCATTGAGTGTTTAAGTTAAGGGAGTAAGTTGCAAGGAGCAATGTGAATTTTCAGTTTTTAGGATGAATCTGAAAGAAGGGTGAAGTTATTTTGAGGACATAGAAAGAAAATTATGGTGAAATTCCAGTAAAATAAGGAAAGTGGTGAACAGAAACATTGAAGTTCAATGTCGCCGAAAGGGTCGAGCAAGGAGGATTAGCCGGAGATTTAGGAATTTTGGGTCAATGAAGAGAACTTAATGTCGTCAAGTATGTTGGTTACTGACAAATAAGAGATATTTTAATGGCCTTAGAGTCAGATCTTATATCTTTATGAATATGAAAGACGGTGAATGTCTGAGTGTAGCCTAAGTTAGTATCTAAGGTTTAAATCTTTATCGATGAAACGAAGGAATTAGATGAAAAGGAGTAACTCCGAATGGAGGTTTGAAAAAAATGTGCCTACGAGCGAGTGCTTACGGAAAAGTTGGCATAGGATTTAAAGATCAAACCATACCCCATTGAACTTTGTAAACGTTTTCGCATTCAATTCCTTGTTAATAAATTTTCTAACCTACCCCTGTCAATTCACATTTTTCATGTAACCCCAGGAATTTGTGACCTTGTGAGATTGTTAAGGATTCTTCTTGATTGATCATGTTTCATCCTGGCTCAATTCGGTATACGTGCGGCACGATGAGAGGAGTTTCATTACTGAGGAGTGACATCATCAAAGGAATTGGAAGTCGAGAAGCGGTGTGTATTGTGCTTTTGGATGTTTGTGTTTTCTTATCATTTCATTTCTCGGGGACGAGAAATTTTTAAGTTGGGGAGGAATGTAACACCCGCATTTCCCCATTTTAATAAATTGATTTTTGGAAATTTCTGATTGGTCGATTCCTTTAAATTTAGATAAAAATATTATTTGATTTATAATAATACATGAAAAAGAGGAAATTGTTTTAAATTAATTAAATAATTGATTCTTGTGTTTTCGTGATTTAAAGGATTTATTTTGAAGTGATAAATTATTTTATTTTGTGTTTTGGAGAAATTGTTATTTAAGGATTTCTTTGATTTGTTTAACTTTGAAAATTCATAACTTTTTACTGGTAAATCGAAATCAGACGAATTTATAGTCAAAATGATCGTATTAAAATGTAGAATTTATTTTTGTATAGTTTGAACCTTAAATTTGCTGCCACGAATTTCTCATTGTTTTTGTGAAAATTATACAGTTTGATTAGTTAAGAGAAATTGAAATATGATTTTCGAATATCATGTACTGTATTGAAAAAATATTATTTTCTACTATCAGCTAGTATTACACGGTTTTTTTTTTTTTTGGTAAAGAAAATAATTGCATTACCAACGAGCAAATAATACACATCACAGCAATAATCTAACCCCTAGCCACCTTCTAGGAAGGGTTCTAAGGGCTAGAAAATCCCAAACAAGATAAAATGAAAATAAAACTGAACTTTAAATGGCAACCCTTATTCTACCTAAAAAAAATCTATTCGGCCCACTAACCTTGGCCCAACTGCTATGCACAAGCTTAATTCCTAACTCAGCCTGTAGAAGACGAAGAGCCTGGTGAGGAAGAAGCTGTTGCTGTCTGAAAATTCAACGGTTCCTCTCCGACCAAACGCTGTAAGCACATGCAGCCACCACCGCCGTAACCAATTGCCTCCTCCATTTATCCTTAAAGCCATACCTTAGCCATCTCAACCATTTCTGAAATTTAAAATGCACCACTTCCACACCAACCCAATTAGCAGCCAAATCAAGGAGCTGCTTACTCCAAGCACACTCAAAAAATAAGTGCCGACACGATTCTGCCACTCCATTACATAGCTCGCACAAAGGGGATACCTGAAGGAACTGCATATTATCCTTAGTCCTCAATTTTTCATGCACCAGCAACCAAACAGTAAACTGGTGCTTAGCTACAGTCAAGGGGTTCCAGATTACACGATGCAAAGGAAAATGAGGCTGAGCTCCCATGAGGTACCTGTATCCATCTTTAATTTCATATTCTTGATGATTAGCTTCCATTTGATTTAATTTTGGCATGAGTTTATCACACACCTTTAATAGTTGTTTCCAGTGCCAATTTGTAGTTAGAATAGCATGAGCATTTTTGAAATCATCTCTTTTTAAGTATATAGCGTGAATCCACTTAAGCCATAGGGAGACTTTGTTTGCCATGATCTGCCAGACCTGTTTACCTAGAGCTGCCATATTCCACACATAGATATTGTGAAAACCCAGACCACCATGACTCTTCTCTCTGCACACAATAGTCCACACAACCTGCGCCTTAGCTCTACCCCTGTGATCCTTGCCCCATAAAAAACCTCTGCAAATTTTCTCTACTTCCCTGATCACAGCTTTAGGGATAATGAAAGTAGTTGCCCAATAAACATGCATTGTGAGCAGAACTGATTGAATCAATTGAGTGCGACCCTGAAATGATAAGTTCCTAGTTGTCCACATGTTGAGCCTTTTAGTTAAACTATCAATCAGGGATTGACAAGTAGAAGCATTCCATTTCTTAGCTACCATAGGCAAACCCAAATAAGTAAATGGGAAAGAACCCCTCCCAAATCCAGTAAGATTCTCCAGCCTCCCTTTTAAATTATCCTCAACACCTGCAGTGTAGATTTGAGACTTGGACTGATTTGCACACAAGCCAGAACTTTGTCCAAATTCACCAAAAGCCTTCATTAGAATACTAACACTGCTTTCCTTAGCTTTGCAAAAGATCATCAGGTCATCTGCAAAAGCAAGGTTGATTAAACCCACTCTCTTGCACATAGGATGATAATAGAAGCCTTTCTCAGTAGCTGCATTCAGCAATTTCCTAGTGAGCATTTCCATCACAATAACAAACAGAAGGGGTGATATAGGATCTCCCTGCCTCAATCCTCTAGAACTCATAAACTGCCCTGAACATTACCATTTATCACCAATCTGAAAGACACTGTCTTCACACACACCATAATCTAATTCACAAACTTCTCTGGAAATCTCAGTATCTCTAGGCTTCTCTGGATAAAATTCCAGCTCACACTGTCATAGGCCTTTTTTAAATCTACCTTCATTAAACATCTAGGGGACACTCTCTTCCTTCTATAAAATCTCAACAACTCTTGAGTAATTAGAACATTATGAAGGATAGATCTATCTTTAATGAATGCAGCTTGATTCTCATGAATTAAGTCAGGCAAGCATTCTTGCAATCTATTGCAAAGGAGCTTAGAAATAACCTTGTAGATGACATTACAGCAAGCAATAGGTCGAAAATCACTTACATAATTAGGGCATTCTGTTTTAGGAACCAGCACCAAAAGGGTTTGATTAGCTTCCTTGAGAAGCTTCCCATTTGAGAAGAAATCCTGAACAACTTCAATAATATCATCACCTATAACTGGCCAGGCTGCCTTATAGAAGGCTGCACCATAACCATCAGGCCCCGGAGCCTTGTCATTACCAATCTGGAACAGGCATTGCTTGATTTCAGAGTCCTCAAACCTCCTTATTAGTTTCAACTGTTGATCAACACTCAGAATTTTGCCCTGCTTGACCTCATCCTCATCAAAACACCAACTTCTAGGCCCATCAGCAAACAGATTCTTATAAAACTCGTCAAAAGTATTCACAATCTGAAATTCGTCAGTGTGTACCACACCATTATTGTCCTGAATCCTTAGAATTTTGTTTCTGTATCTTCTCAACCTTATAGTTTGATGGAAGAATTTGGTGTTCATATCCCCTTCACAAATCCAGTTTTGCTTAGCTTTTTGTTTCAAGAACACTGAAGCCACTAGGTATACCTTTAGATGCTCCTCTCTTGCCTCTTTTTCCAACTTAAACAAGTGATTATTCATAGGGTCTGATTGAAGAAGATTCTGAATATAGTCAAGTTTCTCCCTAGCCTGAGTCTCTTTAACATCAATGCTCTTGAATTTCCTCTGATTTAAATCTTTCAGCCCAGCTTTCAACTGCTCAAGGTTTCTCATTATTCTAAACATTGCACAACCTTCCCTTCTGCTTGTCCAGTTTTGATTAACAATCTGAATAAACTCATCATCCAAAGTGAGATGATTAAGAAACTTAAAGGTCTGCCCTCTACACCTCACAGCATTTGGCCAATGAATCACCATAGGACTATGATCTGAGACACCACAATTCCCAAATTCTGCCTGAACATCTGGCCAGTCCCTACACCAATTATAGTTGACAAGAACTCTATCCAGCTTGCTAATGATCCTATCACCCTCATCCTGCTTGTTGTTCCATGTATACCAGCAACCAAAATAATTCATGTCCTCCAGCTGACAGTGATTAATCATGGCTCTGAAGTCCTGGAGAGTGTGAGGCTCAAGAGGAATTCCTCCAATTTTTTCCTGAGCATTCAAGCAACAATTGAAATCCCCCATAATCATCCATTTATCCACCATACTGTCACCTATCTCTTTCAGGTCCTCCCAAAGTTCACACCTTCTTTCACTATCATTATGTGCATACACAAAAGAAACATAGAATAAGCTATCATCATGATTCCCTCTCACTCTGCAGTGGACAAATTGACTAGAATGGCTGAGCACCTCCACCTTAAACATGTCCTTCCTCCAAACCACCCAAATTCTGCCTATAGGATGATCTTCCAAATTAATAAAACTCCCCCAGTCAAGAAACATTCTGTTCCTCACCATATCAAACGAATTAGATCTAAGCTTGTTTTCTAGCATAGCCATAAGACCAATAGAAAATTTATTTATCAAACACTTAACCTCTTTTTGTTTCAAGGTTTGGTTAAGGCCCCTTGTATTCCAAGCACCAATACTATCCATTTAAGTGGAGGGAAGATGATTCCCCCTTTTGGAACTTCCCCAAAGCTTTCCTTCTGGTTACTACTGGTGTCCACTGTCCTTCCTTTTCCTTATTCCCCTGTTCCACCTCAACAGCAGCACTTGCCTCCTTTTCCATCTGTGATTCATTCACAAATGAAACATTCTCATCTATACCTTGTCCTTGTAATACTTCCTTAACCACTTGCGAAGCAGATTCCTTATTTTCATTAGGGACAGTTCCCTCTTCAATACTCCTGTTCAGTTTCAGAGCATCATCAACCTTTTCTATGTCCTCCCTTGTAGGCTTCTTTTTTTCCACCCATATCTTTTTAGTTTGTTTCCTGCAAGATTTACTATCACGTCCATACATGGAGCATGAAGCACACAATACTGGCTTCCATTCATAGTCAATCTTTTGGGCTATAACATTTTCCTTCTCATCTTCAAAAAACACCTCTTCAGGAAGGATGTTAGGGTTAACCTCAACAAGCACTCTAGCATAGATTGGGGTACCTACAAGACTAGCAATCTTGCTTAGGGCAGGGACACCCCAATATTTCAAATTCAAGTTTGGCATCTGAATCCATACTGGAACAGAGTCATGCATAATTTTAGAGACAGGTTTCCCTGTCCAAGGAGCTATAATGAGGGGTTTCTTATCAAAGTGATAGATCCCAACCTCCATTACTGCATTCCTAGCCTCCGTTGAATTGAATCTTACAATCATAGTACCATCACCATTCATAAGTACCTTGTCTATGCCATGATGTCCCCATATTTTCCTTATGTATCCATTGAAAACCGAATAAGGTGGTCTGGCACCCAGAATATAGCAAACAAGTGATTGTTGCCAGTATGCTTCTTCACTTTGTATGTCTTCTATCACTATTTTTCCCACTGCCACCCCTTCTTTAATCTCTGGCTTTACAAAGTTTAGTTTGTCTCCTGCATTACGTAGCTTTGAAATGTCAAAGTTATCCCAAACAGACGCCCTTTTAGTGGAAGCCTCTTTCTCCCCTGTTTCCGGTGGAATATGTCTTTGTGCCTCCTCAGGTTGAACCGTCACCTTACCTTTGATCCTTGACCGCAACTCATCCAGCTTTTTCAAAATACTAGCCGCTTTCTTAGGGCTCAAGTTATCTATGTCTTCTAAGTCATCATCATCCAAATGCTCATGGTCTAAATTTTTCGGAATAGAAGGAGTAGGAGAAGAGATGTGTGGAGAAGGGGATTTGGGTGGCCGTCCCTTCTTTTTTGCCATGGAGGCAAACGGCAGTGATCAAGAGATCAGCCGCGAGACAAGAAGGAAACCGAAACCCTAGCAGAGCAAGTCAAACCCAAGTCAAACCCCCAATTGTTAAAAGATTATTACACGGTTTTAATTAGTTGATTTATGCATTTTGAATTTTGAATTATTAGACATTCATTTATTAGTGCACAAGACCCTAGGGTAACCCAATTAAATACAACCTACCTTTAATTAAATGTAGCCACCCTATATGGACCCTATAGGGGACATATCATTAATGACCCTATCCTAAATAAATTCACAACCAATGCATGCCTTTGTCTTTTATCTATTCACATTTCTCAAATATACTCCTACATAAACCTATCTACACACTATTAAATAATTGCTCATAAATCAAAGTAAAAATTGCAAAATCCATACCCTATTGTACATGAAAAACCGTGGGGAGCATAGAGGAGTGTAGGGGAAGGTTTTGACTTTTGTTTAACCCCACATTTTAAACAACAAACCTCATTAATCCTCACCTACTATAAATACCCCTTTCCCCATTCTTTCATTCATTTGGCAAACTTACGACAAAAAAAAAGAGAAGAACATGGGGGAAGAGAGGGCGAGCCGTGACATTGAGGAAGGGAGCATGTCTCCAACAACTTCTTCTCCTCCATTTCTATACATTTCCTATACACATACACACATACATAAATACCCTTATACCTACAAGGAAACAAAAACAAAACTCTACCCCCATTACAAGGAGGAAACACGTGAGCTTGAGGAGGGAGCATGGAGGCCTTTATTTTTGTTTTGCTTCTCCAAAGGTTTATTTAGGTAGTTTTACTTCTCTTAATCTTTATTCTTATATTTATTTTCGGTTTTATTGAATATTTCCTAGATATTTATTGGTTTAAGCTTTTGCATGTTAGATTAAAGTAAAGTATCACATTTTTCAATTGTTCTTGCATAAAGATCAAAGCTTTGATTAGAAAAATTGACATGCAAGAGGGTTTGAGGAGCTTTTCAGTTTTTATAAATATTTGGTACAAATGATTTTATTTTCTTTGAGGTATTTCGGTTTATGCTTATAAAAGAAAATAAAAATTGATTTTTGATGCTTGATCCTTCTTGCATGTTTAGTTGGTAAAGAGTCTTGTAAAAAAATCTATTTTTTTATGAATGTATTTCGGTCCAAATGAAAATGAAAATAATAGACTGGTTTATTTTAGTGGTTGGATGCATGTTAAAAATATGATTTTATGTTGATTTTCTATTTAATTAGTGCATGCATGTTTAGGTCTAGAGTTTTTATGAAAATGTTATTTGATAAAGAATGAGTTTTTGAAGTTGAAAATGTGTTTTCCTTTATTTTAATGATTGGACCGAATGAGTCTATGGAAAATAAATATTTGGACTTTGATTTTTAAGCATTGATTTATGTTAGCATCATGAATAATAAAGTGGAAATTTTTAGCTAAGAAAATATTTCTTTTATTTATTTTAAAAGAGGACGGAAAAATGTGTATGTAAGTGTTTCAAAGAAATTACTTTTGTTTGGTGCATATTGTGATTTCTTAAGTGGTATTGTGTGTTTAGAGAATAATTAGGAATAGGTAGGGGCTGTTTGATATGGATTAATATAGGGTATGTCAAAGTATTTTTATGCTGAAATTTTAATTAATAAGTGATTCCCTTGTGTAATATCCGTCAAAATCCTCGTATATTTTAAATTACAAAATTTCTTTTTGAGATAAATTTTATAAATAAGCGTATTTATAAAGAAAATAAATAAGTATTTTTACCGACAAAATTGTATTATAAGAATATCACATTATTTTAACCATATGAGTTGGATTGTGATTTTAATTTGGTTTTCATGATTTTATAAATTTCGGTTTTATTAAATTAATTATATAGAAATAAAAAAATTTTCTAAGTAAAGCTCTAGACTTCAAAAATAATAAGAGTGTATTTTTAAGAGATGAGCTGAAATTTATGTTTTAGTTTTATAAAAAAAATATATAAATATAATCATATGATTTAATTTAATATGTTTGAAATTGTTTCCTTCTTTAAAAAGTAAAAGGAAAATTTTATTTCCCATTTTCTTATGTGTGCTACGGCCCACATATAGTAATATAGGATGATTTTTGTATTTTATTTCCTTCTAAAGTAAGTAAGCTAAATAGAAGCAAAACAACACCTAAGGTAATTGTTCAAAAGGGTGAGTCTTCTCTCCTTTTAAACCATGGATAATATTGCTACATGGAATATAAGAGGGCTTAACCACCCCTCTAAACAAAAGGAGGTTAAGAGTTTTTATATGAAGAATAAGGTAGGTTTATTAGGTGTTTTAGAAAATAAAGTTTGGATCAACTCTATAGCTACTATTATGCAGAATATGGCTCCTGGTTGGGGATATTTCACTGATGCTGACATCTGTGTTGTGGGAAGGATTTTGGTGCTTTGGAAGAAGGATGTTTTTGATGTTATGGTTATGGCTAGATCAGGCCAGTACACCCATTGCTTGGTGACCTCTAAAGGTGATAATTGTAAGTTCTATGTTACTTTCATATATGCCTCTAATGATGCTACTGAAAGGAAGGAGTTGTGGGGCCTTATTAAAGGTGTCAGTAATTTTGTTGATTTGCCATGGCTCTTGATTGGAGATTTTAATTCTATGGCTGACCCTAGTGAAAAAGATGGTGGTATTCCTCTTGAGGTTGCTCAATGTGAGGACCTGAGAGATTGTATGCAGTCTTGTATGCTGGAGGATATGAAATATAAAGGTAGTTATCACACTTGGTGTAACAATAAAGATGGAAGGGCAAGGATTCATTGCAAATTGGATAGAGCAATTGTCAATCAATTGTGGATTGATAGATGGCAGTATACTGAAACTAATTTCTGATTGCCAGGAGTATCAGATCATTCTCCTGTCCTGATGGAATGGAGTCAGAATAGTGGGAAATCAAGATCAGGATTTAAGTTCTACAATATGTGGTCCTCTCATCCTGATTTCATGAATCTTGTTCTCTCAGTTTGGTCCCAGACAGTTGAAGGTTATACCATGTTTCAGGTGACTCAGAAGCTTAAGGCTCTAAGGAGAGTGTTATCTGACTTGATCAGAAGATGTTATGCTGATATTGTTCTTAAAGAGGCAGAGTTAAGGGAGAAAATGCTTGCAGCCCAGGCTCAATTAGTGACTAGTCCTAATGATCCTATTCTACAGAAAGAAGAAAGGAGCTTATTCTCTCAGCATCGTGAAGCCAGTGCAGCTGCTCACAATTTTTTAAGACAAAAGGCTAAAATTGATTGGTTGCAAGAGGGTAATCAAAATACAAAGTTTTTTCATCAAGCAATTAAACAAAGATCATACAGGAACAGAATTATCACAATCAAAGATGTTCATGGATGTACTATATCAGGTCAGCAACAAATCTAAGGAGTATTTGTTGATTATTACAAGACTCTATTTGCCAGGAAGCCTAGATATCAATGGCAAGCTGATGTTGTTGAGCAGGGAAGATGTCTGACTTCAGAACAACAGTTTCAGAGCATTAAGCCATTCTCTGATGATAATATCAGGAATGCTTTCTTTTCTATCAATGTTGATAGTGCTCCTGGTCCAGATGGGTATGGGGCAAGATTTTTCAAGGCTGCCTGGGATTTAGTGGGTCCAGATTGTATGAAGGCTGTTAGAGAGTTTTTTATCACAGGAAGAATGTTGAAAGTGGTAAATTCTACTACTCTAGTTATGGTGCCTAAAAATGATTACCCTAATTCAGTAACAGATTATAGACCTATTGCATGTTGTAATGTGATTTATAAATGCATTCTAAGCTGCTTTGTTCTAGATTGAGTGCTACTCTGCCTAGTATCATTCAAGAAAACCAAGCTGCTTTTGTGCAAAACAGGAGTATTGTGCATAATATTCTAATTACTCAGGAACTTTTAAGGCTCTATGGTAGACGTAATGTGTCTCCTAGATGCTTAATGAAGATAGATATTCGGAAGGCCTATGATACACTGGATTGGAATTTTATTCAAAACATGTTCAGGGCTTTTAAGTTTCCTGAGAAGTTCACTAATTGGGTTATGATTTGTATCTCAACTGCCTCTTATCAAATCAGCATTAATGGCAGTTCTTCTGAGAAGTTTCAAGGATCTCGTGGTATTAGACAAGGGGATCCTATCTCTCCTCTAATTTTTGTCATGGCTATGGAAGTTTTATCTAGAGGTATTCAGAAGGCAGCCCAACATAGAAATTTCAGGTATCATCCCCTGTGTAAGGACAGCAGGCTCATCAGTTTAGCTTTTGCTGATGACCTTATGTTATTTTGCAAAGGTCATCCAGCAAGTGTGAAGATTATTTGTGATGGGTTTAAGGCATTCTCAGATAGCTCTGGTCTCTATGAAAATGTGGAGAAGTCTCATTTATTTATGGCTGGTTTGAATGAGATCAAACAGGCTGAGCTATTGGACTTAACTGGGTTTTCTAAAGGTTCCTTTCCTTTTAGATACCTAGGTATGCCTATCTCAGCTAGGAAATGGTCTAATAACACTTGCCAAATTCTAGTTTGTAAGGTCAGCAGCAGGATTACTTACTGGAGTTCAAGGAACTTATCATACCAGGCCAGGTGTTGTTTAATCAATTCAGTACTTATGACTCTTCATGTATACTGGGCAAGCATTTTTATTATCCCTAAAGCTGTTCTTCGTGAGGTTGAGAAAAATTGTAGAGCTTTCCTTTGGGGGAAGAATCAGAGTGGTCACTACACAGCATGTGTAGCTTGGGAGTCAGTTTGCAGACCTAAATCTAGAGGTGGCTTAAACTTCAAAAATACAATTTTGTGGAATTATGCAGCATTGAGTAAACAGATTGGGCAGCTGAACAACAATTCAGAAAGCTTATGGATTAGATGGATAAGCTCGATCTACTTAAAGGACTCTGATTTTTGGGGGTATGTTTCTAAACCTAACGATAGTTGGCATTGGAAGCAAATAATCAAAGTAAGAGACAAATTAAGGCCTGGATTTGTGAATAATACCTGGTCGTTAACCCAGTTTGGAGAATACTCAATTTCCAGTGCTTATCAATTCTTGCTGGGTCCTCTTCAGTCATTTACCTGGCATCGGTTTGTGTGGAATCAAGTTTCAGTTCCAAAGCACAGGTTCATTGTATGGTTAGCTATGCATAAAAGATTAAAGACAAAGGATCGAATGCATGTACCTCATCTCCTTTGTTTGTTCTGTGGTTCAGCTGATGAAACGCATGAACACTTGTTTTTTGAGTGTGATTGGACGCGTTTTGTCTTCGAGGAGTGTTGCAACTGGTTCTGCTTGGATGTGCTGCACTATAAATTCCAGTGATGGAGATTCTGGGTTCTTCGAGCTTTTCCAGAGAAACGAAGAAGAAGAAGTGTTTTTGCTTTGTTTGCTAGTATCATTTACAACCTGTGGTCAGAAAACTATTTGCTAATCACACGTGTCCTAAATCTCATCTAGTGGCTAGTATCACTACTAGAAATTTCAGATTTAGAGACGGAACGAATTCCGTCTCTAAATAAAGGAAATTCCGTCTCTAACAGCATTAGAGACGGAATTAGAGACGGAAATTAATCTGTCCCTAATATTGGCGTCGCAAAAAAATTGGAGACGGATATGTTTTTCCGTCTCTAATTAGAGACGAATACTTCCGTCTCTAACAATTAAAATTCCGTCTCTAATAATATAATCAAATTTGTCTCTAGTAATGACGGAAAATTTCGTCTCTATAAAGAAAAAATCGGTCTCTGATCTGAAACGGAATGAGTTCGGTCTCTAATTTCCAAATGCAAAATCCGTCTCTAATGGGCAATATTCCGTCTCTAATCAGAGACGGAATCTATTTCCGTCTCTAATTCCTCTGCCATATTCCGTCTCTAATACACACAATTCCGTCTCTGTTTAGAGACGGAAACGACATTATTTCCGTATCTAATTCCTATAGGGAAATCCCTCTCTAGTTCCCAACATTGGTAACACTAATTAAAACCTGTAATTTTAAAATTTTAAATAATAATAATTCAAAACAACGTAATTAAAAATATATCCATTAATAATCAAAATAAAGAAGTCAATACATAAGTATCTAATCATAATTCAAAATAAAACTACAATACTACTAGTGCAAAATAATCCAAAAACCTATTACATATTTAAGTCATTTGTCTAAAAAATAAACTAATTTCAGCCACCATTGTCATCATCCTCAAATGATTTCAAGTTATTAAGTACCATCGACTTCTTTAACATTTGCTCCCACTTGTCCATCTTTTTCTTCATCGTCTCTTGTTCTTCCTCCATCTTCTTCCTCACCAATTCTTGTTCTTCCTCCATCCTAAGCCGATAAACTCGCAGTAATAACTATACCACATATGACATATATAAAATATCATAAATAAAATCATAAACTAGTACCAAATGCAATTGGCACTCCCCCATTCAACAAATAAAATCATCACATACTAAACATACATTACAAAAAAAAACACAAATTCATGTCAAATTATACTGAAAATTGTGATTTAGACCATAAGCCTCTTTTGAAGACCAATACCACCCTCTAGGTGATGCTCTTTCCACATATTATGAATCACTTTAGGAAAATCACATATTTGGAGAATTAGCTGTTGAAAATCACAAATTGATCAATAGAACTCAGAAATTAGTAACTACAAAAACAAATTAAAGAGAAATCTAACTTAGAGCATCCAAAAAGTATGATATCATCAAATAAGATGAACATAAATGTGCAGTGTCATTTAATCCCTGCAACAAAGGCAGAAATATGGAAAGATCTACGATGCAAGACACTAACTTAGATTATTCCAGTTCCTATCAACAGTTCCTATCAGCCATACAAGTAAACATATAATTTCACCAAGTTATAGGCCAGTTTCACTTACATTCCCTATTGTCTTCTGGACAGTGGCAACACCTTGGAAAGCTCTCTCAGATTCCAAAGTCCGAACTCAGAGCTTTAGATCACCTTGCTCCTGTGGGAAAATAGAGTATGGTAAAGTTGGGATAAAAAAATTACCAGAAATCCAGAACAAACAGAAGCTACAAATCAAATAAACAACTCAAATCATATGAGAAAAGAAAATCACAGTACTTGGACTGAATTCAAGCAAAGTAGAACAAGTTTGTTAATGCCTTTAGGACAACTTCAACTCCTGCCTCACGGAATTTTAGCAACTCCAGAGCATAACTACAAGGCCAGGAAGGCTAGTTGTATTAAATTTCTTATATTGATAAGTAATAGCAAAATTCTTTTTATTAATGCAATGCCAAACACTGAAACGCATGACATAAATAAAATGTTGAAAATCAGCTACTTAAACTGCAAAGGACATGGGCATTGAAAAAAAGACCACTTCCAAATATCAATCAACATAGAGGGATACAACATAAGATACACACAACATAAATAAAATGATTTGAGGAACCTTCCCCCTGCTAGCCTTTACCCAAAGGCAAGCACGTATAAATCACTTCTATCTAAAACAAAATTAATAAATATACAGCTAACGAGAAAAAAACATTAAACAAAATAAAGAATAAATTTATATGAAAGAGTCAATGTGAATACTATTCCAATCTGATATGCAGCAAAGAGACATAGCACATGCAGTTCTAGTAATAGGTAGTAGAGAAGCAACAGAGAGAGGGTCAAGGTTCTATATGCAGTGAGTTACATAGTACTATTATTAATGATGCAAAGTCACACAGTTAGCTATTGTCACTAAACAACACGACAACCAACTCAAATATTAATTCTGAAAAGTGGTGTCCATAAATTATTATATTAAATGAGGTCAACTTCAAACAATAACCTTATTCTTCCAAACAGTTGCCACTGTGCCACCATCTAGAAGGAGGGAGCTGCTGTTGCTAATTCATCTCATCAAACAAGAATCTGAGCTCTTGCAGCAAAACGGGAACATTTCCTTCTACCAGTTTTGTTTAGCATGCAGACACAGTTCTGAAGAAGTTCAAAATCTTCCTCCCAAAACAACAAGGATGCCTTCTTTGGATTCTTTAAAAGCATCTTTGAGGTCATGAAACCAGCAATGGTCCATGTCTACATCAACCGACATTGCTTCCCTATAAATTTTCCGTTACGTGTATCGTAATACTCTGGCCACCTATCCGCTGAAAGCCTTTTCTCTGCCACATCAATTGCCTTCTGTGCCAAATCAGGTTTTCCCATCTTAATGCAGGCCAAGGTGAACTGCAGTTTAATGTATAAACACATACCTAGCATCAGCTCATATAGACTAAGTAAGGCCTTATTCGTAGAAAATTCAAACGCTTCAATTGACCAAAATGAATAATTGCTCTTAGGATTCTGTCAAATGAGCTTAATTGAAAAAAGAAATGAAAACAAAACTGAAACAAAGGCATCTAAGTTTGTTTTCTCTTAAGCAAAGGAGGATATATAAGTAATACACTTCCAATTGGTTTATCAGTCTAAAAAAAATGTAAGGAAAGACACTTCAGTACTAAGAAATAATCATGAACTATTTTTAAGATGATAATATTATCCAAACAAATATCAAACTCACCTTCCAGAGAAGTGTCGGCCAAGATCCACCATTGTAATATGACCATGGGCTGCAAGCAGTTACTAGAGATTATTAGTGCATGTAACTTCCAACAGGAAGCAGTGGATTACAAAGCAAAGATATATTCTGAAAATTTGGACTCTATTACATTCAAAATTTCCTTGTTTTCTCTTGTCGTTCCCAAAGAAGAAACAATGGCCCAAAGGTTTCCAAGTGTGAAAAATCTGAAGTCCATATGAGCAGGTTGCAAATTGCCCATGAAGTATTCACCTTCCTCAGGTATCCAGTCCACTAGCCATGAAGGAATTTGCTCTGGATAGATGTTAAACTTGTTGACAGCATCCATAGAATACTCTTCCATCTTATAGCGATAAATTTCATTAATCTTCTTCATATCAACCCAATAATACTCTCTCATATGGAATGAGAGTGCACTCAGGCGATTATTAACAGCAGCCACCAGGTTAGTAGTTGCATCATTGACTGTCAGCATCTCGCGAGAGCAGCCTAAAGCTGAGTAAAACAAGGCCTGCAAATTTGCATTTCAAAACCACACAAGGACAAACTTAAAAGCAAAGGCTTATATTCAGAGAGGCAGGACAAAACATGTTAGAAAAGGGAAATGAGGGATATAATCCAATAAATGATGAAGAAAGGTTAACCCATTTAATGAGGTTACTAGCTTTAGTTATCATTCTAAGTCTCTTCCACATAATATTAAAAGGCATCATCAACTGAGCCATGCGATTGCAGTAGGCAGACTAGATAGTGACGTAAGATTCCCAACACACATCTGTAAATCACCCTTTTATTGAACAGCCATTTAACACAGTTTACACGAGACATCACAAGTTTACACTTAAAAAGCAAATGTTGCAATTTTACGCTTTTTTATAACAACAAAAGTTGCACAATAAAAAGAGCATGAGGAGACATCTTTGTAATACAGAGAAGAGAACCCAACTTCATATCATTAAATCAAGGGAAAAAGTAGAAAATAGAAACCC
This sequence comes from Crotalaria pallida, assembly GCA_037953625.1. Taxonomy (NCBI): domain Eukaryota; kingdom Viridiplantae; phylum Streptophyta; class Magnoliopsida; order Fabales; family Fabaceae; genus Crotalaria; species Crotalaria pallida. The sequence continues at coordinate 88,735,342 of CM075649.1, read as the reverse complement.
TCGGATATTATACATCTCTAGAACACAAATTATGTAACCCTAAAAGCAGAGATTGAAGAAAATCGAAATTGTGTAACCCTAAAAATAGCAATTGAGGGAAATCGAAGGAGACAAAGCAAGGAGGACACAATTTGAGCTTACCTTTCCATGATGAAGAAGCAAGGAGGAGACTGTCACTGTCCATGATGTCTCTTCCGTAAGGGAAGACGATGCTGCTGCCGTCGTTTTGGGGTGCGGTGGCTGCGATGATTTTGGGGTGTGATGACTGCAATCGGTTTGGGGTGTAGTGGCATTGGGCGTGTTTTGGCTGCAGAGGAAGTTAAGTGAATAGGGAAGGGGGAACGCTTTTTTAGTGCAGAGGGAGGGCTTTTTCTTTTTTATACCGAAACGACAGCGTTTCGTTTTTTTTTCTTTTTTTTAACTTCAGAGACGGATATTTCAGTCTCTAACTTATTTTGATTTTTGAGACGGAACTATTCCGTCTCTAACAATGAAATGAAACTTTTACATGAACTTCTGAGATGGAAATATCCGTCTCTGACTGATTTTTGTTTTAGAGACGGACCCATTCCGTCTCTATCTTTGTTCCAACTGGTTCAATGAAACTTTAGAGATGGTTGTAGCGACGGTTTCAGAGACGGAATAATTAGAGACGGATTAATCCGTCTCTAATGTTTCATTCATCCGTCTCTAATTCATGTAATTCGCAGATTGAAAATGTTTTGCGATTTTCGTCTCTAATTGTAAAATTCTGTCTCAAATTGCGTCTCTAATAGAGACGGAAAATTTTCCGTCTCTAAAAACCGTCTCTAAATCAGACTTTTCTAGTAGTGTATTAAGCATGAAGTGGCTATTAGAGTTAATTTTTGTTACCCTTTATTTATTAATTGGACCAATAAGGTTCTTGTTAATAGAATTAGAGCTGAACTTTAGTTTTTGGCATTTTTGAGTCTTTGAACCCTTCCTAGAAGGTGGCAAAGTGCTCTTAAATGGCCTTTAGTTTTGTATTAAATTTTCAAGTGGTAATAGAATTTTTTCTTATACCAAAAAAGAAAAGTAAGTTAAATGAAATAAAGCAAATTAAAATTTAACTATAAAATATAGTGTAGTGGATGAAATGATGTTGTGATGTGATTAATTCCCTAGATTTCTCAAAGTTGTCTACCCTTTGAATGACCTTTTTCATGCAACTTTTTGTGAAGACCAAATTGCCCTTGATTTTAGCCATGAAACCCGAAATTTTGGTGCTTGCACCCAATGGTTTTGTTTGTTTATAAGTAGATGTGGGTGCTTAACTTGTTTCATTCTTCTTCATTTCACAAATTCTAAACACTTGAGTTCTAGAGCCCATCAAACTCTAGAACAATAGAGAAAGAGAGAGAGAGAGAGAAGCCGAGGAAGAGAAGAAAAAAAATTTCTTTGAAGAATTTAGTGATTCCTCCAAGTGTTTTGATTTTGGTAGTTAATTTCTTCTTCTTCTTCTTCTTCTTCTTCTTCTTTAGGAAATGATTTTCTTGAAGGTTTTTGAAGTTCTTGAAGAATTTTGCAATATGTTAAAAGTGTAATGCATGCTTTGGATTTGAGCTTAGATTATGTATTAATGATGCATGCATGTAATTTATATGTGTTGATCATGATTCTTGTGTTGTAAAAATTTGTATAGATATTCATTTTTGGGAATAGTTAATTCGGTCAAGCCTAGATAAATAGGAATCCATGTTTTGTTATTCAACTTGAGTACATGCATGTTAGTTTTAGGACTTAATCTATGAGTTTTAAGCACTTGCATGTGAATATGTGACCTTGTTTTAAGATCAAAAGTTTTAGTTGAAAATGAAATGAAAAGTATTAATTTAAGTTTTTATTTTTTTAAGTCTTGCATGATTTAATTAGGAAGTTGAAAAACTTGATCTTGCATGTTAAGGATTTGATAAAAAAGTTAGTCTTTTCTTCCTAAATGATTCGGCCATGATTAGTTTAGGTAGGTCAGGATGTTTGCTTATTGAAACTAAATTATTAGTGATGGTCCTTGATGCATGATTAGAGTTTATAATTATTTAGCTTTGCATGCATGTGATTAAAGTGTAGGAATGTGATTTCTAGTGTTAATTAAATATTTAAGTGTCATGCATGTCATGTTTTTGGTTTGATATAGAAATAATGATTGTATGCATGAAGATCTATCCCTTAAAATTTATGTCTTGATTCTTGGTTTGATAAGTGAGTTGAATTTGTTATTTTTAAACCTTTAATCTTTTCGGTTTTTATGATCAATCAAGAGGATGAAATTTTATGTCATTGCATGTTAAAATTTCAAAAAAATAATGACTTTTCTTGGTAGAATAATTCGGCCATGTCATCTTAAATAAGTTAGAATGGTTGATTGTTGAAAATGAACTTTGATGATGATGAGCTTGTCATGCATGTTAGTGATCAAATGACCTCAGACTAAAACTATGAAATTTGTTGCATGCATGTTGAGATCTTTAGTGATTGTTTTAACTTAAGTAATGGTAAGATTAATTAGTTATTTTGTGTCATTTCTTGATAAAATTCAGTCTTATAGGATTTAATTAGGGAGCTTAATTTGTTTTATTTCCTTAAGTGTAAAGAAATGATATTAGTTAATGATAATGTGAATTATAGATTTAATCTAATGTATTTAAATGATTTTATAATAAGTATAAGTTGTTGTCCAATTATTTATTTTATGGTACTAAGGTTTTAAAAAAATGATGGGTAAGTATTTTACTTTAAAAATTTATAAGACTTATAGATAGTTTTCTTAGAGAATTAAAATGTAAAAAAGTGATTTTTGGTTTTAATTCAATGCTGTCCAGAATTTTAAGTTAAAGTATCTTCATTCAAAAAGTATTTTCAATTGCTTTAAAGTTTAAGTTTTAAGTACTCTTGTATATAATAAAAGCTAGACTGAAAAATTGTGATTTTTTGGTGTTTTCGGACTTGAAAACGTGGCTGTCCAAGACTGTACCAGCAACCAAATCAATTAGTTTAAATGACTTTATTAGTTACTTTCAAATGGTTGTGAAGTACTTAAAGTATTAGAAAAGTTGGAATGGTTTTGAAAAAAATAAATTGAGTTTAAGAGAATAACTCTATCCGAATAGACTTGTAATGAAAACGTATTTTTTTAAATACGAGGTATTTTAAAGACGGGGGATTGGAGCATCAAACGGTAGCAAGTACCCGTCGAAGTCATGTGCAATTATCTGCTGGAACAAGAGGTGAGAGAGCAGTAATCCTAAGACAACGTGGCGTTTAGACTCTTTATCAAGATGTCTCAATCATCTCAAGGATTGAAACCATGGTCCATTTATTGCTGAAGTGATATTGCCTATATGCTTATATGTTATGTTTAATGATGCCATGTGAATTAATTATGATGCATGATTTAATTTGTTTATCTGTTACTGTTATGTATGTCTGAGATATATCTGTTAAGTATTGAACCTGGTTTATGATTAAGTGAGACAATGGAAATTATGAAATTATAACGAGATTGAAAGTATCCCGAAAGTTATGAGAATGTGATGAGGAATTAACGCATGTTATAAGAGGAAAAGAGTTATGTTGCTTAAGAAAAGATTAATGCTGATGAGAATAATGAACAAAGATACAAGATATAAGTTTCATTTCTGAGTTTGCAAAAGTTCAAGACAAAGCATTATTGGCCTAACAAAGTGCTTATGGATTGCTTTTGGTACGCAAGTAACTTCTTGAGGAACACCTGTAAGGCTAGGACTCTAAGTCAACCATGTGAGCTATACGATGGCCGTGGTGCCAAACGGTTGCTGGAACTCGAAGCCTTGTGCTACGATGGGAAAAAAAGATGTAACTCTTTAGTGGTCGAGACTTGTCGAAGAGTTGTATCAAGGATGAGTCGACCGTAGGATTAAAATATTAATTAAGAGATGAAATTTTAATAAGACTTTAAAAGACATGGACTAATGCGGTGAATATGAGTGCGAAGTAGCGGAGAAGAAGATACCCTGGTTATATGCGGATACTCAGGAGATGATTTCATTAGGGGAGGATAAGGACGATGATACGTCAAGAAGCCTTGAGTACCTTTCTAGGCAGAACGAATCCCATATGTGATAAAAGGGCAGGTTGGTCCCGATTAGCCGTGGTAAGTTCTGCATCGCGAACTAGGAATAATATTGTCACCCCCTATGGAAATTCGTAAATAGTGGAGAGGGACTGGAACGAGGTTATGTGCTTTATTTCATCTTCTAATTGTGCCAACATTATCTTCAAGCTTTCTATTGTGTTGCGGACAGCTATCAAGCCTGTGTGGCAAAGGTCTTGTACTCCTGTTTGCTTCCGACTTAGGCATGGGTGGATATGAGGAGATGTAGTCATGTGTGCTAACCAATTTCCTCGATGATGACCTTTCCCCACATCATCAAAGGACTCGAATTGATAAGACTTAATAATAAGGAATGAACATGCTTAATAGTTATGATCTTGGAATCTGTTGTAATGAATGGCGAGTGAGAAACTTTTGAGATGTGTAATCAAATGAAAAAGCGTAATATGATATCAAAGTTTATCAGGATATGGAATGATATTTGTTATTGATGATGATAAAATGTTCCTTTATTGAATTTATCTGTTATATTATCATCATGTTGTTATTATCTGATATATGACAAAATGCTTATTTAATGAATTCTTCTGTTATACTGTTATTATGATGCTATTATCTGTTGTTATGTTATACTTTTATCTTGATATTGGGTCTATCGTGAGACCACACTGTCGACGTCGTGTACGTCCAGATCGCTGACTCTTTCCTATCTTGTTGTCGTGTCGGTAATGCTGATGTTGCAACGGATAGATGGCCTATCGAGTAGCAATCCACATGTGGCCCCTGCAGGGGGGAGTGTGGGAAGTCACGCTTGAAGGATGGATATGGAGAGGCGATTCTTGACTGGATATTGACGATCCGAGACACATTTTGAGAGGGACTTCAATGGATTTGCACGTGGGGCAAGTCACACTCCGAGACCATCGGGATGGTGGACCGAGAGAGCATCATGAGTTTGACGGACAACCCGCACCTTTAGCTGCTGTCTCGCCCGAACGTATGGAAGAGGATCCGGTGCCGCACTCTGCTGTAGCGCCAGCGGAGGAGGCTCCTACGGAGTGGTCGGACGAGGATGAGGTGTTTGATTCGGGAGATGGAGCTGATCAGGAACCTGGTGTCGAGGTTGGGATGGAGTCTGATTCGAAGGAGGAGTGATGTGCCCGGAGCTTAGTTGTGGTGGTGTGATATCTCTAGAGTTTAGGATCAGTGTCTTGATGTCGAGGATTACCTAAGCAATGAACTATTTATGTAATTCAGTTAATTTCTAATTCTGTCTTGTTTAGTACTTTTATTTTGAAGGACTTGGGTTACGAAATCTTTTGAGAACTGTTATGAGTCCTTTTTGATGTAATATAATGAACTATGTCGGACTCTGAACTAAGTTATTTTATGATGACGAATGTTTCTAAGGTTTCAAGTAAGCAAGTGTTTTAGTGACAACTCGGTTTTCATTGGAAGGAGGAACAGGGTATCAACAACACGTTTTTTTTAAATGGCCTCATTTTTATTAGCAGTTTATTAAATAATCAATGGTAATTTTCGGTAGTGAAAATCGGGCTGTTACAGAATGGTATCAAAGCGAAGGTTAATCCTCAGTGGCCTTAAGCATAGCCTTACATGATTACTCTGTGTGACTCTGTTTGTGTCTATAGTGTCTGTCTATGTTGTTATGTTGAAGTATCCTTGTTGTTTCTTTTTGAGATAAGCGATGCCTCGTTGAAGACCTCGTAGTTCTGGATCGGGTACCTCTGGTAGGAGCGCTGAGATACCAAACCCTGCGACTCTCATGGCTCAGATGACTACAGTAATGACAGGCGTCAATGACAATCTGCAAGCGTTGCACCAGCAAGCTCAACAAAATTATAACAACAATCAGAATCAAGCCTAGAATGTGGAAGCACAAGGGTATAAGGGATTGGATGAGTTTTGTCGTCGAAATCCGAAGGAATTTGCTGGAGGAATTGCCCCGGATGAAGCTCTAAGTTGGATAGAAAGTTTGGAAAGGATATTTGAAGGAATGGTGCAGTGCAGAGATGAACAGAAGATAGCGTATGCTGGTTATATTGTGACTAAGGAGGCTGCAGCATGGTGGAGGACAGTTAAGCAAGTGATGTTGAATGCTGGGGAGGAGATTACTTGGGAGTCTTTCAAAGGAAAATTCATGGAGAAGTATTTTCTAATGTATGTGAGAATTGAAAAAGAAATGGAATTCTTGAAGTTGGTGCAAGGAAACTTGTCAATTGGGGAGTATGCTTAAAGATTTGAAGAGTTGGCTAAGTGTGTGCCACAGTATGCTGGAGGAGAAAATGAAAAAGCAACATGTGCTAAATTTAGAGATGGTCTCAAGGCGGAAATTAAGTTGGCTTTCTCTCATCTGGAGATAGAGGACTTTGCTATTCTGGTGAACCAATGTCGCATGTATGAAGGAGGCTTGAAGGCAAAGAGTGCAGCAGAGAAAATGGCAAGATCATATACATTTCATGGACCGATTCGCAACTTTCCTTTTTATCGAGGTTCTGGTGGGAAGTATCGGACCCCAAATCCATACTCTGATTCTGGTGGAAGAAGAGATCAATGCTTTGAAGGAAGTGGACATAGTGGAAATACAGAAGGAAATGCAAATCGAGGTGGTAATCGTGGAAGCAACAGTCATAGAGGCAGTAGCGTGGGGCATAGTGGGGAAAATCGCAACAACCCTGGTGGAGCAAGGCAAGGAATTGTACCTCCTTATTGCAACCAGTGCAACCACAATCACCATGGATCGATGTGTCCATCAAGGAATCCGAACTGTTTCAACTACAACCAGCCTGGTCATATTGCTAAGGACTACAATGAACCAAAGCGAGTGCTAAACTCGGGGAATGCAAACCGGCTCAGTACCCAAGGGAGAGTGTTCACAATGAGCGGAGTTGAAGCTGCTAATGCTGCTAATCTAATTCAAGGTGAATGTTTCATTTTTAAGAATTCCTTGTTAGTGTTGTATGATTCGGGTGCTACCCACTCGTTTATTGCTCACGATGTGGTGAATAGATTAAAGTTAAAAATAGATACTTTACCTTATGACCTAATTGTTTCTACCCCTACTGGTGACCCAGTCGTAGTATCAACTTATTGTCCTAAGTGTCCTGTAGAAATAGAAGGTAAAACTTATCTTGTTTACTTGATTCAACTACCCCTTTCTAAAATAGATGTTATCCTAGGAATGGACTGGCTTATAAAGAATCATGTTCTCTTGAACGGTTTCGAAAAGTCATTAGTCTTTAGTGAAACTAAAACCTCTGCTTCAAATCACAAAGACCCTGAGCACTTTTCTGCCAAGCAAATCCAAGCTTCATTAAAGGATGGAGCCATAGCATACATGTTCTTAGCTTCATTGGATGTCAAGGGAGATAAGGAACTCAGTAGTTTGCCGATAGTTAAGGATTTTCCTGAGATGTTTCTTGGAGAAATTCCTGGTTTGCCACCGATTCGGAAAGTTGAGTTCTCAATTGATGTGATCCCTGGAACGGGACCTATTTCTAAAGCACCCTATAGGATGGCGCCGGTAGAGTTAGCTGAATTGAAGAAGCAACTCGAGAACTTATTGGAGAAGAAAATGGTTCGGCCTAGTGTGTCTCCGTGGGGTGCGCCTATGTTGTTTGTCAAGAAGAAGGATGGTAGTATGCGTGTATGCACGGACTATCGTCAATTGAATAAGGTTACGTTCAAAAACAAGTATCCTCTACCCAGAATCGATGGCTTGTTGGACCAATTGAAGGGAGCAGCGATTTTTTCTAAGATAGATCTTCGATCAGGATATCATCATATTAGAGTGAAGGAAGAAGATATTCCCAATACTGCGTTCAGAACTCGTTATGGGCACTACGAGTACTTGGTTATGCCTTTCGGTGTGACGAATGCTCCTGCCGTATTCATGGATTACATGAATAGGATTTTTCATTCTTACTTGGATTCATTTGTTGTCTTGTTTATCGACGATATTTTGATTTATTCCAAGACTAAGGAGAAACATGCAGAGCATCTAAGGATAATTTTGAAGGTGTTAAAGGAAAAGCAGCTCCACGCCAAATTAGCAAAGTGTGACTTTTGGCTAGACTCGGTGCATTTCTTAGGGCATGTGATCACGAAGGATGGAATCTCGGTGGATCCAGCTAAGGTAGAAGCTGTGTTGGAGTGGGAAACATCGACAACTGTGACAGAAATTCGGAGTTTCTTGGGTTTAGCTGGTTATTACAGGAGGTTTATTGGGGGATTTTCTCGGTTATCTTTGCCATTAACAAAGTTAAAAAGGAAAGGACAACCATTCATGTGGTCAACGAAGTGTGAGGAAAATTTTCAAGAGCTGAAGAAAAGGTTAACAACAGTGCTGGTGTTGGTTTTGCCTGATACAACAAAGCCATTTTGTGTATATTGTGATGCTTCGAAGCAAGGATTAGGGTGTGTACTTATGCAAGAAAGGAAAGTGGTAGCCTATGCTTCGCAACAAATGAAGACTCATGAGCTCAATTATCCGACTCACGATCTCGAGTTAGCTGCAGTTGTGTTTGCTTTAAAGATCTGGAGGCACTATTTGTATGGAGTAAGGATCGAAGTTTTCAGCGATCACAAGAGTTTGAAGTATCTGTTTGAGCAAAAAGAGCTGAATATGCGCCAAAGACGATGGATGGAATTTTTGAAGGACTACGACCTCGAACTACAATATCACCCTGGGAAGGCGAACGTGGTAGCTGATTCCTTGAGTAGGAAGTCGCTGCATGTTTCAGCATTGATGATAAGGGAATTATAGTTGATTGAAGAGTTTCGAGACTTGAATTTGGGAGTGGAGCTCAAGCCTAGGAGCATGATATTGGGAAGGTTAACTGTGTCAAGTGGATTCGTGGAATAAATTAAGGAACTTCAAGTGCACGATGAGGAGCTTCAAGCGAAGAAAGAGCCTTCTGAAAAAGGAAAGGAAGTGGAATTTCAAGTTGGAAATGATGGAGTGATGAGATATAAGGATCGTATTTGTGTACCTAATGATGCTGAACTGAAAGAGATGATATTGGAAGAAGCCCATAAGAGCAAGTTGAGTTTACACCCTGGTTCTCTAAAAATGTATCAAGATCTCTAGAAAGTATTCTGGTGGTCTGGAATGAAGAGGGAAGTGGCAGAATATGTCTCTCGGTGTTTGACCTTTCAGAAGGCGAAGATAGAGCATAAGAAGCCCGGAGGAGAGCTACAACCATTGTCAGTGCCAGTATGGAAGTGGGATCGTATTACCATGGACTTTGTTTCTGGTTTTCCCAAGACTAAAAAGGGATATAATGCTATATGGGTAATTGTGGATCGGCTGACAAAGACTGCACTGTTCATTCCGATCAGTATGAAGTATTCTTTGGACAAGTTGGTTGAATTGTAACTAAAAGAAGTGGTAAGATTGCATGGAGTACCATCAAGCATAGTGTCTGACAGAGATCCGCGTTTCACTTCTAAGTTTTGGACTTAAGTTCAGCTTATCATCCGCAAATTGATGCTCAATCAGAACGAACTATTCAGACGTTGCAAGATTTGCTGATGTAACACCCCAATTCTTATTTATAAATTAACAAATAAAAGTCGATAATAAAATAGGGAACTTAAAAATTTACTTTTTTATAAAACAAGTTTACAAATAGTGTAGGGCCTCCAATTACAATATAAGTAGCGCAAAATAGAGTTTCCTTTTTTCCACTCTTCCGCTGCGACACTCTGATCCACAAGCTCCTTAGCATTCACCTAAAATGTTAACCACTAAGGGTGAGACCTTTCCACAACACAGTGGATCACAGGATAGTAAATAGTTCATAAAAGAAACTCAAGAGTAATAATCAACTCAAGCAATGGACTAACAAAATACATCACATTCAATTTATAATTCAACACACACGAATTCCATATTCCATATTCTCGATATTCATTTCCATTATCCATTATCCTTTTCACCTTCACGATGTATGTCACCTCAGGTCAAAGGCCCACATATATCCCTCATTTTCATTGTATGCATCCTCAGGTCGGAGGCCTACATACAAACCATATCCTTTTTCACTTTCTTTTCCTTTTTCCTTAATTCTCTTTCTCTTTTGCACCACTAGGATTTGATGCACCTGCTAGGCAATTCACCACCTACTAGGGACTTTACACCTGGCAGGACTTTACACCCAATAGGCATTACCCGTTACGATTATGCTTAATTATTTATTTATTTCACTTCTCCTAATTCCAGTCCACACTTTATCCTTTTTCAGGTGGTTATACAGTGTATTGATCCATTGGCGCAAGAATTTGGACCTAATGGGCAATTGGCCTGACAGGCAATTGGCCCAAGCAGGCAATTCACCACCTAGCAGGGCACCTAGTGTCGGTGCTTCCAAGGATCAATCACACTGCATTCCTTTTTATTTAAATATCAAAACTCAACCAAAATTTGTCAAGTAAAACATGTCAAATTCAACATACACTCCATCCATAAACTACTCAAATAATTGCAAGTAACATCCAAAGTTCACATTTATCATTTTCACAACAAATATACAATAGCACCAAATACCCACTTCATGCATTTCCCATAAACATACACACCCGTAAGTAATCACAGATAACACACTTAAAATTTAAGCATTCATATAATATCCTTCATTATCTATTTATCACACATTTAACACTTAGTCACAAATATATCCGTTTAGCATATATTGAACATAGTAATTATTCAACAATCAGCAGATATCACAAATCAGTCGACATACTCAGGTATGTCACAGCATACATCTAATATAAGTCAACTCCCTAGGGTTCTTCACTTCCTACTTTGATAACATACAAAAGGGATTTAACATACACATTTTAGTTAATATAAAAATCTACCAATAATACACTATACACCCCTAATCCATAGCTAAACAAGTATTATTTTGTTACCCACGACCCAAATTAACTATTACACCCAAATCCTATTATAAACTCTAACTATCCCTAACCCAAAGTGTGGAAAAGTGTCTCCCCTTACTTTGGAGAGAGAGGAAACTCGATTGAAGCTCCAAGGACCTTAAATCTACCCCCGATCTACTTGGATTCCAACACTTTTGAGAGATCTCCACTTGATCTTGAGATTGGAGGAGAGAGAGAGAGAGAGAAATCCGCAAGATAGAGAAAGAAAGAAGAGGGAGGAAATTGCTCTTGTGAAGGTGGAGTGATGATTTTGGCTCTCAATCTAGGTTTATTGGTGTTGTATATGAAGATCAAGAGAAGAAGAGTGGAGCTCATGAACCCTAACTATGAGAAATGGAAGAGAGACAGTTTGAATATTAATGGTGTTTATAGGGGTAAGGATGATGGAGATGGTGAGGAAAAGATTGGATGATGAACCAAGACCTTGGATCATGAGCTATGGAACTTGGGGTTTTGATTTGGGAGTTTGGGGTCTTCTTTGGGGAAGAAGGAATGGAGCAAATGAAGCTCCCTTCGTCCTTTTATTTTTTCAATGTCAGGACGTACTACTCGAGTAGTGAGTGCACTACTCGAGTAGTTCACGAATTTTCACTTTCTTGACTTGCTGTTGGCATGGACTACTCGATTAGTGCTTGCACTACTCGAGTAGTCCAATAGATTTCCCATTTTCTTGGCACTTCAAAATGCCATAACTTCTTCGTTACCCATCGGATCTTGCCCAAATTTTGAGGCAAGCTACCTAAAACCCTTATCTTCACATCCAATGGTGGGATTGGGTTTAGAGCTATGGATCTTATACTCATAATTTCCTTAAGTCCTATGCTCTAAAATCTCAAATTACTCTTCTTAATCCCTAATTTTAACCTACCATACCCATTCCTCTTCACTCTAAGCCTATTACCACACTAATTATGCTTGGGAATAAATTAGGGATGTTACAATTCTCCCCCACTTATTGGAATTTCGTCCCCGAAATTCCGTCTAATAAATTAAGGTTTCTTTGCCGCGATACTCACTTCTCTTGGTTTCACACCCCCACTTGGATTAGGCGTACTACTTGGCATTAAGAAGAAACTAATGTCTTGCACTCCACGAAGAGTACAATCTATGGTTCCATTCGATTGGTTTCGATGTGGAAACACTATAGGGTTTTTCCCAAAATCAGGCTTAACTCTTCAAGGAAGTTGGAATTGGTTCTAGGATCCATTGGGTTCCCTCAGGAATTTTACCTCAAAGGTTTGGAAAGGGTACTATTACACTCTAAACGACAATGCCCTCATGGGTTTGATTATAATCTAACCCAAAACATATAACTTATTTACTACTCCTAAGCCCTAATCAAACACATTCATCATTCAAGCAATCATAAATCACATAGGCATCATTCAAAATCCAAATATACACACAGCAGTTCACATCATCATATACTTCAAACATAAACATTGCGCAATTCCTACTTCCTCCTAAGCTAGTCTTTCTCTACCTAACCTATCTTAAGGTTCAATCTTACCTCTACGCACACATTCTTACAATCATCACATATTCGAAAAATTGGTTCAAAAGCAATTCGGAAAATAGGATTTCTATAATTTGTTTGAAAATCCAAAACCAGCAAAATTACATGACCATAGCAACATGCATCTTTGACAAATTATCGATTCAATTCCACATTTTATGAAAATTTACCAATAAAGTCCCCAAAATTCACAATTTGAAATGAAAAACAAGAATAAAGTGGGTTCGTCAAAATTTGTTTTAACTAAAACCTTTTAAAATCAGCAAAATACTTGAAGTTTTCAAAACTCATTTAGGTTTCCATAATAATAATCATAATAACAAAATAATGGTTTTTCAGAAGCCTCTACAATCTCATATTTTGTCCCCAGTGAGCTCCCCCACTTAGGCTTTTGCTATCCTTTCAAATTCAGGCCCAGTGTTTTTCTCTGGTGGAAAGTGATATGTTCTATTGGTTGCGGAAGATTGGTTACTAACTACGAGGTACCTAGGTTCTCATTAGTCCTTTTGACGACTAAGATACTGGAGATTCAAGGAAAGGCATCATTTAATACCCTAAGTTGGTTCTATCCAACAGGTCTTTGTCCTTTTAACTCACTCTAATAGGTACCATGCCTTTCTACTTTTCGATACTTCCAAAAGTGGTTGGATTTTGTTCGAGGTGGGGTGGTTCCTTAGCAGGTATTTCTTAGCTAATGGTTTCTCTTCCCAGAACTTGCATAAAAATTAATCAGGAGTTCCCTGATACTTTTCTACTATGGGTTAGGTTTCTAACCTTAAGACATCGTCATGTCATGGGGGTCGACCAGCTAAAAGGGAAAGGTTTACAACTCCATACTCTTGGGTTGGTTCCTCTTATCTTAGTAGGTGTTGACAACCTTTGCTTACAATTCACCTTAGGCATCATAGGTTGGGGAATCTACTAGCTATCTTGGACTCTCTCAAATCTTGGAAAATTGGAGGGTATTAGGATGTGTTACTTATGGGTTGGTTTGTCGTTCGACTTAGGTTTCGGTTTGCTATCTTCCTTAATGTACTCAGTGGTCCATGCTAACTTATCATACTCTCGGGGTAGCAAACCACAACTCTAATCCCAGTACAACATGGTCCTGGGACACTTTACCCTAATCGGTTTCCAAAAATGTCTCGGTAGGTCTTTTGGTTTCACAATTTACTAATTTGGTCGGTTTTTGTTTGTTCTATGGTTTTCATGTGGATATCATGGGGAAAGCCAACACTGCAGAGTTCCGAGAAATCTTTATTAAAACAGAATAAGGAAAACAAAACTTCACGTATACATATATGAATATACATGAATACATACATAAGCATGCAATTAATACTTATATACATGCATTATTATTCATATTTTCAAGATTTAGTTTGAAAACCTCCTTAACACAATCCGAGAAAAACGTTTCATATATTGATTCACACGTTTACAAACATATTCAATTATTTTGAACACCATTTTTAAAGACAGTACCTTTAATCATTGATTAGTCCAAAATTGTTTGAAATTTTTAAAACGGTGATGGAAATCGAAAAGCTTTTAATTTGAAAATTGTTTGGGATCATTTTCAAAATTTAAACCCATCCAAACCTAAACACCTATCTTATATATGAATATATATAACACACACTTATACCATTACAGATCAAATCGAGAATTTATTCAAGAACCTCCCGATTGAATTTAACCCCCTTCCTCATCAAGTAAACCTTTTTCCATTAATAAATTTTATTGTTATAACTTGGGGTTCAAGTTCAATCGATAGGAACTCCATACATATCTTTCGTTTAGTATTAAAGTTATCGAAATCAAATTAGTAGTGGATCCAACTACCGGTTGAACATAAATGTTCTTGTTGCGTTTCGTGGATTCTAGTCTAACCGATGCAAACTAAATCACTCGGTTAGATTAGTATCGAGATAATACATTATTTAAATTCTCTTGGCTCCACCTCTAATTTCCGTCCGCTTACTTTAACCCTAAACTATCCAGAATATTAATATATTTCGAGGACCTTTCGGTTTAGTTCGAACCGCTTCCCAAATTGGGCATAAAGTTCCTTTTATATTTATAAATCAAATTGGTATGGTTCAGCGGTTTGAATCCGATCGATCGGTTCTCGATTCTTATTTCACATTTGGCGCCACAGTTACTTGAATCGAGATGAGCTATGGAACCGACCATTAATTTAATTTAAACATTATTTTTCGCTCTCTTAGATACTAGTCTAACCGACGTGAATTTAATCAATTGATTGGATTAGTATCGAGGTCATAACTTATTTAATCCATGCGGTTCCATTTCAAATTTTCGTCCAATTACTTTGACACCAAACTTCACATCAGACACACATTCAAATCACATACGATTAAACATAACAAAGCAAAGAGAAACAAATAATTGATATTAGGGTTTCATACATAGGAAATCGTTCACTAATTCACGATAGTGCACAAACTTCTAGATTTCGACGACGTCACCTCCCGGTAAATGCAACATCGGATTGGCCAGTTCCGAAACTACATTCCATCAGTGGTAATAGCCCTCGCCATCCAGTTTAAGTTTCCGTACTTCGTTTTGATTAGCAAGATTTCCTTTGTAAGAAACTTCGACTCTCGATTTAACTCAAAACTTAAATTTTCACCCTTAAACAAAATCATCTTCCACCACTTAAGTTTCCTGTTTGCAATTGGGTAAACACTTACAATAAGCGATTCTTAGAATCCCTAAGGGATCCGCTTAGGTTCCAAAGAATTCCATTTTTTTTCCTTTTTATATAAAATTTCTTTATTTGACACTCTTTAGTATTTCCCATTTGCAAACTTAAACCTACTCGATTATCACTTATCATCAAAATTTCTATTTACATGAGTCTCACCTTTAGAGAATAGCTTGAAATGAGAGTGTTCGCAGCGAGATCGGGACCACTTTGCCTCAGGTCGAAAGGAAGGAACTGCTCTCATACCGTAATTGTAACACCCCAATTCTTATTTATAAATTAAAAAATAAAAGTCGATAATAAAATAGGGAACTTAAAAATTTCCTTTTTTATAAAACAAGTTTACAAATAGTGTAGGGCCTCCAATTACAATATAAGTAGCACAAAATAGAGTTTCCTTCTTTCCACTCTTCCGCTACGACACTCTGATCCACAAGCTCCTTTGCATTCACCTAAAATGTTAACCACTAAGGTTGAGACCTTTTCACAACACAGTGGATCACAGAATAGTAAATAGTTCATAAAAGAAACTCAAGAGTAATAATCAACTCAAGCAATGGACTAACAAAATACATCACATTCAATTTATAATTCAACACACACGAATTCCATATTCCATATTCTCGATATTCATTTCCATCATCCATTATCCTTTTCACTTTCACGATGTATGTCACCTCAGGTCAGAGGCCCACATACATCCCTCATTTTCATTGTATGCATCCTCAGGTCAAAGACCTACATACAAACCATATCCTTTTTCACTTTATTTTCCTTTTTCCTTAATTCTCTTTCTCTTTTGCACCACTAGGATTTGATGCACCTGCTAGGCAATTCACCACCTACTAGGGACTTTACACCTGTCAGGACTTTACACCCATTAGGCATCACCAGTTAGGACTATGCTTAATTATTTATTTATTTCACTTCTCTTAATTCCATTCCACACTTTATCCATTTTTCAGGTTGTTATACAGTGTATTGATCCATTGGCGCACCGACGCCTAACGGGAATTTGGACCTAATGGGAAATTGGCCTGACAGGCAATTGGCCCTAGCAGGCAATTCACCACCTAGCAGGGCACCTAGTGTGCCGGTGCTTCCAAGGATCAATCACACTGCATTCCTTTTTATTTAATATCAAAACTCAACCACAATTTGTCAAGTAAAATATGTCAAATTCAACATACACTCCATTCATTAACTACTCAAATAATTGCAAGTAACATCCAATGTTCACATTTATCATTTTCACAACAAATATACAATAGCACCCAATACCCACTTCATGCATTTCCCATAAACATGCACACCCGTAAGTAATAACATATAACACACTTAACATTTAAGCATTTATATAATATCCTTCATTATCTATTTATCAAACATTTAACACTTAGTCACAAATATATCCATTTAGCACATATTGAACATAGTAATTATTCAACAATCAGCATATATCACAAATCAGTCGACCAACTCAGGTATGTCTCAGCGTACATCTAATATAAGTCAACTCCCTAGGGTTCTTCACTTCCTACTTTGATAACATACAAAAGGGATTTAACATACACATTTAAGTTAATATAAAAATCTACAAATAGTACACTATACACCCCTAATCCATATCTAAACAAGTATTATTTTGTTACCCACGACCCAAATTAACTATTAAACCAAATCCTATTATAAACTCTAACTATCCCTAACCCGAAGTGTGGAAAAGTGTCTCCCCTTACTTTGGAGAGAGAGGATGCTCGATTGAAGCTCCAAGGACCTTGAATCTACCCCCCGATCTACCTGGATTCCAATTCTTTTAAGAGATCTACACTTGGATCTTGATATTGGAGGAGAGAGAGAGAAATCCGCGAGAGAGAGAAAGAAAGGAGAGGGAGGAACTTGCTCCTCTGAAGGTGGAGTGATGATTTTGGCTCTCAATCTAAGGTTTATTGGTGTTGTATATGAATATCAAGAAGAAGAAGAGTGGAGCTCATGAACCCTAACTATGAGAAATGGAAGAGAGAGAATTTGAATATTAATGGTGTTTATAGGGGTAAGGATGATGGAGATGGTGAGGAAAAGTTTGGATGATGAACCAAGACCTTGGATCATGAGCTATGGAACTTGGGGTTTTGATTTGGGAGTTTGGGGTCTTCTTTGGGGAAGAAGGAATGGAGCAAATGAAGCTCACTTCGTCCTTTTATTTTTTCACTGTCAGGACGTACTACTCGAGTAGTCAATGCACTACTCGAGTAGTTCAGGAATTTTCACTTTCTTGACTTGCTGTTGGCATGGACTACTCGATTAGTACTTCCACTACTCGAGTAGTACAACAGATTTCCCATTTTCTTGGCACTTCAAAATGCCATAACTTCTTCATTATCCGTCAGATCTTGCCCAAATTTTGAGGCAAGCTACCTAAGACCCTTATCTTCACATCCAACGGTGGGATTGGGTTTAGAGTTATGGATCTTCTACTCATAATTTCCTTAAGTCCTGTGCTCTAAAATCTCAAATTACTCTTCCAAATCCCTAATTTTATCCTACCATACCCATTTCTCTTCACTCTAAGCCTATTACCACACTAATTATGCTTGGGAATAAATTAGGGATGTTAAAGTTGAGAGATTGTGTCATGGAATATGCTGGAAGTTAGGATTCATTTTTGCATTTGATAGAATTCACCTACAACAACAGTTTACATTCGAGCATTGGAATGGCACCGTACGAAGCCTTATATGGTTGGAAATGTAGAACGCCTCTGTGTTGGTTTGAAACTGGGGAGAATATAATGCTAGGACCTGATTTGGTGCAGCAAACAAATGAGAAGGTGAAGCTAATTCAATAAAATACGAGAACCGCACAAAGCCGGCAATAGAGCTACCAAGATAAAAGGAGGAGTCCGGTTGAATTCAATGAGGGAGATCATGTATTTATGCGGGTAGTGCCAACTAATGGGATTGGCAGAGTGCTCAAAACCAAAAAGATTACACCCCGTTTCATTGGACCTTACCCAATTCTCAAAAAAATAGGACCCGTAGCTTATCAAATCGCCCTACAGCCTATGCTTTCTAACCTTCATGATGTCTTTCATGTGTCTCAACTAAGAAAATATGTTCATGACCTCTCACACATCATTAAGCCAGACCCGATACAACTCAAGGAAAATCATACGTATGAAACCTTGCCCTTGAGGATAGATGGTAGTAGCGTGAAAAGGTTAAGAGGAAAAGAGATTCCTCTGGTTAAAGTCATATGGAGTCAGACAAATGGGGAAGAAGCAACTTGGGAACTCGAGAGTAGCATGAGAAGTTCATTTCCGCATCTGTTCGTGTCAGGTACGACATTTCTCGGGGACGAGAAATTTTCAAGTTGGGGAGAATGTAACATCCGTCAAAATCCTCGTATATTTTAAATAAAAAAATTTCTTTTTGAGATAAATTTTATAAATAAGCATATTTATAAAGAAAATATATAAGTATTTTTATCGACAAAATTGTATTCTAAGAATATCACATTATTTTAACCATATGATTTGGATTGTGATTTTAATTTGGTTTTCATGATTTTATAAATTTCGGTTTTATTAAATTAATTATATAGAAATAATAAATTTTTCTAAGTAAAGCTCTAGACTTCAAAAATAATAAGAGTGTATTTTTAAGAGATGAGCTGAATTTTATGTTTTAGTTTTACAAAAAAAAATAAATATAATCATAGGATTTAATTTAATATGTTTGAAATTGTTTCCTTCTTTAAAAAGTAAAAGGAAAATTATATTTCCCACTTTCTTATGTGTGCTACGGCCCACATATAGTAATATAGGATGATTTTTGTATTTTATTTCCTTCTAAAGTAAGTAAGCTAAATGAAATAAAACAAATTAAAATTTAACTAATAAATATAGTTTAGTGGATGAAATGATGTTGTGATGTGATTAATTCCCTAGATTTCTCAAAGTTGTCTACCCTTTGAATGATCTTTTTCATGCAACTTTTTGTGAAAACCAAATTGCCCTTGATTTTAGCTATGAAACCCGAAATTTTGGTGCTTTCACCCAATGGTTTTGTTTGTTTGTAAGTAGATGTGTGTGCTTAACTTGTTTCATTCTTCTTCATTTCACAAATTTTAGACACTTGATTTCTAGAGCCCATCAAACTCTAGAACAAGAGAGAAAGAGAGAGAGAAGCCGAGGAAGAGAAGAAAAATATTTTCTTTGAAGAATTTAGTTATTCCTCCAAGTGTTTTGATTTATGTAGTTAATTTCTTCTTCTTCTTATTCTTCTTCTTCTTTAGGAAATGATTTTCTTGAAGGTGTTTGAAGTTCTTGAAGAATTTTGCAATATGTTAAGAGTGTAATGCATGCTTTGGATTTGAGCTTAGATTATGTATTAATGATGCATGCATGTAACTTATATGTGTTGGTCATGATTCTTGTGTTGTAAAAATTTGTATAGATATTCATTTTTGAGAATAGTTAATTCGGTCAAGCCTAGATAAATAGGAATCCATGTTATGTTATTCAACTTGAGTGCATGCATGTTAGTTTTAGGACTTAATCTATGAGTTTTAAGCACTTGCGTGTGAATATGTGACCTTGGTTTTAAGATCTAAAGTTTTAGTTGAAAATGAAATGAAAAGTATTAATTTAAGTTTTTATTTTTTTAAGTCTTGCATGATTTCATTAGGAAGTTGAAAAACTTGATCTTGCATGTTAAGGATTTGATAAAAAGTTAGTCTTTTCTTCCTAAATGATTCGGCCATGATTAGTTTAGGTTGGTCAAGATGTTTGCTTATTGAAACTAAATTATTAGTGATGGTCCTTGATGCATGATTAGAGTTTGTAATTATTTAGCTTTGCATGCATGTGATTAAAGTGTAGGAATGTGATTTCTAGTGTTAATTAAATATTTAAGTGCCATGCATGTCATGTTTTTGGTTTGATCTTGATATAATGATTGAATGCATGAAGATCTATGCCTTAAAATTTATGTCTTGATTCTTGGTTTGATAAGTGAGTTAAATTTGTTATTTTTAAACCTTTAATCTTTTCGGTTTTTATGATCGATCAAGAGGATAAAATTTTGTGTAATTGCATGTTAAAATTTCAATAGAATAATGACTTTTCTTGGTAGAATAATTCGGCCATGTCATGTTAAATAAGTTAGAATGGTTGATTGTTGAAAATGAACTTTGATGATGATGAGCTTGTCATGCGTGTTAGTGATCAAATGACCTCAGACTAAAACTATGAAATTTGTTGCATGCATGTTGAGATCTTTAGTGATTGTTTTAATTTAAGTAATGGTAAGATTAATTAGTTATTTTGTGTCATTTCTCGATAATATTCGGTCTTATAGGATTTAATTAGGGAGCTTAATTTGTTTTATTTCCTTAAGTGTAACGAAATGATATTAGTTAATGATAATGTGAATTGTGGATTTAATCTAATGTATTTAAGTGATTTTATAATAGTAATAAGTTGGTGTCCAATTATTTATTTTATGGTACTAAGGTTTTAAAAAAATGATGGCTAAGTATTGTACTTTAAAAATTTATAAGACTTATAGATAGTTTTCTTAGAGAATTAAAATGTAAAAAAGTGATTTTTGGTTTTAATTCAATGCTGTCCAGAATTTTAGGTTAAAGTATCTTCATTCAAAAAGTGTTTTCAATTGCTTTAAAGTTTAAGTTTTAAGTACTCTTGTATATAGTAAAAGCTAGATTGAAAAATTGTGATTTTTCGGTGTTTTCGGACTTGAAAACGTGGCTGTCCAAGACTGGACCAGCAACCAAATCAATTAGTTTAAATTACTTTATTAGTTATTTTCAAATGGTTTTGAAGTACTTAAAGTATTAGAAAAGTTGGAATGGTTTTGAAAATAATGAATTGAGTTTAAGAGAATAACTCTATCCGAATAGACTTGTAATGAAAACGTATTTTGTTTAATACGAGGTATTTTAAAGACAAGGGATTGGAGCATCAAACGGTAGCAAGTAACCGCCGAAATCCTGTGCAATTATCTGCTAGAACAAGAGGTGAGAGAGCAGTGATCCTAAGACAACGTGGCGTTTAGACTCTTTATCAAGATGTTTCAATCATCTCAAGGATTGAAACCATGATCCATTTATTGCTGAAGTGATATTGCCTATATGCTTATATGTTTTGTTTAATGATGCCATGTGATTTAATTATGATGCATGATTTAATTTGTTTATCTATTATTGTTATGTATGCCTTAGATATATCTGTTAAGTATTGAACCTGGTTTATGATTATGTGAGACAATGGAAATTATGAAATTATAACGAGATATAAAGTATCCCGGAAGTTATGAGAATGTGATGAGGAATTAAGGCATGCTATAAGAGGAAAAGAGTTATGTTGCCTAAGATAAGATTAATGTTGATGAGAATAATGAACAAAGATACAATATATAAGTTACATTTCTGAGTTTTCAAAAGTTCAAGACAAAGTGTTGCTCGCCTAAGAAAGTGCTTATGGATTGCTTTTGGTATGCAAGTAACTTCTTGAGGAACACCTGCAAGGCTAGGACTCTAAGTCAACCATGTGAGCTATACGATGGCTGTGGTGCCGGACAGTTGCTGGAACTCGAAGCCTTGTGCTACGATGGAAAAAAAAAGATGTAACTCTTTAGTGGTCGAGACTTGTCGAAGGGTTGTATCAAGGATGAGTCGACCATAGGATTAAAATATTAATTAAGAGATGAAAGTTTAATAAGACTTTAAAAGACATGGACTAATGCGGTGAATATGAGTGCGAAGTAGTGGAGAGGAACATACCCTGGTTTGCGGATACTCAGGAGATGATTTCATTAAAGGAGGGTAAGGACGGTGATACGTCAAGAAGCCTTGAGTACCTTTCTAGGCGGAACGAATCCCATATGTGATAAAAGGACAGGTTGGTCCCGATTAGCCGTGGTAAGTTCTGCATCGCGAACTAGAAATAATATTGTCACCCCCTAGGGAAATTCGTAAACAGTGGAGAGGGACTGGAACGAGGTTATGTGATTTAATTTCCTCTTCTAATTGTGCCAGCATTATCTTCAAGCTTGCTATTGTGTTGCGGACAGCTGTCAAGCCTGCGTGGTAAAGGTCTTGTACTCTTGTTTGCTTCCGACTTAGGCATGGGTGGATATGAGGCGATGTAGTCATGTGTGCTAACCAATTTCCTCGATGATGACCTTTCCCCACATCATCAAAGGACTCGAATTGATAAGACTTAATCATAAGGAGTGAACATGCTTAATAGTTATGATCTTGGAATCTGTTGTAATGAATGGCGAGTGAGAAGCTTTTAAGATGTGTAATCAAAAGAAAAAGCGTAATGTGATATCAAAGTTTATCAGGATATGGAATGATATCTGTTATTGATGATGATAAAATGTTCCTTTATTGAATTTATCTATTATATTATCATCATGCTGTTATTATCTAATATAAGACAAAATGCTTATTTAATGAATTCTTTTGTTATACTGTTATTATGCTGCTATTATCTGCTGTTATGTTATACTTTTATCTTGATATTGGGTCTATCATGAGACCACACTATCGACGTCGTGTACATCCGGATCGCTGACTCTTTCCTATCTCGTTGTCGTGTCGGTAATGCTGATGTTGCAATGGATAGATGGCCTATCGAGTAGCAATCCACATGTGGCCCTTGCAAGGGGTAGTGTGGGATGTCACGCCTTAAGGATGGATATGGAGAGGTGATTCTCGACTGGAGATCGACGATCCGAGACACATTTTGAGAGGGACTTCAATGGATGTGCACGTGGGGCAAGTCACACTCAAAGACTATCGGGATGGTGGACCGAGAGAGCATCATGACTTTGACGGACAACCCGCACCTTTAGCTGCTGTCTCGCCCGAACATATGGAAGAGGATCTGGTGTCGCACTTTGCTTTAGCACCAGAGGTGGAGGATCCTATGGAGTGGTCAGACGAGGATGAGGTGTTTGATTCGGGAGATGGAGCTGATCAGGAACCTGGTGCCGAGGTTGGGATGGAGTCTGATTCGAAGGAGGAGTGATGTGCCCAGAGCTTAGTTGTGGTGGTGTGATATCTCTAGAGTTTAGGATCAGTGTCTTGGTGTCGAGGATTACCTAAGCAATGAACTATTTATGTAATTCACCTAATTTCTAATTCTGTCTTGTTTAGTACTTTTATTTTGAAGGACTTGGGTTACGAAATCTTTTGAGAACTGTTATGAGTCCTTTTTGATGTAATATAATGAACTATGCCAGACCCTGAACTAAGTTATTTTATGATGACGAATGTTTCTAAGGTTTCAAGTAAGCAAGTGTTTTAGTGAGAACTCGGTTTTTATTGGAAGGAGGAACAAGGTATCAACAACACGTTTTTTTTAAATGGCCTCATTTTTATTAGCAGTTTATTAAATAATCAATGGTAATTTTCAGTAGTGAAAATCGGGCTGTTACACCTTGCAGGAGGTTTTGGTAAACCATAGTTCTACTAATTGGATTGACCTATAAATTTAGTATGTTGCTCTCTTTGGCATTTGAGTATGATCTGGAACTTTTGAGCTGAATTGGACTAGTTTTGATAATTTAAATTAATTTAGTTTGTTAATAAGGGCTGTTTGAGAAACTGCAAGAAATCTTGATGAAAGACACTTGTATATGTCCAATGACTCTAAAACATAGTCGCTGTTTTGGTTGTGTTGATATAAGACTCTCTGAATTTTTGTGTGATTTTTGAAGTTTGTTTACTAATTTTATAAGAATTAACTTTACGAAAACAATTTCGGGAAAACGAGTTTTTCGGGTTAAGCGTGAACAGAGTTTTAAAACTTAACCTGTTCCAATGGACTTGAAATTTTTATGGTGATGCCACGCACATCTAAGGATACTCTCTGTCAAATTTGATGTGATTTGGAGTTGGTTTGATATTTTAAATAATTTCAAAACAATGAATAGTCCTGTTCAGAATTTTCAGAGAAATTTAAATGGAAAAATGTAACTTAGACAACTTCAAATAATCTGAAATTTTTATGAGATAATATTGGATGTGTTTGGATGCTTGGTACCAAATTCTGTATGCATTGGAGTTAATTTACTATTTTTGATAATTGCATTTTCACCTCTGACTGCAGCAGGTCTGATTGAATTTTTACGATAAATTGGAATAAAAACTTGTGTTCTGAATGTTGGAATGCCTTGAAAATTTTATGAGTGGAACTTTAGTATAAGGTTAAGTGTTCTGAAAAATTTGAAACAAAAATTCATTGTTGAAATTATCCTTCTTGACTTTCCCGTATCCGATCTAACGCTCTGTTTGACACTTTGATGTGTTTGCTGCTCTGTACATTCTCTATGACCATGACTGGACTTCAAATCTGAATTATGATGTTCGGATATGACTAAATGTGTATAGGAGATTGATTCTTATTTTTGTAAAGTAAGCTTGTATGCTATGTGATTTAGATTGATTTAAGGCCAAGAACTTAAATGATCCAGTTGATGTATTTTCCTTGTTTTGGTTCTTGCTTGTGTGAACCCGTGGTTAAGAAAATGTTTTGTTTTATTGTGAATTTGTTAAACATGATTTGTCCTAAGTTGCTTAAAGCATGCAAATAAAGATAGGACTATTGGTCGATTATGGTGTATGTCTCGATTCTTTGAAGAAGAGTTAGGAAAATTAATTCTTGTCTTGATTTTTCACTTGCCTACATTATTCAATTGTGAATAAATGAGAACTTGGATTTGATTGCCCTAAATGTTGCATGATAATTGAATTATTTGAACTATATGCGTGTATGTGATTGGGTTATGATGAGTTTAGGAATTTAAAATGAATTGTTTGATTTATTACGTGACAATTGTTTAAGATTATTTTCATGATAAAGAAAGTGAAGGAAATGAATCATGAGTATAAGTGCATGAGATTGAAGTGGTGTGTTTTACTTTGCTTAATGGTCATCTGTTAAGTTATTGGTTTGGTGGTTTGTCTTCGAAAATAAGTCGATTTTGAATAAATTAACTTGGTCTACTTTGATACATGATTCGGTCTTGGCATAAGGATTTGAGGAGGAATTTATTTTGAATGATAAGTATTGCTCGAAGTGCATAGGGTTGTACGAAAATAGATTTAAGAAGTCAGTGGTTTGTTGTTTATGTTTTGGTTTAAGTGTGTAGTTTTAGGATTAAAATGAATTACCCTAAGTGTTACTTGCTTAATCTAATTGAATGCATGAACAAATGAGATTAGTCAATTGTGTGATTCGAATTGTTAGAGTGTGGTATGTCGTTTGTGTTTTAACTAATGGTTGAAAAGTGTTTGGATTACGTAACTGGCTTTTAAGAAACTAATTGATTATTCTGGGATTAATTTAGTTTAAGTTAATTGAAATTCTTGGGTATGTATAGTGGCTGCCCAAGCTTTGATTTTGGAGTCAAGTTTTTGAAAATAAAGCTTTAAGTGTTGGTTTTGGGTTGGAATGCTGTGTGAATAAAATTGCAACTTTACGGTGTTTTCGGATTTGTTAAAAAAAAGTGATTTATGGATTTAATCTTTGCTGTCCCGGACTTATTCAGCTTGTTTTTCAACTTTAAAAGTGTGTTTAATTGATTTAAAGTTTTAGTTTTAAGTGGTATTTGAATTGAGAAAGAGTTGGATTGAAAAAGTTATGTTTTTCGATGTTTTTGAGCTTTGGTTCATGGATGTCCGGAACGGACCGGAAACCAAGAGGAATTGTTTTAAAGTGTTCTGTCAATCGTTTTAGAATGATTTTGAGGTATTTAAAGTATGTTCAAAAGTTGGATTTACTTTGGAAGAGTAAAGGCTTTTTTTTACAATTTCCCAACAAGAATTAAGACGAGTTTTCAAAATGATTCGATATTAAACATGAGTGTTAGTTAAATAGCCTTGTAATAATTATGTGTCTTGTTTTAAGCAAGGGATCTGCCAATCGGGAATTTGGAGCTGCTGTCAGTCGGAAGAGCCCGCATCAGTTTCTAACGGATACTTGCTGGATTCGAGGTGAGAGAACAGCTTTCTTGAGACACCATGGTCTGTACGTAATATGTTGAGGTGTTCCTGGCCATCTCAAAAGCCATAACGTGGGGTCTGCGAGTCAGTCGTATAGCGGCAATTGATTGTGTGCGTATGGCCGGTTATACGCAGGACTAAGACATCCCTTTTTATTGCGATGTTATGACATGATGCTATTTATTTATGATGACGAAATGTGATGATATGATGCTCTATGCTTGTTGAACTTTTATCTGAAACTGGGAAGTAATCATGTTATATTAGTATGTTGCTTGTTGATCAGTGATATTGATAAAATAATGTGAGAATGTGGTAACGATATGAGTAGTATAAACATGTTATGTAGAACGATGGTCATGTTTAAATGCTTAAGTGAAATGATGATGATGGAACTGATGTAAAATGTGAAAAGGTACTCAATGGAAAGATTGGCAATTCTTAGAAGAAATGGAAATAAAGTGGACTTGAACGGAAAGTAAGTTTGGAAGGAATGAGATTGTGCTGGCCACGTGTGCGGTATGCCCGTGTGTCTGAGCCCGATGAGTTAATTAAAGTATAGTTGGGAAAGATTAATGTGAAAGACGAATAAGTAGAGGTCGAGGATCACCGAAGGGATGAACAAGGGTGACTCGTCTGCACTTAGGATTAAATAAAATATTAATATAACATTGAAAGACATTGAATAACGCGGCGAGCTGAGTGTGAAGTAGTGGAGAGGAAGATACCCTGTTTATCTGCGGATACTCAGGTGAGTGATTGTGATAGGGGAGGGTGATGACGGTGAAACGTCAAGTAACCTAGAGTGCTTTTTAGTCAGAACTAGTCTATAAGTGATCGGGGATTAATACCCAAGGGATCGTAGCGTGTTCTGCACTCGATACTAGAAAAGTATTGTCGCCCCCTTGATCAAATTTGAAACGGTGAGAGGGAACCTGAATGAGGCGGGCAATCGAATGGTTGATTTGGCCCTTGCTATATCGCGTAAAATATTAATTGTCGTAATGACCGGCCTGTACGGTTGTGGTCTTGGCAAAGATATTATATGTTGTTGGTTTTCTCGACTGTTTGACTGGCGTGGGTTAAGGTTCCTGTACGTCCCGTTTGCTTCCGACAAGGCGTGGGTGGATTGGAGGAGATGTGTGTGTGCTAACCAAACTCCTCGATGACTTTTCCCTAAATCCCCTGTCATCGATGGATGCGCTATTATAAAACTTAATAAGAAAAATATATGAAGTTGATGAAGTAATCATTAATAGTGAAAAAAAGAATTATGAAAGTGTTGTGGCAATAAGAGGATTTCTGTGGGTGAATACGAAAAGAAATATCGGTGAAGGGAAAACTTGAGACTAAGGCCTGGAGTACCTAGTATGAAAAAGAGATGATAATGATAAATGGAGATACGGAAAATGATAATTGAAATTCTTAATGTGTGAATGCATGTTTAGTGTATTGTTGTTTATTTGTTTAACTTAATATATGTGTCTGCGGTAATTTTACACCGTCGGCTTTCTGCCCGAAAATGTAACATCCCTAATTTTAGTCCTTAGTATAATTATAAGTTTTATTGAATTAAATATTTTTTTCTTAAAAAAATCAATTATTTAGTTGTTGGGTATTTTTACAAAATACATTTTTGTTATTTACGAAAGTATATTTCATTTTTTTTATGATTCTAAGGTAAATTCATTTAAAGTAATTGCCCTATGAAAAATACACTTTGTGTTTTACTTTACTTTTGATATGTTTCATATGGAAATATTTTATTGGAAATATTTATAAGTTTCTTACTTTATGATTTTTACTCTAGTGTTTAAAAATTGATTATGGGTATTTTGGGTTTTAAAAAAAAAGAAAAGGTAAATATATGTGTGGGTATGTGTTAAAAAAAAAAAGAAATCGTGTGATATGTGTGTGGTTGTGTTCCAAGAGGCAAAACCTCATCTCCTTCTTCTATGTGCAGCCGGCCCTAGAACCCCCTTTCTCCAAAACCTTCGGCCGCCACCCCCCTTCTCTCTCTATCTCCCTCATTTTCGTCTCTCTCCCCGTCTCTCTCTCTCTCTCGCTCCTCCCTCGTCGCTGGCCGCCATCGCTCCCTCTCTCATCCACCATCGTGCGCGGTCCTCTCTCTCTTCTCTTCACCGCCGCACGAAGCAACCAGCACCATTGAGAAGAGCGCCGCCACCGTCCACCTCCATAACCGTGGCCAGCAAAGCTCCCTGTGTCATCTACGTGTTCGTGTTGTTGCCCAGAAGTCGCGACCGCTGCCACTGTGAGAGGAAGCCAGAGCTGCCGCCGCTGCCCTGGCTGGGGATCCACCTCCTGTGGCTGTGCGGTGCTTGTTGTTGGTTCCTCGGAGTTCGAAGATCGTTCTACCCCCTTCCCCGGTTCAGATCTGTTGTCGTTATCGCCATCGACGCCGGTATCGCCATCCTCATTACCGTGGCCAGCCGCACCTTTGTGCTATGAACAGGTTTGACCGAACCGGCCTTCAAACCATATTTGAGGGTAAATCCCTAATGCTTTTCTAATTGCTCTATGTTTTGTTTTAATTTTTATATTAACACTAATTTTAATGTTATTGGTAATAATTATTTAATATTAAATTATTTTTGAAATTAAACTTGTATTATAGTTTATATTGATTTTAATTAGGCAAAACTACTAGATTGATCCCTTAAGTTATTTTTTAGTTGCGATTCCGTCCCTTATCTTTTTTTCGTTTCAAATAAGTTCTGAAGTTGTTGAAGTGTAACAAATAAGTCCTTTCCGTTAATTTTTTTCATTAAGCGACACGTGTCACCATAAGAAAATTTGAAAAAAATTTATTAAATCATTTTTTTAATACGTGGCACCATTAGTTGAGTGACACGTGTCACTAAATAGAAAAAACTAACGGAAAGGACTTATTTGTTACACGACAACAACTTCAGGACTTATTTGAAACGAAAAAAAGTTAAGGGACGAAATCGCAACCAAAAAATAACTTACAGGACCAATCTAGTGGTTTTGCCTTTTAATTATGTTGTTAATGATGATGAATTTAATTGCTTACTTGATTGTGATGACGTCGAACTAAACATATGCCGAATAATGAGTTTTAAAAGTATATTTTGTTAAATGTGTGGGTTCCTAAGTAAGTGAGTTGTCGCTTAATGTAACACCTAGGATTTATTACCCTTAAATACCCCATAATTAAAATACGAACTTAAAAATTCCTTTTTGATTTAATAAAATCACCCGTCAAACGGACGGAGTTTTGTTTGTTTTTCAGACTAATCCAAACTTTAACCTGTGAAAACATTATCAAATGACAACCAGTAGCCAGCAGGGCTTCATTCAAACTAATAAAATCACCCGTCAAACAGACGGAGTTTTGTTTGTTTTTCAGACTAATCCAAACTTTAACCTGTGAAAACATTATCAAATGACAACCAGTAGCCAGCAGGGCTTCATTCCAGATATATGAATCATGTCAAGACCCAGTGGGCTCTACATATATAAGTGCATCAAGTAATCAGAGTAACAGCAGAAATAAGAAGCTTGAATAACATAAATCCAAGTTTTAAAGCTTAACAAAATAAAGTCATCCTAAGCCTCATTTAAAAAGTTAGACACAACCCATATACATCAAAAACATAGGAGTCTTAGGTCCCAAAAAATATATTACTCCCATATAACCCTACTCTCCCTGTGACGGAGAGTAATCCTGCTCGGCCAATCCTGGTGTATGCTCCAGCTCAGTACCTGAAAAATGGTAAGGAGGTGAGCATTACACAATAAAATAGGGAAGCAGTTTCTATCATGCTAAACTGAACCACCAAGCCAAACACATATAATCATATAGTGTATATAAACCAATTAAGCATTCCCAAACAAATCAATTATTTTAATTTCCATAATAAAATTTAGTTCTTTCATAGTTTTCAATTTCACTATTTCGTCCATTTGCCAAAATATACAAGTTGACACCTTTCTCAATCTCATATGTTTAACATCCCAATTCTTTCTTTTCTTCATTTCATTCTTAAATGTGTCTCACTCCATTGTACTTCACCTCCACACCGGAAGGTACCTCATACAATTTGGCCTATGGGTACTTCACCTCCACATCGGAAGGTACCTCATACCATTGTACTTCACCTCCACACCGGAAGGTACCTCATACAATTTGGCCTATGGGTTGTACTTCACCTCCACACCGGAAGGTACCTCATACGATTTGGCCTATGGGTACTTCACCTCCACACCGGAAGGTACCTCATACCATTGTACTTCACCTCCACACCGGAAGGTACCTCATACCACCACCTAAATTATACATATAAAGTATAAGATTAATACATAAAAATTCACATATTTCCGAGCACCCCATTCATTCATTCACTCAATTCTTTCCTTAATAAAACCCTTATTTCCACAACTAAACAATTATGCAAAATCATTCACCATTATGCACACCTAACATTTAACCATCCCTAGTCCAGTTAATTATAATTATACACATGTTGCACAGAGTTTAATTCCAAGCATCACATGTTTCATCACACATAAATTCTAGGGCTTATTATGATTTAACAAAATATCAACCAAGTAATTCAAGTATCAACAGTTAGAATTAAGCACAAACCAAGATATCCAATTACTTTCCTATGTACTTACATCACTATCATATTATTATCTATCCTAGGGTTCCTTGCCCTAACTAACAAACACCTCCTAGCAACCCAATATATACACAATAAAATCTACCCCCTAGAATATGGTAACACAAACCTCCTTACCTCAATTCTTAGAGATATGGAGATTTAGCTTGCCCTAAGCTTGAGCTTTTACCACCAGATAGTTATAATCACAGGGAGAATGAAGGAACCTATAACAAAAGTCATAGTGAGAAAAGATTACCACTTATGTCCTGTTTTCTTGCCCAGATTCAAAGAGGTGTGAAGCTTCCATGGCTTAGGATTGAAAATCACCATGAGAATGAAGAGAGAGAAAGGGAAAACGAATTTAGAGTGAGAAAGAGAGAATCCATGACTCACCCACTTATTTGGAGTTAAGGAGGAAGAGAGTTTATGATAATAGTGCCCAAAGCCCCTTTTTCTTGCACCAAAATTGATGGAAATGCGGAACCTTGGAGGAGAGAGAGAGAGAGAGAGAATGAGCTAAGGAACCCCGGAGACACAAATAGTTAGAATTAAGAGTGGGAAATTCATGTATCATGAATGAAATAAGGAGAAAAGCATGAATCTAACTTACATTAAGCTTGGGAGGATGAAAATCAAGATTGGGTGTTGATGTTCTTGAACCCTAACTCATGGGTATGCTTGAAGAGAGGGAAAAATGAGAGATTAATGGAGTTTGAGTGGTTATGAGTGATGGGGAACCAATATATGATGATGATTTGTTGTGTTTTTGGATGGATTTTTCGTGTGGAAGAAGCTAGGGTTTTGGGGTTGAAAATCGCATAAGAAGAAGGAGGGGGAAAAATGGTGCGTGTGGCTGGTCTGCTGAGCAGCACCATCTTTTAAGCTGGTGCGCGCCCGGGCGTGGTCTTGGCACTCCTGGGCGCGCGGCGTGGTGTGGGACAGAGGCTGGCGCGCGTGCTGGTGCGGGAGTGGGGGTCCTGGTGCGGGTCTGGTGGGGATGGCGCGCCATCTGGGGCGCCTGATGCAGAATTGGTGCGCGCAGCGAGCGCCGGGGTGAGTTGGTGGTGCGCCTGGGCGAAAAAGCCCCTGAGTTGGTGCATCTGATGCACCCTGGTGCGCCTGGGCGCAAGCTGGTGCGCCTGGGCGTGCACCAGTTGACTTTCCTTTGACTTTCCCATAACTTCTTCGTTAACTGTCGGATCTTGCTGAAATTTTGAGACAAGCTTCCTAAGATCCTTATCTTCACATCCAACGGTGGGAATTGGGTTTAGATATATGGATATTTTATTCCTAATTTCCTTGCACGAGATGCTTTGTAACACTTAAAACCCCGATTTAACTCCCAATTCAACTTCTATAATTCTACTTCTTGTTACCGATGCACCATACGCAACCCCTAGTACTCATAATTACTACTCACCCGTCACCCAAAATTCTTTAAGCAAATAATCCAATCATTTCTTGGGTTTTACAAAATAGTTTTACTTAAAATAAAACTTAGGATGTTACAATTCTCCCCTACTTACTGGAATTTCGTCTCCGAAATTCCGTTCAGTCCCGTAGGAGGGGGGACAATCCCTAAGATAGGGTTGATGCTCACTTCGTTTAGTTCTGTCTTCCTATTCTAATTTCTCGAGCTAACACTGGTGATCACCTTAACAACATTCCAAGTCGTCCACCAAGTTCTCCCCCACTTGGCATCGACATGCCGCTTTGGATTTTGCCAATACGTAGGGAACTGAAATATTGGTCCCAAAATCGATTTCCACATCAATTTTCAATGTAACCTACAACACTTTAGTGATTAACAAGGGATCTGAATACTTTGGGATCCATGAGAAATTCATATATTTCATGAAAGAAGACAGCTTAATCTTACATGGTCGAGAAAAGGTAGTATGCTCAATTCAAAAATAAGTCCAAGTCGCCATTATAATCTTAAAACAGTTACACTTCCCTTCAGTTTGAAATTAATGTTCAACGCTCTATCTCGGATTAACGTTACGCCAAATATATGAGGTTCCTAATTAACTGAGATATTGTTTAGCCTAGGGACAATTCCACTGAGCTAAACGACAGCTCACTTACTTAGGGACCCTACACGTTTAACTAAAGTACTCTTTAAAACAATTTATTTGACATAACATTTAATCCGATATTATCCCTAATCAAAGTAATTAATTAAAATCATTAAAAATAATACTTTAACTAAGATAAACACTAATTCATAGTAAAATTCATTTTTCAAAATAATAATCACGTACTAAAACAATTTAACACTATATAATTATTACCAATATTATTAATATTATAATCATTATTATTTTTTTAAAATACAACATAAAGCAATTAAAAAGAGATATTAGAGATTTACCCTCGAAGACGGTTTTGGATGCCGGTTCGGTTAACCCGGTTCAAACACAAAGGAACGGCTGGCCTCGGTAACGATGACGACGATACCGGCGTCGGTGGTGAGAACGGTGGCGGTGATGGGCTGCACGAACCAGCTAGCGGTTCAGTCCCGGTTCCCCCAAACCGCAGCAATGGCTGCGACCGTGGCTTCACAGTGGCGGCGACTCCAGCAAACACACCGGAGAGAGGAAGGAAGAGGCGGCGGCAACAAACCGGGAAGGGACAGCGGCGTGAGATCAGTGGCACAAGAGAAAGGGTGATTCGCGAATCAAGGGAGGAGGAACACATGGCAGTGGCGGTTGTCTGTCCTTGCACGGAGGGAAGTCGCGATTCGCGACACGGCGGGGAGGGGAGCTCGGTGCGGCGGCGACAGCGTCCGGCTCCCGGGAGAGAGGAAGAGAGAGAAGGTTCAGGAGAGGGGAACGTGAACGGTGATGGTGGAGGACGGCGGTATGGCGGCTCGGTGGGCGGTGGCGGCTCGGTTCGTTCGCGGCGGCGGCGCGAAGAGAGCGAACGAGAGAGAGGTAGACGGTACAGCGGAGGGAGAAAGAGAGAACGAGACGAAGAGAGAGAAAAGGGCTTGTGATGGTGGTGGTTGTTGGGTGGATGGCCGGCGGCGGGAGGGAAGGAGTTGGGAGGGAGGACGAATTTAGGGCCGGCGGTGGGAAAATAAAAAGGAAGGAGAAGAAGTTGGGGGGAGGGTTCGAACCCCCCTTCCTCTTATTTCTTTTTTTTTCTTTTATTTTTATTACTATTATTATTATTATTACTATTATTATTATCATTTTTATTTTTATTTTTATTTATTATTAGTATTATTACTATTATTATTATTATTATTTTTCTTTTTATTATGCTAAAATACTTATTTTAAATACCTATTTATGGTTTATTATTATTATTTCGATTACTCCAACTATTATTAATTTATTTGTATTTGGGTTTAAAATTTGGGATGTTACATTTCTCCCCCACTTAATAGAATTTCGTCCTCGAAATTCCAGTTATTCCCTGAAGTGAAGGTTTTATCTCGGTTCTACATTCACGCTCAACTCCTTGGAATTCCTGAGTTCGCCTAACCGGTCGGTTGTGATTCTCTTAATCGCAATACTTTACCAATTTAGAGTACTCCGTTCCATAATGTGAATGGATTCTATTAAGGAGTTATGTCGACAGGGTTTGTAATTTACCACTTCTATATGCC
Organism: Crotalaria pallida; assembly: GCA_037953625.1. Taxonomy (NCBI): domain Eukaryota; kingdom Viridiplantae; phylum Streptophyta; class Magnoliopsida; order Fabales; family Fabaceae; genus Crotalaria; species Crotalaria pallida. The sequence goes on along the minus strand of CM075649.1, from coordinate 88,700,713 downwards.
AATGTATATTCACAATCCTGATTCTTATCACAAGTTCTATGAGCTAAGTGTCAAATTGAAAGTGACGACTTTCAATCGTGTTGCCGTATTCTACTCCAGGATTGTTTCAGCTTCGGTTATTCTATAGCTTTAATCAGTCATGGGAACACTTAGAGGTTAATTCTATCTTAAGGTCAAGGTAAAGATTTAACTCTACCTCTCAACTCGACGTTACATTAAGAACTTCTTACTTCAGTCCAGATTGATCCCTGATTAAGTCTTCGTGGATTCCTTCACTAGCTAACGTAGAATGTTTTGAGATAATAGTGTAACAATTAGTGAGGGTAGGATTTCTAGATATTTGGTTGATGCTCAGTACAATATCATCATCCAATTAGAGGAATAATGGTGGTCCATACGCGCTTGTTACTCCTTTCCCAAGGGATTGGAAGAGATATTAGCTAACGACTTGTGTGGGTTCTCGTCCATTAACAGACTTAGTGTCTTTAAGGCAGGTTAAGGTATTTCAAGTTCTGTTTCCGTTCGACTCCCTTTCTCTTTCATTATCGTCGTTCGGGTGGAACTTAGACTGGGTCGTTGGATTCTCCCCCACTTAGCATCGACATAAACAGGTAGGCCGATATTAAGGGGAAAGGCTAGCAGATACCAAGGGTTGATTGTCTACCTTTTTGATTAGTTAGCACGGCAAGATTTAAGACCATGTTGACTACTTGTCCGTGCTATCAAATATGTAGTAAATTTTCTAAGGTATGGAAATCGCACATACTTACATCTCTCCGAGCTCTTCCACCAAGTGAAAAAGGTGGGTCGGCGTTTCTACCGAGCTGAGTTAAATGGAAGTAATTGAAAATGTTGTCAGGAATTGATATGTCTAACTAATGGATGTTTATGAATTCTAACAGGTTCCTAAGGAGCGGGAGTTCGATTTGGTCCTACGGGGTTGGAATTTCCTATGTTGGTTGTTCTGATTAAATTGGAAATTGCAATGATATCATCTGTTAGTAAACGCAAAGACTGGGGTAGCTAATCCCAATCTCACCTCTACTAAGAGCAATATCACTGTCGGGTCTATCGATAACATTATCTCCTGACAGATGTAAAAGTTAGAGTGATCAGTTCTAACCTTACTCTCCATCAGTGACAATATTATCAATGCGATTGGTGGGTCTCTAACTAGAATATTAGCGCTCGTCTTTTCTTTCTAAACTGAATTGGACAAGTTTGTCTTATATAACTGAATCGGGACGGAGACTTGAGGTTCTGATGTAATTTCCTATCTTAGGGACATAATATGTCTCTACACTTCTCATCTGGATTCGACAACAACTTTGGTCACTCGCTTGGTGAGCGTACCAATGGAGTAACTCATAACTCCGAGGCCGAGGGAAACTGCTCTGATACCATAATTGTAACATCCTCACTTTTAATAGTTAATTTTAGTTTTTATTAAAATCAGAGTTTGAAAATTCTTTTTAACTTTGGATTTCTTTTGAAAAGTTTTACGAAAATCCGGCAGAGTTTCCTCTGTTTTTCGGACTTCCCAAAAATTCCTGCTTATAAACCTGTCAGTCCAGAATTATTTAAAAACATAAACATAACAGATTGAAAACCAGTTCAGATCCTAACGCCCGATTAGTACCAATCTCAGGGCATATAACTACACATACTATAAATTACAAAATAACAGTTTTTAGTGTAATAAAATCCACTCGGGTATCTCAATTTCACTCCACGTAGTGGAGAGTTTCCAGTTCGGCCCGCAACAGTGTAAGCTCCGCTCCCGTACCTGTAAAATGATATCAAGAAGGGTAGCATTACACAGAACTTAAAAAGATAAATTCTAAAAGAAGACATAGCAAATAACTAAGCCTACTTAATTATTAATATATTTTGTTCACAATTAATTCACATAAATAAACTCTTTTAGTCCTTTCTTAATGCTCACATTCTTTTAATTATGAATTCTCATTTCATTCTTTCATTCCCATCCTCTTATCCATTTTCCTCATTAGGTAGTCCAGCCCCAGCCAGCCATACGGTACCGAGCGCTAGGAGTTCCCTTATTCATTATTCATTTTCCTTTCTTTTTCCTTTTTAATCTTTTTAATCGACACGCCTCGACAGGCTCGCATCGATGCCGATACGCCTCGACAGGCTCGCACCGGACTTTTATCTCTTTTTAATCGACACGCCTCGACAGGCTCGCATCGATGCCGATACGCCTCGACAGGCTCGCACCGGACTTTTATCTCTTTTTATACCGACACGCCTCGACAGGCTCGTGCCATTTCTTTCTTTTTCTTTTTCTCTTTCTCTTTCTCTTTTCTTTATCTTTCTCTTTCTCTTATTTCTCTTTCTTTTCTTTCTCTTTCACTTTATCCTTTTTCTTAGTCATATATCTTTTCTCTTTTTCTGATTTATTGTATTTTCTCTTTTATTTCATTTCTTTACTTAGGGACTTGTTATCACATTGTTTATCTTTCACTATTTTCAATATCCTTCTTTCTTTTCCTTTTTCTTCTTCTCTTCCTTTTCTTTTTCTTATAATTTAAGTAATTCTTTTAATCTTTATTTTCTTTTATGACTTATCACCTTTTCTATATTTTCTACTTTACTCTTTTTCTTTTTATTAGTATCCCTCAATTTTTATCCAACTCTAATTAATACGGTCAAATATAATATATTCTAGTTCTTGTTACTAATTCTTAGTTATTTCTCAGTTTCCTTATCTCAATCAATTACCCAATTCCTTGTTCCTATTTCATTAACTATATTAGTTTTAATTGCTCTATTCTCTTAATCTAACTTTTCAATTATTTCACTCCGACTTCCCTCATAATGTGCTCTCTCATAGTTTTCTTATCATTTCGTAAATCCACTTATCATTTTCCTTATATTATTTTAAATCTTAATTCATCATTTTATTTCTATTCTCTACTTTACTCCGCGTGCATTCCTTATTCCTTGTTCTAGACTCTCTTTTACCCTTTTTATTCCTTTACCTCCCCTATAGCTTTTACTTTATAATTTCCCACATTTTGTTTTATATTAACTATTTCAATATCCTAAATACGCTCATCCATTCCGGGACTTATTCTATGCTCACACATCTTATTCCCTAAGGTGTGGTTTATCGTCACAATTTTATTTACTTTATTTCTATCAACGGGGTACCCTAAGGTTCATTAACATACTTTTAATTACTCTATTCCTAGCTACCACTATATAATCCTAGAATTTACTTCTTAAGCAAAGGTAACGCGAACCCTCTTACCTCGGGACTTTAATAGAACCTGGTTTTGCGGCTCGTCAGAGAGGTCCTGCTTCGGTTCTCAACGCTCCGGTTTGTTGTTCGCATCACAGCGGTTCCTAAAATCCTTCATCGTCTGACTATATTTATTAAATTAAATAGAAATCAATTGGATGCGCCAAAACCGACCCAATTTGAAATCTCAACAATTAATATGAAGTTTCAAATTAAATTCGTAGTTTTCTCCATAAAATAGTGTAGTTTCTTATTGAAAAGCATTTTAACCTCCAAGCTAAGATAATCGTTAGAATACGTTTAAAATTATGCAATTTTAACTTGGAATTCGAAATAAGTTAATCTCGAAATCATTTAACTAAAATTCATAAATCAATGTCAAATAGTAATTTAAACTTAAGACTATTGCTTTCTCCATAAAATACTAAATCTTTTTGTTAAAAGTACGCTAACTTTCCAAAAGTAGCATATTCGTTAGAAATGCATTAAAGTAAAGTAATTTTTGTTTTAAGTTACAAAATCAATTGCGTAACTTGACACTATTAATTCCGAACTAAAAGGTAGTATGCTCAATTCAAAAATAAGTCCAAGTCGCCATTATAATCTTAAAACAATTACACTTCCCTTCAGTTTGAAATTAATGTTCAACTCCCTATCTCGGATTAACGTTACGCCAAATATATGAGGTTCCTAATTAACTGAGATATTGTTTAGCCTAGGGACAATTCCACTGAGCTAAACGACAGCTCACTTACTTAGGGACCCTACACGTTTAACTAAAGTACTCTTTAAAACAATTTATTTGACATAACATTTAATCCGATATTATCCCTAATCAAAGTAATTAATTAAAATCATTAAAAATAATACTTTAACTAAGATAAACACTAATTCATAGTAAAATTCATTTTTCAAAATAATAATCACGTACTAAAACAATTTAACACTATATAATTATTACCAATATTATTAATATTATAATCATTATTATTTTTTTAAAATACGACATAAAGCAATTAAAAAGAGATATTAGAGATTTACCCTCGAAGACGGTTTTGGATGCCGGTTCGGTTAACCCGGTTCAAACACAAAGGAACGGCTGGCCACGGTAACGATGACGACGATACCGGCGTCGGTGGCGAGAACGGTGGCGGTGATGGGCTGCACGAACCAGCTAGCGGTTCAGTCCCGGTTCCCCCAAACCGCAGCAATGGCTGCGACCGTGGCTTCACAGTGGCGGCGAATCCAGCAGACACACCGGAGAGAGGAAGGAAGAGGCGGCGGCAACAAACCGGGAAGGGACAGCGGCGTGAGATCAGTGGCACAAGAGAAAGGGTGATTCGCGAATCAAGGGAGGAGGAACACATGGCAGTGGCGGTTGGATGTCCTTGCACGGAGGGAAGTCGCGATTCGCGACACGGCGGGGAGGGGAGCTCGGTGCGGCGGCGACAGCGTCCGGCTCCCGGGAGAGAGGAAGAGAGAGAAGGTTCAGGAGAGGGGAACGTGAACGGTGATGGTGGAGGACGGCGGTATGGCGGCTCGGTGGGCGGTGGCGGCTCGGTTCGTTCGCGGCGGCGGCGCGAAGAGAGCGAACGAGAGAGAGGTAGACGGTACAGCGGAGGGAGAAAGAGAGAACGAGACGAAGAGAGAGAAAAGGGCTTGTGATGGTGGTGGTTGTTGGGTGGATGGCCGGCGGCGGGAGGGAAGGAGTTGGGAGGGAGGACGAATTTAGGGCCGGCGGTGGGAAAATAAAAAGGAAGGAGAAGAAGTTGGGGGGAGGGTTCGAACCCCCCTTCCTTTTATTTCTTTTTTTTTCTTTTATTTTTATTACTATTATTATTATTACTATTATTATTATCATTTTTATTTTTATTTTTATTTGTTATTAGTATTATTACTATTATTATTATTATTTTTCTTTTTATTATGCTAAAATACTTATTTTAAATACCTATTTATGGTTTATTATTATTATTTCGATTACTCCAACTATTATTAATTTATTTGTATTTGGGTTTAAAATTTGGGATGTTACAATTATGTTAGTTTCAAAATGTTAGTGTATTTTCCATAAAAAGCTATACTATTTTATTAAAAAGACAATGGTCTTAATTTGAAATCCTATGTTATTTTGGTTTGTAAACTATAGTTAAATGATTTCTTGATTTGGAAAACTTACGAAAAATACTCTACTTTGAAATATGATAAGTATATATTGAGATTTTAAATTGAGTCGCTTTTGGCACATTAAATTGATTTCTATACGATTTAATAATATAGTGAGACTACGAAGGAGTTTTAGGGCAAACACAAGCGATAACAATGGGCCACGGCTTGTGCGAGTATCGGTATATGGAAAGGAGTGCGTTTGTGAAAAGCTAAGAGTTAAAGCAAATACATGTAACACCCTATAATTAATTACCCTTAATTCCCCTTATATTAAAAATACGGGCTTAAAAATTCCTTTTTTATTATATTGAAATCAACCGTCAAACGGACGGAGTTTCGTTTGTTTTTCGGACTATTCTAAAATTTCAACCTGATAAACGCATTCATATAATATCAACAGTAGCCAGCAGGGCTCAAATATAAATATGTATGCATCAGATAGTTGCCCCGTGGGCTCAAGGGTAAACATCAGTATCAGTTTCAGAGTGCCAGCAAAATACTAAGTATGTAAATCAAAAAGACATATCATCAACTATGCCCCAAAAATGAAACATAAACCATGATCCATATGAAATTATCCTAAGCCCCACTCAAAAAGTATACACAACACATATACATCAAAACAATATGGGGGCTTAGGTCAAAATAATGCATCATATATTCCCCCAAGAGTTGTAGATTACAAACCCCCCTTATTATCCCCAAACCCCAACTTTACACTGGAAAAGACAAAAATACCCTTAATCTTTCTATTCTTCCTCCCATCTCCTCAACTTCCATTTCTTCTTCAACCTTTCTTCTTCACTGATACTCCCTCCTTCATTCCTTCATCTTCCTGTTCGTTTTCCTTCATTTCATCTTCTTGGTTCGTTTTCCCCTTTGTCCCTCCCATTCTTGTTCACGGTTCATCTTTCTCCTTGGGTTTGCTTCTGGTTTGCATTCTGGTTTGCTTCTTCCGGTTCATTCTCTCTTAAAGGTATGTTCTTCTCATTGGTTTAGTTTTATAATGTTCTTCTCATTTGTTTAGGGTTAGGGTTTGTTTGTAGGTTATTGTTAGTTTTGTTAGATTTGGGTTTTGTTAGTTGCATTTGTATTATGTTGTGTTAGGAATGAGTATTGTGTGTTATTGTTTGTGCATTTGTTATGGGTTTTCTACTTATGATGTGTTAGGAATGGGTATTGTGTTTTATTCGTTATTATTTCTGGGCTTGATTCCGACATACCGGTCTCGGAAATTTCGGACTCGGGGGGTCTCGGAATTGATAATTCCAGTTCATTTTAAATTGACCTCCATTTATGTTCACCTTTGTTCATCTGAAACCTGCTGAAGAAAGTAATCAGCGGTATAAAAAGTTGCAATTTGTGATTCCTAATGACACTGGTTCAGCACCGGTACATGGTATGTGCTTCTTGTTCCGGTTGTTGCCATTAAATTTTTGAAGCATATTTCATAGAGAGAAATGGTTGGTGAATTTTGAAATTAAAATTGTCACATAGATTAATGGTTTGGGAGATTTGAAGTTTTTCTCTGTTGCCCATCATTACTTCTTGTTAGTTTGGTCTTTTGATTGATTGGTTATGCACACTGTCCTTGCTAATTATCTACTGATATTAGTGTCCTTTGTGCTGTGAAGGGAGAGTGCATCTAATTTTAAAAGGAACATACTTGATTGCTTAATAAACAAACTAGGTTGTATTCTGGACATGGAGCTGTCTTATTTTCTCTGTGTTTATCTTTTTTTTTTGGGTTACAAAGTCATGCTTATGTTTTTGATACTGACCTTTTGTACTCCTTGTTCATAGGATTTGCGGGTTTTGATGCAACTCTTTACAAGGATGTGCATCTTGGGATTGAACCTTCAACAGCAACACCAAACATGTTCAGTTGGTATCTGGATTTATTTTGTGTTTATTTTATTTTGGGTTGAGTTCTGTTACAAGAGTGGTAAAAAGTAGCAAGTATAAGATATGATAACTATCCTCTTTAATGAAAACCACAACATGCAAACAATAAAAACGCATCAAGTATGCAAAGCTATTCAATCTTTATGGATATGCAATGCCGAAGGAGCCCCTCAAAAATAGATGTTACTGATGCACCAAAGGGGCTCGTTCCATAAAAGATGGAAAGGCATAAATTTAACCTCAAACACATTTGAAGTGGTAAAGATTTGGTACTACAATTCAAATCCTTAAACCTTGAATTTTGTTTGATTTTATGTGTAGGTTTGCAATTTTTTTCCCATTAAGGTCACCTATTTGTGTGAGTCCGGATACTACTCTTGAAGTAAATTTCTGGCGCTGTTGTGGCCCTAAAAAAGGTTGGTTTTGTAACACTTGCTACTTTATCATTTAATCATTTTTTTCTTCATCTAGTCATTGATTGTTTTTCCTTTTCGTATTATTGATTTCAATTTCGTTATTGAATTTGAAACAGGTTTGGTATGAGTGGTGTGTTACATCTCCCTCTGCATCTCCAATTCACAAGCTCATATTGGGTTGGGCTCTAGATTCCTGTACATAACTTGCATGATGCTGCAACACTGAGCAGGGAGAATACTTTCTGAAAAGAAAATATAGCTTAATACAAACTGTTTTGGAGCTAGAAAATCACATTTATCATGTTGTATATTGATATTTAAGATTATTTTTCATGATGCATCCATGTATGTAATTATAACTTCAATATATATCATGGAAGTTTTGGTGGCATCTCCCTTTAATTAGGTTAAAGAGTATTTATTTTTTATCAGGTTTTGAAGCATTTTTGACTCTCGATTCTTGGAATTGTGACAAAAATTCCGAGATCTGTCACTCGGAAAAATGTGTCAACAAGTCTGGGTTAGTTGAACAAAAATTCCGAGACCCATCTATCGGAAAATTGATTAAAATTCCGAGACTCATCTTTCGGAAAATTGATTACAATTGATTAAATTAACTTTCGAGACACTGGTGTCGGAATATTACCATAATTTCCGAGAGTCCCGAGTCGGAAAATGGTTTTTCGACACTGCGGTTTGGGGATATAAAATGGGGTTTGTATTCTAGTATTTTCTTTAATTAGGGCATTATGATAATTTCATGTTTAAAATTGGTGTTTGGGGATAATAAGTGGGGTTTGTAATCTAAAACTCTTCCCCCAACCCTACTCTCCCTCTGAGGGAGAGTAATCCTGCTCGGCCGGTCCATGTGCATACTCCAACTCAGTACCTGAAAAATGGTAAGGAGGTGAGTATTACACAATAAAATAGGGAAGCAGTTTCTATCTTGCTATACTGAACCACCAAGTCAAACACATGTAATCATTAAATGCATATAAATCAATTAAGCATTCCCAAACATTCCATTTATTTTAATTTCCATAATGGAAGTAGTCCATTCATAGTTTTAATTTCATCATTTCATACGTTTCCAAGGTATACAAATTGACATATTTCTCAATCTCATATATAACATTTCAATTCTTTCTTTGTACCACTCACTAATCCTTTACCACACATAATTTTCCATTTGATTCTCATATATGACTTTCTCATCACATCTTTTGATTTTCCATGATTTCTTTTCTCTTTACATACACCTTAATTTTCTCATAACATTTAGAAATTTATTCACGTGGATCCATCATTGCGTACAGTCCCACAACCCGGACAACATCTTACAGCTGCGCACTATATGCGTCTTACGCGATCTATGCGTACAGTCCCACAACCCGGACAACGTCTTACAAGATCTGGATCGCACAAGTCTATGCGTACAGTCCCACAACCCGGACAACGTCTTACAAGACCTCAAACCGAAACAGTCGACGCGTACAGATCCACAACCCGGACAACGTCTTACACGACTTGATTCACACCAGTCTAAGCGTACAGTCCCACAACCCGGACAACGTCTTACAAGACTGGCTCATTTAATCAATTTATCCTTAGCCTTTTGAAAGTGCACCACCCTATTTTAAAGTCTTGCATTCCATGTCATAGAACCATTATTTACTTTATCCAATTATACCATTAAATTTCCATACAAATAGAGCAATGCATTATCACACACATCATAGTGACAACATCACATTCTAGCACAAAATATCAAAATATCATATTTCAACACTTTATACAATATTATCTATCTTAGGGTTTTTATTCTAAATCTAGCACATAACTCTTAGCAACCCACTATAAACATAATACAACCTACCCCCTAGAATATGGTAACACAAACCTCCTCACCTCAAGTTCTTAGAGATAGAGAGAGATTTGTACTTGTCCTACACTTGAGTATTGGCCACAAATCAAGGAAGAGGGAGGAACCTAATACATTAGGAATAACAAAACAAATTATTATTCTTTGCCCATAAGCTTGAGGAAATCCAAGCAACCAAATTAGAGTTCCCTAGGTTGAAGATTGAAAACTCCAAGGGAGCAAGAGAGAGAGATAATCGAACCATAAGAGATAGAAAGAGGGAAAGTAAAAACTTGGGCACTTACTTGGAGTTGAGAAGGAAGGAGATTTGAGGATGGATTTGGATACAACAATGCTTGAATCTTGATTAATGGAACAAAGTGTTTTTTGCCCTAGAGCAAGAAAGAGGGAAGGGGTCGACTTAGGAAAGGAAATAACGTGTGTTTTGCTTTTATTTTTATCATCAGCTTCACGATTTAATCGATTAAATGCTTAGTTAATCGATTAACATTTTGCACACTTTCTGACCTTAATCGATTAGCCAACAGGTTAATCGATTAAGCTGCAGAATCTTGCATTATTCATTACTTTGAAAGGCCATAACTTCTTCGTTACCCGTTGGATCTTCCTCAAATTTTAAATCAAGCTTCCTCACTAATTCTACCTCACATCCAACGGTGGAATTTATTTTTTGAGCTACCAATCTTGTTATTCTAAATTCCCTAAGTTTCTATGTTTTAAACCTAAGGTTACATGCACATTTGGCCAAGTTTCTAACTTATATTCTCATTTCTTCTACCCTAAGACCATCACAACATAGATTACACTATAAATTAAGTTTAGGATGTTACAATCCTCTCCTACTTACCCGAATTTCGTCCTCGAAATTCAGTTGTTGTCAACAAGTGTGGATGCGATTGTCTGATCTTGCTTTCCAACTCCCAGGTAGCTTCCTCCACATTGCTCCTGATCCATATGACTTTTACCAAGCTAATCTCCTTGCCTCTTAACTGTCTCACTTGCATATCTTCAATCCTCACTGGCAACACCTCAAAAGTCAAATTCTCCTTCAAAGGAAAATCATCCAATGTGACCACATGAGTAGGATCATGAATGTATTTCCTTAGTTGTGAGACATGGAATACATCATGAAGCCTAGCTAAGTGAGGGGGCATAGCAATCCTGTAAGCTACCGGGCCAACCTTCTCCAGAATCTCATAAGGTCCAACAAACCGAGGAGTTAGTTTCTTGGACTTAATTGCTCTACCGATGCCTGTAACCAGAGACACCCTTAGAAACACATGATCCCCAACATCAAATTCCAAAGGTCTCCTTCGCCTATCAGCATAATTCTTCTGGCGATCCTGGGAAGTTTTCATCTTGTTCTTGATCATTGTGATCTTCTCAGTTGTTTCTTTCACAATATGAGGACCTGTCAACAGATTCTCTCCTATTTGGAACCAACACAGAGGCGTCCTACACTTTCTACCGTAGAGAGCCTCAAATGGTGCCATACCAATACTGGAGTGGAAGCTGTTATTATAAGTAAACTCCATCAACGGCAGTAACTGCTCCCAACTACCAGCCTGCTCCAGAACACATGCTCTCAACAAATCCTCCAGTGTCTGGATAGTACGCTCAGACTGTCCGTCTATCTACGGATGATAAGTCGTACTAAATTTCAGCTTAGTACCCAATGCCTGCTGGAGACTCTGCCAAAATCGAGACAGAAATCTCGGATCACGATCGGATACAATACTGGTGGGAACACCATGCAGCTTCACTATGTCCTTGATATACAACTGAGTCAACTTCTCCAGAGATTACTTCTTGTGAATCTGAATAAAATGAGCACACTTTGTGAGACGGTCCACAACCACCCAAACTGCATCACATCCTGCAGCAGTCCTAGGTAGACCCGTCACAAAGTCCATAGTTATACTATCCCACTTCCATTCCGGGATATCAAGTGATCGCAACGGACCACCAGGCTTTTGATGCTCAATCTTAACTTTCTGACAAGTAAGGCAATGAGATACATGATCTGCTACATCGGTTTTCAACTTTGGCCACCAATAAATCTTCTTCAAGTCTTGATACATTTTTGTTGCACCGGGATGGAAATTCATTTTGGTTCGATGTGCTTCCCATAGGATATCCCTTCTAACTTCGAAGTCCATAGGAACACATATTCTGCCGCTAAACCAGATAATGCCATCAGAACCCTTTACAAAGTCGGGCTCTTCATTGCCCGATGCCCCTTCCAACAACTTCTGTAGTTCTGCATCATCAACTTGTATTTCTCTAATAAGACCAATCAAGTCATTAGTAACATGCAGAATTTCTAGAACAATGCTCTTCTCTTTCACTTGCATATTCAAGTTGAGGTCACTGAACTCTTAGATTAATTGCATCTCCTTCACCATCAAATTGCTGACATGCAAAGTCTTGCAACTTAGTGCATCAGCCATTACATTGGCCTTGCCCAGATGATACTGAAGAGTGAAATCATAATCCTTCAGAAACTTCATCCACCTCCTCTGTCTCATATTCAACTCCTTTTGATCGAAGAGATAGAGAAGGCTTTTATGATCGCTAAAGACCTCAAACTTTGAACCATATAGATAATGCCTCCAGATTTTCAAAGCAAAAATTACTGCCGCCAACTCAAGATCATGAGTGGGATAGTTCTGCTCATGCTACCTCAACTGCCTGGATGCATAGGCTATGACTTGTCCTTGCTGCATCAGCACACAACCCAACCCCTGTTTTGAAGCATCACAATACACTACAAAGGATTGAGTCGGATCCGGCAAAATCAACACCGGGGAACTAGTCAATCGCCTCTTCAACTCCTGGAATCTATCTTCACATTCTGGGGACCATTCAAACGGAACACCTTTCCGCGTAAGAGTAGTCAAAGGAAGGGCTAGCTTCGAAAACCCCTCAATAAACCTCATATGATACCCAGCCATACCAAGGAAACTTCTGATCTCAGTAATTGACTTGGGTCTCTCCCACTTAAGAACTTCCTCCACCTTAGAAGGGTCAACAGCAACACCCTTCTCAGAAATTACATGCCCCTGAAAATGCACCTCATTCAACCCGAAACTGCATTTAGAAAACTTTGCATAAAGATGCTTATCTTTGAGAACTTGGAGCACCGTTCTCAAATGCTCTTTATGCTCCTTCGGGCTCTTGGAATAGATAAGAATGTCATCAATGAACACAATGATGAATGAGTCTAAGTACGGCCTGAAGATCCTTTTCATATAATCCATGAAGATGGCAGGAGCATTCGTGAGGCCAAAAGGCATCACCACATATTCGAAATGCCCATACCGGGTTCTAAAAGCAGTTTTGGGAATGTCCCCCTCTCAGATACGGATTTGATGGTATCCAGATCGGAGGTCAATTTTTGAGAAAACTGCAGTTCCCCAAAGCTGATCCAACAAATCATCGATGCGTGGGAGTGGATATTTATTCTTCACTGTCACCGCATTTAGCTGTCAGTAATCAGTGCACATACGAACACTTCCATCCTTCTTTTTAACAAAGAGGATAGGAGCTCCCCACGGGGAAACACTTGGTCTTATAAACCCCTTAGCCAAAAGCTCCTCCAACTGCTTCTTTAACTCTTCCAACTCTGGAGGGGCCAGTCTATAAGGCGCTTTAGATATCGGGCCGGCACCAGGTGTAACATCCCAAATTTTAAACCCGAAGGTAAATAAATAAATAATAATTAGAATAATTAAAATGAAAATAACAAACCACAAATAGGTATTCCAAATGAGAATTCTAGCATTAGAAGAAAATAATAATAATACTAAGCGAATTAGAGGAGAAAGGAACGTTAAATCGAAGTTAGGATCGGGCAAGAAAAATAGATAATTCGATAATAAACATAATAACAAGGGGAAAATTAAAATAAAATATTTGGGACTCAAAATTGAATTTCCACCGTTGGATATGAAGATATGATTTTTAGGGATTTGCTCGTCAAATTTGAGCAAGATCCGACGGTGAACGAAGAAGTTATGGGGGTTTGAAGTCCGGAAGAAAATAGAAGAAAAATAGAAAAATGGAACAGCAGTATCTGATCATTTCGCTTAAGCGAAAATATTTCGCTTAAGGGAAACTGATCCAGTGGCAACACAGATGAAGTTCGCTTAAGCAAACAGATTTCACTTAAGCGAAAAGCGTTCGTATCCATTACTGAAGGTCGTTCGCTTAAGCGAATAAATTTCGCTTAAGCGAAAATAGTCCGAGTGGCTTTAAATCGGGGGGAGACCCTCGTCTTCACCCACTCTCCCCCTTTGTTTCTCTCTCCTCCTCCGATCCTCTTTCTTCCTCCCTCCTCCACGGCCTCCACCGCCACCCTGGACCGCCCCACTGTGGCCTCCCTTTTCCCCCTCTCTCAACCCGTCTCCCTCTCTCTCTCTCTCTTGCTTTCTCTCTCCTTCCCTCACAAGCTCTCTCTCCCTCTTTCTCTCTCCACCTCCTTGCCACCACGGCCGCCGCCACCAAGGCCGCCACCGCCACCTCCACCACGAGCCACCATCACTATGCCCCATCACCACCATCAAGACCCCTCTCTCTCTCACCCACGAGATTTCTCTCTCTCCTCGGATTGCACCGGCGCCGTTACCGACCCGTAATCGTGTCGGGCTCGTGTCGGGAACCTCGAAGCTTGAAGCCCTTGTCTCGGTTCAGTCACGATCGTTCCCTCTAACGAGGAGCAACACCGACGCTGTCATCGTCGCCGAGCTAAAATCCAGGTTCTATTTAAAAAGCCCGAGGTAAGAGGGTTCGCGTTACCTTTACTTAAGAAGTAAATTCGAGGATGCTATAGTGGTAGATGAGAATAGGGCAATTAAAATGTATGTTAATGAACCTTAGGGTAACCCTCGTGGATATAAAGGAAGTAAATAAAAATTGTTAATAGAAACCACACCCTAGGGAATAGAATGTACGTGCATAGAGTAAAGCTTGGAATGAGTGAGTATATTTAGAATATTAAAAGAGTTAATATAGAATTAAAATGTAGGAAAATACAAAATAAAAATAAGGAGAATTTGTTAGGGAGAACCAACGAAACGTGAGAGAAAAAGGATAAAGAATAATTGTGTTAGGTAGGGAGAGCTATTAAACTAAAAATAAGGAAAAGGAGGAATTTAAAATGCGAATATGATAAGTAGGGGCGAAGTGGACATAATTAGAAGTTGTTGGAAAATTATCGAAATAGGAACGAAGCAAAAAACTAAATTTCAATTATAAAGAGGACACAGGTAAAAAGGAACTAGGGAAAAGATAATAATTCGAGATGAGAGGACGTCATGATGAAAGTTAGTTTAGAACGGTGTAATAGAATAGGGAAACCAAGTGGAGTTAATAGGGCAGTTAAATAAAATGAAATTAATGAAATATGGATAATAAGTTAAGTAAGAGTGAAGGATAAATGAAATAAAGAAATAACTAAGAATTAGTAACGAGAACTAGAATACGCTATACTTGACTGTACTAATTAGAGTTGGATAAAATTGAGGGAAACTAATAAAAAGAAAAAGAGTAAAGTAGAAAATGTAGAAAATGTGATAAGTCATAAAAGAAAATAAAGATTAAAAGAATTACTTAAATTATAAGAAAAAGAAAAGGAAGAAAAGAAGAAAAAGGAAAAGAAAGAAGGATATTGAAATTAGTGAAAGATAAACAATGTGATAACAAGTCCCTAAGTAAGGAAATGAAATAAAAGAGAAAATACAATAAACCAGAAAAAGAGAAAAGATATATGACTAAGAAAAAGGATAAAGTGAAAGAGAAAGAAAAGAAAGAGAAAAAAAGAAAGTAAAATTCCGATGCGAGGCTGTGAAGGCGTATCGGCATCGATGCGAGCCTGGTAAGGCGTGTCGATTAAAAAGGAAAATAAAAGAAAGTAAAGAAAATAAAAGTCCGGTGCAAGCCTGGTATGGCGTATCGGCGTCGATGCGAGCCTGGTAAGGCGTGTCGATTAAAAAAGAAAATAAAGGAAAGGAAAGAAAATGGAAGTCCGATGCGAGCCTGGTAAGGCATATCGGCGTCGATGCGAGCCTGGTAAGGCGTGTCGATTAAAAAGGTAAAAGGAAAAAGGAAAAATGGAAGTCCGGTGCGAGCCTGGTAAGGCGTCGGCATCGATGCGAGCCTGGTAATTCGTATCGATTAAAAAGGAAAAAAGAAAGGAAAATGAATAATGAATAAGGGAACTCCTAGCGTTCCGTACCGTACGGCTGGCTGGGGCTGGACTACCTAATGAAAAATGGAAAAAAAAAAGAATAAAGAATAGGAAAGAACGAATAAAAAGAGAATCAATAATTAAAAGAATGTGAGAATAAAGGAAGAATTAAAAGAGATTAATTATGTGAATAACTAGGAATAAAGTGGACTAATAATTATATAGGCTTAGTTATTTGCTATGTCTTCTTTTAGGATTTATCTTTTTAAGTTTTGTGTAATGCTACCCTTCTTGCTATATTTTTACAGGTACAGAAGGAGCTTACACTGTTGCGGGCCGAACTGGAAACTCTCCACCACGTGGAGTGTATTTGTGATACCATGAGTGGATTTTATTCTTAATTATATTAAAAACTGTTATTTTTGCAATTGAATATGCGTAGAAATTGTATGCCCTGAATTTGTATTATTTGGGCTTTAGGATCTGACTGGTTTTTAAACTATTGTGTTTTATGTTTTTAATTGATTCTGGGCTGACAGGTTTTTAGAAGGAAATTTTTGGGAAGTCCGAAAAACAGAGGAAACTCTGCCTGATTTTCCTAAGAATTTTCATAAATAATTAAATTAAAAAGAAATTTTCAAACTCTGATTTTATTAAAATCTAAAATTAACTATTAAAAGTGAGGATGTTACATTTATGGTATCAGAGCAGTTTCCCTCGGCCTTGGAGTTTGGACTCACAACTCCTATTGATTACTCACCCAGCGAGTGATCAAGTGATAGTGTCAAGTCTTAGAATAGATAAATAGGTACACTTAATTTAAGAGTTTTTAGTTAATTGTGGAATAACGTATTCTTTTTCAGAACTCAGTCACCATGCCTCGGAGACGTACTCGTGATGATAGGATGGCTGCGATACTTGAGAATCTGGTCCAAATGAATCAGAATCAGGCCGAAACAGTAGCAACAGCCGAAGCAGCAGCAGCAGCCGCACTCCAGCAACCACCAAACCTAACTGACATTGATTGGCTAGCTAGGTTCAGGCAGAACGATCCGCCCAAGTTTGAAGGTGGCTATAATCCTGACGCAGCACTGAGGTGGCTCCAATAATTGGAGAAGATTTTCTGCACACTGTCACCGCCCGCGGAGTAGATAGTCCCTTTGGCGACGTACATGCTCACTAGAGAAGCTGAATATTGGTGGGAGCGTGTACGAAGGGAAATGGAGATCGCTAACCAGGAAGTCACCTGGGATGTGTTCAAAATCAGGTTTCTAGGGAAGTACTTTCCGGAAGATGTCAGCCGAGAAAAAGAGCTGGCATTCTTGACCCTGAAACAAGTGAACATGAGTGTTGGAGAATATGCTGCACATTTTGAGGACCTCATCCGATATTCCGGAAGCTACAGGGATGCTGATGAAAGGACTAAGTGCGTTAAGTTTGAGGACGGGCTTCGCACTGAAATTAAAATCGCTTTTGAGTATCAGAATGTTGCGAACTTGTCCGACCTGGTAAACATGGCTAGCACTTATGAAAAAGGATTGAGACAGGAGAGGCTGGAGCAACAAAGCAGGAGTATGCAGGGTGTTGGAAGTTCTACCAGGAGAGAAGGACCGACACAGGAACCAGACCCATATGCTGATGTGAACGCTATGGCAATAGTGCCAATGGACACGGCTCCAAACGTGAATGCCCCGAGAACCAGGCCACCCTGTCCACTATGTGGGAAATTCCATCGGAAACTGTGCCTAATGTTGAAACAGCACAGAAAACAGGGCTTCTGCTATATATGCGGACAACCAGAACACATGGGGACAAACTGTCCTGGACGTATAGGTGAAGGGAGCGAATGAACTCACCCGAGGTACTTTTAGTGTTAACTATATACCAAATAATTATTTAAAATATTTATTTAAAAATGTTTTGCATAAAGAATATGTATTCGATTTAACTTTAAAAAAAAAGAGATCAATAAATGATAATACATTAGTTAAAGTTCCGACGAACACAGTGATGGTATTGCCACTGGTAGAATGTAAGGTTAGAACTGATCACTCTGATTCTTACATCTGCTAAGGGACGATAACATCAACAAACTTGACGATGATGTTGCTATTGATAGATGTGAGATTGGGACTGATCACCTCGATCTTCGCAACAATTAGTGGTCGATATCATTGACACTTTCCAACAAAAATCAAGACAGACGAATAGGAGTCTTAAGACAGTGCACCCACTTATTAGTAGTGTAGCCGCGAATAGAACTCGCGAGAAAACCGAGCCGAGCTAACCCGTAGTAACGTCTTTAGACTTCATGGAAAGCCAAACTAAAAGCCCAAAACTCATCAAGCATTTTATTAAGAATCCGAAGTGGTTATTCGCGAGAAAGGCGAAACTGGAAGGATTAGTAGGGTATCCACACCGAGACCGACCCAAGAAAACTAGTAAATCGTGCTCACCATTAGGAATTAGAATTCACTTAAGAACTTAGTCCAATTTCCAAACTATTCCCTCAAAGGAAGCAAGTTTAGCCATTGCACCAAGTGCCTTCATCAAAACCAAATCAAATCAACGGTAGTTCCATAGAAAACGCACACTTAAGGATAATCTCCATTGTCTTCTTGCTTGACATGTATCCAGTACATCCTGGGTCGTCGTATGAAGACTATGAAACCCATCCTTGAGTGCTTCGTGTTTCTTCTTTTCATCTTCACTCTCTTCAAGCTCCAAGCATCTCAGATGCAGAGGTGAGGATTCACCAATACGTAGGAACCCAATATGGTTCTATGCCTACCGATGGATAATCACCCATATGTCCTTCCTAACCTTGGACACCGGTCGAGAAGCTTACGTGCGTAATTATAATAACGAATGAGCATACCCCCAAGCATGGATATAATCAAGTATGTTGATGCTAAGTGGGGGAGGATTTCAATCCAAGGAATGGAAGATGGAACTTTAACAATAAGAAAATTGTGGATCCTATCCGAGTAACTAGGTGGAATGCAGAATGGTGACGAAGCGTAAGAAAGATTGTATCGAGCCGGACTCAATGTCCGACGATCGTACCATAACCTGTAGAGCTAATGAATAACTCACCCCAAACGCTCCGCATTAGCTGTTGAAGAGGTTCGCGGAGAATGGAACGAGAATTAAACTAAGAATCAACCAATACCTTCTCGGACCATCAGACAATTGGGAAATAAATTTAGACCCTGACCTCGACCCTTAAGTGAAATCGACCCGTAGGAATCCCTACATACCAAATTGAAATCGTTAAACGAACGGAAGGGGAAGTACCACCAAAGTAGAATGCAGGTATAGCTAAGGTGGAATTGAAGGGTGACCTCACAAGACTCACTTGAAGGAGTAAGAAACGAACAGGGAAAAGTGGAGTCGCGAAGTGGAGTCTCACTCCAGGAGATTATGTCGGAGCACCGCAAATAATTGTCTCAGTCTCTTAAGACTCTGTGTATTTTGCGGATTTCTGAGTGACTGAGATAAACCATACCCGAGGCGAGTAATTATACCGCAGAACCCTTAACTCAGAACTTCCTCAAAGGGAAGATTGGAACCGAAGGAATTGAAATGACATGAGTAGAAACTATGTCAGGGGATACTCCTCCAAATTAAGGGACAACTGGAATTTCGGGGACGAAATTCAAATAAGTAGGGGAGAAATGTAACATCCCAAATTTTAAACCGAAGATAAATAAATAAATAATAATTAGAATAATTAAAATGAAAATAACAAACCACAAATAGGTATTCCAAATGAGAATTCTAGCATTAGAAGAAAATAATAATAATACTAAGCGAATTAGAGGAGAAAGGAACGTTAAATCGAAGTTAGGATCGGGCTAGAAAAATAGATAATTCGATAATAAACATAATAACAAGGGGAAAATTAAAATAAAATATTTGGGACTCAAAATGGAATTTCCACCGTTGGATATGAAGATATGATTTTTAGGGAGTTGCTCGTCAAATTTGAGCAAGATCCGACGATGAACGAAGAAGTTATGGGGGTTTGAAGTCCGGAAGAAAATAGAAGAAAAATAGAAAAATGGAACAGCAGTATCTGATCATTTCGCTTAAGCGAAAAGCGTTCGTATCCATTACTGAAGGTCGTTCGCTTAAGCGAATAAATTTCGCTTAAGCGAAAATAGTCCGAGTGGCTTTGAATCGGGGGGAGACCCTCGTCTTCACCCACTCTCCCCCTTTGTTTCTCTCTCCTCCTCCGATCATCTTTCTTCCTCCCTCCTCCACGGCCTCCACCGCCGCCCTGGACCGCCCCACCGTGGCCTCCCTTTCCCCCCTCTCTCAACCCGTCTCCCTCTCTCTCTCTTGCTTTCTCTCTCCTTCCCTCACAAGCTCTCTCTCCCTCTTTCTCTCTCCACCTCCTTGCCACCACGGCCGCCGCCACCAAGGCCGCCACCGCCACCTCCACCACGAGCCACCATCACTATCCTCCATCACCACCATCAAGACCCCTCTCTCTCACCCACGAGCTTTCTCTCTCTCCTCGGATCGCACCGGCGCCGTTACCGACCCGTAATCGAAGCCCTTGTCTCGGTTCAGTCACGATCGTTCCCGCTAACGAGGAGCAACACTGACGCCATCATCGTCGCCGAGCTAAAATCCAGGTTCTATTTAAAAAGCCCGAGGTAAGAGGGTTCGCGTTACCTTTACTTAAGAAGTAAATTCTAGGATGCTATAGTGGTAGCTGAGAATAGGGCAATTAAAAAGTATGTTAATGAACCTTAGAGTAACCCTCGTGGATATAAAGGAAGTAAATAAAAATTGTTAATAGAAACCACACCCTAGGGAATAGAATGTACGTGCGTAGAGTAAAGCTTGGAATGAGTGAGTATATTTAGAATATTAAAAGAGTTAATATAGAATTAAAATGTAGGAAAATACAAAATAAAAATAAGGAGAATTTGTTAGGGAGAACCAACGAAACGTGAGAGAAAAAGGATAAAGAATAATTGTGTTAGGTAAGGAGAGCTATTAAACTAAAAATAAGGAAAAGGAGGAATTTAAAATGCGAATATGATAAGTAGGGGCGAAGTGGACATAATTAGAAGTTGTTGGAAAATTAGCGAAATAGGAACGAAGCAACAAACTAAATTTCAATTATAAAGAGGACACGGGTAAAAAGGAACTAGGGAAAAGATAATAATTCGAGATGAGAGGACGTCATGATGAAAGTTAGTTTAGAACGGTGTAATAGAATAGGGAAACCAAGTGGAGTTAATAGGGCAGTTAAATAAAATGAAATTAATGAAATATGGATAATAAGTTAAGTAAGAGTGAAGGATAAATGAAATAAAAAAATAACTAAGAATTAGTAACGAGAACTAGAATACGCTATACTTGACTGTACTAATTAGAGTTGGATAAAATTGAGGGAAACTAATAAAAAGAAAAAGAGTAAAGTAGAAAATGTAGAAAATGTGATAAGTCATAAAAGAAAATAAAGATTAAAAGAATTACTTAAATTATAAGAAAAAGAAAAGGAAGAAAAGAAGAAAAAGGAAAAGAAAGAAGGATATTGAAATTAGTGAAAGATAAACAATGTGATAACAAGTCCCTAAGTAAGGAAATGAAATAAAAGAGAAAATACAATAAACCAGAAAAAGAGAAAAGATATATGACTAAGAAAAAGGATAAAGTGAAAGAGAAAGAAAGTAAAAGTCCGATGTGAGCCTGTGAAGGCGTATCGGCATCGATGCGAGCCTGGTAAGGCGTGTCGATTAAAAAGGAAAATAAAAGAAAGTAAAGAAAATAAAAGTCCGGTGCGAGCCTGGTAAGGCGTATCGGCGTCGATGCAAGCCTGGTAAGGCGTGTCGATTAAAAAAGAAAATAAAGGAAAGGAAAGAAAATGGAAGTCCGATGCGAGCCTGGTAAGGCGTATCGGCGTCGATGCGAGCCTGGTAAGGCGTGTCGATTAAAAAGGTAAAAGGAAAAAGGAAAAATGGAAGTCCGGTGCGAGCATGGTAAGGCGTATCGGCATCGATGCGAGCCTGGTAAGGCATATCGATTAAAAAGGAAAAAATAAAGGAAAATGAATAATGAATAAGGGAACTCCTAGCGCTCAGTACCGTACGACTGGCTGGGGCTGGACTACCTAATGAAAAATGGAAAAAAAAAAGAATAAAGAATAGGAAAGAACGAATGAAAAGAGAATCTATAATTAAAAGAATGTGAGAATAAAGGAAGAATTAAAAGAGATTAATTATGTGAATAACTAGGAATAAAGTGGACTAATAATTATATAGGCTTAGTTATTTGCTATGTCTTCTTTTAGGATTTATCTTTTTAAGTTCTGTGTAATGCTACCCTTCTTGCTATATTTTTACAGGTACAGAAGGAGCTTACACTGTTGCGGGCCGAACTGGAAACTCTCCACCACGTGGAGTGTATTTGTGATACCATGAGCGGATTTTATTCTTCATTATATTAAAAACTGTTATTTTTGCAATTTAATATGCGTAGAAATTGTATGCCCTGAATTTGTATTATTTGGGCTTTAGGATCTGACTGGTTTTTAAACTATTGTGTTTTATGTTTTTAATTGATTCTGGGCTGACAGGTTTTTAGAAGGAAATTTTTGGGAAGTCCGAAAAACAGAGGAAACTCTGCCAGATTTTCCTAAGAATTTTCATAAATAATTAAATTAAAAAGAAATTTTCAAACTCTGATTTTATTAAAATCTAAAATTAACTATTAAAAGTGAGGATGTTACACCAGGCATAAGATCAATGCCAAATTCTACTTCTCTGGCTGGAGGTAATCCGGGAATTTTAGCAAGAAAAACTTCCGGAAACTCACATACCACTGGAATTTTACTGATGTCTGATGCTTCCCCATCATTCATGGCCGACACCGAGACTTGGCAGAAAATTACTGACTTCTCGCTGCAATCAAGAAGGACACGGTTCTGGGACATCCAGTCCATGCCTAGGATGATATCCAGCTTGGTTAAGGGCAAACATATTAAGTTTACTTTGAATTCACGTTCTAATACTCGAAGAGGGCAATCCAAGCACATCAAAGATGTAACCACAACTGAATTTGTAGGGGTAGACACAGACAATTTAAAAGGCATCTCAACAGCAGATAGTTTTAGTCTTTCCATGCAATTGACAGAAATAAAAGTGTGTGTAGCTCCACAGTCAAAGAGAATACCATATGCAATATCATTTATATGGCCAATACCTCGAATCAGCTCATCAGCCTCAGTCACCTCCTCTCCATCAAGATTGTACACCTTTCCTTTCTGAAGTGGACGACCATCACCAACCCTCTGCACCCTAGTCACATTAGCTTCCTTCTTAACTGCATTCTTTGGGCAATTAGAAACAATATGGCCTGGCTGCCCACATTTAAAACATGTGACATTCGGCTGGTTCTGGATCATACTCCAGCATACATCCCTATGCTGCTTGCCACACTGAGGACAAGGAGGAATAGGACCAGAAGAACCCCCTATAGGGCCTACTCGAGGCTGTGGATAGGGGCCTGGTCGCTGCACCGCACCCTTGCCCCTTGTGGGACCACCACTTCTCTGCATCGATCTGCTTTTGTCTTCCACCATCTTTCTCTTAAGGCCCTTCTCATAAGTGCTCTCCATGTTGACCAAACGGGCCAAATTGTCAATATTGTGATATTCACAAGAGAGGCGAATATCAGTCCTGAGTCCAGACTCAAACTTGACGCATTTGCCGCGCTTACTGGCATCCCGATAGTCAGAGAATCGGATAAGATCTTCAAATCTAGCTGCATAATCCCCAACTGACATAGAGCCTTGAGTCAGTTGGAGAAAGGCAATCTCTTTCTCCCTCCTCACGTCTTCAACGAAATACTTCCCTAAAAAGAGATCCTTGAATACTTCCCAAGAAATAATCGGATTGGCTACCACCAATCCCCTCCTTTGCTGGTCCCACCAATGCTCAGCCTCATTGGTCAGCATGAATTCCGCCATTCGAACATGCTGCTCCATGGGTGGGTGAAGAGAGCGGAGGATCTTCTCGATCTCCTGAATCCATCTATGTGCTCCATCAGGGTCATTTCCACCCTCAAAACGAGGTGGATCATTCTTGCGGAACCTAGCCATCCAGTCAACCTCAACTGGAGCTGGTTACAGAGCTGCTGCTGCTGCTGCGGCAGCTGCCATCTGCTCTCCCTACTGCTGCTGCATCTGTGACAGATGCTCCAGAATGGCTGCAAGCCCATCGTTAGCAGCCCTTCTTCCAGCCATACTGCTTAGCCAAAGAGAACAGACCAGTAAGACTCAAATACTAAATGTATACATAGTACTATAGTCATACTATTAAATTCTTAAACTTTTACTATGAGCATCCATTACTCGCTAGGTGAGTAATCAGGTGGAGTTTGCATAACTCCTAGGCCGAGGAGAAACTGCTCTGATATCATAAATGTAACACCCTATAATTAATTACCCTTAATTCCCCTTATATTAAAAATACGGGCTTAAAAATTCTTTTTTTATTATATTGAAATCAACCGTCAAACGGACGAAGTTTCGTTTGTTTTTCGGACTATTCTAAAATTTCAACCTGATAAACGCATTCATATAATATCAACAGTAGCCAGCAGGGCTCAAATATAAATATGTATGCATCAGATAGTTGCCCCGTGGGCTCAAGGGTAAACATCAGTATCAGTTTCAGAGTGCCAGCAAAATACTAAGTATGTAAATCAAAAAGACATATCATCAACTATGCCCCAAAAATGAAACATAAACCATGACCCATACGAAATTATCCTAAGCCCCACTCAAAAAGTATATACAGCACATATACTTCAAAACTATATGGGGGCTTAGGTCAAAATAATGCATCATATATTCCCCCAACCCTACTCTCCCTGTGAGGGAGAGTAATCCTGCTCGGCCGGTCCATGTGCATACTGTAACACCCTCATCTTTTAATAAAGGGAATAAAGTAATTTATTCAGAAATTGATGTGGTGGAAAAGTAAAAGTTCCCTTTATTCAAGATTAGCGGATAAAATTTTTTCTTTTTAAAGTACATCGGTTCGGTGTTACAATGGATCACATACAGAAATGCCCTTCTCCCTTTCTCAGCTTGAGTCTCTGGCTTGCCCGGTGGATTGACTTCATCGACTACTTGAACCTACCACCAAAGGCTAGGGGGGAGTAAGTCATAGCCGAAGCACATCATAAAATAATAATCTATCAGTACTAGAAATAACAAACACAAATAGTCAGGCAATCACATAGTAATGCATATACAAATGCAAATCGAGTTATTCATCCGATATATCTTGTGTTTAAGTGGCATGATGCATGCAATATCTAATCATTCATAGCCCGGGGCATCACAGTTCAGAGGCAAAGGGGTCCTCGTGAGCTTCCTCCGCTCGACCCTCTCGCGACTTACAGGCTTCCTCCGCCAGACGCATGACTTACAGGCTTCCTCCGCCAGACGTAGAACTAGTATAGGCCTCAACAAACTGGAGCAATTCTTAATCAATTCATGAATGCAAGAATGGTTCATTACCAGTCTTTAGCAGTTAATCTTTTATCGTGCTTCAATCATTCTAATCATTTTATCATATCAACATCCGCGCTCCTAGGGCGAATGGATATTATTTATTCTTATCAAATTATGAATTTAGTATTCATATATTATCATCAAATTCAATTCATATTGTACAAATATGATAGGTTAAAGCTAGGTATAATAGAATTTAGCACTTTTCCCTTTTCAAGGTCATTCTAATCAATTGGAGAAGTCTCCAATCAAATAGAATGTAAAAATTTAGATTTTTGGTAGAAAAATTGGGGTGGTCATATCGATATGCCCCTATGCATATCGATATGCCCATACTGGATATCGATATGCACATTAAAATTTCAGCATATTAGTTGAGGTTTGAAGTACCAAATCTTAATATACTTCACTTTAACCATTCTCAAGCCAAAACAGATTAATGTCATGTATAAATACATCTGTTCATGCATAATTTCAGCAAGCATAACATCAAGTTCACATAGAATTCAAGTAAAATGCATAAAAGATGTAAAATCACAACTTGACCTATAATTTTCATTTCCTTTATGATTCAGTTCAATTTTCTTATTGATGCAGCTTATAATCATCATATATCAGTTGTTCAAATATAGAAATCACACTAGAATGACCTCCAAGTCATTTTCCTAGTTCAAGTTCACAACTTTCCCTAGTTTTGCCCTTGAGTTCATGAGAACTCCGATACTTCTAGCCACCGGATTATTATTCTAGCACCCGGATAACTTCTCCCTTACCTATCACAGAGATTCAGACTTGTTTGGGTTGGAAGAGATTGGTTCGGTTGAGGAAAATCTCAACTTTTCTGGTTCAGCTGCAACGGTTCTGTTTTCAGTCCAACAGGGTCACAAAATCCCTGTTGGTCACCATGAAAAGCCACAATAATTCGTGGTCAATGGTTAGAATCAAAACTAGGGTATGAAATATTGAAAATAAAACAAGTTTGAAGCTCAAAGGATACTTGAGCTTACCACAAAGATCAAAGAAATATGGCTTCCCGAATCTGAAATTCTGCAAATTTCAGTTTCAGATACTGAATTTTGCAGGAGTATAAATCCTTCCATACTCCACCAAATCAGACAAGCTTGGTACCAAATCGAAGAGGGTTGAACAAGATTTAGTTTGGTATAAGATTTGTATGGTTTTGAGGCTTGGATCATAGAGAACGAATCAGAGAAAGTCGAGTTCTTGAATCTAAAACTTCAGATTTCATATTGAAACACCAAACTTTGTAGGGTTATGAATCTCTCTACACTCCACCAAATTGAGTAAACTTGGTATCAATTTGAAGAGGGTTAAGAGAGCTTTAATTTGGTATATGATTCGTGGTTTGGGGTGACTTGTAGAAGGAGAACGAAAGAGAACAAGTCCGCACCAGAAAACTAAAGTTTCAGAGAGTTTGAGAGGATGTTCATCAGTTATTGAGAGAGATCACCCTGAAATTCATGAAATAACCCCTCCCAAATGTCCTTATCAATTAAGCACAGTGTAGGGAAGATTTTTATGGTGATTTGTGGCTGAAAACTTGGAGAAACCACAGCCATTCGTGCCTTAACCGACTTATTTTTGAGCCATCAAAGTCGTGCATATCGATATCCAGTATCGATATGAGCATAATCACATCGATATGCATGTTTCACAATGACAGCACCTTCGCATTCAAAGTGCCATAACTTTTTCGTTAACCGTTGGATCTTGCTCAAATTTGGAGATAAGCTTCCTAACATATTTATCTTCATATCCAACGGTCAGTTTTGCATCTAATGATATAAATCTTTTATTTTTATTTTTATATTATTATGCTTTAACATAATATAGAATTCACACAACAATTATAAAATATATTTTGTTTTGATAAAGAAATTGGGGCTGTTACACATACTCCAACTCAGTACCTAAAAAATGGTAAGGAGGTGAGTATTACACAATAAAATAGGGAAGCAGTTTCTATCATGCTATACTGAACCACCAAGCCAAACACATGTAATCATTAAATGCATATAAATCAATTAAGCATTCCCAAACATTCCATTTATTTTAATTTCCATAATGGAAGTAGTCCATTCATAGTTTTAATTTCATCATTTCATACGTTTCCAAGGTATACAAATTGACATATTTCTCAATCTCATATATAACATTTCAATTCTTTCTTTGTACCACTCACTAATCCTTTACCACACATAATTTTCCATTGGATTCTCATATATGACTTTCTCATCACATCTTTTGATTTTCCAAGATTTCTTTTCTCTTTACATACACCTTAATTTTCTCATAACATTTAGAAATTTATTCACATGGATCCATACTAATAATCAATACCACTATCTTATGACTCTGACTTAAACATTTAACCATACATTTCAATTTCTCGCTTTGTGAGTAATCAGTGGAGTTTGCATAACTCCGAGGCCGAGGAGAAACTGCTCTGATACCATAAATGTAACACCTAGGATTTATTACCCTTAAATACCCCATAATTAAAATACGAACTTAAAAATTCCTTTTTGATTTAATAAAATCACCCGTCAAACGGACGGAGTTTTGTTTGTTTTTCGGACTAATCCAAACTTTAACCAGTGAAAACATTATCAAATGACAACCAGTAGCTAGCAGGGCTTCATTCCAGATATATGAATCATGTCAAGGCCCAATGGGATCTACATATATAAGTGCATCAAGTAATCAGAGTAACAGCAGAAATAAGAAGCTTGAATAACATAAATCCAAGTTTTAAAGCTTAACAAAATAAAGTCATCCTAAGCCTCATTTAAAAAGTTAGACACAACCCATATACATCAAAAACATAGGAGGCTTAGGTCCCAAAAAATATATTACTCCCATACAACCCTACTCTCCCTGTGACGGAGAGTAATCCTGCTCGGCCAATCCTGGTGTATGCTCCAGCTCAGTACCTGAAAAATAGTAAGGAGGTGAGCATTACACAATAAAATAGGGAAGCAGTTTCTATCATGCTATACTGAACCACCAAGCCAAACACATATAATCATATAGTGTATATAAACCAATTAAGCATTCCCAAACAAATCAATTATTTTAATTTCCATAATAAAATTTAGTTCTTTCATAGTTTTCAATTTCACTATTTCGTCCATTTGCCAAAATATACAAGTTGACACCTTTCTCAATCTCATATGTTTAACATCCCAATTCCTTCTTTTCTTCATTTCATTCTTAAGATGTGTCTCACTCCATTGTACTTCACCTCCACACCGGAAGGTACCTCATACCATTGTACTTCACCTCCACACCGGAAGGTACCTCATACCATTGTACTTCACCTCCACACCGGAAGGTACCTCATACCATTGTACTTCACCTCCACACCGGAAGGTACCTCATACAATTTAGCCGGTGGGTACTTCACCTCCACATCGGAAGGTACCTCATACGATTTGGCCTAGGGGTACTTCACCTCCACACCGGAAGGTACCTCATACCATTGTACTTCACCTCCACACCGGAAGGTACCTCATACAATTTGGCCGGTGGGTACTTCACCTCCACACCGGAAGGTACCTCATACCACCACCTAAATTATACATATAAAGTATAAGATTAAAACATAACAATTCACATATTTCCAAGCACCCCATTCATTCATTCACTCAATTCTTTCCTTAATAAAACCCTTATATCCACAACTAAACAATTATGCAAAATCATTCACTATTATGCACACCTAACATTTAACCATCCCTAGTCCAGTTCATTATAATTATACACATGTTGCACAGAGTTTAATTCCAAGCATCACATGTTTCATCATACATAAATTCTAGGGCTTATTATGATTTAACAAAATATCAACCAAGTAATTTAAGTATCAACAGTTAGAATTAAGCACAAAGCAAGATATCCAATTACTTTCCTATGTACTTACATCACTAACATATTATTATCTATCCTAGGTTTCCTTGCCCTAACTAACAAACACCTCCTAGCAACCCAATATATACACAATAAAATCTACCCCCCGGAATATGGTAACACAAACCTCCTTACCTCAATTCTTAGAGATATGGAGATTTAGCTTGCCCTAAGCTTGAGCTTTTACCTCCAGATAGTTATAATCACAGGGAGAATGAAGGAACCTATAACAAAAGTCATAGTGAGAAAAGATTACCACTTATGTCCTGTTTTCTTGCCCAGATTCAAAGAGGTGTGAAGCTTCCATGGCTTAGGATTGAAAATCACCATGAAAATGAAGAGAGAGAAAGGGAAAACGAATTTAGAGTGAGAAAGAGAGAATCCATGACTCACCACTTATTTGGAGTTAAGGAGGAAGAGAGTTTATGATAATAGTGCCCAAAGCCCCTTGTTCTTGCACCAAAATTGATGGAAATGCAGAACCTTCAAGAGAGAGAGAGAGAATGAGCTAAGGAACCCCGGAGACACAAATAGTTAGAATTAAGAGTGGGAAATTCATGTATCATGAATGAAATAAGGAGAAAAGCATGAATCTAACTTACATTAAGCTTGGGAGGATGAAAATCAAGATTGGGTGTTGATGTTCTTGAACCCTAACTCATGGGTATGCTTGAAGAGAGGGAAAAATGAGAGATTAATGGAGTTTGAGTGGTTATGAGTTATGGGGAACCAATATATGATGATGATTTGTTGTGTTTTTGGGTGGATTTTTGGTGTGGAAGAAGCTAGGGTTTTGGGGTTGAAAATCGCATAAGAAGAAGGAGGGGGAAAAATGGTGCGTGTGGCTGGTCTGCTGAGCAGCACCATTTTTTAAGCTGGTGCGCGCCCGGGCGTGGTCTTGGCTCGCCTCGGCGCGCGGCGTGGTGCGGGACAGAGGCTGGCGCGCGTGCTGGTGCGGGAGTGGGGGTCCTGGTGCGGGTCTGGTGGGGATGGCGCGCCATCTGGTGCGCCTGATGCCGAATTGGTGCGCGCAGCGTGCGCCGGGGCGAGTTGGTGGTGCGTCTGGGCGAACAAGCCCCTGAGTTGGTGCATCTGATGCACCCTAGTGCGCCTGGGCGCAAGCTGGTGCGCGTGGGCGTGCACCAGTTGACTTTCCTTTGACTTTTCCATAACTTCTTCGTTAACCGTCGGATCTTGCTCAAATTTTGAGACAAGCTTCCTAAGACCCTTATCTTCACATCCAACGGTGGGAATTGGGTTTAGATATATGGATATTTTATTCCTAATTTCCTTGCACAAGATGCTTTGTAACACTTAAAACCCCGATTTAACTCCCGATTCGACTTCTATAATTCTACTTCTTGTTACCGATGCACCATACACAACCCCTAGTACTCATAATTACTACTCACCTGTCACCCAAAATTCTTTAAGCAAATAATCCAATCATTTCTTGGGTTTTACAAAATAGTTTTACTTAAAATAAAACTTAGGATGTTACAATTCTCCCCCACTTACTGGAATTTCGTCCCCGAAATTCCGTTCAGTCCCGTAGGAGGGGGGGACAATCCCTAAGATAGGGTTGATGCTCACTTCGTTTAGTTCTACCTTCCTATTCTAATTTCTCGAGCTAACACTGGTGATCACCTTAACAACATCCCAAGTCGTCCACCAAGTTCTCCCCCACTTGGCATCGACATGCCGCTTTGGATTTTGCCAATACGTAGGGAACTGAAATATTGGTCCCTAAATCGATTTCCACATCAATTTTCAATGTAACCTACAACACTTTAGTGATTAACAAGGGATCCGAATACTTTGGGATCCATGAGAAATTCATACTTTTCATGAAAGAAGACAGCTTAATCTTACATGGTCGAGAAAACCTACTGCAAGATACCGTAACTTATGGAGGAAATTTTCTCATTCATGTGGAACCAGAGGGAAGAAACAAGACTGGGATTTCAAGAACAATCTAAGTTTAAAATTGATAGACACGAAGAACACCGAACTCATAGTTAATTGTCAGCACGATTAAAACTGACCCATGATTAAGATCCAAGGATTGCTCTTTCAAGAGTGACTCGTACCTAGAAGGACGAAAAAGGAGAAATATTTTCTTCTACTGATTAGAACATCATCTAAGGCCTTCTATTAATTAGAACCTCACCTAAGGTTCCCAAGAACACTATTGGGGTTTGAGTGGTGTTTAGCACTTTAGACTTGGGAGAAGCCGAAGCTATTCCAAGTAAACATTTCCCTACCCCTTAATTGGAGTAGGTGGAGCTGGAGTGGTACATTAGGTGCACATCAGCAACTCCAACAGGATTTATCCGAAGCTGGATATTGAAACGAGCATGATTGATTTGAGTATCGATTAGGGGTACTAGTGGAATCGAACTCGTCTACTATCTTAGGACTTACTTTACTCTCGGGATAAAATTTACTACCCCATGCTAGTCATTAAATGAAACTGTCCTTCCCAAAAGCTGGAGAGCACCCATATATATATATATAAATTCTAGTTCTTTTATTTGGCTCTAAGTCTACCTCCTACTTGATGTAAAGATTCAAAGAGAGACACCTTCTCGCTAGTTCACCCTTTTCTCACTATTCTATCACTTAGAAATTACAACTTTGGTTACCTTGATTTTTCGGAAAAATTTCAATGATATCGTCCATTGATAGATGTAAAGATCGAAGTGATCAATTCCAACCTCACGTCTATCAATAACACATCACTGTGAGTTTTTAACAATAGTGTTATCATTTAACAAATGTAAGAATTAGAGTGATCAATTCTAATCTTACCTTCCATTAAACTATAGCATCACCAATATCTTAAGAACACTTTACTTGGAATTTCTAGACTTGTCAATTCTTCTGGAGGCTTCTCTTAACTTTCTTAAATAATGGTTTAACCATGGTTATCCCCTAGTCACATACTCTTTAGTCAAGGAGGACCAAAAACTCCTAAGTCTATTCTTACCTCAACCAACTTCTAAGATGAAACCTATGTCATATACACAATCTAGAGGATATAACTTTTGATTACATTCTACCGACACAATCACTTTCGGGAAACTTAATGATATTTCTTAGTTGCTCTAATTCGACTAGATTCACATACGACTCAAGATTTGAAACGATCGACCTCCCAAAATGAAAAGAGTAACCAAAAATGCATCACATACATTTGCTAAAGCATAGGTAAGATAAATACCTATTGCGCATCTCGTAAAGAGATATTGCCGCTGACTTCCTGCACTTTTGATGCATTCTCCTCTTCCTTCTTTGCCTTCTGGGGACAGTTGGCCACCACATGACCAAGCCGACTACACCGGTAACAGAGTGCAGCCTTCCTATTCGACTTTAGATGCCAACATACTCCCTTATGCATCTTGCCACAGTGCAAACAAGTAGGAGTAGAATAATAGGCTCTCTCTGCCTGACTCAGCATCCTAGGAACTACCGATCTATCTCGAGAATAAGTACATGAATCCTGTAGAGGCCTTTTACCCTCATTAGGTCCTTCTACTCTTTGCTCAATTTCAGGATTAAGGCAACCAATGGCCAAATGCCCTGGTTGACCACATCGGAGACATGAACCTTCCTTCTTTTTCTGCATTACTTTTCTACATATACCCCTGTGAAGTTTTCCGCAATGAACACAAACAGATTTGAGATACGGAGGGGTCTTTATTAGTTTCGCTCCCTTTGAAATAATCCTCTCAACCTGGGGTTTAGGGTATGCTGTTGGGTCTGCCACATATTCTTCCGGCTTTGCAAGGCCCTTTTCCCAACAACTAGCCCATTCTACTAGCTGGGCAAAGTTATCAACAGGTACATTTCCAAGAATGGTTTTGATATCATCTCGGAGTCCTGCAAGAAACTTGAGACATTTGGTTCTCTCATCCACACCTTGGTAGTTGCTAGCATATCTGATGAGGTCCTCAAATCTCCACACATATTCCTCAACACTCAAATGGTCCTGTTTCAAACACAGGAAAGCCAGTTCCTTCTCCTTCTGAACATCCCCCATCAGAAACTTTCCCTGAAACTTTTCCTTGAAAAGCTGCCACGTCACTCCTTGACTAGTGGCCTCCGCTTGCCTTCGAACCTGTTTCCACCACTGTTCTGCTTCCCTAACTAGGGTATATTGTGCCATTAGAACTTTATGCTCCTCCGATGGTGCTACCTCAATGAGAATCTCTTCTATCTTCTGAAGCCACTTACGGGTCCTATCCAAATCATAGCCACCCTCAAAGTTAGGGGGACCATGCCACTTGAATTCTGCCAACCAATTGATTTCAGATGGAGAGAGGTTCTGAGTTGCCTGAGATGATTGATTGAGTGCTGCTACAGCGGTAGTCACCAACTCAGCTTGTCGTCTGTTATCATCACTGCGCCTATCTCCCATAATTCTAATCCTGGAGGAAAGATAAAGTATTAAACATACTAATAATCAATACCACTATCTTATGACTCTGACTTAAACATTTAACCATACATTTCAATTTCTCGCTTTGTGAGTAATCAGTGGAGTTTGCATAACTCCGAGGCCGAGGAGAAACTGCTCTGATACCATAAATGTAACACCTAGGATTTATTACCCTTAAATACCCCATAATTAAAATACGAACTTAAAAAATCCTTTTTGATTTAATAAAATCACCCATCAAACGGACGGAGTTTTGTTTGTTTTTCGGACTAATCCAAACTTTAACCAGTGAAAACATTATCAAATGACAATCAGTAGCCAGCAGGGCTTCATTCCAGATATATGAATCATGTCAAGGCCCAGTGGGCTCTACATATATAAGTGCATCAAGTAATCAGAGTAACAGCAAAAATAAGAAGCTTGAATAACATAAATCCAAGTTTTAAAGCTTAAAAAAATAAAGTCATCCTAAGCCTCATTTAAAAAGTTAGACACAACCCATATACATCAAAAACATAGGAGGCTTAGGTCCCAAAAAATATATTACTCCCATATAACCCTACTCTCCCTGTGACGGAGAGTAATCCTGCTCGGCCAATCCTGGTGTATGCTCCAGCTCAGTACCTGAAAAATGGTAAGGAGGTGAGCATTACACAATAAAATAGGGAAGCAGTTTCTATCATGCTATAATGAACCACCAAGCCAAACACATATAATCATATAGTGTATATAAACCAATTAAGCATTCCCAAACAAATCAATTATTTTAATTTCCATAATAAAATTTAGTTCTTTCATAGTTTTCAATTTCACTATTTCGTCCATTTGCCAAAATATACAAGTTGACACCTTTCTCAATCTCATATGTTTAACATCCCAATTCCTTCTTTTCTTCATTTCATTCTTAAGATGTGTCTCACTCCATTGTACTTCACCTCCACACCGGAAGGTACCTCATACAATTTGGCCTATGGGTACTTCACCTCCACACCGGAAGGTACCTCATACAATTTAGCCGGTGGGTACTTCACCTCCACACCGGAAGGTACCTCATACGATTTGGCCTAGGGGTACTTCACCTCCACGCCGGAAGGTACCTCATACCATTGTACTTCACCTCCACACCGGAAGGTACCTCATACCATTGTACTTCACCTCCACACCGGAAGGTACCTCATACAACTTGGCCGGTGGGTACTTCACCTCCACACCGGAAGGTACCTCATACCACCACCTAAATTATACATATAAAGTATAAGATTAAAACATAACAATTCACATATTTCCAATCACCCCATTCATTCATTCACTCAATTCTTTCCTTAATAAAACCCTTATATCCACAACTAAACAATTATGCAAAATCATTCACCATTATGCACACCTAACATTTAACCATCCCTAGTCCAGTTCATTATAATTATACACATGTTGCACAGAGTTTAATTCCAAGCATCACATGTTTCATCATACATAAATTATAGGGCTTATTATGATTTAACAAAATATCAACCAAGTAATTCAAGTATCAACAGTTAGAATTAAGCACAAAGCAAGATATCCAATTACTTTCCTATGTACTTACATCACTAACATATTATTATCTATCCTAGGTTTCCTTGCCCTAACTAACAAACACCTCCTAGCAACCCAATATATACACAATAAAATCTACCCCCTAGAATATGGTAACACAAACCTCCTTACCTCAATTCTGAGAGATATGGAGATTTAGCTTGCCCTAAGCTTGAGCTTTTACCACCAGATAGTTATAATCACAGGGAGAATGAAGGAACCTATAACAAAAGTCATAGAGAGAAAAGATTACCACTTATGTCCTGTTTTCTTGCCCAGATTCAAAGAGGTGTGAAGCTTCCATGGCTTAGGATTGAAAATCACCATGAAAATAAAGAGAGAGAAAGGGAAAACGAATTTAGAGTGAGAAAGAGAGAATCCATGACTCACCCACTTATTTGGAGTTAAGGAGGAAGAGAGTTTATGATAATAGTGCCCAAAGCCCCTTGTTCTTGCACCAAAATTGATGGAAATGCGGAACTTTGGAGGAGAGAGAGAGAATGAGCTAAGGAACCCCGGAGACACAAATAGTTAGAATTAAGAGTGGGAAATTCATGTATCATGAATGAAATAAGGAGAAAAGCATGAATCTAACTTACATTAAGCTTGGGAGGATGAAAATCAAGATTGGGTGTTGATGTTCTTGAACCCTAACTCATGGGTATGCTTGAAGAGAGGGAAAAATGAGAGATTAATGGAGTTTGAGTGGTTATGAGTTTCAGGGTTTTGGGGTTGAAAATCGCATAAGAAGAAGGAGGGGGAAAAACGGTGCGTGTGGCTGGTCTGCTGAGCAGCCCAAGCTTTTAAGCTGGTGCGCTCCCGGGCGTGGTCTTGGCACGCCTGGGCGCGCGGCGTGGTGCGGGACAGAGGCTGGCGCGCGTGCTGGTGCGGGTCTGGTGGGGATGGCGCGCCATCTGGTGCGCCTGATGCAGAATTGGTGCGCGCAACGCGCGCCTGGGCGAAAAAGCCCCTGAGTTGGTGTTGGAGAGTGCCCTAGTGGCAATCGTATTTTCTCTTTTACTTGTACTTATTTCATGTTTATGGATTATTACTATTAATAATAATGAGGCATTTCATTTATTATATTTATGCTTTAATTGTTTAATTAAAATAGATGTAATAAAGTCCTTAGGATTATAAGTTCAATGTCATAAGAATATCAAGTACATGACTTGATAGTGAGATCTTATTGATTGATAATTATCCTTAAAGATTCCCTAGTCGAGTATTATAGTTAATAAGGACAACTATAATACATCGAGACTAGTATGTGGCAGACTGATGACTGTATCTCACCGGTCATGGATATGGGATATCAAGTCTTCACGTAAGTACACATTGGGACAATTGTGTACTGGATTGACCCGCCATGAGAATGCTACATGGGTTATTAAGTGAGTGTCATAAGCGATTCTCATAGTGACAATGGTGTACATGGTCCTTCGACCTGAAGTCGCTACGGTTCCCAACATGAGGAATTATATGCTTTCACACAATCAAACGTCATCTTTAACCAGGTGATCATAACGGTCGTAGTCGGGTATATGACAAATCATGTAGAGGGATGTGAGTGACGTAGATGGGATTTGTCCTTCCTTATCAATAGGAATTATATCTCTGGGCCCCTTGATTGAGTGAGACGGTGAAATGTATGGCCATACTCAAGACAGTCAATATGAGATATTGACGAGACTTGTATAGACGCGTCTACTCAGGGATCAAGAAACCATAGGTTACACTATTCATGGGTGACACGTTCCATGCCATGAGTGTAACTATGATATTTGGACAAAGGGATTAAACTTACACATGTTCATTGGTCACAGTAAAAGGTTTAGTCAAATCACAGACATTCTTGTCACTTGGGTAGCAATGATGTGTTGCTAGATACCGCTCATTGCTTGTATAGTTAAAATGTGATTTTAACATTACTGCCAATGTTACAAGAACCTATAGGGTCACACACTAAGAGCAGATAAAATTGGAGATATTATATTTGATAAAAATACAATAGTTGTATTTTTATAAAATTAAATCTTTCTGATATGATTAAGATATGATTCGTTTTATCTTTATGTATAAGATATAAATTTGATTTTATCTTCTACATATAAGATAGAATTCGAATTTATCTCCTAAAAGACCAACCAGTTGGTCTGATAATATTATAAGTATAATATTATTAGCTTTAGGGGAGGTAGGTGTGTGAGACACAGAACGGCAACCCTAGCCGTCATATCAGAGAATGAGTGATACACAAACTCTCTCTTCTCTGCTAGCACTGAGAAGAGAGACGTGACTCCAATTGGGAATTTGTTCATGTGGATACCAATAGAGGCACAACACATTGATGTTCTCGTGATTGACAAAGCGTTCGTGATAAGATTCGTTGGTCTCCTCTTCCCTGCAAAAGGTAATTTTATTCCCTATCTCAAATCATGATTTCACATGGATCCTGGATGGAAATAGGAAATATTTTTTTTCTTTTCCGCTGCGTTTGTCGCATCCTATTTCCTAACAGTTGGTGCATCTGATGCACCCTGGTGCGCCTGGGCGCAAGCTGGTGCGCGTGGGCGTGCACCAGTTGACTTTCCTTTGACTTTTCCATAACTTCTTCGTTAACCGCCGGATCTTGCTCAAATTTTGAGACAAGCTTCCTAAGACCCTTATCTTCACGTCCAATGGTGGGAATTGGGTTTATATCTATGGATATTTTATTCCTAATTTCCTTGCACGAGATGCTTTGTAACACTTAAAACCCCAATTTAACTCCCGATTCGACTTCTATAATTCTACTTCTTGTTACCGATGCACCCTACGCAACCCCTAGTACTCATAATTACTACTCATCTGTCACCCAAAATTCTTTAAGCAAATAATCCAATCATTTCTTGGGTTTTACAAAATAGTTTTACTTAAAATAAAACTTAGGATGTTACACTTAGCTTGGTTGAGTTGTCCCTGATCTAAATGATACCTCAGTTAATTAGGAAACTAATATAGTCGGCATGATGTTAATTCAAGTTAGGACGTTGAACATTAATTTCAAACTGAAGGGAAGTGAACTGTTTTAATGTCATAATTATGAACTGGACTTATTTTTGAATCAAGAACACTTTCTTTTAGTTTGGAATTAATAGTGTCAAGTAATAACATTTGAATTTTGTGGTTTGAAACTAAAACTAATTAACTTTAATGAATTTCTGGTGATTATGTTAGTTTTAAAATGTTAGTGTATTTTCCATAAAAAGCTATACTATTTTATTAAAAAGACAATGGTCTTAATTTGAAATCCTATGTTATTTTGGTTTGTAAACTATAGTTAAATGATTTCTTGATTTGGAAAACTTACGAAAAATACTCTGAAATATGATAAGTATATATTGAGATTTCAAATTGAGTCGCTTTTGGCACATTAAATTGATTTCTATACGATTTAATAATATAGTGAGACTACGAAGGAGTTTTAGGGCAAACACAAGCGATAACAATGGGCCACGGCTTGTGCGAGTATCGGTATATGGAAAGGAGTGCGTTTGTGAAAAACTAAGAGTTAAAGCAAATACATGTAACACCCTATAATTAATTACCCTTAATTCCCCTTATATTAAAAATACGGGCTTAAAAATTCCTTTTTTATTATATTGAAATCAACCGTCAAACGGACGGAGTTTCGTTTGTTTTTCGGACTATTCTAAAATTTCAACCTGATAAACGCATTCATATAATATCAACAGTAGCCAGCAGGGCTCAAATATAAATATGTATGCATCAGATAGTTGCCCCGTGGGCTCAAGGGTAAACATCAGTATCAGTTTCAGAGTGCCAGCAAAATACTAAGTATGTAAATCAAAAAGACATATCATCAACTATGCCCCAAAAATGAAACATAAACCATGATCCATATGAAATTATCCTAAGCCCCACTCAAAAAGTATACACAGCACATATACATCAAAACAATATGGGGGCTTAGGTCAAAATAATGCATCATATATTCCCCCAAGAGTTGTAGATTACAAACCCCCTTATTATCCCCAAACCCCAACTTTACACTGGAAAAGACAAAAATACCCTTAATCTTTCTATTCTTCCTCCCATCTCCTCAACTTCCATTTCTTCTTCAACCTTTCTTCTTCACTGATACTCCCTCCTTCATTCCTTCATCTTCCTGTTCGTTTTCCTTCATTTCATCTTCTTGGTTCGTTTTGCCCCTTTGTCCCTCCCATTCTTGTTCACGGTTCATCTTTCTCCTTGGGTTTGCTTTTGGTTTGCATTCTGGTTTGCTTCTTCCGGTTCATTTGGCTTATCTGGCTCATCTCTCTTAAAGGTATGTTCTTCTCATTGGTTTAGTTTTATAATGTTCTTCTCATTTGTTTAGGGTTAGGGTTTGTTTGTAGGTTATTGTTAGTTTTGTTAGATTTGGGTTTTGTTAGTTGCATTTGTATTATGTTGTGTTAGGAATGAGTATTGTGTGTTATTGTTTGTGCATTTTTTATGGGTTTTCTACTTATGATGTGTTAGGAATGGGTATTGTGTTTTATTCGTTATTATTTCTGGGCTTGATTCCGACATACCGGTCTCGGAAATTTCGGACTCGGGGGGTCTCGGAATTGATAATTCCAGTTCATTTTAAATTGACCTCCATTTATGTTCACCTTTGCTCATCTGAAACCTGCTGAAGAAAGTAATCAGCGGTATAAAAAGTTGCAATTTGTGATTCCTAATGACACTGGTTCAGCACCGGTACATGGTATGTTCTTCTTGTTCCGGTTGTTGCCAATAAATTTTTGAAGCATATTTCATAGAGAGAAATGGTTGGTGAATTTTGAAATTAAAATTGTCACATAGATTAATGTTTTGGGAGATTTGAAGTTTTTCTCTGTTGCCCATCATTACTTCTTGTTAGTTTGGTCTTTTGATTGATTGGTTATGCACACTGTCCTTGCTAATTATCTACTAATATTAGTGTCCTTTGTGCTGTGAAGGGAGAGTGCATCTAATTTTAAAAGGAACATACTTGATTGCTTAATAAACAAACTAGGTTGTATTCTGGACATGGAGCTGTCTTATTTTCTCTGTGTTTATCTTTTTTTTTTTGGGTTACAAAGTCATGCTTATGTTTTTTATACTGACCTTTTGTACTCCTTGTTCATAGGATTTGCGGGTTTTGATGCAACTCTTTACAAGGATGTGCATCTTGGGATTGAACCTTCAACAGCAACACCAAACATGTTCAGTTCGTATTGGGATTTATTTTGTGTTTATTTTATTTTGGGTTGAGTTCTGTTACAAGAGTGGTAAAAAGTAGCAAGTATAAGATATGATAACTATCCTCTTTAATGAAAACCACAACATGCAAACAATAAAAACGCATCAAGTATGCAAAGCTATTCAATCTTTATGGATATGCAATGCCGAAGGAGCCCCTCAAAAATAGATGTTACTGATGCATGTAACACCCCGAAATATAATGAATAATATACAATAAACGTTTGAAAAATGAAACATAGGACTTCAAATTTTCTTTTATAAATCAGAGTTCACAAATAGCGTTGGGGGCTTTCATTTACAATATAATAAAATACACTTGAGTTTCTTTCTTTCGACTGATCCGCTGAGCACTCTGATCTCCAAGCTCCTTGCTCAAGTACCTAAAATGTTAACCACATAAGGGTGAGACCATTTCACAACACAGTGGATTAAAAGATAGTAAAACGGTATATAACAAAAACTCAAGGATAATAAGTAAATCAAGTCATGGATTAACAAAATGTATCACATTCACTTATTAACAATTTCCAAATACATTCCCATATTCATTCTCTTTCCATATTTCATAAAACTGTATGTCACCTCACGGTCAGAGGCCAACATACCCACTTATACATTGTATGTCTCCTCATGGTCAGAGGACAACATACAAACCACATATACATTGTATGTCTCCTCACGGTTAGAGGACAACATACAAACCATTTTTTCTTTTTCTTTTTATTTTTGCACCACTAGGAATTAGCGCACCTGCTAGGCAATTCGGCACCTACTAGGGACTTTACACCTGTCAGGACTGAGACACCCATTAGGCATCACCCGTTAGGACAACACAATTAATTACCTTTCCATTAATTATTCATTTCTCAATTCCAGTCCACAATTTATTAACTTTTTCAGGTGGTTATGCAGTGTATTGATCCATTGGCGCACCGACGCCTAACGGGAATTTAGGACCTAATGGGCAATTCGCCTGACAGGCAATTAGGCCCTAGCAGGCAATTCACCACCTAGCAGGGCACCTAGTGTGCCGGGGCATCCAAGGTTCAACTACACTGCATTCCTTTTATTCCACGTATTCACAAAAGTCAAGTACAACATTCATACCATTCATCAAATACTCAGAGAATTACAAGTAATATCAAATATTCATTTTCATCACTTTTAGCAGACATAATCTTTCCTTTAAATTCACAAATCAAACCGCCATTTACCAAGTATTTCACAAATCACATATTTCCAACATTCTTCACACGCAAACATTTTCAAGTTATATATATATATATATAGATATATTCACTTTCAATGCCAATTTACTATTCCTTTTTACATCACATTTTCATTTCAAAATTTATACACATACGCCATTCATTACTCACATATAGGGTCACATCAATTTATCAACCATCACAAATCAGTCGACATACTCAGGTATGTCTCAGAGTACATGGAATGTAAGTCAACTCCCTAGGGTTCTCCACTTCCTACTTTAATATTAATAAAAAGAGAATTTAACATAAACAATTTAATTAATATAAAATTAACCGTAAACATATTAATCACCCCTAAATCAACTTTAAATCAAAACCATTTTGCTACCCATAACCCGGTCTAAGTATTAAACTCAAATCCTATTATACACCCTAACTATCCCTAACCCAAAGTGTGGAAAAGTGACTCCCCTTACCTGGAAATCCTAGCAAAAACGACAGAGTCACGTTTACATCCGCGACTTGCTCCAGGGTCAAGGTCAATAGCGTGTTGGATCTAAATAGGGACATATGATAAAACTAATTATAACATTAAAATATATATCAAATAAATTCATTTTTTGTCAAAATAATAAATATATATAATTATACAATAAAAATATCACTTTTCCCTAAAACATCTCTTTA
The DNA here is from genome assembly GCA_037953625.1 of Crotalaria pallida. Classification (NCBI taxonomy): domain Eukaryota; kingdom Viridiplantae; phylum Streptophyta; class Magnoliopsida; order Fabales; family Fabaceae; genus Crotalaria; species Crotalaria pallida. The sequence goes on along the minus strand of CM075649.1, from coordinate 88,658,230 downwards.
TTTGAAAATATAGGATACTAAAAATATTGACGGATCGTCAAATAAATTAGGTAGATGGATAGAGGGAGTTGAGGAGGTTATATACCTAAGAAGAATTTGAGATTGAACGGTTGGATCTTGAATTATTGGATCGGGAAAATAAAAAAAACGAAAACCTTCTGTCGCTCGCGGTTTCTATTTCGCTCCCTCAGTGCATGCTCCTCTTTTCTTAATTTTCCTTCTTTTGATCTCACGGCCTTGTGGCCACATCCTTTATAATTGCTTTTTTTTTTTCCTTCACGTGGTGGCCTTATGGCCACACCTTCTTTCTTTCTTTTTTTTTTTAATCGTGGGATGGGACACTTGGGTATTATTAGGGATATATATATATAATATTATTTTTATGTTTTGTTCTCATTTGTGGGTCAATGTGTGTATGTATTTTGGATTATAATTAAATGTTTGACGATCCAAACCATAAAATACATTTAAGTAAAACAACATTATATTTTTAATTACTCAAAACTAATTAGAAAATAATAAAGTTACCGGTAATATATTAAACCAGTCCAGAAGCTAAAAATAAAACAGCCTCCGAACACTATGAAAATTTACAGGGATGCTCAAAATATTATGTTAAACATATTTTTCTGAAGAAACTATTTAAAAAATGCCTCTAAGGCTTGTCACTTGAGCTCCCTGTCAAAATGTTAATTAAACTAAATAAAAGTATTACTTTATTTTTAGAAAACGTATGATAACAAATTTATACTTATTTTGACTAGAAAACACATTTCAAATATAATGATGAAATCAGAATTTTATTCCGAGACTCAAATCTTGAAAACATCATATTAAATCATTTAATTATTTTACTAGAGGTATTAGAAATAACGGGATGTTACAATTCTCCCCCACTTATTGGAATTTCGTCCCCGAAATTCCGTTCAAAATCCTTAAATGGAGAACCATCCCGAACAAGGGTTTCTTAATTACGATACTCACTTCCTTTGGTTTTACTGCGCCACTTGGAAATTGGCATACCATTCTGCATTAGTACGCCACTAAGCTCTTGCACTCAATGAAGAGTACGAATTTATGGTTTGATTTGGTTAGTCTCGACGCGAAGACTCTAATAGGTTCTCTAAGGTTTACTCTCCTTACGACTAACATTTCAAGAGTCCCACTAATAGGACTCCCAAAATTCGGGTTTTGCTTCCCAAGGAAGTCGGAAATGGTTTCTAAGATCAACTGGGTTTCCTCCGGAATTTTATATCAGAGGTTTGGAAAGGGTATTATTAGGCCCTAAACACTAATACCCTCAAGGATTTGATTATAGCCTAACCCCAAAACATACAACATATCCCCTACTCCTAAATCCTAGTCAAGCACATTCATCAATTAGGCAGTTATAAATCACATACGCATCATACACAATTCAAACATATGCAACAATAATTCACAACATCATATACTTCAAACACAAGCATTACTCAATCCCTACCTCTTCCTAACTTAGTCCTTATCTATCTAGCCTAACTTAGGGTAAATCTTCATCTATCCACACAATCTTAACAATCATCACATATATGAAAATCGGTTTAAGAAAAGGGTTCGGGGAATAGGATTACTGAGGGTAATAAAAATACATTTTCATCACTTCATTTTCCTGATGTTTTGAAATTTTCCAAGTAGTGTCCCTACACAAGAGTATCATGATAAGTTTTCAAGTCACTCAGAGTTCATTAGGTTCAGTTTTAACCCTACGACCATTTTGCCAAAGAATTGTAATTGTCGGGGTTAAACCTAAATCAGATTTGTTTGAAAATTAGTAATTAAACTCTGGATGGCCTCAAAACTTTAAGGGACATCACTTGTACTTAGCCAAAGGTTGAGTAAAAATATCGAATCGATCGGAGCACGTTAGATTAAATTTGTTCAAAAACACTAACTTGCTCCAATTGGCTTGAGATTTTACATGGAACAATCATTCAACCTTAGGGGATTGTATATAAAAATGTTTAAGTCAATCAAGTATCCCCAACCCAAAACTCAGTTTTCCACTTTATGTAATAAAAACCCCGATTTCCCAACAACCACCTAATCACAATCACATACACACGACAAAATATTTGGTTTAACAATCTCTACGTATGATGATTAAAATTTAATAAATAAGATCCCATACAATAAAAGCATTTGGACACGCATTTGTGTACTTCACCATAAAGGACTACCTTCATCTAATTTCGTAAGAACCTAGATGAAGGAGTGAAAACTTGTACAAAATTTATCAGACTTAGAGAAAAAGGAATATGGTTTTAACTTAGAAAATTCGGCTTAGTTCATCTTCAAAAATTGGAACAATTACATTTCATTTTACACCAAGTTTGAAAATTGAATATCATTCCGAATCACGAGGTGTCGCTTATAGAGAGTTCCTATTTAATCGACAGGTGACTTGTTTAAAAACAAATGAGTTAATTCCCTGTTCGATCACTTAGGAATTCCTTGCTTTCTTTATTACTTTCTTAAAAATTTGTCGTGTGACTCCACGATTCGTTTGGAATGATTGTGATTCGGTGAAGCACTTTGAAATTCATTTTGAACACTTATATTACCAAACAAACAGTCATAAGAATATTCACTCACAATCATCAAGTAGGATTCAGGTTCACATATAGCATCAAGCACCTACATCAATAAAATATACACCACTATGCACAAATATCAAACACACATATGCAACAACAACGATCAACAATCAACATGTATACATATATACACATATACTAATAACAACCTAGGCGAAATTCGGGTCGAGAACCTCTCGATTGAATTTAAAACCCCTTTTTCGATTAAATACACCTCTTTTCATTTATAAAAAAGTTTATTGTTACACTTGGGGTTCAAGTCCAATCGATAGGAGCTCCATACATATCTTTCATTTAGTATTAAAGTTATCGAAATCAAATTAGGGGTGGAATCACTACAAGTTCAACATAAACGTTTTTGTTTCTCGTGGATCCTAATCTAGTCGATGTGAACTAAATCACTCGTTTAGATTAGTATCTAGTCAATCAACTATTTTGATTTTCATAGTTCCACCTCTAACCTTTGTTCGCTTACTTTAACACTAAACTATTCCACAACTAAACACATTTCGAGGACCTTTTGATTGAATTCAAACCGCTTCCCAAATATGGTAAAAAGTTTCTTTTATACTTGCAATTCAAATTGGGATAGTTCAGCGGTTTGAATCTGATCGATTAGTTCTCAATTCCTATTTTACATTTGATGTCATAGTCACTTGAATTAAGATTAGCTACGGAACCGACCGTTAATTTAATTTAAACATAATTTTCCGTTCTCTTAGATACTAATCTAATCGACGTGAATTTAATCACTTGGTTGGATTAGTATTGAAGTCATAACTCATTTAATCCAGGCGGTTCCATTTCTAATCACCGTCCAATTACTTTGACACCAAACCACTCATCGAGCACACATTCAATTATACACAAACAAACATAAAAGAGCAACAAAACAAAAGAACTAGCACTAAGGTTTCATACATAGGAAATCGTTTACTAATTCACGATAGAATGAATGACCAAACAAATAGAATGAATGACCACCAACGGGTCGTTCACCCAACACGAATCTCGATTTTGAGAGTAGTGCAAGACTTAAGGTGATAGAAAGGTCAGATTCCATTAGCTTTCTTGTTGAGTATCAAACTCATTCAAGTTTTCCTTGAGATCCAACTCGAAATAGATTGTAAAGGATTGCTGACATATTAAAGGCTTAGTTAGTACCTCAATTCGTGCAAGTAGATCTTTTCCTCCTCACTTTCCTTGGTTTGACTTAACCTTGAAGTAGCGACTTTTGATCGCGAATCAAAGATCTCTCGCTCCAATCAGAAGCTGACACATTCGATTCCCTGCTTCCGGGCACCGGCATAATTAGATAAGTTGATACAAAGTGGGGGAGACTTTCACGACTCAATTCGGATCCTGTCCGAGCGACAAAAACTAGTAACCATACCATAAGCTATAGGGCTACCAAACCGATAGTTCCAAACGCTCTGCGGAGGATCGAACGAGAGTTAAACTAGGGATAAAACAAGACCTTCCCAAAACGACACCGAATTGAGAAACAACAACTAGACCTTGACCTTGACCCTCAAGTGGAACCGATCTCTAAGAATTCTTTTATCGAATTGGAATTGTCAAACGTATGGGAATGAAGTAGCATCGAAGTAGAATGCGAATGTGGTGAAGATTGATTCTAAAATGGACTTTGCTAGACTCACTTGAAGGAGTAAAAGGTGAACGGGATAAAAGTGAAGTCACGAAGTGGAATCTCAATCAAGACGTTACGTCGAAACACCGCAAGTGATAATCTCAGTCTTTTGGGACCCTGTGCATTTGATAGGACTCCGATCGATCGAGATCAACCAGTTAGCCGCAGATCCATAGAAACACACCCTTTGACGACTCTCTGCTGAAAATGCACACTTTGGGGATAATCTCCATTGTCTTCTTGCTTGACATGTATCCAGTCCATCCTGGGTCGTCTTGCAAAGACCATGAGACTCATTCTTGAGTGCTTCATGTTTCTTCTTTTCATCTTCACTCTCTTCAAGCTTCAAGCATCTAAGGTATATGTGCGAGAAATTCGCCAAGTCATAAAAACCCGGCATAGTTCTATGCCTACCGATAGATAGTTACCCATGTATCCTCTTTTCAACCTTGAATACCAGTTGGGAACCTGTGTACTCTATTCTGGGCAACGGATGATTATGCCCCTTAGCATGGATATAATCAAGTATGTCAATGCTAAGTGGGGGAGGACTTCAATCCAAGGAATGGGAGATGGAACTTTAATAAAAAGAAAACTGACGATCCTCTCCAGATAGAGGAGATACATTGTATTAAAGGACAAGCATTGAAATAGGCATGACCCTAACCACACCTGGAGCAGGAAATAAAAATCGAAGGGACGTGAAAACCATAGTCAGAAGCTTTATCAATGGGATGGTTCTCCAGTTACGGAATTCAACGGAATTTCGGCGACGAAATTCGAATAAGTGGGGGAGAAATGTAACATCCCGAATTTTAATTCAACTAATAATTAGAATAACGATAAGATTTGGAAGTAAGGATTATTCTAAAAAGGATTTAAAATGATGGATTAGGAGTTCTTTGAATGCCATAAAGGAGTCAAGAAGTATTGGCATCAGAAAGGAGGTTGAAAGATGAACAAAAGAGCGTTAGAAGCAATGTTTTCGGTGTTGTAAACACCCTATATTAGGAAATTAAAAATAAAATATTTAAAACTCAAAACGTAAATTCCACCGTTGGATGTGAAGGGTAATGTGTGAGGAAGCTTGCTTTCAAATTTGAGCGAGATCCAACGGTTAACGAAGAAGTTATGGCCGTTCAAAGTCAGGGTGCTAAAAATCCTACAACTTAATCGATTAAGCTGTAGCTTAATCGATTAAGTCCAGAATGTTTGAAACCCTTAATCGATTAATAATCGATTAAACGACCCTGCAGTGGAAAAAAATAAAGGTCGTTCACGCGTGATTTTGGCCATAAGGCACGAAATTTCTCTCTCTAGGGCACCCAATCTCTCATCCCAAATCCATCAAGCCTCAAGGGAATCACTCCAAGGTCCATCATCAAGTCCCTCTTGGTCTCTCCAAGTAAGTATTCATGATTCTTGAGGTTCCTCTCTCTCTAATTTGGATTTGCCCTCTCTCTCTCTTTCCCTTCTTTGGGGAAATTCGAATTTCCTTTTGAAATGGGGCAATAATTTCATCCCCATTCCATTCCTTTGATTTAGGAAAGATTATCATCACTCTCTTTACCTTCGTGCGTTCGGAGCTCTTGATTTTGGGAGCGCTTGGAGCTACGGCTTGGGTTCTTCCACTTTCTCTCTCTTTGGTTAAGGTAAGGGAGTGGTTATAGTGAGCATTGGCTTGTTCTAGGAAAGGGTTTGTATTTAGATATAATGGTTGGCTAGGAGTTTATGTGTTAGGGTAGGAAATTAGAAACCTTATTTTAGGAACTAAGGAATATGTTACAAATAGGCTTAATTATTAATTATGGAACTCTAAGAAGTAAAGAATGAGATTAGGTTTTAATTGAGGAAATAAATGGCATGAACCCCAAATGTAGGATTTTGAATCAATAATTTGGATAAGTGAAAATAAATGTGGTTGTTGCATGATTATATGAAAAGGGTGAAGTTTGTTATTAATTGTACTCTAATTGTTTATGTGAATTATGACTTGTGGCTATTTTTTTATAATTATGATGGTGTTTGTGATTGGAATGACTTGGTAAACATTAAATGGAATTGGTAGGCAAAGAAATGGCATATAATATGGCCAAATAATAAGGTATAAATATGGTGATGTATCGTAGGCCTTCGATTTGGGGGAGACGATACATCGTAAAATTGGGGTTGTATTGTAGTCCTTCGATTTGGGGGAGACAATACAACGAAACTGGGGCGATGTATGTAGGCCTTCGATTTGGTGGAGACATACATACACCGTAAATAAAAAGGAAAAGGAAATAAAAATGGTAAATGTCACAGGTGGTTGTATTGACCCTGTGGCACGGCGCAGGTGGTTGTATCGACCCTGTGGCCGGATAAATGGTAAATGTCACAGGTGGTTGTATTGACCCTGTGGCGCGGCACAGGTGGTTGTATTGACCCTGTGGCCTAAATAAAATGGTACATGTCACAGGTGGTTGTGTTGACCCTGTGGCACGGCGCAGGTGGTTGTATTGACCCTGTGGCCAAATAATAAAGAGGTAAAACGGTAATGGAAAAGCGATGTATGTAGGCCTTCGATTTGGTGGAGACATACATCGTGATTGGTGTATGTATGTAGGCCTTCGATTTGGTGGAGACATACATACACCCTAAATAAAAAGGAAAAAGGAAAGGACAATGGATAAAATAAGGTAAACGGTAAAGGAAAAGCGATGTATGTAGGCCTTAGATTTGGTGGAGACATACATCGTGATTGGTGTATGTATGTAGGCCTTCGATTTGGTGGAGACATATATACACCGTAAATAAAAGGAAATGAATAAAGGAAACAGGGAATAAAATTGAACAAGGTAATGGTAATGGAAACGCGATGTATGTAGGCCTTCGATTTGGTGGAGACATACATCGTGATTGGTGTATGTATGTAGGCCTTCGATTTGGTGGAGACATACATCGTGATTGGTGTATGTATGTAGGCCTTCGATTTGGTGGAGACATACATACACCGTAAATAAAAGGAAATGAATAAAGGAAACAGGGAATAAAATTGAACAAGGTAATGGTAATGGAAACGCGATGTATGTAGGCCTTCGATTTGGTGGAGACATACATCGTGATTGGTGTATGTATGTAGGCCTTCGATTTGGTGGAGACATACATACACCGTAAAAATAAGGAAAAGGTAAGGGTTTAAAAAGGCATTTCTTTGGGAACGGAGAAAAGGAGTAAAAGGGAATCAAATGGTGGAAATGAACTAACTAAAAAGGGAACCGCCATTTATAAAATAATGGAATTGGAAAATATGGTATGCTGGCGATGAATTTGTATTTAGGTGAATAAATTGCTAATTGTGTTTGACCCGGTTAGTTGTTATGTCTATCTAGAAACTGCTTTTCTATTCATGTTCAATGCTCACTCCCTTACATTTACAGGTGCTGAGATTGAGCAGGCACAGCCCCCGGCCGAGCAGGAGTACTTTCCCTTACAGGGAGAGTAGGGTGTTTTGGGTTTAAAATATAATATGGACCTAAGTCTATTATAATATTTGGATGTAAATTTAATATGTATATTTTGATTGAGACTTAGTGTATTTTGTTTTAACAAAGTTATATGTTTTGATTATGACACTCAAACTTAGTATTTTCCGCTATTACTCCGATTAATTAATGCACTCTTATGTATTTGGAGCCCTTTGGGCCTTGATATGTTTTAGAGACATAATCTGAAGCCCTGCTGGCTATTGGTTGTTTATTTGAAATTGTTTATCACAGGTTGAATTTTGGATTAGTCCGAAAAACAAGCAAAACTCCGTCCGTTTGACGGGTGATTTTATTATATTAAAAAAGAATTTTTGAGTACACACATTTTTAAACTTGGGAATTAAGGGTAGGAATTATTAGGGTGTTACATACGTCAAGTACCACTCGGGTATGTTCTTTCAACTCTTCTACTAAGAAGGGTGTGTGCCTTGATTCCTTTTTCACAGGGGATACGTAGGACCGGGATCACTCCCGTCAAGTGAAACAACACCAAAACCACATCATGGTGTATCCGATAACCGACATGCCCTTGTGTTCACTTGGTACTCGACAATATCGGTATGCCACATTGGTGCCATCTGTGGGAATCGGTAAATTTCTATTCCCATACACCATTCCAAAAACCATACCTTGTCACATCCTTATACCATGGAATCAAACAAACAATTACTTTGTTTGTGGCGTAATCAAAGTAACAAGCATGACCTCATACTTGCCATAAAAAATTTAAAAAAAAAAAACGAGTCATTTCTCACCACACCCACAAACAAACATCGTTGTACACATCAATGTGAGCACTGTGATCTCCCCTCTCCGTCGCACACAGCCACCAGTACTCCGCGGTTAGACCCAATAATCACGGACTAAACTGTCAGTTTGGTCCCTGACTTTGCAAGGAGCTTTCACTTTAGTCCCTTATATTACGAAAATTCCTTTTTAATCCCTCACTTTGTAAAAACCTCCTCACGTTAGTCCCTCATTAAGTTTTCCGTCACCAGTTGTTAACGGCTGACACACGTGGTTGTCAACGGACTTGAAACGACGCCGTTTTAAGGAGATGGGAAATTTAAAAAAAAAAAGCCACGTGGTCCTTGGCCAACGGTCACCTTCTCCCTCCAACGGTCTTCTTCTTCCTTACATATGTAGAACCCTAATTCCCAAATTGCTTCTCAACCCTTATTAAATTCTTCTCAAATCAATAGCCCCAACAGCAAATTTCACAACCCAAAAGCCAGAAACCGAAATCCCACCACACCCCCATGGGAGGTAATAGTGGTTGGAATGAGAGTGCATCCTCCAAATTTCAGAAGGTTCGTATGAAGCACCATGAGAGTCTCATCTATTGCTTTTGTGGATTGAAAACTGTAGTAAGGAGATCAAAAACTGCTCAGAATCCTGGAAGACTATTCCATGGATGTCCAAATTACAAGGTAATATAGTCAATAATAATTCTGTTAATTTACATTGAAGGTTATAATTTTGGTACTAACACATTGTTTATTTTGATAATTTTTGTAGAATGGTGATTATTGTGCTTTTTTTTGTTGGGTTAATGAAGAGGATATATTGGAACCTTCTCAGGAAACCAAGGTTAATGATGTTGTGACAAGTAATTTAAATGAAGATTGGAAGATGAATTTGATAGTTAAGATAATAAGATTGGAGGCTGAAGTGAAGACATTGAAATGTTTCTTGGGTAGGTTGGTGGTTATGATGTTTATTTGTAACATTATGTGGGGAATGGTTTGGTTAGGAAAGTAGTGTTGGAAAGCTTTGTGTATGATGAATGGTTTATCTGCTTTAACATATTTACCATTAAAACAATTCAGTCAATTAAAACAATTCAGTTCACATTAACATATTTACCAGTCAATTGCCAGAAATGACAAGTACAAGTCCTGGCTCCCAAGTCCACACAAACATCCTTAGTTCTACCAAATTCTACTTGAAATTTAAGTCCTTCATCATCACCTAACAATAGAGATCAAATACCATATAATCAAAACCTAACACAGTGCACATAATCAAGATGTGGTCAAATGTATACACTACCTGCCCATTGAGGTTTCCACTTGTTGCTTTCCCTCTTCTCCTTTTCCAATCTGCTTTTGTTGCCTAGGGGGTAACATGCCATGGTATCCAGACAGGCTCTTCTTATGATCTGCTATGGTCATCATGATGTAGCATCTTATCTCCTCAAGCATAGTCAAAACTGGCTTCCCCCTTGTTGACAGTATTTTGGAATTGAATACTTCACAATTGTTGTTGCATATATTGTCAACCTTAGGCCATTCACTGAACTCAGCCTTTGTCCAGGTTGTGCTTGGGTGTAGCTTCCTCCACTTATCCAAATAAGCCCATGCCTTCTCATTCTTGCTTTTCATCAACCTCATGTTGTCTTTGAATTGTTTCTTTGTAGTTGACCTTGCACACTCCCACATGATGGCTCTTAGCTCTTTCTCTTTCCATTGCTTAGAGAAGTTTTGCCATAGGTGACATGCACAAAGTCTATGATGGACACCTGGCATAACTTCCTGCAATGCAGGAATCAAACCCTGCAATTTTGACCATAACATATTCAAATTAGTCCTTTAATAGTTATTTTAATTCACTTTAGTCCCTAAGATAATATATTTAATTCAGTTAACTGCCTAAGATAATATATTTAATTCAGTTAAGTCCCTAAGATAATTAATTTTATTCACTTTAGTCCCTAAGATAATGTATCAGTTAAACAGGGAAGTATCAATATTACCTTCTGCATGTCAGATGTGAAGTTCCATCCATGCTCCTTGTAATAGCCCAGGTCAAGCTGGAGGTGCTCCAAAAACCATTTCCAGTTATCCTTGTTCTCAACATCCACCAAGGCATAAGCAATAACCCATATGTGGTTATTGGCATCTTGACCAATAGCAGTCAGCAACTGGCCTCCATAATATCCCTTCAAAAAGGCACCATCTAATCCAATTAGTGGTCTACATCCTGCCTTGAACCCACTCTTCATCCCAGCCAAGCTAATATAAAGCCTGTGAAATTGTGGATTTCCAGTTGGCATGTGTATTGTATCCATTTTAACAGTGGATCCTGGATTAGATGAAATCAACTCATGGCAGTAATCTCATAACTTGCCATACTGTTCAATCTCATTTCCTTCAACAACCTTCCTAGCCCTCACCATAGACCTATACACCTTTGTGTCATCCAACATGACTCCAAACTTCCTTTTAAAATAATCCATTGCTTCAGAACATTTCATGTCAGGGTGTTTATGTAATTTATGTATCAGCTTGTTTGTCACCCATTCCTGGTTTGCTTGTTTATTTTTGAAAACCCTGCAGCAGCTATGTTGATCATCAAAGGTCTTCACTTGAAAGCTGTTGGTGACATTGCTAAATGAGCAAAAGATCTCCCAATTACAATTCTCTTGCCTACACCTTGCCCTTGCCCTAAACTTGTCATTCTTAACCCAGTACACATCCTTTCCCAAGCTTATATTGTAGTCCTTCACAGCATTCTTGAAACTTGTAATGGTTGCAAACTCCATGCCCAAGCTTATATTGACATTTCCAAATGCTGAATTTTCATTGAATTGAGGAAACTTCTCTTTTGACTCAGCATCATCATCACTATTTCCTGGAGTATGTAGCTCCTCTAAAATCCATGAGTCCTCACGCCTTGGTTGATAAGTGCTTGGTGCCTGATATGATACCATATGCCCTTCAGCCTCATCATCTTCACTTGCTTCTTCACTGTCATCCATCAAATCAGCTTCATTTATGGCATAATCACTGTCACTCTCAGTGTCATCCTCATCATCAGTGAAACTGTCACTTTCCACCAAATGTTGCTTCCCCTTTCTAACATCCTCTCTCCTCTTTCACTCAGCCTCATCCACTGTCTTCCTATCATTGTGTCCAGTTCTGGTTTCCACTCCTTCAGCTTTCCTCTTTTCAGCCTCACTCCTCTTAAGGGCAGCAGCCTTTTGTTTCTTTGCAACTAACCTCTTCAATTCAGTATGAGCAAAAACATCCATCTCTTTCTGCTTGTTTTTTAATTCTGCCTCAGCCCTTCTTTTTTCAGTGTTCAGTCTCTTTGCTTCAGCCTCCAACTTCTTCTTTGCCTCAGCTTCAGCTTCCAACTTCTTCTTTGCTTCAGCCTCCAACTTCTTTGCCTCAGCTTCAGCTTCCAACTTCTTCTTTTCTTCAACCTCCAACTTCTTCTTTGCCTCAGCTTCAGCTTCCAACTTCCTCTTTGCTTCAGCCTCCAACCTCTTCTTTGCTTCAGCCTCCAAAGCTCTTCTTTTATCAACAACCATCTGCTTCTTAGGTGATGACTGAAACTCCTTTTTTTTCTCTGAATTAGCTTTTTTCTTTTCCTTACATTCAGCATCAACCTTAATTGCCTCCTCAACAACGGAATCCAACTTCCTAACCTCACTCTGACAATCATCCACTTCAATAGATTCAGCTCCAGCTCTAGCTCCATCTAGATTAGGGTAGTTAGCTCCATCATGGTTAGCTGTTCCCTCTTCATCTTCTAGTTGCCTTCGAATCACCTCATGGATAATAGACAAATAGTCTGCATCAGGCTCTATCTCAGGCACAACAGCCTCCTCACCTGGCTCACCCTGGTTAGCACAACCATAAACAACATGCTCATAATATATATGTGCCACACCATTGTTACCCTTTGCTGCATCAGCCATGTCCAGCAGGTCCTGATCAACTTTCAAAGACCTTAACCCCTCATTAAAGTCTTCATTTGGTGCTAGCCACTTGATGTCACTAATCTCATCATAACCAATCATCTTACAGTAATTCCTCATTGAGAACACATCCAATAGATCAGGATCTACACAATCAGGTCACTCACTAACCAGATCAGATGTGTAAAATGTGTTACCATCTTCATCCTTAGCAAACGAACCCCCATGATGAAACTTAAGCCAAAGCATCCTACAATAAATCAAAAAATTTCATAAGTCATTGATTAAATTAATCACAAACAAGTGGGCCCCACAACTTACACTATCACTGCTAAAAGGGGAAATTAGTATAAAATGGGAAAATGAATATAATAGGGACAGGGGACCACAACACCAGCACCAGATCCAACTCAACAAATACACATGCAAGAAGAAATGTAATAAACATGCAACAACGTCAAGAAAAAACAACAATACAGAAATACAAAATAAGATGAGAGTCATGGGATTGAGGGTTTCACATACCTAAACAGAGCTGCAACTCAAGAACGACAATGGATATAGGATTTCGACCTTGGAAGCTACGAGTGATGAGCCACGAGATTGATTGTGAGATGTGGGAGCTTGCGGTGTTGAGAGCTTACGAATGGAGATGGGGTAGGGAGCTAAGTGATTAAGACAGTAAGGGTTTCGTTTCAGACATTGAAGATAGAGGATGTTATGGGAGAAATGAGCTTTTTGGAGTTGGGAGTTAACTTTGAAAGAGTTTCAGACAATGAAGATAAGGGTTAACTAAGGGTTTCAGACACATTGAAGAAACAAAGAGTCACACAAAGCTTCTTTGAGAAGCTAAGGGTATCAGCTGAAGGAGGGAAATATTAGTGCCAAGGACCACGTGGCTTTCTTTTTTTTTTTTTAATTTCCCATCTCCTTAAAACGGCGTCGTTTCAAGTACGTTAACAGCCACGTGTATCAGCCGTTAACAGCTGGTGACAGAAAACTTAACGAGGGACTAACGTGAGGAGGTTTTTACAAAGTGAGGGATTAAAAAGAAATTTTCCCAAACTGACAGTTTAGTCAATAATCACGTTGGATCTATGTTGCAAAAAGTTGCGAGTATAAAAGCCACTTTTTTCGTGATCCGATTTGCACAAGTGATAACACCTTCGATCTCAGGCCGTCGATCACCAAATCTCACGCCTCCATGGTGCACCATGGACTCCCTCACCACTTCACAGCATTGCACGTTGCCACCACATCAGGTTTTCATCGTGAAACAAGTCCATCCTCTCACAAGTGTTTGCCACCGCGCAAACCTCCATTGACCGGGACGGTGGGTGATGACGATCCCAGCACCAGAGCAGTGTCGCCCTCAAATCTCCCTCGCGTCACTTGCTACTTCTATGAAGAGCACCACAATTTTAGAAAGACGAAGACATGGGAAAGCAAGCCTGTTCCAGAAAAAGAAAAAAAAAATCAGACATTCTGTCGTGACTCTATTTCCAATGTCTTCATCAATTTTAGGAAGAAGGAGGAGGAGGCACAACCCCACGGGGTACCTGGTCCATTCAAACAAAAAAAAATGGCCGCAGCAAGGCCCATAGCAAAAATAAAAAGGAACTTCAACATCAGGTTGCCAATCATAAAGCATGTGACCCGAGGCAAAAAAATCACAGCCACACAATTCATGAACAGGGAAGTTACATATTTATGCATATCACTTAAATATTTAAATTTTTCATCAATATATGCTACTCCTTCCGTCCTTAATTATAAGGCTCTCTTAACACTTTTATTTTGTCCCTATTTATAAGGTCCTTTACCAATTTTCAATGAGCATTAATTATTTTTTTTCCACAAACACCCTATTTATTTAACACTTTTTAGATTCCCAATAATATTAATAGAGATAATTTTGAAAATACATATCAAAAGTTCACATTTCCAATACAATTAACTAAATTATTCCACTTTCTTAATGGACGTGAAAACTCCCAAGATGGTCTTATAATTAGGGACGGAGGTAGTATTTACTTATATCAATTATATGTGTTTATATTAGAGGTGGGCAAAATACTCATGCCCGCGGGTACCCGCATAAATATCCGTAACGGGTACCCGCACTATTCCCTTATGGGTGGTCATGGGTATTATGGTACCCGCGCCCGTGGGTACCCGTATAAATAAAATAATATTTTGTTGATAAATATTATATATATATTAGTATAGATAATATTTTAATGATAAGTTCACGTAACATCTCACCTGGAACTTCCAACATATATAGTCCAAGCCCATGCTCATGATAAGTTTACGTACAGATGCACGCCAAACTTCATACCATCATGGTTTAATTTTTAAAATAATAATAATAATAAAAGTTTAAACCCGTGGATAGCCGTAAAATACCCGTTACCCGCAAAATACCCGTAAATACCCACGGGTAGGGGCATGGGTATGCCTTACCCGTGCCGGCCGTACCTGTGCCCATCCCTAGTTTATATGTGTCATACGTCACTTTTGTAATAGTATATAGGCTTATTTAAGTTTTTGGTCCCTGAAAGTTGATCGTGTTTTGGTTTTAGTCCCTATCTTTTTATTTGACCGGTTCTAGTCCTTAAAAGTTCAAAAAAATTTGGTTTTGGTCCCTGCCGTTAAATTTTGCCGTTAATGCTGACGTGGCAAACGGAATTTAAAAAAAATAATAAAAAATAATTAAATTTAAAAAAAAATTATTTAAGTTTTTGGTCCCCGAAAGTTGACAGTGTTTTGGTTTTAGTCCCTATCTTTTTATTTAATCGGTCCTAGTACTTAAAAGTTCAAAAAAATTTGGTTTTGGTCTCTGCCGTTAAATTTTACCGTTCATGCTAACATGGCAAACAGAATTTAAAAAAACAATAATTAAATTTATAAAAAAAAAAATTAAAAAAACCCTAAAACCCGTACCCAACCCCACCCCACCCACCCTCCCCTCTTCCTCTCTCTCTGTCCCTCAATCACTTGGTTCTCTCACTCCCTCACGCCCTCCATCACGCCACCGCTCTTCACTCTCTCAAGAACACAAATCGTGTCTCCCTCCCTCCCTCATGCCACTACTCTTCCCTCTCTCAAGGCAAAATCGCGTCTCTCTCACCCCTCACCAAGGCCTCACGGCCTCATCTCTCTCACTCACGTTTTCCCTCTCCTTGCCTCTTCCCTCTCTTCTTCCCTCATCAAGGCCTCTTCCTTCATCTCCAATCGACACATGCAAGCTCACAAAGTGATGTCTCTTCCCTCATAAATCACGCCCTTATAAAGCTCCGATCGGCACATGCAAGCTTTTGCATCTCCGATTTGGGATTATATGATGTATTTCTGGAATTGACGGTGGAGAACGGTGGATCTCCATGGTGCATCTCCGATTTGGAATTGATTCTTTTTTTTTTGGGATTTTATCATTTCTTTTTCATTATTGATTTGTATTCTTAATCTAAATTTATGGAATTGACGATGGAGAACGGTGTATTCTGATAGCAAATAATAATATAGGCGGTGGCGACAAATTGGCGGTGGTGAAAGAGAGAGGAAGAGGGGAGGGGATGGGTGGTGGTGGGGGTTTCATGGGGGAGAGAGGGAGAGGAAAAGGGGAGAGTGGGTGAGGTGGGGTTGGGTTGGGTACGGGTTTCATGGGGGAGAGAGAGAGGAAGAGGGGAGGGTGGGTTGGGTTGGGTATGTGTTTTTTTTTGGGAGGGGGGTTAATTTTTTAATTTTTTTTATAAGTTTAATTATTTATTTTATTTTATTTTTTTAAAATTCCGTTTGCCACGTCAGTATTAACGGCAAAATTTAACGACAGGGACCAAAACCAAATTTTTTTTAACTTTTAAGGACTTGGACCGGTCAAATAAAAAGATAGGGACTAAAACCAAAACACGGTCAACTTTTGGGGACAAAAAACTTAAATAATTTTTTTTTAATTTTTAATTTTTTTTATAAATTTAATTAATTTTTTTATTATTTTTTTTAAAATTCTGTTTGCCACGTCAGCATTAACGACAAAATTTAACGGCAGGGACTAAAATCAAATTTTTTTGAACTTTTAAGGATTAGGACCGGTCAAATAAAAAGATAGGGATTAAAACCAAAACACGATCAACTTTCGGGGACCAAAAACTTAAATAAGCCTAGTATATATTATTTTGATAATGCACCACTCCTTTAGTGGTTATATAGCATGGTACTTTTATTAACATAAAAAATATATACTTTTTCTAAATTTTATTATGTGTCACTTATTATCCCAATCATTAATTTTATCCACATTTTGATACATGACTTATCACTAGACAAAAAAACACCATTGTCAATTAATGTCATTAAATACTATTTACGACATTTAACATTTGCCATTATTACTTTTCTCACACGTGATATATTTAAAATCATACTATTCTTATTTCCAATATTATATACTATACAATTGCCAAAAATTATCATTGTTGTTATAATTGTTATAAATTGTCAACTTGGACGATGACCACTAATTATTATTTTTGCACACATATGTGAGGTATAAGTATGATGACCTGAGTTACACAATAATTTCTCTAAATAACCCATTTTGATATTCCTATCAATGGATAAAATGCTTTCAGTGTATTGTGAATATGGTAATATTTTACTCTATCTAGAATCAATTGATGATGGTGAGGATCCCAGTGATGTGTTTCCCTCTTTGAGCACGTGTTCTAAATGCAAAGAAACTCGTGTTTGATTCCCCACTTCGGATACATGAGCCAGACGCGGCAAGCCCTTATTAGGCATCCCCCTTTCGTATCTCATAAATTTCAAGCACCATGAATGTAACATCCCTCAATTTTCCATCTTTGAAGAATAAACATCGTATGTGTGGTAGACCGAGAGCATATCCGACTGATACCACCTTGGTCCGACCAGCTGAACGCTAGAGCAAGGAATACCGACCCCCATCTGGTCGGCAAGTATCGCATCGAGCCAGGAATACAGTGGTTTAAAGGCTTACGAGATCAAGACCAAGTACAGGAATCCCATCCTTATCCTTATCCATTACGGTCCCAGCAGCCTAAAAACTACTCCTATATTCTCGCACGGCTCGATAAACTATGGGATATATTCAGTGTTTATCCGTAACAGGATTAAGGAAGGCTACCTTATCAGGACCTTCACTAATCCTACTCAAACACTACTTTCTTACGGGCCTGATCAGAAAGCCCACAGCACACGTATCAGGTAAACCCCCTATAAGAACCGCCATGCTATATAGGGGCTAAGGTACGTTCTCTCCATCCCTAAGTTGACACTAGCACACATCTTGTTGACTAGGGAGACCCTGTTTATCCCAACTAGATATTCAGAAATCCTACAGAGTCCTACATCAAAATCTTGGTTGAGATCATTCCTGAAGTTCTTCCATAGCTTCAAGGGAGGTCTTGACCGAGTACACCACAATATGTTTTAAATTAAATATGATTTGGAAACAAATAACGAAACGTTTATTTTTTCACATTATTTTAAACAGTTAAAAGGGTAGAATGGTAATTTTAGTATTTAATTATTATTTTGGTGGGAAAATAATATAATATTATATTTTTAGAATTTGAAAATTTTACTAAAATAATCGATCATCCTGGCTGGTAATCGATTATCCAACGCCTTCTACCCAAATCTATGTGTTTTTGAATCCTGATAATCAATTATCTGCTCCAATAACCGGTTATCTTTACAAAACTTAATGAAAAAGAAAGGTTTGGATTATTCAAACTCTGTGTTTTCTCTCGATTTTCCACCACTTGCTTCCTATGTCATGAGTAATCACTAGGCTATGATGAGTCAGCTGAGGTGTGGCAAAACCTCATGAGTTGCTTCCTCTTGAACAAAGCTTCTCAACCTCCTTAACTTCCCTATAAATAGCTAATGTCTCAGTTTTTCCTCACCAATTCAGCCTTAAACACTTTGTGTTCTTCCCCAAAGTTTATGTCTGAAGAACTCTTAAAATTCCTTAGCCTTAGTACACCCAATTCCTACCCAAAAGTTCCTGAAGACTAGTCTCGATAACCATTTAACAGTAAAATAGATATTGCAACACCCTAACTTTGCTCCTATCATATGGTAAGCCCCCTGCGAATTAAGCCTCTCTCCTTTTGATCCTAGCTTCAGTTCTCATAGAATAGTTTTGATGCTAATCAACCCTTTGTATTTTCATCTCAAAACTTTGCTAAACTTTGGTGATAAAGTAGCCCAAATCTTGTGCCGGTTCTAGAAAAGGATTGTTGTCCAATTCACTTCATAAATCCAGTTTGCATCTATCAAGTTATTCTCTGGAATGTCCAGGTATGAGTGTGGTGTTCCAATGTTGATGAAACACCACGATGTGTTTGATGGGTTGTTGTAGCTGGCGAGGGTGATCCCGGTCCTACATATCCCAGTGAAAAGGGAATCAAGCCACACGTAGTTCTTGAGAGTAGGGATGAGAGAACATACCTTAGCCCCTATAGCATGGTGGTACTTATAGGGGAAGTTGTTGTGTGCATGTGGGCCTGTATGGGCCCGTTAGCTCCATGTGTTTGTGTAGGACTAGGAAAGGTACCGTTTAGATAGCCTTTCTAGAACCTGTAACAGATAAACACAGTAGTTATCCCGTAGTTTATTGAGCTGTGCGGGAATATAGGAGTGGTGGTTAGGTTGTTGGGACCGTATCTGGTTCTGATAAGGGTGAAGACCCTGTGCTCGGCCCTGATCCCGTAAGCCTGTGATTCACTCAAGTGTCCCTAGCTCGGTGTGCTGTGAATTCGACCAGTTTATGGTCGGTGCTCACAAACTCAGTGCTAACTAGTCGGCATAAGATCGAACCGGTCAGACTGGAGTTAGGTCCGCTACATAAGCCCCCAAGATCGGTAAGGCGATTTGAGCCTGTGCCGAGTTAAAGGGTTAGCCGAGCAGTTAACCGACCGATAATAGGAGGAAAACTAGGGCGATGGGACTATAGCTAGTAAGATAAGGCTGTCGGTAGCCTGTTCATAGCTGTAATCTAGTGGCCCGTAAAATGTCGAACAGTTCGGCGTACGGTCAGTCAAGATGGGGGTAGGTCGGACCGGAGTCCAGTCCACGACATAAGCCACCCAGCTCGGGAAGAGTCATAGAGACTCTGTGCCGAGTATAGAGCCCTTTTGGGTCGATCAGACGTTCTTTTCCGAGGATTGGTGGTAACGTAAAAGACTATTCGCAGCCGAGGTCTTTTACTTGGAAGAGTATCACGATTTGGAGATTCATACACCTCTCTCATTGGGGTGTGTTAAAAGTAATATCATGAATTGGATCGTAACGTCTACGGGGGATGCTGTCAGAATGACTGCCTTAGCCGAGGTGCATTCCTCGATCCTACGACGTATTTGGCCGATGGCCAAGTTATCGAGGTAGCAATCCCCGTTTTCACTTGTAGCCACGCCGATCTGGTCGGCCAACCGAGATCGTAGGCAAGTGCATCGGGACGTGATCCGAAATGAGTGAATGTATTAAAGTAATACCTTGATGAGAGAGGCGTATACCAAATCTGACAGAGATGGGTTGGAAACGTTGTTACATGCCTTATACGATAGGATATGATCTTGACCATTATATGGTGCCGGTATCTAGTTCAGCCTACGTCGGCTATGTACATACTCTATCACATACCAATCCCGCACTCGGTAGAGCCTGAAAAAGGCTTGTGCCGGTTCATAAGATCTATGAAGCTCTCGGGGTCAATTTTTGAGAAAACTGCAGCTCCCCTAAGCTGATCCAACAAATCATCGATGCGTGGGAGTGGATATTTATTCTTCACTGTCACCGCATTTAGCTGCCGGTAATCAGTGCACATACGAACGCTTCCATCCTTCTTTTTAACAAAGAGGATAGGAGCTCCCCACGGGGAAACACATGGTCTTATAAACCCCTTAGCCAAAAGCTCCTCCAACTGCTTCTTTAACTCTTCCAACTCTGGAGGGGCCATTCTATAAGGCGCTTTAGATATCGGGCCGGCACCAGGCATAAGATCAATGCCAAATTCTACTTCTCTGCCTGGAGGTAATCCGGGAATTTCAGCAGGAAAAACATCCGGAAACTCACATACCAATGGAATTTTACTGATGTCTGATGCTTCCCCATCATTCATGGCCGACACCGAGACTTGGCAGAAAATTACTGACTTCTGGCTACAATCAAGAAGGACACGGTTCTGGGACATCCAGTCTATGCCAAGGATGATATCCAGCTTGGTTAAGGGCAAACATATTAAGTTTACTTTGAATTCCCGTTCTAATACTCGAAGAGGGCAATCCAAGCACATCAAAGATGTAACCACAGCTGAATTTGTAGGGGTAGACACAGACAATTTAAAAGGCATCTCAACAGCAGATAGTTTTAGTCTTTCCATGCAATTGACAGAAATAAAAGAGTGTGTAGCTCCACAGTCAAAGAGAATACCACATGCAATATCATTTATATGGCCAATACCTCGAATCATCTCATCAGCCTCAGTCACCTCCTCTCCATCAAGAGTGTACACCTTTCCTTTCTGAAGTGGACGACCATCACCAACCCTCTGCACCCTAGTCACATTAGCTTCCTTCTTAACTACATTCTTTGGGCAATTAGAAACAATATGGCCTGGCTGCCTACATTTAAAACATGTGACATTCGACTGGTTCTGGATCATACTCTAGCATACACCCCTATGCTGCTTGCCACACTGAGGACAAGGCGGAATAGGACCAGAAGAACCCCCTATAGGGCCTGCTCGAGGCTGTGGATAGGGGCCTGGTCGCTGCACCACACCCTTGCCCCTTATGGGACCACCACTTCTCTGCATCGATCTGCTTTTGTCTTCCACCATCTTTCTCTTAAGGCCCTTCTCATAAGTGCTCACCATGTTGACCAAAAGGGGCCAAATTGTCAATATTGTGATATTCACAAGAGAGGCGAATATCAGTCCTGAGTCCAGACTCAAACTTGACGCATTTGCCGCGCTCACTAGCATCCCGATAGTCAGAGAATCGGATAAGATCTTCAAATCTAGCTGCATAATCCCCAACTGACATAGAGCCTTGAGTCAGTTGGAGAAAGGCAATCTCCTTCTCCCTCCTCACGTCTTCAGGGAAATACTTCCCTAAAAAGAGATCGTTGAATACTTCCCAAGAAATAACCGGATTGGCTGCCACCAATCACCTCCTTTGCTGGTCCCACCAATGCTCAGCCTCATTGGTCAGCATGAATTCCGCCAGTCGAACATGCTGCTCCATGGGTGGGTGAAGAGAGCGGAGGATCTTCTCGATCTCCAGAATCCATCTCTGTGCTTCATCAGGGTCATTTCCACCCTCAAAACGAGGTGGATCATTCTTGCGGAACCTAGCCATCCAGTCAACCTCAACTAGAGCTGGTTGCAGAGCTGCTGTAGCGGTTGCTGCTGCGGCAGCTGCCATCTGCTCTCCCTGCTGCGGCAGCTGCCATCTGCTCTCCCTGTTGCTGCTGCATCTGTGACAGATGCTCCAGAATGGCTGCAAGCCCATCGTTAGCAGCCCTTCTTCCAGCCATACTGCTTAGCCAAAGAGAACATACCAGTAAGACTCAAATACTAAATGTATACATAGTACTATAGTCATACTATTAAATTCCTAAACTTTTACTATGAGCATCCATTACTCGCTAGGTGAGTAATCAGGTGGAGTTTGCATAACTCCAAGGCCGAGGAGAAACTGCTCTGATACCATAAATGTAACACCCTATAATTAATTACCCTTAATTCCCCTTATATTAAAAATACGGGCTTAAAAATTCCTTTTTTATTATATTGAAATCAACCGTCAAACGGACGGAGTTTCGTTTGTTTTTCGGACTATTCTAAAATTTCAACCTGATAAACGCATTCATATAATATCAACAGTAGCCAGCAGGGCTCAAATATAAATATGTATGCATCAGATAGTTGCCCCGTGGGATTAAGGGTAAACATCGGTATCAGTTTCAGAGTGCCAACAAAATACTAAGTATGTAAATCAAAAAGACATATCATCAACTATGCCCCTAAAATGAAACATAAACCATGACCCATATGAAATTATCCTAAGCCCCACTCAAAAAGTATATACAGCACATATACATCAAAACAATATGGGGGCTTAGGTCAAAATAATGCATCATATATTCCCCCAACCCTACTCCCCTGTGAGGGAGAGTAATCCTGCTCGGCCGGTCCATGTGCATACTCCAACTCAGTACCTGAAAAATGGTAAGGAGGTGAGTATTACACAATAAAATAGGGAAGCAGTTTCTATCATGCTATACTGAACCACCAAGCCAAACACATGTAATCATTAAATGCTTATAAATCAATTAAGCATTCCCAAACATTCCATTTATTTTAATTTCCATAATGGAAGTAGTCCATTCATAGTTTTAATTTCATCATTTCATACGTTTCCAAGGTATACAAATTGACATATTTCTCAATCTCATATATAACATTTCAATTCTTTCTTTGTACCACTCACTAATCCTTTACCACACATAATTTTCCATTTGATTCTCATATATGACTTTCTCATCACATCTTTTGATTTTCCATGATTTCTTTTCTCTTTACATACACCTTAATTTTCTCATAACATTTAGAAATTTATTCACGTGGATCCACCATTGCGTACAGTACCACAACCCGGACAACGTCTTACAACTACGCACTATATGCGTCTTACGCGATCTATGCGTACAGTCCCACAACCCGGACAACGTCTTACAAGATCAGGATCGCACAAGTCTATGCGTACAGTCCCACAACCTGGACAACGTCTTACAAGACATCAAATCAAATCAGTCGATGCGTACAGTCCCACAACCCGGACAACGTCTTACACGACCTCAAACCGAACCAGTCGATGCGTACAGTCCCACAACCCGGACAACGTCTTACACGACTTGGTTCACATCAGTCTAAGCGTACAGTCCCACAACCCGGACAACGTCTTACAAGACTGGCTCATTTAATCAATTTATCCTTAGCCTTTTGAAAGTGCACCACCCTATTTTAAAGTCTTGCATTCCATGCCATAGAACCATTATTTACTTTATCCAATTATACCATTAAATTTCCATACAATTAGAGCAATGCATTATCACACACATCACAGTGACAACATCACATTCTAGCACAAAATATCAAAATATCATATTTCAACACTTTATACAATATTATCTATCTTAGGGTTTTTATTCTAAATCTAGCACATAACTCTTAGCAACCCACTATAAACATAATACAACCTACCCCCTAGAATATGGTAACGCAAACCTCCTTACCTCAAGTTCTTAGAGATAGAGAGAGATTTGTACTTGTCCTACACTTGAGTATTGGCCACAAATCAAGGAAGAGGGAGGAACCTAATACATTAGGAATAACAAAACAAATTATTATTCTTTGCCCATAAGCTTGAGGAAATCCAAGCAACCAAATTAGAGTTCCCTAGGTTGAAGATTGAAAACTCCAAGGGAGCAAGAGAGAGAGGTAATCGAACCATAAGAGAGAGAAAGAGGGAAAGTAAGAACTTGGGCACTTACTTGGAATTGAGAAGGAAGGAGATTTGAGGATGGATTTGGATACAACAATGCTTGAATCTTGATTAATGGAACAAAGTGTTTTGTGCCCTAGAGCAAGAAAGAGGGAAGGGGTCGACTTAGGAAAGGAAATAACGTGTGTTTTGCTTTTATTTTTTTCATCAGCTTCACGATTTAATTGATTAAATGCTTAGTTAATCGATTAACATTTTGCACACTTTCTGACCTGAATCGATTAGCCAACAGGTTAATCGATTAAGCTGCAGAATCTTGCATTATTCATTACTTTGAAAGGCCATAACTTCTTCGTTACCCGTTGGATCTTCCTCAAATTTTAAAGCAAGCTTCCTCACTAATTCTACCTCACATCCAACGGTGAAATTTATGTTTTGAGATACCAATCTTGTTATTATAAATTCCCTAAGTTTCTATGTTTTAACCCTAAGGTTACATGCACATTTGGCCAAGTTTCTAACTTATATTCTCATTTCTTCTACCCTAAGACCATCACAACATAGATTACACTATAAATTAAGTTTAGGATGTTACAATACAGGTAAGGGGTTCTTTACCTTGCTTTAGGGAGTATTATCTAATTAGCTCATAGTACTTGCTAAGAGTATATGTATATGTTTGGTTTGGAATTTAGATAGTTATTATAGGCTTAACAATCGAGAATGAAATTAAATGAAATAGTTGCAAATTGATATATGTGATAAATTTTGTATGCTAAGTGCTAAATGTCATTATTTATGCCTAACTGAAGTATATGGAGACTTGGCTGGTAACTAGAAATGATTATATATGATAGTTGTTATGTATGTCAGAAAACGTATTGAGTTATATTATTTTGTGAATGATTATGGTGATTTATATTTGAATGTGTGGTGTGGTAATTTTTGTAATTTTGTATTGGAAGATAGAAACATAAAAGGATAATGAAATTGATGATTTTATGGAAGAGTTGGCAAAGGAAATAATTGAAAATGAAATTAAAAGATTTAAAGGAAATGAATAAGGAAATTACATGAATGCTATTTGGGGAAGATTCGATAATTAACAGATGAAATGAGTATGGATGAGTTATGCATGGGTAACTGTAATTATCTGTAAATTGTACGTATACATGCTAAGTGATGATGCATGCCTTTGGAATGATGTTCGTGCTTGAATAATGTATGTTGTGGTGGTATGAGTTACCTTCCTGTGTGGAGGTGAAGTACCATCAGGCCAAATTGTATGAGGTACCTTCCGGTGTGGAGGTGAAGTACCCGTAGGCCAAATTGTATGAGGTACCTTCCAGTGTGGAGGTGAAGTACAATGGTATGAGGTACCTTCCGGTGTGGAGGTGAAGTACCCATAGGCCACATTGTATGAGGTACCTTCCGGTGTGGAGGTGAAGTACAAGGGGATAAAATACATCTTAAAAATGAAATGAAAGAGAAAGTAAAAAGGATGAAAAGTAAAGGGAATGGAATAATAAAGAAAAATAGAAATGAAAACGAATATAGGTGGTGTTAAAGCAAAAATGTGAGAAGGGAAATATGTACATTGAAATGAAATGTAATATAAATGTTTAGCCATGAATGAAAATGCTATTTTGTATGATTGTGATAACTGAGAAAGAAAATGGGAAATTAAGTAAAGAGTTGAGAAAGTATTAGTTCGTGAAAGTTGTAATTGTATGAAATAATGAGTTAAAGAATTATAAAAGAAATCATTTGTTATTGATGTGAATATAATTGATGTGAATGGGTATGAATGATTGAGTTTTGTGCAATATATGGCTAAATGTGTTTGACTTAGTAGGTCATTATGTCTAGTTAGACACTACTTTCTACTTCATGTGTAAAGCTCACCCTTACAAACATTTTTCCAGGTTCAGAGTTTGAGCTGCACTATATTTGGCCGAGCAGGAGTACACTCCACCCAGTGGAGTGTAAACTAGCTTAGAAGAGAGAGTTGTTTTACTTTGTTTTTATTTTGTTATAAATAAGTCTTGTTTAGTTTTATTATTTTTCATCCGTGAGAGCCTTGTGGATGTTTTATTTGGTTACCAGGGCACGAAGATCAAATTAAATTTTTTATAAATAATTTCTGGACCGTGCTGGTTAACAGGTTTATAAATGTTATTTTTGGGAAAGTCCGATAAACAGAGGAGACTCTGTCCGTTTTGTCGGGAAAATATTCTTAAGTATTTTAATTTAAAAAGAAATTTTCAAGTACCATTTTTATAAAACTCAATTTAACTAATTAATTGTGAGGGTGTTACAGAAAACGTTGACTCTATCTCTGTCTCTTGGTTTTATGCCCTATTGGTCCTGCGTCGAGCAATTAGATGGAGGATCTGCGGATTAAGGAGGACATCGAGTGGAGGATCTTTCTAGTAGAACGCTCGAATGCGGACAAGTGGGAGCGTGGTGTGGTGGACTCGGCTTAGCCGAGGTCCTCAGACGACCTCGCCAAAGTCCTAAGGACCCTTCAGGAAGCCTTCTGAGCGCTTGGCCGAGCTCAATGCTCAACGGCCAAACAGACGCCAGATACGGGCCGACCTCACTCTCCAACTCAGGTCCGACATCTAAGTCCGACACATTCCCAAGTCCGACACCTAGGACTTGATGACGTCTCCCTTCTTATCCACAAGGACAGCTCACCACCTTATCCACAAGGACAACTCACCATCTTATCCACAAGGACAGCTTATCCACTCATAGCTCAGTACAGGCTGGCCCTACTTGGGCCTAAAGCAAGCCCATTAGGGCAACCAGCTCCCCCCTATAAGTAGCTCCGTACTACATGGGGTTCAGGTACGTCCTCTAACCCTAATTGCCACCCTCACACACCAGTGATTAGGGTTACTCCTTGGCTCTCTCCCTTGGCCACTAGAGGACTCCCACCAAACATCACATATCAACCCTAGACAGAGGCTCCTTTGAAGGTCATCTCCTATACCCTTGGAGGTCCTCACCGTCTAGGACATCACATTGGCGCCGTCTGTGGGGAAGATAAACTTCAACCCCACCCAGAAAATTCTACCATGTCTGAAGAACAGCCAGTCCAGAGGAGAAGGAGGGGGCGTCCAAGGAGGGTGCCGTCAACTGAGGACCTGCGCCTGCATCTCGAAGCCAATAGGGCAGCGAGGTCCTCACCGCCACCCCCTCCACCACCTCCACCTCCTCCCCCGCCACCTCCGCCACCAGAATTCACCCACACCCACAGTGGACCTTATACCATCCACACTGGAGATACTACAAATCCAACCCAACTTCTTGGCGGAGGTCGGCGCGTGCAGCTACGCTCTGAGCTCGGAGAAACCAACACTGAACAGCACCGCCACCGTGGCGAACGTGCTCACTCCGTCAGCACAACACACCGTTCCCACTCTCGACAGTCTACGCTCTCTCGGGATGCTGAACTCTTATCCTTGATGAGACAGCAGATGAGAATCGTAGAACAATAAGGCAAAGCTATTGCAGATCTCCAACAAGTTGCCACGCAACGTTTAGCTGAACGAGCTGCGGTTCAAGCTCCAGCTCCAAACGAGTTCCCCTCACCACCCCCTCCACCTCCCCTTCCACCACAACCTCCGTTAACTCCACAAACCTTCGCAACGCCACACACGACCGTCACACAACTTACCCTTCCCCCTGACCAGCAACAACCTGAGTTGGATGATTCCCACCCTGGGCATCCCTTTACTCCTGCCGTCATGGCCTATGAACCACCACCTGGGTACCTCGGGCCCAGTAACATCCCTAGATACAATGGCCTCACAGATCCTCAGGAACATATCCTTTCTTATGAGGGAGCTGTGAACTTTCACGGGAGAGGAGATCGGCTCAAGTGCCGAGCTTTCTCCATGATCCTACAGGCCCCGGTCCTTCGGTGGTACTCAACGCTTCCTAAAAATTCTGTCAACAACTGGGAAGAAATGAAGCGTGTCTTCCTTAACAGATACACGGCTAGCTGTGTGCAACCCAGGTCGGACCACACGCTAGCGACAGTGACCCAGAAACCAGAAGAACCCTTACGTGCATACTTGCACAGGTTCCACAGCGAGTCCAGCTCGGTCCCAAATCTGTCTCCCGAGGTGGCGGTTCTCCTTTTGACCCAAGGATTGGTCGAAGGAGGATTCAAAGATTCACTTATTGGAAAGCCACCAAGGGACATGGCCGAACTGAGGCAGAGATCAAACAAATACATCAATCTCGAAGAATTCAACAAGGGACAGTCGAGCAGGCTGGAAAATGCTCAAGCCGCCTCGCAGAATACCCTGCCCTGAGGTCGTCCTCGCGGCAACAGGGATGAAAAAGGAGGAAGAACAGACCAGGGGGACCGAGGTCGGTCCCACACCGGCCAACAAGAAGACCGCCGACGTCCATACATCACCAAATATGACTCTTACACCCCCCCTGACGGTCCCACGGTCTCAAGTCTGGAGAGAGACCATGCAGACCGAACTCAGGAGTGTACCTCGCCCCCCTTTCTCAGAAATCAAAACTATGTCAGGGACAAATCCAAATACTGCAATTTCCATGACGGGTACGGCCACCATACCGATCAGTGCACTTGGCTGCGGGATGTCATTGAGGATATGGTGAGAAGGGGCAAACTGCAGCAGTACGTCCGAGAAGCAGTGGAAAGACGAGGCCGAAGAAGGTCTCGCAGCCCGGACAATGATAAAGGGAAAGCCAAAGCCGACCCGTCCCCAGAGAAGAAGGAAGAGGAACCATCGCGGGTGAACATGGTCGTAGTTCAAGACCTGGACAAGTCGCCAGAGAACTTCCGAGTAGAAACTATCTCGGGAGGCTTCGCTGGTGGCGGAGAAAGGAGGGCAGAAAGGAAAAGGTACATCAACCAAGTTCTCGCTGTCCATCACAAACCCGTTGGCAAAAAACCATCTCGGAATGTGCCTATTATTTTCTCTGACCAAGATATGGAAAACGTCATCCCAGATCACAACGATCCTATGGTGATAACGACATTAATTGGCAATTTTGAGGTCGCCCGAGTCTTTGTTGACCAAGGAAGCTCGACCGACATTCTCTTTCTGCATACGTTCCAAGCTTTGAAGCTGAGGTCCGCCGACCTCAAAGGATTTGAAGGTAATCTCATCAGCTTCACAGGTGAGGCAATTCGCCCCTTGGGAGCCATTCATCTCCCAGTGACCCTAGGTAACCAGCCTTCGGCCAGAACGGAGATCATCAAATTTCTGGTAGTTGACTCTGACTCCCCGTATAATGTAATATTGGGACGAACCTGCCTACAAGCTTTTGGGGCAGTGGTCTCGACAGTGCACTTGGCATTGAAGTTCGTCGGATCAGATGATAAGGTTGTTACGGTCAAAGCTGACCAAGTGAAAGCCCGACTCTGTTACAATGCGAGCCTACGGGAGGGAAAGAAGAAGCAAAAAGAGTTCATCGATCCGACACTATCCAAGGGAAGAGTCTTATTGGCCGAGTTTCAGTCCGAACGAAATATCCATATGTCCCCCCCTCATGAAGAGCGGGTGGTAATTCCCCCCTTCACCTTTCCCCCAAGCCAAGATGCTATCATGAATGACAAACTCCTCCAAAAAATCCAAAGAGCAGTCAACAGAAATCTCTTCTCTCTTTTAGTCCTCCCCTACCCCCTGCACGGAGAGAATTTTCTCCTTCATCTAACTCTCACTAACCCCGCCCCCCGTTCCGTACACCTCCGAATTGAGGGCCGAGGTGAACTTCTTGCCCATGCCTTCAGCCGAGCTTTTCAGACCCCCAAGCTCGGGGGCTTCAAGAGGGAAATGTCCTCACTTTTCAACATGACCAACAATCTCGGCAGCCTCTTCTTTCAGCTCACCTCGAAGGACCATCACAAGGAAATCCGACAAGATGCTCCTGATCCGAAGAAGATAGCGATGAAAAAGCCAGCCGACTATGACAAGAAAGCAAAGCAGCCCGGGTCATCTGAGTCCGATCACCTCGCCCCCCGAGGATCGGACATCGGCCCCAACGACCAGAAAAGCGGGAAATGAGCTCTAGATCAGTAATCCCCAACAGAGGCGTTCTAGAAACATACTCTGGGTAATTACCGAACTCAAGGATTCCCAAAACTTCAAAACACTGAGAACCTGTTCAAATAGGTTTACCTCAGATATTTTGGCAGCCGTCAGCGCCCTCCTCTAAGGAATTCAAGTTCAACTTACTTTTATTTGTCGTTTCCTTCAGATACTGTTCATGTTTTTCAATTTCCATTGTGAGATATTCACCTTTCAAAAGAAAAAGCAATGTACTCATGACTACAATTAATGAAAGGTACAAACTTGCTCATACTCAAGTGCAACAGTTTTATATACGTACGTACTAGCTTCTCATTTAGCACTAGCCACCTAAATGTTGCATGGCGCTATGCACAGCCAACGTCTTCTAGATAAGATCGGCTCATATTCACAGTGTACAAGGGACACCCGATAAAGAACAGACTGCTGTGAAATGTTTTCACATAGCTTCACTCAACACTCTCTTTTACATCGGGGCCGAGGACACCCACCTCGGCTAAGGTGGGTAGATCCGAGTTTCCTACCGTATGCACTTATATACAGTACCTTTATTCAGAGGAAAACTTATAAGATTACTGCACTCACTGAGTTACCCGAATTCGTCCGAGCTAGGAATACGACATTTTAAGTCCGATCAGGTCGAAATACAACAAGTTGGTAAAACACTTGTATTCTCAAAAGTAGTTTTACTTAGTTATTTAAAAAAAGTCCTCGGACTCGGTATACATGCAACAAGTTAAAATAAAAACTTGCATAAAAGTTACAATATACGACAAGTCTCAAACACTTGCATTCATTCTTGAAAATCTTTCTGGTGACCACCTAATCAATCGTGGTCCAGATCTGAGGTTGAACGAATAAACATGCAACGAGTTGGTAAAAAAATACTCGCATCTATGCAACAAGTTAGAAGAAAAACTTGCATAAAAATAACCTCGGACTTTAAACGCACGCAACAAGTATAAGTACGAAACTTGCACAAAAATAGTAACATACAACAAGTTGTAGGTGAAATAAGCTTGCATCGAAATCAAATGTTGTGCATAATAAAACAAAGTATAACCAACATTGTCGAACATGTTATAGAGGAGAACATAGACAAATCATAAGCTGCCCAGCATAAGGGACTTATGCTGCATCATCCTCGACATCTGAAAGGACGACCGAACGCGGGTCGAACTCCTCATCCGTTCTCTCAACCAAGGGGTTGGGCAGATTCTCCTCAGGCTGGTCCAGGTCAAACTCGGCCCCTCCCCTGTCATAATCCACCATCTTTCCATCTTCCACTCCGAACCCGGCAGATGCGCCGACATACCGAATTCGGAGTCCTTGATTCATATGAAGAATCTGCTCAACCGCACTGGTAAAAACTTTGCTTGCCACCCTTTCAAGGTCGAAGTCCGACTCATGTGCTGCCACCTTATGCTTAAGAGCTTGGGCAGCCCTCTTCTTCAGCAGATTCCTAACCCTTTCCACCTCGGCAAGGCCCTCCTGCCGACCAGCCTCCTTCGCGTCTGCTTTGGCTTGGGCCAAATCTTCTTCATATCTCTTTTGAAGCTCCTCCATTTGGCGGCGATGCTCCTCTTCAGCCTCAGATAGCTTTTGTTCGGCTAACCTTTTGCTACTCTTCAGTTCTTCCACCTCGGCCGCCATAGCCGACCGAGCCTTTTTCTTGGCCGGCGAAACACCGTCCGCCACATCATTAGCCACTTCGGCCAACACATTAAACATGGTGGTGGCCCTTTTCA
The DNA here is from genome assembly GCA_037953625.1 of Crotalaria pallida. NCBI lineage: Eukaryota > Viridiplantae > Streptophyta > Magnoliopsida > Fabales > Fabaceae > Crotalaria > Crotalaria pallida. Next base: position 88,626,328 of record CM075649.1, on the reverse strand, counting down.
ATTGGCAAGCCATTTCTTCTGCTTTTTTCTTCCACTCCGCACCCGACATCTTGACAAGAGTGTCTTTCAGTGAAGGTTTGGCAAGGGTAGCTGGCGGCCTCGGTTGAGTTCCAGTGCTTGAGGGCGGCACGTCCGCAACAATGGCTACCTCGATACTGGGACTTGGCGAGGCAGGAGGAGGAGGGGCAATGATAACGGCAGGTGGGGTAGGATGGAGTGGACCAGAATCGGCCGAGAGCGTATCAGTGGAAACCTCGGACGACATGGCATCAGCAGAAGGAGCCTCAGACTTCTTCTTCCTCCGAGCTTCTAAAGCAGCTTTCAGAGCCCTGGAAGACATCTCTGACCAATGTTCTTCTGTAAAAAAAAAAAGGGATTAGTATAAGTGTGTTGAAAGAAAACGTACAAGTACAAAAGCAAGAGTAACTACCAATTTTTGTCAAGACTTTGTTGTCACGACACTTTAGGAAAACTCCAACATCAAGTTGGACTTTCCGAGCACGATACTCCATCTGAAAATGGTGAGCCGTTACGGACTCGTCGGCATCTAATGTTACACCTGACCACCTTTGCGGCGTACTGGTATGGCTACTAAAGAACTCGGGGGTCCATTCCAAAGGAAACTTCGGTCCCGTCTCGGACCGAAACCAAGGCAGCCCCGCTCGGAGAAACGACCAAGTATTGGGATGAAGTTGGGAAGGAGCTAGTCCGAGCTCATTTAAGACCCTCATTTCCAGGTCGGTGAACGGGAGGGTCTCGCCGAGATTATGAATCAGATCGGCATAGAAAAAGAAGGAGTTATTGTCAGTTCGGCTGCATATCCTGTCATTTGCCGAACAGGGGAGCACTTCGTAAGAGGTCCCGGTGGCATCCCGTGGGCAAGGCAACACGGCTCTCCTTAGCTCGGCAAGCTTGTCCTCGGAACAAAGGCTAGACTGGACCCCTTTGGGCTCCACGTCAACCCACTCGTACTGCTCGGCATCAAAAGGCGCGGGGTAAAGTTCAAGTCGACTGACGCACTTCCTGAGCGGCATGGTACCTGTGGATGAACAGGGGAGCTCGGTATTAGTCTTACGGGTTACGAAAAATAACCCCCCAGAGAACCCCCTCGAAGTAGTTCCGAGGGGCGAGCATCTCCCCTCTACCACAGGTACCCCTCGTTCGTACATTCCCTCCTTCTCCATCCTTTCGAAGTCGGCACGTTCTCTACCGTCAACAAACTTGGCCCAGGCGTATTGCTGTATCCACTCCCTCCTCTCCTCCCAATTCCGAGGATAAACTACCTCAACGGGATCAGCCTCTAGAACTCGCCTCTCGAATTTCTGCCTATACTCCCTTTGGCGACGAAGCGCCTCGTCTACCTCCGTCGAGGAACAGGACGAGGAGGAAGAGCCGTCCTCCTCATCACTACTGCTAGACGACAGGGACACTACCCCAGCCCATTTCCTAAACCATTCCCTACTCATACTGAACCCAATCCACTCCGTTGGTTTTCTGAAAAATAAACAAAAAACGTGAATCAAAAACTCTCCAAAAGTCTCAAAACACGCTTAACCCAAAGAAGGCTAAAACCCAGGAATGAACCCCAAAATCAAAACACCCGAATGTAGAAAAGCCCCAAACCCCAGCACTATGCCCCAAAATCAGAGCCACAAAACCTAATGGAAGAACCCCACCGCCATGAAAATAGAAACCAAGAACCAAAAATCCTAATTCCCCACCGTGCAAATCAGGAAGCCGTAAAGAAAGAAGAAACACCAGTATCAAAGTAGAAGAAAGGGGAAAATGAGTATACCTGATGAATATAAAAGTCGAAGAGAGAGCTTGCAAGATCAAACAATATTCACTGTTAGAGGTTGGGAGAGAAGAAAGACGCCGGGAATGGTGCGATTTCAAACGGTTTCGAGGGGAAAGGGGAGTGATTTCGAAGAGAGAATATCTGGTAGAGAGAGAAAAGATAATGGTGTTGAGAGAGAGAATGAGTGATAGAGTATGAAGGAGAAGTGGTTTTTTGCGGGAGAGGGGGAAGAGAAACCGTTTTCCCCCTCAAATTTGAAGTCTGGGCCTAGCCCAAAAAAGCCCAACCCAGCGTACGGCCACACATATTAAGACACGCGGCGCACAGCAGCGGAAATTGTGGACCTCGAGCAACGTCACAATGATGGTGACGCTTCGTAGGTCGCAATTTCTGACACGTGTCAGATCCGGTAAAAGCAAACGTCGCTTCGGTACTGGCAAAGTAGACAGCTGTCAAACGTGCTCCGTCATAATGAAAGGACGTCAGAGACAACTGGATCCAACACATCGGCAACTTATCGTCCGAACTCCCTAGAACCTTGGAACAAGGCTTAGTTGGCCTTGACCGAGCTGCGGGGCTTATGTGGCGAACTCGGCCCTTACGAGGTGGGCTTATGAGGTGGACTTGGGAAAAGGTCCTAAACCAGAACCTCGGAACAAGGCTCTGTTGGCCTTGACCGAGCTGGGGGGCTTATGTGGTGGACTCGGCTTAGCCGAGGTCCTCAGACGACCTCGCCAAAGTCCTAAGGACCCTTCAGGAAGCCTTCTGAGGGCTTGGCCGAGCTCAATGCTCAACGGCCAAACAGACGCCAGATACGGGCCGACCTCACTCTCCAACTCAGGTCCGACGTCTAAGTCCGACACCTTCCCAAGTCCGATACCTAGGACTTGATGACGTCTCCCTTCTTATCCACAAGGACAGCTCACCACCTTATCCACAAGGACAACTCACCATCTTATCCACAAGGACAGCCTATCCACTCATAGCTCAGTACAGGCTGGCCCTACTTGGGCCTAAAGCAAGCCCATTAGGGCAACCAGCTCCCCCCTATAAGTAGCTCCGTACTACATGGGGCTCAGGTACGTCCTCTAACCCTAATTGCCACCCTCACACACCAGTGATTAGGGTTACTCCTTGGCTCTCTCCCTTGGCCACTAGAGGACTCCCACCAAACATCACATATCAACCCTAGACAGAGGCTCCTTTGAAGGTCATCTCCTATACCCTTGGAGGTCCTCACCGTCTAGGACATCACACATGGTGCGGCGAAGGCGCCTGCAACAGCTTTTTCGATGACGGTTGTTTGTTCCTTTCAGCACTCATCATATTCTGCTGTGACGATCGTATTTAGGTTCAGGTAGACTCTGATAACTTTACTCGGATATCGTGTAACCCCGTACTGGAAATAATGTTTTCAAACTTGGTATTTGAAATAATACAGTGTTTAATGATTTATGATTATGATAAGTTGGGTTTTAAAGCGCGGTGTTGGTAACATCTCGATTTGAAACTTGACGTGTGAGGTGGGACATGAATGATTTATTTGATAATGGAAATGTTTTTAAACAAGAAAGCTTTTACAAAATGACTTCATGCTCGCGTCACCAATGTAAAAAAAAATTCCTCATATTTTTATTAAATAATAAGAAATTCAAGTTACTAAGTCGGGGTGTTACAAAAGACATAATTGAACCAGAAATATAAAAATGTCACTCTAGTATATCACATCAACACAATAATAATAAATTTTGCACTAAGCGTGCTTGCAACAAGAAATAATAATAAACTATGCAATAACTAGAGCAAATGGCCATAACAGGCTATGTGTCTCAAGATGGGGCATGCCTCGCCTCGGTCTCAGTGTCCTCTATTTGATCCTTCGCATGTGTGCCTAAAAATGTTTGTAAAGGTGAGAATTTTTGTTTAAATAAAAGAAAGCATAAGATAGGTACACATACATCAAACAGATACAAGTCATATACACAGTAAATACAAGAAAATTATCAATAACAGCATTTCACCATTTTCAATTAACCAACAATCATCACAACACAGCATTTCACCATTTGACTTTAAGACCCGTATTCACCCTCATATGTTTGCCACAAAGGCTTATCATTTGGCCACACAGGCCTATGCCACAAAGGCTCATCATTTGGCCACAAAGGCTTAGCCACAAAGGCTTAGCCACAAAGGCTCATCATTTGGCCACAAAGGCCTATGCTGTAACACCCATTGTTTTTACATAAAATATCACTAAGTATGGTTTGATAATTAAAATGGAGAGCTTAAAATTTTCTTTTCATAAAACAACTTTACATATAACATTGGGTATTTCAATTACAATATGAGTAGCGCAACTTAAAATTTCCTTCTTTCCGAATCTTCCGCTGCGACACTCTGATCCTCAAGCTCCTTGACATTCACCTAAAATGTTAACCACATAAGGGTGAGACCTTTTCACAACACATTAAATTATAAGATAGTAAAAAGCACATAATAGCAACTTAAGCCTCATAATCAAACCAAGTCGTGAATAACAAAATGCTTCACATTCTTCTTTCAAAAATCATTTTCATTTTCCATTATGAACCATATAATGTGTGTTCTCTTACGGATTTGTTCTTGGTCGCACATTGCCATAGCTTAAGTGAGCACCAAGACGCGTCCACTAATTCACAAACTTGTCCTTGGTCTCACATTGTCGTAGCTTAAGTGAGCACCAAGACGCTTCCACTATTGCTTTACTTTACTTATTTCATTTTGTTTGTACCACTACGAATTAGCTGCTCCTGCTAGGCCGTTTGTACACCCATTAGGGACTTATACACCCATCAGGACTTTCAGCCACTAGGCCTCACCCGTTAGGAGTAATACATATAATCTTATACTTATTCTTATCACATTTCTTAGCATATTCAATTTACATACTTTAGTCTTTTACACATTTTCCATTCTTTTAGTTTTCGTTGAATTGATCATTGCGGGACATTGACTCCTAACGGGGCATTTTTACCTAATGGGGCGTTTTAGCCTGATGGGGCGTTTGGCCCTAATGGGGCGTTTGTACAGCTAGCAGGAACACCTAGTGTCCCAATGTCCCAATGATCAATTCAACCGTCCTTAACAACACGAACACATTCACCATAAAGCATACAATTCAATGAGCCATTTACATCAAGCAGCAAAGATTTACATTCAAACACTTACAGCATTTTAACTACACACTTTCATTAAGCCATAAAATAATCTTCTGACCACTAATCCTCTTACCACCTACTAGCTTGCATTATTTATTTTCTCATAATCAATTACTTATTCTTAATTATACCCTTTTAATACACAAAAGGATTATAACAACTCTCAACAAACAACATATATTCACAGATCAATCGACATACTCAAGTATGTCTCAACGTGCTTAAATATAAGGCAACTCCCTAGGGTTCTTCACTTCCTACATTTACAACATACATAAAAGGGGTTTTTAACAAATTTTATGACAATTAAATTAAATTATTAAATTAAATCAAAATACATTCATTCTCCCTAAACCAATTTATAATAGGTGCTATTTTGCTACCCACAACCCAATTTAACTACTTAACCCAAGTCCTATTATATACCCCAACTATCCCTAACTCAATGTGTGGAAAAGAGACTCCCCTTACCTTAGAGAGGGAGAGAGCCCACACAAAGCTCCAAGAACCTCGAATTTACTCCGGATCTACCTTGACTCCAAATCTCTAGACCGATCTCTACTCCATTCTTCAAGATTGGGGGAGAGAGAAAGAAGCCCTATGAGAGAGAAAGAGCTTCATGAAGAGAGAGAAGGCCACCAAGGGAGGAGGTGATAGTAAAATCATGAGGAAGATGATGAACCTCATGGGTGAAGGTTTGGAATGGTGGATTTGGGTGGTTTATGGTGGTTGATGGTGGTTTGTGTGGAGGAGAGAGAGAAAACCGAAAAATGAGGAGAAGAAAGAAAGGTGGAGCTTGATGATGGTTGGAAACCAAACCTTAGAGGTTGAAGAGGACAAAAGCAGCACATGGACTTGGTGGGAGGAGGAAGAAAGCCGTGTGACATGAGAGGGAAGGAGAGAGAGGCGATGAAGAGAAAAAGAAGGAGAAGATGAGGAAGAGAGAGGGAGGATCGTGAATTAGATAAGGGAGGGGAAGATATGTGGCTGAAATAGGGAGATAAGGGGTGGAAATTACGTTTCTGCCCCTTACTTTATTTTTATTTTCTGCATCAGACCTGAAGTAATCGATTACTTGACCCCAAGTAATCGATTACCCTTCAATGCAACATTTTATAGTACATTCAGTAGAGAGCAAATAATCGATTAATCCACCTAAAGTAATCGATTACTTCACTAGATAATCGATTACTTCCATGAGTTAATCGATTATCAATGCTGCAACATTTAAGTGTTTTCATCAGAGGCCTAGTAATCGATTAACCCCTACAGAATAATCGATTACTCTAATGAAAACTCCTATTTTGGCCAAATCTAACTCTAAGACACTACACTTAACTCCTACCCATGATTTTCATATGGTTTTCATCATAAATTCTAGCTTAGGTTTTTCCTAATTAACTTGGAATTAAATTTTGGGATGTTACAAATGCCACAAAGGCTTAGTCACACAGACTCCTCACCCCCTTATTTATTCGCTCACACATAGGTCGACGCTTTCTCATTTGACCTTGAGTTCTAACTTGAAACATAAGATGTTTTGAAAAGTCTCAACCTCAAATGAGGAATGTCCATTATGTAACTACACCTGAATGCATGACAACTGCCCATAGATAATGTCTCCCTAATTACTCACAAATATTGATTAAGAAACTCATCACATCAGAATAATTATATTTATATGTCACACTTTGCACATATAGTCCAACCAAGCCATAAATCACACACATTATATCATCAAACAACCAAGAACTCCCAAGAACAAGTCGGAGACAGCAAGGTATAAACAAGTAAATTTAATATTGGAATCGTATCAAATAAACACCAATCAGCCCCAAAACTTCAGTCGCTAGACGACGTGGTAAAGGTTAACACATAAAATTTTCAAGTGATTTGGACAAGTTTAACTCAGTCTACCACACCTAATTGTCATTTGGAAAACACCATAACTGTTAATGGGCTGAGAACAACTCACATTTTTAAAAAATAGTAAACGTACTTAAAACAATGCCAAATTTGGTACAGTGTTACTAGACAGATAGGGGACAACTCTGTAAAAATATCAAGTTAATTGGGTCTGTACAAGTAATTTTCTCAAATTTATTTTCTAGCAAAAACAGCTGAAATCACATTCAGCTCTACGTAAAACGAAATTCAGAAAAAATAGTAAACGTATGTCAATTGGCACCAAAATTTGTACAAAGGCTCCAGACACATATAAGAACATCACATAAAGTTTTTAGATCAATTTGATTTGTCTAAGGTTGCAAATAATGTTCATTTTCAGTCAGAAATACTTTTTTCTAAATACAGAGTTGTAGAGAATTAAATCTCATAAAAATATGAAAACACCACCAAAAATTCCCAAAAATTATAGAGAGATTAAAAATGACATAAAACAGGTCGTGACAAAAATTCATGGTCGTTGATTCAAGGGAAGTCCCTTTCACGAAGACCTCCTGCAACTAAAAACAGTAACTTCCATAAAACCCGTTATTCAAACATTAATTACACAAAAATATCAGATAAACTCCAGTCAGACCCAAAATTTCCAGATCATAGTAATATACACCAGAGAATAACATACTAAAATCTCAGATCCATTGGATCATCATCAATATGATTTACCAGGACCTCCTGCTGTCAAAAACAAGGAAATCAACAATTTCAGCACCTGCATAACTTTATGTTTTCACATAGATCCTTCTCAATAAGAACCCTAACACTTTCAATAACACCATAAACAGATAAAAAAGCATAATTATCAATAATAATCATCAATTTAACAAAACCCCCAATTATTCCCTATCAAACCCTAACCCTTATTTAGGGAAACAACCCCCTTTACTTCTTGGGTCTTCTAAAAACTGGGATTGATGGTACTCCTCTTCTAATCTAGCCCTCATCTCCTATATCAAGAGATCCAAACTCCTTTCCTTGTCTAGCACTCCTTTTTGAGAATCCTCCTCTCTAGAAGAGAGAGAATCCAACAGCGGGAAAAGAGTAGAAGGTTATTATGGTGATTTGTTATGTAGAAGAGTGATCACTTGGGTTTGATCTAGTGATATATGGTGTTTATGTATGGATTGATGAAAGGATTGGTGATTGATGGTGAAAAGATGAAGAAGAGAGAAAATTAGGAAAATGGAGGCTAGGGTTTCCACTTTCCACACAATGAATGAATGAAGTTGATCTCCCCCTCTCTTCCTCTATGTAGCCACGACACCTATAGGGGTCTATGGGGTTCAATTTGTTTTGGACCCCAGTGGTCCTTGTGGGTTGCACATGTGCGACTCAATCGCACATGTGTGGCCCGATTTGCTCCCGGAATATCTTTTCCACCCAGATATTATCTAATTTAATTCTAACGGACTAATATACCCCTCATAAAAATAAAAATCTACTCTAAAACTTAATAAAACACACATAGTCATATAAAAATCATTTACAAGGAGATTCAAGTAAAATAAAATGAAACTATGTACAAAAAACTGAAACAAAGCATATAAATGAACAATCAGACAATTAAATAACATCAAGCAATTAACTTAAAGGAAAGCTTATAAACATGCATTCTAACTAAGACTCATACATTCTAACTCTATATGATAAAAAGATCTAAGATGTCACAAGGTTCCTTGTAATACCCTAGTTTTAATAAAGGGAATAAAAGAATTTCTTTAAAATTATTGAGCAGAAAACATAATTCCTTTTATTAAAAAAAATGAGTAAATAAAATTTTTCCGTTCAAAGTACTTTATATTCCAAAGTTACAATGGAACAGACTCAGTCAAGAATTGATTATACACTTTCCTTCTCTGCTTGAGCCTTTGGCTTGACATACTGTCGAAATCTTTTGATGCTTATAACTGCCACACAGAGTGAAAATGGGAGTAAGTCATTCTCATATCACATTATCATATTAGTAATCGATTAATTATAAGATAGAAAAACACATACAATACAACAATAATGCATGATTATACAAGTGTCACTAGTAGAAAAAATGGATTTTACATCAGCCATTTAACATCTGTTTTAAAAAAATGATGTAAAAACAAAATGCGGTGGCAAACTTGTAAATAAGTTTAAAAAGGAAAACATTTCGCATCAGGTTTTTTTATAACAGATGCGGAAAGTCATATTTTCTTTAACTTTTCGCATCTGTTTTATGTTAATTGATGTGGAATGTCTAATTTTAGTACTTTTCGCATCAGGTTGTATTTAAATGATGCGAAATGTTTAGTGCGATGACAAACTTGTAAATATAATAAATTTAAAGAAATAAACATTCCGCATCTCTTTTTTATTTAACTGATGCGGAATGTCTGATTGTATTACTTTTCGCATCATGTTTCAATAAAAGATGCAGAATGTTGAGCGGTGGCAAACTTGTAAATATGTTAATTTTAATAAATAAACATTCCGCATCTCTTTTTATTTAACTGATGCGAAATGAGCCTACTTTTCACATCATGTTTTTCTAAATAAATGATGCGAATTGTGTTCAAAAGTAAAACTACTTTTCGCATCATGTTTTTTTGAATAAATGATGTGAATTGTCTTGCCAAACAAAAAAGAACCCTAAAACTAAAACATTCACTCTGGTTCTTCTCCCTCCAACCCTTCGATTCTCACCCTCCAGCCCAGCCACCGCCGACGTTCTCCCTCCGGTTCTCACCCTCCAGCCTCTCTCTCCGGTTCGTCATCCCTCTGGTTTGTTGCAATAGCAGTTCGTCTTCTCTCTTCCGTCGTCGCAGTTCGTGTTCCCTCTGGTTCATCTTCTTCGTTCTTCTTCTTCTTCTTCGTTCGTTTTCCCTCTGGTTCGCTGGTTTGTAAACCATCGTGCGTCGTTCTTCTCCTTGCGCCGTGCACACTCGAACAAAGGCCACCAAGGTTTGAATCTCTCGTGTTCTTTCCTTTCTCTCCATTATGGTTTCATTTGTAACACTTTCCTCCTCAATCGACTTTATCGATTGAAGCTCTCACTATTTCGGTTTGAAGGTGTAGCCAAGAAGGAGGTAGATCTTGTAAGATCCATGAAGAATGTTTTGATAAATGCCAAAGTGTTTTGAACAAGCTATCATGTGTTGATCAAGTTCAAGTTCAACAAGCAACAACAAACATCAAATGAAGAAGAGAGAAAGCAAGCTCATGAAGACTTAGTTTGAGTATAATTGTATTTGTTTTATCTTTTGCCTCTCAAGCTTCATAGGTCTTTTATTTGATGAGTTTGGTTAGAGTATCTTAGAGGGTAGTGAATCTCATTCATAAGTCATGATTAAATCATAAATTGAGTTTTCACTTAACCTAGAATCAATAGGTGGCTTAAAGGTTTTAAAGGAAAGGTTGGTTTTTGAGAAAACAAGTTTTAAACAAGTGCAGTATCAGTTTACTCGATTAAGTATGGATTTACTCGAGTATTACTCGATTAAACTGAAATCTACTCGAGTAAACACTGCTGATCTGATTTTTTAAAATACGATTTTCACTTCTCAAAATCAGTTTTCAAGTGCTACAACTTTTGGGTATTCTATATAAACCTATTCCTAACCTTTGTGATTAATACACATCACTTTCATAATCAATTTTACAAGAATCAAGCCACTCTATTCTCTCTCAATTTCAAAGATCAAAGCTTTCATATTTTCATATTCTTTGATCAAGAACCTTGAATCTCTCATGTTGATATTTTCATAGCTTTTGAAAGAGATTCATAGGATTGTTATTTTGTTTTCATTTGAGTTGTAATCATTGCAAAGAAGGCAAACACTCTACAACAAAGGAAGTCTTGAAGAAGTTATTCATCAAGCAAAGTTATTTGGAAGCCTTGGTGTGGCATATCATCAAGCACTTGGAAGCCTTGTAGTGAAGCAAGCATTGGAAGTCTTGTTGTGGGGTATCGGCAAGCAAGAGAAGAGGTTAGATTAGATATCAATAGGGTTACAAGGCAAGGGTGTGGTATCTCTTGTAGGCTAGCAAGAAGGGAGTCTTGTGAGGCATTTACTTTTAATTTGAGAAACTCTAATTCCTCATAGTGAAGAATCTCTCTTGGTTGAAGAGGGGACTGGATGTAGCTTTCAAGAGGATGAAAGTGAACCAGGATAAATCACTGTGTCGTATCTCTAAACCCTTTACTCTTTACATTCAAGTCAATTCATTGTGTTCTTGGTTGAAAACTTAGAGAAAGATTGATTTTCATAATTGATTGAATTGAATCTTTATTGATCAAATTGATAAAGGGATAATCATTTTCATAACTAGGTAATCAATAAGAATAGCATTCATACATAGTTTGTTGAATCATCATAGTATTGCGATTCTAAAAGAATTCTCCTCAAAACTCATTTACTATTCGATTTTTACCCAGATTACTCGAGTGAATTGTGGATTACTCGATTAATCTGAAAGCTGTTTTGAACTTTACTCGAGTGAGACTTTTGATACTCGAGTGAAATAAAATTTGCTTGCGTAATACTCGATTAAAAGGTATTTTACTCGAGTAACCTGACTTGTTTTTGAAAGAAAATTTATTTTCTTAAAATCATTCTCTACGGTGATCGAAATATCTGTACTAAGGCTCCAATATTCTATTCACCCCCCTCTAGACTATATTGAGCTGCTTGTTGGTTTCCAACAAGTGGTATCAGAGCTTGGACGAAAAATCCAAGCCTTAAAAAGCTTTTTCGAAAAGATCCTTTTACTTGGAAACAATGGGCTCAATTTCAAATCCTTTTGGTGGTGAAGGAGCTTCCATTAACCGCCCCCCACTATTCAATGGTGAGGGATACGCTTATTGGAAGGTCCGAATGAAAATTTTTATACAAGCCATAGATATGGAAATTTGGAACGCCATAGAGAATGGACCTTTTGTTCCACAAACTAAAGTAAATGATGTTGTTTCTGTAAAACCAAAATCGAGTTGGAACGATGATGATAAGAAGAAAGTTCAATTTGATTTAAAAGCGAAAAATATTATCACGTCCGCTCTTTCATATGATGAGTTCTTTAGAGTGTCTCAATGCGTTGATGCTAAACAAATGTGGGATACGCTTCAAGTCACACATGAGGGCACGTCTGAGGTTAGAAGGGCTAGGTTAAATACACTCATGCATGAATATGAACTCTTTCGTATGTTGCCTAATGAATCTATATGTTTTATGCAAAAACGTTTTACTCATATTGTTAATCATCTCATTGCTCTTGGTAAAACTTTCTTGAATTGTGAACTTGTTAACAAAGTTTTAAGATGTCTAAGTAGGGAATGGCAACCCAAGGTTACAGCAATTGTTGAATCAAAGGACTTGGACAACATGGACTTAGCAACACTTTTCGGAAAGCTACAAGAACATGAAATGGAGCTTGAACGTTTGCATTTGCATGAAGAATCGGACAAGAACAAAGAAAGAAAAGGAATTGCTCTTAGAGCTCAAAGGTCATATAAAAAGGAAGAGAGTTCCGATGATAATGATGATAATGAAGATTCCGATTCGGACATTGATGAAGAGGAGGTGAAGCTTCTACTAAGAAAGTTCAATAAGATTCTAAGGAGAAAAAGAAGTTTGAAAAAAGTCAAAAGTAAAGAGAAGGATCCCCCACACTACAAGACAAAGACTTCAAAAGAAGGTATAGTTTGCCATGAATGTGGAAAGCCCGGTCATCTCAAGTACTCATGCTCTAAGTATCTCAAGAAGAAGGAGAAAGAAAAGAAAACTAAAAGGGCATACATAGTTTGGAATAGTGATGATGAAAAAGACAAGAAAAGCCAATCAAATAGTTCTTCGGATGATGAAGACGCCGCTTGTCTCAACTTGATAGCTCTAGTAGATGAAGAGGAAAGTTCAAATGATGAATCAAGTGAACAAAGCTACGAAAGCGATGTAAGTGAAACTAAATCCGAAATTTCTTCTAAATATGAATTGTTGTATAATGCTTATGAAGAAATGCATGAACAATTTAAGAAACTAGCTTTGAAAAACATTGAAAGGAAGAAGCTCATTTTGAAACATCAACAAGAGATTTTAGAACTTCAAAAACAAGTTGATGAGCTTAATCTTCAAAATGAAACTCTTGATCTTATATATGCTAGTTCTTCTTGTGATTGTGCTAGTAGATTGAATATTGTGGTTGATTGTGAGGATTGCAAGTTGCTTAAGGATGAAAATGCTATTTTGAAAAATAAGCTTGCAAGTTTCACAAAGGGTGATATTAGATTGCGCACATTGTTAAATTTTCAAAAAGAAAATTCAAACAAGTTTGGTTTGGGTTATACTAATGCTAAGAGTAAATCTCATAGAAATGTTGTTGATTTTTCTAAAGTTAATTTTTCAAATGCACCAACATGTTTCTATTGTGGTACTCATGGACATACTTCAAATGTGTGTTATATTAAAGTGCATGGTATACCTAAAGGAGATTTTGTTTGGGTGAAAAAGGGTGAGAGTCCCTACACTAACAAAAATGGATCCAAAACCATTTGGATACCAAAAAGCAAAGCATGATTGTTTTTGTAGATATGATTGAAGAGCAAAAGGACTTTCATGTGTTATTCATTCATTTGCTTCTTCAATTGGTATTAAGGAGAAAATCCTACAAATTGGTAACATTTGATATTATACAATTGGTATTTCAATTTGATATTGTTGGATATTGCTCATAGTTCTCTCAATTGGTATTATTTCTTATAATGTGATATTGTTTATACTATTGAGAAAATTCTATTGGTATCAAATTCTTACAATTGTTTTACAATTGGTATCATGCTATTGGTATACAATTTGTTATAATTGATTACTCAATGATACTAATTTTAATCATTAGATGATTATCATGCTTTGGTTGTTATATCTCATTAATCTCTCTATTTTGGCTTAGATCTTATATTTCAATTGGTATATATTTCTTTTTGATAATGCCAAAGGGGGAGAAATATGATGTTTTGAAACAAAGGGGAATGGTATGTTTGGAGAAAGGTTGTTTGTTTTTGTTGTTTTTATAGGTTGAGCAAAGTTGTTGAAGATAGGGGGAGAATCAAGCTTAACTCAACTCAATTGGATTCAAATGTCAAAAGCATTTATTGAGGGGGAGCAAGAGTCTCACCAAGTGATCAAATGGTTCAAGCATCAACAACTTCAATGAACTTCATAATTTCAAAACATGTTTGTCATTTTCAAAAAGGGGGAGATTGTAAGATCCATGAAGAATGTTTTGATAAATGCCAAAGTGTTTTGAACAAGCTATCATGTGTTGATCAAGTTCAAGTTCAACAAGCAACAACAAACATCAAATGAAGAAGAGAGAAAGCAAGCTCATGAAGACTTAGTTTGAGTATAATTGTATTTGTTTTATCTTTTGCCTCTCAAGCTTCATAGGTCTTTTATTTGATGAGTTTGGTTAGAGTATCTTAGAGGGTAGTGAATCTCATTCATAAGTCATGATTAAATCATAAATTGAGTTTTCACTTAACCTAGAATCAATAGGTGGCTTAAAGGTTTTAAAGGAAAGGTTGGTTTTTGAGAAAACAAGTTTTAAACAAGTGCAGTATCAGTTTACTCGATTAAGTATGGATTTACTCGAGTATTACTCGATTAAACTGAAATCTACTCGAGTAAACACTGCTGATCTGATTTTTTAAAATACGATTTTCACTTCTCAAAATCAGTTTTCAAGTGCTACAACTTTTGGGTATTCTATATAAACCTATTACTAACCTTTGTGATTAATACACATCACTTTCATAACCAATTTTACAAGAATCAAGCCACTCTATTCTCTCTCAATTTCAAAGATCAAAGCTTTCATATTTTCATATTCTTTGATCAAGAACCTTGAATCTCTCATGTTGATATTTTCATAGCTTTTGAAAGAGATTCATAGGATTGTTATTTTGTTTTCATTTGAGTTGTAATCATTACAAAGAAGGCAAACACTCTACAACAAAGGAAGTCTTGAAGAAGTTATTCATCAAGCAAAGTTATTTGGAAGCCTTGGTGTGGCATATCATCAAGCACTTGGAAGCCTTGTAGTGAAGCAAGCATTGGAAGTCTTGTTGTGGGGTATCGGCAAGCAAGAGAAGAGGTTAGATTAGATATCAATAGGGTTACAAGGCAAGGGTGTAGTATCTCTTGTAGGCTAGCAAGAAGGGAGTCTTGTGAGGCATTTACTTGTAATTTGAGAAACTCTAATTCCTCATAGTGAAGAATCTCTCTTGGTTGAAGAGGGGACTGGATGTAGCTTTCAAGCGGATGAAAGTGAACCAGGATAAATCACTGTGTCATATCTCTAAACCCTTTACTCTTTACATTCAAGTCAATTCATTGTGTTCTTGGTTGAAAACCTAGAGAAAGATTGATTTTCATAATTGATTGAATTGAATCTTTATTGATCAAATTGATAAAGGGAAAATCATTTTCATAACTAGGTAATCAATAAGAATAGCATTCATACATAGTTTGTTGAATCATCATAGTATTGCGATTCTAAAAGAATTCTCATCAAAACTCATTTACTATTCGATTTTTACCCAGATTACTCGAGTGAATTGTGGATTACTCGATTAATCTGAAAGCTGTTTTGAACTTTACTCGAGTGAGACTTTTGATACTCGAGTGAAATAAAATTTGCTTGCGTAATACTCGATTAAAAGGTATTTTACTCGAGTAACCTGACTTGTTTTTGAAAGAAAATTTATTTTCTTAAAATCATTCTCTACGGTGATCGAAATATCTGTACTAAGGCTCCAATATTCTATTCACCCCCCCTCTAGACTATATTGAGCTGCTTGTTGGTTTCCAACAGATCTCGTAATTGATTTCAACTTTTGGTAATCGAATTTAATTATTATTCTACATTAGGTTTTGTTCTAAGTTGTTAGGGTCCAATTTCATTTAGGTTTTGTCTGACAATGAATGTCTCTTTTGAAGGTTCAAAGAAGATGGTGGTGGTACTCACCAATCAGAATTTGAAGATGGTGGTGGTACATCCCATATATGATCGACGGATTATTATATTTTCTGTGATATTTGAGGTACGGTTCATTGAAAGATGGATATGCATTCTATTTTCTGGTTCTTGAATCCTTTAAACATGTTATTTTATTGGTTTCTGCAAACAGGTTTTATTTTCTGTGTTCATTTGACACTTTGAATATTCACTGGAATTACTTAAATATTGAAGTTCTTCTCTACGATGTCTCTTATCTATATCTTACTATGAGTATATTTTTTTTGTTGTTGCGTCGTCATTGTTGTAAAAAGTTCAAGGTTTTTGCTTAAAATTGTTTCTACTTTCAGGTCATTGTTGTAGTTTATGCTATTATGACAACTAGATCAACGGAAATGAATTGGAAAATGCGGGCTATCGGGGTTTTGCCGATGTTTCTTTTGCCTGTCTTATCGTCTGCTGCTTATTCAACATTTGCAGCTACATAAGGTTTTGTAAGTGTCAAAAGTTTACAATTAACAATACATGCTTGTGGATGCTAGTGTGTCATGTATTTTTTTTACTTGTTTTTTGTTTTCTAAATCAGAGCGCCATATATATTTGTTATGTCTAATTGAGTTGAGGTTATTTAGGTGTTACTAAATCAGTTCTAGGGGAGTAGAACCTTGTATTTTATTTTTGTTCCCATTGTTATTCTGAAATTTTATGTGTCGATAGTTTTAGTGCTCCTGTTCATGATACAGTTTACAATTGCCTTGAAGAACGTAGTGGTTGTGGAAAGTTTGTAGTTTAGTTTGCTGATAGATGAATGCTTTTTGTGAAGGAACTTTCTCCATACATCAAATTGATAGCCTCGGTGTAGTCTTGCAGTAAATGCCGATAAAATGCTTGGTCTTTTAATTTAAGTCTTTACATTTACTAGAAGTTATGCAATCTTGCATAAATACCTTGAATAAAACTTTTGTATATAGAAAATTGAGCTTGCAGCATATGATATTCAGTTCAGTTAAAAAATTGGTACCATCAATTATAGATTATAAAATCTATGCTATGTTTGTAAAATCGGATTCCAATTTAATGACACATTTTTTGGACTGGAAACTTATGTTTAGAATTTGATATGCCAAGTGTAAATAGTATTAGTTGTATTTTAAATATGTGTGATTTTATAGGTGATCGCAAGGACCAGAAAATTCTTGAAAAGCTTAGAGCTGAAAGGCAGGCCAAAATTGATGAGCTCAAAGAGAAGACAAATTATTACACTACTCAACAACTCATTCAGGTATTGTTTGAAGCAAGGCTTGTAATGTGGCTTTAAATTTCAACTTTGTTCCATGTTGATGTCAAAATATATTAGGGGTTGCATTTTCTTAGATATTGCTTGCTGAGTTTCTAAGTGTTATGCGTGTTTCCAAGCTCCTTTCTTCCATGTTATCAATTCTTTTGATCCTGGTTTATTTCAGTTCCTCTACTCTGAGTTTTCAACTTGGACTTTGATACTCTTTGCACATAGGTACGTTCTCACCTATAATTTTTGGTTAATGGATTCTTGAATAGAAGTAGTTTCTGTTAGCTACTTAGCTAGACCATGCATGTTAATATTTTTGGTTCTCACTTTTTATAATAATAAGCTATGCATGTTAATATATACTATCACTGCTTTGATATGAATAAACATAGAGAATTATTTATTTGATTATTTTTTGCCATTAGTTTTGTAAGTTATAGTTTATATATCATTATGGCAATTATAGTGGAAGCTGAATTTTTGCAGGGGTTGAGTTTTAGACTCATGGGGTTGGTTTGCTCAACCGTTAAGGCTGTGAAAAATAAGAATATGGCGTGTGTTGGGAACCTTATGAAGATGAAGAGCTTTGTTAACAGAAAAGTAGGTTGTTATTCAAATCCAAGAGTATTGGTAATGGTAAAAAGCAAAAGGAGCAAGACTCTGGATCTTCTAGGGAATTGGAGGTAGCCACTACTAGTACAAGAAGGGGAAAATTGTATTAGTTTGATTTAATTTATAGGCATGATAGAGGCTATTGAAAATTGTGACCGATAAGAGAGAGGGTTTTATGGGTAGTTGTATTGGATTGGATGTATTTATTTTGCCTTAGTTTTGGATATATTGTAATAGAATTTGTAGCATTTAGTTTGGGAGATTTTTAGAATTTGTAGTTGTATTGAAATTATTGGATATATTTTGCCTTTTGGATTCATTTGTTTTAAAATTTTAGTTTTGGTAGTCAAGGCAAGTCACTAAATATATATAAAAATTGCAAAAAAAAAATCTGGACTTTCCGCATCTGTTATTTATATATAACAGATGCGGAAAGTGCGAAACTTTTCGCATCAGTTATTTCAATATAACAGATGCGAAAAGCATATGTTATTTGCATATAACTGATGCGGAAAGTGCAAATAATAGATGCGGAAAGTGCACTTTTCGCATCTATTATTTTAAGAGATGCGAAATGACTTTTCGCATCTGTTATTTACAAATAATAGATGCGAAAAGTTCACTTTTTGCATCTATTATTTGCAAATAACAGATGTGAAAAGTGCACTTTTCGCATCTGTTAAAAAATAATAGATGCGAAAAGTACGCATCAGTTATTATACTTTCTACATCTGTTTTAAAATAAGTAATGCGGAAAGTATACTTTTCGCATCAGTTATATGTACTTTTCGCATAAGTTATATATGTGATGCAGAAAGTTTTGACATTTAGCATCTGTTTTTAAAAGTGATGCGGAAAATCATTACTATGTACATCTCTCACAAGGACATCATTTCCAAAACAGATGCGAAATGTCTTAAAAAACAGATGCGAAATGTCCGATGTGCAGTAGTCTGTCTTATCATAACCATTATCTTACTTATTTGAATGCCATGCATGATCGGTCTCACAATCAAACTTCCATCCACATTATTCAACACTTCCATAAAAATTCAACACTATGGGGAAAAACAATCGGGAATAAGTGCATGTTTCACTTTCACGCATGCCTCCATCACCAAACTTCTCTCCCTACCATCACCAACTCTTTTTCGGTTGAGGATTTATTTTCTTTCTCGATTTATTTTTTTAAATATAAATAAATTGCCATATGTAGCAAGAATCCTTTAGAGTGGATGAGAGAAGAGATTTGTAATGGACCTAAATTGACTAGCTAAGTCGAGTTGAGCCTACAATGTTGAGCTCCAAGATT
Source organism: Crotalaria pallida (assembly GCA_037953625.1). Taxonomy (NCBI): domain Eukaryota; kingdom Viridiplantae; phylum Streptophyta; class Magnoliopsida; order Fabales; family Fabaceae; genus Crotalaria; species Crotalaria pallida. Next base: position 88,607,177 of record CM075649.1, on the reverse strand, counting down.
CTTGCCCACCATAACTATTGTTGTCTAACATCTATTAATGACATGGGGAAATATACTCCTATACTTCCACCTTGAGGCGGGAATCATGGAAAGGGCCATCATTGATCATCATTCTCATAACACCTCACCATAATTCTCATAACATCTATTATTTTTGCACACATATGTGAGGTACAAGTATGATGACCTGAGTTACACAGTAATTTCTCTAAATAACCCATTTTGATATTCCTATCAATGGATAAAATGCTTTCAGTGTATTGTGAATATGGTAATATTTTACTCTATCTAGAATCAATTGATGATGGTGAGGATCCCAGTGTTGTGTTTCCCTCTTTGAGCTCGTGTTCTAAATGCAAAGAAACTCGTGTTTGATTCCCCACTTCGGATACATGAGCCAGACGCGGCAAGCCCTTATTAGGCATCCCCCTTTCGTATCTCATAAATTTCAAGCACCATGAATGTAACATCCCTCAGTTTTCCATCTTTAAAGAATAAACATCGTATGTGTGGTAGACCGAGAGCATATCCGACTGATACCACCTTGGTCTGACCAGCTGAACGCTAGAGCAAGGAATACCGACCCCCATCTGGTCGGCAAGTATCGCATCGAGCCAGGGATACAGTGGTTTAAAGGCTTACGGGATCAAGACCAAGTACAGGATTCCCATCCTTATCCTTATCCATTACGGTCCCAGTAGCCTAACAACTACTCCTATATTCCCGCACGGCTCGATAAACTATGGGATATATTCAGTGTTTATCCGTAACAGGATTAACGAAGGCTACCTTATCAGGACCTTCACTAATCCTACTCAAACACTACTTTCTTACGGGCCTGATCAGAAAGCCCACAGCCCACGTATCAGGTAAACCCCCTACAAGAACCGCCATGCTATAGGGGCTAAGGTACGTTCTCTCCATCCCTAAGTTGACACTAGCACACATCTTGTTGACTAGGGAGACCCTGTTTATCCCAACTAGATATTCAGAAATCCTACAGAGTCCTACATCAAAATCTTGGTTGAGATCATTCCTGAAGTTCTTCCATAGCTTCAAGGGAGGTCTTGACCGAGTACACCACAATATGTTTTAAATTAAATATGATTTGGAAACAAATAACGAAACGTTTATTTTTTCACATTATTTTAAACAGTTAAAAGGGTAGAATGGTAATTTTAGTATTTAATTATTATTTTGGTGGGAAAAGAATATAATATTATATTTTTAGAATTTGAAAATTTTACTAAAATAATCGATCATCCTGGCCGGTAATCGATTATCCAACGCCTTCTACCCAAATCTATGTGCTTTTGAATCCTGATAATCAATTATCTACTCCAATAACCGGTTATCTTTACAAAACTTAATGAAAAAGAAAGGTTTGGATTATTCAAACTCTGTGTTTTCTCTCGATTTTCCACCACTTGCTTCCTATGTCATGAGTAATCACTAGGCTAACATGAGTCAGCTAAGGTGTGGCAAAACCTCATGAGTTGCTTCCTCTTGAACAAAGCTTCTCAACCTCCTTAACTTCCCTATAAATAGCTAATGTCTCAGTTTTTCCTCACCAATTCAGCCTTAAACACTTTGTGTTCTTCCCCAAAGTTCATGTCTGAAGAACTCTTAAAATTCCTTAGCCTTAGTACACCCAATTCCTACCCAAAAGTTCCTGAAGACTAGTCTCGATAACCATTTAACAGTAAAATAGATATTGCAACACCCTAACTTTGCTCCTATCATATGGTAAGCCCCCTGCGAATTAAGCCTCTCTCCTTTTGATCCTAGCTTCAGTTCTCATAGAATAGTTTTGATGCTAATCAACCCTTTGTATTTTCATCTCAAAACTTTGCTAAACTTTGGTGATAAAGTAGCCCAAATCTTGTGCCGGTTCTAGAAAAGGATTGTTGTCCAATTCACTTCATAAATCCAGTTTGCATCTATCAAGTTATTCTCTGGAATGTCCAGGTATGAGTGTGGTGTTCCAATGTTGATGAAACACCACAATGTGTTTGATGGGTTGTTGTAGCTGGCGAGGGTGACCCCGGTCCTACATATCCCAGTGAAAAGGGAATCAAGCCACACGTAGTTCTTGAGAGTAGGGATGAGAGAACATACCTTAGCCCCTATAGCATGGTGGTACTTATAAGGGAAGTTGTTGTGTGCATGTGGGCCTGTATGGGCCCGTTAGCTCAATGTGTTTGTGTAGGACTAGGAAAGGTACCGTTTAGATAGCCTTTCTAGAACCTGTAACAGATAAACACAGTAGTTATCCCGTAGTTTATTGAGCTGTGCGGGAATATAGGAGTGGTGGTTAGGTTGTTGGGACCATATCTGGTTCTGATAAGGGTGAAGACCCTGTGTTCGGACCTGATCTCGTAAGCCTATGATTCACTCAAGTGTCCCTAGCTCGGTGTGCTGTGAATCCGACCAGTTTATGGTCGGTGCTCATAAACTCAGTGCTAACTGGTCGGCATAAGATCGAACCGGTCGGACTGGAGTTAGGTCCGCTACATAATCCCCCAAGATCGGTAAGGCAATTTGAGCCTGTGCCGAGTTAAAGGGTTAGCCGAGCAGTTAACCGACCGATTATAGGAGGAAAACTAGGGCGATGGGACTATAGCTAGTAAGATAAGGTTGTTGGTAGCCTGTTCATAGCTGTAATCTAGTGGCCCGTAAAATGTCGAACAGTTCGGCGTATGGTCGGTCAAGATGGGGGTAGGTCGGGAAGAGTCATAGAGACTCTGTGCCGAGTATAGAGCCCTTTTGGGTCGATCATACGTTCTTTTCCGAGGATTGGTGGTAACGTAAAAGACTATTCGCAGCCGAGGTCTTTTACTTGGAAGAGTATCGCGATTTGGAGATTCATACACCTCTCTCATCGGAGTGTGTTAAAAGTAATATCATGAATTGGATTGTAACGTCTACGGGGGATGCTGTCAGAATGACTGCCTTGGCCGAGGTGCATTCCTCGATCCTGCGACGTATTTGGCCGATGGCCAAGTTATCGAGGTAGCAATCCCCGTTTTCACTTGTAGCCACGCCGATCTGGTCGGCCAACCGAGATCGTAGGCAAGTGCATCGGGACGTGATCCGAAATGAGTGAATGTATTAAAGTAATACCTTGATGAGAGAGGCGTATGCCAGATCTGACAGAGATGGGTTGGAAACGTTGTTACATCCCTTATACGATAGGATATGATCTTGATCATTATATGGTGCCGGTATCTAGTTCAGCCTACGTCGGCTATGTACATACTCTATCACATACCAGTCCCGCACTCGGTAGAGCCTGAAAAAGGCTTGTGCCGGGTCATAAGATCTATGAGGCTCTTGGGGCCAAAGCGAGTGAAGAAAGGTTGGAGTATTCAAATCAACTTTGTGCCTGACTCCTTCACCTGAAAGAGGTGATCGGGAATGGTCGTTGAGGCTTGTGTCGATTGTATGATAATTGTTAGACGCTAACTGTTGATGTTCGAGGCTTCCTCAAACTCGATCTGGGTCCGAAATAATTCCTAAAGATATTGTTCGGCGACAATGAATGTCAACGCATAGCGAACATGGAAACTTCCTTGTTACAGTTCTTCCCAGATGACTCCAAGGACTTAGAGTACGTTGCTACTCCCGAGCAGCGGACGATGTGGTAGAGTGTGGCTACTCGAGAGGGAGTCCTCAGACCCCAGCTGGCTGAGATGCGCTCAATGTTGGAGAACAGTGTTGTCAAGCTAGAGAAATAAGCCGATGTTGAAGCCAAGAAATTAAGCTGAGAGGGCGAAAAGTGAGATCATCTTCAACAAAGCCGAGAAAACAGTCTGAGAAAATTCCTTGTGGATAGGAAAAAAGTAGCGCTGATTCTTTCGTCAATGCTGTTAATCAACTATAACTGCTGAACCCCTCGGAAATCGGAATAATTGGGGCAGATCCATGTTATGAGTTCGTCGAAGGCAAGGTGATAGATTATTCAAATAACGAAGCTGAAGTAGACCTCTACTCCCTTGCATAACAAATTCTAACCCGATAAAGCCTGAAAAGGCTTGTGCCGAGTTCGAAAGTCCTGTGATACGTAACAAAGTGTTTAGGTCGGCACCTTATGAATCTGATGGGAGATGGATGAAATCAGTCAAGCTCGTACGGATGTCGACTAATGAAATCGAGGGGAGATGACCGATGTGAGGTTCCTCACCATCGCGAAAGTAATTCTGGGAAGGAGGAACGAAACAAAGTGTTTGTTGTGCTTGCAGAACATGCTGTCTGTTGGGAGAATCTCGAAGTGGCTTTCTTTTGGAGTTCTTTGAGTAGCTTGTGTGATCATACTTGTACCTTCTTTTTCTTTCATGGTGCTCAGAAACGATCCTATGAGTGGTTCGACCTAAAGATCGAGGCCACCATAAACCATGGTGGTCCGTGCTTGGTCAACGAGAGGAGTTGAGTGCCAAACTAATTTTGTGATGGCATAGGAAGAAGGGTCATCAGGATGTTTCATTTGCTAGGAAGGATGTCGATCGAGCAATAATGTATTATGAGTCATTGGGAAGGACGAGCGAGCAAATGTGACGATCTGCATGCGCTGGCCCAATAAGATCGGATTCAAGCTTGTTTAGGAAATTTCTAGATTCAGATCTTTATGGAAGAACACTATGACGAGTTTGAACGTTTGTGAGTTGTGAGAGATGGTCTTCATTGTGTGGTTCCTCGGATCTGATGGATCCAAATTAGATTATTGGGTGTTGGCACTGATGGATGTGATGGATCCAAATTAGAAAATGGACCTCAGCGCTCGGATCCGTGGAGGCACCGACTCGGTGTGAGACAGTTAAGACAAGATGCTCGGTGAGAGGTCGGTGCAGCCTCTCAAAGGTCGGTCCGAGATAGAGGAGGCCGCATGTATGATCAGCTGAGTGCCGACTAGTTGTGGTCGATTGGTTACTGGGAAGGAGTGTGAGGCGAAGCGAGGTCGGCCTGTGACCCTGATGTCGTGGCAGAAGGTGCGAGGATGCTAGAGGCTTCAGTTGTGTTACTTGAAACAGGAATCCGAGTGATGACTTTGAGGCCATGACCAGTGATAAATGGAAATAGTCACAGTTAGCATGTTCAACAGAGGAGACAGTGATGTCATCGTGAGATTTTGCCAATATCATGTTGAAGATGATGTAATATTTAGACGCCTAGAGTGACGTGTTGTAATATTAGACGCCAAGAATGACTAAGTTTGTATGACACCGATTGATTTGAGGATATCGTTGGCGATTGGAAGCTGACAAAAGAGGTCACATCGAGTCGGTTTCTTCCCGGTGATTTCCTCGACCTTCGTAGTTGTGTTTATGGATGATGATGAGATCACGATGTGATGACAACATGGACTCCTGGGACATGCTCAACAGTGTTGACAATCATTTCGGCATGACTTGGTTCTAAGCTTCTGGATCTAGTTTAGTATTTCAGAATTGCTGATCGCTACATAGCTCGGTATGTTGATTGTCATTATCTCAACATTCGAACTATCGACAATCGTCGGGCATCCATCTGCTCAGGACGGATACTAGTGTAACACTTTGAGAATGCATGTGCAAGCATTATGCGATAACTGCTTTGTGAGAATGATAGCAGGATTCTTTCGGTCCTTCGCCCGGAACTCAGTGCCATTATCCCATGTGTCCTCAAGCTGTATGGGAATATAGGAGTGGAGGTTGGACTGTTGGGACCATAACTGATTTAAATAGGGATGAGGATCCTATGCTCAGTCGTGATCCCGTAAGTCTCAATCCAGTCGTGTCCCTAGCTCGGTAAGACATGGTTCCGACCAAATTCGTGGTCGGTGCTCGTTGGTTCAATCCTTAACAGGTTGGCCTGGAGCAATATCGGTCGGACTGAAGTCTGGTTCACTACGTTTAATCCCAGACCGAGTGTGTTGGGGGCACATTACCAGCTTGTCAAGATTTCTCGGTCTTCCTTAATAAGAACACCCCTCGTTAAGGGTTTAACGACTATCGGTTCCCCTTTTCGGCCCTCGCCCGTTTTTGGAGAGGAGCCACAAGAGACAAAATGTTATCACCATAGCCCGGTGTTCAACCACAGGCGTAGGAGGCTAGTCTGAAACCGGTGGAAGAGTGGCGACAATTGTCTAACGACTTTGAAGAGAGAATGCTATTCTCTGGTTCCTGATACATCGAATTCATGGATACGAAAAAAGGGGGGCGCCTGATGAAGACCCGCTTTGCTTGTCGCATGCATCCAGAATTGTGAATAGAACATGAGCCCTTTTTGTTCAGGATACGAGCTCGAAGATTAATCGTGAAGCTTTGGCGAAGTTTTGGCACGTGGGTCCTTGCCACCTCATCCTCGTCGTCGTCAGCTGGATTCCGAACATGTCGTTGTTTATCAGAAATGGGTCATCCCACTTATACCTCGCATGTGTATACGAAATTAATAATTAGCAACCGTCATTAGATTGACAGTTTATGGTGATTAAATAGCAACAATGACAATTATCGGCTGAGTTGATATATAATATCAGTATAGAAGTAGCATGATTTAACAATATCACACGTAATAAACACAATAATGAAAATTATTGGGGATTAAATACTTGTAAGTCATACAAGATTGTCAATAAAAAGATGCAAGAAAACATATCATGCGTAGTAATAAGTGACACACACGAAAAGTATGCCAGAGCAATTAATGGTGTTGAACCAGATAAAAGCATTAATTTATTAATAACGACAATGTTTAATTGTCGGGAACTACTTAGTGTTACTTAAAAGACAATGCACATCAGATATCATTATTCCATAATGACAGGAAAGACAAACATTTAAAGATATTCAGTATCCAGGAAGTTTGCGTCACATATCAACATGTATGAAAAATCATGAGTACAGAAAAAGCATTAGGAGCATATGTCAAAAGTATTGCATCAAGTAAATTAATGCTAGCATGTGTGCGAAGTAATCACGTAAAATGCCAAGTAAATAGGAAAGCAATATAGGAACGAGAATTCCTTCCCTGATTCGCAGAGGTGAGGAATGTTGGATCGAAGATTGTTGGATTGAAGTCTTCTGTTAATCCTTTCCAAACGAGCTTCGTCGAGCGGTTGACCCGTAATAGGAGACTCAAGTAGGGAACATGGTGCAAGGTTTCCGCAGTCCTCTTATGAACCCGAGTAGTGTGTGGTTCCCAATATTCTGAATGTATGAGATACCAAAAGGGGGACATTGTCGAGGGTCCACGCGCAGTTGGCACATGTATCCGAAGTGGGGAACCGAGCACGAGGTTCTCTATACTCGGAGACGAGCTCAAAGAACGAAATTTGGCGCGGGGGTCCTCGTCGTTATCATCATGTTCCTGGATAGAGTGACGTTCGAAGAGAATGACTTGCCCATTAATGAGAATCTCGAAAGAGACTGTTCAGTAACTCGTATACCTTTGTTGAGCTTGTTCGGAGTTAAGCCACGTTTGGTGTTGAGCTACGTTTTATCTCCTTTTGTTTGTTTGGGCTTATATGAGATAAGTCCGTAAAACATTTTTTCCTTCATTTGGGCCTGTTGAGGCCTGTACTCTTCCTTTTTCTTTTCTTTTTTTTTAAAGAGATTGGCCCCTTTCTTTATTTTTTTTTTGGATTGGGTCATTGGCCCATTAGGGCTTCCTCCTTGTTCACGCTGGGGAGAATGGTTGCTGCAACTATGCAACGGTGGCTTCACGCTGGAAGAGCGGTGAAACGGTGGTGGCCATCATCGCAGTGAGGGCTTGCGCCGGTGGTAGCAGTGATGGTAGAGCACGGCCATGATTCAAACCCTCCTCCTAGCCTCATCATGCGCAGTGGCGATGACGGCGCGGTGTAAAGGTGCTCGAACAGAGAAGGTCGACGGCGTCGGTTTGCCGCTCCTCCCTCTAGCGCCATAGTCGACGAGTTTGAAAAGTGCGATGACAAACCGTTGGCGGTGGCCGATTGCTTCCCTCAACAGATTCAAACTAGATTCGTCTGTGGAGCTCCTTTCTTCTTCTATTTTGTTTGTGTTTGGAGTTCGAATCACCGAACCCGCAGATTTCAAAGCCGGACGGTTATAGTGGTGAGGGGTGGGGCGTGTTTGGTTCGCCGGGGAAGAGGAGGATCTGTGCGCAGCGGGCTGCCACGAGAGGAGAGGATCCGTTTGTCTCACTGCCTCCCCACTCCAGTTTGCGTTGTTGGAATCAATGTCGGGTCGTGCACCGTGTCGCACAACCCCTAGCCATGAATAGCATTTGCAACTACAGCGATGAAGATGAAGACGCCCTGCCCGGCGGCCGCCACGGTGAGAATGTCGTGGTTGTTCATAATAGAACCTGTTCTCGTCTTTTGTTCACTCTTTTTTTTTATTTTTTTTTTGTTTTTTGTTTTGTGGTTGGGAATCGAAGTTTATCGTTCCCCATAGACGACGCCAATGTGGTGTTCCAATGTTGATGAAACACCATGATGTGTTTGATGGGTTGTTGTAGCTGGCGAGGGTGACCTCGGTCCTACGTATCCCCAGGGAAAAGGGAATCAAGCCACACGTAGTTCTTGAGAGTAGGGATGAGAGAACATACCTTAGCCCCTATAGCATGGTGGTACTTATAGGGGAAGTTGTTGTGTGCATGTGGGCCTGTATGGGCCATTAGCTCGATGTGTTTGTGTAGGACTAGGAAAGGTACCGTTTAGATAGCCTTTCTAGAACCTGTAAAAGATAAACACAGTAGTTATCCCGTAGTTTATCGAGCTGTGCGGGAATATAGGAGTGATGGTTAGGTTGTTGGGACCGTATCTGGTTCTGATAAGGGTGAAGACCCTGTGCTCGGCCCTGATCCCGTAAGCCTGTGATTCACTCAAGTGTCCCTAGCTCGGTGTGCTGTGAATCCGACCAGTTTATGGTCGATGCTCATAAACTCAGTGCTAACTAGTCGGCATAAGATCGAACCGGTCGGACTGGAGTTAGGTCCGCTACATAAGCTCCCAAGATTGGTAAGGCGATTTGAGCCTGTGCTGTAACACCCTAAAAGAAATTTACTCTTAAACCAAAAATTAGGACTTAAAATTTTCTTTTTAAAACAGTTATGATGATGATCAAAATAATTAATCCATTTCTTTGATATTAACGTTAGAGTTGTTAGCAAAAGACGTAGCTCATACACGAGTAAGAAAGTAAAGTCACTTAGTTACATCAATTGATTATACAAGACATGAAATACATAGTCAGTGTTTTAGCTCGGCCAACTAGCCGAGACCCATCCTAAATATCCGACTCAATGACTTACTCTCCCTGTAAGGGAGAGAGACCCTGCTCGGCCGGGGACTACGTCTGCTCGGGCTCAGTACCTGAAAAAAATGGTAAGGAGGTGAGCATTACACAGAACTTAAGTAAGCAGTTTCTAATATGACATACCGAACTACCAAGCCAAACACAAATAATAAACTAGCATGTTAATCAGATAGTCACACAGATACATATCACCTGCATACAACCTCATATTACTCGATCCATATTATTTATCCAGTATATTCTTTACCTACCATTTACACTTATACTTATTCGATCGATTACCCTCATATTCTTTCCTCAATCTCTACACTTAGTTACTCGGCCACCACTTTCCTTTCTCGGTAATCCATTCTCTCTCGGTCTCATAACTCATTATTCATCTTTTACATATTTTACAATCTTTTACTCTTCTAGGCTGCATACACCCAATGCATGTCTTACACCATTTAGGGTCGGATTCCAAAGTGTCCATAATTGCGAGTACCCAGTACCCGTCTTACAGCTGCACATACCCAGTATGCGTCTGACGCGATCAATGCACGCACCCAGTACGCGTCTTCTATGACCAGGAGCACTACCGCCGATTCTTCTATGGAGTTAAAGAGTGTCCATAACTGCGAGCACCCAGTACCCGTCTTACAGCTGCGCCTCTCGGCGTCTTACGCGATCAATGCACGCACCCAGTACGCGTCTTCTATGACCAGGAGCACATCCCACCGATTTCGTGCTCGGAACCTTGTGTGAGTCATAACTGCGAGTACCCCGTACCCGTCTTATAGCTACACATACCCAGTATGCGTCTGACCCGATCAATGCAGGCACCCAGTATGCGTCTTCTATGACCCGATCACACAACCATTTCTCTTCAATTACTCTTTTATCCTTTAACCATCTCGTTACTCGGCCTCTCTCGGCTCAGCCTCTTAGTTATTCCCTTTTCCGCTTGTTTCTCTCATTATTTAATTCTTTAACTTATATTTTCCTCCTTTAACTTCTACCCACATATCTCATATCCATTCTCGATCTCTCGCGCTCGGTCTCAGACAGGTTTAGATATGTAATAATAACAATGAATACCACAACTCATAAACATTGATACAGTAACACAATATAATTAGAGCACTTAGCAGGTAAACAAATATTTCATCCTATCTCCAGAATGCATATTCCTAGTTCATTTATTAGTTTTCCTTACCCTTTTATCTTTCCTTCCTAATATTACCCTATGTATCTACCCTAATCTAACACCCACTCTTAGCACCTGTTATGAACACACTAGCAACCCAAACCTAAGCAGAGGTAACACTCACTCCTAACCTCAATCCGTGAGACATAAGAGTTTGAGAGTTTGAGTGTGGTTTCTTTTGTTGTTTGACCTCGTGTGCTTGGACCCCTTGAACCTTTTCCTTCTAGCTGCACACCCAAACACCGAATGCTCCAGGAACGTCCGACATGGGGAGTAACGGAAAGAAGAAGGGTTTCCAATTGGTGAGTCTTGGTGGAGGAGAAGTGAAAGAGAGGTATGCATGAGTGAGGAGTGTGTATATTGGATTTTGGGGTGTTGGAGTTTCAGAGAAAATGAGAGAGACGAAGAAGAAAGATAATAGAAATTGTTGTTGTGTTTGTGGGTTTTCTTTTATTCTTTTATGGGAATTATTTGTGTGGCTCTCATTGGAGGCTTCTTTAAGAAGCTTAGAATATGTGGACAGGGTTTATTGGCTTCTAAGTGAAGCCACCAACAGTGACTTGACAAAGACATAAAGTGATGGATTGGACATCTGTACGGAAGGCGTGAAAACCAAGGAATTAGCAACTCAGTGTGAGCTGTTACGGAGAGGCAGTAGCAGTCCAAGTTTCTTCTCGGTGAGCACCGCGAGGCTTGTCATGGTCGGATTATCCAGTTCGGCAATGTCCCTAGACTTCTCGCTCGTTACTTATTTTGCTCGGCGGGGATCGGTCCGAGGCCCAACCTTGACTCATCTGGTCGGTCTACGTTTCCTATTGCGCTCGCGGAATTATACAACTTCTATGACTTAATCCTATTCTTAAATAAATTTATATTTAAATCTATTATATTAAGTATTAAATTTCGGGATGTTACATTCCTCTCCCTCTTACAGGAATTTCGTCCTCGAAATTCAGTCGGCATTGAACAGCTGCAGATATGACAGCTTCATCTTCTCTTCGAGTTCCCAAGTAGCCTCTTCCACATTATTCCGATTCCAGATAACCTTGACCAAGGAGATTTCTTTCCCTCTGAGCCGTCTGACCTGTTTATCCTCAATTCTGACTGGAAGAACCTCGAAGGTCAGATTGCCTCTTAGTGGTAATTCATCCACGGCTATCACATGCGAGGGGTCATGAATGTACTTTCTAAGTTGTGAAACGAGGAATACATCATGGAGTTTAGTCAGGGATGGAGGTAAAGCAATTCTGTAGGCTACTGATCCGACCTTCTCCAATATCTGATACGGTCTGACAAACCGAGGGGTCAACTTTCTTGATTTGATAGCTCGACCAATACCCGTTATAGGGGACACCCGCAGGAACACATGATCTCCCGCATTGAAGTCCAAGGGTTTTCTTCTTTTGTCGGCGTAGCTCTTCTGTCGGTCCTGCGCTGATTTCATCTTTCCTTGTATCATTCGGATCTTCTCGGTTGTCTCGTGCACAATGTCGGGACCAATTAACAAGTTTTCTCCCATCTGGAACTAGCACAACGGCGTTCGACATTTCCGACCATACAACGCTTCGAAAGGAGCCATTCCGATGCTCGAGTGAAAGCTATTGTTGTATGTAAATTCGACCAAGGGCAGAAGTGCTTCCCAACTTTCCGACTGCTCCAGCACACATGTCCTCAACAAGTCCTCAATGGTCTGAATGGTACGCTCGGATTGTCCGTCGGTCTGAGGATGATAAGCTGTGCTAAACTTCAACTTTGTACCCATGGCTTGCTGCAAACTCTGCCAGAATCGGGATAAGAAGCGAAGATCACGGTCCGACACAATGCTGCTCGGAACACCGTGAAGTCTAACAATATCCTTTATGTACAGTTGCGTCAACTTCTCTAGGCTGTACTTCATGCTGATCGGCAGGAAATGGGCACACTTTGTCAGTCGGTCCACCACAACCGAAATGGCTTCGTGCCCTGATCTTGTTCTCTGTAGGGTCGACACAAAGTCCATCGAGATGTCGTCCCACTTCCATTGTGGAATCTCCAAAGATCTGAGCAATCCTCCCGGTTTCTGATGCTCGATCTTGGCTTTTGAACAAGTCAAACACCGAGACACGTACTCCGCCACATCGGTCTTCAACTTTGGCAACCAAAACAACCTCTTCAAATCCTGGTACATCTTTGTAGCTGCAAGATGCAGACTCATCTTCGTTTTATGGGCCTCTTCCATTATATCGCGTCGAATTTCAAAGTCCATGGGGATGCAGACTCGGTCGCGAAACCGTATGAGACCGTCGGGTCCTTTAGTAAAGTCGGGTTCATCCTTGTCTCCTGCTCTTTCCAGTAATTTCTGGAGTTCTAAGTCGGCAGCTTGTCTTTCCTTGATAAAACCCACGAAGTCATTTGTCACCTGCAACATTTCGAGCACGACACTGCTTCCCTTTTTCTGTACTCCGAGGTTGAGATCACTAAACTCATGCATCAACTGCATCTCTCGGACCATCATATTACTCAGATGGAGGCTTTTTCTGCTCAGCGCGTCGGCCACCACGTTGGCCTTTGTAGGATGATAGTGCAAGTTAAAGTCATAGTCCTTCAAGAATTCCACCCATCTGCGCTGCCTCATATTTAATTCCTTCTGGTCGAACAGATAACCGAGACTCTTGTGGTCGCTGAACACTTCAAATCTCGTGCCATACAGGTAATGCCTCCAAATTTTAAGAGCGAGTACCACAGCTGCCAATTCGAGGTAATGGGTGAGGTAATTTTGTTCGTGTTGCCGAAGCTGTCTAGAGGCATAAGCCACTACTTTTCCTTGCTGCATCAACACGCAGCCGAGACCCTGCTTCGAGGCATCACAGAACACGTCAAACGCTTTGGTCGATTCTGGCAAAATCAACACCGGCAAACTCGTCAATCTTTTCTTCAGCTCTTGGAAGCTCTGTTCGCACTCCTCAGTCCACTGATAAGGCGTATCCTTTTTGGTCAGCGATGTAAATGTTAGGGCCAGCTTTGAGAACCCTTCGATGAATCTTCTATAGTGTAACACACCTTGTATATCATCTTACTTTATAAGATAAGTAAGAAGTTTATGAAAACTTGGACTTGTTATCGTTGGAAAAAGATCTGAAAATAATAATTTTCCCTTCCCTTGAAAATTCCTTTTCACAAACACTTGATTAGTAATGAGGTTGCCTAACAAAATCAGAGTTTGCGGAAACATAGTAAAATCATCATATTATACCCCAAAATATATCAAGTGTAACAAGTCCATTAATACCAAATAAGTATAATTATGAAACTGAATTCCTCTTATGATACCTTTTTCCAAAATATGTATCATATAAATTCTATTAAAAAATAGAAATGTTATAGAGCTGGTCACTGGTCCTTTGTCCAAACATTCATCTGGCCGGATCCTCGATATCTGCACAACGGGTTCACAACCCACATTTTCTACACTCTGCATGCACCTAAGGAACATCTCCCCTTACTGATTCTTGTGCGAGCTAGATGCACGATCAACACCTAATAAGGGCATGGGGGTTAGCTATACATATTCGCATAATCAAATGAGAATAAAACTAACATCCACAAGTTAACATGTAGCAAATCATGATGCATAATCATATGAGCACACCCGGTTAATCATAATAATTCTTTCAATGCAGGTGGCATGATGCATGATTTCCTTCAACAACTGAGGCCTCTAAAAGTCCATCTTGGACGTCCATCCAATACACCGTTGTGTTCCCGAAACACCGACATTCGTTCCCAGAACGTAATGCCGAACCATACTTGGATAATACGCATCACTCCCAGAGTGTGCACCACGTTCCCAGAACGTGTAGCAAACCATACTTGGAATAATAAGCACCACTCCCAGAGTGTGCACCACGTTCCCAGAACGCATACATTCCCAGAACGCATAAAAACCAGGTCCCGGACACTGGCCACATATCTATAATGTGTCATCAAGTAGGTTGCATATCAATGTATTCCCAGAACACTAACATACGTTCCCAGAACGTATAAAACTAGGTCCCAGACACTGGCCACATATCTATAATGTGTCATCAAGTAGGTTATAATCTGGTACTCCCGGAGTACCCTCCTCATATTCCCAGAATATGATAAACGTTCCTACCAACCAAACTTCCATTCTATATGGATGCACAATCATCAAGGTTGGTTTTATCTTTAATTCTATTATTATACCAATGTGTTCCCAGAACGTATCGCAAACCATACTTGGAATATAATCAAGCACCACTCCCAGAGTGTGCATCACGTTCCCAGAACGTGTCCAAGAAACCATGTCCCAGACAATGGCCACATTCCCAGAATGTGTCATCAAGTAGGTTGCATCAGTTTAGTACTCCTAGAGTACAGGGTCAAGTACCCCGAATATCACAAACCATCCTTGCTAACCTATTTCATTACCTTTCTCTATGCATGCATTGCATACATAATTACTAAGGTTGGTCTTTCCATTAATTCCATTATTATGACTTAGAAAACACAACTTCTGAATGATATCTTGAGGTATGGCTTTACTCATAAAATTCACCTTTGAATTTAAATTTATCATATGCTCATAGACCTGGATTGAGAGAGTGTAATCTTTGGTATCAAAAATCCTTACTCAAAAACTTAACTTTTATTTTTAAGTTTCAGGTACTAACCGGTTACATCATCACCTTACCGGTTAGAATTACAGACCTGAATACAAAACCATTGATTTTCAAAGAATCTTTCCTTGATTTCTCTACTCAATCCAATAACAAGGTCTTAGCATAACAGAATACCTCAAGTCCAACCATAATATCATTCAAAAGATCTAAGTCATAATCCAATTTCATTTATGCATAATTTCCTCTTGAAATTGTCTCATTACACTAAGGTATTAACTCTTTATTTTCAATCTGAGCCATAACAGTATAATCCACTTTATTTCAGATTGTTTCTAATGAAATTAAGGCCTAGATTTGAGTAGCATCAATAAGACCACAAGACTGATTTCAAAAACTTATTTTCTTTTACAATTTTACAGTGTCTAACCGGTTACAATTATCGAGTAACCGGTTAGATTGTGCAGTCAGCACACTGAAATATGAGGTTTTGCAAACCATTCTTTTCATTACTCAAATCTAACCAATTTCAACATTCAAAAGAGTTCATATACCTTAAGTAAACATGTTTAGTCACAGAAACACATTCACCTTGCATGCATTCAATTTAGATACTCAAATTGCACATAATTGCACATATTTCACAACTTAATGCATCAATTCACATAATATCCAATTAAGTCATGAAATCAACATCAACATAGCTTGCATGCATCCAGATAACATTGCTCAAAATATCAATTGAGCTCAAATTGGCCTCCAAGCCATTTAACCATTTCAACTTATGCCCTTTGAGTCTCTTGGTGACTCATCCTATATTCTACCACAATTTATTCTCATTCTAGCAAATAGTAAGCTTCCCCCTTACCTTGGGTTCGTGCTTGAACAAGATTTGAGCAGAGATTTGAGGTAGAACACCAAAATCCACTAATTCCCCTTCTCTGCTGGACATGCAACACAGTTTCGGTGGGTTCCCAAAATCAGAGAATTTGACATAGAAGACATGCATCAAAATTGGGGAAAATAGTTAGGACTTAATCTCTGCA
This sequence comes from Crotalaria pallida, assembly GCA_037953625.1. Lineage (NCBI taxonomy): Eukaryota > Viridiplantae > Streptophyta > Magnoliopsida > Fabales > Fabaceae > Crotalaria > Crotalaria pallida. Next base: position 88,591,051 of record CM075649.1, on the reverse strand, counting down.
ACATGCTAAAGAGATTAGGAAAGATTTGGGACCAAGGGATAGCAGGAGCTTACCAAAATCGAGCTTCAAAGTTAGCTCTAGAAATCAGAAGCTGAGGTTTGACAGCATCAACACCTCAACTTGGCAAGCTTCGTTCTCTTGATTCAGGGACTCTCAACTCACAATCTTTATATCAATACAAAGCCCTTGATGTAAGCTTTGTAACAGTGTAGCACTCATGTTCTAACTCTCAAAAACGAAGGAGAATTTCAGAGACGAACTTACAAACCGTAAACAGAGCTTCAACCCTAAATTCAGAGAACCAACCCCAAATCCTTCAGCAATCCAGCCTTTTATAGACGAATTGGAGTAACATGCAAGGCGACACGTCTATCTCCACTCAAGGAAGGAAGGAATCGTGGCAATTTCTGGGTTAAAACGCGTGATTACTCATCAAACGCACTAACCCAGTTTTCTGAGTTCATCGTGTAACCGGTTACACAGCCCTTCTAACCGGTTACATACTGATAAAATTCAAAAATTAATAATTTAATTACTCTTTCTTCAAAAACCTTTTTAATATTGCAATTAGGTCCCAACCCAAGGACTAAATTACAATATTCACATTTTTGTACAAAATAACCATATAAAAATATATCTCATATTTTTATATAATAAAAATACATAATGTACAAAAACTAAAACCTTCAAAATCAATTATAAAATAATTGTTATAATTAATTTCTTGGTTATTTGGGAGACGAAAATTAGGGGTGTTACATATAGTATCCTGCAAGACCGAGAAAGCTCCTGATCTCAGTTACCGAGTTGGGTCTCTCCCACTTGAGCACAGCTTCCACCTTAGAGGGATCAACCGCAACACTGTGCTCGGATATTACATGACTGAGAAAGTGAACCTCTTTGAGCCAAAAACTGCATTTAGAAAGCTTAGTGTAGAGTTCTTTGTCCTTCAAAATCTGCAATACCGTTCTTAAATGCTTCTCATGTTCACTCGGACTTCTGGAGTAGATGAGGATATCGTCGATGAAAACTATCACATACTCAAAGTGCCCGTATCTTGTCCTGAAAGCTGTCTTCGGAATATCTTCTTCTCGGATAAGGATCTGGTGGTATCCTGATCGGAGGTCTATCTTTGAAAACACCGACGCTCCCTTAAGCTGGTCTAACAAGTCGTCAATCTGTGGGAGGGGATATTTATTCTTCACGGTTACTGCATTGAGCTTTCTATAATCGGTGCACATTCTGAGACTACCATCTTTCTTTTTAACGAACAAGATTGGAGCTCCCCAAGGTGACACGCTTGGTCTGATTAGCTTTTTGGCCAAAAGTTCCTCCAGTTGCTTCTTAAGTTCTTCTAACTCGGGAGGTGCCATTCAGTACGGAGCAATTGAAATTGGGCCAGCTCTCGGAATGAGGTCTATACTGAACTCTACTTCCCTTCTCGGTGGTAAACCGAGCATTTCGTCCGAGAAGATCTCTGGGAACTCTCCGACTACAGGAATTTATTCTATAGTTGATTCCTCTGTCGCCTCTATCATTGCAACAGAAGAGTCACTAAAGATCACGGTCTTCTTACGACAATCGAGCAGAACATGGTGTTGGGACATCCAGTCCATGCCGAGGATAATATCTAATCTGGTTAGGGGCAAACAAATTAGGTTGACCTTAAACTCTCGGCCTAATACTTGGATAGGACACTCTAAGCACATTTGGGAAGTGATTACGGAAGAATTGGTAGGGGTAGAAATGGATAATTTGTAAGGCATCTCTACTGGGGGTAGTTTTAGCTTGTTCATACAATCGAGGGAAATGAAAGAATATGTGGCTCCACAATCAAATAACACGGCACGGGGAATGTTGTTTACTTGACATGTACCTCGGATCAGCTCATCGACGTCAGTCACTTCCTCACCATCCATGGTATAAACTTTGCCTCTCTGTATGGGTCGGTTAGCACCAGACTGTTGAGCCCTTGTCACATTAACTTCTTCCTTCACCATATTCTTGGTACACCGAGCTGCAAAATGGCCAGGCTTGCTATAGCGAAAACAGGATCCTCTTGCCCTGCTTGGATCCAGACTCCAGCATTCTCCCTTGTGTTGCTTTCCACAGTGTTGACATATTGGATAGGGGCCAGGGACAACCACCATCTGACCACCGCTCCTTGATGCTGCTGGTATCTTGGAGCTCGGATTCACATAGGGGGCAGATCTCTGAACGACTCCTTTCCCCCTAATAGGACCCGCTGCTTTCTGTGCCGACCTGTTTTGCTTTCCGTCGGCCTTCCTTTTGAGCCCCTTCTCATAAGTGCTAGCCATATTCACCAACTGTGAGAGATTGGCCACATTCTGATACTCAAATGCGAGCCGGATATCATCACGGAGACATGACTCAAACTTGATGCACTTGGTGCGTTCATCAGCATCTCGGTAGCTCCCTGAGTAGCGGATCAAATCCTCGAACTGAGCCGTATATTCCCCGACACTTAGGTTCCTTTGTTCTAACTTGAGACAGGCGAGCTCCTTTTCCCTCCTAACGTCTTCAGGAAAATACTTGCCGAGAAATCGAGTTCGGAACAAATCCCAAGTAATGGCTTGATTGGCCGCTTCCAATCCTCGACTCTGCTGCTCCCACCAGTGCTCGGCTTCACCAGCAAGCACAAATTTAGCTAGCCTCACCCTGTACTCATAGGGCAGTTGCAGGGATTAGAAAATCTTCTCAATGTCTTGGATCCATCTCTGAGCTCCGTCTGGGTTGTAACCCCCTTCGAACCGAGGTGGCTCATTCTTCCTAAATCGGCTCATCCAGTCGATCTCAACCGGAGCCAGAGGTGGAGGCTGAAGGGCTGCAGCTGTAGCTGCTGCGGCAACGGCGATGTTTTGAGCAAGATTCTCAGCCTGGTTCTGCTGAGCTTGCGCTTGGTTCTGCTGCAGTTGAACCAGAGTTTCCAACACAGCAGCAATTCGGTCATTATCAGCTCTTCTCCCAACCATACTGCTTGGTCATGGAGAGAAAGCCAATCAACGATCGAATAATCAAATAATAATATATATGTATGTACATGTCTACAAACTCTATTGACTAGCCTAGACACTTGATTCTACTTATCGGTTACTCCCTTGGTGAGTAACCACTAGAGTCCCTTGCAATTCCAATAGGCCGAGGAGAAACTGCTTTGATACCAAAAATGTAACACCCTAAAAGAAATTTACTCTTAAACCAAAAATTAGGACTTAAAATTTTCTTTTTAAAACAGTTATGATGATGATCAAAATAATTAATCCATTTCTTTGCTATTAATGTTAGAGTTGTTAGCAGAAGACGTAGCTCATACACGAGTAAGAAAGTAAAGTCACTTAGTTACATCAATTGATTATACAAGACATGAAATACATAGTCAGTGTTTTAGCTCGGCCAACTAGCTGAGACCCATCCTAAATATCCGACTCAATGACTTACTCTCCCTGTAAGGGAGAGAGACCCTACTTGGCCGGGGACTGCGTCTGCTTGGGTTCAGTACCTGAAAAAAATGGTAAGAAGGTGAGCATTACACAGAACTTATGTAACATCCTCATTTTTATTAATCTAATAAGTATATTTAAGAATATCTTATATACATGTGAAAGATGATTTTCAGCTATTTTCTTATATGTATATTATTATGTTGAGATAAAATATATATGTATAAGTATTTGTAAATGCTTTCCTAAGGTCTGTGTGTATTTATATAAATATGTTAACTATATAGGTGTTAGTATTTGTTATTATATTCCTAAGTATAGGAATGTATGTGTGTGTTTTGGCATGTGTATATATGTATATACATGTGTATAGGTAGGTTGAATTAGGATATATATATATATATATATGTGTGTGTGTATATGTATATGTGTTTGTGTGCGTTCCTAGGTATAAGTAAGTGTGCTTGTTTCCTTGAGTGTATGTGTGTATATGTTATGTAATTGCATCGTTAGAGTTGGATAGGGAAGTGTTTTAGAGCCATAGGTTTTAGTTGAGGGGTGAACGGTTTAGATCTTAGATTAGTGTGGTTGTGGGTGTGATCGATTGAGTTCCGAATTCCGAATAGATGTGCGAGGCAATTGAGATCAACTCGACCCAATTGGTTATGCCTCGAGAGTGATTGGTACAAGGGTTAAGTTGCTAGAAGATTGCCTTAGGTCGATTAGGATGGATCGAGTGTTTAAGAATAGATTGAGTCTAGAATTCGATCGTTAGTTTGTTTCGTCATTCCGTGATTGTGATTTGTGTGTTTATTATTATGAATTGATGATTGTGATGTTTGAGTGAGTGTTTAAGAGGTGTTTAGAAAGTGTTTAGATAGTGGTATTATGATAGGATAAGTTAGGGTGTGCTAGGAATGGCTTAGAACCCTTAGAATGCATGAAAGAAAGGAAAACATAGGGAATTAATCGATTAAGAGGTCCCTTAATCGATTAATTTTTGAGCCACATTCAGCCACTAATCGATTAGATTTTTGAGCACCTTCTGGCCCTAATCGATTAATCCTTTGTAACTAGTGGGAGTTAATCGATTAACCAAAGTGGTTAGTCGATTAACCACTGTCAAATCAGTTTTAAAACACGATTTTCATTGTGTTGTTCTTCATTCTCTCTTCCTCTTTCACGAACCCTTCTCTCTTCTCTACCCCAAACCTTCTCCAAGACCAAATTAACATCAAATAACACTCAATCATCAACCTATGGTCATCCCTCATCAATTCCCCCATCATTTCTATCAACAAAAACACCAATTTCATTTTCAAACCCTCATATCTCCAATTCCCAATTCAAAACCCTAACTCTCTCAATCTTCCTCATTGGGTTGGATAATCACCAAGGGAGCTAGGATTTGACCAAGGAGCAAGGAAGTAGAGGCTAAGGGCTTGATCCCAAGGGCATGGTGGAGTGCTCACACACTCTCTCTCCTTCTCCTCTTCTCTTCAACTGGTAAGGGGAGACTCTTTCCACACTTTGAGTTAAGGATAGTTAGAGTTTATAATAGGGTTTGAGATTTGTAACATCCCGAATTTTAATTCAAATAATATTTAGAATAACGATAAGATTTGGAAGTAAGGAATATTCTAAAAAGGATGTAAAATGATGGATTAGGAGTTCTTTGAATGCCATAAAGGAATCAAGAAGCATTGGCATCAAAAGGGAGGTTGAAAGATGAACAAAAGAGCGTTAGAAGCGATGTTTTTGGTGTTATAAGCACCCTATATTAGGAAATTCAAAATAAAAGATTTACAACTCTAAACACAAATTCCACCATTGGATGTGAAGTAGGATAGGTGAGGAAGCTTGCTTTAAAATTTGAGGAAGATCCAACGGTTAACGAAGAAGTTATGGCCTTTCAAAGTCTGGATACTGAAAAATTGAGCAGCTTAATCGCCTCTTAATCGATTAAGCTGCAATTTAATCGATTATTAATCGATTAAAGGCTGTTGCTGTGAAAAAAAAATAAAAGCGAATCCACACGTTGTTCTTGCCAAAATGCACGAATTTCCTCTCTCTAGGGCACAAAATCTCTCATCCCAAATCCATCAAGCCTCAAAGGAATCACTCCAAAACCCACCATCAAGTCTCTCTTGGTCTCTCCAAGTAAGTATGCATGTTCTTGATTTCATTTCTCTCTCTTTAATTTGGATTTTCTCTCTCTCTTCCCACCTCTTGGTGAAGCACGAATTTCCCTTGTTTTGTGTCACAATCTCTTCATCGTTCTCATTTCTATGGCTTAGGGAAGAGTATCATCACTCTCTCCATCTTCTTGGCTTGGGAGCTCTTTGTTTTGGGAGCGTTCGGAGCTAACGCTTGGGTTTTTCCACTTTCCCTCTCTTTGGTTAAGGTAAGGGGGTGGATATAGTAAGCATTGGCTTGTTCTAGGAAAGGGTTTGTGTTTAGATATAATGGTTGGCTAGGAGTTTATGTGTTAGGGTAGGAAATTAGAAATCCTAATTTAGAAACTAAGGAAAATGTTGAAAATAGGCTTAATTATTAATTATGGAACTCTAAGAAGTAAAGAATGAGGTTAGGTTTTAATTGAGGAAAATAAATGGTATGAACCCCTAATTTAGAACTTTGAATCAATAATTCGGACAAGTGAAAATAAAATGTTGGTGTTGCATGATTATATGAAAAGGTGAAGTTTGTTATTATTTGCACTCTAATTGTTATGTGAAATGTGAAATGCGGCTATTTGTTTATAATATGATGGTGCTTGTGCTTGGAATGATTTGGTAAACATTAAATGAAATTGGTGGACAAAATAATGACAAATAATATGGACAATTAATATTGGATAAATATGGTGATGTATCGTAGGCCTTCGATTTGGGGGAGACGATACATCGTAAAATTGGGGTTGTATTGTAGGCCTTCAATTTGGGGGAGACAATACAACGAAACTGGGGCGATGTATGTAGGCCTTCGATTTGGTGGAGACATACATCGTCGATGGTGTATGTATGTAGGCCTTCGATTTGGTGGAGACATACATACACCGTAAATAAAAAGGAAAAGGAAATAAAAATGGTAAATGTCACAAGTGGTTGTATTGACCCTGTGGCACGGCGCAGGTGGTTGTATTGACCCTGTGGCCTGATAAATGGTAAATGTCACAGCTGGTTGTATTGACCCTGTGGCGCGGCGCAGGTGGTTGTATTGACCCTGTGGCCTAAATAAAATGGTACATGTCACAGGTGGTTGTGTTGACCCTGTGGCACGGCGCAGGTGGTTGTATTGACCCTGTGGCCAAATAATAAAGAGGTAAAGCGGTAATGGAAAAGCGATGTATGTAGGCCTTCGATTTGGTGGAGACATACATCGTGATTGGTGTATGTATGTAGGCCTTCGATTTGGTGGAGACATACATACACCGAAAATAAAAGGAAATGAATAAGGAAACAGGGGAATAAAATTGAATAAGGTAATGGTAATGGAAACGCGATGTATGTAGGCCTTCGATTTGGGGGAGACATACATCGTGATTGGTGTATGTATGTAGGCCTTCGATTTGGTGGAGACATACATACACCGAAAATAAAAGGAAATGAATAAGGAAACAGGGGAATAAAATTGAATAAGATAATGGTAATGGAAACGCGATGTATGTAGGCCTTCGATTTGGTGGAGACATACATCGTGATTGGTGTATGTATGTAGGCCTTCGATTTGGTGGAGACATATATACACCGTAAAAATAAGGAAAAGGTAAGGGATTAAAAAGGGATTTCTTTTGAAATGGGGAAAATAAATAAAAGGGAACCAAAGGGTGAAAAGGAATTAACTAAAAAGGGAATCGACACTTATAAAATGATGGAATTGGAAAATATGGTATGTTTGTGATGAACTTGTACTTATGTGGATAAATTGCTAGTTGTGTTTGGCCTGGTTAGTTGTTATGTCTATCTAGAAACTGCTATTCTATTTCATGTGCAATGCTCACTCCCTTACTATACTTTACAGGTACAGAGATTGAGATTGCACAGCCCCCGGCCGAGCAGGAGCACTTTCCCTTACAGGGAAAGTAGGGTTATTATGGGATTTAGAATATAATATGGGCCTAAGCCTCTTATGTTATTTTGATGTAGATTTAATATGCATATCTCGAATGAGGCTTAGGATGGCTTTGCTTTGCTAAAGTTATAACTTTTGGTTTCAATACTCAAACTTAGTATTCCCGCTATTACTCTGATATTTTTGGAGCCCATTGGGCCTGGATATGTTTTAGAAATATTATCTGAAGCCCTGCTGGCTATTGGTTGTTTAATTAAAATTGTTTACCACAGGTTGAATTTTTGGATTAGTCCGAAAAACAGACTAAACTCCGTCCGTTTGACGGGTGATTTTATTATATTAAAAAGGAATTTTTAAGTACACATTTTTAATACTTGGGAGTTAAGGGTAGTAATTATAAGGGTGTTACATTTATGGTATCAGAGCAGTTTTTCCTCGGCCTTTGGAGTTTAAACTCATAACTCCTGTGGTTTACTCAACAAGCGAGTAACCAATAGATAGTGTCAAGTTCTATATTAGTTACTTAGGTTTATAGTTATAAAACCCTATGTAGTTATGTACTAAATTATATACATGTCCGCATCAACAGAATCCTTTGTTGCCACATTGTAGCAACATGGAGAATCAGCTCTCCCATTCTCCTGCTAGCAGTTTGGCTACTGATCGTAAGATCAATTCCCCTGCTGATTCTTTGAAATCCAAGCCGTATGACATCTGTTTTCAAGAAGGACAAACTTCTGCAATGGGTAAGCTTAGATCGACTATTGGAGTCAAGGAGCAACACGTGGGGGTGAAAGTTGGTGAGAAGAAGAATATAATTTTGAGACCGGGAATGGTTCTCTTGAAGCAACACTTGACTCATGAAGAACATGTGGGCGTAGTAAAGAACTGTCGTGAGATGGGCTTAGGTCCTGGAGGTTTTTATCAACCAGGCTTTAAAAGCGGAGCCAGACTCCGACTGAAAATGATGTGCCTCGGCTTAGACTGGAATCCTCAAACCCGAGTATATGGACACAAAAGGGTAATTGATGGAAGCGAACTGCCCAACGTTCTTGACCATTTCATCCAGCTGGTTATGGGAGCGATGCAAGAAGCACAATCGTCAATTGAGAAGGAATGCGGTGTAAGTGAAGTGGAGGACATACTCCCTTCCATGTCCCCTGATGTCTGCATTGTCAATTTCTATGAAGGGAATGGAAAGCTTGGTCTTCATCAGGACCGCGACGAAAGTGTTGGAAGCTTGCAAAGAGGGATACCGCTAGTATCGTTCTACATTGGTGACTCGGCTGAGTTTCTCTATGGAGATTAGAGAGATCCAAGGAAAACAGAAAGAATTATTTTGGGATCGGGTGATGTACTAATATTCGGTGGCGAGTCTCGTCACATCTTTCATGGAGTGTCGGCGATCATACCAGACACAGCACCAAAGGGATTACTCAATGACATAGGACTTCGTCCTGGACGTCTCAACCTTACATTCCGACAATGTCAGTTTCCTGGTCCACACCCTTGAGGTCTGCGGTCCAGCTACTTAAGGAGATCAGGGCCAAGCTAACCAAAGGTACGAGACGAGTCAGAAATTTAGATAAGCATTTTAGAAACTAGAGATCGGCATCTCTATTCAGTTTCAGAGTAGAACCTCCTAAATCAATTCTCTTGGAATTTTAAAATTCCTAATCCTGTATTTCTAGACGTTGTGAAACCTAAGAAATACTCATCTTTAATTCAATCTTGAGTACCATCTAAAGGAACACGTAGGAAAAACCTTACATAGTTATAAGACAGTAACAAGAGACCTAACCAAAAACCTTGTGATAGTGTCGTCCTCTAATAGAGTGTAAGGTCAGGATTGGTCGTCCTTTCTCTTGCATCTGTTAAAAGATAATGCTCTCATTCAATAGCGCAGTGATGTACAGTTGATAAATGTGAGATTGGGACTGACCACCTCGGTCTTTACGTTTATTGATATGTTATATTATTGCAATCACCTAGTTGAGATCCGAATAAACCATCTAGGAATTCTATCACTGTCGAAAACCCGATTGCACGTTAATCTATAGGATCTTTACCAAGACTCATGAACAGTGATTCGCAAACTAACCGCATTCAAGACACTCATATTCTATATTTCCCCGAGAACACCCAACTAAATGATCGAACCACCCCTTTAACTTGTATGAGAACTTTGCCATACGTGTAGGTATGAAGAGTCATCATGTCATAAAAAATTCAAAACCACACCAATAATACCGATTAGCAGTCAACTTAATTCCATGTACCACCTCGCCAACTAATTAAGAACCTAGCTAATCAATTCTTGGAATCAACCCAGTTTCTTCCCTGCCTTCGACTTACTCAGGTATGTTGATACTAAGTGGGGGAGACTTGACGACTCAATTCGGATCCTATCCGAGCGACAATAACTAGTAATCATACCATAAGCCATAGGACTACTAAACAGATAATTCCTAACGCTCCGCGGAGGATCGAATGAGAGTTAAACTAGGGATAAAACAAGACCTCCTAAAAATAACACCGAATTGAGAAATAACAACTAGACCTTGACCTTGGCCCTCAAGTGAAATCGATCTTTAGGAATTCCTATACCGAATTGAAATTATTAAACGAACGGGAAGGAAGTAGCATCGAAGTAGAATGCGAGTATGGTGAAGATTGATTTTAAGAGTGACTTTGCTAGACTCACTTCAAGGAATAAAAGGTGAACGGGATAAAAGTGAAGTCGCGAAATGGAATCTCAATTAAGATGTTATGTCGGAACACCGCAAGTGATAATCTAAGTCTTTTGGGACTCTGTGCATTTGACAGGACCTCGGTTGACCGAGACCAATCAATCAGCCGCAGATCCATAGAAAACGCATCCTTCGATGGCTCTTTGCTGAAAACGCACACTTTGGGGATAATCTCCATTGTCTTCTTGCTTGACATGTATCCAGTCCGTCCTGGGTCATCGTGCAAAGACCATGAGACTCATCCTTGAGTGCTTCATGTATCTTCTTTTCATCTTCACTCTCTTCAAGTTCCAAGCATCTCAGATGCATAGGTGAGAATTCGCCAAGTCATAGAAAACTGAACAACATGACCTCTTTTCAGCTTTGGATACCGGTTGGGAACCTGTGTACTCTATTCTGAGCAACGAATGAGCATACCCCCTAGCATGGATATAACCAAGTATGTCAATGCTAAGTGGGGGAGGATTTCAATCCAAGGAATGGGAGATGGAACTTTAATAAAAAGAAAACTGACGATCCTGTCCAGATAGAGGAGATACATTGTATTAAAGGACAAGCATTGAAATAGGCATGACCCTAACCACACCTGGAGCGGGAAATAAAAAAAAATCGTAGGAAAGTGAAAACCATAGTCAGAAGCTTTACCAATGGGATGGTTCTCCAGTTACGGAATTCAACGGAATTTCGGGGACGAAATTCTAATAAGTGGGGGAGAAATGTAACATCCTGAATTTTAATTCAAATAATATTTAGAATAACGATAAGATTTGGAAGTAAGGAATATTCTAAAAAGGATGTAAAATGATGGATTAGGAGTTCTTTGAATGCCATAAAGGAATCAAGAAGCATTGGCATCAAAAGGGAGGTTGAAAGATGAACAAAAGAGCGTTAGAAGCGATGTTTTTGGTGTTATAAACACCCTATATTAGGAAATTCAAAATAAAAGATTTACAACTCTAAACACAAATTCCACTGTTGGATGTGAAGTAGGATAGGTGAGGAAGCTTGCTTTAAAATTTGAGGAAGATCCAACGGGTAACGAAGAAGTTATGGCCTTTCAAAGTCTGGATACTGAAAAATTGAGCAACTTAATCGCCTCTTAATCGCCTCTTAATCGATTAAGCTGCAATTTAATCGATTATTAATCGATTAAAGGCTGTTGCTGTGAAAAAAAAAAGCGAATCCACACGTTGTTCTTGCCAAAATGCACGAATTTCCTCTCTCTAGGGCACAAAATCTCTCATCCCAAATCCATCAAGCCTCAAGGGAATCACTCCAAAACCCACCATCAAGTCTCTCTTGGTCTCTCCAAGTAAGTATGCATGTTCTTGATTTCATTTCTCTCTCTTTAATTTGGATTTTCTCTCTCTCTTCCCACCTCTTGGTGAAGCACGAATTTCCCTTGTTTTGTGTCACAATCTCTTCATCGTTCTCATTTCTATGGCTTAGGGAAGGGTATCATCACTCTCTCCATCTTCTTGGCTTGGGAGCTCTTTGTTTTGGGAGCATTCGGAGCTAAAGCTTGGGTTTTTCCACTTTCCCTCTCTTTGGTTAAGGTAAGGGGGTGGATATAGTGAGCATTGGCTTGTTCTAGGAAAGGGTTTGTGTTTAGATATAATGGTTGGCTAGGAGTTTATGTGTTAGGGTAGGAAATTAGAAATCCTAATTTAGAAACTAAGGAAAATGTTGAAAATAGGCTTAATTATTAATTATGGAACTCTAGGAAGTAAAGAATGAGGTTAGGTTTTAATTGAGGAAAATAAATGGTATGAACCCCTAATTTAGGACTTTGAATCAATAATTCGGAAAAGTGAAAAGAAAATGTGGTTGTTGCATGATTATATGAAAAGGTAAAGTTTGTTATTATTTGGACTCTAATTGTTATGTGAAATGTGAAATGCGGCTATTTGTTTATAATATGATGGTGCTTGTGCTTGGAATGATTTGGTAAACATTAAATGGAATTGGTGGACAAAATAATGACAAATAATATGGACAATTAATATTGGATAAATATGGTGATGTATCGTAGGCCTTCAATTTGGGGGAGACTGTAACACCCTATATAATAAATACCCTTAATTACACCAAAATTAGGATTTAAAATTTCATTTAAAAAAAGGAATATGATATTTGCCAAAATAATATTTCCTTCCATTACTAACGAAGACATCAGAGTTAATAAAGCGGAAGACTTAAATGCATCAAATACGTAAAGTATAAGTTTAGGTACATTCAGTTCAGTCATTCAAAATACAATCAGTGTTTTACCTCGGCCCAACGGGCCGAGACTCAATACAAAACAATGTTCTAGCTTGGCCTAACTGGTCGAGACCCATCCACCTATCTGACTCTAAACAACTTACTCTCCCTGTGAGGGAGAGTGATCCTGCTCGGCCGGGGACTGCGTCTGCTCGGGCTCAGTACCTGAAAAATGGTAAGGAGGTGAGCATTACACAGAACTTAAGTAAGCAGTTTCTAAAATGACATACCGAACTACCAAGCCAAACACAAATAGTCAATTAGCAAATAAATCACAAGTAATCAAACCCTATGTCACATGCATACTATCTCATTTAACTCGGTTACATACACACAATCTCGTCTAGCTCGGCTCACCTCATACACTTTAATTTAGCTCGGCTCACATGATTATCCAACAGCTCTATTACCTTAGTTATACCTCGGTTCACATTCTCTTACCTCGGAATACCATCTCTATTTCGGATTCATTACTCATTATTTCACTTTCACATAGCTTACAATCTTTTACTCTTTTCGGATGCATACACCCAGTGCATGTCTTACACCATTTACAGTCGGATATCGGAGTGTCATCCATAACTGCGAGTACCCAGTACCCGTCTTACAGCTGCGCATACCCGGTATGCGTCTAACGCGATCAATGCACGCACCCAGTACGCGTCTTCTATGACCAGGAGCACTACCGCCGATCATTCTATGGAGTAAAGAGTGTCCATAACTGCGAGTACCACAATACTCGTCTTACAGCTGCGAGCACCACAATGCTCGGCTTACGGGATCAATGCACGCACCCAGTACGCGTCTGCTATGACCAGGAACACATCCCACTGATTCCGTTCTCGGAACCTTGTGTGAATCATCACTGCGAGTACCCAGTACCCGTCTTACAGCTGCACATACCCAGTATGCGTCTGACGCGATCAATGCTCGCACCCGGTACGCGTCTGCTATGACCAGATCACACAACCATTTCTCTTTAATTTCTCTTATCCTGTTAACCATCTTTTAGCTCGGCCTCTCTCGGCTCCACTCTTTAATTTATTCCTCTTTACATTAATCTCATTATTTGCTTAGCTCGGCCTCTCTCTCGGCTAAATTCAGTCACCATTCCCTCTTTCCATTACCTTACTCATTTTCTGCCTTGTTACTCTATCTCTCCTACTTTGCCTCTACCATTTTCTTATACCCATTACCGTAGTCACTCAGCTCGGCCACAGACATGAATCATAAACATCAAAGCTCAGTAAACATTTATACCGCAATAACAACAATAAGAATAAAACATTCAACCAATCCATCATGTAAATACCAACATATAGCATACAACAATACTCATCCCTACTTCAAATTCATGTTTCTAATTCATTTATTAGTTCCCTTTTACCCTTTTTACCATTTTCTTTCTACATTAACCTAGATCCCTTCCCTAATCTAACACCCACTCTTAGTACCCTTTATGAACACCCTAGAAACCCAAACTCAAGTAGAGGTAACACTCACTCCTTACCTCAAACCGTGAGATATAAGAGTTGAAAGCTTGAGGATGACTTCCTTGACTTAGACCTTGGCCTTGTGAGCTTCACACCACTCGAATCCCTTCTTCCTAGCTGCACGCCGGCTGCCACACGGTCCAGGGACGCCGGAACAGAACAGGGACGGAGAGAAGGTGGGTCTCCGGTTTGTGAGACTTGGAGGAGGAGAGGGAGATGTGTGAGTGAGAAGAGGGAAAGAAGGTGTGTTGAGGGTTTGTTGTTGCTGGAACTTGAAAGAGAAAAAGAGAGAGAGATTCGTAGGAGGAAGAGAATGAGAAATGCAAAGTGTGTTATGGGGTGTTTGGGCTTTCTTTTATTCATTTAGGGAAAATATTTGTGTGGCTAGGATTCATTGGCTTCTTGAGGAAGCTTGAATATGTGGACAGGGTTCATTGGCTTCTTGAGGAAGCCATGAACAGTACATTGAAAAGGACATAAAGCAGTGACAATGACATAAAGTGAAGGACAGTACCGTACGGACGGTACGAAAACCAAAGGGTTAACAGCTCCACATGAGCTGGCACGGAGGAGCTAGGACGCGTTGGCTCGGTTTGTAGGAACAGCAGTAGTCCGAGCTTCCCTCTCGGACAGGACACTGAGATCGGCTAATCCAGACTGGACAATGGGTTTCACGTTGGGTTCCCTTTCAGCTCGGTTCATAAGCACACACTCTTATCTAGCTCGGCCGGGGTCGGGCCGAGGCCTTAATCTCACATCCTAGGTCGGCCTATGCTCATACTACCCTTCTAACCTTGTACAATTTCTAAGGCTTAATCCTATCCTTAAATAGATATTTATATATTAAAATTATATTATTTAATATTAATTTTCGGGATGTTATGTAACACCCCAAAATTTTAATCCCCAATTAATGAAATGTTAATTATAATTTAATTATAATTAATAGTTTCTATATTAATCCTTGATTAAAATATGTGTTTATATGACTAGCTTATGTGTGAGAAATTATTTAATAAATAATTTAAATGCCTAAAATGTATATTTTGCATATTAGTCCCTGGGTTGGGACCTAGAAGCAATTATAGGAAAGGTTTTGGAGGGAAAGTAAATAAAATAATTATTTTTAAAATTCTGGGCGAAATACTCGAGTATTACTCAGAATACTCGAGTATTCTGGGTCAAACTGCACGAGTTAGTGCGTTTGATGAGTCACAGCCAACGAGTTCGCTTTGTTGACACGATTACACCATCTTCAACAGCTCAAGGATGTCGTGTCGCACTGCATGAGCCTTCTCCATGTCTATATAAGCTTATCAACCACGAATTCGTGGGAATTTTGCTCAATCTTGCTTGTGTTGACATAGTTAGGGTTTCGAATTCGTCTCGTTCGATTCTCTTTTGATTCTAAGTTTTAGGCTTCGAGTGATACACCAATACAAAGCTCACATCACGAGCTTTGTATAGACACCAAATTTGTGAGGTTTGAGTGTGTGGATTGAGAGAATCGAAAGCTTGAAGTGAAGTTGTCCTTGCTTGAGTTGGTGTCTGGAGCTTACTTTGATCATCGATTTCGGTAAGCTCGTGAATCCCTGAGTCTCAAACTTAATTCCTTTAGTTAGTTGATGTTGTATAGAGTCTAGGAATCTAATTTTCCCCAATTCTTATCTCTGTTTTGTGGGTAAACCAATTCGGTTTTGGTGGTGCACTCAAAACTGTCATGCATGTGAAGTTCAAGTTGATTTCTGGTGTTGGAGCTCTTTTCTTGGATTTCTTTCTGTTGATTCACATCTGAGAGGTAAGGGGAAGTAATTATATTCACTAGATAGAGTTTGAAATCCATTAAATGTGTTAGAGAGCCATCAAGAGGCTCTAAGGGCTTAGATTCTATAGGAACTTTGGTTTGGAGACCAATCCATGCTCTAAATCCGTATTGAGCAAGTTTGTTATCATGCATGTGAACCTGAATGAGCTTTGTTTCATGAATATTATGCTTATTAAGCCTAGATGACCCATAAAACCCTAGGCCACTCTACCTTGTCCCCTTCCATTTGATAACTTCCACCGATGCAATTAATTGGAAGCCCAAGACTACCCCTCCCTAGTGCTCATGGCCGAACCACCCATAAGGACACAAGTGGGAAAATAAATTTGCTTATAAATTAGTGGAGCTTTATTTCATTCTCTCATTTTTCATTTCCCTTCACCCTTTTCATTCCTCCACACCAACACTAAACATACTCTAAGAGACTCATCAACCTCTTAGAGAAAAGAAAAGAAAAAAAATAGAGAGAGAGAGAGAGAGAAGAAGGCTGTGGACATGAAGGAAGAAAGAAGAAGGAGATCCAAGTTCAACCAAGCCTTTCCCTTGTAGATCAAGAGCCTTAAGAGCTAGAAGACCAATTTCTTTTATGGTAGGACTTGAAGAGCTTGGAGAAAAAATTGTAATAGTTTAGTTTTTCTTTTTCAAGTTTATAGATCTACTTCTTTTTCTTCTTTGCATGTTGATTTTTCTAAGTTGAAAGATGATTTCATGTGTTGTTATTCTTTGATCTTGCTTAATCATGGACTTTAAAGACTTTAAAATAATTTGTAATATTTGATCTTGTGTTTGATGTTTCGGTTTAAAGTTTTCTTGCTAGATCTAGTATTTTTCTAACTAAAAACTTAAAGATCTAAAGTAAACTAAGATTTTTGTGAAAACCTAAAATGAACCTCTTTGCATGTCAAATTTTCTTGCTCTAAACCGTGGATCCTATGTGTTTATGTGATGATTTGATGAATAAATCCATGATCTAAGTTTGTTTGTTAATTTTTGGTTTTTGCATGTTATATATTTTTGTTAAACTGTGATCTAAGTGTGTGTTTGTGGTTATTTGCCAAGTAAAATCTATGATCTAAATTTAATAAATAATAAAGTAAAATTATTTGCCTTTGCATGTTAAATCTTTTGCTAGATCTAGACCCATGATATGTTTCCATGCTTAATTGATAATTAATTTCATGATCTAAACTAAATTGTAAAAAGGTTTAATTCTTTGGCCTTGCATGTTAACTTTGTTGATGATTTTAGTTGTTTTAAGTATGTGCATGTAATTATCTTTGTTTGATAAATGAAAATTTAAGGTCCTTGGGTTGCATGTGGATTATAATGAAAAATCATGTTTCCCTTCATGTGTATATGTTTCGGTCTTAAAGAAAATTAAAGAAACAAAGTTTTTCTAAATGATTTTTCAAGCATAAAAATGTTTTGATCTAAGTGTTTGACTATGTGCATGTTTATTTTCTTTTAGAAGGACATTTGGCCATGACTAATAAATAATAGGATCTATGTTTTTGTTTTGTGAAAAAGTGATGCATGTGGGTGTTAGGACTAGATTTAATGATTTTAAGCATATACATGTTATTTTTATAAAGATAGAATTAAATCTTTATTTTTGGTTGAAAAAGAATTATGAACTTGAATCTATTTTGTGAAGGTTGATGTGAATAAATAATGTAATGTGTTGTTTTCCATGAATTGATTTGATTTTATGATTCTTGCATGTTGAAAATGAATGGGAAACCATGCCCTTTTTCATGATGATGTTTCGGCCAACCTAGGAAAAAATGAGTAGCTAGGTTTGTCCCTCATATAGGTTGCATGCATGATAATGCTAATTGACTTTAAGGTTTAAAAATAAAATGCATGCATGAAACAAATAAATTTGTATGTGAATTGTGATTCAAATTGTTGTTTGATTTTGTTTTGAAAATGAATTGAAAATTGTTGATTTTGCATACTGGAGGCTCACGGTTCTTAGCCTAAAATAGATAAAATGATTTCATGATTGTATGTTGTAACATCCCAAATTTTAATCCCAAACATAATTAGAATAATAGCGCGATTGAAATAATAGTAATAATAATAACAAGGTTAAATGAGAGTTGAAAAGGGATCTTTTAGTGTTAGAAACGTATAATAATAGAAAATTAAGAATAAAGTAATTAAATGATTTGATATGATGTTTTCAAGATTTGAGTGTCGTAATAAAATTTTTATTTCGTCATTATAATTGAAATATGCTTTCTAGTCAAAAATAAGTGTAAATTTTGTTATCATGCGTTTTACCAAAAAAAAAATAATATTTTTATTTAGTTTATTTAATATTTTGATAGGGAGCTCAAGTGACAGGCCTAAGAGACATTTTCATAAAAAAATATCTTTAGAAAGATATGTGTAATTTAATATTTTGAGCGTCTCTGTAAATTTTCATAGCGTTTGGAGACTGTTTTATTTTTAGCTCCCAGACTGGTTTTAATATATTACCAGTATAAGTTATATATAATGATCTTGTATTTTAAAATTATAAATATTATATTTTATAAAATTTAACATCAGGATTGAGAAAACATATTTACTTTTGAATTTCGATACTTTTTCTTACGCAATAGCTATATGTAGGGACCGATAACTTTATTATTTTTCAATCAGTTTTTAATAATTAAAAATACAATATTGTTCAACTTAAATGTACTTTTATTTTTAGGATTATCAACTTTTAATTATAATCCAAAATACATACACACATTGACCCACAATAAATACGAAACAAAATATATAACTATTTTCCAAACTACTACCGAGACCAGCGTCCCAACCCAAGCCCAAAACAAAAAAATAAAAAAAAGAATGAGTGGCCCTAAGGCCACCACGTTAACAGAAGAAAAAAAGAAAGGGCCACACCATAACTTAAGTTAGGCAATAATAGAATAAAGAAACCGACCCCAAGACGTGAAAGAGTAAAGACAGAGAGAGAGAATTGGCGAGAGACAGAGGGCATCATCTGTGAAGAAGAAAAACTTTGGTTTTTCTTAACTTTCCGGTCAAATAATTCAAGATCCAACCGTTCAATCTCAATTTTTTCTTAGGTAAATAACCTTCTCAACTCCTTTTACCCATCCATGTAATTTATTCTACAATCTATCAATATTTTTATTATTCCTATATTTTCAAATAAAGAGATGTTTTGAGGAAAAGTATATTTTTATTGTATAATGATATATATTATTATTTTGACAAAAATGAATTTAGGTTATTATATTTATATACATATATATATATATATATATATATATATATATACTTTTAATGCTACAATTAGTTTTAACGTGTGTCCCTGTTTAGATCCGTTGCTGTCCCTGACCCTCGAGTAAGACGCGGACGCAAACGTGATATTGTTTCTATTGCTAGGACTCCAGGTAAGAGGGTTGTGTTACCTCTATTTAGGACATGATCTCTAGGTTGTTTATAGGGATGGCTAGGAATAGAAAAGATTAGTTATGAGAATAAACAATAGGGTAGTCGAGGTTGACAATAAAGTTAAGAATGAAAATAAGGAAAATGAAACCAATTAAGATAATGTGAATATATGTGTTGTATGATGATGTTTGTAATGTGTGAAAATATAATAGAAATGTTGATAATAGGTTAAGCAGGAAAATGAGGATAATGAGAGAACTTGTATGTTTGAATGATGATATGTTTGAAGTGTATGTGGGGTTTTGGGCTTTGAAATGGACTTAGGAGCTAGTGAGTTAATATGTAGCACAAATAATGGGATGAAAAAGATATGTTTGTGTATGTGATGAGTGTATGGATAAATGGCAATGAAATTAATACCAATGGATTTAGAAAGATAATAGGAGAGGTAAGTAAGAACAAGTTATATTAAGCAAAGAATAAAAGGAATTATGATTTGTAAATATGTGTTATTGCGAATGTTTGAACTGTTTGTTACTCCTTAGGCGATAATATGAAAATGTAAATAAGTTACTAACGAAAGGAAGGAGAGAAAGAGAATCCGGCGCAGGATGGTTGTGAGACCCTGTGGCCAAATAATAAAAAGTAACTGGCACAGGATGGTTGTGAGACCCTGTGGCCATATAATAAAAGGTAAGCGGCGCAGGATGGTTGTGAGACCCTGTGGCCAAAGAGTATAAAGTTAACTGGCACAGGATGGTTGTGAGACCCTGTGACCAAATAATAAAAAGGTAGCCGGCACAGGATGATTGTGAGACCCTGTGGTCAAATGATAAAAAGGAAATTAAAAGGAAAAGAAAGAGAATAAAGCAAAGAAAGAGAATAAAGTAAAGAATGAGATAAAAAGAAAAGTGGTTTAAGAATGAAAAGAATGTAAGCATAAGAGAGCAAGTATTGAGAAATAAAAGTAGGAACCCGAATCAGCAAAGTTATGAATAAGAAACTAAGAGTGTATGATTTAAAAAGAGAAAAGAATGTGAACGAATGTATGAATATTATGTTGTTGTATGTTAATAATAATGTTAGGCTTGGTTATTACTATGACCTCTTAGAGGTTATTTCCTAAGTTCTGTGTAATGCTGCCCTTCTTGCTATTTTTTCTACAGGTACAGAAGCGGAGCTTACACCAGTGCAAGCCGAGCAGGAGCACACTCCACCACGTGGAGTGTAGTGTTGTCATGAGCGGACCGTAAACTATAATATAAATGTTATTTTGGAAGTTTAAAATATGTATTAGAATATGCCCTTAAATTTGTATTATTCGGGCATTAGGATATTTTGGTTGTAACTTAAATATAAGTTTTAGTCTTTATTTACTCTGGCCTGACAGATTTAAAATGTGACAATTTTGGGAAAGTCCGAAAAACAGAGGAAACTCTGCCGGATTTTCGTCGAAATATTCAAGTACCATTTTTAATAAACTTAAATTAACTAATTAAAAGTGAGGGTGTTACATATGTTTTTATTTGTGCCTTAAGTCTTTGCAAAATTGTATGTGTATTATTCGGCCAATGTGTGTTTAAATGGTAGGAAAATTATTTTCATAAAATGACCTTGATGATAACCATGTTCCTAGATACATAGTGTTATGTGTTTGATGAAAGTGATGTACATTTCTTTTAATTCTTTTGGTTTGATTTGATTATGTGAAAAGAAATTTTGTAATATTAATTTAATAATTTTTGGTTTTAAAATACTTGATATTAGAAGTTGTTAACCATGTGAGTGATTCGGTTTTGTTAAATTAATTAGAGGATTGAGTTTAAATTATTTTCTTAAGTGTAATTAAATTAATTTATTAAGATTATAACATAACTAATGATTTTTAAGTGATTAAAAATATGATTTGTATGATGTGTGCTTTGTATGCTTTAAAACTTGTGTATGCTGTTTTGTGCCAATTGGATGTACTGAATTGAAATTGTTTTGGATTCTGTTGGTGGGCTTTGTTTGTGTATTTTAAAGAAATTAAAAATATTTTATTTAAAGGGTATGATTTAAACTACTTAAATTAATTTGAGATTTTGTATGACCTTCTTTGATCGATGTTTAATAAATGAATCAATTTGATGTGGTTTTAGAACCTTATTTTCTAGAGTTTGAATTTTGTTTAATGGTTCAAGAAAATGATTTTTATAAATAAAGTGTTTTTGAGTTAAGAAGAAATGGATTTGTTTTCAAAGTTTTCTTGAAAATCTTTTTATTTGAAATCCGATTTGGTTTTGGAATCTTTGGAAATTGGTAATGTATTTTAAAGAAAAGAATTATTCCAAAGAGTTTTCAAAACGAAAATTAAGAATTTATCGAAAACGTTCTAACGCACGGGGAAAAATGTTCTAGTTCGGGTGTCGGACGCGAAGGAAACGTGGCAAGGTTAGCGACTGGGAACCTTGGAAAGCTTTCGGATGATTCGTCATCCAGGTGAGTGAGAGTGCTGTGATCCCGTAACGCGGTTGCCCGCAATCCGAATGGATGGATTGCGAATGTACTGCGAATTAGGCAATATAGATATGTGTGCTAAATGCTTATTTGTTTTATTTGCATACTTCCTGTTTAATTGTTGAGCATACTTTATTCTATTTGAAATTGTTTGATTATGTCTGAGTAGTGAAACCATAATAAGGAAACCGTGAAAGTGAAGAGATGAGATTGAAAAGAGAAAAGAGAATGCGAATGCGAAACATGAGTATAATTAAGTGAAAGATGAGCGATAAGTAAGACTAAAGAAAAGGTTGTTGGAATGATTGAGAAAAGATAAAGCATGATGCGAATGGAATGCAAAAGAGATAAAGTAAGAAAGAAAGTGAAATTTGAGTTGAAAAGAAATGAAACATCCGATGAGGCGAGCGGAAGCGTGGTTATGAAAGTGTGATGTGGTTGAATGGAGATGTGATTCCTCGTTCATGTTTTTGGAAAGAAGCCTAGTGTTGAGTTGAGCTTGCTCCTCCATTAGCACTCATCCAAAAATGTGATTTTTTTGAAAAGGAGATTTTTTGAAAAGCTTTTGTGAAAATAATATTTTTAAGAAAGATTTATGAAATGACCTTTTTGAAAAAGTTTTGTGAAATCATGTTTTTGAAAAAGTTTTGTGAAAAGATATTTTGAGAAAGACGAGGAAAAGATACTGATGATGATGATGATGAGAAAGATGTCGAGGAATACTGTTGAGTATGAGTTGTTGAGAATAATGCTGAGATGCATGAGAATGTGATTTGAGGCCAAGGGCCATTGAGATTTAGGGGGAACAGATTGCGCTTAGTGGTCGGGCTTCGTTGAAGGGATGCACCAAGGACGAGCCGACTGTTAGGATTAAGCCGCTAATTAAAAACGTTAAAACTTTAAAAGACTTTAAAAGACATTTACAAACGCGATGAGGTATGAGTGTCGTATCGAAGTAGTGGAGAGGAAGGAACCATAGGTATCTGCGGATACTTAGGAGGAGATTGCATGAGGGGAGGACGATGACGGTGAAACGTCAAGAAGTCTAGAGTATATTTCTAGGCGGAACAACTCCACATGTGGCGTACTAACGTGGTAGGGACTGGGTCTAATGCTGTGGCACGTTCTGCACTGCAAACTAGAAATATACTGCCGCCCCCTTGATTGCAAATCGAGAACAGTGAGAGGGACTGGAACGGGGCATTTGTGATTGCCGCTGAGAGCGTGCCTTGATATATATGCGAATTGATATGATATGATTTGAGGCTGAGTCCTCCTGGTCTGGGACCATTTGTTTGTGTGACAGCTGTCGTGCCCGCGTGGTAAAGGTCCTGTACTCCTGTTTGCTTCCGACTAGGTTGGGTGGTTGACCGAGGAGATGTAGACGTGTGTGAGCTCAATGATGTTTCCCCCTCATCATTGATGCTAACCGAGATAATAAAACTTAATAGACAAAGATGTTTCAAGGAAAAGTACATTGAAGATATTAAGCATTGAACAAGAATATAAGAAAGAATTCTCGAGATGACTGATAAGTTTGGAAACTATGATGAAAGAAGGTTTGAGAAAAATTGTGAAATCTCGCGAGAAAGATTCTGAGAATGTGATTATAAGAGCATGAATGATTTAAGTGGTTATGAATGATGGTATCGATGTGTTTAGAATATTATGATATGTTTCGTTTTATGTGATTCATATATGCTACGTGTATTACATGCTATGTATGTTGATGATGTTTTAGATATGCTGTTTTATTGTTCTATTGTATTATCTGTCTATTTTCATTTTCAACCTACCCTGAGACCGCATGGTCAACCCGTTAGTGTTCAGAACACTGACTCTCTCCTACCTTGTTGTCGTAACGGCAATTGCTGGTATTGCAACGGGTAGATGGCGTAGTGTGTAGCGGTTCACCTGTACTCCTGAGAGAAGGAGCGTAGAAGTGGTCTCTGGAGATGGTATCCGGAGGAGATCCCTGAGGCAGTAGACGAGGACGACTCTATTTGCAAGAGGAGAGCCTGGGCTGCCAAGATCCGAAGATAGACGACGAGTCTTAGTGCGCATGACTAGAAGCTAGGAATTCCCTTGGCGGAATGTACTCCATTGTAAGTTCTTAGTTACCTTATCTCTATCATACTGTACCCCGGCTAAAGTTTTATTAAACATGGATGTTTTGGAACAAGTAAATGGGCTACGTTTTAAATAATGTTTTTGAAAGCGGGTTTCAAAGTGCGGTGTCTTGTGACATCTCGGTTTGGAACTTGAAAGAGTTGTGCAATATGAGAACATGAGTTTTAATTGGAACTGTGTTTTGAAAATCGAAATGTTCTCATCTTGTGTAACGCTTGCTTAAAAAAAATGGCCCTAATTTTCACTATGTTTTACTTAAGTTTTCAAGTTGCTGAATCGGGGTGTTACAGTTGTGGTATCAGAGCAGTGGTTGAACTAAGTAACTTTACGTGTGGACTTACATACCCTGCTGTGTGTCTCTGTGTGTGAGTTAGTATTAGAATTGAGATAGATGAGAATAGAAACGCTAAGAGTGCGCGAATGTTTTCATGGAGCGTGTCAGTTTTCGTCTACAGCGGGAAACAAGGAGCAGTGAGCAGTACGACATGGACGTTGATGCGTGATTCGGACCTTCTTTCGTTGAATTCTCCTTTGATGTGAACCCCTTTGTTGGTGATAACCTCTAAGTTATTTGAGATCTTGTCTTTGACTAGAACCCTTCTTTTATTATTGAAGTCTTCCTTGTGTAAATCATATGCGTTGCCAAATTGCTTGGCATGGCGTCTGAAGGAACCTTTTTCTGAAAATCTTAACCCATGATTTTTGAAGCCCTGATTATGTATGAACCCGAAGCTTCCCCGTTTGATTTTGACCCGATATTCATTCTTTCCTAAATTCTTAACGAGAATTTTGCACCCTGACCCCTGTACCCAGTTAAGTAGATATCCCTAAGGTAGGAAGTAGGTTGTGAAGTGTTGTGAGGTAAAGGTTGTAAGGATCAAGGAGAATGAGGATTAGTTAGTATGGAGTAAGGGGAGTATGAGTCTTGGAGAAAATAGGAGTATCCTTGGAGTTCTAGAGGAGTGGTAAGTTATGCAAGTGAGTAAGGCTAGGAGTTTTGATGTCGGAATGGTTAAATTAAGGGTTTAGATGGTGATAAGATGAGGGAGAAATTAAGGTGATATTTAGAATTTGAGGTCATAAGTGTCTTGATTTGGGTTGTAAATGGATAGATAGAGGTGAATAAGTGATGATCTGGTAGAGTCAAAGTTATAAGGGGCAGGAATTTTGAGGATAGAATCTTTAAGTGTTGACCCCGAAGTTAGGCAAGAAGCTAGGATTCGATGTGGTAATGAATGATAGGTCTTTGAGTTGAGGAATTTTAATGGTTTAGAATATAAGGAAAACTGTTGAAAGTGTAACAAGGTTTAGAATTGTCTAGGCTATATGATCAAGTGTTTGAAATGAGAGTAAGATGGTACATATTTCTTGAGGATTAGTGGTTGTTAGGGCGAAAGGTGGATGAAATAGTGGCTATAAGAGTTTGATAAGGATCATTATTTAGTGAGATATAAGACACTCAGAGTATAGATTGGAGCTAAGTGATGGGAAATTTTGTAAGAATTGATCAAAAGTGGTGACGGATAGGAATATTCAGGGGTTAAGTTTGTGATGATGAGTGTGGTGTTGAGAGATATGAGTCATTTAAGTTGGGGAGTAGTTGCAAATGTTAAGTTTTGAGGAATAGATCGTTTAGGCTTGAACCAATGACAAGAATGTAACCCTGAGTGTAGTAGTGTCTCGACCCCAAATAAACGTAACCCTGTTGTCTTTGGACCCTATCTTGATGCCATTGAACCCCTCAGTTCTTTGTTGACAATGAAATCGTGATTGTTTTTACCCCATCATATTGTTTTTGAGAGTCCTTTGAGAGATTACTTTCGAAAGTAATCTGTTTGATCCGCTCTTAAGAACGACGAATAGATAGTACGTGTTCGAAGATACGGCAATGGCTACGGTTGGAAAGGGAAATAATCTCGTCAAGAAGTTACGCGTCCACGAATTAGCCGGACTCTGCGCAGCATTTCTCGAGGACACGAAATCTTCAAGTTGGGGAGAATGTAACACCCCGCATATTTCCCGTATGTGCGAGAACGAATTTTGTTAAAATAAACCCTGAAGATCTGTTTTATAAAGAGACTTTCGGAAAAGTATTTTTCGTAAGAAAGAAATAAAATGATGATTTCCCTGGAATTTTATAAACAAAATTTTTTCATAAGAGAGAAGTGAATGATTTTGTTGATTTGAAGAAATGAATTGTGATTCTTCTAAAAAAGTGATTTTTGGTTTGAAATAAAGTTTTTGGATTTACTATCTTTGAAAATTCATATCTTTTGAACCGTAACTCGGATTCTTGCGATCTTTATATCAAAACGATCGTCTTAAAACGTAGATTTTGAAAATATAATCTTTGGAATTTTCTGGGTTGATTTATAAAAATCTATTTTCAGAATGATAAAATACGAATTTGCTTTGAAGAAAATAAATTTATTGGTTTGGCTTGAAATTTTTATGTGATATATAATTGAATTAATGTGTGTGTACTGTGTGTTTGTTGTATGATACATGAGAATTGTTGTGTGAATGTGAAGTGTGAATTAATTGCCTTGTCGTGTGAATTAATAATCTTACGTAAATATGGTTAGAAAATAAAATGAAAAATGTATGTATATGTGTATGCTTCGGTGTGTATGAGTATGTGTGTATATATATGTGTGTGTACCTGTATGTACGTGTTCAAGTGTGTATGTATGCTAGGAATATAAATTTCTAGAAGAAGCTTGGAGGTTAAGGAATTAGGAAACCAAGTGAGTAACCAAACTAGAATTATAACCAAACCCTAAATAGTTGCTAACTAATAGTTAAGCCTAGATGACCCCTAAAACCCTAGGCCACTCTACCTTGTCCCCTTCCATTTGATAACTTCCACCCATGCAATTAATTGGAAGCCCAAGACTACCCCTCCCTAGTGCTCATGGCCGAACCACCCATAAGGACACAAGTGGGAAAATAAATTTTCTTATAAATTAGTGGAGCCTTAGTTCATTCTCTCATTTTTCATTTCCCTTCACCCTTTTCATTCCTCCACACCAACACTAAACATACTCTAAGAGACTCATCAACCTCTTAGAGAAAAGAAAAGAAAAAAAAATAGAGAGAGAGAGAGAAGAAGGACGTGGACATGAAGGAAGAAAGAAGAAGGAGATCCAAGTTCAACCAAGCCTTTCCCTTGTAGATCAAGAGCCTTAAGAGCTAGAAGACCAATTTCTTTTATGGTAGGACTTGAAGAGCTTGGAGAAAAAATTGTAATAGTTTAGTTTTTCTTTTTCTAGTTTATAGATCTACTTCTTTTTCTTCTTTGCATGTTGATTTTTCTAAGTTGAAAGATGATTTCATGTGTTGTTATTCTTTGATCTTGCTTAATCATGGACTTTAAAGACTTTAAAATAATTTGTAATATTTGATCTTGTGTTTGATGTTTCGGTTTAAAGTTTTCTTACTAGATCTAGTATTTTTCTAACTAAAAATTTAAAGATCTAAAGTAAACTAAGATTTTTGTGAAAACCTAAAATGAACCTCTTTGCATGTCAAATTTTCTTGCTCTAAACCGTGGATCCTATGTGTTTATGTGATGATTTGATGAATAAATCCATGATCTAAGTTTGTTTGTTAATTTTTGGTTTTTGCATGTTATATATTTTTGTTAAACTGTGATCTAAGTGTGTGTTTGTGGTTATTTGCCAAGTAAAATCTATGATCTAAATTTAATAAATAATAAAGTAAAATTATTTGCCTTTGCATGTTAAATCTTTTGCTAGATCTAGACCCATGATATGTTTCCATGCTTAATTGATAATTAATTTCATGATCTAAACTAAATTGTAAAAAGGTTTAATTCTTTGGCCTTGCATGTTAACTTTGTTGATGATTTTAGTTGTTTTAAGTATGTGCATGTAATTATCTTTGTTTGATAAATGAAAATTTAAGGTCCTTGGGTTGCATGTGGATTATAATGAAAAATCATGTTTCCCTTCATGTGTATATGTTTCGGTCTTAAAGAAAATTAAAGAAACAAAGTTTTTCTAAATGATTTTTCAAGCATAAAAATGTTTTGATCTAAGTGTTTGACTATGTGCATGTTTATTTTCTTTTAGAAGGACATTCGGCCATGACTAATAAATAATAGGATCTATGTTTTTGTTTTGTGAAAAAGTGATGCATGTGGGTGTTAGGACTAGATTTAATGATTTTAAGCATATACAGGTTATTTTTATAAAGATAGAATTAAATCTTTATTTTTGGTTGAAAAAGAATTATGAACTTGAATCTATTTAGTGAAGGTTGATGTGAATAAATAATGTAATGTGTTGTTTTCCATGAATTGATTTGATTTTATGATTCTTGCATGTTGAAAATGAATGGGAAACCATGCCCTTTTTCATGATGATGTTTCGGCCAACCTAGGAAAAAATGAGTAGCTAGGTTTGTCCCTCATATAGGTTGCATGCATGATAAGGCTAATTGACTTTAAGGTTTAAAAATAAAATGCATGCATGAAACAAATAAATTTGTATGTGAATTGTGATTCAAATTGTTGTTTGATTTTGTTTTGAAAATGAATTGAAAATTGTTGATTTTGCATACTGGAGGCTCACGGTTCTTAGCCTAAAATGGATAAAATGATTTCATGATTGTATGTTTTTATTTGTGTCTTAAGTCTTTGCAAAATTGTATGTGTATTATTCGGCCAATGTGTGTTTAAATGGTAGGAAAATTATTTTCATAAAATGACCTTGATGATAACTATGTTCCTAGATACATAGTGTTATGTGTTTGATGAAAGTGATGTACATTTCTTTTAATTCTTTTGGTTTGATTTGATTAGTGAAAAGAAATTTTGTAATATTAATTTAATGATTTTTGGTTTTAAAATACTTGTGATTAGAAGTTGTTAACCATGTAAGTGATTCGGTTTTGTTAAATTAATTAGAGGATTGAGTTTAAATTATTTTCTTAAGTGTAATTAAATTAATTTATTAAGATTATAACATAACTAATGATTTTTAAGAGATTAAAAATATGATTTGTATGATGTGTGCTTTGTATGCTTTAAAACTTGTGTATGCTGTTTTGTGCCAATTGGATGTACTGAATTGAAATTGTTTTGGATTCTGTTGGTGGGCTTTGTTTGTGTATTTTAAAGAAATTAAAAATATTTTATTTAAAGGGTATGATTTAAACTACTTAAATTAATTTGAGATTTTGTATGACCTTCTTTGGTCGATGTTTAATAAATGAATCAATTTGATGTGGTTTTAGAACCTTATTTTCTAGAGTTTGAATTTTGTTTAATGGTTCAAGAAAATGATTTTTATAAATAAAGTGTTTTTGAGTTAAGAAGAAATGGATTTGTTTTCAAAGTTTTCTTGAAAATCTTTTTATTTGAAATCCGATTTGGTTTTGGAATCTTTGGAAATTGGTAATGTATTTTAAAGAAAAGAATTATTCCAAAGAGTTTTCAAAACGAAAATTAAGAATTTATCGAAAACGTTCTAACGCATGGGGAAAAATGTTCTAGTTCGGGTGTCGGACGCGAAGGAAACGTGGCAAGGTTAGCGACTGGGAACCTTGGAAAGCTTTCGGATGATTCGTCATCCAGGTGAGTGAGAGTGCTGTGATCCCGTAACGCGGTTGCCCGCAATCCGAATGGATGGATTGCGAATGTACTGCGAATTAGGCAATATAGATATGTGTGCTAAATGCTTATTTGTTTTATTTGCATACTTCCTGTTTAATTGTTGAGCATACTTTATTCTGTTTGAAATTGTTTGATTATGTCTAAGTAGTGAAACCATAATAAGGAAACCGTGAAAGTGAAGAGATGAGATTGAAAAGAGAAAAGAGAATGCGAATGCAAAACATGAGTATAATTAAGTGAAAGATGAGCGATAAGTAAGACTAAACAAAAGGTTGTTGGAATGATTGAGAAAAGATAAAGCATGATGCGAATGTAATGCAAAAGAGGTAAAGTAAGAAAGAAAGTGAAATTTGAGTTGAAAAGAAATTAAACATTCGATGAGGCGAGCGGAAGCGTGGTTATGAAAGTGTGATGTGGTTGAATGGAGATGTGATTCCTCGTTCATGTTTTTGGAAAGAAGCCTAGTGTTGAGTTGAGCTTGCTCCTCCATTAGCACTCATCCAAAAATGTGATTTTTTTGAAAAGGAGATTTTTTGAAAAGCTTTTGTGAAAATGATATTTTTAAGAAAGATTTATGAAATGACCTTTTTGAAAAAGTTTTGTGAAATCATGTTTTTGAAAAAGTTTTGTGAAAAGATATTTTGAGAAAGACGAGGAAAAGATACTGATGATGATGATGATGAGAAAGATGCCGAGGAATATTGTTGAGTATGAGTTGTTCAGAATAATGCTGAGATGCATGAGAATGTGATTTGAGGCCAAGGGCCATTGAGATTTAGGGGGAACAGATTGCGCTTAGTGGTCGGGGTTCGTTGAAGGGATGCACCAAGGACGAGCCGACTGTTAGGATTAAGCCGCTAATTAAAAACGTTAAAACTTTAAAAGACTTTAAAAGACATTTACAAACGCGGTGAGGTATGAGTGTCGTATCGAAGTAGTGGAGAGGAAGGAACCATAGGTATCTGCGGATACTTAGGAGGAGATTGCATGAGGGGAGGACGATGACGGTGAAACGTCAAGAAGTTTAGAGTATATTTCTAGGCGGAACAACTCCACATGTGGCGTACTAACGTGGTAGGGACTGGGTCTAATGCCATGGCACGTTCTGCACTGCAGACTAGAAATATACTGTCGACCCCTTGATTGCAAATCGAGAACAGTGAGAGGGACTGGAACGGGGCATTTGTGATTGCCGCTGAGAGCGTGCCTTGATATATATGTGAATTGATATGATATGATTTGAGGCTGAGTCCTCCTGGTCTGGGACCATTTGTTTGTGTGACAGCTGTCGTGCCCGCGTTGTAAAGGTCCTGTACTCCTGTTTGCTTCCGACTAGGTTGGGTGGTTGACCGAGGAGATGTAGACGTGTGTGAGCTCAATGATGTTTCCCCCTCATCATTGATGCTAACCGAGATAATAAAACTTAATAGACAAAGATGTTTCAAGGAAAAGTACATTGAAGATATTAAGCATCGAACAAGAATTATAAGACTAATATAAGAAAGAATTCTCGAGATGACTGATAAGTTTGGAAACTATGATGAAAGAAGGTTTGAGAAAAATTGTGAAATCTCGCGAGAAAGATTCTGAGAATGTGATTATAAGAGCATGAATGATTTAAGTGGTTATGAATGATGGTATCGATGTGTTTAGAATATTATGATATGTTTCGTTTTATGTGATTCATATATGCTACGTGTATTACATGCTATGTATGTTGATGATGTTTTAAATATGCTGTTTTATTGTTCTGTTGTATTCTCTGTCTATTTTCATTTTCAACCCACCCTGAGACCGCATGGTCAACCCGTTAGTGTTCGGAACACTGACTCTCTCCTACCTTGTTGTCGTAACGGCAATTGCTGGTATTGCAACGGGTAGATGGCGTAGTGTGTAGCGGTTCACCTGTACTCCTGAGAGAAGGAGCGTAGAAGTGGTCTTTGGAGATGGTATCCGGAGGAGATCCCTGAGGCAGTAGACGAGGACGACTCTATTTGCAAGAGGAGAGCCTGGGCTGCCAAGATCCGAAGATAGACGACGAGTCCTAGTGCGCATGACTAGAAGCTAGGAATTCCCTTGGCGGAATGTACTCCATTGTAAGTTCTTAGTTACCTTAGCTCTATCATACTGTACCCCGGCTAAAGTTTTATTAAACATGGATGTTTTGGAACAAGTAAATGGGCTACGTTTTAAATAATGTTTTTGAAAGCGGGTTTCAAAGTGCGGTGTCTTGTGACATCTCAGTTTGGAACTTGAAAGAGTTGTGCAATATGAGAACATGAGTTTTAATTGGAACTGTGTTTTGAAAATTGAAATGTTCTCATCTTGTGTAACGCTTGCTTAAAAAAAATGGCCCTAATTTTCACTATGTTTTACTTAAGTTTTCAAGTTGCCGAATCGGGGTGTTACAAGGAATGTTCCAAGAATATTCCCCCTTTCTAGGCTTAATTGCATAATCGGTCCTTTATCTTATTTATTAGATTCACTTTGGTCCTTTATCTTAATATTCCAAGAATATTCCCTCTTCTTCTTCCTCTTCCTCTTCTCTCTCCTTACAGCGGCGACAGCCACCATGGGCACCGCCGGCATCGCCCATGCCACCGTCGCCGCCATTTTTAGAAATTAATCGGAGTGTGAAGCGTTTTGCACATGTTTTCACACGTTTTCCAGAAGGTTCAGGGGAGGAGACCATTGTTGATAACCAAGGTTTTAGAAAAGGGACCCTAGAATTCGGATTTTTAGGAAAAAAGAACGAAAAACACGAATTTGTTTGAGGAATAATGAAAATAAAGCTTAAAAACCGTGAAAAATTGAAGAATGTTGAAGAAATTTGATGATTTTCGAGGGAAGAGGGTGTGAGCCATGGTGGCTGCCGCCGCTGTAAGGAGAGAGCAGAGGAAGAGGAAGAAGAAGAGGAAATATTCTTGGAATATTAAGATAAAGGACCAAAGTGAGTCTAATAAATAAGATAAAGGACCAATTATGCAATTAAACCTAGAAGGGGGAATATTCTTGGAATATTCCTTCTCATTTAACTTTATTTTAACGGAAGGACCAAACTG
This sequence comes from Crotalaria pallida, assembly GCA_037953625.1. NCBI lineage: Eukaryota > Viridiplantae > Streptophyta > Magnoliopsida > Fabales > Fabaceae > Crotalaria > Crotalaria pallida. The sequence goes on along the minus strand of CM075649.1, from coordinate 88,558,440 downwards.
AATCTTTTAAAAAAAAAATAAAGGACCAGTAAATTGCAAAAAAAAGATAAAGGACCAAAGTGAATCTAATAAATAAGATAAAGAACCAATTATGCAATGAAGCCTATTTTAAACAATCAAAATCTTTTCCTTTAACATATGTTTAAAACAAAACATACTCATAAAAATATAACATTATTCATACACTTGTAAAAATTTTAAAAGTTTTTCTTTTGTTAATAGAAATAGAATATAAAGAAGAATATAATTCAATCCAATCAAAATCAAATAATCATCTAAGAATATAGATAAAAAAAATTAAACTCTTAAGTTTCATGAAATACTTTTACTCTTCAAAAAGAAATGCTCCCAAGTCTCCTAAGATTGAAAAGCTCTCCTCTTCTCCCTTAGGTATCCACGGTTTTTGCTTCAAAAAGGGTGAGAAAATATTTTCTCTTCTTTTTTCTTCTTGGTTAATAAGTGTGTAAAAGATGAGTATAGTTTTAGGACTATATATAGAATTTGGAAATTAGATTTTCTACCCCAATAAAAAAAGACGGGTGGCGAGTTTCCTAGGTCTATTGGGGTGGGATTTTTTTTTTTTTTTGGTCTTAGGATTAGAGGTTGTGTTCTAGGCCAGATACATAGTTAAAATCTAAATGTACAGTGTAACACCCTCACATTAATTAGTGAATTTGTAGGTTTTAAATAAAATTAGAGTTTGAAAATTCTTTTTAAAACTTAATTTCTTTAAAAGGTTTTACGAAAATCTGACAGAGTTTCCTCTGTTTTCCGGACTTCCCAAAAATTTTCTTCTTAAAACCTGTCAGTCCAGAAATATTTAAAAACATAAACCACAACAGTTTAATAGTCATATAAGATCCTAACGCCTGATTAGTACATGCTTCAGGGCGTACAACTATTACATATTTTAAATTACAAAAATAATTGTCCACTCGTAATAAATATACGTTCCACGTGGTGGAACGTAATCCTGCTCGGCCATGACCCATGTAAGCTCTGCTCCTGTACCTGCAAAATATAGCAAGAAGGGTAGCACTACACAGGACTTAAAAAGATAAATCCTATAAGAGACATAGTAATAAACTGAGCCTACACAATTATTAGTATACGTTATTCATATAATTAATCTCTTCTAGTTCCTTACTTATTCTTACCTTCTTTTAATTTTTGGTTCTCTTGTCATTCTTTCATTTCCATTCTTTATCCATTTTCCATTATTTGGCCAACATGTCGGTTACCTTTTCGTTCCTTTACTCTTTTATTGGTGACAGGGTCTACCGACCTCCCGCCATTTTACTTTTTATTATTGTGACAGGGTCTACCGACCTCCTGCCGCCCAGTCCGTTCTCTTTTCTTTATCCTCTTTTATTTTAAGTACATTCTCTTCACTAATGATTCTCATTTTTAACTAGTTCTGCTTGATTAGACCATATACGTTATATTTTAATTCTCGTTACTAGCTCTTAGTTATTTTCCTGTCCACTTTCTTTTCTTTTTCTTCTTCTCTTCCTTTTCCTTTTTCCTTATTCTTTTTATTAATTACTCTAGTTTACATCTAACTCCACTTAGCTTTGGTATAGTCGTTATATTTTAAATTCCCGTTTCAAATTCTTAGTTATTCCAATGACTCCTCTGTCTCACTTTTATTTACTTATTTTTCCTATATTATTACTCCATTCTTTTTAACTACCATGATTGCATTATCTCTTTTTGTCTTATCATCTTTTCACTAAATTCTTTTACCGATTACCTACTTGTATTTGGAATTTAGTTTACCATTTTCATTTCTATTTCATTACTACACTCTTAACTAAGTGTACTCCGTGCTTTCTTATTGTTTTCGTACTCTAACTCCTCTTTTCCCTCACCTTACAAATACTCTATATTCTTTTACTCTTACGCTTCGCTGGTTTTCCTTAACTAATTTCCCTTGGTTTTATTTTATGCTCTTCTACATTTTCATTCTATATTAACTCTTTTAATATCCTAAATACACTCATTCACTCCGGACCTTATTCTATGCACATACATTTTATTCCCTCCAGGGTGGTTTCCATTATCAATTTTAAATAAATCATTCATATTAGCGGGGACTACCCTAAGGTTCATTAACTTATTTCTTAATTATCCTATTCTTAGTCACCACTATAGAATCCTAGAATTTACTCTCTAAGTAGAGGTAATACGACCCTTCTTACCTTAACCAAGGAGAGAGTTATGAACCTTCAACAATCTAGCTCCTTACCCCCTTTTGCCCTAGATCCTAGCAACTTCAATAGATAAGCCCCCAAAATTGTGAGAAGGAGGAGTGTGAGCTTGCTTCCTTGGGGTCAAGAAAATGAGGAGAACACATAAGAGTGTGGTTCACAATAAGGAGGGGTTCGAAATCCATGAAGAAAAGAGAGGAAATTCGTGTGAACTATGAGGAAGAGAGGAGGAATGAGATTTACCTTGTTTTAAGGAGAAAGCAAGTGGAATGATGATGATTCTTGATGCTAATTAGTGATGTGCTCTTGGAGTATTAGAGAGAGAAAGCTTCATGAACCTAGGTGGAGAGGGAGAGAGAGACGTGAGGAGAGGAGAGATGAGGAAGAGAGCTTGATGATAGAGATGGTGATGGAGAAGAGAGGGAGAGAGTTTGGGAGTGGTGGATCTTGCACTTGGAGGGCTTGGTTATGGCTATGGAAGTTGGCTTGCCATGGAGGTTTGATGTCCTAGCTTGGGGAGGGAGAATGGGGTATTTTCGTGCCCACCTCACCTTTATTTTTTTCAGATCTGATGCGTGTTAATCGATTAACCAGTTGGTTAATCCATTAACCAGTGTATTTTACTTTTTACCAGCTTTCAGGTCTTAATCGATTAACCAGTTGGTTAATCGATTAAGCAGTTCAGCCCACCATTTATTTGCACTTCAAAGCGCCATAACTTCTTCGTTACCCGTCGGATCTTGCTCAAATTTGAAAGCAAGCTTCCCTACATACTAATCTTCACATCCAATGGTGTAATTTGTGTTTACAGTTGTAAATCTTTTATTTTGAATTTCCTAATGTAGGGTGTTTATAACACCAAAAACATCGCTTCTAACGCTCTTTTGTTCATCTTTCAACCTCCTTTCCGATGCCAATGCTTCCTAACTCCTTCATGGCACTCTCCGGGATCCCAATCCATCACATAAACTCTTCTTTAGCATGATTATCATTCTTATACCCCTATCATCATTCTAATTATTTTGGGAATTAAAATTCGGAATGTTACATATAGTCACATGCATGTGGTTTTGGATAAGAGATTTTATTTTCTTAATGAACTTCACGGTTTCACAAAGAAATCAAGGAAATATGTTTTTGGAGATAAATGAACTAATTGATCCATGTTCTATGTGTATGCGCGATGAAGATTTGAAAATTTAACCTTGATCTATGATGATGTGCATTCGGTCTAAGCATAGAACTAGGAAATCATGTTTTGTTTCTAGGACTAGGGACACATGCATGTTAATTTCTTTTGATCTAAGAATTTGTGTTTTTGCATGTTGAAAAGTGAATCCAAAAAAATAAAACCTTGTGTGATCATATTCGGCCATGCATACTAGCTAGTCTAGGATTCCTTTTTCAATGAAGTGACATAAAAACAATGAGTATGTTTTGGAGAAATCATGCTAAATGAATTGTTGGAAATTGTATAGTGAATGTTTGTTTTATATTCGGTTTTTAATTAAAAGTAAGAGAGGTAAGTAAATTAAATGGTTTTGAGAAAAGTATTGCATTTAAATGAACGTATGTGTAAGTATGTGTATTCGGATAGAGAAAAAAGAAAGAGTAAATAACTGAGTTGCATGAGAAAGAAAATAGGATTTAAATGCATGAAATAAAATGTATATGATGATTTTTGAAAAGAATAAAGTTGCTTAAAGTAGGCAAAAATAAATATGCTTGATTTAAATCTTTGGTTCAAACTGGTTTGTGAATATGTGCATACCTAAGTGTTCTTGTGTTGTGACAATGAATTATTTGTGAGTCGTATGGTTTCTTTGATATTGACTAGGTTGATTAATTGTCTCTAATTGATTCATGAAATGTTACTTGTTGTTGTATGTTGAAATGGTGATTGGAAATAATTAAGTACATAATTGACTTCAAAATTAATCAACCTTAAAATAATTTGATTGGACTTATTTGAGATTTTTAGGCTGTCCAATATTTGTTTTATGATAAAAACTTAAGTTTTAAAGTGTTAACTTTAATTAAAGAGTCACTTAAAGTGAAAAATGTTTTTACGATGTTTTCAAATTGTTGATAAAGTGATCTTATGGAATAATTTTTTGCTGTCCGGAATTATTTATAATTGTTTCTTAAACCTTGAAAATGTATTCAAGTGAATTAAAATAAAGTTTTCAAGTGAAAATGGATTTAAGGAAAAGCCGGGTTAAAAACGGTACATTTTACGGTGTTTTTAAACGTAATTGGGGTGTTGTCCAAGATGGACCAGCAACCAAATAAATTGATTTAAATCATTTTATGAAGTATTTTCAAATGGTTTTAAAAGATTTACAATACTAAAAAGCATGAGAGTTGTTTTGATAAAAACCGTAGGCATTTTATTTAAAAACGAGGAATGAGAAGTGTCTAGGTTATGGGAAAGATTTTCATAATACAAGTTAATAACATAAGCATATTTTATTTAGTACGAGGAATTTGAAAGACGAAGGATTGGGGCAGCCGGCAGCACAAAGGATCCGAGGAGACGGTACACAGTAAATCGCTGGACCTCAGGTGAGAGAGAAGCTTCCCTAAGACACTGTGGTAGTTAGGTGATATATTAGGACGTTCCGTATCATCTCAAAGATCGGAACTTAGTGGTTGGAGTCAATAGTATAAGTGGCAATTGTTTGTGTTGTGTGGCCACTTATACGAAGGTGACGAAGACCACAATGTTATTATGTGATGCTGTGTGTATGCTCTTATTTATTTATTTATTTATTTAATTGTGTCTGATGATTATGATGAGTAAATGGCTGATGGACGTTTGTTACGTCCTGAATAAGTAATTAAGAATGAAATAAATGAGTTGTGAAGATAATAAAGTAAGAATACAATGAGAAAAGAATAATGATAAAGGATATTGACTGGAAAAGAGGGAAGAGTTGTGATTGGGGAAAGAAATTGAGAATGATGATGAGAACGAGCCAGAGCTGGGGAGAGTGATGTGAATGTGGATACGAGATGTGATTTAAGCAGAGCTGGGCTCCTTTGTTTTTGGTTTTAGACTGGGACTAGTGTTGAGTTGAGCTTGATCCTCCATTAGCGCTCAGCAAAATTGTAATTTTTGAAAAGGTTTTTGAAAAGAGATTTTCAAAAAGATTTTTGAAAAAGAAACTTTTGAAAAGACGTGGGAAAGGAGAGTTTTGAAAAAGATTGTGAAAAAAAGAGATTTTGTGGAGAATGGTGAAAAGAAACTTTTAGAAAAGAGATGGTGAAAAGAAATTCTTTTACAAATGTTTTTGGAAAGAGATTTTTGAGAAAGTCTTTGAAAAGAGATTTTGAGTAGTTGAGAAATGGGATTTTTGAGAAAATTATAAAAGGGAATTTTATGGAATGAGGTTTTGTGGAAGCTTATAAAAAGGTATTCGAGAAAGTTGTGAAAAGAATGTTTTGAGAAAAGATTGTGAAGTGTGATTGTTAAGAGAGATGGAGAGCTGTATTTTGTGAAATGAGATATCAAAGAGAGTTCAGTGATGTGACCCCAGCTCTGAGTTATGTGTGATTTTGATGAGAGAAAGATTGTGCAACGTTAGTGGTCGGGACTCACTGAAGGGATGTACTAAGGGTGAGCCGACTGTTAGATTAATTAAATAATTAAAAGATTATAAAAGACATTAACAACGAACGTAGTGAGATACGAGAGTTAACCCGAAGTAGTGGAGAGGAAGGAACGATAAGTATCTGCGGATACTTAGGACGAGATTGCATTAGGGGAGGACGATGACGGTGAAACGTCAAGAAGTCTAGAGTATGTTTCTAGGCAGAACGAACTCCACATGTGGCGCACTAACGTGGTGGGGACTGGGTCTAATGTCGTGGCAAGTTCTGCGGGCCCACTAGAAACATACTATCGCCCCCTAGATTGCAAATCGAGAACAGTGAGAGGGACTGGAGTGGGGCATCTTGTTTGCCACTGCGAGGCAGTGTGCCATATTTATTGTGAATATTGATTGAGGCAGAGTCCTCCTGGTCTGGGACCATTTGTGTTGACAGCTGTCGTGCCCGCACGGTAAAGGTCCTGTACTCCTGTTTGCTTCCGACTAGGTGAATGGATGGCCGAGGAGATGTAGGCTTGAAACATGAGTGCTAACTACGAAAGAAACGCGCACCTCGATGATTCTTCAAATCCCCTGATCATCGATGGTTATAATTTTAATAAGACATTATAAGAAAAGAATCATAACTTTGAGAATAAGAGTCTGAGCGGTGTAAAGAATGAGAAGGAGAATGAGAATAGAAATGTGGGAAGGATATGGAGTTCTGCGAAAGGGAATAGAAACAAGAGTGGAGAAGTGTTAAGGGAATGATGATAAGATGGAATGAACGTAGATTGCGGATAATGATGATAATATGTTTGCCTGTTATCTTGCATGTGCGTGTTGTGTATTGTTTGATGTGTGTCCTATTATTTTGCCTACCGTAATTCCACACCGTCGACGCTACGCCGTCCGGATCGCTTACTCTCTCCTGTTCGTTGGCATATCGGTGCTGCTGGTATCTCAACGGGCAGACGGAGCAACCCGGGGAGATCATCATTCAAGACGGAGTGGAGCTGGATCTTATCAAAGACAAGAAAGTAACGACAGAGATGACTACATCTTCGGGAATGAAGGAAAGGCGCGTTAAGAAAAGGAGGCTTCATTCGGCTGTCTTCATTAGAGTAGCGTAGCGGAAGCAAAAGTAGCAAATTTAGTTTAAGTTTATAAATTGTGTTTTGAGTCAAGGATTACCAAGCAATGTACCACTCCTGTAATCAAGCTAAGCTTTTACATTCTGTATTGAGGTCTAATTATTTTTGAAAATCGAACGATGTGACCTTTTGGAAAATATCAGGATGATTTGGAGACAAACCTTTTTATGAAAATAAAAGTTCTATGAAAGTAAAGGTTTTAGTGACAACTCGGTTTTCAGTACAATAGATTTTAAAATGTATCAAGGACTTCTCCATGTTTTATAAAAAAAAAAATTGGCCTCATTTTTGGTAACTTTAATAAGTAAAAGTTATTCATTTCGGGTTTATGAAAATCGGGCTGTTAAAGAATGGTATCAGAGCTTATGGTAATCCTTAGTGGCCTTAAGCATGGGCTTGCATGCTTTGCTTGTGTGTGACTCTGTGTGTTTGCTAGTGTATGGGTATGAATATGAGCGTAGGTTTTCATCTTTCTAGAATGAAAGACTTTGTGTGTAGCTTAATGTCGGCCGAGCTAGTCTAAGAAACTTGTTCATCCTATAGTTTGAGAAACATAAATTGAAGAGACTGAGACCCCTTGACCATTGATGTCTCCTTAGTGTGAGATAAGTCCCATTTTATTAACCCAGACGTACCCTTGTCCAAACAATAGTTGGTGCCTTTGAAGGACATAGGATGTTATCTTTGAATTCCCGTATTTGTTGAATTGCTTCAACAAAACAGTTAGTGTTGTTAAAATTCGATCCTTTCTCTTCATGAGCCTTACTGTTCACCCGTAGCCCTATCAACTCTATTTGAGACTTCTTGAGGAAGTAGACGTGTTGTAGTTACCCAAATGATTTAGGTTTGAACGACTGAGGTCGGATCAATAGTTAAGTTAAGTAAGGGTACAAGATCACAGTGGAATTAGTTACAAGTTTGATCAAAGTTGGGGAGTTACAAGGTAGAAAGGAGGCGTATATTGCTACTTATTAGAGGAGATTATGAGGAAGTTTGAGGATTAGAATGACCATACACCCTAATCAGAGGTTTAGATGGTGGGGGTGATAGGTTTAACCCATGCTTAGGATGAGTCTAAGGAGAAAGGTGAGGATGTTTGAGGGGGTAAGCAGACCCAAGCTGTAATAGGATCCCCTTGAGTTAAAGAAATGGTAGACGAAAACCTTAGAATTGGAAGGAGAACGAGGAAAAGAGTGATTATTGTGAGTTAGTAAGAACCCGAGTTGTAGAGAATAGCGGATATTTAAGGATTTTAGGTGAAATCCTAAGCTTTGGAGATGTGTGAACTTTTGATTGTTTGAATTTCCCTAAGTCCGTACCTGTGGTTGGACTTTATCCGACGACGATCCACTAAGGGAGCGACACCCTCTTCGGTTAGTCCGTGGGACTTAACCCGATACGACACGCGAGCGGTTGTGAGAGTGAGATTACTTCGTCTGAAAAACAGCAAGCAAGGAGCACAGTAAGGCAAATTAGACCAGCAGAAGGGAATACGACCACGAAGCCAAAGGAAAGTGTTCTTATGAAAGTCAAGGTGATGTGAGAATTTTGTGCCCTGCTGCCCAATCCATAACAAATTTCTCGGGGACGAGAAATCTTTAAGTTGGGGAGAATGTAACACCCCGCAAATTCCTCGTATTAAATTAAATACTAAAGAGTCTTACTTTTGAGAAAAGTGTTTTAAAGAGGGTATTTTCTTAAATGATTCTTCCTAATTCACGTTTTAAAGTAAAGATTGGTCTTAAAGAAATGATTTCCTGAAATAATGTCAAAAATTTAGAAGTTGAGTTTTAGGAAAAATATATGTGTTTGATAATTGTGATTTTTATGAGTGAGTCATTTTATGAGAAAGATCTATTTTCTATGTGTGTGAATATATGTATGGTATGAGTATGAATATGTGTATAGGTGCTACGTGTATGAATAAGTGTGTGTGTGTGTGTGTGTATGATATGTGTGCCTAGATGCATATGAACATGTTTAGGATTAAATAGAAATTTAATTAGTGGGAAATAAAAAAAAATATGATGCATGTGTGAATGTATATGTGTGTATGCAACGTGTGAGTATGCATGGGTGGGTGCATGTGGCGCAAGGAGGTGTGTGTGTAGGTGTATCCATGATGCAAACTTTGACTTCCTTGCACCCTAAGTAGTAGCCAAGTAGCATATAGGTTTAGTTTAGTGTTAAGCTTGGTTAATAGTTTGACCAACCAATAGGATGAAGGATTAGCCCTAATCTTATTTCATTTGTCTCATGGCTTGGCTTGAGCCATGCAAGCCTTCCTAATGCCAATACTACCCTTGAACAACCCTCTTTGGCCGAATTTCTTTTAAGGACAAGAAGGGGAATGCTCGGTTGCTTTCTTATAACCCAACCGTAGCTCATTTTCCATTCCTTTCCTTCAACACTTCATTTCCAAAACTAAACACATTCTCTAAGAGAACATCCAACTCTTAGAAAGAACTAGGACGAGAAAGATAGAGAGAGAGAAACCGTGAGCTCAAAGAGGAGAAGAAAGAAGAAGATCAAGCCCAAAGCCTTAGGATTCTTGAAGATCAAATGAAGAAGGTTGAAGACCTTCTCTATTTCCTTGTCTATCCGAAGATCCTAGGGTGTTAGAAGTAGTTCTTAATTTTCCAAGTGTTGTAAGATTCATTTGTTGATGCATGTCTAATTTCTTTGTAGATCTATTGTTGGAAAACTACAATCGGTGGTTGAAACAAATAGGAACACTAGGAGAACACCTAGAAGGGGGGGTTGAATAGGTGTTTAAGAAACCTTGAAAGATTTTCGCAAGAAACAAATCTAAACGATTAAAACCAATGAAAATCAATCAATTAACAAATATTATATCAGAGATTAAGCGGAAACAATCAACACCAATATTCTTATTGATTCACCTAGGTTATGAAAATGATTTTCCCTTTATCCATTTTGCACAATTAAGATTCAATTCAATCAATTATGAAAAATCACTTTTTCTAGGTTTTCAACCAAGAACACAATTAATAACAAGAATTGTAAAGAGTAAAGAGTTTAGAGATACGACACAGTGATTTATCCTGGTTCACTTTCATCCACTTGAAAGCTACTCCAGTCCCCTCTTCAACCAAGAGAGATTCTTCACTATGAGGAATTAGAGTTTCTCAAATTACAAGTAAATGCCTCACAAGACTCCTTCTTGCTAGCCTACAAGAGATACCACACCCTTGCCTTGTAACCCTATTGATATCTAATCTAACCTCTTCTCTTGCTTGCCAAATCCCCTCAACAAGACTTCCAATTGCTTGCTTCACTCACAAGACTTCCAAATGCTTGCTTCACTCACAAGACTTCCAAATGCTTGCTTCACTCACAAGACTTCCAAATGCTTGTTCTTCAACAAGGCTTCCAAGTGCTTGATGAAATGCCTCACCAAGGCTTCCAATGAAACTTGCTTGATTCACAAAATCAAGGCTTCCAATGTTGTAGATAGCTTGCCTTTTGCAAAGATTACAACTCAAATGAAAAACAATAACAATCCTATGAATCTCTTTCAAAAGCTATGAAAAGATCAACATGAGAGATTCAAGGTTCTTGATCAAAGAATATGAAAATGAGAGCTTTGATCTTGAGAGAGTGAGAGAGAATAGTGTGGCTTTGATTCTTTATAAAATTGTGTATCAAAATGATTCTAGTTGATTCTCATTGATAGAAATGATTAGGAAAAGGTTTATATAGAATACCCAAAAGTTAGAGCACTTAGAATAGCTTTTTAGAAGTGAAAAACGTATTTAAAAAAACCATATCTGATCGAGTTACTCGAGTGAAATGAGTGTTACTCGAGTAAACCGAAAGCTGAAAACATTTTACTCGAGTGAAATGAGTGTTACTCGAGTAAGCCTCAAGCTTGATAAATTTTACTCGAGTGAAATATGTGTTACTCGAGTAATCAGCATAAAAATCACTAAAAACTTGTTTTCTCAAAAACTAAACCTTTTCTTTCAAACCTTTAAGCCACCTATGGATTTTAGACAAAGTGAGTACTCAAAATATGATATAATCATGCATTCAAAAGAGATTCACTACCCTCTAATAAACTCTACCCAAACTCATAAACTAAAAGACTTGTGAGGCAAAAGATAAAACATTAAAACACAAACTACCAAACTAAGTCTTCATGAGTTGGCTCTCTCTTCTTAACTTGATGTTTGTTGTTGCTTGTTGAGCTTGAACTTGATCAACACACTTGAAGCTTTTCAAAACCTTTTGGCATTTATCAAAACATTCTTCATGGATCTTACAATCTCCCCCTTTTTGAAAATGACAAACATGTTTTGAAATTATGAAGTTCATTGAAGTTGTTGATGCTTGAACCATTTGATCACTTGGTGAGACTCTTGCTCCCCCTCAATTTATGCTTTTGACATTTGAAATCCAATTGTGAGACTCTTGCTCCCCCTCAATTTATGCTTTTGACATTTGAAATCCAATTGAGTTAAGCTTGATTCTCCCCCTATCTCCAACAACTTTGCTCAACCTACATAAAAACAACAAAACAACCTTTCTCCAAACATACCATTTGATTTCTCCAAAATGATAATATTTCTCTCCTTCCTTTTTCAAAACATCATATTTCTCCCCCTTTGGCATTATCAAAAAGAAATATATACCAATTGAAATATAAGATATCGCTTTCGTCACTTTGCTCACTTGATTCATCATTTGAGCTTTCCTCTTCATGTACTTGAGCTATCAAGTTGAGACAAGCGGCATGTTCATCATCTGAAGAACTACTAGTTGTGCTTTTCTTGTCTTGTTCATCATCACTATTCCAAACTATGTATGCCCTTTTGTGTTTTGCATTTTTCTTCTCTTTCTCCTTCTTCTTGAGATACTTAGAGCATGAGTACTTGAGATGACCGGGATTTCCACATTCATGGCAAACTATTCCTTCTTTTGAAGTCTTGGTCTTGTAGTGTGGGGGATCCTTCTCTTTACTTTTGTCCTTGTTCAACCTTCCTTTTCTCCTTAGAATTTTATTGAACTTTCTTAGTAGAAGCTTCATCTCCTCTTCATCAATATCCGAATCGGAATCTTCATTATCATCATCATCATCGGAACTCTCTTCCTTTTGATATGACCTTTGAGTTTTAAGAGCAATTCCTTTTCTCTCTTTGTTCTTATCCGACTCTTCATGCATATGCAAACGTTCAAGCTCCATTTCATGTTCTTGTAGCTTTCCGAAAAGTGTTGCTAAGTCCATGGTGTCCAAGTCCTTTGATTCAACTATTGCGGTAACCTTAGGTTGCCATTCCCTACTTAGACATCTTAAAACTTTGTTAACAAGTTCACAATTCAAGAAATTTTTACCAAGAGCAATGAGATGATTAACAATATGAGTAAAACGTTTTTGCATAAAACATATAGATTCATTAGGCAACATACGAAACAATTCATATTCATGCATCAAAGAATTTAATCTAGCACGCCTAACTTCACTAGTGCCTTCATGTGTGACTTGCAAGGTGTCCCACATATCTTTGGCATCTTTACATTGGGAGACTCTAAAGAACTCGTCATAAGATAGAGCGGAGGTGATGATATTCTTAGCTTTTAAATCATATTGAATTTTGCTTTTATCATCATCGGTCCACTTATCTTTGGGAGTTAGGGTAAGCACACCTTCTACATCTTTTGAGGGAATATAAGGACCATTTTCAATGGCTTCCCAAATGTTCACATCTATAGCTTCTATAAAGATTCTCATCCTAATTTTCCAATAACCATAACCCTCTCCACCAAACATAGGAGGGCGATTAATTGAAGCACCTTCACCACCAAAAGGATTCGTAGAACCCATTGTAGTTTCCTAAGGATCTTAACGAAAAAGCTCTATGCTCGTGTCTTTCGACCGAGCTCTGATACCAATTGTTGGAAAACTACAATCGGTGGTTGAAACAAATAGGAACACTAGGAGAACACCTAGAAGGGGGGGTTGAATAGGTGTTTAAGAAACCTTGAAAGAATTTCGCAAGAAACAAATCTAAACGATTAAAACCAATGAAAATCAATCAATTAACAAATATTATATCAGAGATTAAGCGGAAACAATCAACACCAATATTCTTATTGATTCACCTAGGTTATGAAAATGATTTTCCCTTTATCAATTTTGCACAATTAAGATTAAATTCAATCAATTATGAAAAATCACTTTTTCTAGGTTTTCAACCAAGAACACAATTAATAACAAGAATTGTAAAGAGTAAAGAGTTTAGAGATACGACACAGTGATTTATCCTGGTTCACTTTCATCCACTTGAATGCTACTCCAGTCCCCTCTTCAACCAAGAGAGATTCTTCACTATGAGGAATTAGAGTTTCTCAAATTACAAGTAAATGCCTCACAAGACTCCTTCTTGCTAGCCTACAAGAGATACCACACCCTTGCCTTGTAACCCTATTGATATCTAATCTAACCTCTTCTCTTGCTTGCCAAATCCCCTCAACAAGACTTCCAATTGCTTGCTTCACTCACAAGACTTCCAAATGCTTGCTTCACTCACAAGACTTCCAAATGCTTGTTCTTCAACAAGGCTTCCAAGTGCTTGATGAAATGCCTCACCAAGGCTTCCAATGAAACTTGCTTGATTCACAAAATCAAGGCTTCCAATGTTGTAGATAGCTTGCCTTTTGCAAAGATTACAACTCAAATGAAAAACAATAACAATCCTATGAATCTCTTTCAAAAGCTATGAAAAGATCAACATGAGAGATTCAAGGTTCTTGATCAAAGAATATGAAAATGAGAGCTTTGATCTTGAGAGAGTGAGAGAGAATAGTGTGGCTTTGATTCTTTATAAAATTGTGTATCAAAATGATTCTAGTTGATTCTCATTGATAGAAATGATTAGGAAAAGGTTTATATAGAATACCCAAAAGTTAGAGCACTTAGAATAGCTTTTTAGAAGTGAAAAACGTATTTAAAAAAACCATATCTGATCGAGTTACTCGAGTGAAATGAGTGTTACTCGAGTAAACCGAAAGCTGAAAACATTTTACTCGAGTGAAATGAGTGTTACTCGAGTAAGCCGCAAGCTTGATAAATTTTACTCGAGTGAAATATGTGTTACTTGAGTAATCAGCATAAAAATCACTAAAAACTTGTTTTCTCAAAAACTAAACCTTTTCTTTCAAACCTTTAAGCCACCTATGGATTTTAGACAAAGTGAATACTCAAAATATGATATAATCATGCATTCAAAAGAGATTCACTACCCTCTAATAAACTCTACCCAAACTCATAAACTAAAAGACTTGTGAGGCAAAAGATAAAACATTAAAACACAAACTACCAAACTAAGTCTTCATGAGTTGGCTCTCTCTTCTTAACTTGATGTTTGTTGTTGCTTGTTGAGCTTGAACTTGATCAACACACTTGAAGCTTGTTCAAAACCTTTTGGCATTTATCAAAACATTCTTCATGGATCTTACATCTATGTTTGTAAGCTCTTATTTAGCTTTGATCTTGAGTTTCAAGAGCCACCTAGACTCATAGAACCTTAAACCATGGACATTACCATTCGGCCATGCCTAGAAAATTTGGTTGTGATGATTTTTATTTTGTTTAGAGATCATGCATGTTATTCTTGTGCTTTGATCTTGAATGTTGATGTGAAAAAGTTTTGATCCCTTGATTGTAAATTTCTTCCTCATGGTTTTGTTTAAGGATTGTGTATAAATTCATGTATTGCCTTGATCCTTTCTTGCATAATTGATTTTTGTGGCTTTATGACTCTTGTTTTCCTTTGCATGCCCTCCTTATGCCTTGATCTTGGATTTCTAGAATAAAAGAATTTATAAATAACTAACTCAAGAACTAGATGATTCGGCCATGAGTGGAAAAATTAGGTCTTGATGCTTTTAATTTAATCTAAGTGGTTGTATGTTAATCTTATGCTTAGAACAAAATTAAATGGAGTTGTTGAAATGTTTGATTTTGATTTGGTTTTGATGAAACTTGGATTTTGGGGTTTTAACCTCCAAAAGCTTTAAACCTTTGTCTTAATCTTTGAAAAAGTTTGATCTTGAGTGCGTGCATGATGTCTTTGAACCAAAAGAGTTAACCATTCTTCATTTCATGTCACGATTTTGATCTTTTCTCACATAAAATGATTTTCATCTTTGATTTATGCCACTATAATTGATTTCATGGCTTGATCTACGAGATCTAGTCACATGCATGTGGTTTTGGATAAGAGATTTTATTTTCTTAATGAACTTCACGATTTCACAAAGAAATCAAGGAAATATGTTTTTGGAGATAAATGAACTAATTGATCCATGTTCTATGTGTATGCGCGATGAAGATTTGAAAATTTAACCTTGATCTATGATGATGTGCATTCGGTCTAAGCATAGAACTAGGAAATCATGTTTTGTTTCTAGGACTAGGGACACATGCATGTTAATTTCTTTTGATCTAAGAATTTGTGTTTTTGCATGTTGAAAAGTGAATCCAAAAAAAAAACCTTGTGTGATCATATTCAGCCATGCATACTAGCTAGACTATGATTCCTTTTTCAATGAAGTGACATAAAAACAATGAGTATGTTTTGGAGAAATCATGCTAAATGAATTGTTGGAAATTGTATAGTGAATGTTTGTTTTATATTCGGTTTTTAATTAAAAGTAAGAGAGGTAAGTAAATTAAATGGTTTTGAGAAAAGTATTGCATTTAAATGAACGTATGTGTAAGTATGTGTATTCGGATAGAGATAAAAGAAAGAGTAAATAACTGAGTTGCATGAGAAAGAAAATAGGATTTAAATGCATGAAATAAAATGTATATGATGATTTTTGAAAAGAATAAAGTTGCTTAAAGTAGGCAAAAATAAATATGCTTGATTTAAATCTTTGGTTCAAAATGGTTTGTGAATATGTGCATACCTAAGTGTTCTTGTGTTGTGACAATGAATTATTTGTGAGTCGTATGGTTTCTTTGATATTGACTAGGTTGATTAATTGTCTCTAATTGATTCATGAAATGTTACTTGTTGTTGTATGTTGAAATGGTGATTGGAAATAATTAAGTACATAATTTACTTCAAAATTAATCAACCTTAAAATAATTTGATTGGACTTATTTGAGATTTTTAGGCTGTCCAATTTTTGTTTTATGATAAAAACTTAAGTTTTAAAGTGTTAACTTTAATTAAAGAGTCACTTAAAGTGAAAAATGTTTTTACGATGTTTTCAAATTGTTGATAAAGTGATCTTATGGAATAATTCTTTGCTGTCCGGAATTATTTATAATTGTTTCTTAAACCTTGAAAATGTATTCAAGTGAATTAAAATAAAGTTTTCAAGTGAAAATGGATTTAAGGAAAAGCTAGGTTAAAAACGGTACATTTTTCGGTGTTTTTAAACGTAATTGGGGTGCTGTCCAAGATGGACCAGCAACCAAATAAATTGATTTAAATCATTTTATGAAGTATTTTCAAATGGTTTTAAAAGATTTACAATACTAAAAAGCATGAGAGTTGTTTTGATAAAAACCGTAGGCGTTTTATTTAAAAACGAGGAATGAGAAGTGTCTAGGTTATGGGAAAGATTTTCATAATACAAGTTAATAACATAAGCATATTTTATTTAGTACGAGGAATTTGAAAGACGAAGGATTGGGGCAGCCGGCAACACAAAGGATCCGAGGAGACGGTACACAGTAAATCGCTGGACCTCAGGTGAGAGAGAAGCTTCCCTAAGACACCGTGGTAGTTAGGTGATATATTAGGATGTTCCGTATCATCTCAAAGATCAGAACTTAGTGGTTGGAGTCAGTAGTATAAGTGGCAATTGTTTGTGTTGTGTGGCCACTTATACGAAGGTGACGAAGACCACAATGTTATTATGTGATGTTGTGTGTATGCTCTTATTTATTTATTTATTTATTTAATTGTGTCTGATGATTATGATGAGTAAATGGTTGATGGACGTCTGTTACGTCCTGAATAAGTAATTAAGAATGAAATAAATGAGTTGTGAAGATAATAAAGTAAGAATACAATGAGAAAAGAATAATGATAAAGGATATTGACTGGAAAAGAGGGAAGAGTTGTGATTGGGGAAAGAAATTGATGATGAGAACGAGCCAGAGCTGGGGAGAGTGATGTGAATGTGGATACGAGATGTGATTTGAGCGGAGCTGGGCTCCTTTGTTTTTGGTTTTAGACTGGGACTAGTGTTGAGTTGAGCTTGCTCCTCCATTAGCGCTCAGTAAAATTGTAATTTTTGAAAAGGTTTTTGAAAAGAGATTTTCAAAAAGATTTTTGAAAAAGAAACTTTTGAAAAGACATGGGAAAGGAGAGTTTTGAAAAAGATTGTGAAAAAAAGAGATTTTGTGGAGAATGGTGAAAAGAAACTTTTAGAAAAGAGATGGTGAAAGGAAATTCTTTTACAAATGTTTTTGGAAAGAGATTTTTGAGAAAGTCTTTGAAAAGAGATTTTGAGTAGTTGAGAAATGGGATTTTTGAGAAAATTATAAAAGGGAATTTTATGGAATGAGGTTTTGTGGAAGCTTATAAAAAGGTATTCGAGAAAGTTGTGAAAAGAATGTTTTGAGAAAAGATTGTGAAGTGAGATTGTTAAGAGAGATGGAGAACTGTATTTTGTAAAATGAGATATCAAAGAGAGTTCAGTGATGTGACCCCAGCTCTGAGCTATGTGTGATTTTGATGAGAGAAAGATTGTGCAACGTTAGTGGTCGGGACTCACTGAAGGGATGTACTAAGGGTGAGGCGAATGTTAGATTAATTAAATAATTAAAAGATTATAAAAGACATTAACAACGAACGTAGTGAGATACGAGAGTTAACCCGAAGTAGTGGAGAGGAAGGAACGATAAGTATCTGCGGATACTTAGGACGAGATTGCATTAGGGGAGGACGATGACGGTGAAACGTCAAGAAGTCTAGAGTATGTTTCTAGGCAGAACGAACTCCACATGTGGCGCACTAACGTGGTGGGGACTGGGTCTAATGTCGTGGCAAGTTCTGCGGGCCCACTAGAAACATATTGTCGCCCCCAAGATTGCAAATCGAGAACAGTGAGAGGGATTGGAGTGGGGCATCTTGTTTGCCACTGCGAGGCAGTGTGCCATGTTTATTGTGAATATTGATTGAGGCAGAGTCCTCCTGGTCTGGGACCATTTGTGTTGACAGCTGTCGTGCCCGCACGGTAAAGATCCTATACTCCTGTTTGCTTCCGACTAGGTGGATGGATGGCCGAGGAGATGTAGGTTTGAAACGTGAGTGCTAACTACGAAAGAAACGCGCACCTCGATGATTCTTCAAATCCCCTTATCATCGATTGTTATAATTTTAATAAGACATTATAAGAAAAGAATCATAACTTTGAGAATAAGAGTGTAACATCCCGATTTCTGAATCTAAGCTTAAATAGGAAAAGTCTAAATTAAGCTAAGGATAATCAGAAGCGTAAGCTAGAATGTAGTAATGTGTTCGTGGCCAAAGTGTATGTTGGAGTTAAGGAGTATACCATGAAGTTAGAAACCATCAGTACATAAAGACCTCTTAGTGTAATCAATTACTGTGGGGTGTTAATCGATTACAATCAGTCTGTGAAGAGATTAAGCTTTAGCAAAGAACAAGTGGGTTAAGTGTAGGTCCGAGCAAATTCTATCTTAGCCGACCGAAAAGAGGTTTAGAGTCGTAAACCGACCTTATTCTAAACTATCACCCCTCATCTGACCTCTTGCTTCTAAACTACTCCGAACCGAGCAATCAGCTAGGAGTGCATAATTGTCGAACAATCCGAGCTCATCATAACCGAGCTCATGATGACCGAACCCATTAGTGCAACCGAGCTCATTATCAGCGAGCTCATCAATATTATTGAGCTCATTAGTATATCCAAGCTCATCTATCTATCCGAGTTTATCCATCTATTCGAGCTCATGAGGATCGAGCAAACATAATTGAGCTCATACCGAGCTTATAAGATCCGAGTAGCCATCATCCAGCTCATGGTAACCGACCTAGTATTTAGGTATTGGACCTAGGACCGATCCCGGCCGAGCTGAATGGGGTAAAACGCTGAACCTGTTGTCAAGCTCGGATTAGCCGACCTCAGCGCACCCCACACTATTATCCAAGATGGAAGCTCGGACTACTACGATTCCTCCATACCGAGCCGACGTATCCTAGCCGACGTATCCTAGCCGACACGTCCTAGCTCCTCCGTGCCAGCTCATGTTGAGCTGTAGGCCCTTTGGGATTCATACCATCCGTACTATGTACTATCTTTCACTTTATGTCGCCATCATTGCTTTATGTCCCTATCAAGTCACTATTCATGGCTTCCTCAAGAAGCCAATGAATCCTAGCCACTCATTCTAGCTTCCAAAAGAAGCCTCCAATGAGAGCCACACAAATATCTTCCACATTTGAATAAAAGAAAATCCCAACACATAACCCATAACACTTCTCACTTTTATTCTTCTCTCTTCCCTACGTCTCTCTCTCCCTTTTCTCTCAAAGTCCAGCAACAACATCCCAACGTATCTTCTTCCTCTCCTCTTCTCACGAACATTTTCCCTCTCTTCCACCAACTAGAGACCTCCTCCCTGCCGCCTTCTCTTCTGTCCCGGACGCCCCTGGACCGCCGTGGAGTTCGTGTGTAGATTGGTGGAGCTCGTGTGCAGCTTGGAGTAAGAAGGATTCAAGGGTGCTAAGATCAAGGACAAGCAACAAGGAACCATTCTCAAACTCTCAACTCTTATCTCACACGGTTTGAGGTAAGGAGTGAGTGTTACCTCTACTTGAGTTTGGGTTTCTAGGGTGTTCATAAAGGGTACTAAGAGTGGGTATTAGATTAGGGAATGGACATAGGTTAATGTTAGAAGAGAAATGGTAAAAAGGGTAAAAGGGGAATTAATGAATGAACTAGAAACATGGATTTTAAGTGAAGATGGAATATCACTTTTGATTACATGCTATATTTCATATGCTGCATTTTATATGATGGATTGACTAAATGTTTTGTTCATGTGGTTGTTGAGGTGTAAGTGTTTATGATGCTTTGATATTTGGTATTTGTATCTGTGGCCGAGCCGAGAGAGGCTGAGAATGGAGAATGAGAAGAATGGTAACCAGGGTGGATCGAAAAGACGAACTAATAAGTTATATAATGAGATAGGTAGATGAGATAGATAATAGGGATAAGGGAAATCGGAAATGGGTAAAGGGTTGAGCCGAGGTAGGCCGAGCTAAGTAAATAATGAGATTAATGCAAAGAGGAATAAATTAAAGAGGTGAACTGAGGTGGGCCGAACTAAAAGTAATGGTTAATAAGATAAAGGGAATTAAAGAGAAATGGTTGTGTGGTCGGGTCATAGCAGACGCGTACTGGGTGCGTTCATTGATCGCGTAAGCCGAGCATTGTGGTGCTCGCAGCTGTAAGACGAGCATGGTGGTGCTCGCAGTTATGACACACAAGGTTCCGAGAACGGAATCGGTACGAAGTGTTCCTGGTCATAGCAGACGCGTACTGGGTGCGTGCATTGATCGCGTAAGTCGAGCATTGTAGTGCTCGCAGCTGTAAGACGAGTATTGTGGTACTCGCAGTTATGGACACTCCTTACTCCATAGAATGATCGGCGGTAGAGTTCCTGGTCATAGCAGATGCGTACTGGGTGCGTGCATTGATCGCGTAAGCCGAGCATTGTGGTGCTCGCAGCTGTAAGACGGGTATTGTGGTACTCGCAGTTATGGACACTCCAATATCCGACTTAAATGGTGTAAGACATGCACTGGGTGTATGCATCCGAGAAGAGTAAAAGATTGTAAACTATGTGAGTGGAATAATGAGTAATGGTAATCCGAGGTAAGAGAATGTAAACCGAGGTATAGCTAGTATTGAGTTAACTGGTTTATGATGTGAGCTGAGCTAGACGAGGATGTGGGTATGCGAACCGAGCTAAATGTTGATATATGCATGAGATATATGGGTTTGATTACTTGTGATTGATTTGCTATTTGACTACTTGTGTTTGGCTTGGTAGTTCGATATGTCATTCTAGAAACTGTTTATTTAAGTTCTGTGTAATGCTCACCTCCTTACCATTTTTCAGGTACTGAGCCCGAGCAGACGCAGTCCCCGGCCGAGCAGGATCACTCTCCCTCACAGAGAGAGTAAGTCATTAGAGTCGGATAGCCTAGATGGGTCTCGGCTAGTTGGCCGAGCTAAAAACAGTATTTTGTATTTTTGGAATTGCCGAACTGATTGCACTTAAACTTGTGTTTTATGTATCTGATGTATTTAAGTCTTCCGCCTTTTGAACTCTGATGTGTCTCTGGCATTAATAAAGTGAACTATTATTTTGGCAATTTATCTTAATCATTTCCTCAAAAGAAATTTTAAAATCCTAATTTCGGGGTAATTAAAGGGTAATTATTATTTAGGGTGTTACATTTTTGGTATCAGAGCAGTTTCCCTCGGCCTTTGGAGTGTGGACTCACATCTCCCATGGTTACTCACCCAGCGAGTGACCGCTAAGTAGTTAAGTGTCTAAATTAGAGTAATGAGGTGTATATGTGTTGTTGATTAGGTTGGCATTAACCAATCGGTTGTCCTAGAGGTAGCCAGTAAGGAAAGGGAATAGCAGCAGCATTGACAAGATCGTGACAACTCTAGAGAACTCGATCCACATAAACAGAGATTAAACCGAAGGGATAGCAAGAGTCACAATTACAAGAGCCAGAGGAAGCAATGGATCGACAGCTACACGCATCTCAAAACCCAGTACCAGCGGAAATTGACTGGTTGACCGAACTCAGAAGAAACAATCCACCAAGGTTCCTGGGTGGCTATAACCCAGACGGAGCACGTAAGTGGCTCCAAGAGATAGAAGAAGTATTCTGCACGATGCGTCTTCCAGACAACCAAAGGGCCTTGCTAGTGATGTGTGCGTTAGCAGGGGAGGCGGAGCAATGGTGGGCGCAAATGCAACAAATCCTAGAAGTGAAGAGGCAAAGCGTAGCATGGGAAGTATTTAAGAGGAGATTTCGTGCAAAATACTTCTCAGAGGATATTCTAAGGGAGAAAGAGATTGCCTTCTTAAATTTGAAGCAAGGCGGTCTCAGCGTGGACGAGTATGCGATTAAGTTCGAGGAACTGATTAAGTATGCCGAAAGCTATCGGGCTGCCGACGAGAGGACCAAGTGTGTTAAGTTCAAGGCTGGGCTTCGAGCCGAAATCAGGCTAGCATTCGGGAACCAAAACATAGCCAACCTGTCCCAGTTGGTTAATATGGCGAGTATTCACGAGAGAGGCCTCAATAACGAAGCAGCCAAGCAGAGGGGCAAGGATGTTTCAAGGACTAGTAAACCCATCATGAGAGAAACGACTCGGAGTTCGGACTGTCACGAGGGTCCGAGCTCAAAGGCAACGACAGCATCAAGGGGCGATGGTCGGAAAGTGACCGGCCCTGGTCCTTTTCCGATCTGTCAATATTGTGGAAAGCAACATAGGGGAAAGTGTTGGATGCTGAATTCGAACAAAGGAAAAGGACTGTGCTATCGATGTCATCAGTCTGGTCACCTCGCGGCCCAATGCCCTACGAACGTCCTGAAGAAGGAAATCAATGTTGATCCGTCTCGGCAGGTCGGTGGGAATCGACCACCTCGGAGGGATGATTTTTACACTATGGACGGCAAAGAGGGGGATGATGCCGACGAGCTGATCTGAGGTCTTTGCTAGGTAAACGATTAACCCTTGTGCAGTTTTGGTCCGAGAACGACGCAGCGCGCTCTTCTATTCTATTAGCTGCGAGAAAGCTAGAGTTGTCTACCGTAGGGACTAATTCGGTCAACACCTCTCGATTGTACTCGGATTGTCCTATCCGAGTATTAGGTTAAAATGTATCTTTGTAAACTTTAAGCCCTGTTTTCATTAGCTCTCTAGTAAAGGCTCCCTAAGATGTACCCTGTTATGGGATGTAAAAGATTTGATCCAACCCACTAGAAGATCATGAAGTACCTTACACAGAAACAGTGAATTGTAGGATCCTAGTTAGTCTATAGCTAAACACGATAATGGTGTTGTCATTAACAGGATGTAAAGTTGGGATTGACCATCCTTACTCTTACATCTATTAAATGAAAATGTTATCAGACCAACCTGGCAACGGTACACTATTGATAGACGTGAGGTTGGGACTGATCACCCCGATCCTTGCAGCTATTGATGGATGGTATCATCGCAACCTCCTAAGTTAAATCAAGACATCCAAGATAGCATCATGCCAAGAAACAAATCCTCCATAAGGAAATAAATTAACCGGAAAGTATTCTTTCCAAGAGTTCTTGCAGGTTTAGAAGAATAGACCTAAGGCGAAACTATAGGATAAGAACCTTAAGTTATCCTACCTATTTAAGAATAGTGTAACCAAATACTTAATACTGGAAATAATTAAGCAAATCCTATGGAAAATTATTTTGACCAGCATGAAAACCAAACTAGGTTCTAGACACCCAATCAAACTTCTCCCGGTATCCCATTTAGAATCAGTGGAAGCAGGACTGTTGGCATACACTTGATGCATGACTTAAGTTCCATTAATCGGAATCAGTGTTTAACGAAGCGTTCCGAACCTCAAGAGTACCCACCCATCTTAATTCATAACCAGCCAAAATTCTTTCAAGGTTTATGCATGTGTATCGAGCCTTAATTAAAGGTGCAGTTAGTGCAAATAACCGGAAGAGGATTCATTCGACCTTCTACCTCCTAGCGTTGGTGTAATCGGGTATGTCAATGCCAAGTGGGGGAGGACTTAGTAACCCAACTAACACCTTGTCCGAACATCAAAAGGAAACAAGAAGTGAAGTCGTGCGAGGACAAGCTGTGAGATGTTTTAACGTAAATTCGAAAGCAGTAAGAAGAATGAACTTAGGAGTACCCCAAATACAAGAATGAAACAAAAGGGGCGTAAAGACCATAGTCGAAAGCCTTGTCAAGGGATGACTCTCCATTTATGGAACTGAACGGAATTTCGGGGACGAAATTCCAGTAAGTGGGGGAGAATTGTAACATCCCGATTTCTGAATCTAAGCTTAAATAGGAAAAGTCTAAATTAAGCTAAGGATAATCAGAAGAGTAAGCTGGGATGTAGTAATGTGTTCGTGGCCAAAGTGTATGTTGGAGTTAAGGAGTATACCATGAAGTTAGAAACCATCAGTACATAAAGACCTCTTAGTGTAATCAATTACTGTGGGGTGTTAATCGATTACAATCAGTCTGTGAAGAGATTAAGCTTTAGCAAAGAACAAGTGGGTTAAGTGTAGCGGCTCGTACCTCGGTCCGAGCAAATTCTATCTTAGCCGACCGAAAAGAGGTTTAGAGTCGTAAACCGACCTTATTCTAAACTATCACCCCTCATCTGACCTCTTGCTTCTAAACTACTCCGAACCGAGCAATCAGCTAGGAGTGCATAATTGTCGAACAATCCGAGCTCATTATAACCGAGCTCATGATGACCGAACCCATTAGTGCAACCGAGCTCATTATCAACGAGCTCATCAGTATTATTGAGCTCATTAGTATATCCAAGCTCATCTATCTATCCGAGTTTATCCATCTATTCGAGCTCATGAGGATCGAGCAAACATAATTGAGCTCATACCGAGCTTATAAGATCCGAGTAGCCATCATCCAGCTCATGGTAACCGACCTAGTATGTAGGTATTGGACCTAGGACCGATCCCGGCCGAGCTGAATGGGGTAAAACGCTGAACCTGTTGTCAAGCTCGGATTAGCCGACCTCAGCGCACCCCACACTATTATCCGAGATGGAAGCTCGGACTACTACGATTCCTCCATACCGATCCGACGTATCCTAGCCGACGTATCCTAGCCGACACGTCCTAGCTCCTCCGTGCCAGCTCATGTTGAGCTGTAGGCCCTTTGGGATTCATACCATCCGTACTATGTACTATCTTTCACTTTATGTCGCCATCATTGCTTTATGTCCCTATCAAGTCACTATTTATGGCTTCCTCAAGAAGCCAATGAATCCTAGCCACTCATTCTAGCTTCCAAAAGAAGCCTCCAATGAGAGCCACACAAATATCTTCCACATTTGAATAAAAGAAAATCCCAACACATAACCCATAACACTTCTCACTTTTATTCTTCTCTCTTCCCTACGTCTCTCTCTCCCTTTTCTCTCAAAGTCCAGCAACAACATCCCAACATATCTGTTGGAAACCAACAAGCGGGCTAAGCAAATACTAGAGGGGGGTGAATAGTATTTTGAAGCACTAATACCAAATATTTCGATTGATAATTGAAGAATGGAGTTAAGACTGAATTTTCTGGAATCAGACACAAAAGACTCGAGTCTTTTGTGAAATACTCGAGTTTTTCAGGATGAACAACTCGAGTCTTTTATGAAATACTCGAGTTTTTCCTATCAGATAGCAGAAAGACCAGAAACGAAAATTCAGCAATTTAACTCAAATCAATTCAATAATAAACAGGAACTTATCCAACAGAATAGCAAGTAATCTAAATAACTTTTAACACAAAGATTCCTTGAACTTGCTACCTAATTGTATAAATCCTAATTGATTGAAATGACTTAAGTCTATTGAGCTAGAAAGTAGATTAAAAGCAATAAACCAACACTCAAGCAATTTTATCCTGGTTCACTCCAACAATGAGCTACATCCAGTCCTCCTAATCACTTAGGAGTTTCTACTAATAATCAAATTGTTAGAAATTACAAAGGATTGCTTGAGAATGGCCTCACTCAACCTAACCCTTTCAAGAGTGTACCAAACTCTTGATTTCTACCCCAATTTGATTCCGGTGATTGAAGAACTCTTCACAAAGCTTCCTTGAACTCCCTTCAAGAAACTCCACCGGGCTAGGAACCTCCTAGTCTTGTACTTGAGAACCTCTCAAGACTTCCAACACCCTAAGCCACTTAGGGTTTGCTTGGGAACAATCCAAGACTTTGAATAATCAAGCTTTTTGTATGTGTATTACTAATCTCACAATGGATTAGCACAAATAAGCACAGCTCAATGTAAGAATTGAGGCCTAAAACTCAACTTGGAATAAAATGACAATATGAGTGAAAAGTTGAGCTTTTTGGGAATTAACACTTGAGAAGAGGAAATTAAGAAAGCTTGAATCAATATGATCTTGTTGTCTTGTTTGTTCTTGCACAAATTCAAAGAGAAATTTTACAATAAGGTTCTGAATTTGCTCTCTTTGGTTGGATGAGACTCAAATGCCCTCAATTGGGTTTTTGAGTTTCTCCAACGTTCATTTTTGCTGACTGGACAAAAATACTCGAGTCTTTTGGTAAAAACTCGAGTCTTTTTGGTCGGTCACGAGTGAATTGGTGCACGAACAAGACTAACGGTCATATTTGCTGACCTGGCAAAAATACTCGAGTTTTTCTACAAATACTCGAGTGTATACTCGAGTCTTTTTGAAAATACTCGAGTATTTTGATCAGATATGGGAAAAATTATTTTTCAATTTTATTTTTCCTCTCAAGTATTAATTTTTGGTCAATCTCAACTTAATAAACATATAAAAATTTATTCCTAGAAGAGACTAACTATTTCTACCCACTCTCAACCACTCTCAACATAAATTAGAAATTTACAATTAATATTTGATTGAGAATGATTGGGCACTTGTCTTCTTTTCTTGACTTCTTGTTGATGTTGATGTTGCAATATCTTCAAGGCATGATTTGTTAATTATTTTGTCATCATCAAAACATAATCCACATAATTAGGAGCATTGAATTCACAATATCTTCTTCCTCTCCTCTTCTCACGAACATTTTCCCTCTCTTCCACCAACCAGAGACCTCCTCCCCGCCGCCTTCTCTTCCGTCCCGGACGCCCCTGGACCGCCGTGGAGTTCGTGTGTAGATTGGTGGAGCTCGTGTGCAGCTTGGAGTAAGAAGGATTCAAGGGTGCTAAGATCAAGGACAAGTAACAAGGAACCATTCTCAAACTCTCAACTCTTATCTCACACGGTTTGAGGTAAGGAGTGAGTGTTACCTCTACTTGAGTTTGGGTTTCTAGGGTGTTCATAAAGGGTACTAAGAGTGGGTATTAGATTAGGGAATGGACATAGGTTAATGTTAGAAGAGAAATGGTAAAAAGGGTAAAAGGGGAATTAATGAATGAACTAGAAACATGGATTTTAAGTGAAGATGGAATATCACTTTTGATTACATGCTATATTTCATATGCTGCATTTTATATGATGGATTGACTAAATGTTTTGTTCATGTGGTTGTTGAGGTGTAAGTGTTTATGATGCTTTGATATTTGGTATTTGTATCTGTGGCCGAGCCGAGAGAGGCTGAGAATGGAGAATGAGAAGAATGGTAACCAGGGTGGATCGAAAAGACGAACTAATAAGTTATATAATGAGATAGGTAGATGAGATAGATAATAGGGATAAGGGAAATCGGAAATGGGTAAAGGGTTGAGCCGAGGTAGGCTGAGCTAAGTAAATAATGAGATTAATGCAAAGAGGAATAAATTAAAGAGGTGAACTGAGGTGGGCCGAACTAAAAGTAATGGTTAATAAGATAAAGGGAATTAAAGAGAAATGGTTGTGTGGTCGGGTCATAGCAGACGCGTATTGGGTGCGTGCATTGATCGCGTAAGCCGAGCATTGTGGTGCTCGCAGCTGTAAGACGAGCATGGTGGTGCTCGCAGTTATGACCCACAAGGTTCCGAGAACGGAATCGGTACGAAGTGTTCCTGGTCATAGCAGACGCGTACTGGGTGCGTGCATTGATCGCGTAAGCCGAGCATTGTGGTGCTCGCAGCTGTAAGACAAGTATTGTGGTACTCGCAGTTATGGACACTCCTTACTCCATAGAATGATCGGCGGTAGTGTTCCTGGTCATAGCAGACGCGTACTGGGTGCGTGCATTGATCGCGTAAGCCGAGCATTGTGGTGCTCGCAGCTGTAAGATGGGTATTGTGGTACTCGCAGTTATGGACACTCCAATATCCGACTTAAATGGTGTAAGACATGCACGGGGTGTATGCATCCGAGAAGAGTAAAAGATTGTTAACTATGTGAGTGGAATAATGAGTAATGGTAATCCGAGGTAAGAGAATGTAAACCGAGGTATAGCTAGTATTGAGTTAACTGGTTTATGATGTGAGCCGAGCTAGACGAGGATGTGGGTATGCGAACCGAGCTAAATGTTGATATATGCATGAGATATATGGGTTTGATTACTTGTGATTGATTTGCTATTTGACTACTTGTGTTTGGCTTGGTAGTTCGGTATGTCATTCTAGAAACTGCTTATTTAAGTTCTGTGTAATGCTCACCTCCTTACCATTTTTCAGGTACTGAGCCCGAGCAGACGCAGTCCCCGGCCGAGCAGGATCACTCTCCCTCACAGGGAGAGTAAGTCATTAGAGTCGGATAGCCTAGATGGGTCTCGGCTAGTTGGCCGAGCTAAAAACAATATTTTGTATTTTTGGAATTGCCGAACTGATTGTACTTAAACTTGTGTTTTATGTATCTGATGTATTTAAGTCTTCCGCCTTTTGAACTCTGATGTGTCTCTGGCATTAATAAAGTGAACTATTATTTTGGCAATTTATCTTAATCATTTCCTCAAAAGAAATTTTAAAATCCTAATTTCGGGGTAATTAAAGGGTAATTATTATGTAGGGTGTTACAAAGAGTCTGAGCGGTGTAAAGAATGAGAAGGAGAATGAGAATAGAAATGTGGGAAGGATATGGAGTTCTGCGAAAGGGAATAGAAACAAGAGTGGAGAAGTGTTAAGGGAATGATGATAAGATGGAATGAACGTAGATTGCGGATAATGATGATAATATGTTTGCCTGTTATCTTGCGTGTGCGTGTTGTGTATTGTTTGTTGTGTGTCCTATTATTTTGCCTACCGTAATTCCACACCATCGACGCTACGCCGTCCGGATCGCTTACTCTCTCCTGTTCGTTGGCATATCGGTGTTGCTGGTATCTCAACGGGCAGACGGAGCAACCCAGGGAGATCATCATTCAAGACGGAGTGGAGCTGGATCTTATCAACGGCAAGAAAGTAACGAAAGAGATGACTACATCTTCGGGAATGAAGGAAAGGCGCGTTAAGAAAAGGAGGCTTCATCCGGCTGTCTTCATCAGAGTAGCGTAGCAGAAGCAAAAGTAGCAAATTTAGTTTAAGTTTATAAATTGTGTTTTGAGTCAAGGATTACCAAGCAATGTACCACTCCTGTAATCAAGCTAAGCTTTTACATTCTGTATTGAGGTCTAATTATTTTTGAAAATCGAACGATGTGACCTTTTGGAAAATATCAGGATGATTTGGAGACAAACCTTTTTATGAAAATAAAAGTTCTATGAAAGTAAAGGTTTTAGTGACAACTCGGTTTTCAGTACAATAGATTTTAAAATGTATCAAGGACTTCTCAATGTTTTATAAAAAAAAATTTGGCCTCATTTTTGGTAACTTTAATAAGTAAAAGTTATTCATTTCGGGTTTATGAAAATCGGGCTGTTACAATTTAATTCACGTCGGTTAGACTAGTATCTAAGAAAACGAAAAATAAGGTTTAAAATAAATTAATGGTCGGTTCCATAGCTAATCTTAATTCAAGCAACTATGACACCAAATGTGAAAATAAGGATCGAGACTGATCGATCGGATTTAAACCGCTGAACCATACCAATTTAATTTACGATTACAAAAGAAACTTTTTGCTTAAGTTGAGAAGCGGTTCGAACTCAATCGAAAGGTCCTCTAGTTACAAATATCAAAAGAAAAGTGTTTCATATTTACCTTCCCTATCCAAATCTGGTGTGCAACGTGGTTAAGATAAGTGGCCAACAAAGAAATATCTTGGGGGTCTTCATCATCATCATCATCATAATCATTACCCTCTTGATTACCTTCAACCGGATCAACATTGGGAGCAGGAAATTGTGATGGACCTGATTCCTCCTCCTCTTGTTGAGCTGCACGACGATGCGCCACCATATTTCTCTTATTAGACACGGTCGGACGATGCCTAGTATGAGGATCTTGTTCAATATCATCGTTGTTGTCTCCTCTTAAATGAATGTTCAAAATCTTTGTTCTAACCATCTGAAACACAATGGGTCAATTAATAAAATATGGAAAAAAATACAAGAAAAAAAAATAATTGGGTCAGGGCTGTGAGGCACTAAAACTGGGTCAAGGTATACCTCAAGACCATACAAAAATTGAAACAAGGTCAAGGTCTAAGGTAACGGGTAAAAATAAAAATAGGTCACGGTTGTGAGGTATGAACCCCAAAAATCAAAATTAGGTCACGATTGTGAGGTATCCAAGGTCAAACATGGCTTCTAGAATACGAATCGCATGGACGAAGGGGTTAAGATCCATAACCAAAGGACATGCAAGGAGTAAAAAAAATAAAGAAACAAAATAGAAACATTAACATCTAATGTCTACCATTCTTAACATTTTATTGACAAGTGAAGCATTGGCATGAAGGGATTATAAAGATGAAGAAGAATAAGGGAATACGAAAAGACAAACCATGGAGTAAAAGAAGAAGGAGGAGGAGGAGGAGGAGGAAGTAATTTACTCTTAAGGAGGAGGGAGAAGGAGGGAATGACTTTATGGAGAATGAGGGAGTGGCTTGTGAAGGAGGGAGTGGTTCTTTTATGAGTGTTGAGAAGGAAGTATGAGAAAAGGAAGAAGATGAAGAGAAATGGATGAGAGAGAAATAAAAATATGTAAAAAAAATTTTAAATTAAGGGTAATTTTAAAAATAAATTAATATGTGAAGTATGTAAAGTCAAGAAGAGTTTTGATTTTTGGCCCCCAAAGTAGAGATTTTGGCCCCATTTCAATTTTTCGTTGACAATACTGCTCTTCCGCATGTTATTTTTTCCGTCTCTTCATCGCCGGAAACCAATTTCTGTTCCCACAAAGACGGAATGACGGAAATATTCTGTTTGCTATCTGACAAAAATAATTCCGTCTACAAAGAGACGAAAGTATTTGTCGTCTATCCATAGACGGAAGATGATAAGATAGATCATAGTCTAACATTATTATTGATTGTATGCTTCATGGATTGTCAAGTGGAGCTACTGTTCGAGACCCAAGTCAATGCTTACACTCCCTTTCTTTCTTCTTTTGATTCAGTCAGCTTAATTAATCATTATTATTAATATTAGTAATAATTTTATTATTTTTTGGGGATGGAGCAGGTAATCCCAAAAAGGTGGATCACTTACTTAAACTTGATGGTGCAAAAGAGAGGTTGCAACTCTTTAAGGCTGATCACTTGGAGGAAGGTTCCTTTGACTCAGTTTTGTTACGACTTCATTATATTTCCGTCTCTTTACGGACGGAATTATTTCCGTTAGGTTACAAACGGAATATTTCCATCTATGTGGAAACGAAAACTTGTTTTCGATGATGGAGAGACGGAAAAAATAACAAGCAAAAGGATAATATTGTCAAAAAAAAATTAAAATGGGGACCAAAATCTCTACTTTGAGATAACGAAAATCTCATATTGAGATGGGAATAACAACCCATGTTGTAGGCTATGGAGATCATGAATGAGATGGGAATAACCCATGTTGCAGTGAACACTGACTGCCAGCCTTTGACCCATGCGTGGAATAGGAATCTGCTTCGGTTTCCTATTTAGATGCCACCGTCATTTTTTTAGCTTGTTTTTAAGCATAGACAGTCGAGCGTCTACTGTATGACGCAGTCCTTCATTGTTAGAAACAGTTGACAACCTTCATTGTTGGAAGCAGTTGACACTATTGTCGTAATTAATATTACAATATCGTTTCATTTTCATGAGATTATAAAATGTTACTCATCCTTAAAAGTGGTTTCGTTTAATTCCTTTTTCAATTTAATCCCTAACTTCTAAATATTTAATTCAATTTCATCCATATTATTAAATCTATTTTGGTTATATCCTTGGGATAATTGCTAATAACCCACATTAAACTTAAATGAGTAACATTTTACAATTTCGAAAACTAAAGAGAAGTTTTCAAAATCTCAAAAACGAAAGTGAAATCACCTTGCAATGTCAAGGACCAAAGTGACATTTTTGTCCTCAACATTTTGCATCAAATCCGGTTACTTCGACCGTTTTTGTGGAATAAAATTTTGACTCTTCTATCAAAAAGCAAAAGGTAAAATCGCTATTTGATTCTATAAGTTATTTTCATTTTTCAATTTTATTTATTTACTTTTTTTTTTTTTTTTTGCCTTTCAATTTCATCTTTAAAGTTATTTTTTGTTCCAATCGTATCCTAAATCAATTTTTTCATTGTAAAATTTTTAAAAAGTGATGAATGCATTCTATAGATTTTTTCATTATGAACTTAATGATACCAAGATCATGAATTTTGAATGAAAATGAAGAAAATTATGGAGAAAACAAAAATTCAGAACGAAATTAAAAGAAAAAAAAGTTAAAGAACAAAACTGAAAAATAAAAATAACTTAAAACATATATATTAAGTATTTAAGAGGTAATAGACTTGGACTTCCAAAACTTTGTTACCATTTTTGAAACTTTTATCCTCAAAGGGTCAAGATTAAGCAAACCCCAAAAAAAACAATCTCAAATCAGAGTCCCCATAAACATAGCTACCTAGATTCCACCACGTAAGGCTAAATGAAAACGAAGAAACCACAGAATGCATTGAAGATTGAGAACAAGGAGATGTCACGCTGCTCGCAGGATTAGGGTATCCCGGTCCGTTCCACAATATCTCTGACATTAGGTCAAATGCCCATGGAGTCTAGGTCAATGGATGCCTCCACGGCTGATCAGCGGTTGAAGGGTGGAGTAGCAATGGAATCGTAGTGGAATCAAGGGTGGTGGTGGTGGTGGTGGTGCTGATGCCACTTGCAACGGTAGTTGCAACTGAGGTTATGATGGAGGGGTGAGGGTTGGTTGAACTTAGAGGTCGAAGTGAGGGGTTTACAAAGAAGAAAATAAAATGGTGCACATCATTCACCACTTTGTGTGTGCTGTATCACAAATGCTACCGTCTATGTACTTCGTAATTCCCTTCAAAATACCTGAATCTTGAAGAGTCTGAAATATTGAGCACTACTTAAACATGAAATATTAAATTGTTGACAAGATATATATCAAAAATTGTTTTTTTTCTGATGTAATTTGTTTCTAAGTAAATCAAAGAACACATGTAGCAAGTAGGACATGATACTCTAACAGTACAGTTGTTTCCTAAAACGTCAAGGTAGTGTAGCTGAATGGTGGTTGCGCCAACATCTTCCTTGAGAAAAAGGCTATATGAATTGAGCCATTTATTTAATGTATATACGTTTGAAGCAATAAAAAGACACTAAATTATTGACTTAACAAACAATATCAATTCAGGAAGATTATCAAGAAACAAAGTAAAAATTGCTCCAAGTACAAAAATCAAAATAAAAGCAAACACTATTTTAGCAAAATACAGAAAGCTAATTGGTTTGGATACCCTCCTTCCAGGACCCGGGACACCCGAAACCTAGAGAAAGAAAGTCAACAAATTTAAAATATATAAGCTCGAAGATTCAAATGGTAAAAATATGGCCCTACAATCTTGATATGATAATGTGATTAGTTTAAATTTTTTATTGGAACCAAATAACGATTTAGTTAAGTGTTTCAAACGATCATTCTAATTCTAATTTAAACAACTTTTACATTTTTAGGTTAAGAAAATGGTGCAAGTGCCGACAACACCAACAATCACCAAGCCTTTTCCAACTAGATGGGTCAATTAATGGAATAAATGATGCCATAAAGTTCTATGGTAAGTGATGTCTATAAGCAAACTATTGATACAGAAATCCCTTTTAGCTATTTCACCTATAGTCTTTTTAGATCTCCCTCTACCTCTTGCAATTGGTCTACCTACCATGTGATTTATTCTCCTTAATGGGGCTTTTACAAGTCTATTCCACACTTGTTCGCGAGATTATATAGCATCAGTTTTAGTGCTACCCCAACTTTTCCTATATTTCATTTATTCCTACTTATCTACTTTAACCTTTTCCTATATTTCACTTATTCCTAAACTTATCATATCTACTTTAACCGCTCATACAAAAAAGAAATTTATGCAAAAGGGACAAAAGTTGCTGTTATTTTTCTCTTTTCATTTGGAAATAAACTTACTAGTGGTGAATCGGCATCTCGATTTATTGCTCCTCCTGCAAAAAATAAATAAAAATAAAACAAAAAATAAAGAAGTGTTTAAAATAACATCAACAACAAGAATAATAATAATAAGTGGAATAATGATACATAACATTTTTCTTACACGTTTAGAAAAGGGTAAAATATGTTTTAGTCTCTACAAATATTGCAAATTTTCATCTTAGTCTCTCCTTTTTATTTTTAAGTTTTTAGTCCCTGCATTTTGTTACCATTTTGCTTTTAGTCCATCACATCAATTGTGGATGGAAAATGTTAACGTTAGCAATGCCCTGTTTGACACCACATAGATTAAGTGGTCCTAGACAGCTCCGCATCATCCACCATTGTACATTAAAAAAACTTCCGTGCAATCAGCTAATCATAATTGATAGAAAAGTGAGAGAGAGAGAGAGAACTCAGATAAGAGCAAAGAGGGAAACTGAATTCTGATATTAAAACTGTCAACTGATATACAAGTTCATGGCTGCTATTTATAGCAGCTGCATAAGGTTATGACAGCAGCTTAAGTGCCTAGCCGCTTCTAACTTAACTCTAAGCTAACTTTCTATTTCTATAAAATTATCTACCCTCATATATATCAAGGTTTTAAATCTAGGTCTACGATCGTAATTGAGTCCACAAAGTTAAGGATTGAGAGTTCATGCAACCACACTGCAACCACGATTCAATCATATCAGCCGCAATGGTACACAGTTTTAGGATTACCCGTAAGGCGTAACCACTACGATTTAAAAATTAATACCTTATATGTGGCAAAACTATTAGATTGGTCCCTTAAGCTATTTTTAAGTTACAAATCAGTTCCTTAAGTTTTTTTTTGTTTCAAATAAATCCAGTAACTTATTGTCGTCTAACAAATTTGTCCCTTAAAATTTTCTTGTGGTGTCAAGTGTTACTTAACGAAAAAAAATCAATTGAAATAATTGATTTGTTGGACGGCAACAACTTGCCGGATGTATCTGAAACAAAAAAAACTTACCTAAAAATAACTTAAGGAACCAATCTAACAGTTTTGCCCCTTATATCACTTTTTAAGGTAAATTTAATAGTCTCACAATAAACGATTGGGTTTAGATGTTTAACATGAAATTAATCAATGCACAAAAATTAACTAAAAACAGTTATACTTATCAATATATAACAGTATACAAATATATATATATATATATATATATGTATATATATATATATATATATATATATATTCAACAAAAAGGAAGTTAAGAAATTGATTGAAAGTTTGAAACATAACAATTCCATA
Source organism: Crotalaria pallida (assembly GCA_037953625.1). NCBI lineage: Eukaryota > Viridiplantae > Streptophyta > Magnoliopsida > Fabales > Fabaceae > Crotalaria > Crotalaria pallida. The sequence continues at coordinate 88,522,934 of CM075649.1, read as the reverse complement.
ACTTAATTTCAATAAATCCTGCAATGAAACCATTATAAAATTGGTGCAGTTTATGTTTGTTTAAATTGAACTTACTCGAAGAAACGAAATCAAGATCCGATTTTGTAACAGTCTGGAGAATCCAACCCTTGCCGTAACATACTAGAATCGAATTGGGACCGAACGCGATTGGTTCTTCGCCATCTTTAACAGCTTCTATGCGCGAGGCAACCGGCTCCGTTCTCTTCAGCTTCTCATTAATGAGCGACACCGCGAACCCTGCCTCGGTGCCGGCCGCAAACCGCCGAGTCTTGCCGGAGCTTGTGCAATTAACCTCCACGTACTGTTCCGTTTCCATAAAATCAAAATCGAAATCGAAATCGAAATAAAACTGAATCCAATAATTGACTAATTATAAAAACATAAATGGGAGAGAGAGAGAGAGAGAGAGAGAGAGAGAGTACGGGAGTAGGAGAAGGACGATGAGTTTGCGGTGATGGAGAAGGTGGTGATGATGTTTCTTCGGCCATCAAAATCCAGCATAAACAAGTGAAGTGGGTCTTGAGATTGATATTAACAGAGTTTATATAAATTTTAGGCTAATTTTTTTTTTAATGTATGCCGTTACTTTTGGTCATATATCTTTCAAATGACCAATTTTGCTAGCATTTAATATCCTGGTCAGACATTAGAAGTTGGTCATGGGCAAAACTGACATTTCTCTTCAATTTTTTTTTTTTTCTTATTTAATTAAAAATATAAAATTAATAAGTTTTTTTAGTTTTTTTTTTTTTAAATAAGGATGTTCACTCACGGGGGCACTACGTGTCTTACCTTTTTGCGTCGGATCAAAATTTTGTTGTTACGTGTCATCAAAATTTGTCAGAATTAATAGTAGTGGTTAGTATTGGCAAAATGGGCCTTGATCCGCGGGCCCCGCCCGCCCGCCCGCAATTTTTTGCGGGCAGGGCCCAAGTTTTTGTAAAAATAATTAAATCATGTCCGTCCGCCCGCCCCGTTATTTTTTGCGGGCGGGCCGCCTGCGGGCTTGGATATTAAAAATAAAAAAAATCACCTAAATATCACCTCAAATTATGGGCAATTTTGCGGGCGGGCCGCCCGCACTTTTTTTTTTAAAAAAATTGTACTAAAATAAAGAAAAAAATATTAATTAATTATTTTTTTAAACGCGAGCCGCCCGCGCCCGCACTTAGGGCGGGCAGGGCCTGAAAAGTAGGCCCTAAATAATTTTACGGGCGGGCATTTTGTGGGCCGAGTGCGGGCATGGGCCATGCCCGCCCGCCCGCCCATTTTGCCAATACTAGTAGGGGTATATGACTAACCCAGAAGTAATTTGGAGAGTCAGACATTGAGAAAAAAAAAAGATAAGAGTATTTGGCAAAAGTACCTCAAACTTCATAAACTTATGACATAACTAGTAAGCAAGCCCGTGCACATGCACGGGCGAAAGAGGGAAGGGTATTATTTAGTAATTGAGTAACATATTAAATATTTATATTATATAAAAATTAATAAAGTTTTTATTAAATATTATTTGATAAAAAGCATGTTGTATATTTATTTATTAGTTGGGCTTTACCAAAAAAATTTCATATAGGAAAGCTATCAAAAAAACTTCATAGGCACATGTTGGGCTTTACCAAAAAAATTGTTTGCAATTACTATTACCTCTGCACAACTAAAAAAGAGGTAGACTTTGGTATGTCTTCATTCCCAACATATTTAACCATCCACATAAGTTTTGGACATTCTGTTTCTTCAGTTAAAGTTGTTCAGTTAACGTAGTATACTGAACTTAGTTTCTGTTTGTACAGTATATCCATATCAAGTTAACATTGAATATGAATAACTAATTGAATTGCCAGCAAAGTAATTTCATACCCTTTACATTCATAAATTCATAATAATTTCATAAGTTGATAGCAAAACTTCAAATTAGGACATAAAAATCATAGTATTATGGTAAGAAAAACATAACTGAAACAGTGTTTTTGATTAAGGTTAAATCTGCAATAGTGGTTGAAATGAATTAAGAAACCGAAAAATTTCAAACCAAACAATTCTTCTTGTCTCAAAATTATAGTTTTATTTCAGAGATGGCAGAGAGTGTTGAATTTTTTTGCTTGAACCTGCAAAGTGAATGATAATATTTGTTACATATATACCTTATTATATCTGAATTAAAATATACTATTCTATTGTATAACAATGGAAACTATTTGCTAAAAGCTTTGTATTATTTACCAAATCAAACACATTCATTATGTAACGAAAAATGCAGAATGGTATCAGATATTGTAAACATATATATCTAACAGGAATGAATTTAGTTTCTTAACTTTTGGTTTTATGATTGAAGATTAAAATATATTCTTTTAGTTTCTTAACTTTTCGTTTTTTAGGTTTTTTTTATTCAATATTTTTTTCATAGAAATCAGTTACTATAAAATAAATCAGTTACTAAGAGAAGAAAAAAATCAATTACAAATTAGTTACTAAAAGTATGAAAATATGGTGTGATTCATTAATTAATAGAAGATAAATTTTTAATAGAAGAGAATTTAATGAGATCATTGAGAAGATAAATAGGTGATAAATAAAGAAAAAATATTAATTAATTATTTTTTTAAACGCGGGCCGCCCGCGCCCGCAATTAGGGCGGGCAGGGCCTGAAAAGTAGGCCCTAAATAATTTTACGGGCCGGCATTTTGTGGGCCGAGTGCGGGCACGGGCCATGCCCGCCCGCCCGCCCGTTTTGCCAATACTAGTAAGGGTATATGACTAACCCAGAAGTAATTTGGAGAGTCAGACATTGAGAAAAAAAAAGATAAGAGTATTTGGCAAAAGTACCTCAAATTTCGTAAACTTATGACATAATTAAGCATAAATTTTACTTTTTTTATTTTTTATTTTTGAGTTTTGACTTATGATGCTGATAGAAAAAGTAAAATAAAAAAATATTAAATAAAAAATTTGCCAAAATTCGCCAATCGACAAAATTCGCCAAATTTTACTTTTCTTAACCATAGGTTGAATATAAAATAAAGAAATATTAAATAAAAAATTCAAATACTCTCTTGTGAGTTTAAATTAAGTCAAAGTTTAGAGGTTAAATAACAACAAACAAACTTAAATAATATTTTCAAAATCAAATAAGAAAAAAATATCAAGATCAATACATCAAATTCAATCATTTTAATTAATTTAATAATATGTTAAAAAAAATTAATATAATAATAAATTATAAATATGAAATTAAAAAAATTATTTATGTAACATTTTTTTTTTGTTAAATCAAATTAATTGCAGCAGAAGTTTTTGCGAAGTTTTTATGTCTAATACCACATCATTAAAACCAATTGAGATTAAAAGTGAGTACAAATGGGCGCAAGAAGACAAGTCCACTGAGCGTGACCTATCATATTTTGAACGCATGCATCATATGGTGGATGATATTTTGACCGGAACTATGAGAAGGGTCACTACATTCAAAGAAGGAACAATCTCAAAATTCCAAGAATAGCTCACCCAAGATTCCATATCTCAAGTTTCTCAGACTCGAGGTACAAAGTGCACTCAGAATTCACATGAGTTTATACCCCCGTCTGTGTGCAACAATAAATTGGATCGATGCATGGCATGGACAATGATGGCAGTTGTGGTTTTCATGCCATATCTAGTTATCTATGCATCATTATGGGTTCATCGAGATGTATCATTTGAAGAATCCGATCCCAGAAAGTTAAATCAAAGCATATAGGATTTACAATAAATCTCGTAATACTATTAAAGAATCTATTCATGTATCATTTGACGAATCCGATCCCAAAAAGTTGGGAAAGGTATCTGTTAATGACATTTCAGGTATTCTTTGAGATTTATTCATTGATGAGGATGAGGAGCAAATTGCTAAAAGAAAGGATCATTCCGAAAGCAAGGAAAAATCAGTTGAATCAGTTGAGGAGAAAAATCAAGAACAATCCATGGAGCTCAACGCTGATTTGCCTAAGGAATGGAGAACTTCGAGGCATCATCCCATTGATCAAATCATAGGTGACATCACAAAAGGTGTAAGTGCTCGCAATTCTATTAGCAATCTATGTAACTACTTCGCATTTGTTTCTCAAGTGGAGCCAAAGAATATTTCTGAGGCTACGCTTGATGAGCATTGGCTTTTGGCAATGCAAGAGGAATTAAACCAGTTCAAAAGAAATCAGGTGTGGGAACTTGTTCCTAGGCCTGAGTCTCATCCGATTATTGGAACTAAGTGGTTTTATAAAAATAAAATCGATGAGGCAGGTTTAATTGTTCGAAACAAAGCTAGGTTAGTTGCACAAGGTTACAACCAGAAAGAGGGGATAGATTATGAGGAAACATTTGCCCATGTTGCTAGGTTGGAAGCCATTAGACTGCTTTTAGCTTTTGCATGCATTTTAGATTTTAAATTATATCAAATGGACGTAAAGAGTGCCTTTCTTAATGGTTTTATAAATTAAGAAGTTTATGTATGTCAACCTCCTGGCTTTGAAAGTTATGAACACCCAGATTATGTTTTTAAATTGAAAAAGGCTTTGTACGGTTTGAAACAAGCTCCAAGAGCGTGGTACGACCGTCTTAGCAAATTTTTATTGGAAAATAATTTTGAAAGAGGGAAGGTTGATAACACACTTTTTATCAAAAAGAAAGGAAAGGACATTCTTTTACTTCAAATTTATGTCAATGATATTATTTTCGGTGCTACTAATGAAACACTTTGCAAGGATTTTTCGAGTATGATGCAGGAAGAGTTCGAGATGTCTATGATGGGCGAGCTGAACTTTTTCTTGGGATTGCATATAAAACAAGCAAAGGATGGGATTTTCATTAGCCAAAAAAAGTACTGCAAGGAACTATTGAAAAGATTTGACATGGATAAGGCCAAGGCAGTAGCAACACCTATAAGCACATCTTGCTATTTGGACAAAGATGAAGGAGGTAAATCCGTAGAAATCACTAAATATCGAGGTATAATCGGATCCCTTCTCTATTTAACGGCAAGTAGGCCGGATATAATGTTTAGTGTTTGCCTTTGTGCTCGTTTTCAATCGAATCCAAAAGAAACGCACATGGTTGCTGCCAAACGTAAAATGAAATATCTGTCTGACACAATTGACATGGGTTTATGGTACCCCAAAGGTTCTTCATGTAATCTTGTTGGGTATTCTGATTCTGACTTTGCTGGCTGCAAAGTAGATAGAAAAAGCACTAGCGACACTTGTCATCTTCTTGGCAATTCTTTGGTATCATGTGTAACACCCCTCAAAATCCTCGTACTGTTTTAATCCCTAAAAAGAATTATTTTTGAGAAAAGAATTTTGAAAAGGGTATCTTCTTAAATAAATTTATTTATTCACGATTTCAAGGTGGTAAATGATTTTAAAGAATGATTTTCTTCATGAAATAATGTTATAAGTCTTGAAATTTATTTTGGAAAGGCGATTTATTTTCTATGAATGTGTGTTTGATTTTTGGTATTTTAAAGGAAATTTATTTTCTAGGTGTGTGTATGGGTATATATGTACGGTTTTTATATGTATGTGTACTTGGACTTAGGTGGAAATTTAATTAGTGAATGAATGTGATTATATGTGCATGTATGTATGTGTGTAATGTGTATGTGCATGATATAAGTATATGTGTCAAATGTGTGCCTTACTACATGAGTTCATGCAATGTGACAAAATGAAAATAAATTGCATGTGTATGTGTATGTGTGTGGTGCGGCCAAGTGTAGGACTAGGAGACCAAGTGAAGTGCATCTTCTTAAGCATTAAGAAAGTGAAGTTTAAATGGAAATAGGAGGAAACTAGGGGGTATGACTCATGATGCCTAGGAAGACTTCCTTACACCCTTGTCTCCCCCACGAAATAACCTCCCATGCAACAATTGAGCTGGACCAAGTTGCCCTTAAGTTCACGCCATAAACCAAGGCTAGAAAAGGAAATTATCCACCCCTTGTCTTTGTCCTTAAAGCCGTGAGAAGAGTGTTGGCTTGGACTCATTTTTTCTTCACTTCACAACAAACACAAACACACTTAGTCCAAGAGCACCATTAAGCTCTTGAGACGTAGAGAGAAGAGAGTGAGACCGTAAGGGAGAGAAGAGAGAAAGAAGAGGGAAAAATCCAAAGTCCTTCACCCAAACATCCTTGATTCCCTACTTGCACCCATTCTTCACCAAAGATCAAGGAGAAAACCACCCCTTTAACCCTAGAAGAAGGATCGAAAGATAGGGGAAGGAAGAGGAAGAGGAGATCAAGTCCTAAACCTAGGAAATCCTTGAAGATCAAGTGTTCAAGAGGACTAGAAGCCTTTCTCCTTGGTATAAACCAAAGACCTAGAAGTCTTAGAATTAGTTTGATTTGTGATCTTGTAATTTTTCTTTTCTCCTCTTGCATGTTCATTTTTATGTTTGGAAAGATGAATTTATGTGTTGATCTTTCTTAAACATGGACTTTTAAGGACTTAAATTGATTTGTGATAGGTGTAGTTTGTGTGTAATAATTCGGTTAGCACTTTTCTTGATAGATCTTAGTGTTGTTGTGCTAGATCTTGATGTTTTTCCTCTAGATTTATAGTTTTGTTCATGATCCTTGTGAATTTGAAGTAGATCTTATTGCATGTTTAATTTTTATGCTTAGAACCGTAAACTATGAAGTGTTTTAGTGTTGAATTGTTAAATCAATGTTTGATCTAAATTTGTTTTTAATTTTGGTCTTGCATATTGATTAATGATGATTTATATGGTTTTGAACCCTTGTATATTTCGGTTTTGATTTAATCTTGATAAAAGCTTTAATTTGTGTTTTGATTCTTAGTTTTGTTTTGATCTTTAATTTTGAAACAAAAGTTTTCCTATTTTCTTAGACTATGTCTCGGTCTTGGTTCCTTTTCATTTAAAATGACCTTTCTACTTGATTTGTGTTCTTATGTTTCATGTGATGACTTGATCTACATGATTTATATGCATGCATGTTGTTGTTGAACCTCAAAGAATTATTTTCATGATCCTTTAAAAATAAATAAATAAAAGTGATTGTGTGATATATGATAGTTACTTGTCTTGTTAGAAAGGCTTAAGATTTATTCTTGCATGTTAAATTTAAGTGAAAGGAACATATTTTCTTTGTTGCATGCCTCGGTTTTGGAAGGGAATTAGAGGAGTAAACTTTAAAATAATTTTCCTTATTATACGAACATGATTTAACCTCAGTGTTAGTCTTGTGCATGATGCATTAGGCCATGTTTAAATAAAATCCATGCTTTTTATTTCATGAGAACTTGATAGATGCTCCATTTTCTTGCATGATCTTTGATTCGGTTTAAGTTAAGGAAATTAAATTAGAATTTGATTATTTTTCTAAGTTGTGGCTCACGGTTTGGCTAAGAAAAAGGAAGGAACAATTGCATGATTTTGTATGTTTGATGATAAGTGAATCTTGCTTTAGAGTCTCGGTTTATGTATGTAAATTAGGTTAGAATTCTTTTCCATGAAAATAACATAGGTATAATGCACGTATTTTCTAAAATAATTGATTAGGAATAAGTTTTGTGTTTAATTAAACGTATGTGTGTGTATGCGGTTTGTGAGTCTAAGTGTGTTTAACTGATTTTGTTTTATAAAAATGAAATGGTTTTGAATTGTATTATGTGATTGAAGGATTGGATTAAGTGTGTGATTTGTAAAGTGTCTCTTTGAGAATGAATATTTGTTTGTAATTTAATTGAATAATTGAATAAATGCTTATGTGATTTGATTGACCAAAGTGTGTTGTTGTTTGTGTGTGTGTAATTTGATTTAATTTATTTGAGCTGTGAGATTGTGTTTTTCTAAAACTTGTTTCATGACAAAAAAAAACTTGAGTTTTTAAAGTATTAATGTTGAATTAAAAAGTATTTGAAATAAAAAGGAGTTTTTACGATGTTTCCGAAACATCTTCCTGCTGTCCAAGGTTGTTTAAAACTGTTTTCTTGACTTCTAAATGAGTTTATGAGACTCACAGTTCGGTTTTCAAAAGGTAATTGATTGTTGAAAAACCCGGGTCAAAAACGGTGCATTTTTCGGTGTTTTCAAATATATTTATGGTGCTGTCCAAAACGGACCAGCAACCAAACCAAATGGTTTGAACCATTCTATTAAATGTTTTCAAATGGTTTTAAAATAATGAGAGGTGTCTAAGTTACAGACAAGATTTTCTTAATACAAGTTAATAACGAAAACGTAATTTCTATTTAGTACGAGAAATCTTAAAGACGAGGGATTGGGGCAACTGGCAGCACAACGGATCCGAGGCAACGGTACGCATTAAATAGCTGGACCTCAGGTGAGAGAGAAGCTTTCCTAAGACACTGTGGTAGTTAGGTGATTTATTAGGACGTTCCGTATCATCTCAAAGATCGGAACTAAGTGGTTCGGAGTCAGTAGTATAAGTGGCAATTGTTTGTATTGTGTGGCCACTTATACGAAGATGACAATGACCACACTATTGTTGTGTGATGTTTGTGTGACTGATAGTATGTTTATGTTTATTAATTTAAGTGTGCTTAATGATATTTATTGCTGTTAAATTGAATGAGTAATATGTTGATGGACGTCTGTTACGTCCTGAATAAGGAAATAAAAATGAAGTGAATGAGTTGTGAAAGTAATAAGATGGAAAGTAAAGATACAATGAGAAAAGAATAACGAGTGGGAATAAGATATGTGTTGGAGAATAAAGAAAAAGTTGAGATTGGGGAATGAAATTGAGGATGATGATGAGAATGAGCCAGAGCTGGGGAGAGTGATGTGAATGTGGATATGAGATGTGATGTGAGCGGAGCTGGGCTCCTTTTGTTTTGGTTTTAGTCCGGGACTAGTGTCGAGTTGAGCTTGCTCCTCCATTAGCGCTCAGCAAAGTGAAATTTTTGAAAAGGTTTTTGAAAAACAGTTTTTGAAAAAGTTTTCGAAAAGAGTTCTTCGAAAATATTTTTGAAAAGAAATTTTGTGAAGAATGGTGAAAGGGAATTTTTAGAAAAAGGATTTGCGAAAAGAAATTCTTTTGAAAATGATTTTTTTTGAAAAGAGGTTTTGAGAAAATATTATAAAAAGTGTTTTCAGAAAAGTTTTGAAAGGAAATTTTTATGAGAGACTTTGGAAGGGGATTTTTATAAACTTTGAAAGGGGGCTTTTGAGAAAACTTTTGAAGAAGAGATTTTATGAAAAGTTTACGAAATGATACTTTGTGGCGGATTACGAAAGATTGTTTTGAAAAAGTTGTAAGAAGATTGTTTTGAAAAGAGATTTTGGAAATGAGATGATTTACGTGAAATGAAGGGATGTTGAGAAAGTTGAGGAATGAGATTTGAGATTTGTGATGTGATCTCAGCTCTGTGCTATGTGAGAAACGATGAGAGAAAGATTGTGCAAAGTTAGTGGTCGAGACTCATTGAAGGGTTGCACGAAGGATGGGCCGACCTTAGGTTAATTAAAAATAAGATAAAAGACTTTAAAAGACATACGCGGTGAGGTATGAGAGTGCGAAGTAGTGGAGAGGAAGAAACCATAAGTATCTGCGGATACTTAGAAGGAGATTGCATTAGGGGAGGACGATGACGGTGAAACGTCAAGAAGTCTAGAGTATGTTTCTAGGCAGAACGAACTCCACATGTGGCGCACTAACGTGGTGGGGACTGGGTCTAATGCCGTGGCAAGTTCTGCGGGCCCACTAGAAATATACTGTCGCCCCCTAGATTGCAAATCGAGAACAGTGAGAGGGACTGGAGTGGGGCATTTTGTTTGCCATTGTAGTGAGACAGTGTGCCATGTATATTGATATGATTATGATTTGAGGCTGAGTCCTCCTGGTCTGGAACCATTTTATGTGTGACAGCTGTCGTGCCCGCACGGTAAAGGTCCTGTACTCCTGTTTGCTTCTGACTAGGTTGGGTGGATGACCGAGGAGATGTAGACGTGAGTGATAACCGAGAACGAAATGAGTATCCGAGGATATTTTGTAAGAGGAAATTATGAGCATGAGAAGGAAAAGGATTGAGGAAGAAAGAATGTTTATGAGAAGTGAAATTAAGTTTGAAAAGATAACGAAAGATAAGAGTAACGATGATAAGACTGATAATAATGTGATAACATACTTGATCATTGTGTGCTTGTATGTTTTATTGTGTGTTTGTATGGTCCTTCTATCTTGCCTAGCGTAATCCCACACCGTCGACGATCCGTCGTTCGGAATGCTTACTCTCTCCTGTTCGTTGACATATCGGTGTTGCTGGTATCTCAACGGGCAGATGGAGTATTGGATGGAAGTCACCGTACGAGGCTACAGGAACTACAAAGAGAAGATTCGGTTTGAGTCTCGAGGGAACTCCACCACCTCAATGGAGAAGAGCCGGAATCTACTAGTAAGGAGGGAATCACAACAAGGAAGGCATCAGCTTCGAGAGCAAAGAGAGGATGCGAGAAGAAGAAGAAGGAACTTCATCCAATGGTTTTCAATAGGATAGTTTAAGGATAGTGTGGTTAGATTAGGTTATGATGATTGTTGAAGGATTACCGATGCCATGAGCCATTATGTAATTGAGCTAAGTTTTAATCTGACTTGCGGAACATATCTTTTTACAAAGTTAATTCATGTAAAGTTTTTGCAAACTGTTAAGATAATTTTGAACCAAGTTCTTTTAAGAAAACGAATGTTTTATGAAAGGAATGGTCTTCGTAACAACTCGGTTTTCGAAGCAGTGGATTGAAGATCATAAAGAGATTTTCAATGATGTCTTCGAACACTTAAACATTGTTTTACAAAAAAAATGGCCTCATTTTTTGCAACTTTAGTAAATAAAAGTCAGTTATTTTGGTTTACGAAAATCGGGTTGTTACATCATGGGCTAGCAAGAAACAGTCTAGTGTGGCCCTATCTACAGCTGAGGCCAAATATGTCGCCGCGGGTAGCCGTTGTGCGCAAATCTTATGGTTGAAACAGCAACTCCTAGACTTCGGTGTAAGTCTAGATCACATTGCCATAAAATGTGATAATACCAGTGCTATTAGTATCACCAAAAACCCAGTGCAACATTCTCGTACTAAGCATATAGAGATTCGACACCATTTTATACGTGATCATATTCAAAAGGGTGATTGTATTATTGAGTATGTGGATACTTCGCGGCAGTTAGCTGATATCTTTACGAAACCACTTCCAAAAGAAAATTTCTTTTTTATTCGTAGAGAAATTGGTTTAACTTCTGCCTCTCACCTCTTTTGAGTATGTGATTTTGTTTATCTCTCTTGTTATTATTGATGCGTCTTCTCAGTGTTTCAGGGGGAGATAGCAAATCTTTTTGATGATTACAAAAGGGGGAGAGATATTCTGATATTTTGGTTAAATTCATACAGGGGAGAGATACTCTGAAGATGCAAAAAGTTTCTGAAGTGATATATTTTTCTTATGCATCTATACAGGGGGAGATGATATGAATTGTTATATTCCCTGTGATTTTTGTTCTAAGGAAGGTTATTGTTATATATATGTGTGTGTATGTGTGTGTGTGTGTTTTTGCTTGTATAACACTTGTGGTGCAGATAGTAAAGAGCATATCAGAATCGTTGTTTGTCATCATCAAAAAGGGGGAGTGTTGGAAGTCAAGCTAGTTGGAAGACATGCTTCAAACTCTCTTATGGACTTAAAGTATAATTCAAGATGTTGTTTTGATGATAACAAGCCAACTCAAGTTCAAGCTCACAAGTGTCATCCATATTCAAGATTGAAGACTCAAGCAAGGCATAGATTAGAAACCTTCTCCTTAGATCATTTGTAAGGTAATGGAGTTCTATTTCTTTAAGAGTTTACAAAGCCAACAAGTTTTTCATTTTAAAGAGAGAAGAAGAAAAATGTGTTTTTCATGAAAAAGTGTTTTCTGCATTGATCTTAGTAAAAATACTTGATGTTACAAAACTCTGCATATTTTTATGAATGCAAGAGAGAGTAATCGATTACTTGCTCAAAATAATCGATTAACTTTGTTGCATCATAGAAAAATCAGAGAGTCTGTAATCGATTAAATGAATCTTGTTAATCAATTACTTTTGTATGAGAGTAATCGATTACCTGGCTCAAGTAATCGATTATAATTGTTGCATCATATATTTTTCAGAGGCTTAGTAATCGATTACAAGCTCTGTAGTAATCGATTACATGATGTTGCATCATATGCATATCAGAGGCTCAGTAATCGATTAATTATTAAGTGTAATCGATTATAATGAGTTGCATCATACACTGAACAGGAGTGGTGTAATCGATTAACTATTCTTGGTGTAATCGATTACATGGTTTTCAAATGAATTTAAGAATTTCTATTTTTGAAGGAATAATCGATTACCTTCAGAAAGTAATCGATTACTTCAAGTTTTATTGAAAAACGTGTCAGAATCATTTTGATTATTTCCTGATTTGTTTTTATATAAAAGATTCTGATTTATTTTATAAAATTAGAAAATGATTTTAAATTTGAATTATTTCCTTTTTGGTTTTAAGAATCAAATCTTTATCTTATTTCGTAAATCATTTTGATTTAATTTTGATTTTAAAACTTATTTCAAATCTTATTTTATTTTGTTTTGATTTTGTTTTACTTATTCTAAATCTTTTTTATTCTAAAATGATTTTTCTATTTTAAAAGGATTGCACTCCAACATTCAGATCACTTTTTCCAATTCATTCATTCATACTTTCTCTGATACACGTTTCTCTCTTCTTCTTCTCAAGTCTTCTGGTTTTTCACGTTCATACTTTTTGGAAGAACAAAACCCTGTTGGCTTAGTATCTCCTAAAGAGAAAGTACTGCATTATCATAGAGCTTATTGTAGAATCTGTGTTTTGAGAACACATTATATTTGTTGTAATCACTCACATCAATTGTTCTAAACCTTAGTGGTAGGGAGAGAATACCGTAGTTGAACGTTGTGACGTTCGTAGGGTGAGGAACCCTGCTGTGTGATTGAGGCCCCTAGCGAACGGAGGTTCCTAGTAGTGTGCGGGGTGCTCTTGGTTGTAATAGGGTGCGGCTCTATTGTTGGTTATAAGAACTCTCAGGCGGGTCGCTTGGGGACTGGACTAGGCCTTTCGACGGGAAGGCTGAACCAGTATAAAATTCACCGGTGCAAGCTTTTCTATCCCTTATCTCTTTATAAATCCGCTTATTTAAATTTTTACGTTTCTGCGCTACTCAAATTATTTTATCTCTCGTTTTCGCGATCCGTTTCAAACGCTTAATCTCTCCATCTCAAAACAATTTTTAATTTGTAAAGGATTTTACAATACATTAATAAAACTCGATTCACCCCCCCCCCCCCCCCCCGCTCGAGATTTTGAGGCCAAAACCAACACGATATGATTTCCTCCAAAGCGTCCATGTCTAAAACACCTGCTTGTAATATGGGTTGGGCCAATGCACCAATCCTCTGCAGTCTTTCCTGATATAGAACCTATAGAAGACAAGTTGTTACTAAATTTTTTAAATTTAAATATGAAAACCTAAACATTCAAATTAATGCAAATCTTACATTAAAAAGTCTGTGGTTCTGAACTCTCGTAGAAGTATGCAACAGATAAGGGTGGGAAACTCGATGGACCCAGTCAAGATATCCTCCCTCACACTCACTGGCCGACCTCACATAACGTCCTCTAGTAGCATCATCAAGCACATGCTCAGTCCAAGCATCAAAGGCATCATCAGTCTCACTCAATAGAGGACATTGGAGAGGTGGTGATTGTGGGATGCCCAGAACATAACCAAATAGCCGCAACACTCGTCCAGGAAGATACACCTCACTATCTTTTCCACATCTAATCCACCCCGAATATAAGCTCATTTCTTCAAACGGACGAATCGCTCTATGATCAGGATCAAATTGCTGCCACCTTACTTGTTCAATCCTCAATGTCTCAAGGTGTAATCGATATTGTACATCCATATTCAATCCGACTCCTTGGTCCCTCTTGAAAACCCTTGGCATGTTTTCCTGGTAATCCTGCCTCGGGATAACACATCCAATCCCGGGAAAATGCTCCTTAATCCATGCCTGTTTCACAAAATAACAATAAAAAGTCAAATCATAACTAACAATGAATGCTAAATGTAGCATCATACTAAAATGATTTAAATTACCTGCAACAGTGTCATATAACCACCCAACTGTTTCACATTCTTTTTGCTTGCATTGGTGAGCTCACCGTATAGATGTGTGAGTGCACATGCCCCCCATTCATTCACAGAGTTGACATCTTCCAACGCAAGTACAAATTGACATCCAACATATGTCACACTTTTGTCTATAAACAAAGTTGACCCTACCAAAGCTAAGAGATAACACCGAGCAGCATACTCATACCTCTCAGTTGTAACATGAGCATGATACCAATCATGGAGAGTGCTAAATCGAATAGCTCCACCACGATTTGTTCGCCCCTCGCCAATAGCAGTTCTATCATCAAAGCCCAGATAATCTATCATCAATTAGGCACCCTCTTTTTGTTTAGATTTTTTAAATGGAATCAATCTCTCAGAAGTAGGTATGTGTAGAAGTGAGGACACATCATCTAGAGTCACCGTCATCTCTCCCACAGGTAGATGGAATGTGTTGGTGTCTCGATACCAACGTTCAGCAAAAGCAGACTATAGTTTCTTGTCCACTTGCTCGTACGATGCACCGACTAATGGTGCCAATCCATAATTTTCAACCACAACACACACCTCGCCTGGTAGCTCTATCACTCGTGGGAGCAACCACTTTCTATTGGTACCCCTACCTAATACTCCACGTTCCTGAAAATAAAAGGCATTTAGGTCAATATTCTAAAAAAAACTAACTTGTTTACAAGAAACTTTTGTTTTATACTTACTTTGCTCTGCCATATTTCACGTGCAACGTGTACTGCATAAAACCTGAGCAAAATCATGACTTGAGGGTCACGAACCTCCTCTTTGTCCTCATCCTCATTTTCCACTTCATTTGCATTAAGTTCTTTTGGACCATTTGCCGCACCAGCACCATCAGAATCACAGTTATCCTCTTCATTAGAATCCTCCTCTCCAGGACCATCTAAACTTGACTTGTCTTTTGAACTTTGTGAAGACGAGTCATTTTTATCTTCAGAATTGCTAGAAGGCTCATCACCTAGAGGTGGTCGAGAAGGTTGTGGTTGAGCAACAGGTGTTGGTTGCTGAGAAGGTTCACCAGGAGGTGATGGTTGTTGAGAAGGATGTGGTTCAGAACCAGGTGATGGCGGTTGAGAAGGATGTGGTTCAACAACATGTGATGGTGGCTGAGAAGCTGGTGGTTTTGTTGGCTGAGAAGATCCTACTTCTTGCTGGGAAGTGGATGGTGGTGGTAGTGTAAGAGAACCTGATGCTTTTTCCGGAGGTCGTGGTGGTTGCGGTGCTATTTGAGAATTAACACGTCTCTCAGTGTTTTTCCTCCTAAGAGAGACAGTTGATGGTCGTCTATCTTCATCAATATCAGCTACATTTTCAATAGTCATATATTTAGTTCGCTTAGTTCTTGCCATCTCTGCATATAAAATAGTATCCCATACCATGAAATTATTGTTAATCAAAATAAAATAGGCAGGAAACAACAGTGTTATTTTTTCCGACAACGAGCTATATGAAACTTATATGTACAAAATTTCAATAGCATTTCCTCGAAAATTAGTTGAAGTGTCCAAATTTAATTAAAATCTATAACTTTCTGACACTTACCAGTCGGAAACAGAGTTTTGAAAATTATTAAAATTACAAGTTCAAAATATTTTTGAGAACCCCGTGTCAGAAATGGGGTTATATAATATTTTATCCTTAAAATTTTAAGTTAAAATCTTCTTCCGAGAACAAGGTGTCGGAAATGGGGTTTTGAGCTTTTCGGCATTAAAATAAAAAGTATACTTTTTTTTAGAACCTCGATCAGAAATGTGTTTTATATAAATTTTTGACATTGGTTCATTGGAATTTTGTGCACAATACATTCCCAACAAGATGAGAAGAACTGAAGGAAAACAAGGAAAACAGAGGAATGAAGAAACGAAAGATAACCCTAAAGTCAGTTCAGAACTAAAACATACCTTAAAACAAAAACATACCTTGAGACATTATTTGTTGGGAGAAAGAGGGAAAGAAGAAAGAAAGCTTGAGCGATGGTTGAGGATGAAGCGATGGCGACGGTAAAGAAAGAAAACGTGGAGTGAAGGAGGAATGTGGGAATTTGAATGGAAGAGGGAAGAGGTTGGGAGAGATTGTGATGAGTTGAAAAACGGGGTTTGGGAAAAGGAAAAAAACAAAGAAAAAGAGAGAAAGTCGGAAAGGGGTAGTTTTAGGATTATTTAAAAATATAGGATTAAAAACAAAATTTTAGAGGTTAAAAAACTAAAGCTAAGTAGGCCGAAGTGTTCATATACCTAGATCCAACCATAAATGACAATATTTTTAGTTAATTGCTTTTTGGCCCCCACACCTGATTTTTTGACCCCGATTTGGATTTTGTGTGGACCATAATATCGTTCTGTGTTTTAACCTTTCAGGTTCAACTGTACCGTAAACAACATTACGATACAGTAGAACCAGAATATATTTAAACATTACTCTGGTTTTGGTAAACTGGAATATGTCTTACAGTTTTGTAGAACCGTAAAGATTAAATGAATTCCGGTACTACGAAACCGGAAACATTAAAAAAATTAATATCCTCAAATTGCCCCTCCGTGTTTCTACGTGAATGCATAGCTTCTTACTAAAGCAAAAAGCTATGCAAATGAAACCAAACACAGCAGCAAAACACAAAAGCCAAACCCTTCTTCTTCATAGCTTCAAATTCTTCCATATTCACTTAAGAAATTCATTATTTGACTCCAAGAACTCATCATATTCACTTCTCATAGTTTCAATCTCTTGCATTGATTTTGTTAAAGCTTTCATTTAAGGTAGATTTTCATGCCCTATTTGTTGATTTTGTTTGAAGATAGTTTGTTGAGTTGTTGTATATTATTTGTAACTTAAAATATTAATATTAATATTAATATTAATATACGAAATTGTTATTATTTTTAAATGTCTTCTTTGATTTGAGCTAATATCTCACGCTCTGTGTTATTAATTTTAGGTACCTCCTACCGCGGCTGAGTTCCCTCCTATTTTGTATGTACTATTATGTATGTAAAATATGAGTCTTATTTTATTTATTTTTTGTTGTAAATATGGATGACATACTTGATGGATATTCAAATATCTCCTTTTGGTGGATATTCATATATCCTCCTTTTGATAAAGTTATATCCCATTATGATATATACAGACAATGGATATATAATGTAAACTTTTATTACGATGCAATGAATGTATATGTTTTACTTTGGAACTGGATCTGACAGGTTTTATATTTTGTAAGCAAAACTACTAGATTGGTCTTGTAAGTTATTTTTTAGTTGCGATTTCGTCCCTTAACTTTTTTTCGTTTCAAATAAATCCGGAAGTTTGTAACTTGTTTCAAATAAATCCTTTCATCCAATTTTGTCTTAACACCGTTAATGGGAGTCTCCTACGTGGCAACCAATGGTCTTACAAGGCTAAAACTCAACGTTACACCCCAAAACGATGTCATATGAGGCCAAAATAAAAGCTTATTGGGCTATTCCTAACTGTTTTGGTTTTCTATTTTGGCCTCATATGACATCATTTTGGGGATGTAATGTTGAGTTTTAGCCACGTAAGACCAATGATTGTCACATATGAGGCTCCCATTAACGGTGTTAAGACAAAATTGGATGGAAGGATTTATTTGAAACAAGTTACAAACTTCTGGATTTATTTGAAACGAAAAAAAGTTAAGGGACGAAATCGCAACCAAAAAATAACTTATAGAACCAATCTAGTAGTTTTGCCAAAAAGGATAGGTCCTAATTTAAAGTAAACTCCGTCAAATTTTTCTGAATTTTTTCATGCATTACACATACACATTTACAGGTTCTGATTTCTGCAATTGTTATGCAGGTGGTGGCAGCAGTATACCTCATTTCCGGTTAGGCAAAACTGGAAAGGTTTCGACTTTGCTTAACCAGAATTTGTTCCGTCTTGGCAAAACCGGAATTCGTTCGACTTTGCTGAACCGGAATTTGTTTATGCCTTACCCAAACCGGAAGTTTGAATAATTTCATCTTAATCCTATATTCATTATTGTTATTTAATTTTATTTTATGTAATTGTAATTATTTTATTGGTTTATTAATTTGGAATATTTTTTTTATTTGTAATTATTTTGGTATATATTCGTATATTAAAAAAAACATAATTTCTAATACCCCTAATATACAAGACAAAATATCCCTAAGCAATGAGTCACTAGTGCCTACCCCTAACACGCCTGCCATCACCTGGCTCGCACCTACCACCTCTGCGCCCAGCGGCCCTACCACCTCCAGCGGCCCTACCACCTCGCTCGGCCCTACCACCTCGACCGACCCTACCACCTCTACGTGCAGCTCCTCACTGTGCTATGTGACCACCTCGCACTGCAGCCTGTCTATCACAGATAAATATAGCCTGCTGATCTAAAATGCCAGTCTCGTGTATAGGCTGCAGTAACTCTCTGATCCTCAGGAAGGGGTCAACCACTCGGACTGATCCGGGTAACAAGTATCCCTAATATACAAGACAAAATACCCCTAATATACAAGACAAAATATCCCTAAGCAATGAGTCACTAGTGCCTACCCCTAACACGCCTGCCATCACCTGGCTCGCCCCTACCTCCTCTGCGCCCAGCGGCCCTACCACCTCGGTCAGCCCTACCACCTCCAGCGGCCCTACCCCTACGGTCGGCCCTACCACCTCGACCGGCCCTACCACCTCTACGTGCAGCTCCTCGCTGTGCTACGTGACCACCTCGCACTGTAGCCTGTCTATCACAGATAAATATAGCCTGCTGAATAGCCTGCTGATCTAAAATGCCAGTCTCGTGTATAGGCTGCAATAACTCTCTGATCCTCAGGAAGGGGTCAACCACTCGGACTGATCCGGGTAACAAGTATGGGTGACATACTTGATGCACCCAGTCAATATAGTCAGGCATGTGCTCCCCAGGGTATGTAACATGACGCCCTCTAAGGATATCTGGTACCACGTGCACGTTCCAAGCTGCCCACTCAGACTCAACCTCCTCGAATGATAGAGTATCACGAGGTGTTGGGGGGATGCTCTGCACGTATCCGAATTGGCGAAGTACGCGCTCCGGTCGGTAGGCTACCTTCTTATATGCCAGTCTGATATATCCGGAAAATAAGGCAACTTCCTCGAACGGACGTACTGCTCGGTGAGCTGGGTCATATGGTTGCCATCTGACCTGATCAATAGTGAGAGCCTCCAGATGGGTGCGATATTGGTAGTCCATACTATGTGATGCAACCCCATACTCCCACTTCGAAAGCCTAGGCATGTTTTCCTCGTAATCACCACGAGGAATGGCAGATCCAATCAAAGGAAAATATTCCTTGATCCAAGCCTGCATAAAAAAAAAAGAATAATATTAAATACAAATTTTAAATAAAATGCGTAAATTATAACAACAATAAATAAAATAAAATTGCATAAGTATACCTACAGCAGCGACATGTACCCAACAACCTGCCTCTTGGAGGCCTGCAAGGCCTCCGACAACTCATCGTAGAGGTGCGCTAAACCACAGGCACCCCAAGCATACTCATGGATGTGGTCAATGTCCTGCAAAGCCAAGATATACTGGCATCCAACGTATGTCAAGCTCTTGTCCAAAAAGAGCGTACCACCAACCAAGAGCAGCAGGTAGCATCGTGTAGCAAAAACATATCTCTGAGCTGCCACATGTGCATGATACTGCTCCTGAAGCGTGACGAATCTAACAGCGCCACCGCGATTTTTCTTCGCCTCGTCCCATGCCAAGGCCTCCGTGAACCCTAGGAGATCCCTCATCAAAATGGCACCCTCATCCTGTTTTGGCTTGGTCCAGGAAATAAACCTGCCAGTGACTGGTATGTGTAGTAATGATGACACGTCATCCAAAGTAATCGTCATCTCTCCCACTGGCAGGTGGAACGTGTGAGTGTCGTTGAACCATCTCTCGACAAACGAACTCAAAAGGCGCTTGTCGACCCACTCATAAGCCAAGCCCACCAAAGGTGCCAGCCCGGACTGCCGAACTATCTCACGCACCTCGTCCGGCAGATCCGCAACCACTGGCAAAGTCCACCTACGTGAACTGCATCTGCTCATCACTCCACGCTCCTAAAATGAAATAAAACAAAAGTCAAACTTATTGTAGATATGGAATATTATTTTAAATTATTTAATGTTAAGATTATTGGCATTTACTCTGCCTTGCCATATGTCCCTGGCAACATGATCAGGATAAGACTGTAACAATGAAGTGTCCTGTGGGTCATCGATCTCATCCTGAAGATCGTCCCCTAAGACAAAAGCCACATCCTTCGACACATCCAGTTGCTCTTGCTGCTCCTCCTCGGATGATGTGGAGTCATCGGCTGCTATGGAATCCTCCGATGATGTGGAAAATGTAACCGATGGAGGTGCAACCGATATAGGTGGTACTGCTTTTGCCGGACCAGAAGAAGAAGTCTCTCGTGAATTGGTGGAAGAATCCGATGAAGTCGCAGAAAAATCTACACCCTCTGCTCCTGTAGCTGGGATGGATGATGTTGGTCCTACAGCTGGTGGTGGTGATGGTGACTGATGGGGTGGTGCTACAGGTGGTGGTGATGACTGATGGGGTGGTGCTACCGGCGGTGGCGACAGATGCGGTGATGGTGGTGGCTGGTGGGCTGATGCTACAGGTGGTGACTGGTGAGCCGGTGGTGGTGATGGTGACTGATGGGGTGGTGCTACCGGCGGTGATGACTGATTCGGTGATGGTGGTGGCTGGTGGGCCAATGCTACAGGTGGTGACGGATGAGCTGGTGGTGATGGTGACTGATGGGGTGGTGCTACCGACGATGGTGACTGATGAGGTGATGGTGGTGACTGGTGGGGTAGTGGTAGTGACTGATGTGGTGGTGGTGGTGGCGACGGTGCCGACTCATGTACCGGTGACTCATGGGGTGGTGGTGGTGGTGGTAGTGGTCCCGACTCATGTGGTGGTGACTGATGTGGTGACGGTAGTGGTGCCGGCTCATGTGGTGGTGACTGATGCGGTGACGGTGTCGGCTGGGAAGATGACGCCGCACCAGAATCTGCCTTCCGCTTTCTCGATGAAGCGGACTGTCTACCCACGTGATCAGGATGCACTGTATGTGGAGGTACACTCCTAGCGGTGTTCTTTGTTCTTATCATACCTGGAAAAAAAATTAAATTTTGATTAGTGAAATAAAAATAATAACATTAATCACAAATAAATAATCCAATAACAAATAATTATACACTTATAAATAAGAAATTACAAATAACAAATATTAATAAATACTAATAATTAATCACAAATAACAAATACTAATAACGACTACTAACATTACATAATATAATATTATGTAATATAAAATAAATAATCTAAGTTATATTAAATTATATTATTAACAAATAAAGTAAATTACTAACACAATTAATCTAATAAATACTAATAATATTAATCACAAATAATTAATCTAATAACATGTGATTAAACACTAATAAATAAAAAATAACAAATACTAATATCATTAACAAATTTTTAACGAAATAAATAATAACTCGGTACAAATAATTAAACACTATTAAATAAAAAAATACAAATAACAAATACTAATAAATACTATTAAACAAGATAATATAAAGTAAACACTACTAACATTACATAATATTATTAACAAAATAAAGTAAACACCACTAAGATTACATAATATAATATTATGAATATAAAATAAATAATTTAAGTTATATTAAATTATATTATTAACAAATAAAGTTAATTAATAACACAAAATTAATCTAATAAATACTATTGACATTAATCACAAATAATTAATCTAATAACAAATGATTAAACACTACTAGGTAAAAATATAACAAATACTAATATCATTAAAAAAAATTAACAAAAACTAATAAATAATAACACACACTAATAATTAACCACAAATACTAATAACATTATAACAAATAATAAATAATCTAAGTTATATTAATAAATTAACAAATTAATATAATATGATATAAGTCAACTTCCGACTTTGCAAATCCGGAATTGCTCTGGCTACATAAAATCGGAAACATTTACGACTCTGCAAAACTGGAATACTTACGACTAAGCTAAACCGGAATGTTTTCGACTCTGCAATACCGAAACTCATAAAATTAGGGTTTCGGTTGGGCAGATCCGGGACAATACACAACAACAATCCATAGCAACAACAACACACAATCGATGGCAAGAAACACAATCATGGCACACTAGCACTAAGCATAACCTCAACAACCGGAGAGAACACACACTAGCACACAACCATGGCACACTAGCACTAAGCATAACCTCAACAACCGGAGAGAACACACACTAGCACACAACCATGGCACACAATGCTGGAATGAACGAAGGAAGGAAATACATACCTTGATAAACGAAGGAACTGAGAAGGAACCCGTGAGAGACCCAATCGACAGAGAGACCGTGAGAACTGAGAAGGAACGAAGGAAGCCGGAACAATTGCTGGACCATTAGAGTGAGAGTGAGAGTGCTTTGATGGAGAGAGGGAGTTATGGAGAGAGGGAGAGGAGTTCGGGGAACGTATTGGGGAGGGAGTTTTGAAAGGGAAGGGGAAACGTTAAACACGGAGGGGCAATTTGGGGATATTAATTTTTTTTAATGTTTTCGGTTTCATAGTACCGGAATTCATTTAATCTTTATGGTTCTACAAAACCGGAAGACATATTCCGGTTTACCAAAACCGGAGTAATGTTTAAATATATTTCGGTTATGCAGTACCAGAATGTTGTTTACGGTACAGTTGAACCGGAAAGGTTAAAACACTGAAGGGTATTATGGTCCACGCAAAATACAAATGGGGGCTAAAAAGTCAAGTGTGGGGGGCGAAAAGCAATTTCCATATTTTTAAGCTTCATTCTATAATTATCCTTTTCCAAATAAAATTAGTTAATAACTAATGAATGAATATAAAAAAAATACATTTAATGGATAACTCTTACTATTTAGTTTATGGAAAATGAATGATAGACCTACAAAATCAATCTACAAATCAACCTACACATCAACCTACACCACATAAAAAGTAACATGTGTCACTTGCTTACTATTGATTGGTTAACAAGTGACGCATGTCACATTCTTGTGGTATAGGTTGATTTTTAGATTGATTTTGTAGGTTGATTTATCATTGCTCTTAGTTTATGCAATCCTAAAAACTTAAAAATTACAATAACAAAAACAAAAACACTCAATAAAGTACATGAAAAATTGAAAAGCATTTTTAATCACACATTTATTTATCAATTATTTGATTTTGATATATTTTTGTGAAATATAAGTGTATGATATGTTGTGGAATCTATTTAAGGACATAAATGGCACCATTGAAGTGAAATTTTGATTGAATTGCTAAAAGTAAGGAAAAGTGTAAAGAATTACTCCCTTCGGCTAGAATTATAAGCAACAAAAAAACATATTTATCTTGGTTTAAAATATAAGCAAAATTAACTAACTTTATCAAATTTTGTTTCATTCTCAATGTCACTTTCCTAAAACATCTCTAGAAAATTGTTATATTATTTAATTTTTGTTTCATTCACAATACCACTTTCCTAAAATACCTTTATTTTTTCATAAATTTGAGAAAATTAAATACAATCAACCAACCTCCTTAATAAGCGTAAAAGTTGTTAAATTTGCTTATAATTCAAGCCGGGAGAGTATTAAATAAGTAGTGTACTCCCCCGTACTTAGGGAAATATAAGATTAGATGACAATCAATCTTTGCTTTCCTGGCTGCTGCAATGTACCACCTTTGGATAGCTATTGGATAATCTTTAGGCAAGTTAAGTTGTTTATAGATGATATCTGTGCTAAAATAGATTTTAATGTTATAAGTAGAATTAAGGGGCTGGATCATCCTTTCAAACAAAAAAGGGGGCTGGATCATAGGAGCAGGAGTAATTTTGAAAGATGTTTTGGGTGAATTTTCGTTTGGTGGCAGGAGCTTCTAGTTGTGTTTTTAGTGCTCTTGGCCTTTCTTTTTGTAAGTTGTTTGTTCAATGGTAATGCTTATTTTTTTTTTTTTTTAAAAAAAAAAACTAATGCCCAGGAGCAGTTTCCGGTTTCTTTCGCTATTCTACTCTCTTTCTTTTTTTTCTTTTTATTATTTTCATATTTAATTATTTTATTTTATTTTTAATTAAAATTAATTCAAAAATCCACTTTGGAAGCTGTATAAGTGACACATGTCATGCCATTTGCCACATCAGCATTATCACTATGAATTTAGATGAAAGGACTAAATTCGTCACAAAAGAAAAATTGGAGGACCTAAATCGTAAAAAAAAAAAATAGAGGATTAAATTTGCCAAATCAAACAAATTAAGGGACCAAAAATACAATTAAGCCTAAAAACTACTCCATCCGATCTTCAATGTAAAATACTTTTGGGAATTTTTGTTTTTCCAATTTATAATACTCTTACCAATTACTTGTAATCAATTACTGCCTCTCTTCATAATTTCATATACATGCACTTGAGTTTGAGTTTGAGTTTTTTTGTCCTTTTATAAGCTTTTATTTTAATTTCCATTTGAATTAATTATGTTTTTTTCAGAAACATTTTTATATGATAATTAGAGAGATAATTTTGAAAAAATATACCAAATATCATTAATTCCAATGTAATTAATAATATTAACTACATTCATAGTCTGTGTGCAAGGTCATTACAAGTACTTATACTCCTTCTGTTCCTTTTTATGTAGTACTTTTTTGGAGGAAAAAAATTCCTTATTATATGTCCTTTTTGGAGAAAAAAATTGTTCCTTTTTTACTGTCTTTTTTAGGATTTCAAGAGTATAATAAATATTATTTTTCATGTTTATCTTTATTTAATAGGTTTTGATTTACGTAAGTAGTGGAGAAAAATTAATGATTATAAAGATAGAAAAGATATAGTAGAAATATACACAATTAATCAATATAATATATAAAAGAGAAGTAGTCATCAACTTCTGCTATCAAATTGGCTAATTTTCCCGCCTAATCTCCCCCTTAATTTTGACTAATTATACTTATTCTATTTAGCCACAAAACACTGAGATAAGAAAATTAAATGAGCCATAATTAATGGGCAGACATCGGTAATAGACTGATTGAGTTGTTCAATGTATATGTGTGTGATAATAAAAAAAAACAAAACCCTCTCTGCCTCACGACTCTCTATGTCTCTCTCACCATCTCTTTCTTCTCATTGCTCTCTCTCTCAACTCTATCTCTCTTTCTCACTCTATCACTCCCGCACTCTTTCTCATCATCTCATCACCGCACCGCCGCGAATCGGGCCGCCACCACCACGCCGCCGCGAATCGCGCCGCCACCACCACCCGCTCTTTCTTGCTCTCTCATCACCCATCATCATCAAAGGCTATGGAACCTGATCTGGTCGGGGCTGGGTATCAAGCTTTTGAGGATTCTGTTCTGATGAAACTTCAAAAGGTCTGTCATTTGTTTGTGCACTTGCATTGAATTTTTTAGCTATTCTATTCTTTTATTGAGTTATTACATATGTCTGTCCTGATTCTTGATACATTATTTCTATCATAATTTATATTCACTGCCATTTTTCATTTTAATCACATTATTATGGATCATGTTTTAAGTGTGAATCCTTAGGTTATTGAGACATCATTTTTTTATTATTATTCACTGCAGTTTTGGAGTGAGGATTTGAAGGACCTTTTCAATCTCCTCTAAACAAGGAGTAGTGAAACATTTTCAATATTCTGTAATTAATTTTTTTTAACCCATCTCAAATGCCTCATAGAATGGACTAATAGTTTTTTTAACCTTTTCAACCTTTTGAATTGAATCTTTAATTTTTTTTTATGCTTTGTGTTTGGGTTTAATCTGTTGTTGCATGGAAGATGTGATGCGTTTGGTTTGGATTTTGTTTTCAAGTAACCTTTTAAAAAATATTTGCATTGCAGACAGTTCGATTGTGGCAAGGCTCAGATGATGGTAGCTATAACTGCAGGCACATCTTGAGGGATCATACAGCTGAGGTAAAGGAATCCTAATATCACCATATTGCTCTTCATAGTTAGTTACTATTTTGTGATTTACCGTCTTGACTGCTTGATTTTGATATGCTTCTTTTTCTTTCGAAATTCATTAGATTATGGTGCATCTAATACGTTTTATTATTACTGAAATTAATGGGATCATATTACAGTGGCGTCTATTTTGTGTTTTTTGTTGTTAGGGTACATGTATTTAAAGCAGTGATAGGATCCATGTATTTTTGTGGTTATCTATTTAATTTTTGGAGTTTGAATTTCAGACTTTGAATGCAACTTTCAAAGTCAAACTTGGTGGCTGTGCAAAACTGCTGCTTTTTCACTTTTTGATAAATTGACTTTTTTTCTTAAATACCAGTTAAATCCTCTTTTCCGTGTACCTATTTTCACTTCAATTTGTTTTTAGCATTAGCAACAATATTTTCTTTTGACTGTGATGGGCTGGTGGAAGCAACTAATATTGTGTTACATGCTATCGTTCACCAGCTCAGCTCTTCTTCTATGAAAGAATGATTCACACAAAAAGTTTCCATGCTTAAAAATGGTATCAGTTCAGATTTCTCACAAATGTACTCATGTTTTGAAGTTTCTATTTTCTTAAGGTGAAGATTTGTTTTTTTGTTTTGAATATGCTATTTCGGACTTTGAATATGTTGAATGTGCAATCAAGCCTTGAGAAACAATATGCTATTTCAGTAATAACCATGATGCACTTTAGGTATGCTATTTTTCTTAGGCACATACCAAGATGGCAAGATCCTACCAAAGGGCTAAAAGGATGGAATACATTAAAAGTAGAGAACTTCCCTTCCTTGATTTCACCTATCTTCCTCTTCCATGTACTTTGATTGGAAAAAAAATGTTTCTATACATCACTGAGTTTCTATGAGACATCCAAGGGAAAGGAATATTAGTTTCTATGAGTTTCTATCTTGATTTCAGCTATGCTTGCTGTTCTTCTTCTATTGTTTTTAGAAGTGACTACTGGTGAGGGATTTCTGCACCAGTGGGGAATATTGCCATTGGTTAGGTGAATAAATCTCCCTCTGCTCTCAATGGCAATGAAATCATGGTTGTCAAATATGTTACATTTTGTCCCATCTTGAAGGTCACTGACTTAGTCATTTGCATTATTATAGGTCCTTACTGTGGGAGCACTTCATCAAGCTGATTCTACTGCTCTAAGGGTAGGTGCTTCTACTTGGCATGGTGAGCTTCCTATTCTTGCAAGATTTGAGATATTTTCAACTAAGCATAAATTTGATTCATGCTCTTGATTCTTCTATTGTTCCGGCTTACATTTATATTAAATTAATGCTGCATGTTCATCTGATTAGAGCAGCATTTCGTATTTCTGCATTTTCTTTTTCTATAATTACTATTACAGGAAAGAGCACACATTAAGGATAAAGATGACGCTAAGCCTCCGAGATTTAATGGGGGGAGCATCCAATTTGAGAATGTACATTTCAGGTGGGTGGCTGTCTCTTTAGTACATAATTTCCTATAGTTGGCTTCTGGCTAACATATATGGTGATATTAAAAGAGAGTGATTAAGAAGAGAAATTTATTTTTTTTTATCCTACAGCTTGAAAAAATGATTTTTTTTCCCATGAATTTACAAGAACATACCTTTATCTGTTTACTTGTGTCATTTATAGTTGCAGCTGGTGGGTTTTATGTCAACTTCTGTTGATATGATAATTTCGTGCAGCAGTTGCAGCTGCTATATTTCTGATCAAAGCAAGAAGCGTTTGATATAATTAAACTTTTGTAGCTTAAGTTTCAAGTTTTGCTTCTCACAGCATGCCACTGATTGTTAGTCTACTCTAAAACTTACCTGTCCTTGCAGGAGCAACTTCGTGAAAGGGAGCACACAATTCATGAACCGGAAAGGAAAATGGAAGAGAAAGACAGGGAGCTGCATACTATTAAATTAGACAATGAAGCAGTATGTTGGATTGCTGCTTTTTTTTTAATTAGTTTTGCAGGACTTTAATTTGTGTGATTTTTTTTGTCATTGAAATTTATTTCTCCTCTTAGCTTCTAGGTACTTCATTTGTTTTCTTCGTAGTTTATAGTGAGGATATCTTATCCTCTTTCATTGTACTCTTATTCCTTAATGAAGTTTCTTGTGGTCAAAATCATGTTAGGCATGGGCTAAACAAGATCTTCTCCGTGAGCAAAGCAAAGATATGAAAAATTGAGTGATTTAAAGGTGCACATAAGATGTTTGATAAGTGGTAGTTGGCCATCGTGCTATTCAGGTTTCTCACACATTGAGTTCAGGTATATCAGTCATTGTTTAGGTATATCAGTAGTGTTTATGACTTTTATCATTTGGTTTTATTATAACATGATTTTAGTAAGTGCTTATGGTCTGCTAATATTTTTTGTTCTTATCATGTCACTCTCTATCTATTTGATCCGTTTTGTGTTCTTCTATCCAATTTAAAAATGTTATTTCAGATTTGTTATCAATGTTGTTTACTTGAGTATCATGATTGCCATATAAAAATAGTATGCATTTATTTTACGTCTCTCTTTTCCCCTGAGAGATACAATCACACAACATTGACAGTGATAAAATAACATGGGGATAAAGTATGAATTGCTTTGCTGTTGTTACTTTATTTCAAACTGATCAGTCTTGTGGCTCATCTTCATTCATGATCTTTAATGAAATCCTTATTTTTTTCCAGGGTGTTGAGACTGTAGATTCAAGTCATTTTATTACTGCAGAAAATACTGAAAGACTAAAGCTGGCAAAAGAAGCCAACAGGGTCCAGGTATTTTAATTTTGCTTGATGGTTTTAAAGAGTAGCATTTTTATGTTACATTGATTCCCTAAATTCCAATTTTTTCCTCATATGATGTTGGTAACGTTTGTTTTTCACAAATGGATAGATTGATTATAGTCAATATAATTATCCACAACCTACCCAAAATGATGCTGAGAAGAAATTACCATTTGCTAATGGTGATAGTCAAATTGGAACTGTTGGATGTGTGGCTGTTGATAGTCATGGGAATCTTGCTTCTGCAACATCTACTGGTGGATTGGTGAACAAAATGGTTGGTCGAATTGGCGACACACCCGTCATAGGTGCTGGAACATATGCTAATGAACTTTGTGCAGTTTCGGCAACAGGCAAAGGTGAAGAAATAATACGCGCAACAGTGGCAAGAGATGTTGCTGCCCTCATGGAGTTCAAAGGCCTTTCTCTCGAGGAAGCTGCTAATTATGTTGTAAATGAGCGCACAGCAAAAGGCACTGTTGGCTTGATTGTTGTGTCTGCTGCAGGAGAAATTGCAATGCCTTATAACACAACAGGCATGTTCCGAGCATGTGCCACTGAAGATGGCTATTCAGAGGTTGCAATTTGGTCTACTTCCTCAAATAAATTGATTGGTTACTTTTTTGCAGTCACATTCATTCTTTGTGGAGTGTTCATGATACTTAACAAGTAAGCCATATATTCATTCTTTCTTTTTCTCTCGCCCTCCCCTTTACCTCCAACCTAACAAAAATTAAATCTGTGCAACTCTTTGTGAGAGAGATTTAGTGCTTCTTTTAAACTTTGGGATTTTATTTGAATACATTGCTGAAAGCGAGAAGATCTTTAATTGTGGTCGACTAATCCAAATAGGGCCACTTTTTAAAACTGGTTGGTGTTACTGCTATTTTTGTTTCTCTACATGCATGGTTGACTTTAGTATATGACTAAAGTTGGAAGCATTTTAGTTTATAACCATTTTGATTATTTTTCCAATCAGTTGGCCCAATAACATTATTTGCAAGGTTGATTGTTGATACATTCGGTTAGAATTTAAAATTGATTTGATCTAATAGCACTTAAACTCAATCAATACCTTCTTTCAACCAAAATTATTTGCAACTTTGATTGTTGATATATTCGTTCAAAAAACTAATAAACATGCTTTATGCAAGATCGTTTCCTCTTCAAATGCTAGCAGTGAACTAGAACTCTATCCCATAATGCTTGAGAGAGGTGGTTGCTATTGATCTGAATGAAGATATTCACTTCAATTATATTGTCTTCTTTTGGGTTTCACGGCTGAGGTATGTTTTGTCTCCTTTTCTCATTTTATATGATCTTCACTCTCAAATTTTCCCTGCTTTAGGTACCTTTTTGTTTTGGCTTTGGTGTCTCTTTTTTGGTTGTTGTTATGTATTAAATCTTATTTTAATATCTTACAATCATGCACTTTAGTATTAAGGCTCTATGGAGCTGAGGTCCAACTGATAAGGTTTTCAAGGAACTTAATTTCATGGTTTTTTTAATTTAAATTTGTTATTTTTTTAATTAAAAAATTGATTTTGTGCACTATGTAGTAAAATAAATCAGTAGTTACTGGGGGAGAGATTCTATATTTAACTCTGGTTGGATGAGTTTAGAACTATTTTGCTCCAAATGTTGTTTATTGATTTCTCAAGTTGTTTTAGTCCTCCATCAATGGAGGGTGGCTCAATGATAAAAGTGTGAAAATTACTGGTTGCATCTGTGTGTCTTAATATGTAACCCTGGATTTTGTAGAGAATATATGCCAAATGCTAATAAACCATTTGTTTGAACTCTGCCAACATTTTAAATTTGAACAACTATGGGATTTAAATTACAAATTAGAAAATCAATTTGATAATTTAGTTGCATGGTGAAGATGGCTATTGCTATTAGTTAACCAATTAACCAATATATTTAGTTCATTGGCCAAGCCCAAGTACAAGGCATGTCGTAAAATTTTACTTTGGAGTTTAATACAAGTAATAAAATAGGCATTCATATTCTAAACAAAAGATAGAGCATGAGTTATAGTAATTAGATCCAACTGATTCAGAGAAAGCAAATTTTCGATATTGTTGAGCATGAGTTATGCACTACCGCTGCTGTTGTTGAAGGGAAAAGTTTAGCATCTCAAATATATGAAAAAATAGTAATAATTTCTATCCTTTTTATTCACATTGCATTTAAAAGTTATTTTGGCTATTCCGTTTTTTATAATGTCTTGGTCCTGGTACTGAGTCTGTTACTAACAATGGAAAAGTATGTGGGACAATGAAGGAAATGCAATGTATGTAATTTGTGAACAAAAATATGACTTTATAACCATGAGTCAGTAGAACACTTTTGGGGTTGTGGATTGTGGTGTGCAATTCTTTTTTACTACTCCTAATTGTTGTACTTACTAATTACTTTGCAGGTTGCACTCTATGCTGGAATTCTATTCATTCTTTTTGGCATCCAGTCATACCTTTCTCCAGTCTATGCTATTGGTTAGTGATTGTTCTTAATGTCTTTTATAATTGGAGAAACTTGAGTGCAAATGTAGAATTTTTTTATTACAAGATGTAGAAAGAAACTTGATAGCCATGGGTGTACTGCACTACACTCCACAAGCGTTTGTTCCAACTGTGCAAGATGGTGATGTATTTTAATTAGATGTACTATCTTATTCACATATTTTATCTCCAGAAGTCGCACCTAATGTGGTTGCCGGAGATCCTCTTAGCGATGCTCACGGCAATGTTGTACTTACTAATTACTTTGCAGGTTGCACTCTATGCTGGAATTCTATTCATTCTTTTTGGCATCCAGTCATACCTTTCTCCAGTCTATGCTATTGGTTAGTGATTGTTCTTAATGTCTTTTATAATTGGAGAAACTTGAGTGCAAATGTAGAATTTTTTTATTACAAGATGTAGAAAGAAACTTGATAGCCATGGGTGTACTGCACTACACTCCACAAGCGTTTGTTCCAACTGTGCAAGATGGTGATGTATTTTAATTAGATGTACTATCTTATTCACATATTTTATCTCCAGAAGTCGCACCTAATGTGGTTGCTGGAGATCCTCTTAGCGATGCTCACGGCAATGTTCAAGATGAGATTATCAAAAAGTTTGCTGCAATTATGGCTACTGGGACAATGCGTGCCAGTGAAGCTGTAGCTCTTGGTACTAAGAGAGTCATGCAGAGATATGGGCATCTGTCACAGAGTTAACAATGCTTGTGTTTTTGTGCTCTTAACATCTTTGCCGATATTCAAATGTTGGTGTTATCATTAACAATTGAGATTCTAAAATGTTTATTTATGCAATACCACTGCAACTTCTAAAATTAAACACAAGCAAATGTTGTGGTTTATAAATTGTTTGTTATTTTTTAACTATATTTATTTCTATTTTTATGTCATAATATTTATTATTATTTACTCATAATATTTATTTCTAAAATTAAACACATAATAATGTTGTAATCACTGAAAATGTAAACCGAAAACTTTAGTTAGCTTCAATTTTGAAGACTACCTTGAATAATAGTCAAAGTCCTTGGATTGCACTTCTTTGCAAATTTCTTCTTCTTTTCTCTTAGAAGTAGACTTTTTTAATTTGTCGGGATCTTTTTAGATTGCTTTGATTGCAATTGTTTGTATACCATTGATTTTTCAAACTTATTTAGTTGGATAAACTCATTGTGCTTAAATTTTTTTAATTATGTTTATAAATTATCTTTATCATGAAACCTTTAATAATTTCATGTTTAAATTAGGGGCTTCGCGTTGCACGGGCTTGCTTACTAGTATATTGAAAAGCTAAGCAATGATTAGATTTATTAAAGAATATGTTTTGTTTGAAATATGATAAATAAACATAAAGAAAAGGAGTATATTAATTAATATTTTTCGAAGTTGTTGTGTATGAGATAATTAATGTGTTTCAACTCCCAATAATTAATACAGGGCAATATATCAAAAGTTACCATTTCAATTCAATGCAAGTAACAAAATTAACCATGTATTATGAATTCTTTGAAGAAAACCATATGACCCGAGAAGTAATTTCAAACCAACAGAAAGTTCAGAAAACCAATGGATGTTAGCACAGAAATCTATTACTATTTAAGCAAGTAGTTCAGGGTTCGATCCCGATTAATGATAAGACGATTTCTTGCTACTCACTAGGAGACTATCCCGAAAGAGCCAGATAATGTTGATACCTTGGAAAAAAAAAGATCGAAAATTGATTGAAAGTTTGAAACACAACAATTCTATAACTTAAATTTAAATAAACTATGCGATGGAATCATCTTACCATTGATAATACAATGTAGG
Organism: Crotalaria pallida; assembly: GCA_037953625.1. NCBI lineage: Eukaryota > Viridiplantae > Streptophyta > Magnoliopsida > Fabales > Fabaceae > Crotalaria > Crotalaria pallida. The sequence continues at coordinate 88,489,470 of CM075649.1, read as the reverse complement.
TTTGTTTAAAATGAACTTGCCTGAAGAAATGACGGTGTGGAGCTTCCAACCGTTCCCGAAATTGACGAGAATCGAAATGGGACCAAAAGCGATTGATTCTTCACCATATTTAACTGCTTCTATGTGCAAAGCAACCGGCTCCGTTCTCTTCAGCTTCCCATTAATGAGCGACACCGCGAACCCCGCCTCGGTGCCCGCCGCAAACCGCCGAGTCTTCCCGGAGCTTGTGCAATTAACCTCCACGTACTGTTCCGTTTCCATAAAATCAAAATCGAAATCGAAAGAAAATACTGATTGACTCCTTATAAATAACTAGAAATGAAAGAGACAGAGAGAGAGCGTACGGGCGTAGAAGAAGGAGGATGAGTTTGGCGTGATGGAGATGGTTCTACTTCTACCGCTTCAGCCATCAGAGTTCAGCATCCAAAGAAACGTTTGGAAATAATATTGTGAGAGTTTAGTAACATACTTCACTGTTGTTCTTTTTCTGTCTGGGGTTTGATGCCTGAGGAGAGTAAGGAGAAGAGGAGAGCGAATGAAGTTTGGCATCCTCCAATTTGCCATCTTTTCTAGTTCTTTTTCGTTTATTCAGGACCGGGGCTTAGCCCACATGTCAAACATAATCGGTTGAATTTCTTGAAAATAATAAAAATTACTACCTCCATCCCTATTATAAGCCATATTGGGAGATTTCACGTCCTTTAAGAAAATAGAATAATTTAGTTAATTGTATTGAAAATGTGAATTTTTTATATGTATTTTCAAAATTACACCTATTAATATTATTGTGAATCTAAAAAGTGTTAAATAAATAGGGGTGTTTGTGGAAAAAAATAATTAATGCTTATTGAAAATTGGTAAAGGGCCTTATAAATAGGGACAAAATAAAAGTGTTAAGAGAGTCTTATAATTAGGGACGGATGGAGTAAAAATTAAGGATCAAAGTGAATCTTGAAAATTAGATAAAGGACAAAAAAAATATAATTAAGCCTTTTTTTACTCCCTCATTCCCTAAATGTAAGACATTTTGACACTTTTATTTTGTCCCTGTTTATAAGACCCTATACCAATTTTTAATGATCATTAATTATTTTTTTCCACAAACACCCCTATTTATTTAACACTTTTTAGATTCCCAATAATATTAATGAAAGTAATTTTGAAAATACATATCAAAAGTTCACATTTTCAATACAATTAACTACTCATAAATTATTTAACTTTCTTAAAAGGCCCTATGTTCACGAACCGTGGGAATATCCTTTTTTTACCATATTAATGACTTAGTATAGAATTCCGATAACCAACAAACTTATATTTCCAACATATTTTGGGTGAAATTACTCATTTAATCCCTTATTTTATTTATTTCTTTCAAAACAATTCCTCAATTTTCTTTTTAAACTCATTTTCGTTTTTTAACATAACTGTTTATCTCGATTTAATCTCTAAAGTTAGTTTTTACTCCCTCCGGTCCAAAATATAAGCACCCTTTTTGTGAGAGAGAAATGGTGCTTATAATATGGACCGGAGGGAGTAGCATATTTCATTAAAATATTTTGTTAAAGTTATTAAACTAATATTTTTTATGGCCAAATATTTTGTGTTTTGAGAAATTTATCAAAATATGCTAAAATCTTTTGAAACAAACAATAATGTCAAGGGACTAAAATGAGACAAAAAAATAAGATCAATTATCATTTTGAAATAAATAAATAAGATAATAAACCAAATAAATAAGATTAAACTGTCACTTTAGACCCTCAATTTACACTGGATATTCGCTTAATTCCCTAGAATTAACGAAATTGCTTTTAGATCCCTGACTATAAAAAAAGTCTTTCACCTTAACATCCGTCAAGGGACGTTAACAAAAGTACTAAGAGGCAGTTACGGTCATTGAAACGATTCTAGATCCTCTCTGGTACTTGAGGGTCCAATTCTATCTACTTTTAACCAGATAAGGACATCTGGCGAAATTATGATTTAATAAATCTATTCAGCCTCCCTCTTTCTTTTTTTTTTCTTCTCACCGTGCCTCCTCCATAACAACACCCCTAATCTTCCTCCGCTGCTCTTACCAAGGCTCATCACTTCACTGAACAATAGTGTTGATGGCAAGAATGGCAGTAGCGCCTCCCTTCGCTTCACCACTGAACCACCGCAGCAACACCTCCCTTCCCTTCACCATCGAGCCGCCATCGCTACTACTTTTTCTCCTTCACCTCCCTTCACTCACGTGCACAGTGGCTCCCGTTATTGCTTGATTCACTGTTGTTGTTAATCTTCTTTGTTCATCAACGTCGACGTACTTATGACAATGCATGATTCAGACTTCTCATTTCTAATCGAGACCAACTCAACCATCACCAAGGCTCATTCGCTACTCAAGATGGTGCACACGGTGGCAGCATGGGGATTGCCTTTGGGGAGCCAAGAGCATCGTGATGGAGGAGGAGAAGATACACGGATACATGATAAGTTTGTTTATCTTTTATTTAATTTTAAAATTGAATTAATTTTTGTTTTAAATCATGGCCATTGAATCCTTATTTTGCCACATCTCTCCATCTAATTGAAAGTAATGGACCCTCCAATACTAGAGAGGATCTCTGTTCCATTGAAACGACGTCATTTTTATGGTTGAGGAAAAAAATCATCACTCAAAAGACTCACCAATTTAGAACCCTCCCCTTTTTTCTTCATCGACATTTTCTTCTTCTTCTCTCTTATTCCCTTTGTGACGAGAGAGTGGAGTAAGAGTACAATCGTCATAGATAAGCTAAGTCAAAAATAACATGATCTAGTTTTTAAAACCTGGATCAAATTTGATTAACTTTGTATCAAGTTGGGTCTTTAGCATGTGGCACCCATATGAGATTCAATATTCAATGTGACTGGTAAAGAACAAAGGAGAAAACAAGTTCAAAATTCTAAGGTTTAACAATGAAGAATGGTGGAACTGAAAACATAAAAAAAATAAGTTAAAGATACAATGCACGAATTTCATTTGCATGATTGATGACATTGATGACAATATAATAATGCAAATAGAAATTGAACTTCAATACGCAATCCAACTTACATTTTCAAAAGCATTTATAAGTAGAACAAAGTGACCAGCATACGAGGGTTATCTTTTACTACATACAAGGCCGTGTGACATACTTCAATGTATTTCCTCAGGTTGAAATATCAAGATCAAAATGCCTCAAAGAAAGAAAACCTAGAAATGATATTGAACAAAGATCACAAAAAAGAAAATTTTTCAAGCAAAGATGATTCATCTCCAAAGAGAGTGACGAGAGTGGAGTAAGAGTGACAAAGGGAAAGAAGAAGAAGAAGAAGAAGAAGAAGAAGAAGAAGAAGAAGAAGAAGAAGAAGAAGAAGAAGAAGAAGAAGAAGAAGAAGAAGAAGAAGAAGAAGAAGAAGAAGAAGAAGAAGAAGAAGAAGAAGAAGAAGAAGAAGAAGAAGAAGAAGAAGAAGAAGAAGAAGAAGAAGAAGAAGAAGAAGAAGAAGAAGAAGAAGAAGAAGAAGAAGAAGAAGAAGAAGAAGAAGAAGAAGAAGAAGAAGAAGAAGAAGAAGAAGAAGAAGAAGAAGAAGAAGAAGAAGAAGAAGAAGAAGAAGAAGAAGAAGAAGAAGAAGAAGAAGAAGAAGAAGAAGAAGAAGAAGAAGAAGAAGAAGAAGAAGAAATGAGAGGATTCTAAAGAAGAAGAAGAAGAAATGAGAGGATTCTAAATCGGTGAGTCTTTTGAGTGGTGATTTTATTTCCTCAACCACAAAAAGGGTGGTGATTTTATTTCCTCAACCACAAAAAGGATGTCGTTTCAAGGGTTCTAACTGTCACGTAGTAGAGCCAAGGATTGACGTGAAAGACTTTTTACAAAGTTAGGGATCTAAAATCAATTTCGTTAATTCTAAGAATTAAAGTGAATGTCCAATGTAAATTGAATAACTAAAATGACAGCTTAGTGAAATAAATAATTTTGTTTATAAGATAATTGAACAAATAAATAAGATATTAACGTGTAGCAACATGCTTTTGGAAGATTTTTTTTTTTTTTTTAAAAAAAAACAAATTAAACATCAGAAGACCCACTTTAGTCCCTCATGTTTTTCGCGTGGGACAGTTTAGTCCCTCAAAAAATGAAAAAAATATTTTAAGTCTTTGAAGATGTTGAAAAGGGGACACTTTGGTCCTTCCGTCAATACTGTTAACGTCATCCTCCGTGAACGTTAACATTGACGGAAGGACCAAAGTGTCCCCTTTTCAACATCTTCAAGGACTTAAAATGTTTTTTCATTTTTTGAGGGACTAAACTGTCCCACGCGAAAAACATGAGGGACTAAAGTGGATCTTCAATAAACTAAAAAATTCTCTTTCAAAAAAGAGTGAATAAAAGTGTTTTTGAAAAAGAAGTAATTAATGACATTATAAATTAAAGAACACAGAAAACCCAAAGCATAATTTTTTAATATATTATATTTATTAAAATTAAAAAAATAAAAAAAAAAGAGTCGGAGCACCAAAAACCGATGCATGGTAGAAGCACCCTTGTTTTATATTTTACTTGTTTGGACCATTACCTGTGTCAAGAAGCATGTAATAAAAAAATTCAAATCCAAATAACAAAAACATGCACATAAAAAGAATGCAGAAAACCCAAAACATATTTTTTTTAATATATTAGATAAAAAAAAAAGAGTCGGAGCACCAAAAATCGACGCATGGTAGAAGCACCATTGTTTTATATTTTACTTGTTTGGACGAAGTTAGCTTATCAAGGAAGTTTGTTCAGTGAAAATAGTGGGTGATAGTACTACTTGGGCGAGACTTTTTGACTCCATTGTGATAGTACTACTTTGCATTGTTACTCCTCCATGAACAGGAATGTTTGCTAATAATTTTATGTTATGTAGATTAGTAAATAGACATGTGTTATGCATGGAAAACATACGATGTACTAGTATTTTGGTAATATATTTTAGGCTTAATTGCACTTTTGGTCCCCCAATTTTTTCAATTTGGCGAATTTGGTCCCCCAACTTTTAATTTGGCGATTTTGGTCCCCCAATTTATGATTTGTAGCGATTTTGGTTCCTCCGTCAATTCCACCGTTAACGGTGCTGATGTGGCATATCAGAGGGACACGTGTCAGCAGTTTAATTGCACTTTTGGTCCCCCAATTTTCTCAATTTGACGATTTTGGTCCCCCAACTTTTAATTTGGTGATTTTGGTCCCCCAATTTATGATTTGTAGCGATTTTGGTCCCTCCGTCAATTCCACCGTTAACGATGCTGACGTGGCGTACCAGAGGGACACGTGTCAGCAGCTTATGACCCTATATTTATTAATTAAAAATAATAATAATAATAAAATATATTTAAAAATGAAAAAATATAAAATAAAACCCAAACAATAGAAACTGTTCACTGCCTCTTTGTGACACAGTGCTTGACTGAACATCGACACCGACGTCGGTACCGGCACACAAACCACCACCTGCCACATCCGCCATGGCCACCCACTTGCTTCATGCCCTTCCACCGTGGTTTCAAAATCAAATTCGAATCAGAGACCATCGCTGTCAAGATCGAGATGGTTGAAGATCGCTGTAACAAGCGATGGTTTCGCAAGGAAGAAGCAGTGTGCAACGGTCTCGCCAATTCTCACGCAGCCACCGCCGCCTTCATCCTCCAACATCGCTGCCGCAACTGTGTTCTAGGGGTTTCGGCTATTGCGAGCGCCACTATCACTCTCGGCGAGCGAACTCGCGACTAGGTTGCATCGCTGCTCCACCACCGCCGCACCCCATCGTGGCTTTCCTCGTTGAGCGAACTCGCGATCTATGCAGCAACCACCGCATCGTGACACAGTTGTAGCAAGCGAACTCACGACGGCGATCGATCCGCACCAGGATTCATCTCGATCACAATAGTAGACCAGAACTCTCTGCTCTTCGCTGCGATCTCAGTGAGACTCGTGGGTTTTATTTTTTTTTCATTTTTAAATATATTTTATTATTATTATTATTTTTTAATAAATAAATATAGGGCCATAAGCTGCTGACACGTGTCCCTCTAGTACGCCACGTCAGCACCGTTAACGGTGGAATTTACGGAGGGACCAAAATGGCTAAAAATCGTAAATTGGGGGATCAAAATCGCCAAATTAAAAGTTGGGGGACCAAAATCGCCAAATTGAGAAAATTGGGGGACCAAATGTGCAATTAAGCTGCTGACACGTGTCCCTTTGGTACGCCACGTCAGCACCGTTAACGGTGGAATTGACGGAGGGACCAAAATCGCTACAAATCGTAAATTGGGGGACCAAAATCGCCAAATTAAAAGTTGGGGGACCAAAATCGCCAAATTGAGAAAATTGGGGGACCAAAAGTGCAATTAAGCTTATATTTTAATAATAAAAAAAATGTACAATTATATAATTTGAAATTATTATGAAAAAATGATATCAAAATGAAAAAAGATAAATGATGAATTGTATCATCAATTTGTTTATTTATACCGTTAAGAGACTATCGACAATAAACAATTTATTTTTTTAGCATTTTTTTGATTTATTTCTTTTAGAATTAAAGTCATTAGTGTATGTATTTCGTTGTTGATTGTTAAGAAAAAAACATAAGATTGAAAGATAGCTATGGATGCTAAGACCCACTTTAGTCCCTCATATTTTTCGCGTGGGACAGTTTAGTCCCTCGAAAAATGGAAAAACATTTTAAGTCCTTGAAGATGTTGAAAAGGGGACACTTTGGTCCTTCCGTCAATATCAGTGTTAACATTCACGGAGGATGGCGTTAACGGTGTTGACGGAAGGACCAAAGTGTCCCATTTTCAACATCTTCAAGGACTTACAATGTTTTTCCATTTTTTTAGGGACTAAAATGTCCCATGCGAAAAACATGAGGGACTAAAGTGGGTCTTCACTCAAGATTTAAAGTTGATATTAAATTTATCTTTTTTACAAAAAAAATTGTAAGGATTAATTTGACCCAACTTGAGACCGTTAACCAATTTAAAATTTTAAACGACTAATTTGAATTTTTAATTCTTCATAAATAAAATTCATAAAGGTGAATATCTTGAAAATCCAAATTGGGTCTTCACTAATATTTTTTACGTAATAAATAAAATTTCAAGTACACTCATACTTTTTTTTTGGGTTTGTTCAACCTCAGTCCTCAACCTTTAGAGCTGACGATAAAATGTCAAAAATTGTAAAAAAAAAAAAAAAACCTACAAAAACTAATTCCACTATCACTTAAATTATTAAATGTTCAATTTTTCTATACAAAAGCACTTTTTTTTTATTCTTATCCTTTTGAGGCTAAGGTTAAAAAAAAATATTTTCTTATCAACTTCATTCTTTCATAAAAAGCTTATTTTATATCCTGTAATCATACCTTATTGTGTCTACAAAACCTACATAAGTTGAGCAAATTTGAATAAGCATATATTCAATAAACTTTTTCTAGACTAAAAAACTGAATTTTAAAAGCTTCTCCGATAAGTTTATCAAAATAAGCCAAGAAGTTTATATATCAAATTATTTTCATAAACTTTTTTTTTTTTTTGATTTTCTATAAGCTATCCCCATAAACGCAAACAAACTCTCTACAAGCTCTTCCACGAACCCTTTTTAAGAAATAACTCTACCACTATAAAAAAGTGAAACTTCCTCTAATGCTTAAAAAATGAGCAGAAAGTCTACGGCGCAAATTATTTCGGTATAACCTGCAATTTGAAGTCACGAGGATAGTGATTATCCACCAATTGGCCTTAATATGTTGAGTAAGTTGATCTTTCCAAAATAAGAACCTAATTCACTTAGAACTAGCCCAGCAGGAAAGGGACGAAACAAACATCATGCAAACTCAACACAATTAAATAAAACATAACACCTCTACAAACAAAAACATCATAATTCTGTCATGACAATTGCAGTAAGCATACATACTAATAGAAGACCAGAGGTAGACGTACTCAGAAAAGTCTATTATGTTCTAGTACATAATACATTTAACAACTAGCCATGGTAAGCAAAACATCATCTCTCCTTCAGCCGAATGTTGCTATGAGGAAGGATTTATAAATGCTCATGAATTTAGCCACAAATGCTGCCAATGTGAACATTCAAAAGATTAAAAAACACGAAAGATGATCAGCAAGAAATTATTGTATAGAATAAACTTTTATCAACTTTTTATAAAGCCATTGCTTTTAACAGGTCTGGACCGATGACAGTCCTCAATAAATATAGACAAGGTTTGTATGAGAAATTGCGAAGGCTAGCACTTAAAGATCTCAATATATAATTGTCAATTCATCTACCACACATTCAGGTGGAAAATACCTTCGATGTGAAAAATGGCCTTCTGTCCGAGACGCATCCTATGTTCCTGGTTCATTGAATGGAAAGAAAAATCAGATACTCCATACTTCAAAAAGTGAGAAGGAAGAATGCCCAGACAAAATCTAACTATTAATTTAGCTAATTCCAAGCTAATGAGGAATATACAAGCGGAAAAGAAGCATATAAAGTGGATATTTGATTAACACTTGTACACAAAGTATAGCAGGATTGTGCAAGAATCTATGCTTAACAACTTCACAAATCAGGAAAACAAATACAGCAAACCTGGATTTTTATTTTTTTGCTACCGTAGAGATTCATATGCTAGTTTGAAGTTTGAACCAGTTGTGATGATGATAACCAACAGTCAATAGATACTAGATACATGATATATTCAATCGTGTTTTATTGGTCCGGCTCACTATCTAAGAATGGATATCTATCTAAGAATGGATATTCATAATTGTTCAATGATCAGCTATGACTTGGCTCTGAAGCCAGGTGTTTAAAGTTCTCTGACTGACCAACAGTTTCATTTTCTTCCATCTATTTTCTATAAATCAAAATTGCGTATTACCTCTGGCAGTTAATAAGAACTTGCCAGCAGTGGGTAGTGAAGTTACCTTTGCCTTATTAGTAATTTCCTTTTTGAGCAAAGATTTAGAATATGGAGAAATCGAAATAACAGTACTTTCAACTTCTAAAACACTTACTAAGCAACACATTGTTAGGCAAGGCATTCTCAGCGAACTATCTTTAGGATAGTAAGTCCCTCCCCACTTTATGTTGCAGATGTTAACAGAAGTTACATTGCCATAATACAATGCTTAGTCAAAAACAGAAATTCTTAAATTCTTATAACCTTGACCAATCAAAAAAATAATATAAAAGAAGTTACAGAAAGAATATACTGTTTGTAAAAGAAAGCAACACTATAGTGAATGAATATGCACTTTTACGAAATCTCTGTTAATAAACAGTTCGGCACATGTTCAAGACATTACTATCAGTTTCGTGTTTCTAAACACTGGTTTGCACTTAAGGTATCTGTTATTGGTGTCTATTCAAGTTAAAACAACATATTTCTTCCTTAAAGTGCCAGTTCAGTAATTTAGTTACTATCTTTCTGTCTATAAGTTGAATACTAATTTATTAGATAATGCTTCTAAATCAATTCCTGGAGCTGATATCAAATAAAATATTGATTACCAGACTTACATAATGTGATGCCCAATGGCAGACCTCATGCTTTAGTTCATCATCCAGTTTCCTCAATAGTTCATAAACAAGCCTCTGAACCAACAAATATAATTTCAGAGTCAAGTATGGCAAAAAAATATTACAGGGAGAGATTGTAAAGGTAATCATTTACCTTCAGAATTATCTCTGGGGGAATGCAATTGATTAGCAGCTCATACAGCTTTCCTCGAACTTGAAACAACCTGATGATATATGAGAGAGAAAGAGATGTAAGATGCAATAGACACATCCTAAGCCACTCGAGATAACTAAATGAGTAACTCTAAAAACATGAGATTAGTTTATGAGAAAATTGGGTAGGCAATCCATAAACCTTATTGATTTGAAGGTTCGGCAAGACATTTTATTTATCATCAAATAGTAAATTGTGTCAAAACGCAAACCTCTTGGGGCTCTGTTCTTTCATTATGTCCGATGCAATTTCAGAAATATATTCCTCCCAGTCCATTGGGGGAATGGTTTGTTTGTTAGTGAAAGGATACCTACAAGTTACAAATGAGAATAGGCAAAGGAATAGATGTCAGCAGTTACTCTTAAAGCAGTGCTTTGAAAAGGTGATAAAGATTGAGGTGATGCATTCACTACTGAATCAGAAGATTAATACAGGGCTTACTGTTGGACACGGCAAGTCTCAAATGACAATATAGCCCTCCTTAAATTCCGATTAGATTTCTCTGCTATACGAGCAGCAAAACCAGGAGGAAGTTGCAGCCCTTCTTTCTTACCAATGTATTCTAAGACATCAACAATCTGCCACATAGATTTCCAAAGGTTTAATACAGAAAAACAATTAAATAGAGAATAGGCAAGCTAGACAAGCTCAAGATACATAATAAAATTTATTGAGATTGCATGCTTTGATCAATAGCATGTGCTGGTAGGTTGAATATTGTATCATACAAACTTCAGAAGTTTTGTATGTCTTCGACATAACATACCCATTGAAGAGAAAGAGAAGCAAGAAAAATGAAAGCAGCATCCAGGACAGACAAGCTAAGTAGCTAACTATATCCAGGCCTTTCTTGATTTTAATGAAGATCTTGGCCTACGCAGAATGATTATTAAAGTAATTTGCTGCATTGTTTGATAATTAAGTACTAGTATATTCAAAAATTCCTCTATTGGAGAATTTGTCACTGATGCCTCAGGATGTAATGATGCAGATATAGTTGGGAAATTAAATATTATTGTCCTTCACTATGACCAAAAAAATATTCCTATACTCAAACCCAAATATCACAAATATCTTAATCTACATATCATCATATAATTTGAAAAGGAATGCCTAACAAATGGAAAAAACTATGATCCTAACTTACAAGAGCAATATAAATGATTGCAATAGCAGCAAGCCACTGGGTAGAACATCATTCATCTATAGGAACTGACTAACAAGCAAATATAAAAACAATGAAATTACTTGCTAGTTGCTACTACAACCCTGCTGGTGAGAAGTAGCGGTGTCAATGCTCAAAAATGGCTATTCTTTTAGACACTTAATAAAAAGGAAACAGTTTTATTTCTTTATTTAGCCATTGCAATAGATGTCGCAAATTTACTGACCTGCTTTTCACTTGGTGCGTTTATTCGCACATTTAGACAACGAGAGCGAATTGCTTCTGTGACCCTTGAAGAACTATTGCAACATAGAATCAATCTGCAATAAGCACTGTATTTTTCCATCGTTCTGCGGAGGGAATGTTGGGCTTCTCTAGAGAGTTTGTCAACATCATTGAGCACTAGCACTGATACATGGTAAAAAATAGTAAAATCAGCATGCAAACATCAAGATAATTGAAAAATTTAAAGGCAAATGCTTGCAGTGCTTGTATCTATTATGTAAACCATGGGGGAGAAGTTACTTGTTTGGTGTAATCATAAAAAAGTTGACGTAAAGAAGAGGACCGCATAACATAAGTGCAGTACATCAGACCATACAAGACAAAACACCAATCAACATAGTCTAAGAGAAAAAGTTTTGCGCCACATACAATAAAAGAAAGATAACACATAGATGTGCAAAAAAACTCCAAACTATTTGTTGACCATATGTAGATGACTTTTTAAATTACCTTACAATAAAATTCGAGTGAAGTTAAAAAACAAAGACTGTCAGTTACCTTTGAATCCTCCTTTCTTCCCCTTGGTATCAATGGGCCTATTCTTAGCCATATCTTTAATTATTTCTTGGACAACATATCTGTCCTGAAAGCCTGCATCACTTGGACTGATTTCAATGTGATTAGCACTTTGTAATGTTGTCAGCTCTATATCAATAGATCTGCTCCCAGCCTGAAACCAATTCTCAAGTACTTTTAACATCAAAACAAATAACTAAGTTCTGCCAACAACTCTGTTTGCAATATATAAATATAAAAATAATTTACCAGAATAAAATTCAAACTTATGCCTGAGAAGGTCGCACGGAGGATAATAATATAAAGCTGAATTAGAACTCTTTTATGGACATTGACATTTCAAAAGCAAGATATTTTTAAAAAATCTAACAAAATGTTTCAGTGGTAAATTCATTATTTTCCAAGTCATATACTTAAAATATTTGTGTTAAATAAAACAAACTCCTCTAATGAACATTCTTCCTCTTAAAAAACACTTATTTTTTTCACAAATATATTATCTTCAGTGATGAGTTGATGCCATGTATTTTCTTCAGATTGAAATTTCAACTTAAAATAACTCCTTGCCATCTAGGATGGGAATGTTTCAAGGCTTTTGAAGCTATTCCCAAGAATGTAAACTTTGGAAGATATCATCACTTTTGGTCCAAGTTTTTTTATAAAAAAATGGCTGCATACTATGGATTCTCAGGATAGCCAGTCTCATGTTGTCCCTCATTTTCATTCTAACCACGAGGGATTGGTGTGTTATTTCTCCATGGCATGGGAATGAAAATACACTTTGGAAAAATTTAAAATAACTACTACTCACATTCTCCTACTTTCTTTTCAGTGTTTTTAATAAACATTCCCAAGACTAAGACAAATAAATACAAACAAGCATGTTTTACAACTGGGAAGAAAAACACTCTTGAATTTGCCTGTTACGTGAGCAAGGGTGCATCTTCCCTTAGATCATTTAGTAGTAATTGATATCTCTATGCAATATCAAGGGAGAATACAATTACTTCCTCACTTCCAAACAGTCATAGCATTCACGCAAATTTGATTACTAGAAGCATACCTTGAAACAAACCCCCAAGAGGTTTTCCAATAAGTCAAAACAACATAAAAAAGAAAGAAAGAAAGCTTACATCCACTTTCCAAGTCCTATTTTCCACTTTCACCTGCAACAACAAAAAAAAAGAAAATTAATTTACAAGGGAAACAAACAGACTAACCCCAAGAGTTAATTCAATTGATAGAGTTGTGGGACATTAAGGTGGGCATCTGGGTTCGAACCTCGAAAAAAACTATGCCAATAAAAAAAAGTGAGAACAAACATGGGCTTTTTGTTTTCCTATTTTGTTTTCTCCACATTATTATATCAAAAAAACGAGTACACCTAAACTCGGGTAAAGAATGAAGGAAAAAAAATGGAACCTTTTCAGCACCGGGTCCGAACATTTGGCGGAGAAGAGCCATGATTAGGGTTTTCTTGCCAGACCCAGATGGCCCATAGAATAGCAAATGCGGGCAATCCTGTTCAGTAACCTGAAACAATCAAACCGAATAAATTACCAAGACATGAACAAAACAAAATAATTGAGAATGTGATTTGATTTAAGTAAAAAAAAAAAAGTACCAATTTCTTGAGATTCTGGGCGATGAGATCGTGGACCAAAACCTGGTCAAGGGTTTTAGGTCGATACTTGTCCACCCACAACATCCTTGAGCGTTGGGGATTCCTCCTCTTTCTTCTTCAAGCTTCGAGAGTCCAAGTTCTGCTGCTGCTACTGCGGATGGTGATGGGAGTAAGGAAAGGGCAGATCCAATTTGGCGGGAAAGGGCACACTTTATAATGTCCTGTGTGGCGGGAACTGGATACTGGGCAGTGAGCAGAAGAACAGAAGAAGAAGAAGAGGTAGAATGATTTGGGACTTAGGTTATATCAGATTTTGTACCTAAAAATTGGTTGGGACTTAGGTTATATCAGATTTTGGACCTAAAAATTGGTTGGGGCGCACCCCGTTCTATACCGAGATTTGGAATGGCAATTAGTCCCCGAATCCCACAATTATCCACCAAACCCCACTTTTATAATTAATACCAAAACTACCCTCCATTCAAATCCCATTATACTCCATCTTTATTTCACAAACCCCACTTCACAAACCCCTCTACTAACTGTTCAACTCCCTCTTTCCATCACCACTCCCTCAATACTGCTCAGTTCCGCCGCCGCTGCCGCCTCCACCGGTACGAACTTTCTTCTTCTTCCCTCATTATCATTTTGTCTTCTTTGTTTTGTTTTTGCTTTCGTTCCATTATAATTCCCTCATTCATTACCATTTTTGTTTTTATTATTTGTTTAGTTTTTGTTTAGGTTTTAGGTTTTAGGTTTTCTTTTTTGTTTGTTTTAGGTTTTTTTCACTGTTGGTTTCCTTTAGGTTGGGTTCGAAATCGCCATTGTTGTTTTTTCGAAGGTCTACTATCTCTGCAACTTTCCGACACGGGTGTGTCGGAAAAATGTAAAATTCTGACTCTTCCATGTCGGAATTTAATCAGTATTTGTTTTATAAATTGTTTGTAATTGTTATATATAATATTTTTGAGTTTTCATGCTTAAATTATAAAAACATAATTTTTGGTCTCAATGTTTGAAGTCTCCCATTATTCATAATTTGGTTGAATTTCAGATATGGCTAGATTGAAGCGTACAACTGAAACCGCATAGGCCAACATTACTGAATGATGTTTATGAGAAGGTCATGGCATTATGTACTAGAGCTATCACATAAGATGCTCCTCGTACGCAATCCGGAAGGCATGGTGGTCGGGTTACCAGGGGTAGCAGGGCTGAGCAGCAAGAAAAGGCGGAGAATGAAGCAAGTGGTCAAGGGAGACGTGTCCGGAGAAGAAGAAACTGAGTAGGAATTGTTGATTTAGAATCAATATAGTTGGTCATTTTGTAATAGCTTTTGAACTTGTGTTAGTATTTGGATTTTTGTTATTTGTAATAACTTTTAAGCTTAGGTGTTAAACATGTGGATTAAATTTGCTTTTGAACATGGATTAAGGTTACGTGAATTAAAGAATTGATGTTTAGTTATATGAGCGTATTTGGTATCAATTTACTTTGTTGCAATATATGAGCGTATTCGGTATCAATTTACTTTGTTCCAATATATGAGTGTAACTTCATGGTGTGTTCTAATGGATTTTTCTATTAAATCTGATAACAGGGTATCAGAAAAAATTACTATTCTGAAAAATACGTATCAGAATTTTATTAAATTCTGAATTAAACATTTCGGAATTTATATTAAATTGAATAAGTTATTATTTCCGATAGGGGTTTATCAAAATTTATGAATATTCTGATACATCTATCTCGGAAAAATATCAGTTCATATAATTTAATACATATATTATTTTCCGAAATATACTCATCAGAATTTATAAAAATTCTGAATTTAACATATCGGAATTTTAATTAATTCTGAATTTAGTGTCTCGGAAAAATGTTACAGTAAGCTACGTTTCAATTGGGTGATATCAAATTGACTAAGTTATTATTTCCGATAGGGGTTTATCAAAATTTATGAATATTCTGATACATCTATCTCGGAAAAATATCAGAAAACACTTGAAAATTATTTAGTAATAAATTCCGAATTACCCGTGTCGGAATTTACTAAAATTCCGACACTGGTTAGTCGGAATTTTAACAGTTACGTAAAAAAATAAAAAAACCGTAGAAGAGATGATTTTATCTTCAATAACACCAATAGAGAACACACTGGAGCTTCCTTTACGAATAGATAACCAAATGAAGTGGTTTGTAGGTAGAATATGGTAGGGTTTTGAAAAGGTAAGAGAAAAGTTAGAAGAAGAGAGAAAGGGGTTTGTAAAATTATGGGATATGGAAGAAGGTGAAAAGGTGGCTGGGGTTTGGGGTTTGTTTCCTTCTTCTTTTTTTTAATGGAGAAGGGTATAATGGACATTTCGCAATTAAAATGGGGTTTGGTGGATAATTATGGGGTTTGGGGACTAATTGCCATTTGGAATTCCCACCCCATGCATTATCCACATATCCAATTTAAACAGTGAAATTACATTTGTATCTTTTATTAAAAAATGTTAGTTTTTGTACCTCAATGGTTTTTTTACCTAAGTGGGGTAGTTTTACAAACAATTTACGAAAAAAGGGTAGTTTAAAAACTATTTACATAGGACCGGGTAGTCAACGAAACTATTTACGCAAATGGGGCAGTCAAAGTCAAAAAAAAAGTCTAAGAAGTCATCCCACATGACTTAACCCAGGTGACACGTGACGGTCTCCCATTGGTCCGCCAGATTTTGTTAAGATAAAAAGTAAAAAAAAAAAAGGCCAATCGACAGCGGCGCCACGTGGCGCAACCCGGTGGTTGCGTCACTGCGCTTGACGCAACGCGTAGCGTCAGCCGCAGTGACGCAACCACCGGGTTGCGCCACGTGGCGCGCTGCCTCCCCCTGTCCCCCACGCCCCAGCATCGAATTACCCACCGGATTTTTACCCAATCCCCCCCAGCCCACCCCATTATCCGGTAAATAAAACCCCCCTTATCCTATCTATTTTTCTCTATATATACACCAACCAAAACCACCGGGTTTCACTCCAAACTTCTCTTCTGCAATTTCCTCCCTCAGTATATTTGCACACACTCCCTCCCTCAGTATATTTTCTCTTCCCTCGTTCCAGTGCAATTTCGCTCGGTGTATTTTTCTTATCACATTCCAGCATACAAAATCCACTCCTACTTCAGCATATTTTGTAAGAATATTTATTTTCTTGTCAATTATCGTTTATTGTTCTACACGAATCTTTAATATATTTTTCAAGGTTAAATTTTAATTTATTTATTAGGTAGATTTTTTTATGTATGTATTATTTAGATTTTATTTTTATTTATTAGTTAGAATTTTTTATATATCTATTACTTAGAATTTTTAGTTAGATTTTTGATTTATTAGTTAGTTAGAATTCTTTATGTATTTATAGTTAGATTTTTTTATCTATTTATCAATTAGTTTTTATATTTTTTATTTATTCATTACTTAAATTTTTTAGTTAGATTTTTGATATATTAGGTAGTTATAATTTTTTATGTATTTATGATTTAGATTTTTTTTATATTTTGTTAGGTTTTTTTAATGTATTTATTAGGTAGATTATGTATTTATTTATTAGTTTGATTTTTGTTGTAACACTCTCACTTTATTTAGTGTTATTAGGTTTTATTAAAAAGTGGACTTGAAAATTTCTTTTAAACACCTAAATTTCTTTAGAAGGTTTTACGAAAATCCGGCAGAGTTTCCTCTGTTTTTCGGACTTTCCCAAAATTCCTTCTTAAAACCTGTCAGTCCAGAATTATTTAAAAACATAAACAACAACAGTTTAATAGTTATAACAGATTCTAACGCCCAAATAATACAAGTTGCGGGGCAAACTACTAATTCATATTATAATTTACAAAAGAAAGTAATTATCCACTCAAAATATGTAAAATGCATTCCACGTAGTGGAACTTGAAATCCTGCTCGGCCGGCACTGGTGTATGCTCCACTTGTGTACCTGAAAAATATTAACCACACAGGGGAAGCATCACACAAAACTTAAAAGAGAGATTTCTAAGCAGATATATACGACACACCAAGACCATTGAAGCCTATGCTCTACTACTTAATTCATGCTCTTCTTTTCCTCTTTACTTCCTAACTGTTTCCCAATTCTTTTTCTTTTTAATTGTTTCCTTTTAAATAATCCCTAACCTCTAATTATTCTTATTCCTCATTACTTTCGCTCTATCCTGTTTACTCCTTTTTTCTAATCACCCTAATTTCCCTATTCCCCCTCTTTCCAGCTAACCTATTTCTTTTCTTCTTTTCCCATAACCACTCTATTAGCCATTTTTCCTTTCCATTATCATTTTCATTTCCTTCCCCATTTTTATTCCCTTTTTATTCCATTTTCATTACCCTTTTCCCTTAATCAATGATATGTCCCTATCCGTTTTCGTTATCCTTTTTTTCCTTTTCCTAACTCTTTGCATTACCTTGACCATTATTCATTCCCTTTAATTCCTTTATCGCTTTCCATTTTTTATTTATTTCCTTCATTCATTTTTCATTATGTGTAACCTCAATCAGAGATCTACACATCGTGTCTGCAACCACAAACAGTGATCTGCAAACACTGTGTATGCAACCACAGACAGTGATCTGCATACGTGTATACAACCACAAACAGCGATCTGTATACACCCATCTCGTTTATGTAACCTCAAACAGAGATCTACATAAACTTCCGTTACCTTTTTATTATTTGGCCACAAGGTCAATACAACCACCTGCGCCGTGCCACAGGGTCAATACAACCACCTGTGACATGTACCATATTTATTTGGCCACAGGGTCAATACAACCACCTGCGCCGTGCCACAGGGTCAATACAACCACCTGTGACCTATACCACTTTTATTGGGCCACAGGGTCAATACAACCACCTGCGCCGTGCCACAGGGTCAATACAACCACCTGCGACATTTACCGTTCTTATTATCTCTTTATTATCGTATTAGTTTTATCCCTTTACTTTTAGTTCCTTAATTCTATCTAATACTTTTTATTTCCTAACACTTCCTTATCCTCTATTATCGTCTCACTTAGCTCACGCCTTCCCTTAACGACTTATTATTATTTCCTTGCCATCTTATACTTAAGTACTTTTCGTTACTAAATTACTCTCATACTAACTCTTAGTTGTTTACCTATTCTTTTTTCTTTTCTTTTTCTTCTTCTCTTCCTTATAATTCTGTTTATTTATTTCTTTCTTGTTATTCTGTTTATTTCGTTACTAATTGCTTTAACTCTTCCTTATCTAACTTTTCTTTTCCTAATTATCTTCCTTATTACATATCCTATTATTACATCATTAGTCCTATTCTACTCAGTAGTCTCACTAAATTCTCTTTACTCTCATTTGTTCATTTCTAAATATATTTCCGTATTCACCATTTCTATTCTTTTGCCACACCCTACCGATCTAATTGATTAGTTATTCTATTACCTATCTTTTATTCATCACTATTTGTTTCCCCTATTTACTCCATCTATCTTTCTTCATTATTAGCGGGTTACCCTAAGGTTCATTAACAATTAACATTTCCCCCGGTCCTAGCGATAGATATAACTACCCAGAAATACACCCCTTAAGGACTGGTAATGAAACCCCTTACCTTGGGGTTCTATCAGAACTGTTTCGAGGCACGACGGGGCTATCCTGTTCCGACTCACGACGCTACGCAGTTTGTTGTTCGCATCACAGCGGTTCCTAAAATCCTTCGTCGTCTAACCATGTCATACGAATTAAATATCATCAATATAATGCGTTTTACGAATAGGGGCTTTAACTTGAAAATCAAACAAGTTAATTTCGAAAACCTTTAATTAAAATTCATGAATCAAAGTCAATTAAAATTAGAACCATAGTCCCTTAAATAAAGCTTTTTCTTGAAAATATATTAACTTTCAATACCAACATAATAGTCAAAAATACATTAAGTTAAGTAGTTTTAACTTCAAGTCACAAAATCAAATGTCGTGACTTGACACTATTAATTTCGGATTGAAAGAGAGCGTTCTTGGTAATAATACACTCCCCTTCAATTTGAAATTAATGCTCAACGTTTTGACTCGAATTAACGTTATGTCGTATATATCATATTCCTAATTAACTGAGATATCATTTAGTTCAGGGACAACTCAACCAAACTAAGCGACAGCTCACTTACTTAGGAATCCAGCACATTTAACAAAAGTACTTTTAAAATTAATCGTTTGACATAACAGTTAATTCTGCCCTAACATAATTCAACGTACTAATTAAAAATCATTATTAATAACAATATAATTAAAATCAATATAAACTATAACTACAAATTTAATTTCCAAAACAGTTTAATATTAAATAATTATTAACCATACTAGTATAATTAGTATTAGTATTATTATTATTATTATTTAAACACAATATAGAGTAATTAAAAGGGTATTAGAGATTTATCCTCGAAGGTGGTTTTGAATGCTGGTTCGGTCAACTCGGTTCGAAACACAACGAAGTGGCTGGACATGGTACGTTGATGGTGACGTCGATATCGGCGTCGGTGGCGAGAACGACCACCGATCTGGACCAAGAGGCATCCCACATCAAGCACAACACAGCCACCGGAGGCGGATTCATTCCTTGACAGCGGCGACAGTGCTGGCTTCGAAGACCGGCGGCTGGACGAGGAGAGAGAGATTGCGACTGGACCGGAAGGAGAGAACGCGAACCATGACCTCCTGGTCCATGGGGAGGCACGCACGAACAGGATGGAGGAAGAGGAGAAGGGTGGCTCCACGCGGCAGCAAGCGGCGGCGATTCACCCTGGCCAAGGAGGGAGTCGCGATTAGCGACCGGACCGGAGGACCTCGAGCTCGAAGACGGCAGCTCCAAGGAGAGAGAGAGAGAGAGAGAGAGAGAGAGAGAGCGCAAAACCGAGAGAGGAAGAGGCGCATGGTGGGAGGCTGGAACCGGTTCGGGTCGACGACGGCGGAGAAAGAGGAACCGTGGTGGAGAGAGAGATAGTGGCCTGATGAAGGGAGTTTGGCCATGGAGAAGGACAATAAAAGCTTGAAACTAATGGGGGAGGGGCGGCGGCTGGGTCCTTTTGGGAGAAGGAGAGATGGAGAAAGGGGGTGGGTTAGGGCCGGCGGGGAAGGCAACAAGGAGGGGGTTTCGAACCCCTTCCCCTTTTATTTATTTTTTATTTTTTTTATTTTCTTTTTCTTTTATTATTATTACTATAATTATTATTATTATTATTATTATTATTATTATTAGTATTATTTTAAACGTACTATTAAACATTTTTTTAAACATATATACTAATACACACTTTTATTTATTCATTTATTTTATTTTATTTATTCTTTTATTTTAAAACTCAAAATACCAATAATCAATTTAAATACTAGAATAGAAATTATAAAATAAGAAACTTATAAATATTTCCAATAAAATATTTTCATATGAAATATATCAAAATAAATTAAAACACATAAAGTATATTTCTGATAACTATTTTAAATTAATTTACTTCAGAACATAAAAGAAATGAAATATATTTTCGTAATTAACATATTGTATTTTTATAAAAATACGCAACTAAATAATTGATTTTTAGGAAACATTTATTTAAGTCCATATATCTTATAAATATATTAGGGATTAAAATTAGGGATGTTACATTTCTCCCCCACTTATTGAAATTTCGTCCTCGAAATTCCAGTTGTCCCTTAACTTGGAGGAGCATCCCTTGGCATATTTTCCAACCATGTCAATTGATTCCTCCGGTTCCATTCTTCCATTGGAGGAATTCCTAAGGTGAAAGTTCGTCGGCATACTTACTTGTCTCCTATGGGGTTTATCTTGGTCAATCGGGGTTCTGTCAAATACACAGAGTTTCCAGAGACTGAGGTCATCCACTTGCAATGCACCGACATAACACCTTAAGTGGGGCTTCACTTCGTGACTTCACTCTTATTCTTTTTCCTTCACCTTTGTCAATCGGATAGGATCCGAATTGAGTCATCAAGTCTCCCCCACTTAGTATCAACATACCTGAGTAGGTCGAAGGCAGGGAGAAACTAGGTTGATTCTAAGAATTTATTAGCTAAGTACTTAATTGGTTGGTGAAGTGGTACATGGGCTAAATTGACTTCTAGTCGGTATTATTGGTGTTACTTTTGAATTTACTACGCCATAACTCAGCTCTTGCATTAAGAGAAAAGGGTGAATTGATGATTTTACTTAACTGGTCCGAGTGGAAGTACTGAATAAAGTTGCCCTAAACTGGATGGTTTTGTAACCAACTGTTCACGGGTCTTGGTAAGATTCTTAATGGACTGAAAGTTAGATTTGGCTTTGATGAAACTAGAATTCCTATGTGGGTTGTTCTGATTTCAACTAAAAGATTGCAATAATCTAGCATGTCAATAAACGCGAAGATCGGGATGGTCAGTCCCAACCTCACATCTATCAACAGTACATCATTGTCGCAGATAATGATAATACTATCCTTTAACAGGTGCAAGAGTAAGGATGACCAATCCTACCCTTACATTCCATTAAAAGATAACACTATCACAAGGTCCTTTCGGTTAACTTTCTCAATGAGATCTTACAACTGATTGGGATTTCCTATAATTTTTCATGATTCCTACGAATTTGAATTCTAAGAAAGATGAGTTTAGCAAGGTCCTCCTTAATAGATTAGCAGAGATGGAGACTTGAGGTTCTAAAATAAGTCCCCATATTAGTAGCAGAATGTGCCTCTAATCATTCCGCTCAAGTCCTTCCGAACAAATTCTCTTCTTTCTTGGGGTAGTTTGAAGTAATGTGGCCCGACTACTCGCACTTAAAGCAACAAGCTTCCTATTTAAAATGGTTCAGGAACCAATCTATACCACGGTGGGGTTTCCCTCACTATGGCATAGTAGTGTAACACGTGAAGCGATTTCGTTCTGTTTGGGACCCCCGATTAATTGTCGTGTCTCCTTTCGTCATCGCTCGTTTCTAGTGCCAATCCCATTTTATAGGTGATTAGCACCTTCGCCAGTCAAGACGAGTTTGACTCACCTTGACTTTTCCAAGGTAACCTGATTCAAGGTCGCAGTCCCACTTGAATTCGAGGCACTTCACCTTCCAATCTACTCCTCTGTAGCTTGTAGTCCACCGAATCAAGTCTTCAAATGTTTCCGATTTAGGAAGGCAATTTCCATCTTCCTACCCCCAGCTAAACGATTGATCTCAGTCGAAGCGGGGTGTTGTCACTAGGTGCGTTTCTCATAGTACTAAGATTCTGTAATAGAAATAAATTATGGCACGAACGGTTGATGACTATAGAATTGGCTAAGTCCACTTAAATATATATATATATATAAATAAATATATACATATTATATATAAACATACTGACCTACTACAACCGAACTTGACACTACTTTTCGGTTACTCTCTTGGTGAGATAACCATTGGAGTAACTCGCAACTCCGTGGCCGAGGACAACTGCTCGGATACCATAAATGTAACACTCTCACTTTATTTAGTGTTATTAGGTTTTATTAAAAAGTGGACTTGAAAATTTCTTTTAAACACCTAAATTTCTTTAGAAGGTTTTACGAAAATCCGGCAGAGTTTCCTCTGTTTTTCGGACTTTCCCAAAATTCCTTCTTAAAACCTGTCAGTCCAGA
Source organism: Crotalaria pallida (assembly GCA_037953625.1). Lineage (NCBI taxonomy): Eukaryota > Viridiplantae > Streptophyta > Magnoliopsida > Fabales > Fabaceae > Crotalaria > Crotalaria pallida. Next base: position 88,466,381 of record CM075649.1, on the reverse strand, counting down.
ATTGTTTAAAAACATAAACAACAACACTTTAATAGTTATAACAGATTCTAACGCCCAAATAATACAAGTTGCGGGGCAAGCTACTAATTCATATTATAATTTACAAAAGAAAGTAATTATCCACTCAAAATATGTAAAATGCATTCCACGTAGTGGAACTTGAAATCCTGCTCGGCCGGCACTGGTGTATGCTCCACTTGTGTACCTGAAAAATATTAACCACACAGGGGAAGCATCACACAGAACTTAAAAGAGAGATTTCTAAGCAGATATATACGACACACCAAGACCATTGAAGCCTATGCTCTACTACTTAATTCATGCTCTTCTTTTCCTCTTTACTTCCTAACTGTTTCCCAATTCTTTTTCTTTTTAATTGTTTCCTTTTAAATAATCCCTAACCTCTAATTATTCTTATTCCTCATTACTTTCGCTCTATCCTGTTTACTCCTTTTTCCTAATCACCCTAATTTCCCTATTCCCCCTCTTTCCAGCTAACCTATTTCTTTTCTTCTTTTCCCATAACCACTCTATTAGCCATTTTTCCTTTCCATTATCATTTTCATTTCCTTCCCCATTTTTATTCCCTTTTTATTCCATTTTCATTACCCTTTTCCCTTAATCAATGATATGTCCCTATCCGTTTTCGTTATCCTTTTTTTCCTTTTCCTAACTCTTTCCATTACCTTGACCATTATTCATTCCCTTTAATTCCTTTATCGCTTTCCATTTTTTATTTATTTCCTTCATTCATTTTCCATTATGTGTAACCTCAATCAGAGATCTACACACCGTGTCTGCAACCACAAACAGTGATCTGCAAACGCTGTGTATGCAACCACAGACAGTGATTTGCATACGTGTATACAACCACAAACAGCGATCTGTATACACCCATCTCGTTTATGTAACCTCAAACAGAGATCTACATAAACTTCCGTTACCTTTTTATTATTTGGCCACAGGGTCAATACAACCACCTGCGCCGTGCCACAGGGTCAATACAACCACCTGTGACATGTACCATATTTATTTGGCCACAGGGTCAATACAACCACCTGCGCCGTGCCACATGGTAAATACAACCACCTGTGACCTATACCACTTTTATTGGGCCACAGGGTCAATACAACCACCTGCGCCGTGCCACAGGGTCAATACAACCACCTGCGAAATTTACCGTTCTTATTCTCTTTATTATCGTATTAGTTTTATCCCTTTACTTTTAGTTCCTTAATTCTATCTAATACTTTTTATTTCCTAACACTTCCTTATCCTCTATTATCGTCTCACTCAGCTCACGCCTTCCCTTAACGACTTATTATTATTTCCTTGCCATCTTATACTTAAGTACTTTTCGTTACTAAATTACTCTCATACTAACTCTTAGTTGTTTACCTATTCTTTTTTCTTTTCTTTTTCTTCTTCTCTTCCTTATAATTCTGTTTATTTATTTCTTTCTTGTTATTCCGTTTATTTCGTTACTAATTGCTTTAACTCTTCCTTATCTAACTTTTCTTTTCCTAATTATCTTCCTTATTACATATCCTATTATTACATCATTAGTCCTATTCTACTCAGTAGTCTCACTAAATTCTCTTTACTCTCATTTGTTCATTTCTAAATATATTTCCCTATTCACCATTTCTATTCTTTTGCCACACCCTACCGATCTAATTGATTAGTTATTCTATTACCTATCTTTTATTCATCACTATTTGTTTCCCCTATTTACTCCATCTATCTTTCTTCATTATTAGCGGGTTACCCTAAGGTTCATTAACAATTAACATTTCCCCCGGTCCTAGCGATAGATATAACTACCCAGAAATACACCCCTTAAGGACTGGTAATGAAACCCCTTACCTTGGGGTTCTATCAGAACCTGTTTCGAGGCACGACGGGGCTATCCTGTTCCGACTCACGACGCTACGCAGTTTGTTGTTCGCATCACAGCGGTTCCTAAAATCCTTCGTCGTCTAACCATGTCATACGAATTAAATATCATCAATATAATGCGTTTTACGAATAGGGGCTTTAACTTGAAAATCAAACAAGATAATTTTGAAAACCTTTAATTAAAATTCATGAATCAAAGTCAATTAAAATTAGAACCATAGTCCCTTAAATAAAGCTTTTTCTTGAAAATATATTAACTTTCAATACCAACATAATAGTCAAAAATACATTAAGTTAAGTAGTTTTAGCTTCAAGTCACAAAATCAAATGTCGTGACTTGACACTATTAATTTCGGATTGAAAGAGAGCGTTCTTGGTAATAATACACTCCCCTTCAATTTGAAATTAATGCTCAACGTTTTGACTCGAATTAACGTTATGTCGTATATATCATATTCCTAATTAACTGAGATATCATTTAGTCCAGGGACAACTCAACCAAACTAAGCGACAGCTCACTTACTTAGGAACCCAGCACATTTAACAAAAGTACTTTTAAAATTAATCGTTCGACATAACAGTTAATTCTGCCCTAACATAATTCAACGTACTAATTAAAAATCATTATTAATAACAATATAATTAAAATCAATATAAACTATAACTACAAATTTAATTTCCAAAACAGTTTAATATTAAATAATTATTAACCATACTAGTATAATTAGTATTAGTATTATTATTATTATTAAAACACAATATAGAGTAATTAAAAGGGTATTAGAGATTTACCCTCGAAGGTGGTTTTGAATGCCGGTTCGGTCAACTCGGTTCGAAACACAACGAAGTGGCTGGACATGGTACGTTGATGGTGACGTCGATATCGACGTCGGTGGCGAGAACGGCCACCGATCTGGACCAAGAGGCATCCCACATCAAGCACAACACAGCCACCGGAGGCGGATTCATTCCTTGACAGCGGCGACAGTGCTGGCTTCGAAGACCGGCGGCTGGACGAGGAGAGAGAGATTGCGACTGGACCGGAAGGAGAGAACGCGAACCATGACCTCCTGGTCCATGGGGAGGCACGCGCGAACAGGATGGAGGAAGAGGAGAAGGGTGGCTCCACGCGGCAGCAAGCGGCGGCGATTCACCCTGGCCAAGGAGGGAGTCGCGATTAGCGACCGGACCAGAGGACCTCGAGCTCGAAGACGACAGCTCCAAGGAGAGAGAGAGAGAGAGAGAGAGCGCAGAACCGAGAGAGGAAGAGACGCACGGTGGGAGGCTGGAACCGGTTCGGGTCGACGACGGCGGAGAAAGAGGAACCGTGGTGGAGAGAGAGATAGTGGCCTGATGAAGGGAGTTTGGCCATGGAGAAGGACAATAAAAGCTTGAAACTAATGGGGGAGGGGCGGCGGCTGGGTCCTTTTGGGAGAAGGAGAGATGGAGAAAGGGGGTGGGTTAGGGCCGGCGGGGAAGGCAACAAGGATGGGGTTTCGAACCCCTTCCCCTTTTATTTTTTTTTTATTTTCTTTCTCTTTTATTATTATTACTATAATTATTATTATTATTATTAGTATTATTTTAAAAGTACTATTAAACATTTTTTTTTAAACATATATACTAATACACACTTTTATTTATTCATTTATTTTATTTTATTTATTCTTTTATTTTAAAACTCAAAATACCAATAATCAATTTAAATACTAGAATAGAAATTATAAAATAAGAAACTTATAAATATTTCCAATAAAATATTTTCATATGAAATATATCAAAATAAAGTAAAACACATAAAGTATATTTTTGGTATAGGATAACTATTTTAAATGAATTTACTTCAGAACATAAAAGAAATGAAATATATTTTCGTAATTAACATATTGTATTTTTATAAAAATACGCAACTAAATAATTGATTTTTAGGAAACATTTATTTAAGTCCATATATCTTATAAATATATTAGGGATTAAAATTAGGGATGTTAAATTTGTAATGTTTAGGTAATAGTTTGATATTTATTTATTAGTTAGATTTATTTATTATTTATTAGTTTGATATTGATGTTTAGGTAATATGTATTTATGTTATTAGTTAGATTTTGTATTTATTTACTACTTAGATTTTTTTATTTATTTATTAGTTAGATTTTTTATGCACTTATTAATGTTTAGGCATTAGTATGATTTTTTTATTTATGTATTACTTTATTTCATTTATATTAATTAGTTAATTTTTTTTATTTATACATTATTTTGATTTTTAATGTTTAAGTATTAGTTTGAATTTTTATTTATTTAATAGTTAATTTTTTTATGTTTAGATAATAGTTAGATATTTTGTATTATTTTATTAGTTTGATTTTTTATGTTTAGGTATTAGTTTGATATTTTTTATTTATTTAGTAGTTAGAATTTTTATGCACTTATTAATGTTTAGGTATTAGTGTGAATTTATTTAGGTATTACTTTGTTTTTACGTTTATGGTTTTAGTGAGATTATTTATCTGTAGGTATTAGTTTGATATTTTTTATTTATTTAGTAGTTAGATTTTTTTATTTATTTATTAATGTTTAGGTATTAGTGTGAATTTATTTAGGTATTACTTTGTTTTTACGTTCATGGTTTTAGTGAGATTATTTATGTGTAGGTATTAGTTTGATATTTTTTATTTATTTAGTAGTTAGATTTTTTTATTTATTTATTAGTTATATTTTTATGTTTAGGTATTAGTTAGTGTTTTTTTATTTATTTATTTGTTTTGATTTTTATGTTTAGGTATCTTTAGCTATATTTTTTTTAATAGTTCAATGATTAATTTTTTATTATTTTCATTCGTTACTAAAATATTTCTATTTTTATTACAATTGTTATTAATTAAATGTGTTAATGTTTATGCAGATAGTGATGGCATCAAGTTCATCTTCCTCAGGACGTGCGATTAACCCTGGTCCAGAAGACGATTTTGTTCTATACTTGCAACATAAACACGTCTCCCAACATGTGTGGAATGGTAGCCCTGATCGTGTTTTACGATGCAGGCGTGCACAACAGTTTCATCATGGAGTTGATGAAATTCCTGAGGCTTTGAAAAATAAGTTAAGGAGTACCGGATTTTATCGGGTTGCGGAATTGATGTTATTTCCAGTTGATCATAAGCTCATTTCTGCACTAGTAAAGCGGTGGCGGCCTGAAACACACACGTTTCATATGCCGTTTGGAGAATGCACGATAACTCTACAGGATGTTGTCGTATTGCTTGGTATTTCTGTGGATGGAGAACCGGTGATTGGTCCTACACATCATGATGACTGGCCAACACTTGTTGAGCAACTATTAGGCATACGCCCACCACAAAATGCTTTGTCTGGCAGCAGACTGAGGATGAGCTGGTTGGAGGAGAATTTTGGGTATTTGCCTAACGGTTTTGATGACGATCCATATGTGATCGAAACATTTACCCGAGCCTTCATATTAAGATTGATTGGAGGCGTAATGTTCACAAACCATTCTGGAAGTTTTGTACCGTTGAGGTATCTTTTTCTATTGCAAGACCTCTCACAAACAAAGAAATTTAGTTGGGGATCAGCTGTGCTTAGCTATTTATATCGTGAGTTATGCTTATCCACTGACTATGACAGAAAAGATATCTGTGGTTTTGTTCCCTTAATCCAAATGTGGGCTTGGGTGAGATTTCCTTCCATAGCACCAACAATAATAAAAACGGATGAAAATGAGAATGAGCCTCAGGAGGCGGAACACTTTAGTAGAGCATATGGTACAAGGTAAGTACATGTTATTTATTTTGAATCGATGTCATAATACATGTTATTATTATTATTAATTTTATTATTAATATGTTTAAATTTTTTCTTAGGTGGGTGCATGGTAAGAATTATGCTAGACCTTCTCACCCCTTGAGTTGGTACAGGACAAAATTTGATAATTTCAGACAAAGTGATGTAAGTGTATTTATGTAATATAATATTGTTATTATTCCTTTTTAGTCTCTTAACCCTTATTCTTTGTAAGTACATTTATATAATATATTATTGTTATTATCTGCAGATTGTGTGAGATCCATACACGCTAGATGTCTTGATGACTGTACCCGGTGTAGCGTTTGAAAACGCAGACACCTGGAGATCTGTATGTCTACTGATATGTTACAATATTGTGGAGTGGCATCAACCAGATCGTGTGATGCGACAATTTGGTATGGGTCAACTCATCCCCTATCCACCATCGCAGCCTCAACAAATTCATGACTTGACGCTCAAAGGAAAACAAGGAAGGAATTGGGAAAATTCTTTACGCCCTTTCATTGACATGTGGCATATCAGAGATCAGTATATTCAATGGAATGATCGACCGAATCATCCTCTGGGCAGACAATCAGAATATATGATGTGGTATCTACGTCATACAAGACGTTGGATGACCGTGCATGGAGCTAATCAAGGGCACTTGGTAAACATAATATCCTTTATTTATTATTTTTAATCATAAAAATGACGCTATATTTAGTCAAATAATTTATTCATTTCATAAGTTATTTATTATCTGGTATAGGCAGATTCAATTGAAAGGGTCAATTTCATGACTTCTCCAGAAGGATATAGGGAAGACATACCGGATGACCTTGTGGAACATTTTGCAGAAATAAAGTTAGAGACTGATCATATGTTGGCTTCGTTGAATGAGCTGGATCGCATCCATGAATCAATCCAAGAGTCTCCAGCCGCATCGAATATTCCGCCTCCCATCAATGTGGATGATGTAGTCCCAATGACTTCTCGTGAACGTGGTGGTTTAGGACGCAGAAGAAGACGTGAAGAAGCGGTTGAGCACCGACAACAAATTCCAGAGGATCGCCAACCGGGGATGTATTATGTGCCACAATCATATCCATATTATACGTCCCAGGCACCGTATCCGACCTATTTCTATCCACGTCTTCCAGGTAGTGCCCGTGGACAACCATCGCCAAGTCAGGAAGGATACATACCTTCACCCTTGCCTCAGGGATATATGCCATCGCCTCAATCTTATGGATATGCACCCATGGCTCAAATGCAAGGATTCAATACACTGTCCCCATATGATCCTGTTACAAGAACTCCATCTGCACTAGGACGCTGGGAGCATAATGTGGTATCTCCTAACATTGATTTTTACGACATAGCTGGATCAAGTGCACCAGGAATCGATCTTAATACACAGCTATTTGATGAATCAACTTCCCAAGATGTCAATGTAGAAGTTAGGAGAAATCCACATCGTGGGGCTAGAGATCAGCATTGGCGATGCGGAACATGAGTTTTTTTCTATAACATGAGTATGGTGTTAGAGTCAATAATTTGTAGTGTAACTCAATAATAATATACAAACAAGTCATCTTCTGCATTATATATTCTTGGTTGATTTCTCTTGGAAAATTAGTGGAAAATAGAAATTTAAACTATTGGGAAAACTCACATGGTACAACAACCATGAACATTCATAAAAATAGGGGACACATCATGGTTCCCTAGATTCATCCAGTCAATTGAATTTTCAGTGCCCCTGGCCATAGTCTTTAAGCAAACAACCAACAAATTGAGCAGGGGTAACACCCTCATTAAGCATAGACTTCACAGCTCCGACAAGAGTGCGTGTCAAATCCAGCAGCGCCTCAGCATCTGCAACCAGCTCTCTTGGCTTTCTAACTGAAAATCACTAAATCACTAAATACGGGTATTTCATACAATACAGTTTTGGAACGCTATAAAATAAGAGATTCAAGCAACGTTTGATTCTCTTATTGTTTGTAGGGTTCAAACGTAATGTATGAAACACTCATATTAAGTGATTTAGTGATTTTCAGTTCAAAAGCCAAAAGAGCTGGTTGCAGATGCTGAGGCGCTGCTGGATTTGACATGCACTCTTGTGGGAGCTGTGAAGTCTATGCTTAATGAGGGTGTTACCCCTGCTCAATTTGTTGGCTGTTTGCTTAAAGACTATGGCCAGGGGCACTGAAAATTCAATTGATTGGATGAATCTAGGGGACCATGATGTGTCCCCTATTTTTATGAATGTTCATGGTTGTTGTACCATGTGAGTTTTCCCAATAGTTTAAATTTCTATTTTCCACTAATTTTCCAAGAGAAATCAACCAAGAATATATAATGCAGAAGATGACTTGTTTGTATATTATTATTGAGTTACACTACAAATTATTGAGTTACACTACAGATTTGCTGCATCATACTCATCATCAGTGTGACGTGAACCAGATCCACCTGCTAAATAAGGGCATCGACGCCTATTATGGCCAACCTGATTGCAAAGGCCACAACTTTGCGGAGGTTGAGACTGCTTCCAATCCATTTCATTCCTCATGCGGGTGGATTTTGGACTACCCTTTTTTCTGTGCATTTTGGGATCAGGCATTAACATCCATGGAACAACATGCATTGATGCAACTTGATGCTCATTCTGGATTGGGTACCATTCTGGGGAATACGCCCGAATCATAGTAGTTAATTTGTACACATCATCCACATATTGATAAAAATCAAGTCTCACTGATGCACATGCAGCAATAACATGAGAGCATGGATAATGGAAAAGTTGAAATCTCCCACACTCACAAACTTGCCTTTCCAAATCCACACAAAACGATCGGCCACCCGTTTGGTTAATTGGATTGAATGGAACCTCCACCTGAAACCTTGTCTTAGCAATGTTATACTGTCGAACTAGATGACTACTAGCTTCTTTACAAGCTTCATCAATGGCTTTGTTTAATTCGATTGTATACCTTTGACCGGATGCATATTGAGCCCTCGATTTAGAACCCCTTTCAACAAAGTATTCAACCAACCGACAATACAACCACCTTACCAATGATGTAATTGGTAAACTACGTGCATCCTTTAAAAGCTTGTTTACACATTCTGATAAGTTTGTTGTCATGTGTCCATATCTTCGCCCATTTTCATCACAAGCTAGTAGCCATTGCTCTTTTGGTATGTCGTCGACCCATTTTTTTATTTCTTCACTTTTGCTACGGAGTCTGTTTAACTTCCTTTCCATGGTAAATTGGTCAGTAGCACAACCTGTATCGCTTACACAAATGTGATATGATACAATACAAGATTAAAAAATAAATAAATAAATCCTGATATACTGTCACTAAAGAATAATGGGTACCTGTACTCTTCAATAAGTGCTTCAATTTCTCATTCTTGAATTTGGTATTGAAGTTGCTTCCTATATGCCTTATGCAAAACTTGTGATACCCCCATGGAGCCTGCCAACCGAGAGCTTCATTACGAACAACTGATAATATACTCCGATGGCGGTCAGAAATTAAACACAAACCCTGCTTGTTGGTAACATGCTCACGTATGTGTGCTAAAAACCATTCCCAAGCAGACGCCGTCTCCCCATCGACAATCGCAAATGCAAGCGGTAACACTTGATCGTTTCCGTCCTGGCTTGTTGCAATCAAAAGCACACCGCGATACTTTCCATACAAATGAGTACCATCCACTTGAATAATTGGCTTGCAATAGTCAAAGGCATCACGACATTGCTTGTATGTCCAGAATAGTCTTTCAAATATCCAAAATGATGCAAATTCTCCGGATCCGGGATAAGCATCTCTTTCCAGAATCTGATAATAAGCACCAGGAGCATAAAGAAGCATGTTCTCCATCCAAGCCGGTAACATAGCGTAAGAAAAATCTCAATCTCCATGAAATTTTTCGATTGCCTTTTGTTTTGCTAGCCAAGCTTTTCGATATGATATTCGAAAATTATATTGAGTGTTGATTATTGCTTGGATAGCCTTGATAGGAGTAGATGGTGCCGCGCAAATCAAATCTGAAACGATTTTAATTTAAAAAAAATATTTCAAAATGTCATCAATCATATCAAAACAGGAACGTTTTTAAATGTCTTACCATGAATAAACAATGCTATAACGTTAGAGTCCAACTTTTTGTGATCTTGTGACAACAATGTGTTCACACAGGTGTGTGGGCCGCCCCACGTCTTCACTACCCATTCGTCGTCGTTTTTGGGTAAAATAGTTCTCATTCTCCACTGACAACCATCTGCATGTTTTGGGCATTTCAAATAGATTTTCGTCGGTTTCGATTCAACAGTGGTATAACTTTGATGAGTCTTCATCGAATACTGCTTTATAGCCATTAAAACTGCTTCTTTGCTATTGAATCTTAGACCAACATAAAATCCATCACCCCCCTGGAAAGAAGATTCTGATACATCAAGCCCTCTACCATCACTTTCTTGATCTGGATGGTCCCAATTAATGTAACTAGAACGAGGAGTATGCAGTGGGAATGGACCATAATCCAGATCTGTAATCAAAACCAAAAATAAAATAACATTAGAAAATTTTAATTACTTACTAACCAAATAATATTAAAATAAATATTAGCTTTATAACCACAAACCGACAATTTCAGGGTTTGGACATCCTTGAAAATTTGGCATAACTGGTGTCGACTATGAAGGAAAAGAAATACTAATTGGTCCTTCCTCTTCGGAGTCAGACGAATTCACATATGTAAATTGAGCCTCATCTTCATCTTCTGTGATATCGTCATCCATATCTCGACGTCACTCTTCATCATCACTCTCTGAAGAATTATTCTCCATTTCATTTGCTCTTGTTTTTGTCAGGGCAGTGGAACTACCCGTAACGTCTAATTCAACATATATATCAATGACTCTCATATTCGACCCCTCAAAATAATCAATGACACAATGTATGTCACTATCATCATAGATCACATATTCAACATATTTGCTTGGGTTTTCTTGCACTAAAAGTCTACTTATTAACTTCGAAATGTATTGATTTTGTCCAAGCCTAATTTTTTTCGCTTATATTCATCTCTAACTGCTCATAAGTGATACCACGTTGAATTTGTATCCCTTTTTTTTCTCCTTCAAACGTTGTGCCTTCGGGTCCTTCGTAATATCTCCCATTATAATAAATGAAAACCAGGATTTTACCCATACCTGTTCTACATGTAAAAAATTAATAATTATTGTGAAATATTTAAATAATTAATAAATAACTAAAATAATAAACTAAAATATTGCAATAGCTTAATATAAAAAAACATGTAAAATCACAAATTTAGAAAAAATAAATTAAATTTATTAAAAAAAATATAAAATATTACATAAACTACACATATATATAGAGGAATTACACATATATAAAATAAATAAAAGCACAAAATTATAAAAAACAGGAAATAAAAAATATAATATTACCTTAAATAATGAACTAAAATATTACCTTAAACACAAATAACTATAAAAATATAACTAATCTAACTAATAAATGTTAGATCCAGTGAGAATGTTTTGATAATGACAAAGGTTTTGAACAAGCTACAAATGGTTTGATCAAGCTCAAAGTTTGAAGAAGTTCAACAAACAAACAACACTCAACAAATGATGAAAAGAGAGCAAGCTCATGAAGACTTTATTTGTATTTTAATTGTAATATCTTTAGTTTGAGTCTTTTATTTTAATGAGTTTGGGTAGAGTCATTAGAGGGTAGTGAATCTCTATCAAGGTCATGATTATATCATATTTTGAGTATTCACTTAACCTAAAATCAATAGGTGGCTTAAAGGTTTGAAAGGAAAGGTTTAGTTTTGAGAAAACAAGTTTTTAATTGACTTTAGCAGTGACTAATCGATTAAGAGGAGTGGTTAATCGATTAACATGTTTTTAACACTGTTTAATCGATTAACAAGATGAGTTAATCGATTAACACCTGCAGTGCTGGTTTTTAAAATACGTTTTTCACTTCTCAAAATCAGTTTTTAATGTTACTAACTTTTGGGTATTCTATATAAACCTTTTCCTAACCTTAGTGAATAATTAGAACACATTAGAACAATTTTCATATCAATTTTACAAAGATCAAAGCCACACTATTCTCTCTCACTTTCATAGATCAAAGCTTTCTATTTTTACATTCTTTGATCAAGAATCTTTGAATCTCTTATGTTGATATTTTCATAGCTATTGAAAGAGATTCATAGGATTGTTATTGTTTTCATTGAGTTGTAATCATTGCAAAGAAGGCAAGCATTCTACAACAAAGGAAGACTTGGTGGTTGTTCATCAAGCAAAGTTATCTTGGAAGTCTTGTTGTGTTAACAAGCAATTGGAAGTCTTGGTGTGAGGCATCATCAAGCAAGTGGAAGTCTTTGAAGCATCTCAAAGCAATTGGAAGACTTGTTGTGGGGATATCGGCAAGCAAGGGAAGAGGTTAGATTAGATTCAATAGGGTTGCAAGACAAGAGTGTGGTATCTCTTGGAGGCTATCAAGAAGGGAGTCTTGAGAGGCATTTGCTTGTAATTTGAGAACTCTAATTCCTCATAGTGAAGAATCTCTCTTGGTTGAAGAGGGGACTGGATGTAGCTTTCAAGTGGATGAAAGTGAACCAGGATAAATCTCTGTGCCGTATCTCTAAACCCTTAACTCTTTACATTCAAGTCATTTCAATATTGTTCTTGGTTGAAAACCTAGAAAAGATTGATTTTCATAATTGATTGAATTGAATCTTAATTGTGCAAATTGATTTGGGGAAAATCATTTTCATAACCTAGGTAATCAATAAGAATATTGGTGTTAATCAATTCCGCTTAATCTCTGATCTTACGTGTTAATTGATTGATTTTCGTATTCAATTGAAAAGTGATTTTTCAGTTTTAACAGTGATTAATCGATTAACTAGAGGTGTTAATCGATTAACCAAAATCAAGCTTTCGTAAATAATCGGTTAACCTGTTTGATTAATCGATTAACTAAGTGTTTTTTAAAGGGTTAATCGATTAATAAGCTTTGTTAATCGATTAAGTGCTGAGGTTTTTGTAAAAATCATTTGTTTTAATCGTTTCGATTTGTTTCTTTCGAAAATCTTTCAAGGTTTCTCTAACACCTATTCAACCCCCCCTTCTAGGTGTTCTCCTAGTGTCTCCTAGTTATTTCACCCACCGATTATAGTTCTTACAATTGGTATCAGAGCTCGGTCGAAAGACACGAGCATAGAGCTTTTTCGTTAAAGATCCTTGAGGAAACTACAATGGGTTCTACGAATCCCTTTGGTGGTGAAGGTGCTTCAATTAGCCGCCCTCCTATGTTTGGTGGAGAGGGTTATGCTTATTGGAAAGTTAGAATGAGAATTTTTATAGAAGCCATAGACATGAACATTTGGGAAGCCATTGAAAATGGTCCTCATATTCCCTCAAAACAAGTAGAAGGTGTATCTCAACTAGTTCCCAATGATAAGTGGACCGATGATGATAAAAGGAAAATTCAATATGATTTAAAAGCTAAGAATATCATCACCTCCGCTCTATCTTATGATGAGTTCTTTAGAGTCTCCCAATGTCATAATGCCAAACAAATGTGGGACACCTTGCAAGTCACACATGAAGACACTAGTGAAGTTAGGCGTGCTAGATTAAATTCTTTGATGCATGAATATGAATTGTTTCGTATGTTGCCTAATGAATCTATATGTATTATGCAAAAACGTTTTACTCATATTAATAATCATCTCATTGCTCTTGGAAAAACTTTCACGAATTGTGAACTTGTTAACAAAGTTTTAAGATGTCTAAGTAGGGAATGGCAACCTAAGGTTACCGCAATTGTTGAATCAAAGGACTTGGACACCATGGACTTAGCTACACTTTTCGGAAAGCTTCAAGAACATGAAATGGAGCTTGGACGTTTGCATATGCATGAAGAATCGGATAAGTACAAGGAAAGAAAAGGAATTGCTCTTAAAGCTCAAAGGTCATATAGAAAAGAAGAGAGTTCCGATGATAATGATAATGAAGATTCCGATTCGGACATTGATGAAGAAGAGATGAAACTTCTACTAAGAAATTTTAGCAAGCTTCTAAGGAGAAAAGGAAGGTTGAACAAAGACAAAAGTAAAGAGAAGAATTCCCCACACTACAAGACCAAGACAACAAAAGAAGGAGTAGTTTGCCATGAATGTGGAAAGCCCGGTCATCTCAAGTATTCGTTCTCTAAGTATCTCAAGAAGAAGGAGAAAGAGAAGAAAAATGCAAAACACAAAAGGGCATACATAGTTTGGAATAGTGATGATGAAGAAGACAAGAAAAGCTCAACTAGTAGTTCTTCGAATGATGAAGAAGCCGCTTGTCTCAACTTGATAGCTCTAGTAGATGAAGAGGAAAGTTCTAATGATGAATCAAGTGAACAAAGCGAGGATAGCGATGTAAGTGAAACTAAATCCAAAATTTCTTCCAAATATGAAATTTTATATAATGCTTATGAAGAAATGCATGAACATCTTAAGAAACTAGCTTTGAAAAACATTGAAAGGAAGAAGCTCATTTTTTAAACATCAACAAGAGATTTTAGAACTTCAAAAACAAGTTGATGAGCTTTATCTTGAAAATGAAACTCTTGATCTCATTTATGCTAGTTCTTCTTGTGATTGTGCTAGTAGATTGAATATTGTGGTTGATTGTGATAGTTGCAAGTTGCTTAAAGATGAAAATGCTATTTTGAAAAATAAGCTTGCAAGTTTCACAAGTGGTGATATTAAATTGCGCACATTGTTAAATTTTCAAAGAGAAAATTCAAACAAGTTTGGTTTGGGTTATACTAATGCTAAGAGTAAATCTCATAGAAATGTTGTTGATTTTTCTAAAGTTGATTTTTCAAATGCACCAACATGTTTCTATTGTGGCACTCATGGACATACTTCAAATGTGTGTCATATTAAAGTGCATGGTATACCTAAAGGAAATTTTGTTTGGGTTAAGAAGGGTGAGAGTCCCTTAACTAACAAAAATGGATCCAAGACCATTTGGATACCAAAAAGCTAACTAATAAAAATGGGTCCAAGACCATTTGGATACCAAAAAGCTAACTAATAACTAAACTAATAAAAATATAACTTTAAAATAGATATAAAGTCTAACTAATAAAAAAATCTAATCTGAAATAATTAATAAATAAAAAATCTAGCTAATAATTTCTATGTACTAATGCAATAAAAATTATAACAAAATAAAATAAGATTACAACTAATTATATATACCAGTACATATAACTAAAAAATTTAAATTTCGAAGAATCTAAAAACTTACCTCAAGACTCTGTGATACAACGCTAAGAAATAAGGTAGACTGTAGGAATATAATTGAATGAAAGAGGGACTATAAATTTTTAGAAGGAGGTAGTATGGAAATGCACTCTTACATAAAAATAAAAAATTTAAAATCAAACTAATAGCTAAACATAAAAAATAAAACTAAGTGCATGATAATTACCTAGACAATAATAATAAATATTGTGTCAAAAAATAAAATAAAGGTGTACACATAAATATAAAAACACATAAAATAATTATGTAAATAAATTATAAAATATTAAAAAAATTAAAATCTATGTCTTATCTTTATTGGGTTGAGGGAGTACCAATTTATAGAAGCTGGGGAAGTTAATGTTGGGGGAAATAATATATTCGGTTGAGGGAGTACCAAGTTAATGTTGGGGGAAAATATAGAGTGTATAGGGGTTGGGTAGTTATGGGATAGGGTAGTAGTAATTATATATTGGGAAGGGGAGTGGGTAGGTGGGGAGTGGGAGAGGAAGGCTGGGGCGTGGGGGACAGGGGGTGGCAGCGCGCCACGTGGCGCAACCCGGTGGTTGCGTCACTGCGGCTGACGCTAGGCGTTGCGTCAAGCGCAGTGACGCAACCACCGGGTTGCGCCACGTGGTGCCGCTGTCGGTTGGCCTTTTTTTTATACTTTTTATCCTAACAAAATCTGGCGGACCAATGGGAGACCGCCACGTGTCACCTGGGTTAAGTCATGTGGGATGACTTCTTAGACTTTTTTTTTTGACTTTGACTGCCCCATTTGCGTAAATAGTTTCGTTGACTACCCGGTCCTATGTAAATAGTTTTTAAACTACCCTTTTTTCGTAAATTGTTTGTAAAACTACCCCACTTAGGTAAAAAAGCCTACCTCAATTGAGGGTGATGGTTTGAGGAAACCATGGAAGAAGAAGAAAGGGGAATATGAAACGACAGGGAAGAATATGAAAGTGGGTTTTTGTTTCAAATTAAGGGAAGGGTAAAAAGATAATTTCACACTAAAATTGGGGTGTGTGGATAATGCATGGATGGGAATTCCAAACCTCTTATGTACCCACTTGTAGGGATGGCAATGGGTCTAGGTGGGTCCGGGTAATGGGGTATCCGGACCCGGACCCGTTCATAAATTACTGGACCCAGACCCACTCGGACCCGCGCGGGTACCCGCTGCGTAATGGGTAGACGGGTCTTCGGGTACCCGGACGGGTTTTGCAGGTACCCATTAGCAATTTTTTTAAAGAAAAAATTATTTTTTAAATTAATTTCTATGTTTTTTTATAGACCGAGTGATCCTTAATACATCATTACACACTCTACTTAATATTAATCCCTACCACCATTAAACACTCGCAGACATCAAAGAAATTATCTCGTTAAACACAAACAAACTAAATTTTTTTTAATATATATATAATACATATATGTAAATATGGACGGGTCCGGGGTACCCGGACCCAGACCCGTTCAAAGCGAGTACCCTGACGGGTCCATTCTTTGGACCCATGGGTCTCTTTTTTGGACCCAGACCCGGACCCATTACGGGTATTATCAGCGGGTCCAATTGTCATCCCTGCCCACTTGGCCCATTTATATACCCAACACGAATTCTTATTTTTTTTGTTTTAATAGTTAGGGATCTAGTTTTTTGACTTTCCTACTTAATACTTGACCTCGCAAAAATAATTTTTTTTCCCAAAATACCTTTATACCTATATATATATATTTTTTTCTTTTTATACTTCGTGCGAATTTAAAATTACACATACGCTGACCCTTTGGAGTACTTATATTTTTTTGCTGATGGAGGTCAGCCCGAGGAATCAAGAAATCAAAAGGAAGCAAGGAAAGAGGATACAAGCATTGCAAAATATGTTGGAAAGAAGAGAGGAATTACTTGATTTTAAACTTATTTTGAGTTGAACTTATGAGCTTGTGAATTTTAGTTAGTGTTTTTGTTTAACTTTTAAAGGGTTGTAATAAAGGCCTTTGTGCTAAGCAGTTTAATAGTTTTTAGTTGGTTAGTTTAATGTTTAGGTTTTCTTTTAGTTGTAATCAAGCTAAGAACAATCAAGGGGAAATCAAGAAGAGCAAAGGATCAAGACCACATTCAAAGTGTGAAGCCTTTCGGCCAAGCAAGCAATGCAACCACTATGAAGAGTTTTCAAATTCAAATCATAGAATTAAGAGGCTGCATCATGAAGATCACGGCCAAGTAATGATTGAGGAAGGAGTTACAAAATGCAATTCATGAGGCCATCAATTCTACGACCACAATAAAAGAAGAATGATTCCGAGAATGATTAGCACAATCAAGAAGCAAAGGTTACAGAAAGGAATTAAGACAATAAAGGAGGAATCATTTCTTGAGCAAATGCATTCGGCCCATAAATGCTAAAGGTTACAAATTTATTCCAATCAATCATGTATCAAACAATTTATGGCTGCACTCACAAAGATAAAGAGGCCACGGTTACAAGGAGGAATGGAATCAAATATGGCAGCCACACAATACAATCTTCGACCACTTATTGCAAGGGAGTTACAAGAAGGGCAAATTGATTTCATCATTGAATTGTTGGCCGCACCCTCATCAATGTTCCAAAGTGCTACGGCTACAAAGGAAAATGAATCAACGATAAGCCATCAAAATTCATTTAAGACAAACATTAGATGGTTTTAATTAGGAGTTACAAATTGCCTTGGCCCTTGGCATGTCACGACCAACTAGAGAACCTAGGCTCCTCATGTAATTCTCTATATAATGTAACCTTGGATGATGAATAAAGTACTTTTGGTTTTGTGAACAAAGACACTCTCTTATCAAATCCTTGGCCGTGTGATTCTGCCTAAGGTGGGAAACAAGCCTTCTTGGTGATCAAGGAGTGTGGAGTTTCCTTGGCTTATCAACCTCTCTTTCTCATCAAGGTTGTGGCGCCTCTATCCTTCTTGTGGTAACAAGTTCTTTCTTATTGAGTATTTGTATTCCTTTCCTATGAGTCATATTAGTAAAGTGAATCAACCACTCTAAGGGAAAAGAACAATAACAAACGAATTTCTTAACATAAGTTGTGGCTAAATTTGTGTTCGAATCATTGGGAAAAACTACAAAGGCCTTCCTCAAAAATATAACCATTGTTTTGCTATTTAAGTCCCATTTTGGGAGTTCCATGTTTAACAAGAAGGGGGCATTAAATCAATCTTAGAGTAACAACCCAAAAACACCCAGTTTCAAACCAAATTCCATTTGGAAACAAGGGTCTTTAATCTTGGGTGTATCATTTGCTCAGTACGTGTATATATAAAAATTATACATAACCTGCCCCAGCAACATACTAAACAAAAAAAAAAAATAATTTTTGCTCAGTACGCTTACCCCTAAGCGTATGTGCACTTTTGCTCATAAGTTGGGGGTACAACATAGCATACAAAAATATTTATCAGTTATGGAATTTTAGGTTACCAGCAATATTTCCTAGCTAAGATGTAGTTGTTTTATAGATGTTTTTCTTATAATAATTGTTTTTTATAATATCAAAAAGTAACTACGAAAATAAATTTCACATCTAATCCGTAGTTGATTTGCTACAAAATTGTTAAGAAAAAATTCCTTAACAAAATTCCCTAGCTGTTTCGGAAAATTCTTATAGTGTTAGTGAATGTTTAACTCACCATTTTAGAGTTTTAGGACTCAATTGGTAGTTGGGATAAGATAAAAGTCAGAAATGATTAATAGCAGGATAAAAAGAGAATGTTTAAATACCAAATTGATCTATGTAATGTTGACTTCTTTGAAATTAGTCCATACGATTTATATTTTTGGGTTTTGATCCTGTTTTTCCGTTGCGTTTTGGTTTTGGTCCCCGATATCAACTATGATTTAGGATAATGCAAATGCATATTTGATTTTGATCCCATATTTTTATTATTCAAAGGTTTTCGTCCTTTTTTTTTCATATTTCCTTCGTTTTGGTTTGGGTTCCTATCTCGTTAGACCACGTCAACATTTTTCATCCATAGTTGACGGTGGGAATCAAAACCAAAATAGAACAGAAAAGCCGGGACCAAAACTCAAAAAAAAAAAAAAATTAAAACTGTGGCCTAATTTCAAAGATGTTAACATTTATAGGAACCAATATAGTATTTAAAAAAAATAGGAGTGAAGCTTGATAACCCAAAAAGTAATATTATATTATTATATCCTTTGTTTATTGTGGACGAGATAATGACAAGATATATTATATAAATTGTATGTGAATGATAAAATTACACAAAATTATCCTTATAGAATAATTACAACATATTATTATTATTTCTATTTTTATTGGGTCATCCTTTTCAAAGTTTATATATATATAGTGACTCTAGAAGCCACCAAGTGTCCTAGAAAATTCCTCTTAATATAAGGGGCCGAGCCTAGGTTAACCGACCTGCATTGATAAAAAAATTGTTGTTAAAATTCTTGTTTTCCCTTTGCGTGCCTACTTACTCACCATTTGCATGCATGGTCCTTTTTGTAATACTATTGCTAAATTTTAAACTAATGTCTCAATAATTACAATTTCAGATCATTCATTCATACATTTTCATAATCACATGTATCCAAAATTGCATTTTCATGCAATATCATGTGTAGCATAAATACTTCACATTTTGCATTTAAAAAAAAACATAAAAATATCTAAAATATTCATCCGTCAAGTAGTCCAGGTTACATCACTACTACTTCAATCTCCAAAGCACCCTTATCAGAATCAATTATAAGCAAGGTTCATTGGCAAGTTGAAATAAGCTCAAGAACATGGAGGGTTGAATAAAGGGACAAGTGATTCATTTTATGTCAGGCTTCATACCCCCAGATACACAAGCTCAACTATGAGGAGATTATATAAACTCTTAATCTTTGTAGGTTGTAACACCCCATTTTATTTATAATAAAAACAACAGATGAAAGTTTTAAAAAAAAAAATCTTTAAGTAAATTTATGTAATTGTTTTTACAAAAACGTTATAAAATTTGGGGTTACATCATTATTAGATGTGCGGGTGCTACACAGTTCTCTCTTTTCCTTCGCCTTCTCCTCTCTTCCCATTTGCATTACCTAAAGTGGGTTAAGAGAGTGAGTAGTAGTACATAGCTCAAGTATTAATTTCTAAAAGAACATCATAAGAAAAACTAATGTAACACCCCTAATTTTCGTCTCCCAAATAACCAAGAAATTAATTATAACAATTATTTTATAATTGATTTATATTAGTTTTAAAGGTTTTAGTTTTTGTACATTATGTGTTTTTATGTATAAAAATATGGGATATATTTTTATATGGTTATTTTGTACAAAAATATGAATATTGTAATTGAGTCCTTGGGTTGGGACCTAATTGCAATATTAGAAAGGTTCTTGAAGAAAGAGCAATTAAATTATTAATTTTTGAATTTTATCAGTATGTAACCGGTTAGAAGGGCTGTGTAACCGGTTACACGATGAACTCAGAAAACTGGGTTAGTGCGTTTGATGAGTAATCACGCGTTTTAACCCAGAATTCGCCACGAAATCATCTTAATCGTAGTGGGAGCTACGTGTCTTGATGCATGTTAGCCTGATTGCTCTATAAATAGCCCAATTGATCGAGATTTTTGGCTCATTTGTTGATCTGAAGTGCCGATGCTCTGTTTAGGGTTCGTGAATTCGTCTCTGAAATTCTCCTTCGTTTCTGAGAGTTAAAACATGAGTGATACACTGTTACAAAGCTCACATCAAGGGCTTTGTATTGATATAAAGTTTGTAAGATGAGAGTTCCTGGAGTTTGAGAACGAAGCTTGCCAAGTTGAGGTGTTGGTGCTGTCAAACCTCAGCTTCTGGTTTCTGGAGCTGACTTTGAAGCTCGATTTTGGTAAGCACACAAACCCTTTTGGTTTCAAATTTGTTCCTACCTCTAGTGCATGTTGCAGAGAATTCAATTTGACCATTTTCCCCAATTCTTGATTTGGTTTTGCATGTCAATTTCCTGGTTTCGGTACCCTGTCCAACTCTATCTGCATGTAGTGGATTTAGTGGAAATTTGTGTTGGAGCCTTTCTCTCTGCAATGTTTTGGATCAAGCACAACTTAGAGGTAAGGGGGAAGCTTACTATTTGCTAGAATGAGAATAAATTGTGGTAGAACATAGGATGAGTCACCAAGAGACTCAAAGGGCATAAGTTAAAATGGTTAAGTGGCTTGGAGGCCAATCTGAGCTCAATTGTTGTTATGAGCAATGTTATCTAGATGCATGCAAGTTATATTGATGTTGTATTCATGACTTATTTGGATATTATGTGAATTGATGTATTAAGTTGTGAAATATGTGCAATTATGTGCAATTTGAATATTTAAATTGAATGCATGCAAGATAGATATGTTTCTGTGGCTGAACATACTAGTATTAAGGTATGTGAACTCTTTTGATTGTTGAAATTGGTTAGATTTGAGTATTGAAAAGAATGGTATGCAAATCCTCATTTTTCAATGTACAGAATGCATAATCTAACCGGTATTCGAAATTTGTAACCGGTTAGATACTGTCAACTTTCAAAGAAAATGAATTTCTGAAATTGGCTAAGTGTCCATACCATTTGTACTCAAGTTTAAGCTATAATTTCATACAAAGACCAATCTAAAACTATGTGATTGAGCACTGTTTTGTTTAGATTGGAGGTGATGAGCTAATACCTTAATATCAAATGATAATTTCAAGAGGAAATTATGCATAAATGAAATTGGATTATGACTTAGATCTTTTGAATGATATTATGTGTTGAACTTGAGGTATTCTGTTCTGCTAAGACCTTGTTATTGGATTGAGTATGTAGTGTCCTTGAACAATATATGTCCTTAACCCTCTAAGTGCTCAAGATTATGGCAACCAGGAGCCCAAGAGAGGATCAAGTATTACTGTGCGACTTATGGTATTTCTGCAGTTCCAGTTGGGAAAAGCAGGGTCTCCCCAGTCAACGTGTGTGTGTAGAGTGTCAACTTAGGGATGAGAGTACTTACCTGAAACCCTAGCTGTGATGAGCTATTTATAGGGTTTGGAGGAGGCTGATATGGGCCCTTTGGGCCTTGTATCAGAGTTGTGCTGAACCAGGATTCTGTTGAGATAATATCGGACGATTATGCTTCTAGAATCTGGATAGGATCAGCTGAAGATCTCATGTCTAGGCTGTTGCGAGAATCTAGGAGAGATTTGCGGAAGGGATAAGAAGCCTCGGCGAGCCGGAGCTTATCCGCGAGCCGACGGTATGTCTCGGTCCTAGAGTCCCGAGCCTGATGGATTGAGGACCGATGGTGAGGCTCAGTTCCATCAAGTCCGAGCCTGGCCCTTTCGTATTGCTCGAATCCTACGAGTCCGAGCGAAGGACTTTAATAACAGGTGGACCGAGCAAAGTGCCCTTGGAGAATCTCTTCAATAAGACTTGTGTCCGTATGTGGTCGGCAGACCCTACAAGCCCCCCAGCTCGTAAGACTTTGGAAAGTCTGGCGAGGTAACAAGTGGGTAGGGTTGAACTTTCTGCATGTCTTAGTTCGGGAATGTGTGACAACTGTAACCATGTAGTCTGTTCGAGGTGATGTT
The DNA here is from genome assembly GCA_037953625.1 of Crotalaria pallida. Taxonomy (NCBI): domain Eukaryota; kingdom Viridiplantae; phylum Streptophyta; class Magnoliopsida; order Fabales; family Fabaceae; genus Crotalaria; species Crotalaria pallida. The sequence goes on along the minus strand of CM075649.1, from coordinate 88,443,682 downwards.
TTAGGTTCTCTAGGTGCGGCGCGTGCCTTGGGAAGTTGTGCCAAATCATTTTGAATTTCGAATTTTGAAAAAGCAACTCCCATGACTGCCACGTATTCCACTATGAATGGTTGAACGGGTTAATGGGCCTTTGGCCCAAGCGATGCACCGTGGAGAGAAGTTGAGAGGTTTCGAGGGGTGTTTAAACCTTTTATTCGTTTCCTTCCATTTCTATACACTGCATTTTCACAAACCAGAAAACTTTCTCATTATCTAATACTTTTCTGTGCATCCCCTCTATGCACGCAGGATCCACCGCCGCAATCAACCTCTTTCAAAGTTCAGACATCAACCAACATCAGGTAAACCTTTCTTCTATTCTGATTCAAACAGTTAGTTCTGGTTCTTCCACTTCTGGTTTTATTGAGAGGGTTTTGCTTTTTTCTGGGTTTTTGCAGGGATTTGGGGTCCTAGTTCTAGGTTGGTTATTAAAGGGTTTGGTATTCTAGGATTTCTCAATTATGAGGGGCTGGAGATATTGGAGGAATGTTTATCACGAACTTTGTGAGAAATTAGGTGAAGAACCGTCTAGCAATTCTAGTTCTAGTTCCTCTGGGGGTTTTGGGACTGAATCCGTTCCCTTGGAAATTAGTTCTGATACTGGTGATACTGGTAATAAAACAGTTGATCCTCCTACCCCCCCCCCCTTGTGGCAAAGGATCACACGAGTCATCCGAAGTAGAACCGTTGGCCACAGAGTACCCATCCGACCCCGTAGAGGAAAATAGGTGGCTGTTGGCTTATAGGTTTGCCGAGCGTCGGGCTCAGGTTAGGACTAGCCCAGAGTGCTGTACCAGAGGGGAAGAGTTTTTGGGAGATCCTATGAGGGAGGGGGAAAAAGGTCTAAGGCTCGGCCTTAGTTTTAGAATTAAAACATTTGCTATAAAAAATGCTAACGCCGAGCCTTTTACGTTTTCCCCAGATATGGTGGAGCGCAGGTGTGACACCCATCCTGATGAATTCCCTTTGCCACCCAACCACGCGGAGTACGATGCAGTTTTTGATCGGGAAGTACTTGGAACGAGGCCTTCGTTGCTGACGACGGACAGCTTGAACCACCTTCGCCCTGTTATAACCCCTCCGAGTGCAGACGGGAATGCCTCGGAATTTGTTTTAAGACATGTGGGGATAGATGATCGCATCTGCTTTCGAGTGCCAGAAAACCAACAATATTTTTACTTTTACGAGGAGGTAGCGACAAAATTCAGAATTCGTATGCCCTTTTCTACCTTTGAAATAGAGGTCCTCAACCACTTAGGCGTAGCCCCGAGCCAGCTGCATCCGAGCGGTTGGGCCTTTGTCAAAGCTTTCAAACAGTTTTGTGACGCTGAAGGTCTGGTAGCGACATTACGAGCCTTCTTTTGGATATATGCCCCCCAAGTAAATAAATTTGGTAACTCCAAGGGGCTCTGGGTGTCATTGAAGGCTCAGAAGGAGCATGCCCTTTTTGCAAAGGTAGCCGATTCTTGGAAGTCCTTCAAACCCCGCTTCTTCCAATACGAGTATACGGGAACCGAAGTATGCTGGTTCATGAAACGAGTTGAGGAAGAAGGGGAAATTAAAGTCGTGCCTCAATTCCCACTATGCTGGACGAGCGGTATTTATACTAGAGGGGCCTCCTTATACCAATTTGATTACAAAGCGGACTTAACTAGGGCCAAGAGGCGCTTATGTGATCGGGTTTGGGAGTATCTTCAAGAAAAGGGTCAAATTGATACAAAACAAATTTTGTTGAAGAGAACCCAGGTTGAAGTGAAGGCCGAGCTGGGTACTATACCAAAATTTTTTTTTTGGTCTAATACAACATACTTTCTGCTTTTTCAGAAAAAATGGGTAAAAAAGCATCAAAGGCCAAGAAGAGTGCTGCTGCTTCATCCAGGATGGCTCAGCTGGCTGCTGTGAAGGCAAGCTCTGGCTCCTCGGCCAAAAGCCAGTCCTCCGAGCCAGCGCCAAAGAGTAGTCCAACCGTTGCTCCTCACGCTGTCCCTGCCGAGGTGATTTCGGCCACCGAAGGCATAGAGCAAATAGTCAACTCGGAGGCTCAGCCAAGTGCTAGGGGTACCCCCGAGAGTCCACCCAAGAGGCCTCGGACGGACACAGGAAAGGGGGTAGCTGGAGATTGGCTCAATCTGAGTAAGTCCCACAAGGGGATTCAAGGTGCTGAGGGCATGGATGACATTGTCGCCAAAACAGTGTGGGCTAAGAAGAATTCTGATACCTTTAACGCAACTGTCTTTCCTCCTGAGGATGCGCAAGTGATAGATGCCTGGACCCCAGGTATCTGGGAAAACAATTGTTCGACCTTGGTGAGGAGTCTCCTAAAAGGTGCGAGCATTCTTCGTTACCTCGGTCAGCGTGGTGATGACGTTCATGCTGGTGTGTCTACCGAGGAGAAGAAAAAACGGGAAGAAGCTGAGAGTCGGGAGGACTATCTACAGCTTTAGGTGGAAGCCTTTGAAAAAAGACTTCAAACACTTGCTGCAGAAAAAGAAGGGTTGCAAAAGGGGAAACAAGAGGCTGAGGACGCCAAAGCTAAGGCTGAGGCTGATAAGGAAACGGCTGAGAAAACTCTTCAAGAAGCCAATGAAAGGATGAGGCGAGCCGAGGAAATCCTGAAGAAGGCTGAAGAAGATTCCATAGCTTTGCGCGAGGCCACAGAGAAAGCTCAGAAAGCCGAGGAAGACGCTGCGATGGCTCGAGAGCAACTTGAATATGCCAAGGACGAGGCCGCTGGACTCAGAGCCTCTCTGGACAAAATGAGAGTGAAAGCTCTTAAACATAAAAGAGCAGCCGGGGAGAATCTTTACAACTGGGATCAGGTAGTTGAAGATTCATTCTTCAATACAGCCGAGCAGCTTCGCATCCTAAACCCTGGCCTCATAACGAAAGGTGATGACCCCCATTTCAGTGTCAAAAATGGTCGGATCGTTGGCGAGGATGGAGCTGAAGTGGACTTGGGTGGTGCCGATCTACCAGACCATTTCGCTGAAGAATCCAAAGGAGATGAGGCCGAGGATGAAGGAGAAGAAGATAAGTTTGATCCCGATAGTGTTGTGCTGTCCGACAAAGAGTAGATTTACTCTTGTTTTTTAACTTTGATGTATTTACCCCAACAGATGGGTCTGAACCTTTTTGCTGTAACTATTCTAAATATTTATAATATCCGTCATGATTTAGTGCTTCTCATATTCTTTTTGTTATGAATTCAAGTGTTTAAGACCTCGGAACTCCGACACTTTAGCCGAGGTGGGTTCCTCTATCCGCGATGTATAAAATGATTTTAAAAATCATGTTTGAATCGGGAATCTTTTTAAAGTACTTGACGAGTTATAAGCTCTTGTTCGAGCTGTTTATAATCGTTCGCGTCATAAGCGGTGGCTAATCGGTTATGAGGAAAAGTATGTAAATACAATGAATTCAAAAACAGAACTTTCATTTATTTGAAGCAGTAAGTACAATGGGCTTGGAGTTTCACCGAGCGTACACCATTATCAAAAATAATCAGTCCTAACATTTAGTCAAGGGTAATAATAATGAAACTAAAAACAGAATTGAAAATCAACAATTAAAATAGGGATGAAAACTTTAGCTGAAATACGCCTTAAGCTTCGCCACATTCCACGTGTTATTGATGAGAGCACCAGAGAGGGTTTCGAGCTTGTAGGCCCCTGTTCCTGTTTTGGAAGCTATTCGGTATGACCCTTCCCAGTTTTGAGCTAGTTTCCCGTCTTTAGCATTTTTTAGGCCAATGTCGGCTCTCCTTAGGACGAGGTCACCTACTTCGAATTCTCTGGGTACTAACGAGCGATTATACCCTTTTGCTTGCAGCAGCTTGGCATGTCGTTCCCGCTCGGCGGCCAGATCTCTGACTTCATCAGATAGAACGAGGTCCTCGCACAGTAAAGTGTTGTTGAGGGGGTTTGGTTGTTGCATGGCTCGGAATGAGGGGATGATCCTTTCTACTGGGATGACCGCGTCGCAGCCGTAGGTAAGCCGATAAGGAGTTTCCACCGTCGAGGTCTGTATTGTGGTGCGATATGACCAAAGTACTTCATGCAAATTCTCCAGCCAATTTCCTTTTGCACCAATGAGCCTCTTCTTGATTCCCTGAATGATGGACCGATTTACTGATTCCACTTGTCCATTGGTCTGAGGATGCTCAACCGAGGAAAAATAGTGCTCGATGTTTAAAGCATTGACCAAGTCTTGGAACGCCTTTGCTGCGAACTAAGTTCCATTGTCGGTCACCAGAACTTGTGGAACTCCAAACCGAGCTATGACCTGCCTCTCAAAAAACTTCTGAACCTTGGCAGACGAGATAGTTGCTAGAGGCTCGGCTTCTACCCACTTGGTAAAGTAATCAATGGCGACTACAACCCATTTCAGCTGTCCTGGTGCGGTGGGGAACTGGCCAATCAAATCCATTCCCCACTGATAGAAAGGATAGGGAGATGAAAGTGAGTGGAGTTCCTCGGCCGGCTTCTGGTACACATCGTTGTGACATTGACACTTTTCACATCTCTTCACATGATTGATCGCATCTTGTTGAAGGGTCGGCCAGTAGTATCCTGCCCTTAGAATCTTTTTGGCCAATGATTTTCCCCCAACATGATGGCTTCCGATTCCTCCGTGAACCTCTTCCAGTGCCTGTTTCGCTTCAGTGGGATCTAAACATCTAAGCATAGGGCTACTGACCCCTCGGCGAAACAAAATTCCATCAACCATAGTAAACTGTGACACCTTCCTGACGAGCTTCCTAGCCTCGATTGGATCAATAGGCAAGGTTCCCTGTTCTAGGTAACTTGTGATTGGAGCAGTCCAACTCGGATCCACTGAAACGGAGAGGACAACGCTAGGCCCATGCACCATTTCTTGGATCAAAGTCTTGTTATTTCCGGGCCCTTTCGTTGAAGCCAGTTTTGAGAGGATGTCTGCACGGCCATTGCTTTCCCTCGGGATATGGCAGAATTCAACCTTGGCAAACTCTGAAGATAAGAACTTTACCTTCTCAAGATACTTTTGGAGGATGGGTTCCTTGGCTTGATAATCACCCTTAACTTGAGAGATCACCAACTGGGAATCGCTGAAAATCTTGACTTCTCGGGGCCCTACCTCTTTCGCCATCCTGAGACCAACCACTACCGCTTCATATTCTGCTTGATTATTTGAAGTAGGAAATCCGAACTTCAAAGAATATTCGAGGGTAACTCCATCGGAGTTCTCCAGGATTATTCCGGCACCTGCTCCAAGCTTGTTGCTCGACCCATCAACATATATGTTCCAATCCAAGTTTGAGCTCGTCAATGGCTCAGTGAACTCAGTGAGGAAATCAGCCAGGACCTGAGACTTCATTGCTTTCCTTGGTTCGAAAGCGATGTCGAACTCGGAAAGTTAAATGGCCCAAGTCACCATTCTTCCTGCCAAGTCGGGTTTTTGAAGAATCTGACGGATCGGTTGAGCTATTCTGACCTTGATGTGATGGCTCTGAAAATACTGACGCAGTCTTCTGGCCGTGATAACTAAACAAAAAGCCAATTTTTCAACCTTCTGATACCTCAGCTCTGGTCCTTGGAGCGCTCGGCTGACAAAATAAACAGGGGATTCTTTGCCTGATTCTTCTCGAACTAGAACCGAACTGACAACTGAATCACCCACTGATAAGTAAAGGAACAGAATTTCTCCAATTACAGAGCTAGATAAGATTGGGGGGCTGCCAAATATTTCTTAAGGTCAGTGAAGGCCTTTTCGCATGCCTCGTTCCACTCAAACGTCTTTTCCTTTTCCTTCCTCAGCAGCTGGTACTATGGTAGAGCCTTCCGAGCTGATTGGGATAAAAAATCTGGAAAGAGCCGCTACCCGACCTGCCAGCTGCTGTACACCCTTGATGTCAGATGGGCTCTTCATCTCAACGATGGCTCGGAACTTCTCTGGATTTGCCTCGATTCCTCGTTCAGTGAGCATAAATCCGAGGAAAGACCTAGCAGGAACCCCAAAGGTGCATTTTTCCGGATTCAACCTCATATCGAACTGCCGAATTCTGCCAAGAATGATCTTCAAGTCCTTAGCATGGTCCTCTTCCTTCAAACTCTTAGCAATCATATCGTCGATGTACACTTCCATTCTGGGCCCAATAAGTGAGCCGAACACCTTGTTCATCATTCGCTGGTAAGTTGCCCCGGCGTTCTTAAGTCCGAAGGGCATGACATTATAACAATATGTAGCATTTTCAGTCACGAATGAAGTTTTCACCTGATCCGGGGGATACATCGGAATCTGATTGTACCCAGAATAAGCGTCCATGAAGGATAGTCTCTAATATCCTGCCGAGCTGTCTACTAATTTGTCTATGCAGGGAAGTGGGTATTGGTCCTTGGGGCAGACCTTGTTCAAGTCTGTATAATCCATGCACATTCTCCACTTTCCATTGGATTTTTTGACCAGTACGGGATTAGCCAACCAATCGGTGTATACCACTTCCCTGATGAACCCTGCTTCAAGCAGCTCGGCAACCTTTTCCTCTGTTGCTTGAGCCTTCTCGGTTCCGACCCGCCTTTTCTTCTGACAAACTGGCTTAGCGCCAGGATAGACACTCAATTTGTGGCAGATGAAATTCGGGTCGATGCCTGGCATGTCTGCCGAGGTCCAGGCGAATAGATCTTTATTTTCTATGAGCAGTTCGGTCAATTCTTTCTCAACTTCCTCAGCAAGACCAACGCCAATCTTGACACAACGGGATGGATCGGAGCCCAAGATTACGTTCTTGAAGTCCCCCTTAGGGGTTGGCCTGGTTTCATCATCCTCCCTTACATCAAGATCTGCCAAGTTAACACTTCCCTTATTGAATGGTTCTTGCATAATCTTCTCATCTTCAATCTTCAGTTTACCTAGGCTGATATTGTAGCACTTCCGAGCCAGTTCTTGTTCAGAATGCACCGTGACCACCTTGTCATCAGACCCTGGAAATTTCATAGCTAGGTGAACAGTTGAAACAACGGCGCCGAAAGATTGGAGTGCAGTACGACCGAGGATAGCGTTGTACGCCGATGGAGCCTGAACGACCAAAAACTTTACTATCTCCGTTCGAGCGGATGGTTGTTCCCCCATGGTGACTGGTAAGTGGATATGGCCTAGGGGAACAATCGAATGGCCCGTAAAGCCAATCAAACTTCCTTGGAACGAAGTCAGATTAGACCTTTTCAACTTCAGGGCTTCAAACAGATCCAAGAACATAATGTCTGCTGAACTTCTCTGATCAACAAGAATCCTCCTTACTTCGTAATTACCTAGCCAAGCTGTAACTACCATGGGATCATTGTGGTCTTGGATAATGTCAGCAAAGTCCTCGTCACTGAAGCTGATGACGATGTTCTTCTTTTTGGGCTTTTGGATTGGTCGGCTGGCAACAGAAAGAACTTGGCCCACATACTTCTTTCGATCACCTCTTTTTTCCCCTCCACCTGCGAATCCTCCAGCAATGGTGTTGATAAGAAAAGTCTCTCGACCCTTATCCTTTTCGGATAGTAGGGCAGAGGCTCCCCCTGCAGGTGGTGAAGGGCTCCTATTTCTTTGTTTCTGCTCGGGTCTGGGTGGGGAATGACTTTTTCTCCTAGCACGCTTCCGCATTGCTTCGCCAATGTACTGTTGAAGCTTTCCATCCCTCACCATTTCTTCAATCAAGTCCTTCAGCATAGTACACTGGTCAGTTGTATGCCCCCATCCGCCATGATGGTCACAATACTTTGTTTTATCTTTTAGAGCAGCTTTTCTCAAAGCTGGAGGCCGAGTAATATTGCGCATCTCAGTGTGCATAGTCTCACGAAGGATTTGACTCCTTGGGACTGTAAGCTGAGTATACTCATCATACTTGCCTTTTGGAGGCAGTTTTTCTTTGCCTGATTCTTCTCGAACTAGAACCGAACTGACAACTGAATCACCCACTGATAAGTAAAGGAACATAATTTCTCCAATTACAGGGCTAGATAGGATTGGGGGGGGATGCCAGATATTGCTTAAGGTCAGTGAAGGCCTTTTCGCATGCCTCGTTCCACTCAAACATCTTTTCCTTTTCCTTCCTCAGCAGCTGGTACCATGGTAGAGCCTTCAGAGCTGATTGGGATAAAAATCTGGAAAGAGCCGCTACCCGACCTGCCAGCTTCTGTACACCCTTGATGTCAGATGGGCTCTTCATCTCAAGGATGGCTCGACACTTCTCTAGATTTGCCTCGATTCCTCATTCAGTGAGCATAAATCCGAGGAATGACCTAGCAGGAACCCCAAAGGTGCATTTTTCCGGATTCAACCTCATATCGAACTGCCGAATTCTGTCAAGAATGATCTTCAAGTCCTTAGCATGGTCCTCTTCCTTCAAACTCTTAGCAATCATATCGTCGATGTACACTTCCATTCTGGGCCCAATAAGTGAGCCGAACACCTTGTTCATCATTCGCTGGTAAGTTGCCCCGGCGTTCTTAAGTCCGAAGGGCATGACATTATAACAATATGTAGCATTTTAAGTCACGAATGAAGTTTTCACCTGATCCGGGGGATACATCGGAATCTGATTGTACCCAGAATAAGCGTCCATGAAGGATAGTCTCTGATATCCTGCCGAGCTGTCTACTAATTTGTCTATGCAGGGAAGTGGGTATTGGTCCTTGGGGCAGACCTTGTTCAAGTCTGTATAATCCACGCACATTCTCCACTTTCCATTGGATTTTTTGACCAGTACGGGATTAGCCAACCAATCGGTGTATACCACTTCCCTGATGAACCCTGCTTCAAGCAGCTCGGCAACCTTTTCCTCTGTTGCTTGAGCCTTCTCGGTTCCGACCCGCCTTTTCTTCTGACAAACTGGCTTAGCGCCAGGATAGACACTCAATTTGTGGCAGATGAAATTCGGGTCGATGCCTGGCATGTCTGCCGAGGTCCAGGCGAATAGATCTTTATTTTCTATGAGCAGTTCGGTCAATTCTTTCTCAACTTCCTCAGCAAGACCAACGCCAATCTTGACACAACGGGATGGATCGGAGCCCAAGATTACGTTCTTGAAGTCCCCCTTAGGGGTTGGCCTGGTTTCATCATCCTCCCTTACATCAAGATCTGCCAAGTTAACACTTCCCTTATTGAGTGGTTCTTGCATAATCTTCTCATCTTCAATCTTCAGTTTACCTAGGCTGATATTGTAGCACTTCCGAGCCAGTTCTTGTTCAGAACGCACCGTGACCACCTTGTCATCAGACCCTGGAAATTTCATAGCTAGGTGAACAGTTGAAACAACGGCGCCGAAAGATTGGAGTGCAGTACGGCCGAGGATAGCGTTGTACGCCGATGGAGCCTGAACGACCAAAAACTTTACTATCTCCGTTCGAGCGGATGGTTGTTCCCCCATGGTGATTGGTAAGTGGATATGGCCTAGGGGAACAATCGAATGGCCCGTAAAGCTAATCAAACTTCCTTCGAACGGAGTCAGATCAGACCTTTTCAACTTCAGGGCTTCAAACAGATCCAAGAACATAATGTCTGCTGAACTTCCCTGATCAACAAGAATCCTCCTTACTTCGTAATTACCTAGCCGAGCTGTAACTACCATGGGATCATTGTGGTCTTGGATAATGTCAGCAAAGTCCTCGTCACTGAAGCTGATGACGATGTTCTTCTTTTTGGGCTTTTGGATTGGTCGGCTGGCAACAGAAAGAACTTGGCCCACATACTTCTTTCGATCACCTCTTTTTTCCCCTCCACCTGCGAATCCTCCAGCAATGGTGTTGATCAGAAAAGTCTCTCTACCCTTATCCTGTTCGGATAGTAGGGCAGAGGCACCCCTGCAGGTGGTGAAGGGCTCCTATTTCTTTGTTTCTGCTCGGGTCTGGGTGGGGAATGACTTTTTCTCCTAGCACGCTTCCGCATTGCTTCGCCAATGTACTGTTGAAGCTTTCCATCCCTCACCATTTCTTCAATCAAGTCCTTCAGCATAGTACACTGGTCAGTTGTATGCCCCCATCCGCCATGATGGTCACAATACTTTGTTTTATCTTTTTGAGCAGCTTTTCTCAAAGCTGGAGGCCGAGTAATATTGCGCATATCAGTGTGCATAGTCTCACAAAGGATTTGACTCCTTGGGACTGTAGGTTGAGTATACTCATCATACTTGCCTTTTGGAGGCAGTTTTTCTCCTCTTTCTTCCTCTCTCTTGTCCTTCCTTCCTCTACCATCTCGAAACCGATCGTTTTGACGAGGGCGTTGCTCTTGATGAGGGCGTTGCTCTTGACGCTCTTCCCTACCACGTGCCGCGGTACTAATTCTGTGAAATTCTTCCAGATTTACAAACTTCCTGGACCTTTCCCTGAGCTCGGCCATATCCTTGGGTGGCTCTCCTATCAAACAATCCTTAAAATCTCCGTCTCGTAACCCTTGGGTAAGCAAGAGAACAGACACTCTTGATTGTAGACCCGAAATGCCACTAGCCTCTTGCTGGTATCGAGCTAAGTAATCTCGTAGAGACTCGTCTGGTCTCTGTGCGACTCCAGCCAATGAATGATCGGATTTTGGCTGCGACAAACTGGCAGTGTACCTATTCAAGAACACTTTTCTGAGCTCGGCCCAAGAGTGGATTGAATTAGCAGGTAAGGAATTGAACCATCGCAAAGGTGCCGAGCCCAAAGTCATTGAGAAAGCGCGGCATTTCATGAAATCCCCTCCTCCATAAAACATCATGGAAGACTCGTAAGCCGCAATATGGTCCATCGGATCGGTTGTCCCAGTATAACGAGGAATGTTCTGATGGCCCACATACGTCTACGGGGTTTGGAATGCCATGATCTCAACCGTAAAAGGATGGCCAAGATGAGGTTCCCCGGTAATACGCTCAAGAACCATGCTCGGGTTGAGGGGTGGAGGTGGAGGAAGGTTGCTCGGGTTGCCGAAAGCCACGTGAGGGCCTTGCTTGGCTGCTCTAGTCAAGCTTTGCTGCTGAAGAGCAGCGATAGCCTGATTCTGTTTCTCAATCAAGGAAGTCTGAGTTCTCAAAATTTCCATGATTGATTCTTCTCGCCTTCGTGCCGACGAGGTGGTCATGTAAGACCTGCCCTCTGTTTCAGCGGAACGTGGGCCACCTTGTAGCGTTCCAAAGTGGCCCCTCGTTAAGTGAGGTACTTCTCTGTTGGATCTCTCGGCTCGGGAATGATCACGACGAGCGGAACGTTCTACTTGACGATCCTCATCAGTTCGTGATCCAGCAGGGGCCCTCCGAGACTGATGTGGTCCAGAATCTGCAGTATCATGCCATTCTGAGACATGACCATCAGGAACAATACGGGGGTTAGATCGTTCTCCGCCACCCCTAGGAGGAACATTAGCCTACGCCTGAAGCTAATTTTCAGGAGAAGCCTGAGGGGGAGGGTTACCAGGAGGAGCCTGATTGCCTTCAAGGGGACCTCCCGGAGCAAGCCTGTCCTTGACGTTTTTGGGTGGCCTCCCACGGAGGCGACGGCGGAGATCTCCACCATTATTGTTGTCGTTTGCCATAAAAGCAGTGGATATGGGAATACTAGTTATTCGTTCCCCACAGAAGGTGCCAATGTAGTGTCCTTGAACACTATATGTCCTTAACCCTCTAAGTGCTCAAGATTATGGCAACCAGGAGCCCAAGAGAGGATCAAGTATTACTGTGCGACTTATGGTATTTCTGCAGTTCCAGTTGGGAAAAGCAGGGTCTCCCCAGTCAACGTGTGTGTGCAGAGTGTCAACTTAGGGATGGGAGTACTTACCTGAAACCCTAGCTGTGATGAGCTATTTATAGGGTTTGGAGGAGGCTGATATGGGCCCTTTGGGCCTTGTATCAGAGTTGTGCGGAACCAGGATTCTGTTGAGATAATATCAGACGATTATGCTTCTAGAATCTGGATAGGATCAGCTGAAGATCTCATGTCTAGGCTGTTGCGAGAATCTAGGAGAGATTTGCGGAAGGGATAAGAAGCCTCGGCGAGCCTGAGCTTATCCGCGAGCCGACGGTATGTCTCGGTCCTAGAGTCCCGAGCCTGATGGATTGAGGACCGATGGTGAGGCTCGGTTCCATCAAGTCCGAGCCTGGCCCTTTCGTATTGCTCAGATCCTACGAGTCCGAGCGAAGGACTTTAATAACAGGTGGACCGAGCAAAGTGCCCTTGGAGAATCCCTTCAATAAGACTTGTGTCCGTATGTGGTCGGCAGACCCTACAGAGTAGAAAATTCAAGAAAAGATTCTTTGAAAATCAGTGGTTTTGTATTCAGGTCTGTAATTCTAACCGGTTAGGTGATGATGTAACCGGTTAGTACCTGAAACTTAAAAATAAAAGTTAAGTTTTTGAGTAAGGATTGTTAATACCAATGATTATATTCTCTCAATCCAGGTCTATGAGCATATGTTAAATTTAAATTCAAAGGTGAATTTTATGAGTAAAGCCATACCTCAAGATATCATTAAGAAGTTGTGTTTTTCTAAGTCACAATAATGGAATTAATGGAAAGACCAACCTTAGTAATTATGTATGCAATGCATGCATAGAGAAAGGTAATGAAATAGGTTGGCAAGGATTGTTTGTGATGTTCAGGGAACATGACCCTGTACTCTAGGAGTACCAAATTGATGCAACCTACTTGACGACACATTCTGGGAATGTGGCCATTGTCTGGGACATGGTTTCCTTGATACGTTCTGAGAACGTGATGCACACTCTGGGAGTGGTGCTTGATTATATTCCAAGTATGGTTTGCGATACGTTCTGGGAACGTATGTTAGTGTTCTGAGAACACATTGGTATAATAATCGAATTAAAAGATAAAAACCAACCTTAATGATTGTGCATTCATTCATATAGAATGGAAGATGGGTTGGTAGGAAACGATTATCATATTCTGGGAATATAAGGAGGGTACTCCGGGAGTACCAAATTTGTAACCTACTTGATGACACATTCTGGGAATGTGGCCAGTGTCCGGGACCTGGTTATATTTGATACGTTCTGGGAACGTATGTTAGTGTTCTGGGAACACATTGATATGCAACCTACTTGGTGACACATTCTGGGAATGTGGCCAGTGTCTGGGACATGGTTTCTTTGATACGTTCTGGGAACGTGATGCACACTCTGGGAGTGGTGCTTGTTTATATTCCAAGTATGGTTTGCTACACGTTCTGGGAACGTGATGCACACTTTGGGAGTGATGCTTATTTATCCAAGTATGGTTTGGCATTACGTTCTGGGAACGAATGTCAGTGTTCCGGGAACACAACGGTGTATTGGATGGACGTCCAAGATGGACTTTGTTAGAGGCTTCAGTTGTGGATGGAAATCATGCATCAAGCCACCTGCATTGAAAGAATTATTATGATTAACCGGGTGTGCTCATATGATTATGCATCATGAATTGCTACATGTTGACTTGTGGATGTTAGTTTTATTCTCATTTGATTATGCGAATATGTATAGCTAACCCCCATGCCCTTATTAGGTGTTGATCGTGCATCTAGCTTGCACAAGAATTGTTAGTTCCATGATGAACATGATGAATGTTTTGATAATGACAAAGTTTTTTTGAACAAGCTACAAGTGTTGATCAAGTTTCAAGCTCAACAAGCAACAACAAACATCAAATAAAGAAGAGAGAAAGCAAGCTCATGAAGACCTAAGTTTGAGTGTATTTGTATTTCTTTTATCTTTTGCCTCTCAAGCTTCATAGGTTTTTTATTTGGGTAGATTATTATAGAGGGTAGTGAATCTCATTCATAAGTCATGATTTAATCATAATTTGAGTTTTCACTTAACCTAGAATCAATAGGTGGCTTAAAGGTTTTAAAGGAAAGGTTGGATTTTGAGAAAACAAGTTTTGAACATGTGCAGTACCAACTTAATCGATTAAGTGATTAACTTAATCGAGTACTACTCGAGTACACGACTTGCTTAATCGATTAAGTACTGCTGAACTGATTTTTAAAATACGTTTTTCACTTCTCAAAATCAGTTTTTCAAGTGCTACAACTTTTGGGTATTCTATATAAACCTTTTCCTATTATTTGTGATCAATTAGAATCATTTTCATACAAGTTTTAAAAAGAATTAAGCCACTCTATTCTCTCTCAATTTCAAAGATCAAAGCTTTTCTATTTTTATATTCTTTGATCAAGAACCTTTGAATCTCTTATGGTGAATTGTCATAACTCTTGATTGAGATTCATAGGATTGTTTTGTGTTTTCTATTGTGTTGTAATCTTTGCAAGAAGGCAAGCCACTACAACAAACAAGAAGCCTTGGTGTGTCGATTTTATCATCAAGCAAGTGCATTCTTATTGAAGAAGAAGAAGAAGTCTTGGTTGTGAATCAAGCAAGGAGAAGCCTTGATGTGTGGATTATCATCAAGCAATTGAAGACTTGTTGTGTCGATTATCAACAAGGGGTAGAGGTTAGATTAGAGAGAAGATCAATAGGATTACAAGGCAAGGGTGTCGGTTATCTCTTGTAAGCTAGCAAGAAGGAAGTCTTGTGAGGCAATCACTTGTAATTTGAGAACTCTAATTCCTCATAGTGAAGAATCTCTCTTGGTTGAAGAGGGGACTGGATGTAGCTTTCAAGCGGATGAAAGTGAACCAGGATAAATCACTGTGTCGTATCTCTAAACCCTTACTCTTTATATTCAAGTCATTTGATTGCGTTCTTGGTTGAAAACCTAGAAAGATTGATTTTCATAATTGATTGAATTGAATCTTTAATTGTTCAAATTGATAAAGGGAAAATCATTTTCATAACTAGGTTAATCAATAAGAATATAGGTGTTAATCATTTCTGCTGAATCTCTGATCTTGCATGTGAATTGATTGATTTTCGTATTCGAATGAAAAATTGATTTTTCTGTTTTCTGTCATATTTAATCGATTAAGTTCAAGTTTAATCGAGTACTACTCGAGTAAATTGCAGGTTAATCGATTAAGTGCTGTAGAATTTGCAAAAATCATTTGTTTTGATTGTTTAGATTTGTTTCGTTCGAAAATCTTTCAAGGTAGCTTCAACACCTATTCAACCCCCCCTTCTAGGTGTTTTCCTAGGGTTCCTAAGTCTCTCCAACCATCAATTGCGGTTTCATCAATTGGTATCAGAGCTCGGTCGAAAGACACGAGCATAAGAGCTTTTTCGTAAAGATCCTTTAAGAAAATCGCAATGGGTTCCATGAATCCCTTTGGTGGTGAAGGTGCTTCAATAAGTCGTCCTCCATTGTTTGCCGGAGAAGGCTATGCATATTGGAAAGTTAGAATGAAAATCTTTATCCAAGCCATAGATAGTGAAATTTGGAAAGTAGTTGAAAAAGGTCCTCATATCCCCTCTAGTTTAGTTGAAGGTGTAGAACAATTGATCCCCGAGGATAAGTGGAAGGATGATGATAGAAAGAAAGTTCAATATGATTATAAAGCAAAGAATATCATCACATCCGCTTTATCCTATGACGAGTTCTTTAGAGTTTCTCAATGTTCTAGTGCTAAAGAAATGTGGGACACTTTACAAGTGACTCATGAAGGAACTAGTGAGGTTAGGAGAGCTAGATTGAATGCTTTGATGCGTGAATATGAGTTATTTACTATGCTTCCAAATGAATCTATAAATGATATGCAAAAGCGTTTTACTCACATTATAAATCATTTACTTGCTCTTGGTAAAACTTTTCTTCAAGGTGAACTTTCTAACAAAGTGTTGAGATGTTTAGACAGGAATTGGCAACCAAAAGTAACGGCTATTGTTGAATCTAAAAATTTGGATGCTATGGATCTAGCAACACTTTTCGGAAAGCTTCAAGAACATGAAATGGAGCTTGGACGATTAAGTATCAATGAAGAGTCGGATAAGAACAAATCAAGGAAAGGACTTGCTCTTAGAGTCAAAAGTGCATATAAAAAGAAAGATAGTTTCGATGATGATGATAGTGAAGATTCCGATTCCGATGTTGATGAAAAAGACATGAAACTTTTGTTAAAAGAGTTTGACAAGTTTCTAAGGAGAAAAGGAAGGTTGAACAAGGACAAAAGTAAAGAGAAGGATTCCCCACACTATAAGACCAAAACTTCAAAAGAAGGTGTAGTTTGCCATGAATGTGGAAAGCCCGGACATCTCAAGTATTCATGCTCTAGGTATCTCAAGAAGAAGGAGAAAGACAAGAAGAATTCTAAATCTAAAAGAGCATACATAGTTTGGGATAGTAATGAAGATGACAAGAAAAGCACATCGAGTAGTTCATCGGATGATGAAGAAGCCGCTTGTCTCAACTTGATAACTCTAGTAGATGATGAAGAACAAAGTTCAAATGATGAATCAAGTTATCAAAGCGAGGATAGCAATGTAAGTGAATCTAAATCCGAAATTTCTTCTAAATATGAATTGTTACATAATGCTTATGAAGAAATGTATGAACAACTTGAAAAACTAGCTTTGAAAAACATTGAAAGAAAGAAGCTCATTTTGAAACATCAAAAAGAGATTTTAGAACTTCAAAAACAAGTTGATGAGCTTAATCTTGAAAATGAAACTCTTGATCTTATATATGCTAGTTCTTCTTGTGATTGTGCTAGTAGATTGAATATTGTGGTTGATTGTGAGAATTGCAAGTTGCTCAAGGATGAAAATGCTATTTTGAAAAATAAGCTTGCAAGTTTCACCATTTATGATATTAGATTGCGCACATTGTTAAATTTTCAAAGAGAAAATTCAAACAAGTTTGGTTTGGGTTATACTAATGCTAAGAGTAAATCTCATAGAAATGTTGTTGATTTTTCTAAAGTTGATTTTTCAAATCCTCCAACATGTTTCTATTGTGGTACTCATGGACATACTTCAAATGTGTGTTATGTTAAAGTGCATGGTATACCTAAAGGAAATTTTGTTTGGATGAAAAAGGGTGAAAGTCCCTACACTAACAAAAATGGATCCAAAACCATTTGGATACCAAAAAGCAAAGCATGATTGTTTTGTAGGTTTGATTGAAGATGCAAATGAATGACACATGTTCTCAATTGGTCTCAACTATGAATGTCTATATTCACATTTTCAATTGGTATCACACTTGCATCTCAAGTGAATGTCCTACAAAGTGGTAATATTTGATATTGATATATTATCTTAATTGGTATATTCTCAATTGATATTACTTTTCTAAATGTTTAGTTAATTCAATTTGTATCATTGAGAGATTATTAGTTGATTATCATGCTTTTGTGATTATTGATTCTTCTTTACAATTGATATCTTCTTTGTTAAGTGATATTATGATTTTTTTTTTGTTTTCAATTGGTATTATATTTCATTGTTATATTTTCTTATCAATTGATATCACATTTCAAAGTAGAGCTCTATTGTATTTGTTCAATTGGTATCAATGTTGTGAAGAAATGATCATTGATTTCTTACCTTGGCTTAGATGTTATATTTCAATTGGTATATATTACTTTTTGATAATGCCAAAGGGGGAGAAATATGATGTTTTGAATTGAATGAAATGTTTCTCAAAGGGGGAGAAATGGTATGTTTTGAAACATGGGAGAAATATGATAAACATGGGAGAAATATGATATTATATTTGGAGAAAGGTTGTTTTGTTGTTTTTATGTAGGTTGAGCTAAGTTGTTTAAGATAGGGGGAGAATCAAGCTTCTATCTCAATTGGATTCAAGTGTTAAAGCATTGATTGAGGGGGAGAAAGAGTCTTCTCAAGTGATCAAATGTTTCAAGCATCAACAACTTCAAGCGATTTCAAAACATGGGTTGTCATTTTCAAAAAGGGGGAGATTGTTAGTTCCATGATGAACATGATGAATGTTTTGATAATGACAAAGTGTTTTTGAACAAGCTACAAGTGTTGATCAAGTTTCAAGCTCAACAAGCAACAACAAACATCAAATAAAGAAGAGAGAAAGCAAGCTCATGAAGACCTAAGTTTGAGTGTATTTGTATTTCTTTTATATTTTGCCTCTCAAGCTTCATAGGTTTTTTATTTGGGTAGATTATTATAGAGGGTAGTGAATCTCATTCATAAGTCATGATTTAATCATAATTTGAGTTTTCACTTAACCTAGAATCAATAGGTGGCTTAAAGGTTTTAAAGGAAAGGTTGGATTTTGAGAAAACAAGTTTTGAACATGTGCAGTACCAACTTAATCGAGTACTACTCGAGTACACGACTTGCTTAATCGATTAAGTACTGCTGAACTGATTTTTAAAATACGTTTTTCACTTCTCAAAATCAGTTTTTCAAGTGCTACAACTTTTGGGTATTCTATATAAACCTTTTCCTATTATTTGTGATCAATTAGAATCATTTTCATACAAGTTTTAAAAAGAATTAAGCCACTCTATTCTCTCTCAATTTCAAAGATCAAAGCTTTTCTATTTTTATATTCTTTGATCAAGAACCTTTGAATCTCTTATGGTGAATTGTCATAACTCTTGATTGAGATTCATAGGATTGTTTTGTGTTTTCTATTGTGTTGTAATCTTTGCAAGAAGGCAAGCCACTACAACAAACAAGAAGCCTTGGTGTGTCGATTTTATCATCAAGCAAGTGCATTCTTATTGAAGATGAAGAAGAAGTCTTGGTTGTGAATCAAGCAAGGAGAAGCCTTGATGTGTGGATTATCATCAAGCAATTGAAGACTTGTTGTGTCGATTATCAACAAGGGGTAGAGGTTAGATTAGAGAGAAGATCAATAGGATTACAAGGCAAGGGTGTCGGTTATCTCTTGTAAGCTAGCAAGAAGGAAGTCTTGTGAGGCAATCACTTGTAATTTGAGAACTCTAATTCCTCATAGTGAAGAATCTCTCTTGGTTGAAGAGGGGACTGGATGTAGCTTTCAAGCGGATGAAAGTGAACCAGGATAAATCACTGTGTCGTATCTCTAAACCCTTACTCTTTATATTCAAGTCATTTGATTGCGTTCTTGGTTGAAAACCTAGAAAGATTGATTTTCATAATTGATTGAATTGAATCTTTAATTGTTCAAATTGATAAAGGGAAAATCATTTTCATAACTAGGTTAATCAATAAGAATATAGGTGTTAATCATTTCTGCTGAATCTCTGATTTTGCATGTGAATTGATTGATTTTCGTATTCGAATGAAAAATTGATTTTTCTGTTTTCTGTCATATTTAATCGATTAAGTTCAAGTTTAATCGAGTACTACTCGAGTAAATTGCAGGTTAATCGATTAAGTGCTGTAGAATTTGCAAAAATCATTTGTTTTGATTGTTTAGATTTGTTTCGTTCGAAAATCTTTCAAGGTAGCTTCAACACCTATTCAACCCCCCCTTCTAGGTGTTTTCCTAGGGTTCCTAAGTCTCTCCAACCATCAATTGCGGTTTCATCAAGAATCAGTAAGGGAGATGTCCCTTAGGTGCATGTAGAGTGTAGAAAGTGTGGGTTGGGAATCCGTTATGCAGATATCGAGGATTCTACCAGATGAATGTTTGGACAGAGGACCAGTGACCAGCTCTATAACATCTCTATTTTCAATAGTATTTATATGATACACATTTTGAAAGAGGTATCATAAGATGAATTTGGTTTCATAATAATACTTATTTGGTATCCATGGACTTGTTACACTTGATATATTTGGGGGTATAATATGATTACTTTACTATGTTTCCGCAAACTCTGATCTTATTAGTCAACTTCATTATTGATCAAGTGTTTGTGAAAAGAAATTTTCAAGGGAAGGGAAAATTATTATTTTCAGATCTTATTAAAACAATAACAAGTCCAAATAATCATAAACTTATTACTTTTCTTATAAAGTAAGATGATATACAAGGACTGTTACAACTAATATATATGATGTTATTAATTTCTTTTGTTTTTCCTTATTTATTTTACTTTTTTTCTAATATTATTGTTAATTTACATATTTTATTCAATCTATTTCGTGCATAAATATTTTTTTAGTATCATTGCTTAATTTTTCTCTTTTATTATTTTAATTCTCAACTTTGGCAGCATGCCAGCATCACAGTTTCTCGTTTATTTTAACAATTTATTATTTCTTTATTTTCACCATAATTTTCCCCATCAGTTTACTTTATTAAATAGAAAAGTTCCCAATAATATGGCATTAAGTTTTACAGAATGAATTCCCAGCTTATAAATATTAATCTCAACATTTTAAAACTGTCAAAGTTACTATTTATATTTTAGTATTTTTTTCATGTATTTTTCAATAAATAATTGGGCAGAGTGACGGCTTTATATTTTAGCATTTTCATAATTTTTAAGTAAATATTTGGGCAGAATACCAGCTTATAAATTGATAATTTCGAGTTTTTAATTTGGCAGAGTAATGACATGTTATTAATATTTAATAATTAAACAAAGAAAATAATAGCATATAAAATAGTTATTTGGAAGTTAAATAAAATAACAACATAATATTATTAAATCTTCCCTATGCATGTAATAGAAATTACACCTAAGCTAGAATATTACTCCTCTCTTACCTGAATACTATTCCAGCAGGGTCCCAACTGGTCCACGAACTTTTTCCCTAATTTTACCAAGTTATTAAGATTTAAAAAGTATTAATTTTTGTAGGAATTTTGTAGAGAGTTTTGACTGGATTTTTGATCAAAGAAGGAGATTAAAAAGGATCAGGCAGGGGAGTTTCTCAACTCCTGCTGCTGTCGCGAATCCCCTATTTATAGGGGTCCCAGGGTACAGTAGCTACAGTACCCGGGTGAATAAAAATATATATTTTTTAAACCACGGTTACATTAATCACGATTACATTAACCATGGTTACGTTAACCACGATTACATTAACCATGGTTGCTACAGTACCATATGTCACTATTCATTTATACCGTTACTATTCATTTATACGGTTACTATTCACTTATACGGTTACTATTCATTTTTTTTTCTTCAAAAAATGCCTACCTCAGGGGTTTTTCAGTCTTCTGGTTCCGATTTTGAAGTCGGTTTTGTGATTTGAGATTCCGAAGTATTTGTTTTTAATTATTTTAGAAATGACATCATCTCATGCCATATTCCATTTCACACAAGAAAAAAAAACCAAAAAAGATTGTTCATGAATTGCTATGAGATATTGAATAAACTTTTAAGGAGGATGATGAAAATTAAAACCTATCAATGGTGTGGACCCTCAAGCAGGTTATTTCAATTATACAAGGCATTGTTTGTAAATCTCAAACAATAATGAGATATCTCTAGTTACCCCAATGAACTTTGGCATATTGAAAGGGAGATCATTTCATTTAACCAAAAATATATATTTAACCTGGGGCAATTAATTTCTTAAACAATTTTTGCCAATTATTCAATTATTAAAGAGAATTACTTTCTTTCATAAATCCAAACACATTTCATCCATTGTTTACCTCATTTGGACTCCAACAGAAAATTTTCTTCTTGAAACCCTCAAAATTATTTTTTTACCTGAGCAATAATGTGAATCTAAAATAAAGAAAGAGTTTATCGTGGTCGAAGTGCAAACAAATGAAATAATAGCTCACGGATCAAGTAAAGTAAAGTCAAATATACGAAAAGTTTAAGAAACTTGATGGGACCCCGCGATGCTTGCAAAGTCATGGGCCAAACCCCATATGTATTATCAATGATGAAGTGCACTTGCACAGACCACACTAAGAGTCACTCAAATCCGAAGGAAAGATTTTTATTTAAGCTCCACATCAATTT
The DNA here is from genome assembly GCA_037953625.1 of Crotalaria pallida. Lineage (NCBI taxonomy): Eukaryota > Viridiplantae > Streptophyta > Magnoliopsida > Fabales > Fabaceae > Crotalaria > Crotalaria pallida. Next base: position 88,421,922 of record CM075649.1, on the reverse strand, counting down.
TGGGCCTTTATATCAATTCTTTCATTAGTCACATTATCACCCCCATGGGCCATGGCCACGTTAAAATGTTGGAAAATCCTCATGATGATTTGAAAATTGTGCAAAATTTGTTTAAAAAAAAATAGGTTGAATAAGAAAATGGAGAAATATGAAGGATAAGGGAAACACAAGTATTTTGAGTCTCATATCCTTTTATTTGAAAATGAAAGCCTCAAAGCCCTTGCCCACGTTTCAACTTTAAAATAAAGACCTCGTTGAGAATTGATCTACTTGAGAGTTACACCAATGCGAAAATGAATTAACTCCATTGACCTCGTAGAAATTCTGATGAAAATATTTCATCTCTAATGTATGAATTAATTTACACCATCACTTGTCAATAAAAAAAAGAAAAAAAATTACACCGTCACTTATATCAAGACCACCACCTTCATATCACCACTTTCAAACACTTTTCATATCACATGATCTTTACATTAGTATTTCTTATTTGTGCATCATCTCTTGCTCACGTTGCCTGGCGGAAGTAGAGGTCGCATACGACCTGTTAACAGAACGAGCTCGGTGAGCAAGGCTCGGAGAACGACGAGGGTCCTCACGAGTGGCTCTGGTGTGTTCGCTCCTTTGGCTGGGTATTATCTCTCTTAATCCAGGATTGGGTTGGGTTGGGGAGTCTGATCTACATGACCGGAACGACGTCCATGGTTAGTTGCTGTAGAATTAGGACCGTGGTTACGTCTGGTTAGTTACTGTTTGCGGTGTTTTGGGGATTTCGGGGTCTGCCTACATGGTTCCGAGTAATACGGTCCCGGAGGTCCCCTGCGTTGCTTCTGGTGTGAACCATGGTGGTGGGGGGGGTGATATGTTAATCGTTCCTCACAGACGGCGTCAATGTAGTGTTCTGAACCAAGATCAGCCTTGAGGTTATGAGGAAACCTAAGGACAGAGCCCAGTTGAGTATTACTGTAGGACTTCTTAGGATTTATGATTATCCAGTTGGGATAGCCAGGGCCTCCCTAGTCAACAAAGTGTGTGAGTGTGTCAACTTAGGGATGAGAAAAACGTACCTTAGCCCATATAGCATGGTGGTTCTTATAGGGGATTACCTGGTGCGTGTGAGTAGGCTTCCTGATAGGCCTGTGAGATTGAAGTGTTTGACTAGGACTAGGGAATGTGCTGTTTAGATAGCCTTTCTAGATCCTGTAGCAGATAAACACTGACAATTATCCCTTGTGTTCTCAAGCTATACATGAATATAGGAGTGGAGGTTGGACTGTTGGGACCGTAACTGATTGGATAAGGATACTGATTCTGTGCTCGGTTGTGGTCCCGTAATCCTTTACTCATCCAAGTATCCCAAGCTCAGTTTGATGTCATACCGACCAGGTTGTGGTCGGTGTTCATTGGTTCAGTCTTTCAACGGTCGACCTAAAGTGTTATTAGTCGGACTGAAGTCTGGTCCACTATAGTTATGGTGATGGATGATGGAGGCGCGAAGAAGAATGAGAAGAAAAAGGAGGAGGAGAAGGAAAAACAGGTAAAGGAGATGAATGTGTGTGAGTAGATCTGTCAATTTGAGCCCGCCTAGCCCATTTGGGCTAACCCATTGCGGGCTACTGCCTTTTTGGGATGGTCTGGGCCAACTTTATATCGAGTCGGTCATTTCACTAGCCCAGCCCAACCCACCAGTTTTTTGGGATGGGATGACCCATAGACCAATACTTTTTCTTTTCTAATAAAAAACTATTAAGAGAAGTGTTACATGTACATCCAGAATTGACATCTAAATGTACATATGTTTTTGCATATAAGACAAACAGATGTATATCTGGATGTTAATTCTGGATGTACACGTAACATTAGTGAAATTATTAATAAAGAACAAAGTTTCATAACATTATCTTTTGATTAGGATGTCATTATTATCATGAAAACAATAAATTAAAAAGGTGAAAACAAAATTTCAAAACAACAAGAGAAACAATCACGTTAAAGACAAGACATCTGATAATATTTAGAGTTGCTTATCTTCATAAAAATTAGTGTGTAACATAGGAAATTTTACTTGATAAATGCCGACCCTTAAGCAAAGACTATAGTGTGACTGAGAAAATGATACAAACAATGAAGGTATAGAAAGAAAGACACAAAACCACGGGCCAAGAAGCTCTCAAATTAATTTTATTATTGCTTAATCCTATGCAATAGCAAAATATTATTACATTTTCCCTCCTTCCCACAAGGATGGTAAAAAATAACAAAATTTTTTGTCCCAAATTAAAGTTAACGTAATTAATGAAAAAACATAGAAATCACAAACTTTGAATCGTGATTGGTTGATCGATGTAAAATGCATTGAATTAATTGTTTGATAATTTGTTGATGTGTTAGACAAATTATTAAATGCATTAAATGAATCTCTCTTTAGTTTTTTAAAGTTTTATAATTTTTTGTAATCCTTGTGGAACGAAGTGAGTATAAGATAAAAAAAAATTAAGTTCCGGTCAAATGGGCTGGACCAACCCATTTCGGGCTGACACGTGTCAGGCTAATTAATTGTCGGGTTAGACTGGGTCAGGCCAAAAAAAGTTCGGGCTATAGTTTTTCTAACTCAACCCATGCTTTATGTTAGGTTAAATGAGCAGGTTCGTCGGGCTTGGTCCATCTTTCATAGCTATAGGTGTGAGGTCTATGTAAACATTAAAGGCACGTTAGGTTTCGCGTTGCGGAATCAATTCCAGCCCTAAAATCACGTTGGAACAGAAACAACTATTATTAGCTTTGACATTCCAGAATTGATTCTGGGTTAACTCACCGCAGAACCAAAATACACTAAATCGTTGTGAATAGTAGTACTTCCTCCGTCCCATAAAGTTAGTAAAAAACATAGAAATATTTGTCTCAATCAAAGTTAAAATAGTGAATAAAAAAACGAAATTGCATTGTATATTTTATGATTGGTTAATTAAGGAAACATGTATTAAATACTTGTTTGGGTAATTGGTTGATTTGGGGGACAATGCATTAAAAGCATGTTCCCTTATTTTTTTTGTTGAATTTTCAAAAATTTACTAATTTTTGAAACAAGGGAGTAATAGATAAGAGATAAGCGTGTAACTACCTAAATTCCCGAATTTTAATCGTTATATTTATGTGGAAAAATTATTGTGTGATTTGATCAGGAATAAAATTAACTTGTGTATGGTGTTGTCCGTCCGATCAGGATGTTCAGGATGTACGAGTGCCCGAGTGGCAAGCTTTAGAATGCACTTTGTGGTGTGAATTTGGACAAGTGTTTAGAGAAGAGGATGTTAGGAGTAGGTTAAGTACTTGAGAATATTAGCAAGCACTAAATGCGGAAAGTTTCATAATAATTGGGGGAAGTGAGTTTTTAAGACAAGTTAGATCAGGAGGCATTGAACGTTAGTCGACCAATTGATTACGCCTCAGACGTAAATAGCAGTAGATTAAGAAGTTAGAAGGACAACCTAAATCGTGCGAGTAAGAACGAGTAAGGAATGGGTTGAGTTTGGAGTTTCGTTAATTGGAACATCGTCTCTTGGATTTTAGTGATCGTGTGTTCGACGACAGGAAAATATAATTTTTATGATTGGAAATATATCCTGATGTTATGTGTTTGATTTAGTGTTAGAAAGGGTTAGAAATTCTTAAATCGGGCTGAAAATGCGAAAATCGTGATTTCGAAGTGAACTGGTGCGTCCAGGCATGAGCCAGTGCGCCTAGACGCACCGGTGCACAAATCCCTGTTGCCACAACCGCTGGCGCGCCCAGGCGCCAGGATTGGTGCGCCCAGGCGTAGACCTGGTGCGCCTGGGCGCAAGTTAGGCGCGCCCAGGTGCGCGAGTTCCCCAACACTAGAAATGTCTCGTACACACCAGATCCTTCTAGAACTTTGGCGCGCCCAGGCGCACCAGGGGCGCGGTGCCTATAAAGAGGCACCAGCACTAGAAATTTGCACCAGAAATCCACACCAGCCACACCAGCCCGCACCAGTCCGCACCAACTCCCAAATTTCATGCACCAAGGCTAGTTTTCATGTACCAATAAGCTTAAATACACCCAAACCCAACCTCTACACCATAGATTTGCTAATCATCTTCCCATCAACTCTAAGCCTTGATCTCATTATTTTTCCACTAAACCCCATCTTATATTCATTCCCTTTATTGTATTAAATTCCCTCTCCTAACCTTAATTCCAATCTCTCAATACCTTGAGATTCCTCATCAAATAAACTAAAGAGAAGGAACTTGGAAGTAAAGGCACCAGAAAAGGAGCATAAAGCAAGGATTATAGGTCTTCTAAGCTTTAAGAAAAGCTTTCTTTCACTAGTTTTCTCCCTAGCTCTCCATCTCCTCAATTAAGGTAAGGAGGAGATATTTCCTATTATTCTAGCTTAAGGGTTAATGAAACCATAATAGAACTAGGAAAAGAGAAGGAATTAGGAATTAAAATTGGTAAAAAGTTATTATATAATAAAAAGAATGAAGACTTAAATTGGATATTAGTATTATTATTGAATTGAGACACTCTTGAGATTACTAATTATTTTAAGATAAAAAGTGAAGAACCCTAGGAAGTGAACTTAATTTCTTATACTGAGACACCCCTG